>CM051524.1:23938750-25417500 GCA_028017165.1 Herpetospermum pedunculosum | reverse complement strand
ATTCATCTTCTCTCCTGATTGGATTCATCCAAGCAAGGCTTACCTTTCTCTCCCTTCAGCCGAGGCGTTTGCGACGAGGCGATCAAGCTCATTTTACTGCTTTCTGTCTTTACTTTTCATTTCCAGCACCGTTTTGTTGTTATTTCTTTTCCATTAGTCAATCCATTCCATTTCGTTGCTTTCTGTCTTTATGTTAATCACTTTAAGTTTTCATTTGTTTAGTTCAAACGCTTGATTAATCAGAAGCACAATTCATTATTTCGCAGTTTCTTGTCTTTGCTGTCTACTGATTTTCCTTGCTGTTTTAAGTTTAATCTTCTTCTAAGCATGCCTATTTCATCTAATATTTATGTTCTCTCTACACCCATGAGTAACTAAGTCACATAGGGGCATGCTAATGACAATACTATAGGCTAAAACACGTGAACCAAGCATGTAGGATAGCTCTCGAATGCATTGATTGTATGTAAGCTTCATCCTACGGGCAATTTCGATTGGCCATCCATTTTGTCCAAAGAACTCCTAACCTCTGGAAGGAGTAAGAGTTTAGAGTCATACACTCATGCTAGCCTCTCAAGGTAACCAGAAAACGACCTAGGAATAGGCGTTTTCCTAGTACAAATCATAACTTACTGCTTTAACAAGATGCTTAAGACCTTACTTGGACATGAGTAAACTAAAGAATCTAATGCATGAAATCGGAAGATACATGAGAATGAGTTAGTTTGATGCATAGTGAGTTGATCCAATGCTTGAGAATCGTGTGAAAATGCCTATAGAGGAGTCGTTAGTAGCCATTGTTTCTCCATTTTACACACTTTCGCTGTTAGTAACATTGTGGTAAAATTGTTGTTCTCGCAATTCTACTAAGTTAAAAATTCTGCTTAGCTATTTTTCTCTTCGTTTATTAATCTCTTCTCTTTACGGTTGAGTTTATCATTGACTTGCACTTGTTCATGTTGCTATCCTTTATTGATTCATTAGTAATTAGGCATTTTTAAACCAAATCTACCCCATCAAATCCACCCATTCTTGCTTAACAATATACTTCACGAGTAGCTAATAATAAATCTCTGTGGGAAAACGAATGAAAAAATACTTACTACTTGCTACAAGATCATGTATGCTTGCATGTTCTGAGTGCTCTCTCTCTCTTATTGCTTATTTCTTTTACACATTGAGCACGCAACAAGTTTTTGGCGCCGCTGCCGGGGATTTAGTTTAGTGAAATCGAAGTTTGTTAAGTTAGAAACACAAAGTTTAATATCTATTGGAGCTGATCTATTTTCATTTCTTTTGCAGGTACCATTGGGTTAGTTTATGAATTAACATTCAAGTAGCGATCTAGAGTTCAATCCTGAGCCTGAGAGATTACTTAGGGCCAGAAATAGAGCCAAGAAACGTCTCTTTAACCAACCCTCTATACCTCCAACAATTGCTGAAACCGCAGAGTCTCCGCAATTCTATCAAGAAGAAATGGATATACCAGTCCCAAATCCGGTACCTACCACTCGCAATCTCATCGAAATAGCGAATGATAATAATAGTGCCATTCTTTCCTACCTAGTACCTATGCCTGGGGAGCTAAACCCAAGCATAATCCGCCCTGAAATTACTGCCAACTCATTCGAGTTAAAGCCAGTAATGTTCCAAATGTTGTCCACTGTGGGACAATTCTTTGGAGTGGAAAATGAGGACCCCCACAACCATCTTAGAAACTTCCTAGGAGTTAGTGATACCTTTATCATCCCTGGAGTTTCCCAAGAAGCCTTGAGGCTCTACCTCTTCCCTTACTCTTTGAGGGACAAAGCAAAGACGTGGTTAAACTCATTACCCTCTGGATCAGTCCTCAATTGGACAGACTTGGCGGAGAAATTCCTAGTTAAATATTTCCCACCTGATAGGAATTCTACCTTTCGTGATGACATAGTCAAGTTCAAACAAGCTGAAAATGAGTCCCTTCACGAAGCTTGGACAAGGTTCAAGGACCTTCTACTTAAATGTCCACACCATGGTATTCCATGGTGTATCCAAATAGAGGTCTTTTTCAAAGGATGCAACCCCAGCACCAGACAAGTGTTAAATTCATCTGCTGGTGGTCCATGCTGTCCAAAAGTTATAACGAAGCCTATGAGATCTTGGAGAAGATCTCAGCATCTCACTGTAGGTGGTGAGATGATTCAATAGAGCCAAGTAGAGCTCAAAATAAGGACGCACTCAATGCCATGAGTAGCCAAATAAGCGCCCTGACCAACCTAGTTAAACAAATGGCTCAAGCCAATCTCCAAACTAGTGTCAACACCGCCACAGCCATGTCAATGGGCACACAACCAAGTCAAGGTGAGACACTTATCTGTGGATTCTGTGGGGAAGGGCACCTGTATGAATACTGCCCTGGGAATCCAGCCTCAGTCTGCTATGTTGGAAGCCAACAGCAGCCTAGGAACAACCCCTATTCCAACACTTACAATCCTGGTTGGAGGAACCACCCAAACCTTTCATGGGGTGGCCAGCAGAATACTAACCAAGCGCCTAACCAACCAAGACCGAGTGGAACACCTGGTTTCACTCCCCAACATAACCAATCCATGTATCAAAAACCATACAACCAACCAGTAGGGTCTTCTGTAGAAAATCTACTCAAAGAGTACATCGCCAAGAATGATGCTACTCTACAAAGCCAGCAAGCTACCCTCAGGATCCTAGAGAACCAAATAGGGCAACTAGCCAATGAACTCAAAACTAGGCCCCAAGGTAGACTTCCTGCTGACACTGAGGTGCCAAGGAGAGATGGAAAAGAGCAAGTTCAAGCAATTGAACTTAGAAGTGGTAGACCATTGGTGAGCAACACTAAAGAAACCCCAAAGAGAGTAGAGAACAAAGAGTCTAGTGCTCCACTGGAGTCTCTGCCAAACCAAGGTCAACCATCACCAAGCACATTAGGAGAAAGGCTGGAGCCAATCATAGAAGAGATAGAAGAAATCCCAAGGCCTCCATGTTAAGTCTCTGAAAGTGACTTATTTAGGACCCATTTAGCTTAAGAAGATGTACACATTTAGGTGTTTTTGTTAGCATTTAGCTTAAACCTATGCTTTAATATGAGAATTAGAAGAAGGTAGCTAATTTAGGACTTATGCACAATAGGTAGAAAAAGGGTTGAAAACCGAAGAAAAGAATGAAAAAATAACCATTGCAAATGAATTGCGGAATAATTGCGGTGACCGCAATTATTCAAGTTAAAACCGTAAGTTGGCTGATCATTTTCTGTTTAGATCCGACTTTTCAGGGATTCGTTCTTTCTCCTCCATCCATTCTGATATATGACGTTGAAGGTTGATGGTTCTCCTTGGCCCAAACGCACCTGCAAACTACTATAAAAGGGGGTCAAAGTCGGAGGTTCAGTAATCAACTCGAAGCGCAGAAGTCTTCTCGCAGTCCACCATTTCCATCTGTTTTCCTTTGCCGTCTGTTGGAGTGAGAGTCTCAGCTATTTGGAATCGATAATCTGACAGGAAGGAGAGAAGATTCTTCTTCTCTCTCGATTGGATTCATCCAAGCAAGGCTGATCTTTCATCCCCTTCATTCGAGGCGACTGCCACGAAGTTTTCCAGCAACTCTTTATTGTTTTTCTGTCTTTCTCTTCTGTTTTACATTCTGCTTCGTGCTGTTCTTTTCCTAAGTAGCTAGATTAGTTTATTTCGTTGCTTTCTGTCTTGTTGCTATTTACTTTACAGCTTTCATCTGTTCAACAAACAATTCCATTAATCGAAGTACATTTCTGCATTTCTCATTTCCCATCTTCTGCTACGGGTTTCACTTACTGTTTTAAGCACATCTCCCTTCTAAGCATGTCTATCTTATCTACCATTTCTGTTCTCTATATATCCATGAGTAGCTAAGTCACTTAGGGGCATGCTAATGACAGAACTATAGGCTAAAAAACGTGAGTCAAGTAGGTAGATTAACACTCGAACATTGATTGTATGTAAGCTTCATCCTACGGGCAATTTCGATTGGCCATCCATTTTGTCCAAAGAACTCCTAACCTCTGGAAGGAGTAAGAGTTCAGAGTCATATAATCATGCTAGCCTTTCATGGTAATCAGGAAACGGCCTAGGAATAGGCGTTTCCCTAGTACAAACTAAACACTCCTGCTTTAACAAGATGCTTAAGACCTTACTTTGAAGTCGAGTAAACTTGAGTCTCTCATGCATGGAATCGGACGATACTTGAGATAGAGTGAGTTTGATGTATAGATAGTTGATCCAAAGCTTGATAATCGTAATAAACTGCCTATAGGATAGTCATTAGTAGCCCTTAATCCGCCCTTTTAATCAGTTTCGCTGCCAATTAATTGCGGATTAATTGCGGTTCTCGCAATTCTGCCTGTTTATCATTCTGTTTAGCTGTTTTCTTCCTCGATTATTAATTCCATCTCTGGTCCTTTAGGTCTATTTTTAACTTTAATTTGTTTATGTTATATCCCTCTACACATTCAGCAAAAAGTAGTTAATTAAAAACCAACTTTACCCCATCAAATTCATCCCATCTTTCTTAACATTCACACTTCGCGAATAGCTAAAAATGAGTCTCTGTGGAAAAAACGAATTAAATATACTTACTACTTGCTGTGAGACCATGTATGCTTGCATGTTCTAAGTGCTCTCTCTTTCCTTTTGCATATTTATCTTTACACATTGAGCACGTAACAAGTTTTTGGCGCCGCTGCCGGGGACTTATTTTAAGTAAAAACGAAGTTGTTAAGTTTGAAAAATCAAGTTTATCATTGAGTGAAACTAATCTGTTTCATTTCTTTTGCAGGTGCCATTAAGGTAGTTTATGAGTGAGCGTTCACATAGTAATTTAGAGTTCGATCCTGAACCTGAAAGATCACTTCGAGCTAGGAATAAGGCAAAGAAACGTCTCTTTAAACAACCTCCTATACCTCAACCCACACCTGAAATTAAAGAAATGGGCGATCTAGTTCCAAATCCGGCACAAGCCATTCGCAACCCCATCGAAATAGCGAATGACAAGAATAGTGCCATTCTGTCATATCTAGTACCTATGCCTGGGGAGCTGAACCCCAGCATAATCCGTCCTGAAATCACTGCCCACTCATTCGAGTTAAAGCCAGTGATGTTCCAAATGTTGTCCACTGTGGGACAATTCTTTGGAATAGAAAATGAGGACCCCCATAACCACCTTAGGAACTTCCTAGGAGTTAGTGACACATTCCTAATCCCTGGAGTTTCCCAAGAAGCCCTGAGGCTATATCTTTTCCCTTACTCTTTGAGGGACAAAGCCAAAACATGGTTAAATTCATTGCCCTCAGGATCTGTCCGCAATTGGACAGATTTAGCAGAAAAATTCCTAGTCAAATACTTCCCACCTGATAGGAATTCAACCTTTCGTGATGATATCATAAAGTTTAAACAAGCTGATAATGAGTCTCTTCACGAAGCTTGGACTAGATTCAAAGACCTTCTCATTAAATGTCCACACCATGGCATTCCATGGTGTATCCAAATAGAAGTTTTCTTTAAAGGATGCAACCCCAGCACCAGACAAGTCTTAAATTCATCTGCTGGAGGTTCCATGTTGTCCAAGAGTTACAACGAAGCTTATGAGATCTTGGAGAAGATCTCAGCATCTCATTGTAGATGGTCAGACGATCCAGTAGAGCCAACTAGGGCTCAAGACAAGGATGCTCTAAGCGCCATGAGCACCCAAATAAATGCCCTGACCAACTTAGTCAAGCAAATGGCTCAGGCCAATCTCCAAACCAGTGCCAATACCGCCACAGCCATGTCAATGGGCACTCAACCAAATCAAGGCGAGGCACCTATCTGTGGATTCTGTGGGGAAGGGCACCCTTATGAATATTGCCCTGGGAATCCATCCTCAGTCTGCTATGTAGGAAGTCAGCAGCAGCCTAGGAATAACCCCTACTCACAAACTTACAATCCTGGTTGGAGAAACCACCCTAACCTGTCATGGGGTGGCCAACAAAACACTAACCAAAATCCCAACCAACCAAGGCCGAGTGGAACACCTGGTTTCACTCCCCAACATAACCAGTCAATGTACCAAAAACCTTACAATCAACCTGTAGGATCTTCTGTAGAAAACCTACTCAAGGAATATATAGCTAAGAATGATGCTACTCTTCAGAGCCAGCAAGCTACTCTTAGGAGCCTGGAAAACCAAATAGGCCAATTAGCCAATGAACTTAAAAGTAGGCCCCAAGGTAGACTCCCTGCTGATACCGAGGTACCAAGGAGAGATGGCAAAGAACAAGTTCAAGCCATTGAACTTAGGAGTGGAAGACCATTGGTGAGCATTACAAAGGACACACCAAAGAGAGTAGAGAACACTGAGTCTAGTGCTCCACTGGAATCTCTGCCAAGCCAAGGTCCACCACCAACTAGCACATCAGGAGCCAGGCTAGAGCCAATTGTAGAGGACGTAGAAGAAATTCCAAGGCCTCCACCTATCTTAAGACGTCCTGACGTGCCTGCATATGTGCCACCACCTCCATACCCTCGAAGGCTTAAGAAGAAACAGGAACAGGAAGTTCATTTTAATAAATTTCTAGAAATACTTAAGCAAGTGCATGTGAATATTCCTTTTGTAGAAGTTTTACAGTCTATGCCTTCATATGTAAAGTTTTTGAAAGACATTATTACTAACAAAAGAATAATTGGTGAGTTTGAAACAGTAAACCTCACCGAGGAGTGCAGTGCCATCCTCCAAAACAAGCTGCCCAAGAAGGAGAAGGATCCTGGTTCCTTCACCCTACCTGTAGAACTTGGAGGCAAGCATGTGGGCAGAGCGCTTTGTGACCTGGGCGCCAGCATAAATCTCATGCCCCTGTCCCTATTCCGCCAGTTGGGAATGGGAGAAGCACGTCCAACCACAGTCACTTTACAACTAGCAGACAGATCCATCGCATATCCAGAAGGTAAGATTGAGGATATTCTAGTTAAAGTTGACAAGTTTATTTTCCTTGCAGATTTCATTGTCCTGGACTATGAGGCAGACAAGGAGGTTCCCATCCTGCTAGGTAGACCATTTCTAGCCACAGGTAGGGCACTAATAGACGTGCAAAAAGGTGAGTTAACTATGAGGGTTCATGATGAAGAGGTAAAATTTAGTGTTTACAAAGCTTTAAGGTATCCCTCTGATTCTGAGTCTTGTGCTAGCATTGATGTTGTTGACTCACTAATGGAAGAACAATTAGAGCATGTATTATTAACCAAGCATGCTAACGAATATGTAGGATTAGATGTAGATGATCTGAATGTATCTGACATAATGAATATGCCTGTAGATAGACCTCAGCATGTATGTATGACTATAGATTTAACTGATAGAACTGTAAATCCGTTAAAGCCCTCTATTGAGCATCCACCTGTTTTAGAACTAAAACCACTACCAACTCACCTCAAATACGCATATCTAGGAGATAATGATACGCTGCCTGTAATTATTTCTTCTAAGCTTAGTGAACAGCATGAGGTTGATTTAATTTTACTGCTTAAGCAACATAGGAAGGCTATAGCATGGACTATTGCTGATATTCGAGGCATTAGCCCTTCTTATTGCATGCATAAAATCATACTAGAGGAAGAACACACACCTAGGGTAGATCACCAGCGTAGGTTAAACCCCTCTATGAAAGAGGTAGTGAAGAAAGAAATAATAAAGTGGTTAGATGCAGGAGTAATTTTCCCCATAGCTAGTAGCCAGTGGGTGAGCCCCATCCAATGTGTACCTAAAAAGGGGGGAATAACTGTGGTAGTCAATGAGAACAACGAACTGATTCCAACAAGGACTGTCACAGGGTGGAGAGTGTGTATGGATTACAGAAAACTGAATAAAGAAACTAAAAAAGACCATTTCCCCCTACCATTTATTGACCAGATGCTAGACAGAATAGCTGGTAGAGCCTACTATTGTTTTCTAGATGGGTACTCTGGTTACAATCAAATTACTATAGACCCTAAGGATCAAGAGAAGACTACCTTCACTTGCCCTTTTGGAACGTTTGCCTTCCGCAGAATGCCTTTTGGCTTATGCAATGCACCGGCAACTTTCCAAAGGTGCATGATGGCAATCTTCTCTGAGTTGGATGAGTCCATAATAGAAATATTCATGGATGACTTCTCAGTCTTTGGGGACTCATTTAAAACCTGTCTAGAGAACCTAGGACAAGTCCTGGCTAGGTGTGAGGAGACCAACCTAGTCCTAAATTGGGAAAAATGCCATTTCATGGTAGATGAAGGGATTGTCTTAGGGCATCGAGTGTCAAGGGCAGGTGTAGAAGTGGATAGGGCAAAAATCGAGGTCATAGAGAAGTTGGTAGAGCCCCAGAATGTCAAGGCTATTAGGAGTTTCTTAGGGCATGCTGGCTTCTATAGAAGGTTCATCAAGGACTTTTCTAAGATAGCCAAGCCTCTATGTGAGCTACTGGAGCTAGGTAGGCCATTCATCTTCTCTAAAGAATGTGTAGTAGCTTGGAAAACCCTTAAGGAAGCACTGGTCACAGCACCAATCATAGTAGGACCAAATTGGGATCTCCCATTTGAGATGCTATGTGATGCTAGTGACTATGCTGTAGGAGTCATGTTAGGACAGAAGACTGACAAGCTCACACATCCTGTCTATTATGCTAGTAAGACCTTGAACGAGGCTCAATGTAACTATACAACTACAGAGAAGGAGATGCTTGCTGTAGTATTTGCTTGTGAAAAATTTAGGAACTACATTGTAGGAACTAGGACCATTGTATATACTGACCATTCTGCTTTAAAATATCTGATGAGGAAGGCTGATGCTAAGCCTAGATTGATTAGATGGGTGTTATTGCTGCAGGAATTCGATTTGGACATTCGGGACAAGAAGGGATGTGAAAACGTGGTTGCAGATCACCTGTCTCGATTGCAGCACAATTGCGAAAAAATTGCGGACCCCGCAATTTCTGATGCTTTTATAGATGAACATATCTTTGCTTTGACTCATCGTGAAAACGATGAGGAACCGTGGTTTGCTGACATTGCTAACTTCCGTGCATCACAGGTATTACCAGTGTTCAAGGGAGGACAAGAGAAGAAGAGGTTCCTCCATGAAGCAAGGAAATTCATCTGGGATGACCCCATACTTTACAGGACCTGTGCTGATGGGTTGTTGAGGAAGTGTGTTACAGCTGCTGAAGCGAAGTCTGTGCTGCAGCACTGTCACTCATCTCCTTACGGTGGGCACTTTGGTGGTCAAAGAACAGCTGCTAAGGTATTTCAGAGTGGCTACTACTGGCCAACAATCTTCAAGGACGCCCACAATTATGCCCACAACTGTGATGAATGCCAAAGGACAGGTAACCTCAGTCGTAAGGATGAGATGCCTCTCACCTACATCTTAGAGTTGGAGCTCTTTGATGTGTGGGGCATTGATTTCATGGGACCATTCCCTCCATCATCAGGTAACCTGTACATTTTAGTAGCAGTAGACTACGTGTCAAAGTGGGTAGAAGCTAAGGCATGTCCTAATAATGATGCTAAAACAGTCACTAACTTCTTGCATAGACACATTTTCACTAGATTTGGGACTCCTCGTGCTATCATTAGTGATGAGGGGTCACATTTCATTAATAAGGCTATGGAGAAATTATTGGCTAAATATAACATTAGACATAGGGTAGCTACTCCCTACCACCCACACTCAAATGGCCAAGCTGAGATTTCCAATAGGGAGATAAAGAACATCCTAGAAAAGGTAGTCAAACCTAATAGGAAAGACTGGTCTTTCAAGCTTGAGGATGCACTTTGGGCTTATAGAACAGCATATAAGACACCTCTAGGAATGTCGCCCTATAGGTTGGTGTATGGCAAGGCTTGCCACTTGCCACTTGAGTTGGAGAACAAGGCATTCTGGGCCATGAAAGAATTAAATTTTTGTGTGAAGGATGCAGGGACATTAAGATCTTTACAGCTACATGAACTTGATGAGCTTAGGCACATGGCCTATGAGAATGCCAAGATGTACAAAGAAAAGACAAAAATATGGCATGACAGTAGACTCAGGATCAAAGACTTTAAAAAGGGCCAACTTGTATTATTATTTAACTCACGATTAAAGCTATTTCCAGGCAAATTAAAGTCTAGATGGTCAGGTCCATTTATTATTACTAATGTCTTTGTTCATGGTGCCATAGAGATTAAAAAATTGCAGCAAGGACAGCCATTTATGGTCAATGGTGCTAGGTTGAAGCACTACTATGAGGAGGGGGATGTGAAGACTCTCTCGGCCTTCCTCCTACATGAAGCATGAAGTTAGAAACGAGAGAGAACGAGTGGTTACTGTGCTCGTTTAGTCAAGGCCAATGCCTTAGTTTATTTTTTCTGTTTTTTCGATGATTGTTTGTATGTTTTGTGAGGTATTTTTAATTGCGTAGTTAATGTTTGTTTTATTTGTTTTTGTAGGGAATCGAAAGAGGGGATCAAGGGGAGTAAATCCCACTTTAAAAATCAAGAAACGGTTGAGCCAAATGAAAGATACGGGCGATCAAAGTTTGGATTTGTTATGAAATATTGTCCCTAGAATTGCGCAAAAATTGCTGGATCCGCAAAAAGAGCCGTTGGGATTTTTTTTTCCGTTGCTTTTATAGCCGTTAGAAGGCGCCCGATTGATACGATCCTCTCATTCTTTGCTCTCCAAGATTTCTGCGATTCTCTCCACCTTTGATCTCTCTCTCCAAACCTCCAAGATTCGACAATGGTTTCCACTAGGGCTGAGAGATCCGCCGCCAAGAAGAAGGCCGACGACGCAGCTGAAGCGGCTGCAAGGGAAGCGCTTCTCGCCCTTGCTGATGAGGGTGCTGTACGCACTGGCCGTCTCTCCAAGCTTCCTGTTCGTAGGAAGAAGTGGAGGGTGGTCACTGAGATCCCTGCTGGGCCATCTGAGCCAGTGGGCACGCCAAAGAAGCGCCGGTGGACTGTCAAGACTGCCGCCGAACGAACCATCGCCAAGACTCCCTCTGTGGAGAGTCAAGAACCTGATCGTGCATCTCACGAGTCAGCAAAGGAAGGTTCGTCGCCGTCTGTGTCACCTGTGCGCAGCCCTCTCCCATCTGAACCGGTGCAAAGCACAGAATCATCACCGCCTGCGCAGCGCGTCGAGTCATCTCCAGCGCTTCAGAGTTCTGATCTACCACCTGCGGCTGTGCAGAGTCCTGAACTGCCGTCTTCGCCATGGAGTTCTGCACATACACCATCAGCAGAGCACAATTCTCCACGGCCTGATCCTGAATTCCCCTATGGGGATTATCAGGAGTCCACGCAAGGCAGTGGAGATGCTGGGGAAGAAGAAGTCTTCTCTCCTATGAGGGAAGACAGCCCTGATGTTCCTGCACAGCAGGACGATTCTATGGAAGAAACGTTGGGGGCTTGCCTCCAACATATCAACATGGAGAAAGAGAAGAAGAAGGCCAAGAAGGAGGCCAAGAAAGCCAAGAAACTGAAGAAGAAGAAGGCCAAGCGAGTGCCTTCAGCAGACAAAGACAGTACTGAGCCTTCGCTCAAACGCCTCAAGGTGGAGGCTGCTGAATCTTCCAAGCCAGCCGATAAGGGGAAGGCTAAACTCTACCCTGAAGACGAACCTCCGTCAGTGAGGTATGTCTCGTCTGATGCTGAATCCAGGGGCGTGGAGCTGAGGAAAAGGGACCTGTTGCACGAGAAGGGGTTCCTTGATCGACTTGCTGACCTGCCGCAGTTCTTGCGCGCAGGGGTGATCAACCATGGCTGGGAGGAATTCTGCCGACCTCCCAATCCAGCATACACGAGCATGGTGTATGACTTTTATGCTAACGTGCTCAGCCCTGAGGATGGCTTATCTGTGGTCAGAGGGGTGGAGGTTGATTTCTCAGCCAAAGCCATTAATGAAGCATTTGGTCTAAGGGGCCAGCCTCACACAGATTATGCACGGATAGTTGATGAGCCGACCGAGGCTGTGCTGGAAGAAGCCATCCGCACCATTGGCCAGCCTGAGGCCTCCTGGACAGTCTCACGCAATGGGCGGCACACGCTCATGAGTGCCAACCTCACGGCTAAGGCAGCTGTGTGGTTTTCATTCGTCAGACGAAGACTCTCCCCAGTAACTCATGAGACTACAATTAACCAGAGCCGTTCGCTGCTGGTCTATGCTATAATGCGGGGTCTCACGATCAACGTGGGAGAAGTCATCGCTGCTGCCATAGCTGAGTGTGCTAAGAAGGGTAAGGGACCATTATTTTTCCCCAACACTATAACCAAATTGTGTTTGCTTGCAGGGGTTCCCACCGAGCGCTTGGAGCAGCAGCTGCCTTACACAGGCCATCTGGAGTTGCCTGCACACCTAAGGCTGAGAAGAAAGGGCAACATGGAATTTGAGTTGGATAGGCTGGCGGCTGAACAGTCCCTATCCATGGCCTGCTTGATGGACATGCAGAGGAGAATGGCTCAATGGGCCAACTATGCGCAGGCGAGGGACAGAGAAGTTGCAGACCAGTTGGGGTGCATCTTCCCAGACTTCCCCACCAACCTCCTAACTCCATGGGTGCCCCCACGACCAAGGCGACCAGATGAGGATGATGAGAATTGAGTGCTGGTTTGAAGAGCACTAGAGGGAGTATTACTGATCCCTTCAGAAACAAAAGACAATTTTCCTGCTTTTTGATAGAATAATGTATAATATGCTGTTTTGGATTAAGTTTTTGATCTGTTTTTAATGTTTAGTTTTATGCTTTTTCTTTTGCTTAGTCTAGTTTGATGTTAGCTGAATAGGTAGGATAATTTAGTTTTATTTTTAGGATGCATGAGTAACGGGAAAAAGCATGCTAGGGGCCTGAGTTAATGTTATATCTGCCCGGATTGGATTGCGAAATAATTGCGGTTCCCGCAATTTTTGTGACTAATAGCATGTTTTGGACTGTCTGTTTAGTTAGGCTGTGATCTGTTAAATTCTATCTTTTGCTGCTCGCATGACT
The DNA here is from genome assembly GCA_028017165.1 of Herpetospermum pedunculosum. Classification (NCBI taxonomy): domain Eukaryota; kingdom Viridiplantae; phylum Streptophyta; class Magnoliopsida; order Cucurbitales; family Cucurbitaceae; genus Herpetospermum; species Herpetospermum pedunculosum. The sequence continues at coordinate 25,404,479 of CM051524.1, read as the reverse complement.
ACCTTATATAGCTGATCTTGAAGCATGCTGGATGAGTGTCATAGGACACCTTTTGATAGTTTAAATTTGCCTCTGAATAGTGCTCAGCATGCATAAACCATAAGTCCTGAAACCTGTCTGTTATGTTCAAATTTTCTGCTGCTGGGATAGTTGCTTCTAGAATGTTTTGCCTATGCCTAGGATGGTTGGATTCTCTTGGTTTTACTTTAGACTAGATGCTTCTAGGATAAGTTTGGGGGTGTGCCACCTCAAACACTCATTGGGGACAATGAGTAGTTGAAGTTTGGGGGAGGCCACCCTAGGCCTAGGAACATTCCTCTCTTCCTTAGGACATAAGCATTCTTCCTCTCCTAAAACATGTTTTGTGATAAATAGAAAAAGTGAAAAAAAAAAAATATATAGAATAAAGAGGGGAGTCTTTCTCAAGTGGCATTGCATCAAAAGGCAAACCAAGGGGAGACTCCACCTAAGTAAAGAAAAAAGGAGAAATAGGGGAAGAAGAATGTATGCTTGGGAGTTATAATCTTGTGGCTTAGATGTCCTATGAAAAAAAGAACTTTGATCCTTAATGAGCTAAGCACAAGGTTGTAGCTTTTAGGTTTGTCTAGGGAGATGAATGTATATCCAATGTAGTGATGCCAGGGTTTAGGTTGTTCTCTAAAAGTACCACTGTCACCGTTAAAACTAAGACTGGCATGACTCTAAGGAATCCTAGACACATTAAAAATAAGCTAGAAGCATGTACTGAGTCTAGAGTAAAGCTTGGTAGAATTTGAAACCTTAGGGATAGTGGCATGATATCACAGAAGTAGTTAGATCAGTAGTAGGGGGTTAACAAAGACAGTAGGTATAGTAGGCAGGTGAAGTCAGAAGAAGCTAGACAAGAGGTTAGTTCTAAACTTAGAAGTGTGTCACAGGACAGCATTGCTAGAGATAGGGTTATAAGGGAGTTAGTGAGTGGTTAAAGAAAAAGAAACAGCAGCCTAGGTAAGTCCTTAGTATGCTTGAGGACAAGCAAAGCCTTAAGTTTGGGGGTGTGTTAAGTCTCTGAAAGTGACTTATTTAGGACCCATTTAGCTTAAGAAGATGTACACATTTAGGTGTTTTTGTTAGCATTTAGCTTAAACCTATGCTTTAATATGAGAATTAGAAAAAGGTAGCTAATTTAGGACTTATGCACAATAGGTAGAAAAAGGGTTGAAAACCGAAGAAAAGAATGAAAAAATAACCATTGCAAATGAATTGCGGAATAATTGCGGTGACCGCAATTATTCAAGTTAAAACCGTAAGTTGGCTGATCATTTTCTGTTTAGATCCGACTTTTCAGGGATTCGTTCTTTCTCCTCCATCCATTCTGATATATGACGTTGAAGGTTGATGGTTCTCCTTGGCCCAAACGCACCTGCAAACTACTATAAAAGGGGGTCAAAGTCGGAGGTTCAGTAATCAACTCGAAGCGCAGAAGTCTTCTCGCAGTCCACCATTTCCATCTGTTTTCCTTTGCCGTCTGTTGGAGTGAGAGTCTCAGCTATTTGGAATCGATAATCTGACAGGAAGGAGAGAAGATTCTTCTTCTCTCTCGATTGGATTCATCCAAGCAAGGCTGATCTTTCATCCCCTTCATTCGAGGCGACTGCCACGAAGTTTTCCAGCAACTCTTTATTGTTTTTCTGTCTTTCTCTTCTGTTTTACATTCTGCTTCGTGCTGTTCTTTTCCTAAGTAGCTAGATTAGTTTATTTCGTTGCTTTCTGTCTTGTTGCTATTTACTTTACAGCTTTCATCTGTTCAACAAACAATTCCATTAATCGAAGTACATTTCTGCATTTCTCATTTCCCATCTTCTGCTACGGGTTTCACTTACTGTTTTAAGCACATCTCCCTTCTAAGCATGTCTATCTTATCTACCATTTCTGTTCTCTATATATCCATGAGTAGCTAAGTCACTTAGGGGCATGCTAATGACAGAACTATAGGCTAAAAAACGTGAGTCAAGTAGGTAGATTAACACTCGAACATTGATTGTATGTAAGCTTCATCCTACGGGCAATTTCGATTGGCCATCCATTTTGTCCAAAGAACTCCTAACCTCTGGAAGGAGTAAGAGTTCAGAGTCATATAATCATGCTAGCCTTTCATGGTAATCAGGAAACGGCCTAGGAATAGGCGTTTCCCTAGTACAAACTAAACACTCCTGCTTTAACAAGATGCTTAAGACCTTACTTTGAAGTCGAGTAAACTTGAGTCTCTCATGCATGGAATCGGACGATACTTGAGATAGAGTGAGTTTGATGTATAGATAGTTGATCCAAAGCTTGATAATCGTAATAAACTGCCTATAGGATAGTCATTAGTAGCCCTTAATCCGCCCTTTTAATCAGTTTCGCTGCCAATTAATTGCGGATTAATTGCGGTTCTCGCAATTCTGCCTGTTTATCATTCTGTTTAGCTGTTTTCTTCCTCGATTATTAATTCCATCTCTGGTCCTTTAGGTCTATTTTTAACTTTAATTTGTTTATGTTATATCCCTCTACACATTCAGCAAAAAGTAGTTAATTAAAAACCAACTTTACCCCATCAAATTCATCCCATCTTTCTTAACATTCACACTTCGCGAATAGCTATAAATGAGTCTCTGTGGAAAAAACGAATTAAATATACTTACTACTTGCTGTGAGACCATGTATGCTTGCATGTTCTAAGTGCTCTCTCTTTCCTTTTGCATATTTATCTTTACACATTGAGCACGTAACACTCCACCTATCCTGAGGCGACCTGAAGTGCCTGCATATGTGCCACCACCTCCATTCCCTCGAAGGCTAAAGAAAAAACAAGAACAGGAAGTGCACTTTAACAAATTTTTAGAAATTCTTAAACAAGTGCATGTGAATATTCCTTTTGTAGAAGTTCTACAGTCTATGCCTTCTTATGTTAAATTTCTGAAGGATATAATCACTAACAAGAAGATTATTGGTGAATTTGAAACAGTGAATCTCACTGAGGAGTGCAGTGCCATACTCCAGAACAAGCTACCAAAGAAGGAGAAGGATCCTGGTTCCTTCACCTTACCAGTAGAGCTAGGAGGCAAGCACGTGGGCAGAGCTCTTTGTGACCTGGGAGCCAGCATAAACCTCATGCCCCTATCACTATTCCGCCAGCTAGGAATAGGAGAAGCACGTCCAACCACTGTCACTTTACAACTTGCAGACAGATCCATAGCATACCCTGAGGGTAAGATTGAGGATATTCTTGTAAAGGTTGACAAGTTTATTTTCCTTGCAGATTTCATCATCCTGGATTATGAAGCAGACAAGGAAGTCCCCATCCTATTAGGCAGACCATTTCTAGCCACAGGTAGGGCCATGATAGATGTCCAGAAAGGTGAGCTCACTATGAGGGTTCATGATGAGGAGGTTAAATTTAGTGTTTATAAAGCATTAAGGTACCCCTCTGACTCTGAATCTTGTGCTAGCATGGACATTGTAGATTCACTGATGGAAGAACAGCTGGAGCATGAATTATTAACTAAGCATGCTGTTACGTCTCCAAAAGTGGCCTTTTTAGGACTAATTTATCTTAGAAAGATGTACACTCTTAGGTGTATTTGATAGGATTTAGCTTAAACCTATGCTTATATATGATAATTAGAAGAAGGTAGCTAAATTAGGACTTGTGTGCAAAAGGAAAGAAAAGGGATGAAAAACGAAGTAAAAAAATGAAAAAACTACATTGCGACAGCATTGCGGAAACATTGCTGAAACCGCAATGTTTCAAGTAAAAACCGTAAGTTGACTGATCTTTTTCTGTTAATTTCCGTTATTTCAGGGATTCGTTCTTTCTCCTCCATCCATTTTGAAGTACGACGTTGAAGATGGATGGTTCTCCTTGGCCCAAAAGCACCTGCAGATTACTATAAAAAGGGGTCAAAGTAGAGGGTTTGATCATCATCCGAAGCGTAGAAGTCTTCTCGCAGCTTCATCTTTTCTCCTGTCATTCTTCTTCGTCTGTTGGTGTGAGAGTCTCAGCTGTTGGAATCGACAATCTGATAGGAAGGAGAGAAGATTCATCTTCTCTCCCGATTGGATTCATCCAAGCAAGGCTATTCTTTCTCCCCATTCAGCCGAAGCAATCGCAACAAGGCGTTCACGCTCAATTTCAGCTTTCTGCTCTTTATTTCCTTTTTCCAGCTTTGTATTGTTGTTGTTTCTTTTCTAATAGCTAGATCAGTCCATTTCGTTGTGTTCTGTCTTTCTGTTATTCACTTTAAGTTTCTCTTTTGTTCATTCAAACAATCAAGTAATTAAAGCATAATTCTTCATTTCTCAATTCCCTATCTTTGCAACTCACTGTCTTACCTTGCTGTTTTCAGTTTATTTCTCTTCTAAGCATGTCTCTTTCGTCTCTTATTTCTGTTCTCCCCACATCCATGAGTAACTAAGTCACATAGGGGCATGCTAATGACAATACTATAGGCTAAAAAACGTGAACCAAGCATGTAGGATAGCTCTCGAAGCATTGATTGGATGTAAGCTTCATCCCACGGGCAATTTCGATTGGCCATCCATTTTGTCCAAAGAACTCCTAACCTCTGGAAGGAGTAAGAGTTCAGAGTCATACACTCATGCTAGCCTTTCAAGGTAGCCAGAAAACGACCTAGGAATAGGCGTTTTCCTAGTACAAACCATAACTTACTGCTTTAACAAGATGCTTAAGACTTTACTTGGACATGAGTAAACTAAAGAATCTAATGCATGGAATCGGACGATACATGAGATTAAGTGAGTTTGATGCATAGAGAGTTGATCCAATGCTTGAGAATCGTGAGAAAATGCCTATAGAGGAGTCGTTAGTAGCCCTTGTTTCTCCATTTTACACACTTTCGCTGTTATTAAAATTGCGGTAGAATTGCTGTTTCCGCAATTCTACTAAGTTTAAAATTCTGTTTAGCTAAGTTCCTCTTCGATTATTGTTCTCATTTCTTTTCCTTTGAGTTTAACTTTGACTTGCACTTATTTATGTTGCTATCCTTTACATATCCCTTAGGAATTAGACAATTTAAAACCAATTTTACCCCATCAAATCCACCCATTCTTTCTTAACTTTACACTTCACGAGTAGCTCATAATAAATCTCTGTGGGAAAACGAATGAAAAAATACTTACTACTTGCTATAAGATCATGTATGCTTGCATGTTCTGAGTGCTCTCTCTATCTTATTGCTTACTTATTTTAAAACATTGAGCACGCAACAAGTTTTTGGCGCCGCTGCCGGGGATTTATTTAAGTGAAAACGAAGTTTGTTAAGTTTGAAATACCAAGTTTATTGTCTATTGTAACTAATCTAGTTTCATTTCTTTTACACGTACCATTGGGTTAGTTTATGAGTGAGTCTTCAAGTAGTGATCTAGAGTACAATCCTGAGCCTGAGAGATTACTTAGGGCCAGAAATAGAGCCAAGAAACGTCTCTTTAACCAACCCCCTTTACCTCAAGTAATTGCGGGAACCGCAATTCCTCCGCAATTGTCTCAAGAAGAAATGGATGGAATAGTTCCAAATCCGGTGCCTGTCACTCGCAATCCCATCGAAATAGCGAATGATAAGGATAGCGCCATACTCTCTTACCTAGTACCTATGCCTGGGGAGCTGAACCCCAGCATAATCCGCCCTGAAATCACTGCCAACTCATTCGAGTTAAAGCCAGTGATGTTCCAAATGTTGTCCACTGTGGGACAATTCTTTGGAGTGGAAAATGAGGACCCCCACAACCATCTTAGAAACTTCTTAGGAGTCAGTGATACCTTTATCATCCCTGGAGTTTCCCAAGAAGCCTTGAGGCTATACCTTTTCCCTTACTCTTTGAGGGACAAAGCCAAAACGTGGTTAAACTCATTACCCTCTGGATCAGTCCTTAATTGGACAGACTTAGCAGAGAAATTCCTAGTCAAATACTTCCCACCTGATAGGAATTCTACCTTTCGTGATGATATAATCAAGTTCAAACAAGCTGAGAGTGAGTCTCTTCACGAAGCTTGGACAAGGTTCAAGGACCTTCTTCTCAAATGTCCACATCATGGCATTCCATGGTGTATCCAAATAGAGGTCTTTTTCAAAGGATGCAACCCCAGCACTAGACAAGTCTTAAATTCATCTGCTGGAGGTTCCATGTTGTCCAAGAGTTACAACGAAGCCTATGAGATCTTGGAGAAGATCTCAGCATCTCACTGTAGGTGGTCAGATGATCCAGTTGAGCCAACTAGAGCTCAAGACAAGGACGCACTCAATGCCATGAGTAGCCAAATAAGCGCCCTGACCAACCTAGTCAAACAAATGGCTCAAACCAATCTCCAAACAAGTGTCAACACCGCCACACCCATGTCAATGGGCACCCAGCCAAGTCAAGGTGAGACACTTATCTGTGGATTCTGTGGGGAAGGGCACCAGTATGAATACTGCCCTGGGAATCCAGCCTCAGTCTGCTATGTTGGAAGCCAGCAGCAGCCTAGGAACAACCCCTATTCCAATACTTACAATCCTGGTTGGAGGAACCACCCAAACCTGTCATGGGGTGGCCAACAAAATGCTAACCAAGCTCCTAACCAACCAAGACCGAGTGGAACACCTGGTTTCGTTCCCCAACACAACCAATCCATGTATCAAAAACCATACAATCAACTTGTAGGGTCTCTGTAGAAAACTTACTCAAGGAATACATAGCCAAGAATGATGCCACTCTACAGAGTCAGCAAGCTACTCTTAGGAGCCTAGAGAACCAAATAGGGCAACTAGCCAATGAACTCAAAAGTAGGCCCCAAGGTAGACTACCTGCTGACACTGAAGTGCCAAGGAGAGATGGAAAAAAGCAAGTTCAAGCAATTGAACTTAGAAGTGGGAGACCATTGGTGAGCAACACCAAGGACACACCAAAGAGAGTAGAGAACACTGAGTCTAGTGCTCCACTGGAGTCTCTGCCAAACCAAGGTCCACCACCAACAAGCACATCAGGGCAAAGGCTGGAGCCAATCATAGAGGAGATAGAAGAAATTCCAAGGCCTCCACCTATCCTAAGGCGACCTGAAGTGCCTGCATATGTGCCACCACCTCCATTTCCTAGAAGGCTAAAGAAAAAACAAGAACAGGAAGTGCACTTTAATAAATTTCTAGAAATTCTTAAGCAAGTGCATGTTAATATTCCTTTTGTAGAAGTTTTACAGTCTATGCCTTCTTATGTAAAGTTTTTGAAGGATATTATAACTAACAAAAAAATAATTGGTGAGTTTGAAACAGTCAATCTCACTGAGGAGTGCAGTGCCATACTCCAGAACAAGCTGCCCAAGAAGGAGAAGGATCCTGGTTCTTTCACCTTACCTGTACAGCTAGGAGGCAAGCACGTGGGCAGAGCTCTTTGTGACCTAGGAGCCAGCATAAACCTCATGCCCCTATCACTATTCCGCCAGCTAGGAATAGGAGAAGCACGTCCAACCACTGTCACTTTACAACTAGCAGACAGATCCATAGCATACCCTGAAGGTAAGATTGAGGATATTCTTGTAAAGGTTGACAAGTTTATTTTCCTTGCAGATTTCATTATCCTGGATTATGAAGCAGACAAGGAGGTCCCCATCCTGTTAGGCAGACCATTCCTAGCCACAGGTAGGGCACTGATAGATGTCTAAAAAGGTGAGCTCACTATGAGGGTTCATGACGAGGAGGTTAAGTTTAGTGTTTTTAAAGCACTGAGGTATCCTTCTGACTCTGAATCTTGCGCTAGCATGGACATTGTAGATTCATTAATGGAAGAATAATTGGAGCATGAATTGTTGACTAAGCATGCTCATGAATATGTAGGATTAGAATTAACTGACTTAAACATAGCTGAGATAATGGACATACCTGTAAATAACCCTCAGCATGTTTGTATGAATATTGACTTAACTGAAAAATCTTTGAATCCATTAAAACCATCCATTGAGCATCCACCTGCCTTAGAATTGAAACCTCTCCCTACTCACCTCAAGTATGCATATCTAGGAAGTAATGATACTTTGCCTGTGATTATTTCTTCTAAATTAAGTGAACAGCATGAGGTTGAACTGATTTTGTTACTTAAGCAACATAGGAAGGCTATTGCATGGACTATTGCTGACATTAGAGGCATTAGCCCTTCTTATTGCATGCATAAGATTATATTAGAGGAAGAACATACACCCCGTGTAGATCACCAACGTAGGCTGAATCCCTCTATGAAAGAGGTAGTTAAAAAGGAAATAATAAAATGGTTAGATGCTGGAGTGATCTTCCCCATAGCTAGTAGCCAGTGGGTGAGCCCTATACAATGTGTACCTAAGAAGGGAGGGATGACTGTGGTAGTCAATGAGAACAATGAACTGATTCCAACAAGGACTATCACAGGATGAAGAGTTTGCATGGATTATAGGAAACTAAATAAAGAAACCAAAAAAGACCACTTTCCTCTACCATTCATTGACCAGATGCTAGATAGGATAGCTGGTAGAGCCTACTACTGCTTCTTAGACGGTTATTCAGGATATAACCAGATTACTATAGACCCTAAGGACCAAGAGAAGACTACTTTCACTTGCCCTTTTGGAACTTTTGCCTTTCGCAGAATGCCTTTTGGCTTATGCAATGCACCGGCAACTTTCCAAAGGTGCATGTTGGCAATTTTCTCTGATTTGGATGAGTCCATGATAGAGATATTCATGGATGATTTCTCAGTCTTTGGGGATTCATTTACAAACTGTCTAGAGAACTTAGGACAAGTCCTGGCTAGGTGTGAGGAGACTAACCTAGTCCTAAATTGGGAGAAGTGCCACTTCATGGTGGATGAAGGTATTGTCTTAGGTCATAGAGTGTCAAGGGCAGGTGTAGAAGTTGACAGGGCAAAAATTGAAATAATAGAGAAATTGGTAGAACCCCAAAATGTTTAGGCCATTAGAAGTTTCTTAGGGCATGCTGGTTTCTATAGGAGGTTCATTAAGGACTTTTCTAAGATCTCCAAGCCTTTATGTGAGCTTCTAGAGCTAAACAAACCATTCATTTTCTCTAAAGAATGTTTCCTGGCTTGGAAAACCCTTAAGGAAGCACTAGTCACAGCACCTATTATAGTAGGGCCTAATTGGGATCTTCCCTTTGAGATGTTATGTGATGCCAGTGACTATGCTGTAGGGGTTATGTTAGGACAGAAGATTGACAAGTTAACACACCCTGTATACTATGCTAGTAAGACACTTAATGAGGCACAATGTAATTACACAACTACTGAGAAGGAGATGCTAGCTGTAGTGTTTGCTTGTGAGAAATTTAGGAATTACATTGTAGGCACTAGGACAATCGTGTACACTGACCATTCTGCCTTGAAGTACCTTATGAGAAAGGTTGATGCTAAGCCTAGGTTGATTAGATGGGTTTTGCTGCTGCAAGAGTTTGATCTAGACATTAGAGATAAGAAAGGATGTGAGAATGTGGTTGCGGATCATCTTTCTAGATTGCAGCATAATTGCGAAAAAAATTGCTGAAACCGCAATTTCTGATGCTTTTATTGATGAACATGTCTTTATATTGACTCATCGTGATAACGATGAGGAACCTTGGTTTGCTGACATTGCTAACTTCCTTGCATCACAGGTACTACCAACTTTCAAGGGAGGCCAAGAGAAGAAGAGGTTCCTCCATGAAGCAAGGAAATTCATATGGGATGATCCCACACTTTACAAGACATGTGCTGATGGTCTGCTCAGGAAGTGTGTTTCAGCTGCTGAGGCGAAGTCTGTGCTGCAGCACTGCCATACAGCACCCTATGGTGGACATTTTGGTGGCCAAAGGACAGCTGCAAAGGTGTTCCAGAGTGGCTACTATTGGCCAACGATCTTCAAGGATGCCCACAACTATGCCCACAGCTGTGATGAATGCCAGAGGACAGGTAACCTTAGTCGAAAGGATGAGATGCCTCTCACTTACATCTTAGAGTTGGAGCTCTTTGATGTGTGGGGCATCGACTTCATGGGACCATTTCCCCCATCATCAGGTAACCTTTACATATTGGTAGCAGTAGACTACGTATCTAAGTGGGTAGAGGCCATAGCATGTCCCAATAATGATGCCAAAACAGTCATAAGATTCCTTCATAGACATATTTTTACTAGGTTTGGAACACCTCGTGCTATCATTAGTGATGAAGGGACACATTTCATTAATAAGGCTATGGAGAGAGTGATGGCTAAGTATAACATTAGACATAGAGTAGCCACTCCTTATCACCCACATTCGAATGGTCAGGCTGAAATTTCAAATAGGGAGATTAAGAACATACTTGAAAAAGTGGTCAAACCCAATAGAAAAGATTGGGCGTTTAAACTCGAGGATGCACTTTGGGCGTATAGAACTGCATATAAGACACCCCTAGGTATGTCTCCTTATAGACTGGTGTATGGCAAAGCTTGTCACTTGCCATTCGAGTTAGAAATTAAAGCATTTTGGGCCCTAAAAGAGTTGAATTACTGCGTGACCGATGCGGGAACATTGCGGTCTTTGCAATTACATGAGCTTGATGAGCTTAGGCATATGTCTTATGAAAATGCCAAAATGTATAAGGAGAAGACCAAGATTTGGCACGACAGTAGACTTAGGATTAAGGACTTCAAGAAAGGCCAGCTTGTCTTATTATTTAACTCACGATTGAAATTATTTCCAGGCAAACTTAAGTCTAGATGGTCAGGTCCATTTGTAATTACTAATGTGTTTGTTCATGGTGCCATCGAGATAAAGAACCTGCAGCAAGGACAACCATTCATGGTCAATGGTGCAAGACTGAAGCACTACTATGAGGAAGGAGATGTGAAGACTCTCTCGGCCTTCCTTTTATCTGAAACGTGAAAACAAGAACGAGAGAGGACGAGTGATTGCTGTGCTCGTTCATATGAGGCTCATGCTTTAGTTTATTTTTTGCGATTTTCCGGTTACTGTTTGTGTATATTTTTGTGTGATTTTAATTAAGTATTTGATGTTGATTTTATTTATTTTTTCAGGGAATCGACAGAGGGAATCAAGGAGATGAAATCAAGATAAAAAAATCGAGGAGATATCAAGCCAAATCAAAGATACGGTTGAGGAAAGATTGGCATTTAAACGCAGAAAATCTCCAACGGTCACTAGAATTGCGCTGGATTTGCAGAATCCGCAAAAATAGAGCCGTTGGGATTTCATCATTACTTATATCCGTTAAGAGGCGCGATGATCCGTACGATTCTCCCATTATCTGAACTCCAAGAAATCTGCTTTTCTCTTCATCTGTGATTCCTCTTTCCAAATCTCCACAATTCGACAATGGTGCTAACAAGAGCTGAAAGATCTGCAGCCAAGAAGAAGGCTGACGACGCTGAAACTGCTGCGAGGGAAGCACTTCTTGCCCTTGCAGACGCTGAGGCTGCGCGCACTGAACGACTCCCCAAACTGTCGGTCCGCAAGAAGAAGTGGAAGGTTGTCACGGAAATACCTGCTGGACCTTCTGAACCAGCAGGAACACCTAAGAAGCGCAGATGGAGCGTGGCGGTGGCTGAAGAAGCGGGTAAGGAAAAGACTCCCTCTGTGGGGAGTCAAGAAAGTGATCGTGTGTCACACGATTCGGCCAAGAAGAGCTCTTCACCATCTGCACCACCAGCGCGAAGCCCTGAGATTTCTCCTTCGCCGCAGAGTTCTGCACAGACCCCTATAGCAACACAAAGCACTACACCATCAACCACTTCTCCACGGCCTGACCCTGACTTTCCCTATGGAGAGTATCAAGAATCGACGCAGGGCAGTGGGGAAGCTGAGGAAGAAGAGGTCTTCTCTCCGTTGAGGGAAGCTAGCCTTGGGAGTCATGCGCAGAAGGATGATTCTATGGACGAGACACTGGGGGCTTGCCTCCAGCAGATCACAACCAAGGCAAGGTTGAAGAAGAAGAAGGCCGTCAAGATTGTTAAGGCCAAACGGTCCAAGAAATCAAAGAAAAAGAAAGCCAAGAGGGTGCCTTCATCAGAGAAGGAGAGTGATGAGCCATCTCTGAAGAAGCTCAAGATGGAGGCTGCGGAGTCAGCCAAACCGAAAGACAAAGGGAAAGCAAAGCTTTACCCTGAAGATGAGCCTCAATCAGTGAGGTACGTGTCTTCTGACGCCGAGTCTAGAGGCATTGAGCTGAGGAAAAGGGAGCTGCTGCACGAGAAGGGATTCCTCGACAGACCTGCTGACCTGCCGCAATTCTTGCGCGCAGGAATCACGAATCACGGCTGGGAGGAGCTGTGCAGACCACCCAATCCAGCTTACTCGAGCATGGTGTATGACTTCTACGCCAATTTGAGGAATTCTGAGGAGGGCCTGTCTGTGGTCAGAGGAGTCGAGGTAGACTTCTCAGCGAAGGCAATCAACGAAGCCTACGGCCTCAAGGGCCAGAAACACACTGATTATTCAAGGATTGTTGATGAGCCTACAGAAGCTGTCTTGGAGGAGGCCATTCGGATCATTGGCCAGCCTGAAGCATCTTGGACAGTGTCGCGCAATGGGAGGCACACTCTCATGAGTGCCAACCTCACAGCCAAGGCGGCTGTCTGGTTTTCCTTCGTGAGGAGGAAGCTGTCGCCCGTGACCCATGAGACCACAATCAACCAGAGCAGATCGCTGCTGGTCTATGCAATCATGCGAGGTCTCACAATCAACGTGGGCGAAGTCATTGCAGCTTCCATTGCTGACTGCGCCAAGAAGGGTAAGGGTCCATTGTTCTTCCCTAATACTATTACTAAACTCTACTTGCGTGCAGGGGTCCCCATCGAGCGAATGGAACAGCAGATGGCTTACACAGGCCACTTGGAGCTGCCTACAGGCTTGAGGCTGAGAAGGAAGGGGAACATGGAATTCGAGCTGGATAGTTTGGCTGCTGCTCAGTCGCTGTCCATGGCGTGCCTGATGGATCTACAGAAGAGGATGGCTCAATGGGCCACATACGCACAGGCGAGGGACAAGGAAGTTGCTGACCAACTGGGATGCATCTTCCCTGACTTTCCCACGAACCTACTGTCTCCATGGGTGCCTCCAAGACCAAGAAGGAATGATGATGAGGAAGATATCTGAGTGCTAGTTTGAGGAGCACTAAAGGGAGTATTGTTGTTCCCTTAGAATCAACAAAGAAAAAATCAAACTGTTTTTGTTGCAACGTGTGATTTATGCTGTTTTTAGTTAATGTTTTGATCTGTTTTAGTTGCTTAGTTTTAAGTTTTTAAATTGTTTAGTGTAGTCTGATGATAGCTGATTAGGTAGATTAGTTTAGTTTCATTTTTAGAGAGCTTGAATGACTGGAAAAAGCATGCGTAGGGGCCTTAATCACTGTTGTATCTGCCCTGTATCTATTGCGAAATAATTGCGGATACCGCAATTTTTATTAGTAAATGCATGTTTTTGACTGATTGTTTAGCTAGGCTGTGATCTGTTTAAATTCTGTCTTTTGCTGCTATTATGATTGCCTTATATAGCTTATCTAAAAGCATGCTGGATGAGTGTCATTGGACACCTTTGATAGTTAAAATTAGCCTCTTAAAAGTGCTCAGCATGCATAGCTTTAAGCCCTTACCTGCCTGTTTTTTTTTCAAAATTCTGCTGCTGTGATATTTACTTTTAGAATGTTCTGTCTATGCCTAGGGCTTTTTAGATTCTCTTTGTTTTACCCTAGACTAGATGCTTCTAGGACAAGTTTGGGGGTGTGCCACCTCAGACACTCATTGGGGACAATGAGTAGTTTAAGTTTGGGGGAGGCCACCCTAGGCCTAGGAACATTCCTCTCTCCCTTAAAGCATAAGCATTCTTCTTCTCCTTTACAAAAAAAATGATGAGCTGAAAAAAAAAATGAAAAATAGAATAAAAAGGGGTGTCTCTCTTAGGTTGCTGAGTAATCAGTGTCGAGTGTGTAAACCACAAGTGGCATTGCATCAAAAGAAAACCAAAGGAGAGGTTCCACCTAAGTAAAAAAAAAAAAAAAAAGAGAAAAAAGGAAGAAGTAGGAAAGAAGAATGTATACCTAGGAGTTGCAACTTTGTGGCTTAGATGTCCTGATTAAAAAGAACTCTGATCCTCAATTAGCTGAGCACGAAGTTGTAGCTTGTAGGGTTGTTTAGGGAGATGAATGTATGTCCAATGTAGTGATGCCAGGGTTTAGGTTGTTCTCTTAAAGTACTACTGTCACTGTTAATACTAAGACTGGCATGACTCTAAGGAATCCTAGGTAGCTCAAAAGTAAAAAACTAGAAGCATGTACTGGGTCTGGGGTAAAGCTAGGGAGAATTTGAAACCTTAGGGATAATGGCATGACATGACAAAAGCAAGTAGATCAGTTGTAGGGAGTTAATGAAACAGTAGGAGTATTAGGCATGCGAAGTCAGAAGAAGCTAGATAAGAGGATAGTTTTAAACTTAGAAGTGTGTCACAGGACAGCACTGCTTTAGATAGGAATGTAGGGGAGTCTGTAAGTGGTTAAAGAAGATAAAACAGCAGCCTAGGCAAGTCCTTAGATTGCTCGAGGACAAGCAAAACCTTAAGTTTGGGGGTGTGTTACGTCTCCAAAAGTGGCCTTTTTAGGACTAATTTATCTTAGAAAGATGTACACTCTTAGGTGTTTTTGATAGGATTTAGCTTAAACCTATGCTTATATATGATAATTAGAAGAAGGTAGCTAAATTAGGACTTGTGTGCCAAAGGAAAGAAAAGGGATGAAAAACGAAGTAAAAAAATGAAAAAACTACATTGCGACAGCATTGCGGAAACATTGCTGAAACCGCAATGTTTCAAGTAAAAACCGTAAGTTGACTGATCTTTTTCTGTTAATTTCCGTTATTTCAGGGATTCGTTCTTTCTCCTCCATCCATTTTGAAGTACGACGTTGAAGATGGATGGTTCTCCTTGGCCCAAAAGCACCTGCAGATTACTATAAAAAGGGGTCAAAGTAGAGGGTTTGATCATCATCCGAAGCGTAGAAGTCTTCTCGCAGCTCCATCTTTTCTCCTGTCATTCTTCTTCGTCTGTTGGTGTGAGAGTCTCAGCTGTTGGAATCGACAATCTGATAGGAAGGAGAGAAGATTCATCTTCTCTCCCGATTGGATTCATCCAAGCAAGGCTATTCTTTCTCCCCATTCAGCCGAAGCAATCGCAACAAGGCGTTCACGCTCAATTTCAGCTTTCTGCTCTTTATTTCCTTTTTCCAGCTTTGTATTGTTGTTGTTTCTTTTCTAATAGCTAGATCAGTCCATTTCGTTGTGTTCTGTCTTTCTGTTATTCACTTTAAGTTTCTCTTTTGTTCATTCAAACAATCAAGTAATTAAAGCATAATTCTTCATTTCTCAATTCCCTATCTTTGCAACTCACTGTCTTACCTTGCTGTTTTCAGTTTATTTCTCTTCTAAGCATGTCTCTTTCGTCTCTTATTTCTGTTCTCCCCACATCCATGAGTAACTAAGTCACATAGGGGCATGCTAATGACAATACTATAGGCTAAAAAATGTGAACCAAGCATGTAGGATAGCTCTCGAAGCATTGATTGTATGTAAGCTTCATCCCACGGGCAATTTTGATTGGCCATCCATTTTGTCCAAAGAACTCCTAACCTCTGGAAGGAGTAAGAGTTCAGAGTCATACACTCATGCTAGCCTTTCAAGGTAGCCAGAAAACGACCTAGGAATAGGCGTTTTCCTAGTACAAACCATAACTTTCTGCTTTAACAAGATGCTTAAGACTTTACTTGGACATGAGTAAACTAAAGAATCTAATGCATGGAATCGGACGATACATGAGATTAAGTGAGTTTGATGCATAGAGAGTTGATCCAATGCTTGAGAATCGTGAGAAAATGCCTATAGAGGAGTCGTTAGTAGCCCTTGTTTCTCCATTTTACACACTTTCGCTGTTATTAAAATTGCGGTAGAATTGCTGTTTCCGCAATTCTACTAAGTTTAAAATTCTGTTTAGCTAAGTTCCTCTTAGATTATTGTTCTCATTTCTTTTCCTTTGAGTTTAACTTTGACTTGCACTTATTTATGTTGCTATCCTTTACATATCCCTTAGGAATTAGACAATTTAAAACCAATTTTACCCCATCAAATCCACCCATTCTTTTTTAACTTTACACTTCACGAGTAGCTCATAATAAATCTTTGTGGGAAAACGAATGAAAAAATACTTACTACTTGCTATAAGATCATGTATGCTTGCATGTTCTGAGTGCTCTCTCTATCTTATTGCTTACTTATTTTAACACATTGAGCACGCAACACATGCTAATGAATATGTACAATTCGATTTAACTTATTTAAATGTTTCTGAGATAATGGATATACCTGTAGATAAAATACAGCATGTTTGTATGAATAGTGACTTGATTGACAGATCCCTGAATCCATTAAAACCATCCATTGAGCATCCACCTGTCTTAGAATTGAAACCCTTACCCACTCATCTTAAGTATGCATATTTAGGAAGTAATGATACTCTGCCTGTTATTATTTCATCTAAATTGAGTGAGAAGCATGAGGTTGAGCTGATATTATTACTTAAGCAACATAGAAAGGCTATTGCATGGACTATTGCTGACATTAGAGGCATTAGCCCTTCTTACTGCATGCATAAAATAATATTAGAGGAAGAACATACACCCCGAGTAGATCACCAACGTAGGTTGAACCCCTCTATGAAAGAGGTAGTTAAAAAAGAAATCATAAAGTGGTTAGATGCAGGTGTAATCTTCCCTATAGCTAGTAGTCAGTGGGTGAGTCCTATACAATGTGTACCTAAGAAGGGGGGGATGACTGTAGTAGTAAATGAGAGCAATGAACTGATTCCAACTAGAACTATTACAGGATGGAGAGTTTGTATGGATTATAGGATATTGAATAAGGAAACAAAAAACGATCACTTCCCTTTACCATTTATTGACCAAATGTTAGATACGATAGCTGGTAGAGCCTACTACTGTTTTCTAGATGGTTATTCAGGATATAACCAAATCACTATAGACCCTAAGGACCAGGAGAAGACCACCTTCACTTGCCCTTTTGGAACCTTTGCCTTTCGCAGAATGCCTTTTGGCTTATGCAATGCACCGGCAACGTTCCAAAGGTGCATGTTGGCAATCTTCTCTGACTTAGATGAATCCATGATAGAGATATTTATGGATGACTTCTCAGTCTTTGGTGATTCATTCACAAACTGTTTAGAGAACTTAGGACAAGTCCTGGCTAGGTGTGAGGAGACCAACCTAGTCCTTAATTGGGAAAAGTGCCACTTCAGGATGGAGGAAGGGATAGTCCTAGGTCATAGAGTGTCTAGAGCAGGAGTGGAGGTCGATAGGGCCAAGATTTAAATAATAGAGAAGCTAGTGGAACCTCAGAATGTGAAGGCCATTAGAAGTTTCTTAGGACACGCAGGTTTCTATAGAAGGTTCATTAAGAACTTTTCTAAGATCTCCAAACCTTTGTGTGAGCTTCTAGAGCTGAATAAGCCATTCATCTTCTCTAAAGAATGTTTACTAGCCTGGAAAACCCTTAAGGAAGCACTAGTCAAAGCACCTATTATAGTAGGACCAAATTGGGACCTCCCCTTTGAGATGTTATGTGATGCGAGTGACTATGCTGTAGGGGTTATTCTAGGACAAAAGATTGACAAGCTAACACACCCTGTATACTATGCTAGTAAGACACTTAATGAGGCACAATGTAATTACACAACCACTGAGAAGGAGATGCTAGCTGTAGTGTTTGCCTGTGAGAAGTTTAGGAATTACATTGTAGGCACTAGAACAATCGTGTATACAGATCACTCTGCACTAAAGTACCTTATGAGGAAGGCTGATGCTAAGCCTAGGTTGATTAGATGGGTATTGTTGCTGCAAGAGTTTGATCTGGACATTAGAGATAAGAAAGGATGTGAAAATGTGGTTGCGGATCATCTTTCCAGATTGCAACATAATTGCGATAACATTGCGGAAACCGCAATTTATGATGCTTTTATCGATGAGCATGTCTTTGTATTAGCACATCGTGATAACGATGAGGAACCTTGGTTTGCTGACATTGCTAACTTCCTTGCATCGCAGGTACTACCAACTTTCAAGGGAGGACAAGAAAAGAAGAGGTTCCTGCATGAAGCTAGGAAGTTCATATGGGATGATCCTACACTTTACAAGACATGTGCAGATGGTTTGCTGAGGAAATGTGTGTCAGCTGCTGAGGCGAAGTCTGTGCTGCAGCACTGCCATACAGCCCCCTATGGTGGACACTTTGGTGGCCAAAGAACAGCTGCAAAGGTGTTCCAGAGTGGCTACTATTGGCCCACAATCTTCAAGGATGCCCACGAGTACGCACACAGCTGTGATGAATGCCAAAGAACAGGTAAACTTAGTCGAAAGGATGAGATGCCTCTCACTTACATCCTAGAGTTGGAGCTCTTTGATGTGTGGGGCATTGACTTCATGGGACCATTTCCCCCATCATCAGGTAACCTTTACATACTTGTAGCTGTAGACTATGTATCTAAGTGGGTAGAGGCCATAGCATGTCCAAACAATGATGCCAAAACAGTCATTAAGTTCCTTAATAGGCATATCTTTACTAGGTTTGGTACACCTCGTGCTATAATTAGTGATGAAGGGACACACTTTATAAATAAAGCTATGGAAAAAGTGTTGGCTAAATACAATGTTAGACATAGAGTAGCCACCCCTTATCACCCACATTCGAATGGCCAAGCTGAAATTTCAAATAGGGAGATTAAAAACATACTCGAAAAAGTGGTCAAACCCAATAGAAAAGATTGGTCTTTTAAACTCGAGGATGCACTTTGGGCATATAGGACTGCATATAAGACACCCCTAGGTATGTCTCCTTATAGACTTGTGTATGGCAAAGCATGTCACTTACCATTCGAATTGGAAATTAAAGCATTTTGGGCCTTAAAAGAACTGAATTATTGCGTGACCGATGCGGGAACATTGCGGTCTCTGCAATTGCATGAGCTTGATGAGCTTAGACATATGTCCTATGAAAATTCTAAAATGTATAAGGAAAAGACTAAGATTTGGCATGATAGTAGACTTAGGATTAAGGACTTTAAGAAAGGCCAGCTTGTCTTATTATTTAACTCAAGGTTGAGATTATTTCCAGGCAAACTTAAGTCCAGATGGTCAGGTTCTTTTGTGATAACTAACGTGTTTGTTCATGGTGCAATCGAGATTAGGAACCTGCAGCAAGGGCAGCCGTTCATGGTTAATGGTGCAAGATTGAAGCATTATTATGAGGAAGGAGATGTGAAGACTCTCTCGGCCTTCCTCTTGACTGAAACGTGAAAATAAGAGCGAGAGAGGACGAGTGATTACTGTGCTCGTCCATGCGAGGCTATGCCTTAGTTTATTTTTTGCTATTTTTTCGGTTACGATTTGCGTATATTTTTGTGTGATTTTAATTACGAATTTGATGTTGATTTTATTTCTTTTAATAGGGAATCGATAGAGGGAATCAAGGAAATGAATCCAGGATAAAAAATCGGGGAAGATATTGGGCCAAATCGAAGATTGAGTTGAGGAAATATGGGCATTTGAAACGAGGAAATCTCCAACGGCCATTTAATTGCGGTGGATTTGCTGAATCCGCAACAGAAATAGCCGTTGGGATTTCCATCATTACAAATAGCCGTTAAGATAGCGATGGCCCATACGCTTCCCCTATTCACTGAACTCCAAGAAAGCTCTCTTCTTCTTCCTCTGCACTCCCTCTTTCCAGATTTCTACGATTCCACCATGGTGCTAACAAGAGCTGAGAGATCTGCGTCCAAGAAGAAGGCCGACGACGCTGAGATTGCTGCGAGAGAGGCACTCCTTGCCTTGGCGGATGTTGAAGCCGCACGAACCGAACGCCTTCCCAAGCTCCCTGTCCGCAAGAAGAAGTGGAAGGTAGTGACGGAGATCCCTGCTGGACCATCTGAACCAGCAGGAACGCCCAAGAAGAGGAAGTGGAGTATGGCTGTGGCTGACGCAGCAATCAAGAAGAATACGACCTCTGTGGAGAGTCGAGAGAGTGGTCGTCCATCCTACGCGACGGCCAGGCAAAGCCATTCCCCATCTCCACCAGCGCGAAGCCCTGAACCTTCTCCATCTCCGTAGAGCTCTGAACACTCTCCACCGCCGCAGAGCCCTGAAGCATCACCCATCTCCCAGACGCCTGAACCTGAAATTCCAGATGAAGAGCATCAAGAATCGGCGCAGGGCGGTGAAGAAGCTGAAGAAGAAGAGGTCTTCTCTCCTTTGAGGGAAGTCAGCCCCGAGAGCCCAGCGCAGGGGGATGATTCGATGGAGGAGACATTGGGGGATTGCCTCCAACAGATCACAACCAAGGCGAGTTTAAGAAAGAAAGTCGCCAAGGTTGTCAAGGCCAAACGGCCAAAAGCATCGAAGAAGACCAAGAAAAAGAAAGCCATGGGTGAGCCTTCATCAAAGAAGGTTAGTAGTGAGCCTTCCCCGAAGAAGCTCAAGATCGAGGCTGCTGAATCAGCCAGGGCAAAGGACAAGGGGAAAGCCAAGCTGTACCCTGAAGATGAGCCTCAATCTGTGAGGTATGTGTCCTCTGATGCTGAGTCCAGAGGCACTGAATTAAGGAAGAGGGACCTGCTGCATGAGAAGGGGTTCCTTGACGCACTTGCAGACCTGCCGCAATTCTTGCGCGCAGGGATCACCAATCATGGCTGGGAAGAGCTGTGCAGACCGCCCATCCCCGCCTACTCCAGCATGGTGTATGATTTCTACGCCAACCTGATGAACCCTGAGGATGGCATATCCGTGGTCAGAGGAATCGAGGTAGATTTCTCAGCGAAGGCAATCAATGAAGCCTATGGCCTCAAGGGTCAAAAACACACGGATTATGCAAGGATCATTGATGAGCCAACAGAAGCTGTCCTGGAGGAAGCAACTCGGATCATTGGCCAACCTGAGGCAGCGTGGACAGTTTCACGCAATGGGAAGCACACCCTGATGAGTGCTACCCTCACAGCCAAGGCAGCTGTCTGGTTTTCCTTCGTGCGGAGGAAGCTGTCCCCAGTAACCCACGAGACCACCATCAACCAAGGCAGATCGCTGCTGGTCTATGCGATCATGAGGGGCCTCACAATAAATGTGGGCGAGGTCATTGCAGCCTCAATCGCTGACTGCGCCAAAAAGGGTAAGGGTCTACTTTTCTTTCCTAATACAATTACTAAGCTCTGCTTACGTGCAGGGGTTCCAATCGAGAGGATGGAGAGGCAGCTGGCCTACACGGGGCACCTGGAGGTGCCTACTGCCTTGAGGATGCGAAGGAAGGGGAACATGGAGTTCGAGCTAGATGGCCTGGCTGCTGCTCAGTCTCTGTCAATGGCCTGTCTGATGGATCTGCAGAAGAAGATGGCGCAATGGGCCTCATATGCGCAGGCAAGGGATAAAGATATTGCTGACCAATTAGGCTGCATCTTTCCTGAGTTCCCCACGGACCTACTGACTCCATGGGCGCCTCCAAGACCACGGAAGGATGATGATGATGAGGACATCTGAGTGCTAGATTGAGAAGCACTCAAGGGAGTATTTTTGTTCCCTAAAACAAAATAAAAATAATAATCAAACTGCTTTTTGTTGAACCATGTGAATTCTGCTGTTTTGAGTTAAATTTTGATCTGTTTTTAGTTCTTTATTTTTGTTGTTTAAATTTGTTTAGTGTAGTCTGATGGTAGCTGAATAGGTAGATTAGTTTAGTTTCTTTTTTTTTTTGTATAGCTTACATGCCTGGAAAGAGCATGCATAGGAGCCTTAATCACTGATATATCTGCCCTGTATCCATTGCGAAATAATTGCGGAATCCGTAATTTTTATTAGTAAATGCATATTTTTGACTGACTGTTTAGCTAGGCTGGTTCTGTTTAGATTTTGTCTTTTGCTGCTATCTTGACTGCCTTATATAGCTTATCTAAATGCATGCTGGATGAGTGTCATAAGACACCTTTGATAGTTTAAATTAGCCTCTTAAAAGTGCTCAGCATGCGTAGCTTTAAGTCCTTCCCTGCCTGTTTTTATAAATTTCTGCTGCTGTAATGTTTGCTTTTAGAATGTTCTGTCTATTCCTAGGGCTTTTTAGATTCTCTTTGTTTTACCCTAGACTAGATGCTTCTAGGATAAGTTTGGGGGTGTGCCACCTCAGACACTCATTGGGGACAATGAGTAGTTTAAGTTTGGGGGAGGCCACCCTAGGCCTACGAACATTCCTCTCTCCCTTAAAGCATAAGCATTCTTCTTCTCCTTTATAAAAAAAATTGATGAGCTGAAAAAAAAAAATGAAAAATAGAAAAAGAGGGGTGTCTCTCTTAGGTTGCTGAGTAATCAGTGCCAAGTGTGTAACTCACAAGTGGCATTGCATCAAAAGGCAACCAAAGGAGAGGCTCCACCAATGTAAGAAAGAAAAAAGGAAGAAATAGGGAAGAAGAATGTATACCTAGGAGTTGCAACTTTGTGGCTTAGATGTCCTGAATAAAAAGAACTCTGATCCTCAAATAGCTGAGCACAAAGTTGTAGCTTGTAGGGTTGTTTAGGGAGATGAATGTATGTCCAATGTAGTGATGTCAGGGTTTAGGTTGTTCTCTAAATGTACTACTGTCACTGTTAATACTAAGACTGGCATGACTCTAAGGAATCCTAGGTAGCTCAAAAGTAAAAACTCGAAGCATGTACTGAGTCTGGGGTAAAGCTAGGTAGAATTTGAAACCTTAGGGATAGTTGCACGATATGACAGAAGCAAGTAGATCAGTCGTAGGGAGTTAATGAAACAGCAGGAGTATTAGGCGTGCGAAGTCAGAAGAGGCAAAATAAGAGGGTAGTGTAAACTTAGAAGGGTGTCACAGGACAGCACTGCTATAGATAGGAATGTAGGGGAGTCAGCAAGTGGTTAAAGAGGATAAAATAGCAGCCTAAGTAAGTCCTGAGTTTGCTCGAGGACGAGCAAAACCTTAAGTTTGGGGGTGTGTTACGTCTCCAAAAGTGACCTTTTTAGGACTTATTTATCTTAGAAAGATGTACACTCTTAGGTGTTTTTGATAGGATTTAGCTTAAACCTATGCTTATATATGAGAATTAGAAGAAGGAAGCTAAATTAGGACTTGTGTGCAAAAGGAAAGAAAAGGAATGAAAAAGGAAGTTAAAAGAATGAAAATTGTGCATTGCGGAAGCATTGCGGAAACATTGCTAAAACCGCAATGTTTTAAGTGAAATCCGTAAGTTGGCTAACCTTTTTCTGTTGTAATCCGATATTTCAGGGATTCGTTCTTTCTCCTCCATCCATATTGAAGTACGACGTTGAGGATGGATGGTTCTCCTTGGCCCAATCGCACCTGCAGGATACTATAAAAGGAGGTCAAAGAGGAAGGTTTAATCATCATCCGAAAGCGTAGAAGTCTCTTCGCAGCGCAGTCTTTCCCATTCATTCTCTTCTCCGTCTGTTGGTTTGAGAGGTTCAGCTGTTGGAGTCGACAATCTGATAGGAAGGAGAGAAGATTCATCTTCTCTCCTGATTGGATTCATCCAAGCAAGGCTTACCTTTCTCTCCCTTCAGCCGAGGCGTTTGCGACGAGGCGATCAAGCTCATTTTACTGCTTTCTGTCTTTACTTTTCATTTCCAGCACCGTTTTGTTGTTATTTCTTTTCCATTAGTCAATCCATTCCATTTCGTTGCTTTCTGTCTTTATGTTAATCACTTTAAGTTTTCATTTGTTTATTTCAAACGCTTGATTAATCAGAAGCACAATTCATTATTTCGCAGTTTCTTGTCTTTGCTGTCTACTGATTTTCCTTGCTGTTTTAAGTTTAATCTTCTTCTAAGCATGCCTATTTCATCTAATATTTCTGTTCTCTCTACACCCATGAGTAACTAAGTCACATAGGGGCATGCTAATGACAATACTATAGGCTAAAACACGTGAACCAAGCATGTAGGATAGCTCTCGAATGCATTGATTGTATGTAAGCTTCATCCTACGGGTAATTTCGATTGGCCATCCATTTTGTCCAAAGAACTCCTAACCTCTGGAAGGAGTAAGAGTTCAAAGTCATACACTCATGCTAGCCTCTCAAGGTAACTAGAAAACGACCTAGGAATAGGCGTTTTCCTAGTACAAATCATAACTTACTGCTTTAACAAGATGCTTAAGACCTTACTTGGACATGAGTAAACTAAAGAATCTAATGCATGAAATCGGAAGATACATGAGAATGAGTTAGTTTGATGCATAGTGAGTTGATCAAATGCTTGAGAATCGTGTGAAAATGCCTATAGAGGAGTCGTTAGTAGCCCTTGTTTCTCCATTTTACACACTTTCGCTGTTAGTAACATTGCGGTAAAATTGCTGTTCTCGCAATTCTACTAAGTTAAAAATTCTGCTTAGCTATTTTTCTCTTCGTTTATTAATCTCTTCTCTTTACGGTTGAGTTTATCATTGACTTGCACTTGTTCATGTTGCTATCCTTTATTGATTCATTAGTAATTAGGCATTTTTAAACCAAATCTACCCCATCAAATCCACCCATTCTTGCTTAACAATACACTTCACAAGTAGCTAATAATAAATCTCTGTGGGAAAACGAATGAAAAAATACTTACTACTTGCTACAAGATCATGTATGCTTGCATGTTCTGAGTGCTCTCTCTCTCTTATTGCTTATTTCTTTTACACATTGAGCACGCAACAATGTGCCATTTACTACTTAAGTAGAACTCTCAATGGGGCAGAATTGAATTATTCACCCATTGAAAAGATGTGTCTTTCGCTCTTCTTTGCCATCGACAAATTGAGGCATTATTTGCAGGCATTCACAGTGCATTTGGTGGCTAAGGCCAACCCAGTCAAGTACGTTCTGTCAAGACCGATTATCTCAGGCCGGTTGGCTAAATGGGCAATCTTGTTGCAACAGTACGACATTGTTTACGTTCCGCAAAAGGCGGTGAAAGGGCAAGCCTTGGCTGATTTCTTGGCAGATCATTCAGTGCCGTCAGACTGGAAATTATCCGATGACATGCCTAACGAAGAAATCTTCTATGTTGAAATCGCTGAACCTTGGACCATGTATTTTGACGGTGCAGCTCGAAGATACGGCGCAGGGGCAGGTATAATATTTATTACCCCTGAAAAGCACATGTTGCCGTATAGTTTCACATTTGGAGAGGTATGTTCGAATAATGTTGTTGAGTATCAAGCGCTCATTATGGGTCTCCAAATAGCCATAGAGATTGGAGTAACCTGCATTGAGATCTACGGAGATTCAAAGTTGATAGTTAATCAATTGTTGCTCCAATACGAGGTGAAACATCAAGATTTAATACCTTATTTCAATTATGCAAGACAACTACTGGAAAGCTTCGACAGTATGGCAATGGAGCACATTCCAAGAGCCAAAAATACAAAGGCAGATGCATTAGCAAACTTGGCCACAGCTCTAACTGTCTCAGAAAGTGAAGTAATGAACGTCCCGATCTGTCAAAGATGGACTGTACCACCAACTGAAGAAGAAAGGCAAGAAGCGAATGTGATATCGGCCTGTGTAATTGAAGAGGAGGATTGGCGACAACCAATTGTAGACTATCTACAACATGGAAGGCTTCCTAAAGATGCCCGGCGTAAAATTGAAATACGAAGAAGGGGTGCACGATTCATCTACTACAAAGAGACCCTTTATCGGCGCTCTTATGATGGACTTTTTTTTCGATGCCTAAGTAAAGAGGAATCAGTAAAAGCACTAGCGGAAGCACACTCGGGTGTTTGTGGTGCTCACCAGTCTGGACAAAAACTTCACTTCCAATTAAAGAGAATGGGTTATTACTGGCCGATGATGGTTCAAGATTCAATGGAGTATGCGAAAAAATGCGAGGCTTGTCAGTTTCATGCAAACTTCATACATCAACCGTCAGAACCCCTTCACCCAACCATAGCTTCATGGCCTTTTGAAGCTTTGGGGCTCGATCTCGTTGGTCCAATAACGCCTAAGTCCTCAGCAGGACACTCGTATATCCTCGCTGGGACAGATTACTTTTCAAGGTGGGCTGAGGCACTTGCTTTAAAAGAAGCCAAAAAGGAAACTGTCGTGGACTTCATCCGAACCCACATCATTTATCGCTACGGCATCCCTCACCGCATCGTGATCGATAATGGAAGACAATTTGCTAACAGTCTTATGGACAAACTATGTGAGAAATTCAAGTTTAAATAGTGCAAGTCGTCCATGTACAACGCTCCAGCAAACGGATTGGCAGAGGCATTCAACAAGACATTGTGCAACTTGTTGAAGAAAGTAGTCTCCAAGTCAAAAATAGACTGGCAAGAAAAGGTTGGTGAAGCATTATGGGCTTACCGAACTACCCACCGCACCCCTACGGGAGTCACACCTTATTCTCTGGTCTATGGGGTCGAGGTTGTACTCCAATTAGAAAGAGAAATCCCTTCCTTAAGAATGGCAGTGCAAGAAAGGTTAACTATCAAAGACAAGGCAAGATTGCGTCTCGAAGAATTGGAAGCACTCGATGAAAGAAGATTAGATGCTCAGCATGCATTGGAATGTTACCAAGCGCGAATGACCAAGGCCTTCAACAAAAATTTGAAGCCTCGATCATTTCAAGTTGGCGATCTAGTACTCGCGGTTCGAAGACCCATTATCACGACAAGACACACGGGGAGAAAGTTCACCCTAAGTGGGATGGACCCTATGTTGTTAAGGAAGTCTATACAAATGGGGCATACAAAATTGTGGATCAAGACGGATTAAGGATTGTTCCAATCAACGGCAAATTTCTTAAGAAATTTTATACATAAAATGTAATACTCCTTAACGTAAGAGTATAAACTACATTTTTCTTCTGGCCCGCATGAGCTTAAAGGTGAACGGCCCCAAAGAAAAAAAATCATTCATCTAAACTACGTTATGACTTGATCCCTTCCATTCAAGGGTACTGTTACCTCTCCAAAAGTGCATTATTTAGGGCCTTAATTACCTAAAAATCATGGAAGTTCTTGAGTGTTTTTGTTAGAAGTTAGCTTAATATGTGCTTAAAAGTGAGAATTTGAGAAATGATTCTAATTTAAGGCTTATTTGGAAAAGGAACGAAAAAGGATGCAAAATGGTGAAAAAAGAGCTAAATTGTACATTGCAGGTGCATTGCGGAAATATTGCGGCCCTCGCAATGAAACTGTCTTTGCTGCTGCATTTTTCCAGCCGTCAGTCTTCGTTATTGCGGTTTTCCAGCTGCCTAACTTCTCTACTGCTGCCGCGTGGGAGGTTGTTACTCCAGAATGGATGGAGATCCGCGGCTGAAGGTGCCTGTAGAGGCTATAAAAGGAGCTGAATGACGATGGAAAATAATCAATCAATCTGGAAGTGAGGAGTGCCCGATCGTGAAGAAACCTGCAGACAAAACTCTTCCCCCGTTTGTTGGATCGAAGAAACAAGCCCTTTGCGTCGATATTTCGAGAGGAAGAAGAGAAGATTCCTCTTCTCTTCTGATTGAAATTTATCCCCAAGATCAGCTAATCTTCCCCTTCATCCGAGGCATCTTGCGACTTGGAGGATCCTTACACATCTTACTACTTTCTTTACTGCCTTTCTAAACTACTTGCTGTCTATTTGCCATACTGTTCTGAATCATTTACTATTGCCTACGTTGTTCATTGCTTTCGGATCAATGCACGTTTTGTTTACAATTGTTATGTACTTTGCCCTTTTAAGAGTAATCAATTAATTTTGTTGAGTTCTCCATTCTATGTCTAATCAATTCAACTCCTTTAGTTCTTCGAAAACCATGAGTAACTAACTCAATAGAGGTCTGCCACAGATGAATCTATAGGCTAGAAGTATGTGAATTCAGCATGTAAAGTAGCATGAATGCATTGAATGTATGTGATCTTCATCCCATGGGCAATTTCGACTGGCCATCCATTTTGTCTAAAGAATTCATAACCTCTGGAAGGAGTAAGAATTCAGAGTCATCCATTCATGTTAGCCTTTTATGTTAACCAGAGAATGGCCTAGGAATAGGCATTCTCCTAGCACGTTTGTTAGCATGTGTGTATAAATAGGTTCTTCAGTCTTGCTTGGATATGAGTAAACTAAAGATCTAATGCATGTAATCGAAAGATGCATGAGACCTAGCTAAGACGATGCATGAAATGTTAATTTGCTGTTGAATGATCATAGTTAAATGCCTATAGGGGACTCTTAAGCCGACCTTGCTATCTTACTTTAGTTTTTAAATCGTTGCGAATTTATTGCGAAATTATTGCGAAAGCCGCAATAACCATTTCTGCCTTTGCCTTGTCTTTTTCAGTAGTTTTTAATCCATTGCGAAATCATTGCGAAAAGATTGCGAGATCCGCAATCTTACTCTTCCACATTATAACTTTACCTCTTTGCTTGCTTTGCATTTATGTTTACATTCTTCTTGCGTCTTTTATACTTTCGTCCCTCAACCCAAAATCTATCCAATTTAAGTTACCTTATCTAATCTAACACACCAAATCGCTAGTCACTAAACTTAATCTCTGTGGGAAAACGAATTAAATTATACTTATCACTTGCTGCAGACCATGTATACTTGCATGATCTGAGTGCTCTTCGCATTTAATTTTACATACACACTGAGCACGCAACAGGTACGTAGGCAACTTAAAGAAAAAATATACTTTAAGTCCAGTCACGATATAAGAAAAAGATTTCATTCAAAGATATGTAGTCGTTTACAAAAAAAAAAGGGTTTACAACGGTGACGATGATCCAATGTTGGCGAAAAAGGGTAGTTGTACGAAAGGTTCTCATCATGACCGTTGACCAAGATTTAAAAGAAAAAGTATTTCCAGACCCAAAGAGGTTAAAGATGTCTTCTTCTAGATAGACCTACAAGTCGCATCTGACAAGTGGACACCCGTAACAGGGGCAACACTTAGGCGTGAGTGGGCATCCCACTACCCAGCGTCACATCTCTAACTCCTTTGCAAAAGGAAAAGAAGTTAAGTCTGAAAGGTTTAAAGATGTCTGCTTCTAGATAGACCTACAAGTCACATCCGACAAGTGGACACCCGTAGCAGGGGCAACACTTAGGCGTGAGTGGGCGCCCCACCACCCAGTGTCACATCCTTAACTCTTTCAAACTGAAAAGAAAAAAAGACTCTTTCAAACTGAAAAGCAAAAAAAGAAAAAAGTATTTCCAATCCCAAAGAGGTTAAAGATGTCTGCTTCTAGATAGACCTACAAGTCGCATCCGAAAAGTGGACACCCGTAACATGGGCAACACTTAGGCGTGAGTGGGCATCCCACAACCCAACTTCACATCTCTAATTCCTTTGCAAAAGGAAAATAAGTTAAGTCTGAAAGGTTTAAAAATGTCTGCTTCTAGATATAGACCTACATGTCGCATCCGACAAGTGGACACCCGTAACAGGGGCAACACTTAGGCGTGAGTGGGCGTCCCACCACCCAGTGTCACATCCTTAACTCTTTCAAACTGAAAAGCAAAAAAAGAAAAAAAGTATTTCCAATCCCAAAGAGGTTAAAGATGTTTGTTTCTAGATAGACCTACAAGTCGCATCCGACAAGTGGACACCCGTAACAAGGGCAACGCTTAGGCGTGAGTGGGCATCCCACAACCCAGCGTCACATCTCTAACTCCTTTGCAAAAGGAAAAGAAGTTAAGTCTGAAAGGTTTAAAGATGTTTGCTTCTAGATAGACCTACAAGTCGCATCCGACAAGTGGACACTAATAACTCCATTTTGGAGCTAATTATCACTCCCTAATTCTAGCTAAATGTCGCATTAAATTGGTTAATATGTCTCGTTTGTAGGCGAATTGCGGCGAAGAGCTCATGCGTCCATTGGACTCGTTTCGTAGCTTAAGCGGTGTTTTAACGCCCCGGGAGTGCTTCGGGAAAAGGGCAAGCTAATCCAAGAAGAACCGGACCAAAATTGCCTAGGACAGGCAATTTTCGAGCCCAAACCCGAGAGCAAGCGTCGAGCAGACAGCGTCGAGACGCTTGCTCAACGCTGCCTGGCGTCGAGACGCTCCGAGGGGCGCGCGCGCAGGAAATCATCGGGGCAGCGTCGAGATGCTCGCCCAGCGTCGAGACGCCATCGCGAGGCGCGCGCGGATTATTTAGGTTGCAGCGTCGCGACGCTGTCCCAGCGTCCCGACGCTCCGACGGATTTAAAATGGCTGAGGACGATTTTTGCAGCCATCTTCGCCCTTCATCCTCTACCTCTCGGGTTTCTCTTCAATTTTCTTCTTGCTCCGCCATTTGTGGCTCATTTTTGGAGCTTTTCTTTGTAATAGAGTTGAAGATTATAGCCAAGACATCCATGGGAGCGTTTGTGACGACTCTCCCCATGGTTGGCTAAGGTACGGTGTGCGATTCGGGATAGTTTAGGGGTATTTTGTTAGACTTCTTCATTTTGATAATCCATGCAACTAATTCTGAATTGGCTTTGATTTTGTATGCATTTATTGTTCTTTCTTAATCCCATGCATGTGTTAGATTTCGCCGACGGACAATCGAGTTTTCTAGCATGAGTTAGAGTTAAAGATTAGCGATGCCTTGCCTCTCACTTTTCGCCTAGTAACACAGAACAATGAAACAAATCGAAGTATCGATATATGCATGATAACTGTTGGGTACTTCAGCGTTGGCGGGTAGCCAGTTAGCATTAGGATTGGATGTTCGAATGTTCATCGCGGTTAGCTAGTGACTGTTTAGAGTAAATTTGGAGCTGATCACTCTAGCGATACTTTAAACAATGTTTAATTAGAACTGTTGATTTAATTAATTAATATGGAGCCAGTTACAAAAGGGAGTCCCAGTAACCGTTCGCGTGCATGACGAATTGATAACCTAGATTTGAATTAAATGATGAATGATAGAATGTCTAACAAAAATCCTGAAACTCCCCGAATCAAGCACTTGTTAATCTCTTTCTCTTTAATCTTTCCGTTAGCATTTTAATTTTCTCGCTGCATGATAAAAACCCCCAAGTTACCAAAACTCAATTAATCAATCATTTGGAATCTCAAACTTTAATTTCAATCACATTAAGTCCTTCTCTGTGGATCGACCCTGTTGCCGCTAGCTGCAAAGCTAAGGCTAATAGGCTTATAAATTTATTTTGGCGGGTCTCGACAACCCGAGATTTATAGCGATAGTTAAAAATATCGACTACCAGACACCCGTAACAGGGGCAACACTTAGGCGTGAGTGGGCGTCCCACCACCCAGTGTCACATCCTTAACTCTTTTAGACTGAAAACAAAAAAACAACGTTTTTTGGTTTAGGAAGCTTTTGTTTTGTATTTTAAAAAAAAAACTTTTCCACAAGCTCAAATACACATGAAAAAAAAAAGAAAAAGTATTTCCAATCTAAAAGAGGTTAAAGATGTCTGCTTCTAGATAGACATACAAGTCGCATCCGACAAGTGGACACCCGTAATAGGGGCAACACTTAGGCGTGAGTGGGCGTCCCACTACCCAGCGTCACATCTCTAACTCCTTTGCAAAAGGAAAAGAAGTTAAGTCTGAAAGGTTTAAAGATGTCTGCTTCTAGATAGACCGCTACGAGTCGCATCCGACAAGTGGACACCCGTAACAGGGGAAAAACTTAGGTGTGAGTGGGCGTCCCACCACCCAGTGTCACATCCTTAACTCCTTTAGACTGAAAAAAAAAACGTTTTTTTGGTTTAGGAAGCTTTTGTTTTGTGTTTATTTAAAAAAAATATATATATAAATAAATAAATAAAAACTTTTCCACAAGCTCAAATACACATGAAAAAAAAAGAGAAAAAGTATTTCTAATCTTAAAGAGGTTAAAGATGTCAGCTTCTAGATAGACCTACAAGTCGCATCCGACAAGTGGACACTCGTAACAGGGGCAACACTTAGGCGTGAGTGGGCGTCCCACTACCCAGCGTCACATCTCTAACTCCTTTGCAAAAGGATAAAAGAAGTTAATTCTGAAAGGTTTAAAGATGTCCGCTTCTAGATAGACCTACAAGTCGCAGCCGACAAGTGGACACCCGTAACAGGGGCAACACTTAGGCGTGAGTGGACGTCCCACCACCCAGTGTCACATTCTTGACTCCTTTAGACTGAAAAAAAAAATTTTTTTTTTTTTTTAGGAAGCTTTTGTTTTGTAGTTTTAAAAAAAATATAAATAAAATAAAAATAAAAAAATAAAAACTTTTCCACAAGCTCAAATACACATAAAAAAAAATGGGGTCGACACGAGTTTAGAATTGAGTTTGTTTTGTTGTCAAATTATATTCAATTCGAAGAAAATAAATAAATAATAAAATAAAAAAATACATGGAGATGAGATGTCGGGCTCCAAATTTCTAAGTCTAAATTTTAATTTCAAATTCCCAATTTCAAATTTCCAAATAAAAAAAAAAATTAAAAACAATTACATGAGATTTTCAAAATTCTTACGTCTAGATTTTGAGTCTAAACTTTCAATTTCCTAAGTTCATAAGTCTGCTAAATCTCAATTTCAAACCTTCTAAGTTACAAATTAGATATAATTTCTAATTACCAACTCTCAATTACATAGTTTGCTTCCTAAGCTACAACGGTTTAAAATCACATATTAAAATTCTTATATTCCCGTAAGCTACAAATTAAAATGCTCAATTACACAACATCCATAATCACAACAAAAATTAAAATTACAACCATAGTCCATAATCACAATCAAAATTAATGGTCAATTGCAGTCCATAAAATTCCAAAATTAAAACCAACAGTCCATAGTCACAATACAGTAAAAAAAAAAATTGAAATTCCAAAATTAAAACTAACCATCCATAGTCACAATAAGGTCCACAAAAATTTAAAATCCCAAAATTAAAACAACAATAGAGTCCACAAAAAAATTTAAAATCCCAAAATTAAAACAACCGTACATAGTCACAATATAGTGCACAAAAAATTTAATCCCAAAAATTAAATCAACAGCCCATAGTCACAACTTAAAATATACAAATCAATAGAGATAATAGAAAAATTACTTGTAGCAATTACTCAAATCAATCAAGCTTCAGCGATGAGCCGCAATTCTTAACGCTGTAAAAAAAATGAAATATAATTTAGAGCGATTTGTATCCAAGAGATCGAAAGAAAAAAAAATTTATAAATAAAAAAAAAAAATCAAATCAAATCAGTAAGTTACAGAGGCAGCGAGAGACCCGACGCGGGCTGCGGCGTGTGGCGGAGCAGGCGCGGCGGCAGTGCGGAGTGAGGCGGCGCGGGCTGCGGCGGCTGACTTCTCCTCTCCTCTTGCCTTTTCAACTTCTTCAAACAAAGAATGAGAAAGGGCTTCTCATTCCTTTTATACTAAAGGATGAAACCTAAGGGAAGGAGGATTAGGGTTTGAAGGTGAATTTACTAAAATATCCTTAACTTAAGTCAAGAAATTATGCAAAAAAAAAAATGTACAAAAATAAACTTGAGCTCAAGACCAAAGAAATCAATATTCATCCAATTTCCACTCTACCAAACAAAATTTTTTGTTATTATTTGTCTTCACATTTTAATATTGCATTCGGCTTATTATTTAGGCTAAAATAAAATTTTCAACACTCCTATCCCGAATTTAAGCTAAACTTCAAGAAAATATCATAGTTTTTCCTAAAATTAAAATTTTGGGCATGTTCCAAATTTAA
This sequence comes from Herpetospermum pedunculosum, assembly GCA_028017165.1. Classification (NCBI taxonomy): domain Eukaryota; kingdom Viridiplantae; phylum Streptophyta; class Magnoliopsida; order Cucurbitales; family Cucurbitaceae; genus Herpetospermum; species Herpetospermum pedunculosum. Next base: position 25,370,711 of record CM051524.1, on the reverse strand, counting down.
TTTTCAAGCAAAATTTAGAGTCTAAGGTTATCTAAATCTGAGTCTCAAATCAAAATTGGCGCATTTTGGTATACTTTAAATTTTATTCCACATTGAAATTGGAGTAAAGTTCAAAGTCAAATCCTATTCAAAATTCAATTGGACAAACGCAAAACTCTACGCTACATCCCAAAATGGAACTAAGGTAGAACCAAAAAAAAATACCGAGGTTCAAATCAAGTTTCTGCCAAATAATAAGGATCAAAATTGTGAGCTAAATTCATATTTTTTGGTCAATTGGCATAAAAAAGTGTATCAATCAAAATAATTGATTTATGGATCAAATCTCATATTTCGATAAAATTGATATGGCAAGGCGGAGTCGAAATTAAGGGTGCCCTACGTTTCGATTTCTCTATTTAACTTTTCCGAGACTCACCCACACATACTTGTGCATAACTCTCGAAAAAGGGGGCATTTGTTGATCGAGAAATTTCGGCCAATCAACGGTCGCCACGTGTCTTCATCACGGCCGGTGGATCAGATAGACTTGACCGAGCAAATTCGGTCACACCGCAATTCGGCTCGGTATCGGATCGGTCCAGAAAAGTTATTCAAAAGACAATTTGGCCCAAAGGCCAAGCCCATTGGGCTCAGAATTCAAAAGCTCATTGGACCAAGCCCATTGGATCCAGGCCCAAGCCCACCAGGTCCATGAGAACTCTATAAATAGAGAGTTCATTCTTCATTTTTAAGGTTCAGAAAATTTCTACCCCTAAGAGCTCATAGAGAATTCTCAAGCAACGAAGACTCCCTGAATCTTTGGAAGACTGAACGATCATCCAACATCGAGAACAAGTTGTGAAGCCATCGAAACAAATTCAACATCGAGAACAAGCTGTGAAGCCCTCGAGATACATTTACATTTAAGAGAGAGAAGCAAAGAATCAAACATTAGAGATTGTAATCCGCACTGATACATACAAATTAATCAATACAATTCAAATTTCATTTACACGTGTCGAATTTTCATCCTTCGTCGAAATCTCCTTGTGAACAAGTGTATTTGTAGATTTACAACTTGCAAAATTACAATTATAGTGTACAACTTGAAAAATTGCAAAATTATAATTTGTAGTTTTGCAAAATTGCAAATATGGTATATTTGCAGATTTAAAACTTGAAAAATTGCAAATATATAATTTGTAGTTTTGCAAAATTGAAAATATTGTGTATTTGCACATTAACAACTTTAAATTACACGATACTTGCAATTTTGCAAATTGGAATTAAAAAAAATTGTAAGAACCCCTAAATGCAAATATTTACAATTTACTAGAATTTTGTAGTTGACTCAAATTCTCAAGAATCCAAAATCACTCCATTCCAAATATTTTGCAGTTCACTCAAATTCTCAAGAATCCAAAATCACTTCATTCCAAATAGTTATCTCAGAATCCAAAATTAATTTCATTTCCCTAGAAAATTTAAGCAACGAACCTGAAATTTGCGAATACCATTGTTTTGCGATTCCTTCTTAAACAATATGTTGGAGGAAGCTGATTGGTTTTGAAATCCACTTTCTTTTTCGCCATGGATGAACCTCAAGCTCAATCTCAGTTGGTTTGGGCTTCGTCAATCAAAAATGCTACCGGTGCAGGTATATCGCCTTGCCGTCTGAATCGAATTAATTCCAAATTCGAGAATCCAAAGGGAGTTGGATATAAATATTGAAAGAGAGAAGGGAGGGAAGATCTCGATAAATATTGGGGGAGAGATGAGAAGGTCTCGATAAATATGAGAATATAGAGAAAAATAAATCTTATTAAATATTGAAAAAAAAAAAAAAAAAAAAAAAAAAAAAAAAAAAAAAATTGTTAGTAAATATTGATAGGGGGAAAAAATTAAAAAAAAAAACAAATCATAAAAAGAGCGTGGGTAAATAAGTAATTACAAATAGAGGAGAGAAAGAACAAACAAAAATGAAATTTTATAAAAAAAACATTGGTTAAAATAAGTTTCAAAAAAAGCCCATTTATTATGAATTCCCTTTTTCATGATAAAAACCGTGGGCCTCGGCCCAACTTTTTAGCCCAAAATAAAATTTAAAAACGAAAATCTTTAGAGAACCGAAAGATTGTGGATGTGACCATTTAGTCGTTTTTCACGTGGATACGGCAGCAGATCTGGTGCACGTTTAATCACCAACTAAATGTTAAAATAAATCATATAAAATTTATATTATTTAAATATATTTTATAGTTTCTAAATGATATTACTCTAAAAATTTAATTAAACTATTAAAAAAATATCATCAAATACTCACATACATGATTTTTCTTTTCTTAAAAAAAATCCACATGAACATAAATACTAATAATATTTATAATCAAATCGAACAACTTTAACTTTTCGCTCCACGTTAATTAAATACATTTTAAAAAATAATAATCATATTTATAACTAATTATAGAAGTGAAAAAATGAATTATTTTTTATAACTTTATTAATTGACTAACATGTTTCATACATTAAAAGGTTGGTAGTCATTTAATTTTTAATTTTTTAAATTTAAGTCTATAAACACTATCTTCTTTCTATTTTATTTTATTTTATTATCTAATTTTTGCTAACATTTTAAAAATTCAAATTTTTTTATTTAATTATTATTTTTCCAGGAAAACTATAAAATAAAATAAAATAATGTGTTGCATTTATTTAAGACAAAGAAAGGGAACATTTTTTTAGTAAGAGACATCAGTTTGGAGAACTCATATTCTCTCTCAAGTAAAGTGAGTCTGAATTCTCCAAGTTTTTTTTTTTTTTTTTTTTTTTTCTTCAGATCTATTTATGGTCTCTGATATATTCAATATGTTTCAGTTGTAGCTGCAGAAAAAAATCATAGAAATGGATTCGAGTTCTAAAGTATATACTTTCGATGAAGTTGCAAAGCACAACCACCACAAAGATTGCTGGCTTATAATCTCTGGAAATGTATGTTTTTTACCTTTTCTTCTCTTACAAACCAGAACCAATTTACAGAAATGGTATAGATTATAAATTGGATTAGGTTATAAATTTGTTTTAATTTTATTAGTTAATTTCTGGGTTTTTTTAAAGTAGCTTGTGTTAAAACAAACAAATTGAAATATTTAATCATTTGAGTCCTGATGTGTATGTATTGAACTCATGATCTCTTAGTCAAATGTTCGATTTTGATATCTTTTTTTATCATCTTCGTATATTAAGCATCTATACATTTTCATTCACATTTTTTTACAATTTAAAAAATTAATTGGTATTTTGGTTACATATCATCAATTTTTTTTTTTATGAAATATTTAAAGTTTGCTTAAACGATTCTGTAAAATTTAGGTTGGATAGCATTTAGTTCCGTTTAAAACTCAAAAATTTTAGTTTTTTTTTTTTTTTTTTTTTTTTTTTTTACTCCGTCCTAATATATGTTAAATACTCACGAAAAACGATATTTATTTATAATTAAAAAAATATTTTTCTATTTTTCTAATTTCTTAATTATTAAAAATATTTTATTTTTCACCCTCCACCCACTTTCATGTCTTAATCTTCATTTTGATAGTGTTTCCCTATTTTTTTTAATGGTAGTTTTTTGTTTTTTTTTTTTTTTTTAATTCGGAGAGAAGAAGATGGAAAGAGAAGGAAAGGAAGGGGAGAAAGAAAGAGATAAAAGACAAAAAAAAAAAAAAAAAATTAAATAAATAATAATAAATAAATAATAATTAAAAAATTAAAAAAATATCTTTTAAATTAAGAATATGAGTGAAGTAATAATTGAATTTTTGACGGATGTACCAAAAACGCACCAAATGTAAACCTAAGGATTAGAATTATTGAGTTTGAAATTTTAAAGACCCAAATACTATCAAACTCAAATTTGAGGACCAAAAATATAATTTACCCTAAAAGTTTTCATAATATATCACTAATAGAATATTGCCAAATCAAATATAGTTGAATTGAGATAAAATGCGGAAGTTTGAAGTTGAAATCTAAAAAAAATAAAAAATAAAAAGATAGAATATGTTGTTAGTAATATAGGCTTTAAATTTATATGTGACAAATTCTTTTTTGTGTTTATCCCTTTCAAATGTTTATTTTGGTAGTATATAATTTTCACTTTGGTTGGTTTTAGTTTTCTGTAATTTAAAAATCATCATTTTGATTTTCGTACTTTAAAAAACGTGTCAATTTTATCTTTGTTTTCAAAATTTTAAAATAATTTCTACAACAAAAATATTTTAGTACAATGTTAAACCTCAATATTTTTAAATGATTTTTTTGTTTATTTCTATAATATATTTTAAAAGATTCATTTACATAGTTTTTTTTTTTTTTTTTTTATATATTTGTATCAATATTTTGAAGAAAATTATTATTATTGTATTTAATTTTATTTTTGGCTATATTCCTTATCTCTGAATTATGTGCATTGAATTTAGGTGTACGATGTGACTTCTTTTTTGCCGGACCATCCAGGTGGCGATGAGCTTTTGCTACTCGCAGTCGGTAAGATCATGCTGCATTTCTAATCATACAAATTCTCCAATTAGTTACTTTTTTTTCTTCTTCTAAATATTAATTAAAACCAAATAGAAATTAACATGTTTTTATTTTTACTACATAGTCTATTGAAAAAGAAATACCAATTTATACTTACATTTGAGAGATTATGAAATGGTTAAATTCAATTTTATCATATTTTAAATAATTTCTACACATGCTTTTATTAATTTAAAATTAATTTTGATTATATAAAAATTACTTTAAATTTATAAAATAAAAAACAAATTAACTTTACACAATTAAATACATATTTCAAGAAGTTGAATACGACAAAAGTGAACAATTAAAAAAAAAAACCAATTGTCATCCTTACAAATTTAAGGGGGTGTTTGAGGCGCATGGTGGGTTATTATAGTTGGTGGGTTATTATAGTTGATGGGTTATAATAATATGTGGGTTATAATAGTCTGTGTTTCGGGTGCATAGTTGTATAGTATGAGTTTAGTAAGTCTGTGTTTGGGGTGCAAAATTGTTTAATCTGTGTTTAAAATACATTTTTCTTTAACGTGAAGTTTGAAATATGTGTTTAGTTTATTATTTTTTCTACAACTTTTTGTTGTATTTATATAGTTAAATGTATATTACATATTAATTTTTTAAAAGTTAAAGAAATAAATATTATTTAGAAAATCACAAATAATCGACAATAAGAGGTTTGATGGAGAGAAAAATAATACAGTTTTCTTTAACATGGAGTTTGAAATATGTGTTTATGTTAGTTTATTTTTTTTCTACGACATTTTGTTATATTTGTATAGTTTTTTCTTTTTTTTTTTTTTTGAGTACATTGGGGATGGGGGGATTGGGGAGTTTGAAATATGTGTTTATGTTAGTTTATTTTTTTTCTACGACATTTTGTTATATTTGTATAGTTTTTTTTTTTTTTTTTTTTTTGAGTACATTGGGGATGGGGGATTCGAACCACGGACCTTTTGGTCATCAAGTCATGCATATTAATTTTTTAAAAGTTTTAAAAATAAATATTATTTAGAAAATCACAAACAATGGACAAGTTCGGTGGAGAGAGAAATTTGAGATGAAATGGAAAATAAAAAATCGTGAGGTGAGAAAGACAAAGAGAGAGAAAAAATCAGTAAATTGAGTGAAAAAAATAGAAAAAAAAAACAAAGAGGGAAGAAAAATCAAAAAATTTAATGAAAAAATTTAATGAAAAAAAAAAAAAAAAAATGTACTGTTGCACTGCTACAGTGTTACTGTAGAACTGCTACAGTAAACACTATAGCAAGCCGGGGTTATAATAACCTCAGCTCCAACTTATATAGTTGGGGCTCCAAACATGGGGTGAATAATTTAAGTCCACCCCACCCTACCCAATTGGGGCCAAAGAGCCCCTAAATCTTTATAACTCATCCACTTTTTTTTTGTTTTTACTTTTTAATCTTTATTGTTTTTGTTTATAACTTTTTGATATTTTTTAAAAAATTATATATGTTTGATAACTGTGTGTTTTTTTTAAAAAAAAAAAAAAAAAAAACAGAAACCAAATAATAACTAGTTTTGGTTTTGGTTTTAGTTTTTAGTTTTTGAAAATAACAAAATTAAAAGTAGTTGGTTAATTACTTTTTGTTTTATATTTTTTTTTAAAATAAGGTTAATTTATTAAAATTTAAATAAGTTTGAACTATTTGATGAAATTGAATTTGTTTTTGTAAAAATAACTTATAACATTTGAATTTGCAGAAAAAGATGCAACGATGGATTTTAAGAGTGTTGGACACAGCGAGTCGGCCCAAGAGAAGATGAACAAGTATCGGATCGGGAAGATCGACATGTCGACTCTCCCAGGGAAACAAGAATATGTGGAAACTTCTCCATACCAACCAACTCCGGGTCTATTTACCTTTTCGCCCTTGCATATTCTAATCCCTATTTTCCTCTTAGCCTTGGCTTTTGCTTTTCCCTATTTTAAACTTAAGGCCTAACAATCAAATTGGATTTGTATTTCCATTTTCCAACAAGGATTGTAATGCTAGAATCAGAATTTGATGCTTCTATTGATTATTGTTGTTCAATCAGTTTGTACCTTTTATTGGATGTCGATAATCGAAAAATTTAATTGTTGCAAAGTGGAAATTAGTACCTTGAAAGTAAAATCGGCACGACCTCGGTGTGAATCGTATTCGCCAGTTGCAAAGTGGAAATTATAAGGGTTTGAGTCTCATAATTGTTGAAGATTGTAGGATTACTCTCATTGTTAGGTCTTTGATGAAAGAATCCGCTAGATTCCTCTCAGACCTCACATACTCCAAGGAGATAATTCCACTCTTCAATAATTGTTTCACATCACCATATCTAAGGCATAAATGCCTTCTTTTGTCGTTATACCTACTATTCTTGGCAATACCTATGGTAGCTTGTGAATCACAATGCATGAAGACTAATACTGAGGCCTCCCACATTGGTACGTCTCTTAGTAGGCTTCTTAGCCATTTTGTCTGTTGCCTTGCTAGCTTGAGTGTTATGAACTCAGACTCCATGGTTTCCTCTACCTAGTAATAACACATATCCGCTAGGAAAGTGGTGAGTGAACTTTTTGGTATGTTCACTATGTTCGGGGTGTTGAGTCTCGCCAAAATAACATTTATAATACTGGTAACTTGTAAAAAAGTGGTAACTAGGTCGATCCGCAGGGAACCTAAATTAACTTTTCCTAATTAATTTCTATTTGCTTTTAATTAAAACTCAAAATAAAACTGGAAGTAAAGGGGGGATTGGTTACGGAAAATTAAAAAGAAGCAGAAAAATAGCTAACAGAAAATTAAAACTAAGTACATGTGCTCCTAATTTTAAGGGTCGGGGTTGACTTTGATGCGACTCGATTCATTGGGATTCAAACATACTTAGCAAGAGCATAATTAAACACATAATTTACTTGCACGAAACTGCTAATACAAGTAACCCAAATAATTAAATAGAAACGTGGAGTTCTAAGTAGACTATTTAAGGTGATCAATCCTAAATCAATTAGAGAACGGAAACAGATGTTCGATTCTAATTAAACGTGGCAACCAATCAACTGGGGGACAACGTTGCATATTAGTTAATTGACACTAACGGGAACACTACGACAAATGTTTAACCTAGAAACCTAAGTTAATATTCCGATTTATCTACTTCTTCAAGGTAAGTTACAACCAAAGATCAACAATGAAGCCTATGTTACCTATGGCTCAACTCAACCCGTGTTACCTTGGCGATTAGGAGAGGCACGACATCGCTAATCTAATTAACCATAGAACATGCAAGAAATCAGGATCGTCGACCCATTATGAAAACATGCTCATAAGAATATGCTTAGAAGAAATAGATTGCCCAATCAGTCATGCTAAGTTGAAATTAAGATCTAAACCTCATAAATCACATCAAATTTAACCCCTAACCTCAAATTAGAGCACTTACCTTGCTCGGGATGATCGCCAAGCTAAATCAACAAAGTCCTTGCTTTGATATATAAGAAAAGGGGAGAAAACCCCCAAAATTCTAGAGAGAATTTGTAAACACAAGCCTAAAACCGAGAGTGGATGACCTAAAAATCGGAAAAATGAGTTTTTATAATCGGCGTAGAGGCCAACGTCCCGACACTCCAGTGTTTTCCAGCGCGCATCGTAGCGTCGAGACGTTTGGGTCTGTGCTTTAGAAAAATAAATCAAATGTTGTTCTCCCCTAGACTCAAACTTGAGCCTGTCGTTCTACCAAGGTTCCCCTGCACCACCAAACCATTCATCACAATTGGAAAAATAATTGATTAATTAATGTATATAGTATGAACACTCAAAATGATTAATTAATATTATCCACTAAAACATTCTTTTCCTCTCTAATTTAATGCAATGGTCCGATTTACCCCTAGACAATTAAATTCTACAAAATATATCAACACAAATAATTTCTTATACTTAGGAGCTAAATATTAACACTTTTTGAGTGCTATCAGGAAGCTCACATCGTCGTTGTCTGTTACTCAACTTGCATCACAATATCCTTCTCGCACTACAGGAAACTTGTTACAATGCAAACACAAATTTATTGTACCTTTTGATGAAATTAGAGTATCATCGATCCAAAATCGCTTTCCGCTGCGCATAAATCGATTTCCGCTGCGTAAATCGCTCCATCAATTGGTATCAGAGTGATTTTGTGATTAACTCAATTTTACCCTAAACACCGTCTATGATGCAAATTGAGTTAATCACAAAATCGCTCTGATACCAATTGATGGAGCGATTTACGCAGCGGAAAGCGATTTTGGACCGATGATACTCTAATTTCATCAACTTAACAAATAGAAAACATGCTCAAAACAACGGAAATAAAGAAATTAGAATACATACCCTTGTAGTTCCAATTTCTTCAAGTTCCGCCGCACGTTCCTCGTCACGAACTCTTCCGGCCTCTTCTCACGAACGCTGCGAGAACCACCCCAGGTAGTCCCGCTATCCTCGACGCCGAGCAACGGAGTTGTGGGACTCCGAAAGAAGAGAAATAAAGAAGGGAAGAAGAAGAAGAACTGAGGAGCTGAAGGCAGGGGGTGTACGCTGAGTTTTCAAATTCTCTTTTTTTTCAGCTTCGTATACCCTGCCCCTTATCAACCTCACTTTGGCCAAACTTAGTTATATATATATATATAAATCATCAATGGATAATTCAACCAATCTAACTTAATGAATAAACAATCAATTACCATCCCAATTTTTTTTAATTAAATTAAAAAGAAAAAAAAATTGGTAATTATTCCCATACACAAGCAGGTTTTTTTTTTTTTTTTTTCTTCAGTCAAATGGATATAAGAGGCTAACAGTAGTTAGGAATATTAAAAAAGAAAAAAAAAAAAAAAAAACTTCGCATATGCAGGCAAGTGTCCTCTTAGAAGGGCAGCAGAAAATAAAGCCCACTAATAGGCGTACATGCCCTTAAAGTATCATCGGCCCGTTTCAAAGTTTTGAATTTGATAGCAATCCAAATCCAAACTCCCGTGGCCATCCTTGCTATGGGGGTACATGAGTTATATATATATATATATTTAATTATTATTATTATTTAAAAATAATAATAATAATTTTATTTATTAAACTTTTTAATAAATAAAAAATATATATATATAATTATTAATTAAACTTTTTAATTAATAATTATTATTTAATTCAATATCAAATATTAATTAAACAATATGACTAAACCCGATTTTTCGAAAATCGGCGGGCACACCTTAGAGAAGTCCAACCCGGTTTTTCGAAAATCGGCGGGCACACCTTAGAGAAGTCCCAGCTATTCTCGGGCTTAATAGCGGAGTTGTGGGACTCCTTAACCTAAGGGAGTTTGTTGAGAAGGTGGAGAAAGAAGATGAAGCTTTTGGTTTGAGTTTGGAATTGTGCTAGTATGAATTTGATGAACAATTCACCAAGAACATCAAGAACACAATTCAACAAAAATTCTTGAATTTCAACACTTAGAAAGTTCAAAATCAAGGGAAGAAGAATAAACACCTTTATATCTTCTTCAATCTTTAAAAAGAACTAACCTTGATTTTTCAACAACCAAAACTTCCAACGAAAGAGATGAAGCAAGAGAGTAGGTGGAGAGCCAGAGAGCAAAACTTGATTCAAATTGGATAACCCAAATTTCTCCAAATAGGAGAAATAAAATGGGTGAGTGGAAAACACATAGAGCCCATGCATAAACCATGGCTCTGTTTAAGAAAATAATAATAATAATAATTATTATTATAAATAATTATTAATAATTAAAACATTTTTAATTATTTAATTTATTATTAATATTGATAGCAATCCAAGTCCAAAATCAAGGGAAGAAAGAATAAACACCTTTATATCTTCTTCAATCTTTATAAAGAACTAACCTTGATTTTTTAACAACCAAAACTTCAACCTTCAGATCTCATCTAACATTAACATGATTCAATTCTTCAACACTTGAAGAATTCCAACGAAAGAGAGGAAGCAAGAGAGTAGGTGGAGAGCCAGAGAGCAAAACTTGATTCAAATTGGATAATCCAAATTTTTTCAAATAGGAAAAATAAAATGGGTGAGTGGAAAACACATGGAGTCCATGCATAAACCATGGCTCCATTGTGTTTAAGAAAATAATAATAATAATAATTATTATTATAAATAATTATTATAAATTAAAATTATTAATAATTAAAACCTTTTTAATTATTTAATTTATTATTAATATTGATATCAAATATTAATATAATAATAAATCTTCCACCAAACCCGATTTTTCGAAAACCGACTTATCCAGTATATGAATCAAAATTCATATTTTTCTCCGGTCGTTTATTTAAATCACATTTAAATACGACTTCTTCCGGTTATATTTTTAAATCATATTCAAATACATAAACCCTCAATCAACAGACCCGAGGTAACTAGGAGAACCTAAAGGACCTACAGATCATGAGCTCCAACGATATGAGATCATTCAGTCAAAACTCTTTTAACCCAAATCGATCGACATTCGTTAACCCCCAGAGACTCCACTATAGTCCGAGGGCTGCACTCTCCTCACTGTAGATATATTGTGTCCTCTTGATATGACCATCATCGGTAAGTCTATCCTTCACAGGTTGTCCGTAATCACAGTTGGGTCATTTAAACCGTTTAACCCCTTCATTACATCTTGTTCCTTAAGTACCACTGACACCTCTAATGAACAATTGATCAGTGGTCCTACCAACAGATCAAATCCTCTCTTCACAAGAGTGGATATGTGCACATTGTTCAAGCCCTGGAGTCAGCTATTAAGGGAACAACCTATCTACTAACCCCGAAAAACGGGTTCGGAGTGAATTCTATCTTGTTATACTATGTCCCCAGCTACCTAATCGACTTTATCCCCAAGATGATAAGTTATTGAGTCGGCGCTATTGGGCCACTCTAACCCGTACAAGTCAAATGATACTTCCGAATAAGCAGGAGTCCATAGCGATCTCAGGATTAAGCTCGAGTTACCTAGCTAGGTCATCAATGTGTATAAGTCGGTCTCGATCAGTAAACGGAGTTATAAAGAGAGAGCGACTTAATACGCGGTTCGATCTTGCGTAAACTCATTACACAGGACGCCCTCACTTCTCACATCTTCATGTGGAACGATTCAGATCACACCGTTCTGTACAATAAAAAGTGAGCTGCATCCATTAGTGTTACCAGGATAAGGTACCCAGCCATATCCATATACTATATATCGTTTTGGCAGTATACTTGAACCTGATCCACAATCATGTCATACATGAGGTTCAAATACTCAGACAATGTCAAGGGTGTTGGTTATTGGTATAGGATAAAACATGTTTCACTTTAGTCTAGTAAACTCCTTTACTGAATTAAAACTTAATAACTCTTTGTTACTAAATAGAGTCTTTACAAACATAACAGTTTAAAAAACCCAACATAGCGCACATGCTTTGAAAGTATTATGCTAGACTTACGCCAAAATATCCTTTCCATTCATTAAACCTTACTCTTAGCCTTCTCTTTGGGAATTTAGTTCAACATGCTCAAAACAACAAACAAAACAGTAGAAAAGTTCATTACAACTACAAAACTAAACCGCGGTACAAAAGGAAAGAGTAAAGAAGTCCATTACTTTGAGAATTTAGCGGACCATGCTTTTACCCATGTTGGGTCGTGTGATTGGGTGGTATGTCCACCCTTGTGGTTGTTAAGTCTGCTTTCATTGGATTGTTCTTCTTGTAGCCCTTTGACATTTTTTCCAATTAATTGATTACAAATTCCGTAAAAAAAAAAAAAAAAAAAAAAACTCTGGAAAAATAGTTTTGTCCAACCATATATTGTTGAAATAGCTTGCCATACACTTTTTTAAAATAACATAAAATTAACTAATTAACGAATTAAAGGTCTTTATTTCACCTTGCTTAATTTTATGAAATTAACATTTTTAATGTTAAAATTGAGAAACTGAGCCAAAGCCAAATATAGTGGAAAAATGGGTTGGTTGCACAAACACCAATCAGACTTAAAATAATTGTAAATTTAGCAAAATTTAAAACATTTTGCAAATATGGCAAAAAAAAATCAGTGACTATCACGGATAGACTCTATCGTTAATATATAACTACCATTGATAGACTTCTATCACCGATAGACTACTATTATTGATAAAATTCTATAAAAACTGAGGTGATAGACTAGTCTCAGCGATAGACCATACTATCAGTGATAGAAATTGTCCTATTTCCAAAAAATTTAAAAAAGTGCTCTAATTTTAATTATTTTACTCTAAATTGACCTATGTTATAATTTTCTTCGAAAAATTGATTTTTTTTTCTCTATCCAAAATATTTTATTTTTGGTCGGTATTGTTGGTTGTTTTAAGAACTATATTTTAAAAATTAATCAATAAACATCATTTTTCTAGTAAAGTTTTTTTTTTTTTTTTTTAAAATGAAACTTTGAAGCTAAAGAAAAGTTGGCTACACGTCTCCCCCAACAAAAACCACTCAAAATAAAATCTTTGTATTCTTTATATTTTCTTAATTCTTTTTGTATTCTCTTACATTATTGATTTTCAACAAATCACACTAGTTACTTTATAAACCTCCCTCCCTATGTTTGCGAACCTAATCTAAAAACAATATATTATACAGCGACCCTAATACATTATTAAGATGAAAGAAAATACAAACAAATCAGAATAAGTCATCAATAATTTAAAAGAATGCAATGTCAACTATATTTATATTTATATATATATATATATATATATATATATATATATATATATTTAAGGAAAATTGTAATAGATGTCAATTTAGAATAAGGTAATTAAAAATATAGCATGTTTTTAAAAATTTTGCGGATATGGCAATTTCTATCGCTGATATCTTATGGCTGATAGAAGTCTATCGCTGATCACCTCAGCTTTTTATAGATTTTTGTCAGTGATAATAGTCTATCACTGATAGAAGTCTATCAGTGATATGATAAAGTCTATCAGTGATAGAAACGCATTTTTTTTGCCATATTTGCAAAACATTTTAAAGTTTGCTAAATTTGTAATTAGTTTGGGCCTGATTGCTATTTGTGCAACCAGCCCTATATTTAAATTCATGGGGACCATTCTTAGGAATATATATAGTCCGATAATTATAATGCATTATCATGTCAAGCAATATAAGGCAGTACAAGTACTCCAAATAATGCCAAAGCGAGCATAGCTCAGCGGGCATATGTATGTGTTGACGACCAAGAGGTCTGTGGTTCGAATCCCCCCACCCCCAATGTACTAAAAAAAAAAAAAAAAAAAAAGTACTCCAAATAATAATAATGATAATAATATAAATAAAACTACAAATTACATTCGAAAAAAATAAACATACAAAATATTTATCTCAAGCTGAACTTCCAATGATAAAAGACTAATGTGATGATGAAATAAACATATAATTTCTCCCAACCACAAATGTTAGACATCCAATCAAATTAATTGATAAACAAAGACCAACTCCAAGTCTTCTCATTTGACAAAAAAAAAAAAAAAAAAAAAAAAAAAAAACTGCAGGATGTCATTGAAAATTGACATTTGAACTTAAAACTGCTGAGAGAAGAGCACCATGTTTTTGAATTAGGTATCACTTATCCTTATCCAAAAATTTGGACATCAAACAATATCTTGATTTGCTAAACTCGCACGTGAACTATTAATATCAGTTATATTGACACTAATATTCCACATGTGTTTGAGAACATAAGGAGACATATTAGGATATATTTAATTTGTGGATATCAATTTTTGGTATCGATGGTGAATGTCATACTTGATGTGGAACGCGCTGTGACTTGCAATATATAAGCAGACAAAAGATTGAGCTAGTACCGATGTGACATTTCCCACACGGACTCCGACGCTCAAGTTAGTACTAAGAGAGAGACAGAGTGATATATATGGGATGAATCTTACCGGAATAAGGAATATAATTTGCTTACATTTTTCTTCTTCTAAATATTTCCTTCATATAGACCTCTCAAGTGACCATTTCTGACCGTTTTAACAATTATACAGGTCATTATGACGAGAATAACTTATGGGCATTACAAGGATCACGTAACCGCCAGCGAATGAGCGTTTTATAACTGGTCGGACCGCCCTATGAGGTCAGCCACCTTACTTCATCGAGCCAACCCCGAGGGGTCGACTTCTTCCTCTTGTCGAGCCAACCACTAGGGGTCGTCCTCTTCTTCTTGATCTTGCCGACCCTTCCTATGAGTCAACTCTTTCTCTTGGCTCTTCTTGATTGGATGGGCTTCATTCCTTGGTGGACCTTTAACTAGGGCTAAGTGATTTTACGCCCCCACTCCCAAGCTGAGTTTTATAAGGGGGCAACTACAAGAATAGCTGAAACGAGACTATGCAAGATGAAAAATAGCTAAACTAATTATTGTGTTGAAAAATAGCTAACTCCTATAATTACAACTTCTTTAAAATGTAGTTGGACGAAACTACACTCCAGGCATTTAACTGTTGAACTACCTACAAAAAAGAAGAGATTTAATCAGAATTAAATGAAAAACAAAAAAAGGCGAACGTTAAAACATTGAACTCAATCCCCACAAAAAAAGGAAGATTTATTCCGAGAGAAAAGAAGGATTTATTCAAAATAGCTAAACTAATTATTGTGTTGAAAAATAGCAATAAGGATTTATTCAAAAAATAATCTGGGAGAAAAATAAAGATTTATTTTAAAAGAGAATCTTGTAAAAAATAATAAAAAAATTAAGATATAGTTAAACCAATGATAACAACCACCAATTAAATCGAAACATGTAAACAAAATAAAATAAATTCTAATCTGGAATATTAATTCAAATTAATTTTTAAACTAAAATTTTCAGAGACAGTTGTGACAAAATTTTTAATAGCGATCCTCTCGATAATTTCTAATGTGTATATATTCGAAGTTACATGTACATATAAGTATATCATATGGAGTATATGTGTATATATACAAACCATTAATTGGTGAACGTACATGTAAGTATAACATAGTCCGTAAGAAAATTATATAAGCAATTAAATTTTCAGCATATTGATGTTTATAAAAACTAAAATGTTCATAGACGGTTGTAAGAAAATTATAAGAATGACACCCTCGATAACTTTTAGTGTGAGTATATATTCGTAGTTACATCTATAACAACGTACATGTAAGTATATCATATGAAGTATATGTGTGTATATACACCATAAACCATTACTCTGTGAGCATTGAACAAATGATACTAAAACATTTAAAATGTTCATAGACGGTTGTAAGAAAATTATAAAAATGAGGGTCCTCGATAACTTCTAGTGTGAGTATATATTCGTAGTTACATCTATAACAATGTACATGTAAATATATCATATGAAGTATATGCGTGTATATATACCATAAACCATTAATCCGTGAGCATTGAACAAATGATACTAAAAAATTTAAAATGTTCATAGACAAGAAAATTATAAAAATGAGGGTTCTCGATAACTTCTAGTGTGGGTATATATTCGTAGTTACATCTATAACAATGTACATGTAAGTATATCATATGAAGTATATGCGTGTATATACACCATAAACCATTAATCTGCGAGCATTGAACAAATGATACTAAAAAATATTAAAATTGGTATGCATGTAGAGTTTACTCGAGAAAACGTTCAATCAATTGTATCATTACCTGCAACATTGAATTAGGAGATTTGCAAATCTTCCCTCCTCCAAATCGATTTGAAACATCCATCGATTCTCACATTTGAAACTCTCTACCTTGATAAAAAAAACTATCTACGTCAACCTTTTACATCGTTGAACGCTTGAATTGGGCTGAAAATTTCGACTCCCAAAATGACATATTTTCGAAGTGAGTAAGGATCTTAGTCTGGATCTTAGTCTCTCTTCACTCTCGTCTCTGTACATTGTGATCGTTTCAACTTTGAGAAAAAAATAATTAACCTCTCTTTTCAAAATGCATGAATCTAGGAGGGTAATCTAGGAGGGTTGTTAGTGAGATAAATTTGTATTTTTTTTTTTTTTTTTTTTTGCTGTTAAACATTTTCAAATCTAAGTTTTTGAGATTTTTTATTTTCTTCAAAATTCATGGATCTAGTTGTTAGAAACTTTTTCTTCAAAAATGGAAAAATGAATCCGATTGTTAGAAATTAAAATAAATATATAAAAAAAAAAATAGTTATGTCGGTTGTCCGTAAATAAGCGTATATACTAGGGGTATAATTGAGATGATAATTGTGAACTTCATTCCTTAAAATTGTGGTAGTCATGAGATGAAAATATGAAACTTTCTTAGCTATTTTTCAATTCAGTTTTTTATTCTTAGTTATTTTTTAAAATTTCCCTTTTATAAGTGAGGTAATGTGCTATTTGCACAATCACTTTTTGCACCTGAGTTCAGAGAATACGTGATGCAGTATTTGTGTTGATCATTGGAGTGAAATTTCATTGATCTTCCTAGGGGTTAATTATCATTTCAGTTCTTCTTGATGGTTCATTCCTTCATATGGGGTCGCGTATCTCGTTTCCATCCGAGGGGGTCAATCCTCCCAAGGAGGTCACGTATCTCGCTCCTTTCCGAGGGGGTCACGTATCTTGTTTTCCTCGGAGTGGGTCAGTCCTCATGAGGGGATCACGAACTTCATGTCTCTGCATGTCCTGAAGTAGGGTTCCCGGGTCTCCCTTTTCTTTCTCAGTCCTCGTCTGACTGGGGACTCCGTTATTTGATGCCCTATTAATGTTAAGAAGTGGAAGGAGCAATGGTTCTTCGTGGGTGGCTCTTGGTTACGGCTTGGTTGTCCCGAAAGATTTCGAGATCCATGGTACGTTGCACTTTTATTCTTTGGTTTGTACTCTCTCTCTGCAGGTTGTTGACCCAATTTTTATTTTTGTTCTAGTCGACGGAAAGTAGGTAGCTTCTGCTCAAGTCTGCTCGTTCCCGGATACTGCACTTCTTTTGCTAGAGACGCCTCAGCAAGGTTCGTGTTTGGTGCAACAATGCCTCTTGGTGGAACATTGCTTGGCTATTGGTACTCTATCTGTTTCTATTGGTACATGGATTTCCTCTCTCTTTCAAGATTTTACATCTGTTTGGCCGATCTCCTAGGGAGTAGTTTCTCGGATAGGTTTTTGCTTCCGTCTGACCCGATTGAGATAGGCTACTTGTGATTCCTTTTGAAATGATATATTAGTTTAGGTCCAATTCACTAGGATTGATTTCCTCCTTTCACATGTCGATTCTTTTGTTACATTGACTTCCTATGTTGAGCATTGTTTGTACCATGTCGGGTTCGACTCATGTGTCTCAACTTGAACCCCCGTCAGGATTCAACTTTATGTAACATCAATCTCCGTCGGTGTTGACTTTTGTTCCTATTTTTTAGGTGTGTTTTCCCGCCGAGTGATATCGGCGACAGATTGTCTGAAGCTAGTTCTGGTGTTGAGTTCTTCAATTGAGGTTTCAGGTGGACATCCTGCTTAGAAGCGACGTACTTGTTCTTCTCATTTGTCTCAATCTAGGGATCAGGCTGATGCCTTTTTCTGGACTCCTCCTCTTGGAGAGAAGAATTCTTTTGGTGGTAGCTTGATCAACTTTGGCAGTCCGCTACTTTCAGATTTTGATGATACTGCACTTTTGAGACGTGTTTATTATGGTTAGTCGAAGTTGTCTGACTATAACTTTTTTGTTCGTCATGTGAATCCTCAAAAGGGATTTCAAAGTGTTACTATGCGCCTTCAGAGGTAACTTTTTACTCTTTTCCGATTTTGTCTTTTTTATATTACTTTTGGTTTTCCTTCTCTTTTATTTTACAGGCTTATCTGGATATATCTATCTCGGCTTAGCGTCTTTCTGACGAGGCTCTCTACCTTCGTCGGTCTTCTGTTCCTCAGTCTGAATTGGACAGTGTGGAGGTCTTTCATGGTGAGGTCGTTCGGTCTTTGAAGGATGCCAAGACTTTGATGGTCACGGAGATTACAGAGACTAAGGTGAAACTTTCTTTGTCGGCTGCAAAGCTTGCTAGGACGGCAGAAAAGCTTTGTTTCGTAGAAGCTCGTGAAGGACCCTCCGTTCTTGAAGGAAAAAAAGATGATGGGTACCAGGGTAACTTGGTCGGCTGATCTTACCACGTAACGTTATCTAGATCTTAACTTTAGTTTCCTCCATAGCTGTTTTAAGGAGCTTCGTGACATTTCTCCTGTATTTGAGTATTTTGGTGCAACGTGAGGATTTTCTGGAGGTTGTTCTAGACTTTCCCGACTTGTGACTTGCGTAATTGTCTTTACTTTTGCAGTGTTGGTTTGTCCAACTTTGTTTGTCCAACTTTGTTTGTCCAGCTTTACCGCTTGTTTTGATTTTGAGTTGATTTTTGTATTTATTGATTTTCAGAATGGATAAATGTTTCTCTTTTTCCTGACCCTTGCCCCCACTCATGTTTATTGAGTTTTTATTTGCAATACATGAGAGTAGAATTTGAAACAATAACTGGTATCCATCTCGCTTCCTGAACTGTTGATGGATTCGACTCCACCAGTGTTACTTATTTGTACGGCTTGACAACTGTTTTTGGTTTGGAGTCGACTCCTACGAGATTCAGTGGCCTTCTATTTGCTCAACTCTTATGAGGGTTAGTCATATTTCATTTGGCCGACCCCTGTAGAGGTCGGCGGTTCTTCATCTTGTCTGACCCGTTCGAGAGTTTATAAATTTTTACTAATAAATGATTTTTTTATAAATTTTTTATAAGTGAATTTTATAAATGATTTTAATGTTTTTGTTATAGATATTTAAACGTGATTTTTGTTCAATAAAAAATAATTTTGAATGAATAAAGGGGACAAAAACACTCACAAGCATGCCCCTGGTTAGGACTTTATATGTTTTCATATTTTTTTGTTCAGTGTCGCTAGCTTTACGTAAGAGTCAAAAGGATGCCACGTAAAGATGATTTGGTTTTTTTTCTTTTTGCTTTTTTTATAATTTTAATTTGAATGGGTATTATAAAAATTAGGGCGTTTTCACCGATTCAATGAATGGCTGGTGGAAAGTCATTCTCAAGAATCATCAATTGGGACACTGTCCTTGTTACTTGTTTACCATCTTCAATTCACCAAGCAAATGAGTCAATGGTGATTGGTTTTGATGCATTTTTCAGTCTTTTAAGCAAAATATTCATGTGATTAATAGAATCATGTTGTGTTTACATAAAAGAAAACGAAAACCAACATGGATATAGTTTGATTACTCGACAATAGTTTACTAGGAGTATTTATACGGATGACCCTCATCTCGAAAGGCGTAATTTTTTTTTCATCTTTCCTTAAAATTTAGATTTTTTGACTTTCTCATGATAAGCAAGTGTCTTCTCTCCGTGAAAAGTCATTCGTATTCTTCTCTTATCATGAGGGCAACATAATTGTCTCCTCGTGACCGTGTTCGGTAAAGGGTGACTTTGTGCACTTGCTTATCACGAGAAGGTAAAAAAATATAAATTTTAAAAAATCAGATCAAAAAACCTCACGACACTTGAGGGGTTGATCATCCATACAAAAACTCATAATTTACTAGCTCGTCGAAGTTAAGTACTTTGACACTAAAGTCTACAATTGATTGTTAAAAAAACTTTACTGCGGAAAAAGGGAGAAAATAGATGTGAGACCAAAATTTTCCAACATGTCAATTACAAAAATTGACAAGATTATACATCATTAATACACAAGGATTTGAGTGGATAATTGATAGATGAAACATGTATATGGTCCCTACTATTGTCACCACAACATCCATTAGTTTATGAAAAAACATGGTTGATGGTAACGTAATCTGTAACCTAAGACTTTTTGATGTACGTACGTAATATATAAAAAAAAATAATCTCATGCTACAAAAAAATAAAATTTGGTCAACTTCCTCAAATCGAATTATTTGCTCCGAACCGTAAGCTCTTAGATAATATTTGGTTGATGAAATTAGGGTAAATTTTGATGATGACCAATGAAGAAAAGAGAAGTGAAAATTAGGAAACAGATAGAGTTTGGAAGATAGTACCAATATAATTGAGTTTGTAGTAGCACTTCAAATAAGACACAGATAGAGCTTCAAAGATAATTATTTACTTATCAAAATAGACAATAAACACAAACAAAGATGGACAACTATCTAGTACTATAAGTGATTCTTTTTTTTTGACAGTTCTTGAATTTGTTCTTTTCCCTCTTTACAGTTTGAAAACATAAGAGACTTGATGGAGCAAAATCCCAATTTCATAAGAACTTCTATTTATGGGTACTAGAGAAGCCGCCGTATATATCGAG
The DNA here is from genome assembly GCA_028017165.1 of Herpetospermum pedunculosum. NCBI lineage: Eukaryota > Viridiplantae > Streptophyta > Magnoliopsida > Cucurbitales > Cucurbitaceae > Herpetospermum > Herpetospermum pedunculosum. The sequence goes on along the minus strand of CM051524.1, from coordinate 25,349,767 downwards.
ATCTACCGTCTACTCGTAAATCTCTCTGTATATGGTCGTATATGCTATAACTATATTTTCAAGTCAGCATTTTAATTTCTATATTTAGCTTTCTGTTTTCTACATTAAAGTTGTGGTTAGTCTTCCTACAAGATAGAAACGAACTATATATATACTCCAAGGAACCATTCTCAATAGCAGAAAATATGTTGGGTGGGATTGTTTCATCATTCATCATACAACAACGAATACTTCTTCTTCTGGATTTTAATTAAGTTATTTTTTCCCTCATTTTAAATATAAATCTACGTTATAAATTACATTCCTGAATTTTAAAATTTACATCTAAAACGTTTAATTTCTTGACATTATTTTTTAATTGCTTAATTTTCTTGTGAATTAATTTGGAAATTAACCTTTTGATTTTATTTGGTTATTTTGAATTGCCATAATATATTTAAGTTTTGTCTATGAGCATCTTATTTGTGGAAAAATCTTCCTTGGATTATTGTCTTTATTTTTATATATTCTATCATTTTGAATATATTATCTTTAATATTACATTATGACTCCACGATGATAAGATGATTTCATCATATATGATTATTGGTAAATTGAAGATGTTGATTTCTATATCTTTCTATGTTTTGTCAATTCATTGACTAATGAGGTCTTTTCAATATTTGATAGAATGATTTTTTTTTTTCCGGTTATAAATTCAAAATTTGTTGGAGTTAACAGACAAAGAAAAAACATTGCTACGCTTTAACTTTCTAGTTAATTCTTGAAGAGTTAATTTTTTTTGTGAATTTTTGCGTTACATATTGAATCTCTTGAGAACTCACTTCAATTGGAGATTGCATGCTACTTGAAAGGTGATTGAACACACCATACATTTCACAAAGAGAGCTTGTGAACATAGATTGTCAAGAGTGCTCGGGATTGCAACATAAAATACCGGAAGGAAGTTCTTTTAATTTTATGCATAAGATAATTCTTTGATAATCTAATCTATGAGTGTGACCTTGTGGAGTAGGTTGAGAAACCTAACAAAGGTAGTGTGTTCATTTATTTCTATATTTTCAAATGTCTCTAATTACAATCATACATGTGTCTAGCTATTTTAATGGTTTGTCATCTAACTGAAATAGAAATTTAAATACAATAGCAGTTGTTGCTCCGAGAAATTAAATAACTTGGCTAATAGGTTCATTCAATTGGTTTTAGAGTAGTGCAGTATTTTTGGGATTTTTATTGATTTCATTTTGTTTAAATATATCTATTTGGAAAGGTTTTTGGATCGCTAGACCTCCATTGCTGCATGAGAGCAATTATCCATATTGGAAAAGTCAAACTACGTTTATTAAAACAATGGATGGAAAAGCTTGGAAATTGATTCTTGTTGGTTGGACATATCCCACTAAAGGAGATGGAATTGAAGTGGAATGGACGGCTAAGGAAGATAAGTTATCAGACTATAACAGTAAAGATTTAATTCTATTTTTAGTGGTGCAGATGTTGTCCAATTAAATTGATTTCAACACGTGAATCAACAAAAGAAGCTTGAGATATGGTTCAAAAAAACGTATGAAGGCACTAATGATGTAAAACAAACCAAGCTTATTATGTTAACTTCTAATGTTTGAGGTGAATAATCTTTATCTATTTTTTATGCTAAATTGGGTGATATATCTAACGAATCCTATGCTTTAAGAGAAAAATTGTCTGAATCTATATTAATTAGAAAAATAATTCCATCTTTCCCTGATAGATTTTCTCTAAGATAACTGCTATAGAAGAAAGTAATGATTTATATAATATGAAAGTTGATGAGTTAATGGGTTCACTTACGACTTTTGAACCTAATCTAAAACATAGAAAACATGATAAATCTGTTGAGGATCCCACATCGGACAGATGAAGGGACCTCACTCACAATATAACATACATGTGCTACTCCTCCAGTTTTAGAATGGAACTCCATGATGTGTTTTTGGTTTTAGGATGAAACTCATGTTGTTTAATATGGTATCAGAGCCCACGAACCCAAACGGGGATTCGGTCCAAAAATGGGATCCCGACCCAAGATGGTGAACCCAAAGAGGCACCATCTGGGATCCCGACCCAAGATGGTGATTCGGTCCAAAAATGAGATCCCGACCCAAGATGGCGAACCCAAAGAGACACCATCTGGGATCCCGACCTAAAGAGGCACCATCTTGAGGGGGCATGTTGTTGAGGATCCCACATCGGACAGATAAAGGGACCTCACTCACAATATCACATACATGTGCTACTTCTTTTCTCACCAAATGGTTTTAGGAGGAAACTCCATGATGTCTAATAAAGTCTATTGTGTTTTTGAATCTTCTTTTGATGAGACTGATAAGTGTGAAAGATAATGTGATCAAGATGCACTTGTGTTACTTACAAAGCTCATGCAAAAAGTGGCAAAAGGTACAAATACTTCACAGGGAAGATCAAAAAGTGGGAAGAAATTTTTTAAACAAAATGATAAAAAGAAGGGAATATATTGTGGTGAGAGTGAAAGTTTTGGACACATACAATTTGAATGTGCAAACACCCTAAAGAAAGAAAAAGTTATGGCAAGTACATTGGAGGAACGAAAAATTAGAAAATGAACATTATGGTTACGAATCTATTTCCGCATCTATTTCTGTTGGTTTAACTGCATCTATTTCTAACAAATTTATGCATTTAAGTCATTCATCACGGTTACGAATCACAGCCGCAACTATATCTGTAACACATCACTTTCACTCCGTTCTGACACTTGTTCAGAACCGTCTTTGAGGCTTTTTTTTGCTTAAAATGTTAATATTAAAGCTGGAATTGTAGTTAAATAACACTTGTGGCTATTCAGAAGGTTCGCGGATAGAGTGTACCAGCAAAATGCAAAGTTGAGACCTTTGGGATTGTGGAGCACAATTTGGGGAAGCAAAACTTTTGCAAAAGTGGTACCTCACCACATGTTTTGAAAATGTTTATCCCCGTCGTCCGACACACAGAAAATCAAGATATTTTTCTCTCATCCAATAGGAAAAGGTTGTCCATTTTGGGGCTATTCTTGAGGAAACCCTAGAAGTATAAAAAGAAAAGGATGAAAGAAACAAATGGAGAGGATCATTTTTGTGGGATAGAACGAAATTTGAGAGAAAATATTTTCCTTAGGGAAGAAGAATCTCTGAGGAGTTGTTGAGAGCTGCGGATTTGAGAGCTTCGAAGGGTGCTAAGCAAGGGACGTCAATCGCCGGAGAAAGGAAGCTAAAGGAGCATCCAAGTTAAAGACCCAAAGTTAAAGACCCCTGCTTCGACGACTTTACATCATGTTCTCACTTCTTCTTCTCTTAATCTTTATGTAGAACCTTTTATTGTTATGTTCAGTATGTTTGTAATGAATTCTTTGAGCCTTTTCGTTTACTTCTTTTGAATTATGAACTAAATTCTTAAGGGAAGGGTTAGAGGTATGAAATAGTTCGTCGGGTGAATGTGATAGTATTATCTTCACAAACGCTTTCAAAGCATGTTTGGTTTAACTCTAACAATGCATTTTCGACCTGTCATCCATTATGTGTTATTAATTTCTTGATCTTAGAAAGGAGTAGGGATCTCTGAATATTCATGTTTTTGCTAGTCTTTCATGGTAACGAGTGAGGAGTTTAGAAATATTCAGTCACCTAGCATACTAGAACAACATGTTTGTATCAATAGGAGTAAAACGAAAGTTAACTTCTAATGTCTGAAACACCGAAAGGGTTTCTATGTTTATGTTGTCTGGTGAGTAGAAGCCTTTATTTTGCTAACGCATTCATTTTGCATTTTATCTTAGTAATATTTCTAGCCTGACCCTGTGTGTTTTCTTTGTTAGCATTGTTGTTGTAGTTCTTTTGGGAGTAGTTTGTCTTTGTATAAGTCTTTTACTTTGTGGATGTTCTATCGTTTAATTACATTTCTCTGCTATTATTTTGTTCTTGCATTATTTCTTCTGCATGTTATTAGTCAATCTAGTAGCCTGATAGTTTATTTGCTTTCGTGCTATCTGGTAGAGAACTTTATGGTGTACTCCAATTTCGAGGTGCGAGTGCCGCCAAAATAAAATTTATAATACCGATACAACTAAGCTAACTTGTAGCTAGTGGAAACGGATCGATCTGCATGGAACCTAAATTAACTTCTCCTAATTAATTTCTATTTGCTTTTTATTGAAAACTATAAAATAAAGCAATAAAATGAGGGGATTGGGTTATGGAAAAATAAAGGAAAGCAGATAAATTAGGTAACGGAAAAAAAAGTAAAATAAAGTAACCTGTGCTCCTAATTTGAGTGCTCGGGATTTACTTGATGCGCTTAGATCATAGGAATTTTAATTATGCTTGGTTATTCTATTTAATGCACACAAAATGTTTTGTCCCTCTCGAGTTCAAAACATCCCAAAGAATTAATTAGAAACATACGAATCTAATTAAACATGCTCGCCAATTAATCTAAGTTGATTAGTCCTAAATTAATTTACGAACAGTGTCGGGTATCATTGCGACGAATTAATCCTAAGACTAAATCGATTTCTCTCCTAAACTTGAGCCCACTGTGAGAACGTTAAACAACTTCTACCCCCAACTGTCACTTAGGCTCAAATTGATTAGCCACGAGCTAGACCCTCGCTACTTGCATTAAAACTAATCAATAATTAACGCTAACCCACTAACATGCGTAACAAATTATGGACGTCACTTCTAATCGGAAAGGCATGTCATTCGTTCTTAATACAGTTAGAAGATGCAAGAAATTAACAAAACTAAGCTAGAAATTCAATAAAAACCCTCCTTAAGCATCAAGCCAAATCCCTAACCTCAAATTAGAGCACTTACCTTGTTCGGGATGAACACCAAGCTAAATCCACAATGGTTTAGGCTTTATTACATCAAAGAAGGGAGAAAACCTCGAATTCTAGAGAGAAAACCATAAATGGGAAGAGGGTGAAGAGGAACAATAACCTAAAAATCGAAAAAAAATAGAATTAATACTCGTCGTAGCGTCGAGACGCTACGGACGGAAATTCTTCAGCGCGCGCATTCGGAGCGTCGAGACGCTTCAGGACAGCGTCAAACAGCGTCTCGACGCTAGCGCTCGATTCTTGCTCTCGGGTGTGATCTTCAATTTTTTCCTTTGGTTGCTCCATTTTGGCAAAAACTCCACTTTTGAAGCTCATCTTCTCCCGATGCTATCTCGAGGCGTTAATACGACCTTCTCAGCTCCGAAACACGTCCTTGGACTCCTCGAGCTCTTAACCATGAATTCACCTATAACAAGGCAATTTAATCAATATTAAGCATGCCTTTTAGTTATAATTAGGGAGTAAATAATAGATCTATTTTGGAGCTATCAAAATACCCCCAACCTAAATCTTGCTAGTCCTCGAGCAAGGCAACATCTAAATTATCGCCACAGAATAAAATTTGCATGCTATCGACTCTAACCTCAATGCTTCAAAAATCAAGGCATTTACAACAAAAAGAAAGTAGTCGATTGCATGCACTAATTAAGAACATTTCTAAAATCTAATTGTTACTCCCCTACGTGGGTGTGTGATTAGCAACTTATCCTAGCTCACATAGACCCGATAAAACTTTATGCAACCCACATCTCGTTTTCCCCCACTTCTAGCAATTAAGAACAGTCTAATGGATTTTCAACAATCAAGAGAGTAACAAATTAAAAGGCCTAATTTTATTTTTTTTTCTTTGAGTACTTTGTACCCTTTATTTCTTTTGAACCACTATTTTTTTTTCTTTTTTCTTTCTTTTCCTTCTCCAAGAGAGCCTAACATGTCAAACTTGCATTCGTTCCAGCTTACTTGTAGTTTGAATGCACAATGTATCTGACTACGGGCAAGCTTCACATTTTTAAGGACTAATAATGCTCACTTCTTAGTCGCGATTCTAAGAAGGAGGAGCATCTCAGGAGTTTTTTATTTTACATGCTTATTTTTTTTACTTTAGGATAATAGCTTTGTTATAATCTCGATTAATTTAATACAACCTATCATGCATCAAGCCTTCCCTAAGGGTGCCTTTCGGGGTGACAATATGAATTTAGGCTACATAAAGCAATTCTAAGCCTAGAGAGTCCAGATTAAGATGTTATGCACTCCATAGATGCAAGGAAGTGACAACAAAAATTTAAATTTTTTTGAAATAAACTCACCCAACACATACAATCTCATGCTTTTCCTAATATGCAACTACGAAGATTTTCATAAGCATTTCCTACGAAGATTGGAGCTATCACTATCAAATTCAGTTTATTTTCGAGCTCTTAGCACAAATTAAATTTTGGTAGAGCACTTTATGGTGTACTCCAATTTCGGAGTGTCGAGTCCCGCCAAAATGAAATTTATAATACCGATACAACTAAGCTAAATTGTAGCTAGTGGTAACGGGTCGATCCGCAGGGAACCTAAATTAACTTCTCCTAAGTAATTTTTATTTGTTTTTTTTTATTGAAAGAAAACTATAAAATAAAGCAATAAAATGGGGGGATTGGGTTACGAAAAAATAAAGGAAAGCAGAGAAATTAGCTAACGGAAAAAAAGTAAAATAAAGTAACCTGTGCTCCTAATTTGAGTGCTCGGGATTTACTTGATGCGCTTAGATCATAGGGATTCTAATTATGCTTGGCTATTCTATTTAGTGGACACAAAATACTTTGTCCCTCTCGGGTCCAAAACACCCCAAAGAATTAATTAGAAACATACGAATCTAATTAAACATGCTCGTCAATTAATCTAAGTTGATTAGTCCTAATTTAATTAACGAATAGGACGGGTATCATTGCGACGAATTAATCCTAAGACTAAATCGTTTCTCTCCTAAACTTGAGCCCACCGTGAGAACGTTAAACAACTCCTACCCCCAACTGTCACTTAGGCTCGAATTGATTAGCCACGAGCTAGACCCTCGCTACTTGCATTAAAACTAATCAAGAATTAACGCTAACCCACTAACATGAGTAACAAATTATGGACGTCACTTCTAATCGGAAAGGCATGCCATTCGTTCTTAATACAGTTAGAAGATGCAAGAAATTAACAAAACTAAGCTAGAAATTCATACAAAACCCTCCCTAATCATCAAGACAAATCCCTAACCTCAAATTAGAGCACTTACCTTGCTAGGGATGAACACCAAGCTAAATCCACAATGGTTTAGGCTTTATTACATCAAAGAGGGGAGAAAACCTCAAATTCTAGAGAGAAATCGTAAATCGGAAGAGGGAAAAGAGGAAGAATGACCTAAAAATCGGAAAAATGAGTTTTATACCAGCCGTAGCGTCGAGACGCTACGGACGAAAATTCTTCAGCGCGCGCGTTCGGAGCGTCGAGACGCTTCGGGATAGCGTCGAGCAGTTTCTCGACACTAGCGCTTGACGCTTGCTCTCCGGTCTGATAATTGTTGGGTACTTTAGTGTTGGCGGGTAGCCAGTTAGCAATAGGATTGCATATTCGAATGTTCGTCGCGGTTAGCTAGTGACTGTTTAGAGTCAATTTGGGGCTAATCACTCTAATAAGACTCTGAATAATGTTTGATTAGGACTTTGTGCTCTAATTAATTAATATGAAGCCGGTTACCTTAGGGCGTCCCGGGTAACCGACCGCGTGCATGACAAGTTAATTAGCCTTAATTTTGAGTGAATTAAATGATAGCCTAGCGAAATCCCGAAACTTCCTGAATCGAACACTTTTCAATCTCTCTTTCTTCAATCTTTTCGTTAGCTAATTATTTCTTCACTTGCATGTCAAAAATCCCCCTCTTTGTTACAACACCAATTAATCAATCAATTTACATTTTGAACTATCAATTTCAATCTGATCAGTCCTTCCCTGTGGATCGACCCCGTTACCACTAGGCTGCTAATAGCTTGGTGAATTCGGGCAATTTCAATCTAATAGCTCCTGAGAACCTTCCAGAAGGTGATGGTGAACATACCACTTCTTGAGGCGGTAAGCCAAGTGCCCAAATATGCAAAATTCCTCAAGAACTGGTGCACAAAGAAGCGGAAGTCTTGAGGGACTGAGGAAAAGAAGAAAGAGAATGTCTGCGCCATCCTCCCAGGTACGTTGCCTACCAAGTGCAACGATCCAGGTACTTTTACTATCTCTTGCACTATAGGTAGTAAAATAGTTAAAAATGCAATGCTTGATCTTGGTGCTTCTGTAAATGTCATGTCTTATGCTTTATTTCTGGAATTGAATTTAAATGAATTGCATGAGTGTGATGTTGTTGTTCAGTTAGCTAATGGATCTAGCATATTACTTAGAGGGAAGGTCGAGGATGTTCTGGTTAAAGTAGGTGAAATGATGTTTCCTGCTGATTTTCTTGTGCTTGATATGAATAGGAATTCTTTGCATGAATCGTCCTCTATGTTATTAGGACGCCCTTTTCTAAAGACCGCGAGGGTCAAAATCGATGTGTTTAAGGGCATTATTTCATTAGAGTTTGATGACACAGTGCATGAATTTTCCTTGTTTAAAGAGAAGTCAGTTGAGAATGTTTCATGTTTGTCTGTCGAGAATAAGAGTTTGACCTCGAGCTTGAGGGATAGCTCTTATGTCTCTGTGAAAAAATCTGATTTGAATTTGTTGAATGTGAGTGCTGTTTTTTGTACTAAAGATGATGATATTCACGTGCTAGAGGCACGAAGAGAAAAGAAAGTTTTGAATGTTGTTTGCAGGACCGGCGTGGACAAGGACATGTTTGGAATGTCCCCCGCGCTATCGGACTATGGATGAGTTCGATGGGAGAATTCAGTCGAGCAAACGACTTTAAAAATTTTGCGCTTCTCGGAGGCACCCGAGCGTTGAACTGTTTTTTCTGTTTTTAGTTTATTGCTGTTTTTTTTTTTTGTAATGAAGAGAGTTGAGGAAATTTTGGGCTCCGATGAGGAACGCGTCGCGTCCTTTCCCTCGCCGACTTCACAAAGAATCAGGGAAGTGTTGTTTTTCATTCCCTTTATCTTCTACATATCTGATTAGTAGCATTGAGGACAATGCTAGCTTCTGAAGTTGGGGGTGAATGTTGTGCACAAGCATGTGTAGCTTGTTGAGCAGTGATTATTTTGAATTTGAAGTGCTTGGGACTCTGTTTATATGCTTTCTAGTTATGATGATCTAGGAAATGCCATTTTGGAAATCTGAGCATTTGTATAATTTAGTTTTTGCATGAGGTTGTTTTGCATTTATTAGGTTCATGTCAAAAATTTTAAATTTTTTTTCTGTTGCTCCCTTGCCTCTATCGAGCACTTAGACAACCTCATCTTAATCTCCGTAGGCTTAGTTGATTGCATGTTGCGTTAATTCTTGTTGTCACCCCGAAAGGCACCCTTAGGTAGCTTGTGCATGAGAGTTAGTAGTCAATTAATCGAGTTAGCTTACGCTAAGCCTAAAGTAAAAAAAAAAAAAATAGAAAAGCATGTTAGCTAGAAAAAGTCTCTCGAGGCGCTCCTCCTTATTGGTACCTAAAAGAAGTGAGCGTTAGTCCTTAAAAATGTGAAGCTTTGGCCAAAGCTTGACATGTTAGGCAACTTGAGATGGGAAAGAAAAAGAAAATAACGTTGGGTTCAAAGAACCTTAACAAAGGGTACAAAGTACTCGAGAAAAGAAAAGAAATGAGAAAAATGTTCAGGTCTCTTAATTTACTATTCTCTCTTGTGTAATCAAGCTTAGACTGTTCTTAATCGCTAGAAGTAGGGGGAAAACGGGATGATATGTTGCATGTGGTTTTTCCGGGCTTACGTTGGTTTAGAATAGGTTGGCTAGCACACACACACGTTAGGGAGCGATAGTTAATTTTTGATATGTTCATAATAAAATGCATGCGCTGATTGCTTTCGTGATTATGTTATGTTTGGATTTGTAAAATGCATCGAGGTTTGAATTAGTAGCATGTAAGCATGTCCTTAGAGTCGAATTCTTTATTTTCGTTGTTCGAGGACTAGCAAGATTTAAGTTGGGGGTGTTTGATAACTCCATTTTGGAGCTAATTATCACTCCCTAATTCTAGCTAAATGCCATATTTAATTAGTTAATATGTCTCATTTGTAGGAGAATTGCGGCGAAGAGCTCATGCGTCCATTGGACTCGTTTCGTTGCTTAAAGCGGTGTTTTAACGCCCTGGGAGTGCATCGGGAAAAAGGGCAAGCTTACCCAAGAAGAACCGGACCAAAATTGCCTTGGAGAGGCAATTTTCCCGCTCAAACCCGAGAGCAAGCGTCGAGACGCTTGCTAAACGTTGCCTGGCGTCGAGACGCTCCGAGAGGAGCGCGCGCTGGAAATCATTGGGGCAGCGTCGAGACGCTCGCCCAGCGTCTCGACGCCATCGCGAGGCACGCGCTGATAATTTTGGTCGCAGCGTCGCGACGCTGTCCCAGCGTCTCGACGCTCCGACGGATTTAAGAAGGCTGATTGACGATTTTTGCAAAAAAGAATTACTTCATCTTCTTTCTCTCGGCTTTTTCCCCATTTTTACATTTGCTCCGCCATTTGTGGCTTATTTTTGGAGCTTTCCATTGTATTTGAGCTTGAGACCATGACCAAGACATCTGTGGGAGCGTTTGTGACGACTTTCTCCATGGTCGGCTAAGGTACTGTGTGCGATTCGGGATTGTTTAGGGATTTCTAGTTAGGCTTCTATATTTTGATAATCTAATGCTATTGGTTCTGATTAGGCTTCGATTTTGTATGCATTTGTTGTTCTTTCGTAATCCAATGCATGTGTTAGATTTCAACGACCGACAATCGGGTTTTCTAGCATGTGTTAGAGTTAAAGATTAGCGATGCCTTGACTCTCATTTTTCGCCTAGTAACACAGAACAATGAAACAAATCGGAGTATCGATATATGCATGATAATTGTTGGGTACTTTAGTGTTGGCGGGTAGCCAGTTAGCAATAGGATTGCATATTCGAATGTTCGTCGCGGTTAGCTAGTGACTGTTTAGAGTAAATTTGAGGCTGATCACTCTAATGAGACTCTGAATAATGTTTGATTAGGACTTTGTGCTCTAATTAATTAATATGGAGCCGGTTACCTTAGGGCGTCCCGGGTAACCGACTGCGTGCATGACAATTTAATTAACCTTAATTTTGAGTGAATTAAATGATAAATACTAGAATGCCTAGCGAAATCCCGAGACTTCCCGAATCGAACACTTTTCAATCTCTCTTTCTTCAATCTTTCCGTTAGCTAATTATTTCTTCACTTGCGTGTCAAAAATCCCCCTCTTTGTTACAACACCAATTAATCAATCAATTTACATTTTGAACTATCAATTTCAATCTGATCAGTCCTTCCCTGTGGATCGACCCCGTTACCACTAGGCTGCTAATAGCTCGGTGAATTCGGGCAATTACAAATTTATTTTGGCGGGTCTCGGAAACCTGAAATTTATAGGATATTCAAAAATCCTACTACCAGTGCTCAGGGTTCAGATCGAGTTACCTAGGTCATCATATGAAAAATTCAGTCTTTTCAGTAAAGAGAGTTATAAAGAAATAGCGACTTGATTTTGCGGTTCATTCTTATGCAAACTCGTTGCACAGGACGCCCTCCCTCGCATGTCTCCACATGAAACGATTTTGGATCACATCGTTATGTACTATACAAAGTGGCCCGCGTTCATAGTGTCCCCAGGACAAGGTAGCCAGCCTTATCCCTATACTATAGACCGTTCTGGCTATTACTTGAACTTGATCCACAATCATGTCACACATGAAGTTCAAGTATACAACCTATAACCATGGGTTCTTGTTTATTGGAGTTAGGTTAAATGTAAACACAATTCAGTTTATTCAATAACAACTTTACTGAATAAATCTCAATAACAACTTTATTGCTAAATAGAATATACATTCAGTTTACAAACTAGAGTTTTAGGACATAAAACCCAACACTCTCGACTCACTCATGAGCAAACAACTAGCTCTTTTTTCAACATTGAACTCATGCAATAAGGTTTTGATTGACTTCTAAGGCAAATTTTAAATCAATTTTGTTGGGACAAAAATTTTGGTTCTAAATGCCCTCATCATTATCATAAAAATAGTTTTCATAACTCATAGATTCAGAATGATAATGATCAGGCATTTGATATCTGTGGTAGCCATAATTATCATTATAATTCACATTTCCATAAGAGGTGGAGTTCAAAGGATGATGTTGGTTCTTTGGTGGTTTGAAACTCTCTATAAGGTCACCCATAATTATTAAAAGTCACCAAATAAAATAAACAACTAGAATTAGGCTTCCACATAAATACAAACACCAATAAAAAAAATATTCAAGATTTATAAAGAAAAACTTAAAAATAAATAAAAATAAATAACAATAAATAACAATGAAAAACAAATCAAAATAAAATAAAACTAAGATCGATTGAGTTCTCCCCAATATTAGGTGAAACTAAATAAACCTCAATCCCCAGCAATGACGCCAAAAATGCAAAATTATGCAATAAAATACTGAAAGTGTAAGAATAGGATTAATATAAAACAAACATAAAATAAAATATTGAGAACAATAAGGAGAGATATTCCTAGGGAATTCACTTGAGCAATGACTTCACCGTTATCTCCTTCTATTTTTCACCCTATAGACTTGTTATTCTCTCGAGCAATAATAATATTCTTTGAAAAGTAAATTGACCATATTTTTATGGTAATTCAGACAATCCAAATATGAGGAGCGTAAAACTACATTTGTCACAAAATCTACAAGAATATGTTATCTCATGTATAAATCAGGAAAAACAATTCAAGATCATCAATGATAATCGTCTCACTACAAGAATTTTAATTTTTCCAGACGAATTTTACCCGACGCCTGGACCGGGCGTCGGGTAAAACACTTTTTACACGACGTATAGACCGCGCGTCGGATAAGGCAATTTTCTATACGACGCCCGGTCCAGGCGTCGAATAAAGCTATTCTACACGACGCCCGGACCAGACGTCGGGCAAATAGTATTTAAAATGCTAATTTCTTCAAACGCCGCTCGTTCTTCAAACCCTGGCCTCTTCTCTTCTCTTCTCTCGAAACCCTCATCTTTAAACGCTGCCCCCTTCAAACGCCGCTGCCGATCACCGTCGCGCCGTCCGGATCCACCTCCTATTCAAATGTTGCTTATAAGCTCTGTAAAAGCTTTCTGGTTTTCGCCGCAAAGTTCCGGGTAAGTTTTTGCCTACATTTTTTATAAATTTCTATCTCCCAGTTGCTGAATGAACAATTGCATTCTCAAATTTCTGGAATTATCTTTCGAAGTTTGGGTTTGGGCGTTCGTTGCCTTTGGTTTTGATTTTGTCACCTAGTAAATTTTTTAGTTTTGAGTTTGGGTTTGGGCATTCGCAGGTACTCTAATCAAGATTCTGAACAGGAAAAATACCAAAATTAGATTTCACATGTTTTTGTTTTCTTTTTCTTTGGTTGTTGAACGATTTTGAACATGTTTTAGATTTCAATTGGTTGTTGAACGATTCTGAACATGGTTTTGATATGGAGGTCTGAATTAAGAGCAAAATAAATTCCTTTACAGATGTTTGGGTTTATTTTAATGCTAAGTTTTCATTACTCAAAATGTTAGGTCATGAAAATGCACCTCTCATTTTATATCAATTATTGTTTTTCACTGAAGATGATGATGTTTTATATTTGTTTCACCATGAATTTGTGTTTGGATCATATAATTAAGTGAGTTGTATTGAAACTTGATTTTCTATTGCTGATGAGTTCATATTTTCTTTAGAATTTTTGTATAATGCTAATGTTCGGTGTCAAAAGATTGAGATGTGTACAAATTAATAAATGTGAGTTTCATAGGCTTGAATTTGTGCATTTAGTGAAAATGAGATAGTTGTATCGATATAATGAATGAGATAAAGAAACTTGTAACATGAGATAACATGTTACATAAATACTTATACCTTTTAATTTGAAGCGCATTAGTTTAATATACAAATATTGAGTGAAATTCTTCTCTTAGTTCTTTATTATTCCTCCTTCCCCTTAGATCTCTTCCCCTTTTTGTTGTATTAACGAACCATTGTTTTTGGATGTTGGAGAGTAATGAGTAATGAGTAATGTAGTTGGGCTGAAGAGTTGGATAATGAATTTTGTTGAACATTGTCTTTGCAGATTCTTGTCTCTTGATCTCTCCATAATGATGATGAAAAAAACCCCAATTTCAATTAACCCATGTGTTTGAACTTCTTGTTAATTTGAGATTTGTGTTGTAGTTTCTATGGGGCTGTTTGGTGCCTGAAATAATGAAGTTGAAAAGATATATTAATGGTAGGTGATTGAAGCATAAAATTTGTTAGGTTAGAGTGCTAATTGATCATATGGATGGTTTAAAACTCTTCTAAGAATCATCCATTAAAAAGTATTTTTACACTAAAAATAAAATAAAATAAAATGAGCAAACAGGAGTGGGAGTGCCATAATTCAAACTGTCAATCCATGACCTTGATGGAGTCGACTGCTTCAAAGTTGATTGTTCTTCCAATGACCTTGATGGCCTCAGCAAAACAAATAAAATAAAATAAAATGTGTCCAATAATTCAAACGGTCAATCCATTGAGATTTAAGATTAATTATATGAAGAAGGCATACTTAGGAAAACAGGAGTGGCAGTGCCATTGATGCCAATGTTGCCATTGGCAGTGCAAAAAAAAATCCCTTGGACTCTGGTAAGGCCAAGGAGACTACCAATAATCCCAAGCTGAGCTTACACCATTAATGGACCAGCTCCCACAACACCAACCATCACCAAAACAATCAAAATTCATTTAAAACCCATTTTTTCTTTTCTCTTCTCTGCTTCCAAATTCCCACCCCCACACTACCAATATTGTCAATGAACTTACTTAATAATAACCCTTATGTTATTCTATCTTTTTGTCCAAATCAGAATAACCTTGTTGATAGCTCCAATTTGGAGCTATAATTATGTCCCTAATTCACGATAATTACATGCTTAATCTTGCTTATATGTGTTAATTGCAAGTGTTCTCGGTAATTCGCCCTCGAGGGCGTTCCGGCGCTTTTCGAGGCTTAATATCGCATTTTAAAGACCTAA
The DNA here is from genome assembly GCA_028017165.1 of Herpetospermum pedunculosum. NCBI lineage: Eukaryota > Viridiplantae > Streptophyta > Magnoliopsida > Cucurbitales > Cucurbitaceae > Herpetospermum > Herpetospermum pedunculosum. Next base: position 25,334,642 of record CM051524.1, on the reverse strand, counting down.
GAACGCTTCCGGGGAAGGGCCATACAAATACATGAAGATTTGGCGTTTTGGGAAAATTCAAGGCAAAATACCATGCAAAAACCCGAGAGCTAGCGTCGAGACGCTAGGACAGCGTCTCGACGCTCCGAAGTCTGAGGCGTAAATTTGAAATTCCACCTGAGAGCAAGCGTCGAGTGACAACGTCTCGACGCTCGCTCGACGCCGCGCAAGCGTCTCGACGCCGCCCCGACTGCGCGCGCTGAATCTTTAGGGCGTAGCGTCGAGACGCTGCCCGAGCGTCTCGACGCTCCGACGGATTACTTAAGTTTTTTTTGTTCGATTTTTAGCCGCCATCATCATCTCCTACCTCGGGCTCCGCACCAGATTTGACGTTTGAGAAGCCATTTCCACCATGGGAGAGACTAGGAAGCTTGGAATGGAGCCATCCCACATCACACACATCATGAGTGAGTAGTCTATAGCGTTTTTGACTCGGGATTGTAAAGGAATAATGTAGTTTGATCTTTTGGTGTGGTTGTTAAACCAAATTCAGTTTTGGGTTTATTAATTGATTGAATTAGCTTCTATTTCTTTGCCTGTTCTATGAACGTGTTAGATTGATAGGACTAGACAACCTTGAATTCGAGCATGCTTCATCTTTTAAAGGTTTTGATGTCGTGCCTCTCTAAGCCGCCAAGTAACAAAGATTAACGATACCATTGAACGCATAGGCTTCCTTGCGTTCTTGGCGTTCGTTCTTCTCGAAATGGAATCTGAAATCGTTACACTAATTTGGCGTCCAAATTAGATAATCGTCGTAGTTAGCTCGTTGCTATCGATTGGTCTTGGGAGAGCGTTGGCCGCCAATGTCCAATCGATATGCTTAGTTAGCATGATTTATTATGTCTGATTAATATCCATGGAGCATGTCTAAATTAATTTATTGATTTGAGACGGGCTGCGTATTCGTTCAATTATTTAGCCATTATTTTCGTCAACCAATGATCCAAAGGCATGCTAATTTTATTCCCGATCGTCCCGGGTCGAACGCTCCGTTAGTTAAGTTTCCCCTATTTTGCGTTGTTCCCTCTTAGTTAATTAAAAACCAAAATCCCCACACTTTGTTTATTTTCATAGTTTGCAAATTTAATTAAGGTTAAGTCAAATTAGCTTAATTCCCTGTGGATCGACCTCGTTGCCACTAATCTACTAATAGTTCAGTGAATTCGGGTAAATATAAATTCATTTTGGCGGGTCTCGACAACCCGATGATTGGCGATAATTCGAAAATATCGTTACCAAAATTGGCGCCGTTGCCGGGGAACTAAGTGTAATTCGGCCTAATTTAGATTTAGTTTGTAGATTTTTGACTTTTACTTTAAAATTTGCTTATTCTTTTATTGTTTGCAAGATTTGATTTGTTTGTTTAAGTGTGCTAGAGTGCCTAATTTTTTATTGAGAAAATGGAAGTTGACGATGAGGCTGGAGCCCCAAAAACACTCAGGCAGTGGGCATCGGTTGCTATGGACCACCAACCCTCTTGTATTTCCTACCCGGAAATCTCAGGTGAGTTTGTGCTTAAATCTGGTTTAATTGACCATTTGCCCTCTTTCTGTGGTGAAGCAGATGAGGATCCCTTTAAACATCTCAAGGCTTTTCAAATGACAAGTTCTGCGATGAAGCCAAGCGACATAACTGAAGATCAGCTCTACTTGAGAGCTTTTCCATTCACCTTGAGAGGCGAAGCTCGAGATTGGCTACATTACTTACCATCGGGAACCATCTTCACTTGGGAGAAGTTAAAGAGCATGTTCTTGGAAAGATATTTCCCAGCTTCAAGAGCCAGAGCCGTGAAAAAGGATATCTATAGTTTCAAACAGGAAGTGAAAGAGGCATTTCACGAGTGCTGAGAAAGATTCATCAAGCTCTGCGAGAGATGCCCGAACCATCTGATAGTAGAGGCTGCGCTTATTCAATTCTTCTATGAAGGTTTGCTTCCGCACGACTGTCAGATGCTCGATGCATCGAGTGGAGGAGCCCTTTGGGATAAAACGTCTGCGGAAGCCAGACAGTTGATCTCCAACATGGCTGAGAACCGTCGCCAATACGGGGGAAGAAATGAACAAGCTAAACTGTCGACCGACATAGAAGAGCTTAAGGAGAAAATGTCTAAGGTATTTGGCATTATTCATACGTTGCAAGAAAACTCATCTCAGGCTGTTCCTTCTATTTCAGGTCAAGCCCTTGAAGGCATGTTCAAATCATTTATGGAATCTAGCCAGGAGACCAGGTTGCAGATGCGATCGCTAAGCGATGGGTTCACGGAGATTAAGGACAGGATGAGTAAAATGGAATCCAAAAAGGAAAGCGTTAGTGCCATCAATCTCAGAAGTGGTAAAGAGGTACCATCACGGACCACTTCTGAGGACTCTAGCAAGGATACAGAGACATCTCAAGATAAGTGTCTTCAAACACCCTCTGAAACGGTTGTACCTTCTCCTTATATTTCTATGAAGTCTTACACTCTCGTTGCTCCTTTTCCGAGTAGGTTGGTGAGGCCACCTAAGGAGGACGAGGACGCGGACGTCCTTGAGACGCTGAAAAAGGTTGGAATCAATATGCCGCTGCCTGATGTAATTCAGCAAATCCCAAGGTACGCTAAATTTCTGAAGGAGATGTGCACCATGAAGAGGAAGGCAAAAGGTACCGAGAGAGTTGTGGTAAGCAAGAATGTTTCTGCCCTGATAACACAAGGTATTCCAAACAAATACCAGGACCCAGGTATGTTCCTCTTGCCATGTACTATAGGAGATAGAGAAATCGAGCACGCCATGTTAGACTTAGGAGCCTCGATTAATGTTATGCCATACTCAGTCTACAAGAGTCTCGATTTAGAAGGTATGCAGGAAACTAGTATTATTATCCAGTTAGCTAATAGGTCTTCTATTCATCCTTTAGGGGTGATTGAGGATGTGTTGGTTAGAGTTAAGGACCTGATCTTTCCTGCTGATTTTTATGTTATAAAAATGGAAGAAAACGCATCATCCACTACTTCAGTCCTGCTAGGTAGACCATTCATGAAAACTGCTAGGACTAAAATTAATGTGCATGATGGTACCTTGTCAGTCGAGTGTGAAGGGGATGTGTTCGAGTTTAATGTCTTTGATGCCATGAAACACCATGCTGATGTGCATTCTGTCTGTAAAATTGATCTTATAGATACTTTAGAACAAGAGGAATGCATGACTGTTGTTGATGGGGATGACCCACTCGTTTTTACTGAAATTGTTGGCGAGGTTGAAAGTATTGTGCCCATATTGACTGATTCATGTGAACAAACTACTCTTGCTTTAGAGGCGTGTGAAAAGCCAACTAAAATATTACCATCTCTTTTGCAGGCTCCCAAGTTGGAACTTAAGAAGTTACCGGGTCATCTCAAGTACGTATACTTGGGTGAGGTGGAGACGCTCCCGGTAATTATCTCCAAGGAGCTTACATCGAAACAAGAAGGCAAGTTGGTGGAGGTCTTGAAAAAGAATAGAAGAGTGTTGCGTGCTCAAGGTGTTAAAATAAATAAGCAATAAGATAGAGAGAGCACTCAGAACATGCAAGCATACATGATCTTATAGCAAGTAGTAAGTATTTTTTCATTCGTTTTCCCACAGAGATTTATTATAAGCTATTCATGAAGTGTAAAGTTAAGAAAGAATGGGTGGATTTGACGGGGGAGAATTGGTTTTAAATTGTCTAAATCCTACGGAATATGTAAAGGATAGCAACATAAACAAGAGCAAGTCAAAGTTAAACTCAAAAGAAAAGAGACGAGATTAATAAACGAAGAAGAAAACAGCTAAACAGAATTGTAAACTTAGCAGAATTGCGGAAACAGCAATTCTACCGCAATTTTCCTAACAGCGAAAGTGTGTAAAATGGAGAAACAATGGCTACTAACGACTCCTCTATAGGCATTTTCTCACGATTCTCAAGCATTGGATCAACTCTCTATGCATCAAACTCACTCAATCTCATGTATCGTCCGATTCCATGCATTAGATTCTTTAGTTTACTCATGTCCAAGTAAAGTCTTAAGCATCTTGTTAAAGCAGAAAGTTATGGTTTGTACTAGGAAAACGCCTATTCCTAGGTCATTTTCTGGCTACCTTGAAAGGCTAGCATGAGTGTATGACTCTGAACTCTTACTCCTTCCAGAGGTTAGGAGTTCTTTGGACAAAATGGATGGCCAATCGAAATTGCCCGTGGGATGAAGCTTACATACAATCAATGCTTCGAGAGCTATCCTACATGCTTGGTTCACGTTTTTTAGCCTATAGTATTGTCATTAGCATGCCCCTATGTGACTTAGTTACTCATGGATGTGGAGAGAACAGAAAGATGAGATAAAACAGACATGCTTAGAAGAGAAATAAACTGAAAGCAGCAAGGTAAGACAGTGAGTTGCAAAGATAGGAAATTGAGAAATGAAGAATTGTGCTTTAATTACTTGATTGTTTGAATGAACAACAAAAATACTTAAAGTGAATAACAGAAAGACAGAACACAACGAAATGAACTGATCTAGCTACTAGAAAAGAAACAACAACAATACAAAGCTGGAAAATGGAAATAAAGAGTAGAAAGCAGTAAAACAAGCTCGAACGCCTCGTCGCAACCGCCTCGGCTGAAGGATGAGAAAGATAGCCTTGTTTGGATGAATCCAATCGAGAGAGAAGACGAATCTTCTCTCCTTCCTGTCAGATTATCGACTCCAAGCAGCTAAACTTCGCAAACCAACAGACGGCAAAGAAAAACAGGAGAAATGATGGAGCTGCGAGAAGACTTCTACGCTTTCGGATGATGTTTGAACCCTCGACTTTGACCCCCTTTTATAGTAATCTGCAGGTGCGTTTGGGCCAAGGAGAACCATCAATCTTCAACGTCGTACTTCAAAATGGATGGAGGAGAAAGAACGAATCCCTGAAATAACGGAAATTAACAGAAAAAGATCAGTCAAGTTACGGTTTTCACTTGAAACATTGCGGTTTCAGCAATGTTTCCGCAATGCTGCCGCAATGCTTACTTTTCATTCTTTTACTTCGGTTTTCAATCCTTTTCTTTCCTTTTGTACATAAGTCCTAATTTAGCTACCTTCTTCTAATTACCATACAAGACATTAAGAAGACAGATGAAACAAAGTATGAACACAGTGATGATCTGATTGATTTAGATTCAGTACCCTTGGCACAACCTTCTACACATATTGAAAATGAGGTTCAAAATGATCAGTTTGATGATACAGATGAGGTAGAAGATTCGGAACAGATTAAGGCAGATGATGATGTTCATGAACAGTTGCCAAAAACTGAAGTTTCTACAAATGTTTTACTTAGGAGATCTGTCAGAGATCGACGTCTGTCAACAAGATATTCTGTTGATGAATATGTGTTATTGACTGACGGGGGAGAACATGAGAGTTATGAAGAGGCCATAGAAGATGAGCACAAAAAAGAGTGGATTGATGCAATGAAAGATGAGTTGAAGTCTTTGCATGAAAACCACACTTTTGAGGTTGTAAGATTGCCTAAAGGAAAAACCGCACTGAAAAATAAGTGAGTTTATCGAGTGAAACAAGAAGAACACATCTCAAAGCCGCGTTACAAAGCGAGATTAGTTGTGAAAGGCTTCAGCCAGAAGAAAGATGTTGACTTTGATGAAATTTTTGCTCCTATTGTTAAGATGTCTTCTATACGTGTAGTTATGAGTTTGGCAGCTAGCCTTGACTTAGAAGTTGAACAGATGGATGTTAAAACTACATTTCTTCATGGTGATTTAGATAGAGAAATTTATATGGAGCAACCAGAAGGTTTTGAGAAGAAAGACAAGGAGAAACTTGTGTGCAAGTTGAAGAAAAGTCTTTATGGGTTGAAACAGGCACCAAGACAGTGGTACAAGAAGTTTGAGTCAGTTATGGGGGAGCAAGGCTTCAAGAAGACTACTTCTGATCATTGTGTCTTTACGCAAATAATTTCTGATGCTGATTTTATCATATTATTGCTTTATGTTGATGACATTTTGATTATTGGCAGGAATGTTTCGAGAATTGACATGTTGAAGAAACAGTTAAGCAAATCCTTTGCCATGAAGGATTTGGGACCAGCAAAGAAGATTATTGGAATTCGAATAGTACGAGATAGAGCATCCAAGAAATTATATATGTCACAGGAGCAATACTTGGAGAAGGTGCTTGAAAGATTCAACATGAGTAAAGCTAAAGCTGTCAGTTCTCCTTTATCCAGTCACTTCAAACTGAGTACCAACCAGAGCCCTTCTACAGACAAAGAGAAGGAAGACATGAGAAGATTCCCATATGCTTCAGCAGTTGGGAGCTTGATGTATGCCATGATATGTACTAGACTAGATATTGCTCATGTTGTTGGTGTTGTTAGTCGTTTTATGTCTAGTCCAGGAAAACAACATTGGGAGGCAGTCAAGTGGATATTGAGATATTTGCGAGGTACTTCTAGTTTGAAGCTCACTTTTGGAAGTGGAAAGCATGTGCTTGTCGGTTACACTGATTCCGATATCGTAGGAAATCTACATAACCGAAAGTCTATTTCCGGCTACTTGATGACTTTTGCAGGTGGTGCAGTGTCTTGGCAGTCAAGACTACAGAAGTGTGTTGCACTTTCTACGACTGAAGTAAAATATATTGCAGCTGCGGAAACGTGCAAAGAGATGTTGTGGATGAAGCGCTTTATACAGGAGCTTGGCTTCAAGCAACAACGGTATGTGATATTCTGCGATAATCAGAGTGTTATTCATCTTGGTAAGAACTCTTCATTCCATTCAAGAACCAAACCTATAGATGTAAGGTATCATTGGATGGGGGATGCATTGAATGATGATTTGTTTGAGCTTGAGAAGATACATACTGATCATAATGGATCTGATATGTTGACTAAGAATCTACTAAGAGAAAAGCTTGAGTTTTGTCGTTCCGCCTCTAGAATGACAAGTTCCTCCACATAGTGAAAAAGGGGAGATTTGTTGGGTATTTTTCACATTAGCGGTGGAAATCCCAAAAGTAAAAGCCCATTAGCGCATTTAGGTTTACCTTGTTTAAAGGTAAAGAAGTCATCCGGATTTGTTGTTGCAACCAAACCGAGGAGAGAGAAAAACGGAATTCGAGAGAAAAAAAGAGAGCATAATTCTACATCCGTACAGTTTTCGTATTTCAGTCCGTTGGGGATCAATCCGTGGTCCGATCGAGTTGAAATTTTGACAGCATGTTCCTGACACGAGGGTCTTCAATCTGAATGGTGGAGATTTCGTTTGGAGCTATCTACAGGCAGATTCCAGTGGGCAGTTCGTGGCCACTTTAAGTGAGATCTTTCTTCTTTACTCTCTTGAATTATTGTCGTTTGTTGCCGAGATTGATAATCTTGAGATATCAATAGTTGTATGCCTCTAGTTGTGACTAGGGAGAACTCGTTGTAGCCCATTATTGATTATAGTGGATTTTTTTACTTCGGTCCGTGGTTTTTTACTCTTCGCATTGAAGAGGTTTTTCCACGTTAAAATTGCTTGTGTCCTGTGCTTGAATTATATTGTGTTCTACTTCTTTAATTTCCTATTAGGTTCACAGACGAGAGGGATAATTGAATAATAGAATTTAGTAATTATCTCAACAAGTGGTATGAGAGCGAGGTTGTGATTAATTAAGTGATTAATTAAGTGCCTTGTGTTGAACATGGAAACTAGTACAGGTAAGATGATAACTTTGAATGGCTCAAATTATCAAGTTTGGAAAAGGAAGATGGAAGATATTTTATATGTGAAAGATTTGTATCATCCTGTTTTTTTACTTGAGAAGCCTAAAGATAAAACTGATTCAGAATGGGAAATTTGTCATAGGAAAGTGTGTGGCACAATTAGACTTTGAGTAGATGAAAATTTTCTGATTCATATTGGTGAAGAAACTCATGAACGGACGATGTGGAACAAGCTTGAATCGTTATGTGCCCCGAAAACTAGTAACAATAAATTGTTTCTAATTAGGCAGTTGATGGCTTTACAGTTTCGAGAGGGAACACTTATGTTAGATCACTTGAATTCATTCCAAGGTATCCTTAATTAACTATCTGGAATGAATATCAAGTTTGACGATGAGGCCTTTTGGGGTGACCAAAAGCAAAGCCATGCGAGTTTAGGCCCAAAGTGGACAATATCATACCAATGTGGAGATATGTGGGGCGTTTAGGCCCAAAGTGGACAATATCATACCAATGTGGAGATATGTGGGGTCCATTGTCCTCCTTATCAGCAATGACTTGAAATAACATACAAATGTTTTAGCCTGGTCAAATCCAGAACTGCTCAATTGGCATAAAATTGTGCCTTAGACCGAGGGGTCGGAGGTTCACCCCCACCCCGCATTAATTAAATACATTTGAAAAACAAAACTAATGTTTTCGCCCTTCATAAATAACATCCTTTTAACAAAGAAAAGTTTCTTTGTGCTATTCCAATGGCAAGCTCAATTGGGATTTGTTTCGAGATTTTTTTTTTTATTGAGATTATTGGGGCGGGATTGAGATCGAGAATTAAATATAATGACGCTCGTGATTCTTTGAAAAACTCCCCCAAAGTATTTATTTATTATTATTTTTTATTTTTTTTGCAATATACCTCGTTTTAGTTAAAATAGTCGTGGATTTTTTTTCTTTCTATTGTTCATTTTCGATTCAGGGAATTTTTATATTTAAGCAGCATGGTTTCACTGTCATCTTCTCGTTTCATTGTTGGTTTGCGATTTTGGCTGATTTTCTTGTGGTGTGGAAGAAGTGGAGGACTTTATTTAGTGAAAATATCGGGATTGATGGTGTTGGTGGTGGTGTGGAAGAAGCGGGACATGGTGTGGCAATAGAAACAAATTTTTTTTTTTGTCCCCATCTGAGCCGAGATCGGCACTAAAATAGCACAAAAATATATTTTTGTTAAAATGAAAGGTGGAAACTATTTTGTACTATTTCAAACAAATTATCCACTAGTATTGTTCTTTTTTAAAGAGAAATGGTAATGTGTGTTTATAATAAGAGTTTATAATAAGAAATTTATCAACATTTAAAATATAAGTTAGCCTTTTTTTTGTTGAAATTATAATTTGCGTTGATGCTAAATGAAAGGTTAATTCTAATTTATTGGGTAGGGTCGTCATGTGTCAAAGTAAAACTATTTTTTTTTTCAAAACAAAATGTTTTGGTTTTCTTTTTGGGATGATTACTGTTACGTCTCCAAAAGTGACTATTTTAGGGACTTATTTGCTATAGAATGGTGTACACTCTTAAGCGTTTTTGGTAGAATTTAGCCTAAACATGTGCTTATATATGAGAATTTATAGAATGAAGCTAAATTAGGACTTATGTGTAAAAGGAAGGAAAAAGAACAAAAAACAAAGCTAAAGAGTTGAAATTTCCATATTGCAGAAACATTGCGAAAACATTGATGTCTCAGCAATGTTTTAAGTGAAATTTGTTAAGTTGTCTAACCGTTTTCTATTTTGTTACGATCTTTCAGCCGCCCATTTTTTCCTCCTGCTGCCACGTGGAAGGTCATCGTTCAGAATGGATGGTTTTCCTTGGCTGAAGACTACCTGCAAAACACTATAAAATGAGGTCAAGGGGGAAGGACAGAAACACACTCGAAGGCGTAGATCTCCCATCTCAACGCAGTTTCTCATTGTTTTCTCTTCCGGTTGTTGGCGTGAAGGTTTCAGCTGGTGGAATCGATAATCTGAGAGGAAGAAGAGAGGATCTTTCTTCTCTTCGGATTGGATTCATCCACGATCAAGCTCACCTTCGCTCTTCATCCGAGGCGCTTGCGGCGAGGAGTTCACACGCGAACATTACTTGCTTTCTATTACTTTTTGTTTCCCTTTTCGTTTCTGTCTATTGTTATTTCGTTTCTGCTTGCTACTCCAATCTATTTCGTTCTTTTCTGTTTAGACTTTGTCGTTTTAAAGTTGTTACTTGTTTAGTTCAAATCTTGGTTAATCAAAGCATTATTTCATTACTTCGCAACTCTCTTCACTGCTCTCTTTCTTTTGTTTTCTGTTGTTGCTATTTGAATACTGTCGAGCATGTTTAAATACTCAACACTCTCCACTCCATCTTCATCTATGAGTAACTAAACCACATAAGGGTCTGCTAATGATGAATCTGTAGGTAGGAATATATGAATTCAGCATGTAGGATAGCTTCAAATGCATTGAATGTATGTGTGCTTCATCCCACGGGCAATTTCGATTGGCCATCCATTTTTTCCAAAGAACTCCTAACCTCTGGAAGGAGTAAGAGTTCAGAGTCGTCCATTCATGCTAGCCTTTCATGGTAGCCAGAAAACGACCTAGGAATAGGCGTTTTCCTAGCACAAATCATTAACTTGCTTATATAAATAGATGCTTAAGCCTTACTTGGACATGAGTAAACTAAAAGATCTAATGCATGAAATCGAGAGATACATGAGAATGAGTTACTTTGATGCATGATAAGTTGATCTATTGCTGAATAATCGTATGAAAAAGCCTATAGAGGAGTCGTTAGTAGCCCTTGTTCCCACACTTTACCCTTACAACGTTGTTAGTACAATTGCTAGAAAATTGCTGTCTGCGCAATTTTCTTAGTTTGAATTTTGCCTTAGCCATTTTTCTTAGCTTTTTGTTTTGCGATTTTATTGCTAGATAATTGCTTTCTCCTAAATTCTTTTTCTCCTATATTCAAGTTCACCTCTTTACTTGTCTTTGTTTATGCTTGCATATCTCGCACGTTCCTTATTAGTTAGGCACATTAATCCCAATTCTACCCCATTTAAACCATCCTTTCTAATTTAACATCTCACTTCGCTAGTAACTAAGAATAAATCTCTGTGGGAAATCGAATGGAAAAATACTTATTACTTGCTACAAGACCATGTATGCTTGCATGATCTGAGTGCTCTCACATTGCATTTTAATTTACACATTGAGCACGCAACAAGTTTTTTGGCGCCGCTGCCGGGGATTTTGTTTAGTGAACACGAAGTTTGTTAATTTAGAAAAAAAAAAACTTAATATCTATTGGAGCTAATCTTCTTTCATTTCCTTTACAGGTACTATCAAGCTAGTTTATGAATGAGTTTCCAAACCTCAACTCGCACAGAGAGAAACTTTGCAGGTGGAAAACGTATGTGTACGACAAAGTAAATGAATACGCTTCAGAACTTAATTGGAGGAAGAGTTTGCCCACAACAGTTTGAAGAATTTTATCAGCCATGTGCTTATTGTGGGGATAATCATAACTTGGAGAATTGCCCAACATTGAATTATCAAGAGAGGCAATATCAACAAAGCTATGACAACCATTATTCGTACATGTGTGAACATGATAAGTGGCAACTCTCAAATAATCCTTGGGAAGAGCATGTGCAAATTGCTCATTATGAAGAGTTCCCCCAACATGAAGACTATCAACATTATGCCCCAACTCCAAATGCAGAATTATCACCCGTTTTGGAGGCGCTATGGATAGAATTCATGGAAAGGAATGATGCATCCATGAGGAGAGTGGATGTGCAATTAGCCTAGCTCACAAATGACTTACAAGATCTACTTGCTATAGCAAAATCACCACCACCATGCCCTCAGATGTTCGATTTTTATGATGATGAATCCTTTGTTACCTTCGAATCTGAGAAGAGTGATCCAATGGAATCTCCATATGAAATGGTGGAGTTGGTGAAAGTTGAGAAAAATGAAATCGTGCTGGATGAGGCCAAAGAGACTAATGCGCTGCTTGAGGAACAAGAATTTGAAAGTTCTGATGATGCAGCAAGCTTCTCCACCAATGAAAGAGCTGAGCCACCACCACCACAAATGCTCCAGCTGAAGGAGTTAGAAAGAGATGTGCCAGAAAAAGAAGTCCCATCGCATCAAAGCTATGTTGTAGCAAATGTGGTAGAAACAAAATCAACGCACAGAAAGTACAAACCTTGGGATGTTATAACATGCAGTCTCTTTGAAAGAATCAACAATTTCAAGGTGTGGCAGAATGTCCGACCCCGTAAATCAAGACTTAAGTATCCTAACAAAGCAGAAGTGATGCCTCGAAACATTGAAGAATATCCATATGAGGCAGATTGACAAGGGAGATTTCTGATCCCTAAACTCTTAAATTAGGATTCTATCATGCTTTGCTTAGATTTCGTATGTTAGGAGTAGTCTATTTTGGGAATGAAATATTTATTATGTACCAACAATCATAGTCGTTTAGCATGAATTGACGATGCACTTTGGGCATATAGAACTGCATATAAAACACCCTTAGGTATGTCTCCCTATAGGCTAGTGTATGGAAAAGCATGCCACTTACCCTTCGAATTGGAAATCAAAGCCTTTTGGGCCTTAAAAGAACTAAATTATTGCGTGACCGATGCTGGAACATTGCGGTCTCTGCAATTACATGAGTTAGATGAGCTCAGACATATGTCCTATGAAAATGCTAAAATGTATAAGGAAAAGACTAAAATTTGGCATGATAGTAGACTTAGGATTAAGGACTTCAAGAAAGGCCAGCACGTCTTATTATTCAACTCAAGGTTAAGGTTATTTCCAGGCAAACTTAAGTCCAGATGGTCAGGTCCTTTTGTGATAACTGACGTGTTTGTTCATGGTGCGATTGAGATTAGAAACCTACAGCACCAAATGGTAAATGGTGCACGATTGAAGCATTACTACGAGGAAGGAGATGTGAAGACACTCTCGGCCTTCCTCTTATCTGAAGCTTGAGAATCGAATCGAGAGGGGATGAGTGACCACTATGCTCATCCAACAGAAGGCTATGCCTTAGTTTTTTTTCCTGTATTTTTTCGGTTTGTGTTTTAGTTGTTTATTTGTGATTTTATTTACGGATTTTGTTTTAATTAGGTGAATTTTAATGGGAGATCTTTAAGAGGAGATCAAGGAGATGAATCAAGGGGAGAAAATCCACGAGGAAGATCGGGCTAAATCAAAGATTTGGTTGATTGAATCTTGCAACTTAAATCAAGAAATCTCCCAACGGTTAGGCTATTTAATTGCGGTAGATTTGCTAAATCCGCAACAGAATATAGCCGTTGGTCTGCACTCGAGTACAAATAGCCAACCTTTGATCGTTGCCCTTTACGTTTCCTTAATCCGTTAGACCTCAAGATTTCAGTCTTCTTCTTCATCTGCAGCTCCTACCTTCAGATCCTCAAAACATGAAAATGGTATCCACACGGGCCGATCGTTCCACGCCCAAAAAGAAGTCGCCTGACGCAGAAGAAGCTGCGAGAGAGGCGCTGCTTTCCTTAGCAGACGCCGATGCTGCGCAGCCCCCACGGCCTCCGAAGCTACCGGTGCGGCGAAAGAAGTGGAAGGTTGTGACGGAGATCCCTGCTGGTCCGTCTGAACCAGTCGGTACACCCAAGAAGAGGAAGTGGACGGTGGCGGTGGAGGATGCACCGATCAAAGAAAAGACTCCCACCGAGGAGAGTCATGGGAGTGGCCGCCCATCCTATGAGACGGCCAGATAGAGCCCTGAACCATCTCCTTCCCCGCAGACGCCCGAGCACGAAGCCCCACCTGAAGAGCACCAAGACTCGGTGCCAAGTGAAGAGGCGGCTGAGGACGAGGAGGTCTTTTCCCCCTTGAGGGAAGTCAGTCTTGACAGCCCTGCATAGGGGGAAAGCAAAGACTCCATGGATGAAACGTTGGGGGATTGTCTCCAACAAATAATCACCAGAGCTCGGCTGAGGAAGAAGGGGCCCAAGATTGTGAAGGCCAAGCAGCCAAAAGCTTCCAAGCGATCCAAGAAGAAGAAGGTTAGTGGTGAGCCTTCTTTAAAGAAGCTGAAGGTTGAGGTTGCTGAGTCGGCCAAGGCAAAGGAGAAGGGGAAGGCAAAATTGTACCCCGAAGACGAACCTCAAGCCGTGAGGTATGTCTCTCAGGACGCAGAGACTAGGGGCATTGAATTAAGGAAGAGAGACCTACTCCATGAGAGGGGTTTTCTTGATGCACTGACGGACCTGCCGCAATTCTTGCGCGCAGGGATCACCAACCATGGCTGGGAAGAGCTGTGCAGACCGCCCATTCCCGCCTACTCCGACATGGTGTATGACTTCTACGCCAATCTGACGCACCCCGAAAATGGTCTGTCCATGGTGAGGGGAATTGAGGTCGATTTCTCGGCCAAGGCCATCAATGAAGCTTATGCCCTCAAAGGGCATAAGTACACTGACTACGCGAGAATCGTCGAATCACCCTCTGCGGCTGTCCTGGAAGAAGCCCTGCGAATCATAGGAAAACCTGAGGCGGCCTGGACAATTTCAAGGAATGGGAAGCACACCCTGATGAGTGCAACCCTCAAGGATAAGGCAGCCGTCTGGTTCTCGTTTGTGCGCAGACGCATCTCCCCTGTGACTCACGAAACAACTATAAACCAGGGGCGATCACTGCTGCTGTATGCCATCATGAGGGGCCTCACCATAGATGTTGGTGAAGTCATTGCCGCCTCCATCATCGACTGTTCAAAGAAAGGTAAGGGTCCTCTCTTTTTCCCAAACACCATTACTAAACTCTGCTTACGTGCAGGTGTGCCTATAGAGAGGAAAGAGAGACAGCTGGCCTACACCAGTCATCTGGAACTGCCCACAGTCTTGAGGATGCGACAGAGGGGCAACATGGAATTTGAGCTGGACGGCCTGGCTGCTGCTCAATCACTATCCATGGCGTGCTTGATGGACCTGCAGCACAAGATGGTGCAGTGAGCGGAGTATGCACAGGCAAGGGACAAAGATGTGGCTGACCAGTTGGGGTGCATATTCTCTGCCTTCCCTACTGACTTGTTGAAGCCATGGGCGTCTCCTAGAGTAAGGAGAGATGAGGATGAAGATGTTTGAGTGCCAATCTGAACGGCACTCGAGGGAGTTTGCTGATCCCTCTTGAAAAAAAAAAAACAAAAACCTGCTTTTCTGTGACTTGTGACCTCTGTTTTGAATCAAATACATAATTTATTTTAATTGTTCTTTTGATTGTTTAGAGTAGTGTAGTTAGTTTGTTGGTTTCTGAGTAGTTAGCTTAGTTAGTTTCTTTGTTTAGTGTAGCTACTGATGTCTGAAAATAGCATGCTGGGAGCTCTGATCAAATGCTAAATATGCTCTGTAGGTTTATTGCAGATTTTTTGCGGAGTCCGCAATTTTTGTTAGGTTTCGCATGCTATTGGCTGACTTTTAGGGTAGGCTGGTTCTGTTTAAATTTTGTTGTCTTGCTGTTTTCTTGACTTCAATATGTGATCTATCTGTGAGCATGCTGGATGAGTGTCTTAGTACACCTTTGATAGTTTAAATTAGTTCCTTAAAATTGCTCAGCATGCACCTCTATAAGCCCTTAACATACTGTGTTTACGAAACAATTCTGCTGCTATGCTATTTGTTTTAGGAAGGTCATTCTATGCCTAGGAGTTTTAAATTTTACTTGTTTTACCCTAGACTAGATGTTTCTAGGACAAGTTTGGGGGTGTGCCACCTCAGACTCTCATTGGGGACAATGAGAAGTTTTAGTTCGGGGGAGGCAGCCCTAGGCCTAGGAACATTCCTCTCTCCCTCTTAAACATAAGCATTCTTCTTCTTCTTTGAAAAAAATGATGAACTGAAAAAAAAAATGAAAAACAAAAGAATAAAGAGTGGTGTCTCTCTTGAGGTTGCTGAGTAATCAGTGTCGTGTGTGTAACCCACAAGTGGCATTGCATCAAAAGGCAACCAAAGGAAGATACCCTACCAAAGAAGGAAAGAAAAAGGAAAAACCAAGGAAGAAGAATGTATGCCTATGAGTTATAGCTTATGTGCTTAGCTGTCCTGTGTGAATGAACTCTGATCCTCAATTAGCTAAGCATAGAGTTGTAGCTTATAGGTTTGTTAAGGGAGATGAATGTATATCCAATGTAGTGATGCCAGGGTTTAGGTTGTTCTATGAAATGTACTACTGTCACTGGTTTATACTAAGACTGGCATGACTCTAAGGAATCCTAGTTAGCTCAAAAGAAAAACATTAGAAGCATGTACTGAGTCTGGGGTAAAGCTAGGTAGAATGTGAAAACTTAGGGATAGTTGCACAATGAACCTAATGACCAAAGCAGATAGATCAGTTGTAGGGAGTTTATAAAGACAGTAGGATTATAAGGCGAGAGAAATCAGAAGAAGCAAAATGAGATGTTAGTTTTAAACTTAGAAGCGTGTCACGGGACAGTCATGCCTTAGATAGTGAACTTAGGGGAGTCAGCAAGTAGTTAGATAGAGTGATAACAGCCTAAATAAGCCCTTATATTGCTCGAGGACGAGCAATAACTTAAATTTGGGGGTGTGTTACGTCTCCAAAAGTGACTATTTTAGGGACTTATTTGCTATAGAATGGTGTACACTCTTAAGCGTTTTTGGTAGAATTTAGCCTAAACATGTGCTTGTATATGAGAATTTATAGAATGAAGCTAAATTAGGACTTATGTGTAAAAGGAAGGAAAGAGAACCAAAAACAAAGCTAAAGAGTTGAAATTTCCATATTGCAGAAACATTGCGAAAACATTGCTGTCTCAGCAATGTTTTAAGTCAAATTTGTTAAGTTGTCTAACCGTTTTCTATTTTGTTACGATCTTTCAGCCGCCCATTTTTTCTCCTGCTCCCACGTGGAAGGTCGTCGTTCAGAATGGATGGTTCTCCTTGGCTGAAGACTACCTGCAAAACAATATAAAAGGAGGTCAAGGGGGAAGGACAGAAACACACTCGAAGGCGTAGATCTCCCATCTCAACGCAGTTTCTCATTGTTTTCTCTTCCGGTTGTTGGCGTGAAGGTTTCAGCTGGTGGAATCGATAATCTGAGAGGAAGAAGAGAGGATCTTTCTTCTCTTCGGATTGGATTCATCCACGATCAAGCTCACCTTCGCTCTTCATCCGAGGCGCTTGCGGCGAGGAGTTCACACGCGAACATTACTTGCTTTCTATTACTTTTTGTTTCCCTTTTCGTTTCTGTCTATTGTTATTTCGTTTCTGCTTGCTACTCCAATCTATTTCGTTCTTTTCTGTTTAAACTTTGTCGTTTTAAAGTTGTTACTTGTTTAGTTCAAATCTTGGTTAATCAAAGCATTATTTCATTACTTCGCAACTCTCTTCACTGCTCTCTTTCTTTTGTTTTCTGTTGTTGCTATTTGAATACTGTCGAGCATGTTTAAATACTCAAAACTCTTCACTCCATCTTCATCTATGAGTAACTAAACCACATAAGGGTCTGCTAATGATGAATCTGTAGGTAGGAATATATGAATTCAGCATGTAGGATAGCTTCAAATGCATTGAATGTATGTGTGCTTCATCCCACGGGCAATTTGATTGGCCATCCATTTTTTCCAAAGAACTCCTAACCTCTGGAAGGAGTAAGAGTTCAGAGTCGTCCATTCATGCTAGCCTTTCATGGTAGCCAGAAAACGACCTAGGAATAGGCGTTTTCCTAGCACAAATCATTAACTTGCTTATATAAATAGATGCTTAAGCCTTACTTGGACATGAGTAAACTAAAAGATATAATGCATGAAATCGAGAGATACATGAGAATGAGTTAGTTTGATGCATGATAAGTTGATCTATTGCTGAATAATCGTATGAAAAAGCCTATAGAGGAGTCGTTAGTAGCCCTTGTTCCCACACTTTACCCTTACAACGTTGTTAGTACAATTGCTAGAAAATTGCTGTCTGCGCAATTTTCTTAGTTTGAATTTTGCCTTAGCCATTTTTCTTAGCTTTTTGTTTTGCGATTTTATTGCTAGATAATTGCTTTCTCCTAAATTCTTTTTCTCCTATATTCAAGTTCACCTCTTTACTTGTCTTTGTTTATGCTTGCATATCTCGCACGTTCCTTATTAGTTAGGCACATTAATCCCAATTCTACCCCATTTAAACCATCCTTTCTAATTTAACATCTCACTTCGCTAGTAACTAAGAATAAATCTCTGTGGGAAATCGAATGGAAAAATACTTATTACTTGCTACAAGACCATGTATGCTTGCATGATCTGAGTGCTCTCACATTGCATTTTAATTTACACATTGAGCACGCAACAAGTTTTTTGGCGCCGCTGCCGAGGATTTTGTTTAGTGAACATGAAGTTTGTTAATTTAGAAAAAAAAAAACTTAATATCTATTGGAGCTAATCTTCTTTCATTTCCTTTACAGGTACTATCAAGCTAGTTTATGAATGAGTTTCCAAACCTCAACTCGCACAGAGAGAAACTTTGCAGGTGGAAAACGTATGTGTACGACAAAGTAAATGAATACGCTTCAGAACTTAATTGGAGGAAGAGTTTGCCCACAACTGTTTGAAGAATTTTATCAGCCATGTGCTTATTGTGGGGATAATCATAACTTGGAGAATTGCCCAACATTGAATTATCAAGAGAGGCAATATCAACAAAGCTATGACAACCATTATTCGTACATGTGTGAACATGATAAGTGGCAACTCTCAAATAATCCTTGGGAAGAGCATGTGCAAATTGCTCATTATGAAGAGTTCCCCCAACATGAAGACTATCAACATTATGCCCCAACTCCAAATGAAGAATTATCACCCGTTTTGGAGGCGCTATGGATAGAATTCATGGAAAGGAATGATGCATCCATGAGGAGAGTGGATGTGCAATTAGCCCAGCTCACAAATGACTTACAAGATCTACTTGCTATAGCAAAATCACCACCACCATGCCCTCAGATGTTCGATTTTTATGATGATGAATCCTTTGTTACCTTCGAATCTGAGAAGAGTGATCCAATGGAATCTCCATATGAAATGGTGGAGTTGGTGAAAGTTGAGAAAAATGAAATCGTGCTGGATGAGGCCAAAGAGACTAATGCGCTGCTTGAGGAACAAGAATTTGAAAGTTCTGATGATGCAGCAAGCTTCTCCACCAATGAAAGAGCTGAGCCACCACCACCACAAATGCTCCAGCTGAAGGAGTTAGAAAGAGATGTGCCAGAAAAAGAAGTCCCATCGCATCAAAGCTATGTTGTAGCAAATGTGGTAGAAACAAAATCAACGCACAGAAAGTACAAACCTTGGGATGTTATAACATGCAGTCTCTTTGAAAGAATCAACAATTTCAAGGTGTGGCAGAATGTCCGACCCCGTAAATCAAGACTTAAGTATCCTAACGAAGCAGAAGTGATGCCTCGAAACATTGAAGAATATCCATATGAGGCAGATTGACAAGGGAGATTTCTGATCCCTAAACTCTTAAATTAGGATTCTATCATGCTTTGCTTAGATTTCGTATGTTAGGAGTAGTCTATTTTGGGAATGAAATATTTATTATGTCCCAACAATCATAGTCGTTTAGCATGAATTGACGATGCACTTTGGGCATATAGAACTGCATATAAAACACCCTTAGGTATGTCTCCCTATAGGCTAGTGTATGGAAAAGCATGCCACTTACCCTTCGAATTGGAAATCAAAGCCTTTTGGGCCTTAAAAGAACTAAATTATTGCGTGACCGATGCTGGAACATTGCGGTCTCTGCAATTACATGAGTTAGATGAGCTCAGACATATGTTCTATGAAAATGCTAAAATGTATAAGGAAAAGACTAAAATTTGGCATGATAGTAGACTTAGGATTAAGGACTTCAAGAAAGGTCAGCACGTCTTATTATTCAACTCAAGGTTAAGGTTATTTCCAGGCAAACTTAAGTCCAGATGGTCAGGTCCTTTTGTGATAACTGACGTGTTTGTTCATGGTGCGATTGAGATTAGAAACCTACAGCACCAAATGGTATATGGTGCACGATTGAAGCATTACTACGAGGAAGGAGATGTGAAGACACTCTCGGCCTTCCTCTTATCTGAAGCTTGAGAATCGAATCGAGAGGGGATGAGTGACCACTATGCTCATCCAACAGAAGGCTATGCCTTAGTTTTTTTTCCTGTATTTTTTCGGTTTGTGTTTTAGTTGTTTATTTGTGATTTTATTTACGGATTTTGTTTTAATTAGGTGAATTTTAATGGGAGATCTTTAAGAGGAGATCAAGGAGATGAATCAAGGGGAGAAAATCCACGAGGAAGATCGGGCTAAATCAAAGATTTGGTTGATTGAATCTTGCAACTTAAATCAAGAAATCTCCCAACGGCTAGGCTATTTAATTGCGGTAGATTTGCTAAATCCGCAACAGAATATAGCCGTTGGTCTGCACTCGAGTACAAATAGCCAACCTTTGATCGTTGCCGTTTACGTTTCCTTAATCCGTTAGACCTCAAGATTTAAGTCTTCTTCTTCATTTGCAGCTCCTACCTTCAGATCCTCAAAACACGAAAATGGTATCCACACGGGCCGATCGTTCCACGCCCAAAAAGAAGTCGCCTGACGCAGAAGAAGCTGCGAGAGAGGCGCTGCTTTCCTTAGCAGACGCCGATGCTGCGCAGCCCTCACGGCCTCCGAAGCTACCGGTGCGGCGAAAGAAGTGGAAGGTTGTGACGGAGATCCCTGCTGGTCCGTCTGAACCAGTCGGTACACCCAAGAAGAGGAAATGGACGGTGGCGGTGGAGGATGCACCGATCAAAGAAAAGACTCCCACCGAGGAGAGTCATGGGAGTGGCCGCCCATCCTATGAGACGGCCAGACAGAGCCCTGAACCATCTCCTTCCCCGCAGACGCCCGAGCACGAAGCCCCACCTGAAGAGCACCAAGACTCGGTGCCAAGTGAAGAGGCGGCTGAGGACGAGGAGGTCTTTTCCCTCTTGAGGGAAGTCAGTCTTGACAACCCTGCATAGGGGGGAAGCAAAGACTCCATGGATGAAACGTTGGGGGATTGTCTCCAACAAATAACCACCAGAGCTCGGCTGAGGAAGAAGACGCCCAAGATTGTGAAGGCCAAGCGGCCAAAAGCTTCCAAGCGATCCAAGAAGAAGAAGGTTAGTGGTGAGCCTTCTTTAAAGAAGCTGAAGGTTGAGGTTGCTGAGTCGGCCAAGGCAAAGGAGAAGGGGAAGGCAAAATTGTACCCCGAAGACGAACCTCAAGCCGTGAGGTATGTCTCTCAGGACGCAGAGACTAGGGGCATTGAATTAAGGAAGAGAGACCTACTCCATGAGAGGGGTTTTCTTGATGCACTGACGGACCTGCCGCAATTCTTGCGCGCAGGGATCACCAACCATGGCTGGGAAGAGCTGTGCAGACCGCCCATTCCCGCCTACTCCGACATGGTGTATGACTTCTACGCCAATCTGACGCACCCCGAAAATGGTCTGTCCATGGTGAGGGGAATTGAGGTGGATTTCTCGGCCAAGGCCATCAATGAAGCTTATGCCCTCAAAGGGCATAAGTACACTGACTACGCGAGAATCGTCGAATCACCCTCTGCGGCTGTCCTGGAAGAAGCCCTGCGAATCATAGGAAAACCTGAGGCGGCCTGAACAATTTCAAGGAATGGGAAGCACACCCTGATGAGTGCAACCCTCAAGGATAAGGCAGTCGTCTGGTTCTCGTTTGTGCGCAGACGCATCTCCCCTGTGACTCACGAAACAACTATAAACCAGGGGCGATCACTGCTGCTGTATGCCATCATGAGGGGCCTCACCATAGATGTTGGTGAAGTCATTGCCGCCTCCATCATCGACTGTTCAAAGAAAGGTAAGGGTCCTCTCTTTTTCCCAAACACCATTACTAAACTCTGCTTACGTGCAGGTGTGCCTATAGAGAGGAAAGAGAGACAGCTGGCCTACACCGGTCATCTGGAACTGCCCACAGTCTTGAGGATGCGACAGAGGGGCAACATGGAATTTGAGCTGGACGGCCTGGCTGCTGCTCAATCACTATCCATGGCGTGCTTGATGGACCTGCAGCACAAGATGGTGCAGTGGGCGGAGTATGCACAGGCAAGGGACAAAGATGTGGCTGACCAGTTGGGGTGCATATTCTCTGCCTTCCCTACTGACTTGTTGAAGCCATGGGCGCCTCCTAGAGTAAGGAGAGATGAGGATGAAGATGTTTGAGTGCCAATCTGAACGACACTCGAGGGAGTTTGCTGATCCCTCTTGAAAAAAAAAACAAAAACCTGCTTTTCTGTGACTTGTGACCTATGTTTTGAATCAAATACATAATTTATTTTAATTGTTCTTTTGATTGTTTAGAGTAGTGTAGTTAGTTTGTTGGTTTCTGAGTAGTTAGCTTAGTTAGTTTCTTTGTTTAGTGTAGCTACTGATGTCTGAAAATAGCATGCTGGGAGCTCTGATCAAATGCTAAATATGCTCTGTAGGTTTATTGCAGATTTTTTGCGGAGTCCGCAATTTTTGTTAGGTTTCGCATGCTATTGGCTGACTTTTAGGGTAGGCTGGTTCTGTTTAAATTTTGTTGTCTTGCTGTTTTCTTGACTTCAATATGTGATCTATCTGTGAGCATGCTGGATGAGTGTCTTAGTACACCTTTGATAGTTTAAATTAGTTCCTTAAAATTGCTCAGCATGCACCTCTATAAGCCCTTAACATACTGTGTTTACGAAACAATTCTGCTGCTATGCTATTTGTTTTAGGAAGGTCATTCTATGCCTAGGAGTTTTAAATTTTACTTGTTTTACCCTAGACTAGATGTTTCTAGGACAAGTTTGGGGGTGTGCCACCTCAGACTCTCATTGGGGACAATGAGAAGTTTTAGTTTGGGGGAGGCAGCCCTAGGCCTAGGAACATTCCTCTCTCCCTCTTAAACATAAGCATTCTTCTTCTTCTTTGAAAAAAATGATGAACTGAAAAAAAAAATGAAAAACAAAAGAATAAAGAGTGGTGTCTCTCTTGAAGTTGCTGAGTAATCAGTGTCGTGTGTGTAACCCACAAGTGGCATTGCATCAAAAGGCAACCAAAGGAAGATACCCTACCAAAGAAGGAAAGAAAAAGGAAAAACCAAGGAAGAAGAATGTATGCCTATGAGTTATAGCTTATGTGCTTAGCTGTCCTGTGTGAATGAACTCTGATCCTCAATTAGCTAAGCATAGAGTTGTAGCTTATAGATTTGTTAAGGGAGATGAATGTATATCCAATGTAGTGATGCCAGGGTTTAGGTTGTTCTATGAAATGTACTACTGTCACTGGTTTATACTAAGGCTGGCATGACTCTAAGGAATCCTAGGTAGCTCAAAAGAAAAACATTAGAAGCATGTACTGAGTCTGGGGTAAAGCTAGGTAGAATGTGAAAACTTAGGGATAGTTTCACAATGAACCTAATGACCAAAGCAGATAGATCAGTTGTAGGGAGTTTATAAAGACAGTAGGATTATAAGGCGAGAGAAATCAGAAGAAGCAAAATGAGATGTTAGTTTTAAACTTAGAAGCGTGTCACAGGACAACCATGCCTTAGATAGTGAACTTAGGGGAGTCAGCAAGTAGTTAGATAGAGTGATAACAGCCTAAATAAGCCCTTATATTGCTCGAGGACGAGCAATAACTTAAGTTTGGGGGTGTGTTACGTCTCCAAAAGTGACTATTTTAGGGACTTATTTGCTATAGAATGGTGTATACTCTTAAGTGTTTTTGGTAGAATTTAGCCTAAAAATGTGCTTGTATATGAGAATTTATAGAATGAAGCTAAATTAGGACTTATGTGTAAAAAGAAGGAAAGAGAACCAAAAACAAAGCTAAAGAGTTGAAATTTCCATATTGCAGAAACATTGCGAAAACATTGCTGTCTCAGCAATGTTTTAAGTCAAATTTGTTAAGTTGTCTAACCGTTTTCTATTTTGTTACGATCTTTCAGCCGCCCATTTTTTCTCCTGCTCCCACGTGGAAGGTCGTCGTTCAGAATGGATGGTTCTCCTTGGCTGAAGACTACCTGCAAAACACTATAAAAGGAGGTCAAGGGGGAAGGACAGAAACACACTCGAAGGCGTAGATCTCCCATCTCAACGCAGTTTCTCATTGTTTTCTCTTCCGGTTGTTGGCGTGAAGGTTTCAGCTGGTGGAATCGATAATCTGAGAGGAAGAAGAGAGGATCTTTCTTCTCTTCTGATTGGATTCATCCACGATCAAGCTCACCTTCGCTCTTCATCCGAGGCGCTTGCGGCGAGGAGTTCACACGCGAACATTACTTGATTTCTATTGCTTTTTGTTTCCCTTTTCGTTTCTGTCTGTTGTTATTTCGTTTCTGCTTGCTACTCCAATCTATTTCGTTCTTTTCTGTTTAGACTTTGTCGTTTTAAAGTTGTTACTTGTTTAGTTCAAATCTTGGTTAATCAAAGCATTATTTCATTACTTCGCAACTCTCTTCACTGCTCTCTTTCTTTTGTTTTCTGTTGTTGCTATTTGAATACTGTCGAGCATGTTTAAATACTCAAAACTCTCCACTCCATCTTCATCTATGAGTAACTAAACCACATAAGGGTCTGCTAATGATGAATCTGTAGGTAGGAATATATGAATTCAGCATGTAGGATAGCTTCAAATGCATTGAATGTATGTGTGCTTCATCCCACGGGAAATTTCGATTGGCCATCCATTTTGTCCAAAGAACTCCTAACCTCTGGAAGGAGTAAGAGTTCAGAGTCGTCCATTCATGCTAGCCTTTCATGGTAGCCAGAAAACGACCTAGGAATAGGCGTTTTCGTAGCACAAATCATTAACTTGCTTATATAAATAGATGCTTAAGCCTTACATGGACATGAGTAAACTAAAGGATCTAATGCATGAAATCGAGAGATACATGATAATGAGTTTGTTTGATGCATGATAAGTTGATCTATTGCTGAAGAATCGTATGAAAAAGCCTATCGAGGAGTCGTTAGTAGCCCTTGTTCCCACACTTTACCCTTACAACGTTGTTAGTACAATTGCTAGAAAATTGCTGTCTGCGCAATTTTCTTAGTTTGAATTTTTGCCTTAGCCATTTTTCTTAGCTTTTTGTTTTGCGATTTTATTGCTAGATAATTGCTTTCTCCTCAATTCTTTTTCTCCTACATTCAAGTTCACCTCTTTACTTGTCTTTGTTTATGCTTGCATATCTCGCACGTTCCTTATTAGTTAGGCACATTAATCCCAATTCTACCCCATTTAAACCATCCTTTCTAATTTAACATCTCACTTCGCTAGTAACTAAGAATAAATCTCTGTGGGAAATCGAATGAAAAAATACTTATTACTTGCTGCAAGACCATGTATGCTTGCATGATCTGAGTGCTCTCACATTGCATTTTAATTTACCCATTGAGCACGCAACAATTACATAGGTAGCATGCCCAAAATATTTGCAATTATAACAAAATGTAAAATCTTTTGCAAATACAGCAAAAAAAAAAAAAACAGCATGGTCCATGTAAGCCCAAACTCAATTGACAGTCCCAAAACCGGTCTATTAAAATCGAAAGAGTACTATCGCTGATAGAATACTATCAGTGATAGTTTATTGATGCTATCGCCGATAGAATGCTATCAATGATAGTTTATTGATACTCTCGAAGATAGAATGTTATAAATATTTTTTCTTTTCGTAAACTTCAGAATAACGACTGCATTATTTGGTAAAATCAGAAGAGTTTCTATCACTGATAGTACTCTTCTGATTTTACCAAATAATGCAATCGTTATTCTAAAGTTTACGAAAAGAAAAATTATTTATAGCATTCCATTACTGATAGTACTCTTCTGATTTTATCAAATAATGCAATCGTTATTCTGAAGTTTACTAAAAGAAAAATTATTTATAGTATTCTATCACTGATAGTACTCTTCTGAGTTTACCAAATAATGCAATTGTTATTGTGAAGTTTATGAAAAGAAAAATTATTTATAGTATTCTATCACTGATAGTACTCTTCCGATTTTACCAAATAATGCAGAATGCTATTAGTGATATAATACTATCTCTGATAGAATGCTAACAGTGATAGTTTATTGATACTATCGGCAATAGAATGCTATAAATAATTTTTCTTTTCGTAAACTTTAGAATAAAGATTGCATTATTTTGTAAAATCAGAAGAGTGCTATCAATGATAGAATACTATCGTTGATATAATGTTATCAGTGATATAATATTATTGCTGATAGAATGCTATTAATGATAGTTTATTGACACTATCGATGATAGAATGCTATCAATAATTTTTCTTTTCGTAAACTTCAGAATAAAGAATGCTTTACTTGGTAAAATCAGAAGAGTACTATTAGTGATAGAATATTATCGTTGATAGAATGATATCAGTAATAGTTTATTGAACTATCGGTGATAGAATTCAATAATTTTTCTTTTCGTAAACTTAAGGATAAAGATTGCATTACTTGGTAAAATCAATATATTAAAATAATTTTTCTTTAAGAATCAATGATAGACTTTTATCACAAGTACAAATATATCAGTGATAAAAGGCTATCACTGATAGACTGATAACTGTTATAAAGTCTATTAATGATAGGAGTCTATCACGATATACTTCAATCATTGATATTATCTTCACACATGTTTCACCGGTTTGTTATCATTTCCTATTTGACTCTAGTTTTGTGTTCAACCTTGTTCATCACCAACAAATTGATCAAATCAAACCCTCTAAGTTTTGTGCTCAACCTTAGAGGTCGTTTTCATAGTGGAGTTAGGAAAAACACTATACTAAATAATATGATACCCTTAATATTAATTACCTCCCTAAGCTATTAATCTTGACAACAAAATAGTAAACTACAAACGTTTGATTTACTTTCAACTGTCGGACCCAACGTAATTCTCGTCTGCGCCAGGACGCATGTTTAGAACCATCCAACTACAGTTTTAGATTGGAGCATAGTGATCAGCTACTCAGCACCAACCAATCTTATCACCCGTTCGAACTTCAAATCCTCCATGTAATAAAAATATCAAACAAAAGCATGATGATCATCGTAAAGTTTCTTAACATTTTTTCAATATTTCTAAAAAATAAAAAAAACTCTAGGACGCCATAGAGCCAATGATAAATACAGGTTGTGACTTTAATGGGTTGTGACTAAAAATTAATTTTCGCAATCTTAAAAAAAAAAAAATAAAAAAAATAAAAAAAATCCCCATAATTTAAGCAACAACTTTTTGCACTAGAGAGAAAATGAAATACAACAAACTGTGTGATTGGGGTCTTGTTGAATTATCCTGACGTTGATAACATTCGAGAATCATTTGGGATTGCTTAATTGACGACGATGGTGGAACCCTATATCAATTCAAGTAGACGAGAGAGCGAGAAAGAAGGAAGAAGAAGCAGAGAAGGGAAAGTAAATATTGAAACCAAATCAATTTAAGAGTACTACACAAATAAAAAAAATTATTTTACAAATTTGCAATGTTTGTAAAACTTTTCAAAAGTAGCTATATCTTTAGAACCTTAAACTGAGATCTATTATAATTTCACTTTCTTTTTTTTTCTTTTTTTTATTTTCTTCCTTTTAGGGTGTTTGTTTTTGTTTCTTTTTTCATTATATATATATATGCCTCTCTTTTTTTTTTTTTTTTTTGTCTATTGTTTTCTCTATTTAATCATTTTTGTTTTGTTTTATTTCTTCATTATATATAGGGTTGGTTGCATAAACAGCAATAAGATTTAAAATATTTTACAAATATGGCAAAAGAATCCATGACTATAACTAATAGACTGTTATCGTCGATATATGACTATCACTGATAAACTACTATTAGTGATAGACACTGACAAAATTCTATATAAAACTGAAGTGATAGACTACTAATTGTCGTATTAGCAATTTTTTTTAAAAAAAATACTATATTTTTAATTATTTTACTTTAAATTGACATTTGTTACAATTTTCCTTGTATATAAGATAACAACCAAGTTCTACTCATTGAAATTTTAATGGGCATTGCCTCTTCTTTTTTGTTTTTTTTTTTACCCTTTTTATCATTTCTTTTGTTTTGATTTTTAACTCATAACACTCTTTTCTAACTTTTATAGCAACAATAAAAACTTGATCGAAGAGTGAAAACATATCAAACGAAATAGAAAAATGACACAAAACAACACAAATTAAATTATATATTAATCTAGCTTAAAATCATTTAAAACAGTCAACTTAAATATAATTCATTAATTTTCAATTCCAACAATAGCTTAATTGATAATGTATTTATCATCACAAATGTTAGAGGTTTGAACCCATATCGTCAACTAAAAAACTAAAGTCTGAATTGAAATTTCCAAATCATTTTTCTTTATATATATATATATATATATATATAAATCAATTCTTTGTTAATGACCCTAAGGAATAAGGCATCATTTTGGGCATATGCGAAGAAGGGCCTATAATATAAGTAACAATTAGTTGACAATGCATTATTTTTCATTGTTGAGGGCATCGATGTTATCAATCTATAGAATTTGACCTTATGCAACCCTCAAGGGGAAGATTCTCATATTCTCATAAGAGACCCATTCCTTTCGAATTTGTCACTTTAAAAGAAGCAGAAGAAAACTTAATTGTCTCTACTCCTCTTGTTTTTTTAGGTCTATATAAGAAATGGCCAAAATGGAGACCACTAACATTGCTCGCTATATTAGATCAAATTTAGATGAACTCGACCATCTAATATATACTTTCATTTCAATAATTACACTTTAATGTTAATTTTAACTTATATGATGACATCCTAATTTAATTAAAGAAATTGTAAGAGATGTCAATTTAGAGTAAAATAATTAAAAATGTAGCATTTTTTTTTTTCTCTTTCAGATAGGGTAATTTCTATCACTGATATTATGGTCTATCATGGATAGAAGTCTATCGCTATAGTAGTCTATCACTTCAATTTTTTTTATAAAATTTTAGTCTATCAATAATAGTTATATCAACGATAGCTTCTATTAGTAATAGCCACTGATTTTTTTTTATCATATTTGTAAAATATTTTAAATTTTGCTAAATTTGTAATTATTTTGGGCCGGATTGATATTGCTGTTTGTGCAACCAGTCCAATTAATTATTTAACTTTAATTATATTTTCATCCATTTATTTGTCACTCACCTAATTAACTATTAAAACATACTACTAAGTTACTAACTATTTCATTCAAAATTCATCTAATGACATCTCGTGAACATTCCATATTAGTTGTTAACCACATACACTAATGATAATTAGGGGTCGACCAAGATTTTTGAATTTGGGAGCCAAAACATTGTGTTATATAAACATAAAAAAAAGATTATCACAAAAAAAAATGGTTCAAATTCACACCCTCATATTATGTTGACATTAAAATAAGTTATTGGTTATAAGACGATGCTAACTAAATTCAGCACCATTATATAATTTAGTTCATCTCGATGTCTTGTCAATAAAAAAAAAAAAATGTTAGCATCATCCTATAATTTAGTTTATCTCGATGTCTTGTCAACTAAAAACAAAAGTTAAATTACGAGTTTAGTCCATGAACTTTAAAGATTGGGTCTATTAAATCTCTAGACTTTAAAAAGTGTCAAATGAGTTTTTAAACTTTGAATCTGTTATCTTATTAAATTTCTAAACTTTAAACATGTCAATTAGACCCCTCAACTTTCAATTTTGTTTCTAATAAATCTTTGAACTTTACAACAGGTTGAATTTGACAAAGATCTATTAGTCTTAAAATTAAAAATTTGAAGACCTATTAGATACAAAATTGAAATTTGAAAATTATATTGAACAAATTTTAGAGTTCTTGAATCTATTAAATACAAAATTCAAAATTCAAAAATTTATTAAACTCTTTGAAAAGTGAATATGTTTTCAAAATTGATAGAATGCTAATACAGACTATTCTTTAAAAAAAAAAAAAAGTTAAGAAACAAACTAATAGTAGGAATAATTTTAAGATGTGTTGAAAGTAGAAGGACCAAAGTTTTATATTTAACATTACAATAACTAAAGGGAAATAGTTCACAAAATTTATAGAGTAAAATTACATTTCAACATTTTTAATATAAATATATAAGAATAAAAAAAATGAAACTTGAAATAATAATTAATTTTTTTGTTTTTGTTTTAGAATAAATCTAGTTTCTTATAGAGTTAACAAAACTAATTTTCAACATTATTTAGTGAAATTTTTTATTTTTTTAAATATTTTAAGTTACAAGTTTTTTTATATATAATGTAATTTTGTACATATGCCATTTGAGATGTTTTTTTTTTATTTTTTTTTGTATTTTTTTTTTGAAGGAATATGATCATATTTTATAAAACTAAGGTATTGTGCATTATAATAATTTTTCATCGTTTAAATCTCCCACACTACTCAGATTTGGAGAATGAGTGGGGACAACGCGTTTTCCTAATATGAATGTTGTTCACACGAGAATTCGAACGACGGATGGAAATTCGGACACGTGTAAATGAAATTTGAATTTGATTTAATTGTATATATCAGTGCGTAGTGGATTACAATATCTAATATTTGATCCTCTGATTCTTTCTCTCTCAAAATGTAAATGTATTTCGAGGGCTTTGCAGCTTGTTCTCGATGTTGGATTTGTTTCGAGGGCTTCGCAACTTGTTCTCGATGTTAAATTTGGATCGAGGGCTTCGCAGCTTGTTCTCGATGTTGAATTTGAATCGAGGGCTTCGCAGCTTGTTCTCGATGTTGAATTTGGATCGAGGGCTTCGCAGCTTGTTCTCGATGTTAAATTTGGATCGAGGGCTTCGCAGCTTGTTCTCGATGTTGAATTTGGATCGAGGGCTTCGCAGCTTGTTCTCGATGTTGAATTTGGATCGAGGGCTTCGCAGCTTGTTCTCGATGTTGAAGGATTGTTCAGTCTTCCAAGGATTCAAGGAGTCTTCGTTGTTTGGGAATTCAGCTATCTATTTATAGAGTTCTCATGGGCCTGGTGGGCTTGGGCCTGGATCCAATGGGCTTGGGCTTGGATCCAATGGGCTTGGGTCCAATGGACTTTTGGGTTCTAGGCCCAATGAATTTTTGGGCTTTGGGCCAAATTGCCATTTAAATAACTTTTTAGCCCGATTCGATTTCGAGCCCAATTGTGCTATGACCGAATTTTCTCGGTTAAGTTTATTCGATCTGCCGGCCAAGATGAAGACACGTGGCGACCGCTGATTGGCCGAAATTTTTCGGTCAACAAATGCCCCCTTTTTCGAGAGTTATGCACATGTACGTGTGGGTGAGTCTCGGAAAAGTTAAATTTTGAAATTGAAATGTAGGATACCACTAATTTCGAATCTGCCTCGACATATCAATCTTTTCGAAATATGAAATTTGGTCCATAAATCAATTCTTTTGATTATACATCTTTCTATGTCAATTGACCAAAAAATATGAATTGGGCTTACAATTTTGATCTTTCTTATTTGGTAGAAGCTTGACTTGAACTTTAGTAGATTCTTGTGTTCTACTTTAATTCCATTTTCGATGTAGGAAAGAGTTTTGGAGTTGCCCAATTGAATTTTGAATAGGATTTGACTTTGAACTTTACTCCAATTTCGAAGTGGGATAAAATTTGGAGTATACCCAACTCGCCAATTTCGATTTGAGACTTGGATTTAGATAAATTTTGACTCTAAATCATGCTTGGAAATAAAATTTGGAATATGCCCAAAATTTTATTTTTAGGAAAATTTTGGATTTTCTTGAAATTTAGCTTGAATGAAAATTTGACTTGGTATAATTTTGGGATTCCAATCAATTGACATAAAGTTCGAAAATTTTAACTTAAGCTCACGATTATGGAAGGAAATTTAGAACCCGCCTAAATTTCAAGTTGAATGAAGTATTACAATCTGAACACAAATGAGAACAACAAAGTTTGTTTAGCAAAGTGGAACATGTATACCCTTTATTTCCTTTGGTCTTGAGCTCAAGTCCACCTCTATACATATTTTTAGATAATTTTCTTAAACATCCTTTGGTCTTGGGCTCAAGTCCACCTCTATACATATTTTTAGATAATTTTCGGTAGAACTTGGAGCAGCGCAGCAAGAAATTGAGCAGAACTTGGAGATGCGCAGCGCAACGCAGAATTTGGAGATGATGCAACAGAAGCAGCGAACTTGGAGATGATGCAGCAGAAGCAGCGAACTTGGAGATGCGCAGCGCAACTGAACTTGCAGCCGAACTTGGAGATGCAGCGAGGGGAACATTGATTACTCCTTTATTTTTTTGGTTCAATACATGATGATTTTTTATTGTTGTGACTGAACTTAAAGTATATATATATTTTTTTCTTTAAGTTGCCTACGTACCCTTAGATGGAAGGGATCAAGTCATAACGTAGTTCAGGTTACATGAGTGGTTTTTTTTTTTTTTTTTTTTTACTTGGGCCGTTCACCTTTTAAGCTCGTGCGGGCCAGGAGCAACATGTAGTTTATACTCTTACGTTAAGGAGTATTACATTTCAAAAGCTTTTATCTTCATCAAGGTCTTGATCAAATCCTTCGCTTGTAGGATTGGTTAGAATGATGAGATTTTTCTTCACCTTCAAGGAACCCTCTGTGTTTATGTGGACAAAAAATTTCCTCTTCATGCGTGAAGAAACACGACTGGGAATCTTCTTGTCGCTACTTTTTTCATCGAAGAGTCTGGCCCCTACAGTCTTCATTTTTTCTTGTTGTTGATCACTTGTAACTTTGGGGCGATCAAAAACAGATTTTGAAGGTTCGTCTTTCTTTGATGTAGAAACACTTAACCTTTTGAAAAGCTGAAGTTCGAGTGGAGGTAGAAGTTAGACATGGATTTTCTTCTTTTGTCGCGGCCATACTCATCCTTTGGAAGACCGAAGTTCGAGTAGTTGAAGGCTTGATGCGATTGAAGACATAAGTTCTTTGGTCGACTTTTTTTGAGTCGTCGACTTCTTCTGCATTGATGTAGCATGAAGTTGCAAAGCTTTCTTCCTCTTTCTTGATGAGAAGAAAACTTCTTAAGAAAAATTCTTTTAAAGTCACCCGTCGTCGAGGTTGAGAAAAATATTTGTTTTCTCTTCTCTCGTGTTTAGGCTTCCTCGAATTGATTCTTCTTTTCTTCTTTGAAAGTTTATTGTTTCGTTTATCATCTCGAAGTATGCAATCTTCTTTCTTGACAGGTCTTTGTCGTCGTATTTTCTGACGAGCCACAACGGTCCAACCTTTATCCTCATTTCCGACTGCCTCAGGTTTTACCTGAGAAATTTGCTTTGGGGTTTCATTTCCGAACCGAACAATTATTGGTTCGAAGGTCCCAAACTGTATGAGGCTTTCCTTTTGCTTATTAAATGAGGCTGGAAATAATTGAGCGTCGGAGTTCATTGTTATTGCAGCGTGGTTTGATTGAGCTATTTCATCTAAGTCTAGCTCAATTTTTCCTTCTTTAGCTAACCTTAGAATTAGCTCCTTTAGGACGAAACATTTTTTCACCGGATGACTGATAACTCGATGATACTTACAATAGTTGGGATCATCGACTTTGTTCATCTCTTCCGGGCGCCTACACTCGGGAAACTCAACCAGTCGTGTTTTCAATAGTTTCTCTAACATGTCAGGAATGTCAGAGTCTGGAAATGGGTAGACTTTTTCTTGTCTTTCTTTTAACGAAAGGTGACGTCTCTCGCCTCCGTCATTTCTTCTTTCTGTCCTATTTTTCTTTCCTTTTGAGGAAAACCTTACAGGGGTCGTGCTGACGACCATGGATTCTTCCACGACATTTTTTGTGATATTCTCACTGTCCTTCATTTCTTTTTTCACTTTGTTGATATCCGGCATTAGGAGGTCCTTTCTCCCTCTGTTGGCGACACTAAACTCCATATCGTGGGCGAGAGTCGCTAACTCTTCAAATGTGTGGGGCTTTATCCCTTGTAGGATGTAATGAAGTCCCCACTGCATGTCGCTGATGCACATTTCGACAGCGGACACCTCGGTGAGTCGATCCTTGCAGTCGAGACTCAACGATCTCCAACGGTTGATGAAATCGATGACTGGCTCGCCCATCCTTTGGTTAGCGTGCGAGAGTTCGGACATACTAACTGTTCGCCTCGTACTGTAGAAGCGATTCAAGAAGTCTCTTTCGAACTGTTCCCAACTATCAATTGTCTCGGGCTCCAAGTCCGTGTACCAATCGAAGGCATTTCCTTTCAAAGTCCGGACAAACTGCCTAACCAGCAGGTCTCCCCGAGTTCCAGCGTTCTCGCACGTCTCAACAAAGTGGGCAGTGTGTTGTTTAGGATTGCCATTGCCGTCAAATTGTTGAAACTTTGGCGGCTGATACCCGGTGGGCATTCTCAAGTTGTCGATCCTCTTTGTATACGGTTTGGTATACAAGAGGGAGCTTTGGGTGGGTCCACCGTATTGAGCTCTGATAGTGTTCGTGATCATGTCCAGCAGTTGTTGGACAGACAGCGAAGCGACCGACGTTGAGTGATGCGGTTGGTCTTCTTGGATGACATTTGTTTCTTTGTCATTCCTCCTGGCTGCAGGAGTTAGACTTGACTCTGCAGCCTCTCGACTTTGAATCTGATTTCTCAAGTTTGCAATCTCGAGGTCTCGTTCTTCAACTGCTTTCATCAGAAAATTTAATTTCTTTTCCATTTCAGCCATTGCTTCATCGTTAGTGCGTGCGTCTGTCATCATTACAGACATTATGTTGGAATCGGACACCTTCTCTGACTGATAAGAGAAAGGAACATATTCATCGTACAAGGGATTTTCCTTGATGATTATCCCACCCTGCGCAGACTCCGTCAGTCGTTTGTAAATTTTTCTCACGATGACAGAAGCGCGTTCGTCCGTCTGCGAGACTTCTTTGATGAAGGGGTTGCGGGTGACAGGTCCCTTGTAAGGGTTGTTGGAAATGAGAGACCTGGATGTTGTTTTCTACGATGTCATTGTTAACTTTAGTTGAGAGAGGGAGAGATGAGAGGTAGAGTGGTCCCACTGGGCGTGTCAATCTGTTCACACGAGATTTCGAACGAAGAATGGAAATTCGAACACGTGTAAATGAATTTGATTTTTGTATTGTATTGTATGTATCAGTGCGTAGTGGATTACAATCTCTAATGTTTATCCTCTGATTCTTTCTCTCTCAAATGTAAATGTATCTCGAGGGCTTCGCAGCTTGTTCTCGACGTTGAATTTGGATCGAGGGCTTTGCAGCTTGTTCCCGATGTTGAATTTGGATCGAGGGCTTTGCAGCTTGTTCTCGATGTTGAATTTGGATCGAGAGCTTCGCAGCTTGTTCTCGATGTTGAATTTGGATCGAAGGCTTCGCAGCTTGTTCTCGATGTTGAATTTGGATCGAGGGCTTCACAGCTTGTTCTCGATGTTGAATTTGGATCGAGGGCTTCGCAGCTTGTTCTCGATGTTGAATTTGGATCGAGGGCTTCGCAGCTTGTTGTCGATGTTGAATTTGGATCGAGGGCTTCGCAGCTTGGTCTCGATGTTGAAGGATTGTTCAGTCTTCCAAGGATTCAGGGAGTCTTCGTTGTTTGGGAATTCTCTCTGAGCTTTTAGGAGTAGAAATTTTCTGAACCTTGAAAATGAAGAATGAGCTCTCTATTTATAGAGTTCTCATGGACCTAATGGGCTTGGGTCCAATGACATTTTGGGTTCAATGGGCTTTTGGGCTTTGGGCCAAATTGCCATGTAAATAGCTTTCTGGCCCGATTCGATTTCGAGCCCAATTGAGCTATGACCGAATTTGCTCGGTTAAGTTTATTCGATCCGCCGACCATGATGAAGACACGTGGCGACCGCTGATTGGCCGAAATTTCTCGGTCAACAAATGTGTTATACTCCTATTTCATTTCTATATTAGCTTCGATTTTATATTACTAATTGTTTTTGACTTATTTTTAAAATCTTTTTTAAATTAAAAAAAAGGACTGGTTGCACAAACAGCAATCAGACCCAATTACAAATTTTGCAAAGTTTAAAATCTTTTATGATATAGACTTTATGACTATTACCGATAGACTTCTATCAGTGATAGACTATTATCATTGACAAAATTTTATAAAAAAGACTACTATAAGCAGCGATAAACTTCTATCAGCGATAGATCATACTATTCGGGATAGAAATGGTTATATCTGCAATTTTTTTAAAAAAATGATATTTTTAATTATTTTTCTAAATTGACATCGGTTACAATTTTTCTAAAAAAAATATATAAATATAAAAAACTCAATTATTAACTAGTAGTTCTTGGTTTTAACTATATATTTTTTTTTAATGGATTGTTTTCAATTAATTAATTGGTCCATTCTTCTAGAGTATCCTTTGTTTTCAACTTTTATTGGCATATTTAAGTAATGTATTATATACATATAGGTGTAATATTTGTAAACGGTCAAATCTAGCATCATTTTATTAACATAAACTTCATGTCCTTAACTTGTGTACTTAATTAAGAGTTCAGCGGTTCATCTTGCATTAATTAAATATTTTTACAAATAAATAAATAAAAGTTATAAAAATAATATTTTTAAAGAATTTTTTTATTTTTTTAGTTTAATCATTGTGGAGGTTGAGATCAAAGCATCACCTTTGAGATGGTGATTGAATCCTTTTTATTTTGTTTAATTTAACAATTGTAAATTAGTTTATTGCGACAATTTTTTTACAACGGTTTAGAAAGTGCTGCAAAATTTAATAAAATCGCAACAATTTCTGGAAACAAATAAAAAACTGTTGCAAAATATATGTATTACAAGGATTTTCTTCCTGCGATTTTAAAATGTGTTGCAATAGGGTATTCATTTTTTTTTGGACAATTGACGAAGCCCAAATAAAAAAAATTATTTAAAAAATTTAAAGCCCAAACAAATAAGAAAGTGTTGCTATTTATTTAAAATAAATGTTGCAATAGGATGGGTGTTATTTCAACGGTTGTGAGAAGTCATTCCAGCACTTTAAAAATTGTTGCTAGATCCCTTACAACACTGGTTCAGCCAGGGTCTTCTCAAGCGTTGCAAAAAGTGTTGCAGCAGTTTAAAACCGCTGCTATAGCTAAAAAAAACCTCTGCAATAGCCCTGTTTTCTTGTAGTGTGTGGAGGTGGAGATCAAACTATCAACCTTTGAGATGGTGATTGGTTCTTTATTCACTAAACTATGCTCGAATTAGGGGTGTACAAATAATCCACCCAAATGATAAGGGTTGGGTTGGGTTGAAATTTTAAAGAACTCGAAAATAGATTTGGTTGGCAAGTTGACAGTTTTTCGCTCCGTTCAACCCAACCGAACTGAATTTATATATTTACAAAACAATTATATATAACGCATCCTTATTTCACTATTCAGAAAATTCTAAATTCACGGTTGAGCTTCTCATCTCAAATTTCATCTTCTCTCGTCGATTCACTCGCGTTCTCAGCTTCTCGTTGATTTGCCTAGACTCTCAGTCGCTCTCAGCTCCTTGTCGTACCTCTCAGCTCCTCGTTGCTGCTCTCAGCCCCGATGTCGCCGTCGCTTCAACTATGACACCCCTTCAATAAGTTAGTTCAGTTTTCAACTAGATATTCCCAAATCTTTTGTTTCAAAGATCTAGTTTTAAATTGTTGAATAATATGAACAATATGATAAAGTTATCGGATATGAATCTTTTGATTGTTGGTTTCTGATACGCTATTTTTTTATTATGAAAATTCAAATAAAATTATCTTGTTTGTTGTTTATCTGATTGCATTTTTTTTTTTTTTGAAAAATTTGATTGCAACTTGGTTACTGTATTTGTGGATAACCACGATATTTTAAATAAGGGGCAAGGAGACAAATGATCATTTTTAATTCTCAAAATCGATAGTTGTACTTTTTTTTTATGTCCTTTTTTTTTTTTTTAATCTCTCTCTTCCCTAACTTTTTTATTCTTTATATACCCTCCCTAATATCTCAATCTCTTTCCTCATTTCTAAGATTTAGTAATTCAAAAACACTATATCTCTCCCAAGATTTTCTCTCTTTCATCTCCCTCTTCTTACCCGTAATCTCCCAACAGAACAAAATATCACTCCTCTCAATTAGAGTGTCATTGTTGATCCACGGCTTCTTGTACCAATTTCTCCTGACACATTTTCTCCTGACACATTACTAATTCTCCTGGCGTAGAGAGGATAAAAAATTAAAAATAACAAAAGTCCTATAAATATTTCGGGTAAAAAATTGAGTTTAAAAAATCAGAAAAAAGATAGAATAGAAAAAAAAAACAGAACTTGAGACAAACTTATCCTACTTCAATCCATTATTGATACAAAATTGTAAATAAAATGTAATTAAGACAAACTTTATCTACCTATAAGTGTAAAAAGAGTGTTTTCAATCACACTGTAGGTAATGACCCCAAATTTTATATATAATTAATTAACTTAAAATGGGATAATTACTTCGCATAATTTTCTTTTTAAATAAAAATCTAAATTCCATAATCATAAGTCTTACCAACTTAAATAAAACTTAAAGTTTATCTGTAGCCGCGGAAATTATAAATTAATGTCTATAAATAAAATAAACATAAACTAAAGTTGTGATCATAAATCATTAAACTTAAAATTTCGGGCACATCTCATGGTTCTTCCTCTTCAATGCCAAGATCATCCTCGATGAATTCACTATCATCTACAGGGCTATCTGAAAAATATAAAACCACGAGAGGTAGTATAAAAATACCTTGTAAGTGGTTCCTATCGTAAGGATCCTTCATGCTCAAACACACAAAACATGCTTACATGCTTGCATATCACATTCTAACATGTAGACTATGAAACAATCTACCTTAACATACTTGTACTTGCTTACATATTCTTACATACATACTTATATCCTTGATTTGGCGCCATGCTAAGCAGAAATACCCCATACCATGACCGTCAATTTCGCATGTAATATTTATAAGGTAATTGCCCCTTATAATTATCATTTACATGAACTAATTTTGTTTCCTAGGGCCCAACCCGTTAACAGAAACCATACTTGTCATATCATACATCTAGCTGCATAACATAACTGGTTATTTTGGGTATTGCATGCCTAACATATTCTTCCCTAACTCCATGACTCTACTTACTTGACTCCATGAATGTAATGTAACACACATATATGTCATACTCAACCCAAGCATGCTTCACTAACCAATCAAAGTAACATAGATCATGTGAAATGTAGAACCATACAGAAATAACAGGACATAACATACTTTGCAAAACATCAAATATCATAAAACAACAAATCAATCAAGTATATATTAAAACAATATAATATAACTTACTTACAATCAATACCACAATAAAAAGATTAATCAAACATCACAACTATACAATACAACAATCAATTCGGCTACTTATGATAGAATCCACTTACCTCAAGCTTCAAATCTAAATCCTTTAAAGCTTCCTAAATAACATATGATACAAATTAAATTAGGTCTAACTTAAATTTAGTTTTGCTAAAGAAACTTCATCCACTAGCTAAAACACACTAACTTTACTAGCTAACCTAATTTGCATATTAATTCACACAGTTAATATTAATCATAAAATTAATATTCAAAACTCATAAGATACTTTTTGTGAACATATTAAGCTCTGATTTATAGATAAAAAATACATTAAAATAATTTACTACTTCATAGAATTCATTAAAAAATTGAAAACACAAATTGTACTAGTTTTTACCGATTTTAAGCCCTATGAAAATATGATCATAAAAGTTAATTTGAATTTCTTGAAAATATATTTAAGCTTACTTTATGCTACTGGACATGATAAAAAAATTTCAAAACAAATGTAATTAAACTATTATATCAATCAATTTCGAGCTAGAACTAGGAAATAACGTAAACCGATAAACGCCATTTTATAGCAATTTTAAAGATTGTTTTTTTAAACATTTTAATTCTGATTTTTCAGCCCCAAAATCAACACTTTTAGATCTAAAGCAACACCTAAAATTTTCCATGAGAACCCCTAAACGATTTCAAACAATAGAGAAAATGAGGCTTACCGGTGGTGTGTTTTTCCTCTCTACCGTAAATAATGAATGGAGGAAAATTTCCAGCAACTAATTAGATTCAAATGATGGTGGAATACCTTACAAAAAGATAGGTATGAACATGTTTAGGATCTATGAAAAATATCAAGAAAGATTCACTACGAAACTAGATGGAAAACAACTCATTTCTTACCGATTTGGTGCAACCGATGAACGATCTTGTAAAATCCAAGAACAACACTTGAAACAACTTGGAAAACAAGTGATCCTTTCTCAATATGAGATTTACAGGATTAGAATAGGTGCTAGAGAGAAAACCTTGTAGATTTCTTTAGACAATTTTGGAATGACAATGAAAGGACACAGAACTTAAGAGTAAAGTTCATTGAAATTTGAAGCAACCAAGTGTTTCCCCTTCTCTTTGTATAAACATCCAAGAGGTCTTACAACATGTCCTTTGGCTCTTCAACTCACGCACATAAATTCCTAATGACCCTTGGATGAAAGTCTAAAAATTGTCTTAAGAAAAATTTACTAACATTAAAGAACCTAATAACTAAGATGACTATTTTCCTCCTCTTTTGTCTACTTACTTTGACTAGGATAAAAGATGAAATGTAAATGTCAAGAATTATAGTTTACTTCTTTTATTATCTTGTAGTAAAATATTTTATAAAATAATACAACTAATGGTAAAAGTTACAATTCATTATACTTATAAGTAACCACATCATACTTCCAATTTAAAGCTACATTCTTAGTTAATTAACCTTTTATCCATAAACATTCAACTCTTCTAATGGATAAATAACTAAATACAAATCAATAAATTATTAATATATGAAATGAACTTTTCTAATTATACAATCATAACAAACAAACAACAATAGAAAATTACGAAAATACCCTTAATGGTAATGTGAGACATTACACTGTATTTGCAATTACACAATACATTGAAATTTACAATTACACAGTACATTCGAAGACAAAAAAAAACATATAGTTGGAAGAAAATATGCTAACAAAATACAATGTATTGAATTGCAAATACATTGTATTCAAAAACATATAGTTGGAAGAAAAAAAACATATAGACGGAGAGAAAAAAATCTGTAATTGATGAAAAAAAATTGAAAAAGAAAAAAAGAAAAATACAATGTATTGAATTGCAAATACATTGTATTCAAAATTCACTAAATTGCAAATACAATGGATTCAAAATTTACTGAAATAAAAATACACTATATTCGAACTTTAGTGAATTGTAAATACATTGTATTCGAAACTTCGGTGAATTGTAAATACGCTGTATTCGAACTTTAGTGAATTGTAAATACACTGTATTCGAACTTCGCTGAATTGTAAATACATTGTATTCGAACTTCGCTGAATGGTAAATACATTGTATTCGAAATTCGCTGAATTGTAAATACATTGTATTCGAACTTCGCTGAATTGTAAATACATTGTATTCGAACTTCGCTGATTTGTAAATACAATATATTAAAAATTTACTGAATTAAAAATACACTGTCTTCGAACTTCAGTGAATTACAAATACACTATATTCGAAATTCACTGAATTATGGATTGCAAATATTTGCAAAAACATGCAATTAAAACTTGAGAAAAAAATAGTGTACTTACATCTTAAAGTAGAGGTCACTCATTATTGCGCACCAAATGTCGTCGAAATTCGACGTGTTCAGTTTTGGGTATTGACATGATGTTGAATCTTCTACCCGGAAAATTGTAAAATCAAGCGTCTTAGGCGAAGAATGGATTGATCTTCAGTTTTGGCGTATTGATGTTGGAGCTTATAACCAGAAAATCTTCAAATCAAGCGTTCTTAGGCGAAGAAGGGATCGATCTTCAGTTTTGGCGTATTGATGTTGGAGATATAACCGGAAAATCTTCAAATCAACCGTCCTTAGGCGAAGAAGGGATCGATCTTCCGCGGCGGGTCCATTTGGTGGTTGGGAGGAATGAACGACAAAGGTTTTTGACGTGGAGTTAATGAGGGAGAGAGATGAAAGCTTTCAATTAAATCCTATTCTTATTTTTTTTATTATTATTTTAAATTAGAATGAAATTAGAGAAGAGAGAAAATATATTTTAAAATAGACATCATTGGTAAAAAGACACTAAATCATTGGCTATTTGAGATTTAAACCTCATCCTTGTTTTTTATTTATTTATTTATTTATTATTATTATTATTATTATTATTTTAAATTATAATTAAATTAGGGAATAAATAAAAAATAGATTTAAAATAGATATTATGAGATTTGGGGTGAGAGGGGAGAGAATAGAGAATCGAGGTAGATTAAGGGTGGGAGGAGAGAAAAAAATTTGTTGGAGAAAATCCGGAAAGAGAGATAATTTTTTTTTTTTAAAGATATAATTCTAACAAGAAGTTGGGAGGAGAAAAAAAGAATAAAAAAATGAAGGGGGAGAGAAAATGAAAAAAAAAAGGACACAACTTAATTTTAAAAAAAGGACATCGTTCTATATGAAATCCTAAAAATGACCATTTATTATGATTTCCCTTGAAAATAATTAATAAAAAAATAAATTTAAAAATCAATTCAAGGAGTTGAAACAACCCGAAAATAGAACTGGTTGACTAATATGTTGGGTTCATTCGGGTTGCTTATCTTACCGACTCGAAATTTCGAATTGGTCCTCAAAAAAATCTTCGAACAAAACTTAACCCAACATATGTATACCCATACCTCGATATGGCTCAAATAATAATTACCAATATAATATTTTATCAAAAAAACATAATGATCATTGGTTGAACAAGGTAAATCAACTTGTTTCTATTTTATATGCATATCCATCTTGGTTTATGTATAAATAATTGATCAAATTAGTACATCGAGATATAAAGTGAACTCAGAATAATGACCTTCATTTGCATAATTGAGGATGAAATATTCAATTTTTATTATGCTATATTTTATCCTCTAAAAAGAACACATTTGTGGAAGACATTCTAAACAGCCTATAACTGTCAATTTTTTAAATACTTAGCAAGGATTTCAATAATATCTTTAGAAAGTAGATTATAGCGTAGCTCAATCATTCCTCCACTTTTCTATCATTTTATTTCAAATACTTTTACAAATTTGAATTTTCATAGTAATTTAATCTATTAATTATTGAAAAATACTGGTTTTAATCCCTAAATCGGGGGACAAAAAAAAAAAAGGTTTTGTTACCTAAAGTGTACTTTAAAAAAGAATCCTTTTGGTCTTTTTCTTTTTACACACTCAATCTCTGTCCAATAGCATGCACACATCAATATATTAGTTAGGGTATCATCCATCAGGCTTTCATGAAAATTTGCGGGTGAAGTAGGCGAGAATAGACAGTGATTTTGCTAGAGGACTAGCAATAGCTCAAATTTGTGGGTGTGTTAACTCTCCAAATGAGAGTTATTTGGTTTGTATTAAGGAAGAATTTGTGAAGTCCTCGTTGCATTAGAGTTGGTAATGAGCTTAAAATGTGATAATTTAGTTGCCTTTTGAGAAGAGCTTTGCAATTGAGCTTTGTGTGATATTTGTGTATAGTTACGCTCTTTTGTGTTTAGATAACTAAGCTTTGATCTTCTCAGGTGTCGCTAAAGCCTCGCGGGGATCGCATTGTCTTGAGAAAGAAGTATAGCATAGTTCAATCCATTGCGGCAGCATCGCATTAGCAAAGTTGGTATTTTTAAAGATCCATTGCGGCCGCATCGCAATCGTAAATGTTGTACCCGTTTCTGCTGAAATGTCAGCCTTTGTCTCCTGCCGTACGTCCAGGATGCTTTTTGCCGTTTTGCAGCCCTCCAATGAGGGGGAAGAGCCATTTTAGGGTAAGGAATATTGGAGAATCCTGGAGGTATATATAGAATGAGGAGGAAAGAGAAAAGGGGGAGGGCGGTAGAGAAGGATATTGAGGAATTTCGAAAAGAGCTCTCGGTTTCAGAGTTTTCTGGGAAGAAGAGAAGAATTCTCTTCTGAACACGTCTTCTCCACGCCGGAGGTGAGCAGCCTTCATCTGAAGACGAGCAAAGGGAAAGGAGAGCTGCTGAGAAGAGTGCAGCAGTCCTAAAGACTTGATCACCCTCTTGTTTTGTAGTGTTTTTCTAGTGTTTTAGCTTTCTTCCTTCTTTGTTATTTTGAACTAAGATGTATGTTGTAGTTAAGAACTTCTTTGTTATTTTGAGTTCTGTTTATAACATGAGTAGCTAATTTCTAAAAGGTTGGCTAGGATGAATCGATAGTGAACAGATCTCTATTTCAGCATATTGATTAAGCATGAAGTGTTCTGAGCATATGTGTTCTTCATCTAAAATGTGTTTTCGACCGGCCATCCATTATGCATTACAAATTTCTATGATGGAGCGCATGTAGCGCAGCGGAAGCGAGTCGGATC
The DNA here is from genome assembly GCA_028017165.1 of Herpetospermum pedunculosum. Lineage (NCBI taxonomy): Eukaryota > Viridiplantae > Streptophyta > Magnoliopsida > Cucurbitales > Cucurbitaceae > Herpetospermum > Herpetospermum pedunculosum. The sequence goes on along the minus strand of CM051524.1, from coordinate 25,290,249 downwards.
ATTGACACTTTAATTTCATCAATTTAGCTAAATAAGAAACATGCTCAAAGTTTTGAAATAAAAGGAATTAGAACACATACCTCTTGTAGTTCTAAATTCTTCTATTCCATTGCTCGAATCTCCTCACGAACCCTTCAAAGCTTCCCTCGAACTCATCGAGAACCACCTCCGGTAGTTCCGCTATCCTCGGGCAGAGCAATGGAGTGGTGGGACTCCTTTATGAAAGAAAAAGTTTGGAAGAAGAAGATGAAAAGATGAAAGTGATGAAGATTTTGTGAGAAATATCTAACACTTCTTTCTAATTTTTCAAGTAACATGAACTCTTCATGCTCATCCAAATATTCAAACTCTTTGAAAATTCATCAACCTCAAACCATTTGAACTTCATCCAATTTATAGGCAATTCACATGCAACAAACTCTTTGCTTAGCATGACACCTCAAAGTGGATGGATTAGTCTTCAACCAAGTGTTCCAAAATTGATGAGTTTATGCATGTTGTTGGTGATTCACAATCCACTCCACAACTTGGATAAATCCACTTTGACTTGGATAATCCCACTTAATATATTTTGTCATTTTAAAATTAATTCATAATTAGTTTTAATAAACAAAATAAATTTTAATTAATTAAACTTTGGAATTAAATAATATTATTATTTAATTCAATATCAAACATTAATTAAATAATAAAACTAATCCTAGTTTCTTAAACCGAATCATCACACATTAATCCCTATTCATGTTTTAGACCGATCCCATATTTAAATCATATTTAAATATGTCCATCATTCTTCCAAAAACGAATTTGAGTAAATTTAAATTCTTTTTCTCTCATATTGTTACGCGGCTTAATCCGAGCTAGCCATGAGAACCTAAAGAACCTACAGATCATGAGCTCCAACGATACGAGATTAACCGGTCAAACTCTTTAGCCAAGCTAATCAACATTCGTTAACCCCCGGAGACTCCACTAAAGTCCAAGGGTTGCACTCTCCTCACCGTAGATATATTTTTGTCCTCTTGATATAACTATCATCAGTAAGTCGATCCTTCACAGGTTGTTCGTAATTACAGCTGGGTCAAAATAACCGTTTTACCCCAGTAATTACATCTTGTTCCTTAAGTCCCACTGATCCTCTAATGAACTATTGGTTTGTGGTCCAACCAGCAAACCGATTGGTATGTGATCTCATCACTATACCAACTCCCTCTCGGGCCAATGAGAGGGTGGGATCCCTAGTTCAAGACCCGGAGTCAGCACTTAAGGGAACAACCTCTCTACTAATCCCTCAAGGCGGGTAGAAGTGAATTCCATCTCGCAGGACTATGTTCCAGCTACCTACCCGATTTTATCCCCAAGATGGTAGGCTTATTGAGTCGGCGATCTCCGGCCACCTCATCAAGGCCTGGATCGTCTTGTTGCATAAGTGACTCCCCTGATCGCTTATAATGGCTTTTGAAACTCCATACCTGCTAAAAATGTTAGATTTGACAAAACTGGAAACAACATTAGCAGTATCAACCTTGGTGGCTTTGGCCTCCACCCACTTAGACACGTAGTCCACAGCCAACAATATATAGACAAAACCGCATGAGGGGGGAAAAGGTCCCATAGGGCCCGTTTGATAACGTTCCCGTTTCTTGTTCCCTGTTTCCTGTTTCTTGTTCCCTGTTTCTTGATCCTTGTTTTTTGAGAACTAGAAACAGGAACATGTTTGATAACTACTCTTGTTTCTTGTTTCTTGAAAAAAAGAAACAGAAACATAAACTTGTTTGATAACGTTTCTTGTTTCTTGAAAAAAAAAATCGAAGTCATTGTCAATTTGTCTTTCTGTGTTATGAACCGTGTTTTAAATTTTCGTCGACGTGTATACATCTTCATCGATATTTTCATGTGTCAATGAACTTAATATCGACATGATAGGTGAATTGACATTTCAATTATATTTTAGATAAATTGACGTTATATAACTAAAATATAATTATTGTGAATCTAATATTTAATACTAAGAAAATTAAAATTATTTAAAAACCGTGAAATGCTTATTTGAAAAGTTTGAAATGTGGATGTTTATTGAAATATCGATAAACTTTATCAAACGGGCCCTAAACTTTTTGTTATAGAATTATATCTATACTTATTTTTTATTTTCAATGTCTCAATTTTATGGAAATGTTGTTAAAAAAATATCGATAAAATGTCGATGTGGATAGATATTTATGAAATATATATATATATATGTATATACTTAAATTAATAAATAAACATTTTAACGTAGATAGGATAAAAGACTTATTATTAATATTAGGTTCACATTACTATTAATATATTCAATATATAAATTAATAAATAAACATTTTATGGAAATGTTGATAAAAAAAATATCGATAAAATGTGATAGATATTTATGAAAAAAAAAATATACACTTAAATTAATAATACCCAAGACATTGAATATAAGGGGCTTAAGTAAACACCTCTTGCCAACAAACCAACCACACTTTTTTGGCTTAAATAGGAAGTGAAGTTTATAAATGGGAACAGAACAGAAGAAACAACTTTTTGGTGTTTCTCAATTTTTGCCATTTTTTTAGAAACGTTTCTCAAAATTTAGAAACAAGAAACAGGAATAGTTATCAAACAAGTCTATTTCTTAAAAAATGAGAAACAGGAACAAGAAACAGGAAACGGGAACGTTATCAAACGGGCCCATAAAGTCCATACCCCAAACCTCAAAAATTTCACAAGTCAATATGGAGGTTTGGAGAATTTAATTCCTACACGTGATGAACCCTTTCCTTTGACACTGATCACATGATTTACAGAATTCAAAATATTCTTTAAACAGTGATGGCCAGAAAAACCCACAGTCTAATATTTTTCTTGTTGTCCTAGATGGCCCAAAGTGTCCCCCACATGCAAACTCATGGCAAAATTCAAGAATGGACTTATGCTCCGATTTTGGGACACACTTCCTAATTACTTGGTCTACACAGAATTTCCATAATGTAGGCTCCTCCCAAACATAATTCTTGGCTTTGCTTTTCAGCTTAGCTCTCCTATTATACGAATAGTCAAAAGGGAACGTACTAGTGACAAAATAATTGACGATGTCGGCATACCATGGTATTTCCACGCTCACCTGGAAGAGGACTTCATCAGGGAATTCATCATTAAGGGGCAAATCATCCTCTCCACGCACAATGCGGCTCAAGTGGTCAGCAACCGTATTTTCTGATCCTTTCCTATCTTGGACTGAAACATCGAACTCCTGAAGGAGTAGTACCCACCTGAGCAGCCTAGGCTTCGAGTCCTTCTTGTTCATCAAGTATCGAACTGCTGCATGATCAGAAAATACAACCACTTTAGATCCAAGTATATAAGGTCGAAATTTATCAAGAGCGAAAACAATGGAAAACAACTCCTTCTCTGTGGTGGTGTAACCGATCTGCGCGGAGTTGAGCGTCCTGGAGGCATAATAAATCACATGGCTCTTCTTGTCTATCCTCTGACCCAACACAACACCAACAGCGTAATTGCTCGCATCGCACATAATCTCGAAAAGGGTCCCCCACTGCGGTGGATGAATAATGGGTGCATTGGTCAAACACTTCTTCAGCACATCAAAGGCAAGCTTGCACTCTTTGTCAAAGCAGAATGGGACGTCTTTTTTCAGCAAGCTCGTCATTGGTGTCACTATCTTCGAAAAGTCTTCGATGAACCTGCGGTAGAAACCTGCATGACCAAGAAAAGAACACACTTCCCGAAGATTTGTGGGGTAAGGTAAGTCAGATATAACATCAATCTTCGCTTTATCCACCTCTATACCCTTAGCTGACACAACGTGACCTAGGACTATGCCTTGACTGGCCATGAAATGACACTGTTCAAAATTTAAAACAAGATTAGTTTCAATGCATCTTTCCATGACTCTAGACAAGTTAATTAGACAATCCTAAAATGAACTCCCATAAACTGTAAAATCATCCATAAAAACCTCGATGCATTTTTCTACGAATTCAGTAAATATGCTCATCATGCATCGCTGAAAAGTCCCTGGAGCATTATAAAGCCCAAAGGGCATTCTCCTATATGCGTATGTTCCAAATGGACATGTAAAAGTAGTCTTTTCTTGTCTTCTTGGGCTATGGGAATTTGATAAAACCCAGAAAAACCATCCAGAAAACAGAAATATGGCTTCCCAGCTAAACGCTCCACCATTTGATCTATGAAGGGGATAGGAAAATGATCCTTCTTAGTCACATCATTCAATTTCTGAAAATCTATACACATCCTCCACCCGTTTTGCACCCGCTTAGGCACTAACTCACCCTTCTCATTCCTAATAACAATTACGCCCGATTTTTTAGGTACAACATGAATTGGGCTAACCCACTGACTATCAGAAATGGGATAGATGATACCTGCATCTAGGAGTTTGTGTATCTCAGACAACACTACCTCTTTCATGGCTGGGTTCAGTCTCCTCTGAGGCTCTCGGGATGGCTTTGCTCCCTCATTCAGCCTGATCTTGTACATACATAGGACTAGACTCAACCCATGCAAGTCCGCCAAGGTCCATCCTATCGCTCTTTTGTTCTTTTTCAATATCTCCACCAACTTGCTCTCCTGCTCTAATGTAAGCTCCTTAGAGATAATTACCGGGAGTGTCTCCACCTCACCCAAGTATACATACTTGAGGTGACCCGACAGCTCTTTAAGTTCCAGCTTGGGAGCGTGCAAAAGAGATGGTAACATCTTAGCTGGCTTTTCACATGCCTCTAAAGCAAGGGTAACTTGCTCACATGAATCAGACAATATGGGCATGCTACTTTCAATTTCGCCAACAGTTTCATTAAAAATGAATGGGTCATCCCCATCAACAGCAGTCATGCATTCTTCTTGTTCTAAAGTTTCAATCAAATCAATTTTACAGACAGAATGCACATCAGCATGGTGTTTCTTGGCATTAAAGACATTAAATTCAAACACTTCTTCTCCATACTCAACAGACAAAGTACCATCATGCACATTAATCTTAGTCCTAGCAGTTTTCATGAAAGGTCTACCCAACAGGACTGAGGCAGCAGATGATGCATTATCTTCCATTTCTAACACATAAAAATCAGCAGGAAAAATAAGATCCTTAACCCGAACTAACACATCCTCAACTACTCCTAAAGGATGAATAGAGGACCTATCAGCTAATTGGATTATGACACTAGTTTCCTGCAACCCTTCCAAATCAAGACTTTTATAAACTGAGTATGACATAACATTAATCGAAGCCCCTAAATCTAGCATTGCATGCTTGATTTCCGTATCTCTTATGGTGCATGGTAAGAGAAACATAGCTGGGTCTTGACATTTATCTGGCATATTTTGCGTGATCAGAGCAGAAACATTTTTACTTACCACCACTCTCTCGGTGCTCTTTGCTTTCCTCTTATTGGTGCACATCTCCTTAAAGAATTTTGCATACCTTGGAATTTGTTGATGGCATCAAGCAACGGTATGTTGATTCCAACTTTCTTCAGTGTATCGAGGATGTCCGCGTCCTTGTCTTCCTTGGGTGGCCTCACCAACCTGCTGGGAAAAGGAGCAATGAGAATGTAAGACTTCATAGAAGTAGATGGAGTAGCAACTACCGTGTTCTCAAGAGGTGTTTGATGACACTTATCTTCAGGTATGTCTGGACTCTTGTTGGGATCCTCAAGCTCAGGCCGCGACGGTACTTCTTTGCCACTTCGCAGGGCGATGGCGTTAATGCCTTCAGCTTCCCGAATCTCTCCCTTTCTTATCCCATCCTTCATTTCCGCGATCTCTCTCCTTAATAACTCAAACTGTGCTTTGGACTCCTCGTGACTCTCATTTCTTGACAACTCAAATCGCGCTTTGGACTCTTCGCGACGATGCACGTCCCTTTCCAAAAAGGACTTGAACATTCCTTCAAGGGATTTACATACCTGAGACATTTGAGTCTTAAGCTCTTCCACGTCAGTTGCCAACCGAGCTTGTGCATTCCCTCCTCCGTACTGCTGAAGGTTCCCTGCCATGCTGGAGATCAACTGTCTAGCCTCTACAGGTGTCTTTTCCCTAAGGGCTCCTTCACTCGAAGCATCGAGCATCTGACGATCATATGGTTGCAGTCCGTCATAGAAAAAGCGAATGAGCTCAGCCTCTGATATCTGGTGGTTTGGGCAGCTCTCGCATAGTTGAATGTAACGCTCCCAACACTCGTGAAATGCCTCCTCAACTGATTGAGCAAACCCAAAGATCTGCTTCCTTAGAAATTCGGCTCTCGAGGCTGGGAAATATTTGCCGAAAAATAAGATCTTCAACTTTTCCCAAGTGGAAACGGTTCCCGGAGGTAAATAATGCAGCCAGTCTCGTGCTTTCCCTTTCAAGGTGAAGGGAAAGACCTTCAAGTTGAGTTGCTCTTCAGTCACTCCGCTCGGCTTTATAGCAGAACTAATCATTTGGAAATTTTTAACATGCTTGATATGGTCTTCCCCTGCTTCACCACAAACAGAAGGTAATTGATTAATTAAATCGAACTTAAGCTTGAACTCACCTGTGATTTCCGGATAGGAAATACATGAAGGTTGGCAGTCCAAATCAACCGACGCCCACTGTCTGAGTGTTTTCTGAACTTCCGCCTCATTGACATCCATAGTGACTTCCATTTTCTCAATTCAAATTTGGCACTCTAGCACACTTAACAAACAAATCAAATTTTGCAAATAATAAAAGAATAAACAAATCGAAAAATAAAAATAAGATTCAAAAAGTCTACAAATTAAATCTAAATTAGGCCGACTTAAACATAATTTCCCCGGTAACGGCGCCAATTTTGGTAGCGATATTTTTGAACAATCGCCAAATATCGGGTTGTCGAGACCTGCCAAAATAAATTTGTAATTAGCCGAATTCACCGAGCGATTAGTAGCTTAGCGATAACGGGGTCGGTCCACAGGGAATTATGTTAATCCAACTTAATTCTAATTAAATTTGCAAACTAGAAAATTAAATGGAATGGGGGAATTTTTGGGTTGAAATGTGCTAACGGAAAAATTAAGCAAAGCGGGAAGAACTAAACTAACGAGAGTTCGACTCGGGACGTTCGGGACGTTCGGGACTAAGAATTAGCGAATTTAATGGATCACAGGCTAACGGAAACTTTTAGCTACACATACGGATGAGTGCGCAGTTTGTCTCAATCGATTAATCAATTCAACACGTCCCATGGATAATAACTAGGCACAATTAATTATGCTAATTAAGCATATCGATTGGACATTGTGGGCCAACGCTCTCCCAAGACCAATCGATAGCAACGGGCTAACTACGACGATTATCTAACGTGGGAGCCAAATTAGTGTATCGATTTTAATTTCAACTTCGGGAAGAACGAACACCAAGAACGCAAGGAAGCCTATACGCTTTATGGCACCGTTAATCCATGTTACTTGGCGATTTAGAGAGGCACGACATCAAAATCTTTAACTAACGAAACATGCTTGAAATCTAAGTTGTCTAATCCTTTCAATCAAACACATTCTTGTAATAAGCATAGAAGGAGAAACTAACTCAACCAAATATTCTAACCAAATCAAAAATTGAAAGCATAAACCTCACCAAAAATGCTAATTACATTAATCCCTTACAATCCCGAGCCAAAACGCTATAATCTACTCACTCATGATGTAAGTGACTTGAATTAGCTCCCATCCAAGCTCCATGGCTTCTCCAATGGTGGAAATGGCTTCAAAAACGTCAAAAATGGTGCGGAGCCCGAGGTAGGAGATGATGTTTGACGCTTCAGACTTCAGAGCGTCTCGACGCTTGGGCAGCGTCTCGACGCTAGGCAGCGTTGAGCCAGCGTCGGGACGCTCCCTGCTCAACGCTTGCTCTCGGGTTTTTGCATGGAAATTTGCCTTTGAACTTCCCAAAACGCCAATTCTTCATATTTTTGCATGGTTCCTTTCCCGAGGTGTTCTTAGGGCCTTAAAACGCGATATTAAGCCTCGAACGACGTCAAACGTGCCCGAGGACGAATTACCGAGAACACCTATAATTGACACAAATAAACAAGATTAAGACATAATTAGCGTGAAATAGGGACATAAATATGGCTCCAAAATGGAGCTATCACAAATACAAGAGACTTTAATTTAAACATACATTCACAATGCATAATTAATTAAACACACTAAAGTGGACCGGTTTTGGCATCACGGGCAAGCAAGCAACTAAATTATTACAATAATAATTCATAAACTAGGTTGAGTCACTTCCGAACCCTTCGAACCGCCACGAACCAGCTTGAATTGCTTGAACCGGCCAAAAAAAATAGCAACAAAAGCTTCAACAAAAACTGAACCGGTTCAAAACAGCACACCCGTCTTCAACAGCTCGAAACCGGACGAAAACCAACCCGAACTAGACCAAAAGAGCGCTGAACTGAACCGTCAGAGGGTGAAGAACCCCGAACCGGTCTGACTTTCAGTCAACCAGACCGCCGGAGGACAGAACCAGACCGTTTCTTCCACCTTCCGCTGAACCAATTTTGTGCTGGAATTTTGCAGAAAAAAACAAGCAAGCTGTTTTTTCCGACACCCGAGCTTCTGTCTTCGAATTGAAAGCCTATATGAACTCTAATGACTCCGAATTTTTTACAGTCTCTTCCGCACACATTAATACCCATACACACTCGGAAAATTACAAAATAAAGTACAAATAAAAGCTAAAAAAAAATGCCAAAACCAGGAAACACTTTAGACGCCCAAAAAAATAAATTTCTAAAACAAATACCCACCGAGCTCAAATTGATGCAAATTGAGTGACCAGAAAAACGCTCTGATACCAATTCATGGAGCGCATGTAGCGCAGCGGAAGCGAGTCGGATCATTGACAATTTAATTTCATCAATTTAGCTAAATAAGAAACATGCTCAAAGCTTTGAAATAAAAGGAATTAGAACGCATACCTCTTGTAGTTCTAAATTGTTTTATTCCATTGCTCGATTCTCCTCACGAACCCTTCGAAGCTTCCCTCGAGCTCCTCGAGAACCACCTCCGGTAGTCCCGCTATCCTCGGGCCGAGCAACGGAGTGGTGGGACTCCTTTATGAAAGAAAAAGTTTGGAAGAAGAAGATGGGAAGATGAAAGTGATGAAGATTTTGTGAGAAATATCTATTACTTCTTTCTAATTTCTCAAGTAACATGAACTCTTCATGCTCATCCAAATATTCAAACTCTTTGAAAATTCATCAACCTCAAACCATTTGAACTACATCCAATTTATAGGCAATTCACATGCAACAAACTTTTTGCTTAGCATGACACCTCAAATTGGATGGATTAGTTTTCAACCAAGTGTTCCAAAATTGATGAGTTTATGCATGTTGTTGTTGATTCACAATCCACTACACAACTTGGATAAATCCACTCAACTTGGATAAATCCACTTTGACTTGGATAATCCCACTTGTAATATTTTGTCATTTTAAAATTAATTCATAATTAATTGTAATAAACAAAATAAATTTTAATTAATTTAACTTTTTAATTAATTAATATTATTATTTATTTCAATATCAAATATTAATTAAATAATAAGACTAATCCCGATTTCTTAAACCGAATCATCACACATGAATCCCTATTCATGTTTTAGACCAATCCCATATTCAAATCATATTTAAATATGTCCATCATTCTTCCAAAAGCGAATTTGAATAAATTCAAATTCTTTTTCTCTCATATTGTTACGCGACTTATCCGAGCTAGCCAGGAGAACCTAAAGAACCTAGAGATCATGAGATCCAACGATACGAGATTAACCGGCCAACTCTTTAGCCAAGATAATCAACATTCGTTAACCCCAGGAGACTCCACTAAAGTCCAAGGGTTGCACTCTCCTCACCGTAGATATATTCCTGTCCTCTTGATATAACCATCATCAGTAAGTCGATCCTTCACAGGTTGTTCGTAATTACAGCTAGGTCAAAATAACCGTTTTACCCCCGTAATTACATCTTGTTCCTTAAGTCCCACTGATACTCTAATGAACTATTGGTTTGTGGTCCAACCAGCAAACCGATTGGTATGTGATCTCATCACTATACCAAGTCCCTCTCGGGCCAATGAGAGGGTGGGATCCCTAGTTCAAGACCTGGAGTCAGCACTTAAGGAAACAACCTCTCTACTAATCCCTCAAGGCGGGTAGGAGTGAATTTCATCTCGCAGGACTATGTTCCCAGCTACCTGCCCGGTCTTATCCCCAAGATGGAGGCTTATTGAGTCGACGATCTCGAGCCACTCTCACCTATATAAGTCAAAGGATAAGCTTGAATAAACAGGAGTTCATAGCGTGCTCAGGATTCAGATCGAGTTACCTAGGTCATCATATGAAAAAGTCGGTCTTTACAGTAAACGGAGTTATAAAGAAAGAGCGACTTGTTTCGCGGTTCAATCTTATGCAAACTCATTGCATAGGACGCCCCCACTCGCATGTCTCCACATGAACGGTTTCGGATCACATCGTTTGTACTTTACAAAGTGGGTCGCGTCCAATAGTGTTCCTAGGATAAGGTACCCAACTTTATCCCTATATTATAGACCGTTTTGGCTATCACTCGAACTTGATCCACAATCATGTTACCACATGAAGTTCAAGTATACATCCTATAGCCACGAGTTCTTAGTTTATTTGAGTTAGGTTAAAAGTAAACACAATTCACTTTATTCAATAACAACTTTACTGAATAAAACTCAATAACATTTTTATTGCAAAATAGAATATACATTCAGTTTACAAACCACGAGTTTTAGGACATAAAACCCAACATTCTAAACCTCCGGGAGGAGTAGGAAGTCAGAGTCGTATGCTCATGCTAGCCTTTCATGGTAGCCAGAGAGGAGTCTAAGCATAGTCACTCTTCTAGCACGTTAAATGACATGTTTGTATGAATAGGTTTCTAGTTTTGTTTGGATATGAATGACCTAGAGGCTTAATGCTTAAGATCGAAAGATGTTATGAGTTTCTGCTTGAACGGTGCATGAACTTGTTTAATCACTGCTGAGATGTTGATCTGTGAACTGTTGTATGATTCCTAGCCTACCTTGCTTTTTACTTAGGAAACTTCTCCATTTGTTATTTAGTTGCGAAAGTACTGCTAGGTTCGCATTGCTTTTTATTCTTGAATCTTAAGTAAGCTGTTGTCCTTGTATGTTCTGTGTTTGGTCTCTGTTTTATTAGTTTTAAGTTTTGCATTTACTTTGCGTCATTTACAATTTCACAGCACACCAACAAAATCAATCTATCACTAGTTACATTTCTTAAATTAGCACACTTGAATCGTTGTTGCATGCATAAAATCTATGTGGGAAAACGATATAAAACATACTTATCACTTGCTGCTGATCATGTATGCTTGCATGATTGAGTGCTCCACGTAACCGATTTACACACCTACTGAGCACGCAACAGTGATTGGTTGATGATGTTATGGGACATGTGGAGTTAGAGCTTCCGCATTAATTTAAATTCTTATTTCATTCAGTTAGTGAACGTTTTATGCTAAGGATTAGAACAATTGGTTTTGGTTTTTAATTTGATTTTGAAGGAACTTATTTAATTGTTTTCATGTTTTTATTGGAATCCCAATTTAAATGTATTTGTCTTGATTCCTTTTATTCTAAAATAAAATTTTAAATTATTTACAGAGGATTGTGACGTCATACATGTCGGAACGGTCCTAGAGTCAGGTCATAAAAAGTAGGGTCGTTACATGAGATGACCGAACAGTTACAATGGGTTAATTGAAGCTCATGTTGTCGTATTAGATGAAAAAATAAATTGAGGGTTTATTGAACTCAAAATACAAATGAGGGTTATTGACAATGATCAATATACCAAAGTCATACATCTCAAGATAGAGTCCATGTACCCCATTGATGGAGCGACATGCGCAGCGGAAAGCGATTTCGGACCGATGATACTCTAATTTCATCAATTTAACAAATAGAAAACATGCTCAAAGCGACGAAAATAAGAAATTAGAAAGACATACCCTTGTAGCTCCAATTTCTTTAAGTCCGCCGGCCGTTCCTCGTCACGAACTCTTCCGGCCTCTTCGCACGAACGCCCCGAGGACCACCCCAGGTAGTCCCGCTATCCTCGGCGCCGAGCAACGGAGTGGTGGGACTCCGAAACAAGAGAAAAGAAAGGAAAAGAAAGAACAAGAAGAAGAAGAAGAAAAGGAAGGCAGAGAGAGGGCTGGAGATTCAAAAATATGAAAAACCAGAGAATTTCATTTCTATGAAATTTCGTATACCCCTCCTCTGTTTTTTTTCAAATTGAAAACTCTTTTTCAATTTCAAACTCATCAGCCAAACTTGAGTACCTTCCTAATCTCTCCTCTCATCATATATCTTAGGCCAAATTGCATATACATATATATTACTTAATATATATAGATATGTGTCTTGCTGCATGCAAGACACATATATATATATATATAGGGGAAATTGTAATAGATGTCAATTTAGAATAAGGTAATTAAAAATATAGCATGTTTTTAAAAAATTTGCGGATATGGCAATTTCTATCGCTGCTGATAGAAGTCTATCGCTGATCACCTCAGCTTTTTATAGATTTTTGTCAGTGATAATAGTCTATCACTGATAGAAGTCTATCAGTGATATGATAAAGTCTATCGGTGATAGAAACACATTTTTTTGCCATATTTGCAAAACATTTTAAAGTTTGCTAAATTTGCAATTAGTTTGGGCCTGATTGCTATTTGTGCAACCAACCCTATATATATATATAATTATTATTATTATTAAAAATAATAATAATAATTTTATTTATTAAACTTTTTAATAAATAAAAAATATATATATAATTATTAATTAAACTTTTTAATTAATAATTATTATTTAATTCAATATCAAATATTAATTAAATAATATGACTAAACCCGGTTTTCCGAAAACCGACTTTTTTACACATGAATCCTATTCATGTATTAGGCCAATCCCATATTTAAATCATATTTAAATATGTCTATCCTCCTTCCATATACCGAATTTGAACAATTCAAATTCTTTTTCTTTTAATTTTCTCTTATACTGTTGCACGACGTTATCCGAGCTAGCCAGGAGAACCTAAAGAACCTACAGATCATGAGCTCCAACGATATGAGATTATTCGGTCAAAACTCTTTTAACCCGAATCAATCAACATTCGTTAACCCCCGAAGACTCCACTATAGTCCGAGGGTTGCACTCTCCTCAATGTAGATATATTGTGTCCTCTGATATAACCGTCACAAGCAAGCCGACCCTTCACAGGTTGTTCGTAATCACAGCTGGGTCATTTAAACCGTTTAACCCTTGCATTACGTCTTGTTCCTTAAGTACCACTGACACCTCTAATGAACAATAGATCTGTGGTCCAACCAACAGATCCGTTAACACTCTCATCACATGAGAGTGTGAGCGATCATTGTTCAAGCCCCGAAGTCAGCTATTAAGGGAACAACCTATCTACTAACCCTAAAGAGCGGGTTAGGAGTGAACTCCAATCTTGCTGTACTATGTCCCAGCTACCTATTCGATTTGATCCCCAAGAGGGTAGGCTTATTGAGTCGGCGCTAATGGGCCACTCTCACCCGTGCAAGTCAAAGGATACTATCGAATAAGCAGGAGTTCATAGCGAACTTAGGATTGAGATCGAGTTACCTAGGCCATCAATATGTATAAGTCGGTCTCATCAGTAAACGGAGTTATAAAGATAGAGCGACTTAATACGCGATTCGGTCTTATGTAAACTCTTTACACAGGACGCCCTCACTTCTCACATCTTCATGTGGAACGATTCGGATCACATCGTTCTGTACAATACAAAATGAGCCGCATCCAATAGTGTTACCAGGATAAGGTACCCAGCCTTATCCATATACTATAGACCGTTTTGACTGTCTACTTGAGCTTGACCCACATTCATGTCATACATGAAACTCAAGTATCTATGATCGTCAAGGGTGTTGGTCATTGGTATAGATTAATGCAAACACGTTTCACTCTATTCCAGCAAACACCTTTACTGAATAAAATTTAATAACTCATTATTACTAAATAGAAAATTTACAAACATAACTGTTTACAAACCACGAGTTTTAGGACATTAAACCCAACAAACTCCCACTTGGACTTAAACGTCCGTGGTGTACATGTTGGCGAGGAGAACTATAATATCATATATCTATAGTCTTCTCCCACTATCCTATTTAGCAACCCGGAGCCTTAAACTCTTTAGGTATCTCTCAAACACTTTAGCCGTGAGAGACTTAGTAAACATATCAGCATGAAGTACTATGAGGCTTTCCATGTGACCATCACATCTCCTCATCCGCACTAATTAAGAGCTCAAAACCCATTTTTTTATGTTGCTATACAAGCTGCAACTAATTTTAGCTTTTATAGAGGAATTAGCAATACAACTCTTGTATTCCATTCCTTTATACTATGACAAATTATTAACTGATATAACTGACAGCTCCCACTGTATAAAACATATCAGGTCATATATTTCAGAAGAGATAGATCTTAACCCAAGATGTGTTTAATGCGTAGCGATAGCACCTCATAACATCGATTACTAACAACTCTTGTCAATATCAGATGTTAGGAGACTATACTAGCGATTTGTTCTTGCGACTCAGATTAATCTGAATCCTTAGAATAAACTAAGCCTCTCCAAGATCACATATCTGGAAATGGGTCGCTAGTTTATGCTTAAGTGCCAGCTACTGATGGAGCGCATGTAGCGCAGCGGAAGCGAGACGGATCATTGGCACTCTAATTTCATTAATTTAGCTAAATAAGAAACATGCACAAAGCTTTGAAATAGAAGGAATTAGAACACATACCTCTTGTAGTTCTAAAGACTTCTCTTCCAATGCTCGAATCTCCTCACGAACCCTTCGAAGCTTCCCTCGAACACCTCGAGAACCACCTCCGGTAGTCCCGCTATCCTCGGGCCTAGCAACGGAGTGGTGGGACTCCTTTATGAAAGAAAAAGTTTGGAAGAAGAAGATGGGAAGATGAAAGTGATGAGGATTTTGTGAGACGAAGTCTAACACTTAGCTTTCTAATTTCTCAAGTAACATGAACTCTTCATGCTCATCCAAATATTCAAACTCTTTGAAAATTCATCAACCTCAAACTATTTGAACTTCATCCAATTTATAGGCAATTCACATGCAGCAAAGTCTTTGCTTAGCATGACACCTCAAATTGGATGAATTAGTCTTCAACCAAGTGTTCCAAAATTGATGAGTTTATATGCATGTTGTTGGTGATTCACAATCCACTTCACAACTTGGATAAACCCACTCAACTTGGATAAATCCACTCAACATGGATAATTCCACTTTGACTTATAATCACAGTTGTAATATTTTGTCATTTTAAAATTAATTCATAATTAATTTTAATAAGCAAAATAAATTACAATTAATTAAACTTTTTAATTAATTAATATTATTATTTAATTCAATATCAAATATTAATTAAATAATAAGACTAATCCCGGTTTCTTAAACCAAATCATCACACATGAATCCTTATTCATGTTTTACACCGATCTCATATTTAAATCATATTTAAATATGTCCATCATTCTTCCAAAACCGAATTTCAATAAATTCAAATTATTTTTCTCTCATATTGTTACACGGCTTAATCCGAGCTAGCCAGGAGAACCTAAAGGACCTATAGATCATGAGCTCCAACGATACGAGATTAACCGGTCAAACTCTTTAACCAAGCTAACCAACATTCGTTAACCCCCGGAGACTCCACTAAAGTCCAAGGGTTGCACTCTCCTCACCGTAGATATATTTCTGTCCTCTTGATATAACCATCATTAGTAAGTCGATCCTTCACAGGTCGTTCGTAATTACAGCTGGGTCAAAATAACCGTTTTACCCCCGTAATTACATCTTGTTCCTTAAGTTCCACTGATCCTCTAATGAACTATTGGTTTGTGGTCCAACCACCAAACCGATTGGTATGTGATCTCATCACTATACCAAGTCCCTCTCGGGCCAATGAGAGGGTGGGATCCCTAGTTCAAGACCCGGAGTCAGCACTTAAGGGAACAACCTCTCTACTAATTCCTCAGAGCGGGTAGGAGTGAATTCCATCTCGCAGGACTATGTTTCCAGCTACCTACCCGGTCTTATCCCCAAGATGGTAGGCTTATTGAGTCGGCGATCTCGGGCCACTCTCACCCATACAAGTCAAAGGATAAGCCCGAATAAACAGGAGTTCATAGCGTGCTCAGGATTCAGATCGAGTTACCTAGGTCATCATATGAAAAAATCGGTCTTTACAGTAAACGGAGTTATAAAGAAATAGCGACTTGTTTCACGGTTCAATCTTATGCAAACTCATTGCATAGGACGCCCCCACTCACATGTCTCCACATGAACGATTTCGGATCACATCGTTTGTACTATACAAAGTGGGCCGCGTCCAATAGTGTCCCCAGGATAAGGTACCCAGCCTTATCCCTATACTATAGACCGTTCTGGCTATTACTTGAACTTGATCCACAATCATGTCATACATGAAGTTGAAGTATACAACCTATAGCCATGGGTTCTTTGTTTATTGGAGTTAGGTTAAAAGTAAAAACAATTCATTTTATTCAATAACAACTTTACTGAATAAATCTCTATAACAACTTTATTGCAAAATAGAATATACATTCAGTTTACAAACCATGAGTTTTAGGACATAAAACCCAACAAACTCCCACTTGGACTAAAACGTCAGTGGAGTATTACATGCTGGATGAGAAAAACTGAAATATCAAATATTTCCATGGCTTTTCTCCCACTATCCTACTATACAACTCGCAGTCCTAGACTCACTAGGTGCCCCTCGAACACTTTAGCAATGAGGGACTTTGTAAACGAATCAGCAATATTGTGCTCCGAGGAAACTTGCGTGACAATCACGTCTCCTCGTTGCACTATCTCCCTGATGAGATGATATTTCCGCTCAATGTGCTTTCCACGCTTATGGCTTCTTGATTCTCTTCAATTTGCCACAGCACCAGTATTATCACAATAAAGTGTGATAGGCAAATTCATATTTGGAACAACTTCCAAATCCGTCAAGAACTTTCTAAGCCATACAGTCTCTTTCGCAGCTTCGCAAGCCGCGACATACTCAGCTTCCATGGTGGAGTCAGCAATACAACCTTGCTTTATACTCCTCCATATTATTGCCCCTCCGTTAAGAGTGAACACTGATCCCGATGTGGATTTTCTCGAATCCTTATCCGTTTGAAAATCAGAGTCAGTGTATCCTGTAAGGATCAAATCCTTCGCGCCATACACGAGCACATAGTCTCTCGTTCTCCGAAGATACTTGAGGATGTGTTTAACGGCAGTGCAATGATCATATCCTGGATTGGACTGGTACCTACTGACAATTCCCACTGCATAGCATATGTCGGGTCGTGTACATAACATGGCGTACATCAGACTACCGACTGCTGATGCATAGGGAATTCGTCTCATATCCTCAACTTCTTGAGGTGTCTTAGGACACTCTTCCTTTGACAATTGAATTCCATGCCTCAAAGGTAAAGAACCCTTCTTGGAATTCTGCATCGAATATCGTATCAACACCTTGTCGATATAAGATGCTTGAGACAGCGCTAGCGTTTTTTTCTTACGATTCCTTACGATTGGAATCCCTAGAACAAACTGAGCCTCTCCCAAATCTTTCATTTGGAATTGGGTCGCTAGCCATTGCTTAACGTCAGTCAGGAACCCTACATCATTCCCAATGAGTAGGATATCATCTACATATAAGACTAAGAAAGCTACAACAGAATTGACTATTTTCTTGTAGACACAAGGTTCATCAACATTCTGTTCAAAGTCATAAGATTTCATCACAGTATCAAACCTTATATTCCAGGATCTAGACGCTTGCTTCAACCCATAAATGGATCGATTAAGCTTGCAAACATTTTGCTCTTGACCGTGAATTATGAACCCCTCTGGTTGAGCCATATAAATACTCTCTTCAAGATTGCCATTCAGAAAGGCTGTCTTGACATCCATTTGCCAAATTTCATAATCATAAAATGTGGCAATGGACAAGAGTATTCTAATCGACTTTAACATGGCAACAGGGGAAAAAGTTTCTTCATAGTCCACCCCTTCCCTCTGGGAATAACCCGTTGCCACAAGTCGAGCCTTAAAGGTTTGCACCTTACCGGCTTGGTCTCGTTTCCTCTTGTAGATCCACTTGCAACCGATAGGTCTTTCACCATCAGGTTGCTCTACAAGATCCCAGACCGAATTGAAGTACATCGACTCCATTTCGAGGTCCATGGCTTTAAGCCACTGGTCCTTGTCTATGTCATTCATTGCCTGTTTAAAGGTCAATGGATCCTCAACGTCGTCATCAGGTATGACGACCTGGGTTTCCGTTAAACCCATGTAGCGGTCGGGTTGTCTCACATCCCTTCCACTACGTCGAGGTATTCTCAACTCTTGAGAAGGACCAGCTTGATCAACAACTCTTGTTGACCCATCTGTAGCTTTCCTGGAAAGTTCGGTCAAAACAATTTTGCTCGAAGGTTGATGATCTCTCATGTGGTCTTCCTCTAAGAACGTGGTGTTTGTCGATACAAGCACCTTATCTTGTTGAGGATCGTAAAATAGACCACCTTTCGTTTCCTTGGGGTAGCCTACGAATAGGCATAATTTTGAACGATGTTCCAACTTGTTTGGATTGGGCACCAACACATGTGCCGGACACCCCCAAATTCTGAAGTGACGTAAACTACCTTTACGCCCTCTCCATAACTCATAAGGTGTTTCTGAAACACTCTTAGAGGGAACCATGTTCAAAATATATACAGCAGCCTCTACTGCATATCCCCAAAACGAACTAGGCAGTTGACCATAGCTCATCATAGATCGAACCATGTCTAACAGGGTTCTATTTCTCCTTTCGGACACACCGTTCTGTTGCGGTGTTCCGGGCGCTGAGAGTTGGGATACTATTCCATGTTCTATCATATAGTCCTGGAATCTTAAATCCATATACTCTCCACCTCGATCTGATCGGAGTGTTTTAATCGCTTTACCTAATGTGTTCTCAACCTCTGCCGTATACTCCTTGAACTTTTCAAGAGCTTCGGACTTATGATGCATTAGGTAAAGATAGCCGTACCTAGAATAATCATCAATGAAGCTGGTGAAATATTCATACCCTCCCCGTGCTTTAACATTCATCGGACCACAAAGATCTGAATGTACAAGCTCTAGAGTTTCTTTGGACCTATGACCTTTTTCAGAAAAAGATCGTTTGGTCATCTTGCCCTCAAGACAAGACTCACATGGTGGTAAAGAGTTGTCCTCTAACTGATTTAGGAGACCACTCTTAACCAATCTCCCAATCCTATTGAGATTAATGTGGCCTAGTCTCAAGTGCCAAAGATAGGTACTTGGAGAAAGTTTCTGCCTTTTAGTTTGAGTTTGAGCTGTTTTAAACATCTCGGTGTTCAAAATAGCTTTTGCCTCTGTTGGTCTTAACACATACAAGTTGTTTTCAAGTTTCGCAGAACATATATGTACACCTCTTTTGCTAATGAACGCTTCATTAAAATCAAAAGATACTTTATACAAATGTTCAAGTAAACAAGAGATAGATACAAGGTTCCTTTTAAAGCTAGGAACCAACAGTACATTTTCAAGTAAAATGAAACTATCTCTATATAACAACTTGACTGCTCCCACTGCCTTGGCTGAGACAACCTCTCCTGTTCCAACCCTGAGAGTTATCTCACCTTCAGCAAGCAACTGCCAGGAACTAGTTTCCTGGAAAGAAGAACAAACATGGTTAGTGGCTCCTGAATCCAGTATCCAGGCAGAACTATCATGTTCCACTAAACATGTTTCAACAACGAGTAAATCATATTTACTTAGTCGTTTCTTCTCAGCTTTGCTCGCCATGAGGGTATCATGATAGACCAATGAGGACGGTTGTCCAAACATCATCTGTAATGAATCCATGATCTCCTTAGCGGAGACCATTACCTCATGCTTCTTAGCTAACACATCGGATGTGCTGGCCAAGATGTAGACTCGGGCTTTATCATTAGCCCTAGTCCACATGTCAAATGCATCTCGAACAGTTCGAGTTGCAGATGAGCTAGGAGGGGGAGGACATTCCTCTGTTAAGACAAACCTAAGATCATCGACAACAAGAATCGTATTCAAGTTCGATTTCCAGGTCGTGTAGTTATCGCCGTTTAGTTTATCAGAAGCTAGTAATTGGATAAACGAGCTAGACATGCTGAAAAGAATGAATTCTATTAGTGAATTGAACTTAACCTATTTTTAACAACCAATCAAGAATTTTAGCAAAAGTAATAATGTACCCAAAAAAAAAATCATTATTAATTTGCAACGATACTTCAGTGAGTCAGAGCAACCGCTACCGAGGGGCAGTCAATCACTCCTTCACTGAACCAAGACATTCTTGACTAAATGCTAATACCAGAATAACTCATATTCCTATAGCACCTTAGTTATCGCTACTTCGGTCAAGAATCTACTAACAACTTAGTAATCCTTGTAAGCGTGACCCGCCATTTTCAGAACTCAGAGGTCGGCCCCAACAGTGCAACCGAATGGAAATGTCAGAGTTGGGAATGGACCTAAGAGACCCTATCCATTTCTGGAGATTGAGTTGTTCCGACTCCCATGAAACGGCCCTCCGAATGGACGGTGCTACTATGGGCAACCAGCAGGCGGAACATGGGAATCTCACGGTTCAACCTAATGGAGGAGACCGCAGGATGTATTGACATACTTCCTTCTCCCACTTACTATAAATACTTTCTCCATTCACCTTGCTCTTGATTTATGCAAACATCATCCGAATGGGGATGCCCTATTGACATCACGAGGCCGAGCATAAATCTCACGGTGTGAACTTTGCGGAGAACGTAGGAGGAGAATTGATATATCATATATACCTTCTCAACACCACTACTAAGTATTTTAGAATGGTTTGGGTAAAGTTTTACTTAGGCATTATCCGGCTAAGACAATAAAACCTAAGTCTAGGTAGAACATACTTTTACCTAAGATGTCTAGGTGATAAACATTTTATAACCTTACACCTCTCACGTGCATGCTCATAAAGCCGGGTTAACTTAACTCAAGTACCGGATCGATCCCCAGGTAGGAGGTGTTCCGTAAACCGTCATCTTAAATACCTCTAACCTTAGTGCAGGATCAAACCGGGTGAGTTCTCTCGTAACCTTAGCTTTACAAGATATCGACCTATTTTAACTATTAAAACGAATCGATACTAAATTCCTAATCGCATTGGAAGTCTTTAACCCTTAGTGAGCATGCATTTATCTTTGTTATAGATTTTAAATGTCTATCTCATTTTACAACGCTTTATAAAACAAAGACATTCTATAACATGCTTCCTAAGCTAGAATATAACCATTACATTCAATTTATAACATGCTTCCCAAGCAAGAATATAACAATTATATTCAACTAAGGCAACTATGTTGTATGTTTAATTTCACAATTAATATAACACTTATATTAATTTTACTTTTAAACAAGCAACATCCAATTCATAAATTAATATAACACTTATATTAATTCTCATGAATTAAGCATGCATACTATACAACATAACACTTATATTATACTTTCAATGCATGCAACATGCTTCCTATGGTGGGATTTGAAATCTATATGGCATACTTTATGCACATACAAGATACTTTAATTAAAACATACATTCACAATGCATAATTAATTAAACACACTAAAGTGGACCGGTTTTGGCATCACGGACAAGCAAGCAACTAAATTATTACAATAATAATTCATCAACTAAGTTGAGACGCTTCCGAACCCTTCGAACCGCCACGAATCAGCTTGAATTTGCTTCAACCGGCCAAAAAAAACAGCAACTACAAAACTTCAAAAAAAAAACTGAACTGGTCCATAACAGTTGTCCCGACTTCAACAGCCCGTAACTGGACCAATACCACCCCGAACCGGACCAAACGAATGCTGAACCGGACCTCCAGAGGGTGAAGAAAAAGGAACCGGTCTGACTTTCAGTGAACCGGACCGCATGAGGACCGAACCGGACCGTTTCTTCCACCTTGCGCTGAACCGGTTTTGTGCTGGAATTTTGCAGAAAAAAAAACAGCAAAAAACAGCATGCTGTTTTTTCCGACACCCGAGCTTCTGTCTTCGAATTGAAAGCCTATATGGACTCTAATAACTCCGAATTGTTTACAGACTCTTCTTCACACATTAAAGCCCATACACACTCCGGCATTTATAAAACAAAGTACAAATCGAAGCTCAAAAAAATATGCCAAAACCGGGAAACACTTTAGACGCCCAGAAATTTAATTTCTAAAACAATTACCCACCGAGCTCAAATTGATGCAAATTGAGTGACCAAAAAACGCTCTGATACCAATTGATGGAGCGCATGTAGCGCAGCGGAAGCGAGACGGATCATTGGCACTCTAATTTCATTAATTTAGCTAAATAAGAAACATGCACAAAGCTTTGAAATAGAGGGAATTAGAACACATACCTCTTGTAGTTCTAAAGACTTCTCTTCCAATGCTCGAATCTCCTCACGAACCCTTCGAAGCTTCCCTCGAACACCTCGAGAACCACCTCCGGTAGTCCCGCTATCCTCGGGCCGAGCAACGGAGTGGTGGGACTCCTTTATGAAAGAAAAAGTTTGGAAGAAGAAGATGGGAAGATGAAAGTGATGAGGATTTTGTGAGACGAAATCTAACACTTAGCTTTCTAATTTCTCAAGTAACATGAACTCTTCATGCTCATCCAAATATTCAAACTCTTTGAAAATTCATCAACCTCAAACTATTTGAACTTCATCCAATTTATAGGCAATTCACATGCAACAAAGTCTTTGCTTAGCATGACACCTCAAATTGGATGGATTAGTCTTCAACCAAGTGTTCCAAAATTGATGAGTTTATATGCATGTTGTTGGTGATTCACAATCCACTTCACAACTTGGATAAACCCACTCAACTTGGATAAATCCACTCAACATGGATAATTCCACTTTGACTTATAATCACAGTTGTAATATTTTGTCATTTTAAAATTAATTCATAATTAATTTTAATAAGCAAAATAAATTATAATTAATTAAACTTTTTAATTAATTAATATTATTATTTAATTCAATATCAAATATTAATTAAATAATAAGACTAATCCCGGTTTCTTAAACCGAATCATCACACATGAATCCCTATTCATGTTTTACACCGATCTCATATTTAAATCATATTTAAATATGTCCATCATTCTTCCAAAACCGAATTTCAATAAATTCAAATTCTTTTTCTCTCATATTGTTACACGGCTTAATCCGAGCTAGCCAGGAGAACCTAAAGGACCTACAGATCATGAGCTCCAACGATACGAGATTAACCGGTCAAACTCTTTAACCAAGCTGACCAACATTTGTTAACCCCCGGAGACTCCACTAAAGTCCAAGGGTTGCACTCTCCTCACCGTAGATATATTTCTGTCCTCTTGATATAACCATCATTAGTAAGTCGATCCTTCACAGGTCGTTCGTAATTACAGCTGGGTCAAAATAACCGTTTTACCCCCGTAATTACATCTTGTTCCTTAAGTCCCACTGATCCTCTAATGAAATATTGGTTTGTGGTCCAACCACCAAACCGATTGGTATGTGATCTCATCACTATACCAAGTCCCTCTCGGGCCAATGAGAGGGTGGGATCCCTAGTTCAAGACCCGGAGTCAGCACTTAAGGGAACAACCTCTCTACTAATCCCTCAGAGCGGGTAGGAGTGAATTCCATCTCGCAGGACTATGTTCCCAGCTACCTACCCGGTCTTATCCCCAAGATGGTAGGCTTATTGAGTCGGCGATCTCGGGCCACTCTCACCCATACAAGTCAAAGGATAAGCCCGAATAAACAGGAGTTCATAGCGTGCTCAGGATTCAGATCGAGTTACCTAGGTCATCATATGAAAAAATCGGTCTTTACAGTAAACGGAGTTATAAAGAAATAGCGACTTGTTTCACGGTTCAATCTTATGCAAACTCATTGCATAGGACGCCCCCACTCACATGTCTCCACATGAACGATTTCGGATCACATCGTTTGTACTATACAAAGTGGGCCGCGTCCAATAGTGTCCCCAGGATAAGGTACCCAGCCTTATGCCTATACTATAGACCGTTCTGGCTATTACTTGAACTTGATCCACATTCATGTCATACATGAAGTTGAAGTATACAACCTATAGCCATGGGTTCTTTGTTTATTGGAGTTAGGTTAAAAGTAAAAACAATTCATTTTATTCAATAACAACTTTACTGAATAAATCTCTATAACAACTTTATTGCAAAATAGAATATACATTCAGTTTACAAACCACGAGTTTTAGGACATAAAACCCAACAGCTACTACATCCTATAACATTCTCAATGAATAGGACATTAATTACGGAAACATATTATGAAAGCTATAGTATTGATAAAACACTTGCCCAACAAAGTTTATCAATAACATGTTTAAGCCATAAGATTTGATTAGAACATCAAACCTTAATCATTCAAGATTAAGTTGCTAGTTTCAATCCATTAAAAGAATTGAGTAAGCTAACAAAACTATTTTGTTCTTAATCTTGCATACGACTCTCAGAGAGATTATGACTTATAGACACTCTAATCAAGATAGCTAGTCTTGATTTCTATTTACCTTATCCTATCTAGTATAGAACAAGAAAAATAGATGAGAGTTGTCTAACAACTTACATCTGGTAACAAGTAAACAAGTTGATACACAATCAACCTCTTCACTTTGGGACAGTCCCATTACCAGAAAGTCAAGCCTTAAAGGTTTTCACCTTAGAGGCTCGGTCATTTAACCTCTTGAAGATCTACACCTTCGAACCATTGGTCCTTGTCTAAATAATCCATTGTCTAATTAAAGACAACGAATCCTCAATTCATCATCTGGTATGATAACTCGAGTTTTATAGACAAACCATTGAGTTAGGGTTTTCTCAACTATTGAGAATAACCAACTCTACTATCAACAACCCTTGTTGATTTAGATATAGCTTTCCTCTTAATACGCCTAGTCTTAACATCCATGTTGTTTTCTGAATTAATAGAACATGCAAGTATACATCTTTTGTAAAATGAACCGTTCATTTATTTACACCAAAAGATACTTATATACATATGCTCAAAAATACGAAAATATGTACAACTTAATTACACATATCACATATGTGATTTAGGTTCATACAGATAACAACATCATAAGCACAAAACTCCCACTATGCAGCTGAATAGACGTCTTCTCAAGTCATCCAACACAAAGAAACCGACAATCAGGAACTAGTTTCCTTGTCGTTCTTTCTCGGCATGTTTCTCTGCAAGGTATTTTGGGCAATTGCGCTTCCAATGCCCTTCTTCGTTACAATGGAAACACTTCCCTTTGTCCGAAGACTTTACCTTGGCCACAACAACAGGGGCTTTGCCCTTTCTCCTGTTCCTCTTCTTCTTACGAATAGTCCTACTACTCGTAGCAGTTGCTTCAGACTTACTCCCAGACCCAGCCCCCTTCAGGAACTTCTTCGAAGTGACTAGATTAGGCTCCTTCTCTTTTCCTTTAGAGGCATGAAAGGTCTGGTAAGTCTGCAACTCGTGCAGAAGAGTGGTCAAGTTGAATTCTATCTTCTACATGACCATATTTGATCTGAAATTCAGGAAACTCTGCGGGAGAGATTCCAAGATAAAACTTACTTGACTCTTCTCGTCAACCGCGGCTCCGTTTACTTCTGCCGTCATGAAGTGGACCATCATGTTAAGGACATGTTCCCTAACAGAGGTTCCTTCCTTCATTCTAGCATTATAAACGAATTTGAGGGCTTCATGGCGAAGAGACGAGGACGGTTGTCCAAACATCTCTTGCAATGAAGACATGATTTCCTTAGCGGAAACCATAACCTCATGCCTCTTGGCCAAGACATCCTGCATGCTTTCCAAGATATAGACTCGGGCTTTATCATTAGCCCTAATCTAGCGATCGTACGCCTCACGAACACTTCGTGAATCGTTTGAGTTAGGAGTTGGAGGACAGTCCTCCGTCAAGACAAATCTCAGGTCATCCAACACAAGAATCGTATTCAAGTTGGATTTCCAAGTTCCGTAATTCTCTCCGGTAAGTTTGTCGTTAGCTAATAACTGTACAAATGAGCTCGCTGAAGGGAATGAACTCTTCATTCCCCGCAGCGGAAGCAATTAGAATCGATCTTTTGTTTTGTTTAGAATTCAACTAAAAAATAAGTTAAGCATATGTACAATTACCTTTGAAGATCAATCATCTTCTTGTGTTCCTTCTTCCACGAGATCTTCCTCGCTATGACTCGAACACGGGATCAAGGCTTGTGGGAGCTCTTTGAAAGAATGAGAGAACAATTTTCTCTGCAGAGGTGAGTGGTGTGTTTTAGCCAACCTTTTGGCTAAACCTAAATGTCTCATTTATAATAAGGCTTTTAGGAATTAATTTTATTTTATAAAATACATTTTAATATCTAATATATTAAAATATGTATTTTATATTTATTTGAATCTTATTCAAATATTATAAAATTAATCTTTTATAATATACTTTAAACCAATTTGAATCACATTCAAATAACATAAGTATATAGTTTTTAATATTAATGTATCATATACATAAACTATTTCCTCTAATATTTAATGTATCAAATACAATAAATATATTTTACTCTTCTACATTTAATATATCAAATATATTAAATATTAATTTGAATATTTCAAATTTTCTTTCAACCAAATTGATCATTTTAGTGTTACTATGAGCTAGCAAGGGGACCTTATGGACCTACAGATTTATAAGCTTCAATGATACAAAATTAATTAATTAATCTCATTAATTAATTGACTTTCATTCATTAACTCTAGGTCACTCCACTATAGGCCTAGAGTTGCACTCTTATGCACTGTAAGACAAGTTGTGTCCATGGATATAACCATTACATGCAAGTCGATCCTTCACGAGTTGTTCGTAATTACAGCTGGGTCAAAAGTCCGTTTTACCCCTGTAATTACATCTTACACCTTAAGTACCACTGATTCTCTAATGAACAACTTGTTTATGATCCAACCATAAACCAAGTCCCTCTCGGGCCAGTGAGAGGGTGGGGCCCCATTGTTCAAGTCTCGAAATCAGCACTTAAGGGAACTACTAATCTACTTTCCCTATATGGGAAGAAGTGAATTCCATCTTGTGAAACTTATGTTCCCAACTCCCTATTTGGTCAAGTCCCCAAAATGGTAGGCTTATTGAATCGGCTATAAAGGTCATTCTCACCCATACAAATCAAAGGACGAGCCCTCACAGGCAGAAGTTCATAACTCACTCAAGATTAAGATCGAGTCACATATGATCATCCTGTGAAATACTAATCTTCTCAAATAACGAATTTATAAAGAGAGATTATATATTTCGTGGTCCAGTCTTATACAAACTCATTGTATAGGATACCCCCACTCACATGTCTCTACATGAATGATTTGGATCAAATCATTTGTAACAATTACAAAGTCGGCCGTATCAATAGTGTTACCAGGATAAGGCACCCAACCTTATCCATATACTATAGACCCTTTTGGGTTATTACTTGAACATGATCCTCCCGTATGTCAACTATATACAGTTCAAGATTACACTAATAACCTTGGATTTTATTTATATAATGAATATTATAAATTGCAAATATTAATAATAAAATAATTATCAAATAATTATTAATTAATTACGAGGCTTTAGGGCATAAATCCCAACAATCTCCCACTTGCACTAAAGCCGGTGAGACATGTATCCTAGGGCGTACTCTACACCCAACATGTTCTCTCACTTGCCCTAGTGAAGATGATTCATGGCTCATAATCCTAGACATTCTAGGTGGCTTTCAAACACTTTAGCCTGGAAAGTCTTTTTATATAGATCAAAACGACTGTCAATTAAAAGTTATCTTGGTCCTACCACGATTCTTTCTCTCTCAAGATACCCTATTTATTGATGTTATCTAAGTTTCTTAAGTTTAGCCATTACATAAAACGTTTTAGGCTTAACTATATCTGAAACATCTTTCAGACCAATAAGAAATTATTTGAGTTATGCAAGTTCTTTACTTCATAAGTAAGAACATTTAACTTGCATACCATACTCCATCATCTAGGGTAAACATAGATTTCCATAAATCTTTGTCAAAACCAGTGCATCTCGTAAAGATCAAATCTTTAACCTCATACACAAAAATATAATTTCTTAATTTATCCATAGATATTTTGAGAAATTTTTTTATTTTTTCGTGCAATGGTCATACCATTTGGTTAACTAATAAATGCTAACCAATTTTACTGTCAAATGTCATGTCTCAAGTGTACATTAGATTTTCTCTCATTCAAACGTAGATAATCAATCTTATGTTCTCAACATTTTGAAATGTCTGAGGACACTATTCCTTAGACAATCTAAACTTCATGTAAGAATGATACATTATCATTTTTGAAGTATTACATCATATACTTGACAACAAATTTGTCAATATAAGATGTGTGAGACATAAATAACATTTTGTCCTCGAAAACTCTATTTTAGGACATACCCAGTAATTTAAATCATTCATTTGGAATTGGTTAGATAGTCAACAATTTATGTTGGATTGAAATCTTACATCATTCACAATGAGTAGTAAGTCATCCACATAAAATATGAGAAAATTCCACTAAGTAATTAATGATTTCTTTGTCTATACAATATCATTAATATTTATTCAAAGTCATAGTTTTTTATACTTTTATCAAACCTTACATTCAAAAATCTAGTGATCAAATTCATTTCATAAATGAACATTTACTGCTTGCAAACCTTTTGCTTTTGATTTTTGAAATTGAACTCATGTAATTGATTTGTAAATGCATTCTTTAAGACTTCTTTTCAAAAAAGATTTCTTAAACCTTCACTTGACATATCTCATATGCAACTATGAATTAGGAAATGCTTATATACTCTAATATGACAACAAATGAGAAAGTTTATCCATAGTTTATTTTCTCCATCTATATTTGTCATTAGTCTTATTTTGAAGGTATGTACCTTCTTATTTGCAAATCTTTTAATTTTGTAGATATATTCAAAACCTATGGGTTTTACCCCATCACGAATATCTACAAGTTCTAGATAAAGATGAGTACATCTACTCTATCTCAAGATTTATGACTTTGGTCTACTAGTCTTTGTCATTGACCCTCATTTCAACTTTGAGGTCAAGAAGCCCTACATTTTGTCATCTAATTTGACAACTTAGGCTTCATATAAGCTCTTGTAACGGTCGGGTCATCTCATAACTCTCTCACTACGATGAGGCTTAACCAATTCATGACTAGGATCCATTTGACTATCAAATGTAATTAAATTGTTAACAACTTTTATTAACTATTCAGTGGCTTCACTTGGAACCAACTTTTCAACACTATTGAACATATTCAAGTTTCAGCATGTATGCTTAAAACTCTCAAAACTCGAAGGGTTGTAAACTAACTTTACTACTCTTCTATAATCTCAAAGTTGTCTCATGGACACCTTTTAGATATAATGTTGTTCACTATACAATCTATATTGTATATCCTAACAAGAGTCTGATAATGACGTGTAATTCTTTATTGTTCTGACCATGTCTAACAAGGTCTTGTTTCTCCTCTTACAGCACAATTTCACACAATTGTACTTTGTGCTAGAGTTGAGATAAAATCTCACTTTCTATCAATTAGTCTTAGTACATAACGTTCCTGTACTTTTCACTGTGATCTGATCATAGTGTTTTGATAGATTTACCTAATTGACCTTCAACTTGAGTCTTATATTCCTTGAACTTTTCAAAATATTCAGACTTATGTTGCATTAGGTTACGATACTTATTTCTTGAATAATCATCAGCTAGAGTGATATGAAATATTCATCAGTGTTCTTTGGCCTGTAGGCTTTTCCAACAAAAACCTATTAATTATCTTGCATGAAAGGCAAGATCTTAAGACATATAAAGTAATTAACTCTAACATTTAGAGAATCACTTCGTATTAGTCTTTTTATTCAAATTGATCAGAATCAATCTTGAATGCCAAAGACGGGTATCATATTTTAGGAGAATATAAATTGTCTTTATATTCTGGATTCTATAATCCTGAATATCTCACTGTGTAGTATTTTATATGTTAACAATTTAACACATACAAATTATTCTTATTTTTCGGCTGAACTTTTCAAACAATTTTGAAAATAAAAATTTAGTACTAAAATATTCATACTATATGAACATTTTATTAGTAATAAAGTTAGAGAAATTGAATTTCTCCTATGGTACTAAAAACACCATATTCAGCATTAAATAACAATTATTTCTTATGGACATCTTAATGTCTCCCACTACATTAATTGAGATGGGTTTTCTGGTGCCAACAAGTAGAGATCATTCTACATAATTAAGTATTTTTCAAGAATTATATAAAATGTAATGAAGAACAAATCTTAATAGTGGATCTGAATCTACTATATAGGTGGTAATGAAAAAATCTAGTAAATCAAATTTACTTTTATCCATGTTCTTCTTATAGAGGTATTTCATAAATTCCTCTTATTATGACTACTTTGCTAATTTAGAAACTATTTTCTTTTAGCTACAGTCATATGGATTCTTTTCTTGGATTTTGGTAATACTTAATTTTTGAGATTATTTAGATAAATATCTAAATCTAGCTTTTATTGACTTCAACAATATCTCATATATATGTTGTTGTCATTTTCTTTATCTTCTTAGCTTGACATCTAATATGTCAAATAGAAAATTTGTATAAGTCATCTCGTTATATTGATTTATTAATCATGTGCTTTACGAACAATTCGATTAGCATTGGCAACAGGTTTTTGAGAACATTTCTCAATAAAGACAAATTAAAGAAAAAATTTACACGGTCATTATATAGTGTTAACATTATTTTTCCAAGTGATATTATTTTCTCAATTTGACAAATTAGTAACGAAAATTAAAATTGAGAGAAATAGACATAATATTGAAATATATAAAAAAAATATATATTTATCTAATAACATGCAATCAATATTCATTCAATTTCAGCATAGAAAACAAACAATTTGATAAATGAACCCTGAAACATTATTTTTTTTTAATGCTATGATACTTTAGTGAGTTAGAACAAATGCCGCCGTAGGGTAGGTCAAATGCCCCTTCACTAAACCGAGACAATCTCAACCAAGTGTTATCCCAAAATAACTCTTATTTCTATAACATTTAGTTACCATTAGTTTGGTCAAGAAAATCATTAACAACCTTAATGATATCTTTGTAAGTGTAACCCATCATTTTAGATTCTATAATTTTATCCCAACAAGTGCCGCCGTAGGGTAGGTCAAGTATTGGAAATAAAATTACAATCCTATCCTTCTCAGGAGATTCACCCTGATATTGACCCATGTAAACACCTTCCGTAGGGGGACGGTCCAAAAGCCGCCGCGAGGCCCCACATGAATCTCACGTTATGAACCAATGATAGAGACCGTAGGATATGTTGACACATTTCCTTCTCCCACTTACTATTTAAAAATACTTTCTCAAGAGATTCACCCTGATATTGACCCATGTAAACACCTTCCGTAGGGGGACGGTCCAAAGCCGCCTCGAGGCCTCACATGAATCTCACGTTGTGAATCTATGGTAGAGACCGTAGAATTATCTTGACATATGTCTTTCTCCCACTAAGTATTTTGAAATAGGGTTTTCTATTACTTAGACAAATTAGGCTAATCTCATTTATCTAAGTTTTTCAATCTACCATTTCATAACCCTTATGTTGGTTAGATTGATTTTAATGTGAATATCAAGTATATTAAACTATTTAAAACTAATCACATTATGAGCCTGCTTAATGAAATAAAATAAAATTTGACTAATTCAACCCCCAGGCCAGTTCTTAGGTAGAGGTGTTCCTTTTCAGTCAACTTAAGTACCTCACACGAGTAACCTGTCTTAGACAGGGTTCCCTTATAGTCAATTTTTATTTTAAATTCATTAATCTTTAATTAACTATTAATTACTAGATCAATGAACTTCAATTGATTTTAAGCAATGTTTTTAATCCTATTAAAAACCAATTCACCTTATGGATAATCTTGAATTTTTTAACAATTTTAAACCCTTTAAAATAAAATTAAAGATTATCATATATTATAATCTTATTAGAATAAAAGATAAACTAAATTCAAATATTTAAACTATTTAAAGAATGAATTAAATTATCTTTTAAGGGAAAGAAAAAATCTAATCTCATAGTAAAATATCCTAAGCTCATATCAAGATTTCCTAATCTTATTAGGAAAAGATTTCCCAATCTGAAAAGATTCCCCAATCTGAAAAGATCACCCAATCTTATTAGGAAGATGACCCAATCTTATTAGGAAAAGATCACCCAATCTTATTAGGAAAAGATCACCCAATCTTATTAGGAAAAGATTTTCCAATCTTATTAGGAAAAGATTTCCCAATCTTATTAGGAAAAGATTTCCTGATATCACTAGGAGAAAAGATATCCTAATCAATATTAGAAAAATATGGATTCCTATTATAAAAGGAAGTATCCTAATTTAAAATTTCCAAATATAACAATTATATTGTAAATATGGAAATATAAACATATTAGGAAATCATCTAATCAAATTAGAAAGCATTTTAATCATAATATTCCAAATATAACACTTATATTAAAAATAATTAAAATGCATGATCATGCTTAACCTATGGTGGGATTTTAATCTAGATGGCATACTCTATGCAATCAATTAAAATTTAAAACATACATCAACATGCATAATTAAATTAAAAACAACATGCATAATTAAATTAAAAACACAGCAAAATTGACCGGCATATTTGGCATATCCTAAGAAATTGAAAATTAATTTAAATTACAATAATTTAAATCCAAGACATATCTTGGTCTTGAAATTTCTTTCCTTTGTTGTCCATCAAAATTTAGAGTTTGAAAAACCCTAAACTAGTTTCTAATACAAGTTGTCGCATGTAAACACGCCTTCAAGCTTCCCGAAGTAAGCACACCTTCACTGCCAGCCGTCTTTCACTTTCGTTAGATGTGGAAACTCAATTCAAAGTCCTCCAAATGCAATTGAACATGAGACACAGATACATGGGCTTCAAAGCCCATTGACTCTGTTGACCCACAAATTTTCAACTTCATGTTTTTGCAGCTTCAATTCAAACCAGAAGAACTTGTATGCTAACCATCTTCAATTCAATCCCAATTCGTTCAAGTTCTTTGAAGAGGCATTGACAGAAGAAGGTTTAAAAAAAAATTCGTATCCCAAAGATGTGAAAAAAAAACAGAACCAAACCTAGACCCTTATGGGTTTTTACAATTGATCTAATCAAAGCAAAAACCTAATGCCACAAATATGCCTAAACAGCCAATTATGCAAACCACATATATGATCATAATTAAAATACCCACCAACATGAACTTTTAATTCTAAACAAAACTCAAAGAAAGCTCTGATACCAATTGAAGGGAATAAACTGTTCATTCCCCGCAGCGGAAGCAATTAGAACCGATCTTTTGTTTTGTTTAGAATTAAACTAAAAAATAAGTTAAGCATATGTACAATTACCTTTGAAGATCAATCATCTTCTTGTGTTCCTTCTTCCACGAGATCTTCCTCGCTATGACTCGAACACGGGATCAAGGCTTGTGGGAGCTCTTTGAAAGAATGAGAGAACAATTTTCTCTGCAGAGGTGAGTGGTGTGTTTTGGCCAACCTTTTGGCTAAACCTAAATGTCTCATTTATAATAAGGCTTTTAGGAATTAATTTTATTTTATAAAATACATTTTAATATCTAATATATTAAAATATGTATTTTATATTTATTTGAATCTTATTCAAATATTATAAAATTAATCTTTTATAATATACTTTAAACCAATTTGAATCACATTCAAATAACATAAGTATATAGTTTTTAATATTAATGTATCACATACATAAACTATTTCCTCTAATATTTAATGTATCAAATACAATAAATATATTTTACTCTTCTACATTTAATATATCAAATATATTAAATATTAATTTGAATATTTCAAATTTTCTTTCAACCAAATTGATCATTTTAGTGTTACTATGAGCTAGCAAGGGGACATTATGGACCTACAGATTTATAAGCTTCAATGATACAAAATTAATTAATTAAACTCATTAATTAATTGACTTTCATTCATTAACTCCAGGTCACTCCACTATAGGCCTAGAGTTGCACTCTTATGCACTGTAAGACAAGTTGTGTCCATGGATATAACCATTACATGCAAGTCGATCCTTCACGAGTTGTTCGTAATTACAGCTGGGTCAAAAGTCCGTTTTACCCCTGTAATTACATCTTACACCTTAAGTACCACTGATTCTCTAATGAACAACTTGTTTATGATCCAACCATAAACCAAGTCCCTCTCGAGCCAGTGAGAGGGTGGGGCCCCATTGTTCAAGTCTCGAAATCAGCACTTAAGGGAACTACTCATCTACTTTCCCTATATGGGAAGAAGTGAAATCCATCTTGTGAAACTTATGTTCCCAACTCCCTATTTGGTCAAGTCCCCAAAATGGTAGGCTTATTGAATCGGCTATAAAGGTCATTCTCACCCATACAAATCAAAGGACGAGCCCTCACAGGCAGGAGTTCATAACTCACTCAGGATTAAGATCGAGTCACATATGATCATCCTGTGAAATACTAATCTTCTCAAATAACGAATTTATAAAGAGAGATTATATATTTCGTGGTCCAGTCTTATACAAACTCATTGTATAGGATACCCCCACTCACATGTCTCTACATGAATGATTTGGATCAAATCATTTGTAACAATTACAAAGTGGGCCGTATCAATAGTGTTACCAGGATAAGGCACCCAACCTTATCCATATACTATAGACCCTTTTGGTTATTACTTGAACATGATCCTCCCGTATGTCAACTACATACAGTTCAAGATTACACTAATAACCTTGGATTTTATTTATATAATGAATATTATAAATTGCAAATATTAATAATAAAATAATGATCAAATAATTATTAATTAATTACGAGGCTTTAGGGCATAAATCCCAACACTCGCCATGCTGAAAAAGAATGTAAACCTATTAGTGAAACGATTTTAACCTATTTAAACCAATAAAAAAAAACTTCAGCAGTAAATAAAGTACCGAAACTCTTTACCGAGTGGTAGTCGAGCACCCCTTTACTAAATCAAGACAATCTTGACTAAATTCTATTACCAGAATAACTCATAATCCTATAGCATCTTAGTTATCGTTTTTGGTCTGGATTTACTAACTCCTTAGCAAATCTCGTAAGTGTGACCCTTCATTTTTAGAATGCACAGAACGGCCCCAACATAGCAACCGAATGGAATGTCAGTGTTGGGAATGGGCCTGTGTTTCACTATCCATAAATGGTGACTGAGATGTTCGATCTCCCATGCCCCGCCCTCCGAATGGATCGGTTCCTCCAGGGGCCACCTTGCAGGCGAAACATGGGAATCTTACGGTTCAGTCCAACAGAGGAGACCACAGGAAGCACCGACGCGCTTCCTTCACCCACTTACTATAGATACTTACTCCATTCACCTTGCTATTGAAAGTTGCAAATACCATCTGAATGGGGATGCCCTATTGACATCACGAGGCCGAGCAAAATTCTCACGTTGTGAACTATAGGGAGTGCGTAGCAGGAGAGGGATATATCATATATTCCTTCTCAACACTTCTACTAAGCATCGTGGACGGTGTTTTGGGTAAATACTCCAGGTTTTATCCGGCTAAGAATATAAAACCTAAAGTCTAGGCATACTATTTACCTGAGATGTCTAGGTTATTAACAGATTTAATTAACCTCACACCTCTCATTCACGTTCATAAAGCCTGGTTAACTTTACTCAAGTACCGGATCGTCCCCAGGTAGGAGGTGTTCCGTAAACCGTCAGCTTAAATACCTCCAACCTCGAACAGGATTTCACCGGGTGAGTTTCTCATAACCTTAGCATTTACGAGATAACGACCTATTCATCTAATGAAACAGATCGACTCATTAACCCTAAATGAACATGCTTTTTTCTTTGTTATAGATTTTAAAAGTCTCATTTTTACACTGCTTGCAAAAACAGACTTTCTATAACAACTGGTAGAGCAGTTTATGTGGTACTCCAAATTCAAGTTGTCGAGGCTTGCCAAAATACAATTTATAAACCCGAGTACACCGAGCTATTTGTAGCTAAGTGGTAATGGGGTCGATCCACAGGGAAATAAGAAATCTAATTTAACTAAGCCTAATTTGCTAGGGATAAAAAGTATGCACAAATTGAAATAAAAGAATGGTAATTTGGTTTGGGGGGAAGGGAGCTCCTAATATGCAAGCTAACGGAAAATTAAAGGACAACGTGCAAAATTTAAACGGTCGTGCTTAACTTCGAGAAATATGATTGATCGTTATGGATGTTCGGATCATCGATACAATTTATTAACTAATCATGCTTATGCACACAATTCATTTGGCTACTTCTAGCTCAAATGACCCAAAGATATAATTAGAAACGTGCAATTCTAATTGTACTTGGCCAACAATCTATCCAAGGTCGCGACTCCTAAATCGACTATAGGCCAGTGACGGGAACATTGTGACGGCCTAATCCTAAGACTAACCCGGTTTCTCTCTCGCCTAAAGCCTAACATGAAAACGTTAATTAATTCAGATTACCAACTGTCACTTTGGAGTGAATTAATTAACCATGCTTAAGCCCGTGCTACCTAGCGGTTTGGGCAATTATACGTCCCAACCTTTAGCCCTCTATCATGCATAGGAATTAGAGCGTCAATCTAATTTAGCTACACATGCTAGAATTGGAATAAGAACAAGCAAGAGATGCAAGAAACATGCTTATTATCTCAACATTTACAAAGGGGCAAAACCTCCCCAAACATCCATAATTTCACAAACCAAAACTCAAAATGAAGCACTAACCTTAGTTTAGCCTTCCATGGAGGATGAATAAATCCAATCCCCCATGGAAGAGCTTAGTAGCATACAAAGAGGAGAAGAAGAAGTCCAAAAATGGTGGAAAATAGCCTAGACCCGAGAGGAAGAAGTTGGGAAGAAGAAGGAGAAGGAAAAGTTGGGGGAAATATGGCGTTTTCACGCCTTTAAGTGTCGGAGCGTCGAGACGCTAGGCAAGCGTCTCGACGCTGTGCCCTAAGTTGGCTGCCGCGCGCGCGCGCGCTTCGAGACACTCGGACAGCCTCTCGACGCTGTCGCGCGTCCATCTGGAAAATTGTCGGGCTGGCGTCGAGACACTCGGGCGGCGTCTCGACGCTGTGGCGCGCTCGGGCGTCGGATGGTGTCGGGGCGGCGTCGAGACCCTCGGGCGGCGTCTCGACGCTAGGGCGCGCACGTGCTCCGCCCATGCAAGCTTGCTCTCGGGTTTTGATGCCAAAATTTGTCTCTTCAAGGCAATTTTTGCCATCTCTTGGATTCTTTAAGCTCTTTCACTCCCGATGCATCTATGAAGCTCTAAAACGGCACTTTAAGCCCCAAAATGTGTCTTTGGACTTCCCGAGCTCTCTACCATGAAATCACCTACAAGGAAGCATTTTAATCAATATATGTCATGGTTTTAGCCAGAATTAGGGACATAAAGATAGCTCTATTTTGGAGCTATCAACAACCATCTATATGCTTCTCAAACATACATTCGCTAAGGCATGACAAGTTGAATATTTAACTTCATAATCAATATAACACTTATATCGATTATGCTCTTTAAACATACAACTTCTAATTCATAAATTAATATAACACTTATATCAATTTTTAATGAATTATGTATGCATCCTATACATTATAACAATTATAACATACAATATGCATAAAACTAATGTTGGATGTTTTAATTTCATAATTAATATAACACTTATATTAATTATTCTATTAAGTAAACAACATCAAATTCATGAATTAATATAACTCTTATATTAATACTCATGAATCAAACATGCATATACATTACAACACTTATAATATACAATATGCATAAAACTAGGATAACCAATGTTGTAAGTTCAATTTCATAATTAATATAACGATTATATCAATTTCTCTATTAAACTAACAACATCCAATTCATGGATTAATATAACTTTTATATTAATTCTCATGAATTCCTAAATATACATACTATATATTATAACAATTATAACATAATTACTATGCATGGAGCATGGTTCCTACGGTGGGATTTTAAATCTATATGGCATACGTTATGCACATACAAACATGAATTTTAATTAAAACAAACATTCACAATGCATAATTAATTAAACACACTAAAGTGGATCGATTTTGGCATTTAGCAAGCAATAACTATTTTATTACAAGCTTGATCAACAAGCTAAGTCTTAAGCGGACTTCGAACTCTTCGCACCGCCTTGGACCAACTTGCTCCCCCGAACGCTTCGGCCAATTTCTCTTCGAGCTTCTCATTTGTATCGCCTAGAACGAGTTTGAACTTACACCGAACATTTCGGCGAGTTCCAAACTCAAACTTCTTTCACAAAGAAACCTATATGGACTCTAATGCCTCTAAAAATACAGACGCTTCAGCACACATTAAAGCCCATACATTATCGGGCAATTACAAATAATGAAATTCAAATAGAAACTATGCCAAAATCGATTTTCACTTTAGACAACCATTCAGAAACAATTTCTAAATTAAAATACCCACCAACTTAAATTGATGCAAATTGAGTTAATCACAAAATCGCTCTGATACCAATTGATGGAGCGACATGCGCAGCGGAAAGCGATTTCGGACCGATGATACTCTAATTTCATCAATTTAACAAATAGAAAACATGCTCAAAGCGACGGAAATAAGAAATTAGAAATACATACCCTTGTAGCTCCAATTTCTTTAAGTCCGCCGGCCGTTCCTCGTCACGAACTCTTTCGGCCTCTTCGCACGAACGCCCCGAGGACCACCCAGGTAATCCCGCTATCCTCGGCGCCGAGCAACGGAGTGGTGGGACTCCGAAACAAGAGAAAAGAAAGGAAAAGAAAGAAGAAGAAGAACAAGAAGAAAAGGAAGGCAGAGAGAGGGCTGGAGATTAAAAAATATGAAAAACCAGAGAATTTCATTTCTATGAAATTTCGTATACCCCTCCTCTGTTTTTTTCAAATTGAAAACTCTTTTTCAATTTCAAACTCATCAGCCAAACTTGAGTACCTTCCTAATCTCTCCTCTCATCATATATCTTAGGCCAAATTGTATATATATATATATTACTTAATATATATAGATATGTGTCTTGTTGCATGCAAGACAAACATATATATATATATATATAATTATTATTATTATTAAAAATAATAATAATAATTTTATTTATTAAAGTTTTTAATAAATAAAATATATATATAATTATTAATTAAAGTTTTTAATTAATAATTATTATTTAATTCAATATCAAATATTAATTAAATAATATGACTAAACCCGGTTTTCCGAAAACCGACTTTTTTACACATGAATCTTATTCATGTATTAGGCCAATCCCATATTTAAATCATATTTAAATATGTCCATATTTAAATCATATTTAAATATGTCTATCCTCCTTCCATATACCGAATTTGAACAATTCAAATTCTTTTTCTTTTAATTTTCTCTTATACTGCTGCACGACGTTATCCGAGCTAGCCAGGAGAACCTAAAGGACCTACAGATCATGAGCTCCAACGATACGAGATTATTCGGTAAAAACTCTTTTAACCCGAATCAACCAACATTCGTTAACCCTCGGAGACTCCACTATAGTCCGAGGGTTGCACTCTCCTCACTGTAGATATATTGTGTCCTCTGATATAACCGTCACAAGCAAGTCGACCCTTCACAGGTTGTTCGTAATCACAGCTGGGTCATTTAAACCGTTTAACCCCTGCATTACGTTTTGTTCCTTAAGTACCACTGACACCTCTAATGAACAATAGATTTGTGGTCCAACCAATAGATCAGTTAACACTCTCATCACATGAGAGTGTGAGCGCTCTTTGTTCAAGCCCCGAAGTCAGCTCTTAAGGGAACAACCTATCTACTAACCCTGAAGAGCGGGTTAGGAGTGAACTCCAATCTTGTTGTACTATGTCCCCAGCTACCTATTCGATTTTATCCCCAAGATGGTAGGCTTATTGAGTCGGCGCTAATGGGCCACTCTCACCCGTGCAAGTCAAAGGATACTATCGAATAAGCAGGAGTTCATAGCGAGCTCAGGATTGAGATCGAGTTACCTAGGCCATCAATATGTATACATCGCTCTCATCAGTAAACAAAGTTATAAAGAGAGAGCGACTTAATACGCGGTTCGGTCTTATGTAAACTCTTTACACAGGACGCCCTCACTTCTCACATCTTCATGTGGAACGATTCAGATCACATCGTTCTGTACAATACAAAATGAGCCGCATCCATTAGTGTTACCAGGATAAGGTACCCAGCCTTATCCATATACTATAGACCGTTTTGACTGTCTACTTTAGCTTGACCCACATTCATGTCATACATGAAACTCAAGTATCTATGATCGTCAAGGGTGTTGGTCATTGGTATAGATTAATGCAAACACGTTTCACTTTATTCCAGCAAACACCTTTACTGAATAAAATTTAATAACTCATTATTACTAAATAGAAAATTTACAAACATAACTGTTTACAAACCACGAGTTTTAGGACATTAAACCGAACACCCATCTCTATATGGACTTGTATATATTCTTGATGGGTA
Source organism: Herpetospermum pedunculosum (assembly GCA_028017165.1). Lineage (NCBI taxonomy): Eukaryota > Viridiplantae > Streptophyta > Magnoliopsida > Cucurbitales > Cucurbitaceae > Herpetospermum > Herpetospermum pedunculosum. The sequence goes on along the minus strand of CM051524.1, from coordinate 25,249,101 downwards.
AAACCCATAGGTTATGAATAGCTCTATAAATTTATAAGATTTGTAAATAATAAGATATAGACCTTAAAATTTCGACTACTGGCAAGATATTAAACATGGTGGAGAAAGTGGACTATTAGTAAACTTTCTTACTTGTTGTCATACTAGAGTCTATAAGCATTCTCTAATTCATATTTGAATATAAGATATGTCAAATGAAGATTTAAAAAGTCTTTTATTGAAAAAAAATCTTAAAAAACTGCATTTACAAATCAAGTACATGAGTTTGTTTTCAAAAAACAAAAACAAAAAGGTTTGCAAGAAGTAAAGTTTCATTTATGAAATGAATTTGATCACTATGATTTTTAATGTACGGTTGATAAAAGTATCAAAACCTATGACTTTAAATAAATATTAATGATCTTGTATAGACAAGGAAATAATTAGTTTCTTAGTAGAGTTTTCTCATATTTTATGTGGATGACATATTACTCATTAAGATTGATGTAAGATTTCAATCCAACATAAATGTTGACTACGTAACCAATTCCAAATGAATGATTTAAATTACTTGGTATGTTCTATAAATAGAGATTTCCAGGACAAAATGTTAACTATGTCTCACATATCTTATATTGACAAATTTGTTGTCGAGTATATGATTCAATACTTAAAAAATGATAAATGTAACATTCTTACATGAAGTTTATCTTATCTAAGGAATAATATTCTCAGACACCTAAAAATGTAGAGAACATAAGATTGACTTTCTACCTTTAAGTGAGAGACAATCTAGTGTATAAATGTGACATAACATTTGTTATACAATACATTTGGTTAGCATATATTGGTTAACCCAATGGTATGACCATTGCGTGGAAAATTAAAAACATTTCTCAAAATATCTATGGATAATGAGAAATTATATTTTTGTGTATGAGGGTTAAAGATTTGACTTTTATGAGATGCACTGATTTTAACAAAGATTTATTGAAATCTATGTTTACCTTAGGTGTTGGAGAATGATCATATGAAAATTGAATGTTCTTTCTTATGAAGAAAATAACTTGTATAGCTCAAATAAGTTCTTGTTGGTCTGAAAGGTGTTTTCAGATATAGTTAAGCCTATAACATTTTATGCAATGACTAAACTTAAGAAACTTAAATAACATCAATGTATAAGGTATCTTGTCGAGAGAGAAAACATTATGGTAGGACCAAGATGACTTTTAGTTGACAGTCATTTTGATCTATATAAAAAGACTTTACAAGCTAAAGTGTTTGAGAGTCACCTAGAATGTCTAGGATTACGAGACATGTGTCATCTTCACTAGAGTAAGTGGGAGAACATGTCGAATGTAGAGTATGCCCTAGGATACAGTCTCACCCATTTTAGTGCAAGTGGGAGATTGTTAGAATTTATGCTCTAAAGCGTCGTAATTAATTAATAATTATTTGATACTATTTTATTCTTATTATTTACAATTTATAATATTTATTATATAAAAAACCAAGGTTATTAGTGTAATCTTGAATTGTATGCAGTTGACATGCAGGAGGATCATGTTCAAGGAATAACCTATATAGTCTTTAATATATGGATAATGTTGGGTGCATTATCCTGGTAACACTATTGATACAACCCACTTTGTAATTGTTACAAATAATTTGATCCAAATCATTCATGTAGAGACATGTGAGTTGGGTATCCTATACAATGAGTTTGTATAGGTCTGGACAACGAAATATATCATCTATCTTTATAAATACGTTATTTAAAAAGATTAATATTTTATAGGATGATCATACGTGACTCGATCTTAATCTCGAGTGGGTTATGATCTCATGTTTGTGAGGGCTTGTCGTTTAATTTGCATGCGTGAGAATGACTTTTATAGTTTATTCAATAAGCCTATTTTAGGGACTTGACCAAATAGAGAGTTGGAAACATAAGTTTCACATGATGAAAATCAGTACTCCTTCCCATATAGGGGAAGTAGATAAGTAGTTCACCTAAGTGCTAATTTTTTGGATTGAACAATCGGGTCCCACCCTCTCACTGGCCCGAGAGGAACTTAGTTTATGGTTGGATCATAAACATGTTGGGTTTTATGTCCTAAAACTCGTGGTTTGTAAACTGAATATATATTCTATTTTGCAATAAAGTTGTTATTGAGATTTATTCAGTAAAGTTGTTATTGAATAAAATGAATTGTTTTTACTTTTAACCTAACTCCAATAAACAAAGAACCCATGGCTATAGGTTGTATACTTGAACTTCATGTATGACATGATTGTGGATCAAGTTCAAGTAATAGCCAGAACGGTCTATAGTATAGGGATAAGGCTGGGTACCTTATCCTGGGGACACTATTGGACGCGGCCCACTTTGTATAGTACAAACGATGTGATCCGAAATCGTTCATGTGGAGACATGTGACTGGGGGCGTCCTATGCAATGAGTTTGCATAAGATTGAACCGCGAAACAAGTCGCTCTTTCTTTATAACTCCGTTTACTGTAAAGACCGACTTTTTCATATGATGACCTAGGTAACTCGATCTGAATCCTGAGCACGCTATGAACTCCTGTTTATTCGGGCTTATCCTTTGACTTGTATGGGTGAGAGTGGCCCGAGATCGCCGACTCAATAAGCCTACCATCTTGGGGATAAGACCGGGTAGGTAGCTGGGAACATAGTCCTGCGAGATGGAATTCACTCCTACCCGCTCTGAGGGATTAGTAGAGAGGTTGTTCCCTTAAGTGCTGACTCCGGGTCTTGAACTAGGGATCCCACCCTCTCATTGGCCCGAGAGGGACTTGGTATAGCGATGAGATCACATACCAATCGGTTTGGTGGTTGGACCACAAACCAATAGTTCATTATAGGATCAGTGGGACTTAAGGAACAAGATGTAATTACGGGGGTAAAACGGTTATTTTGACCCAGCTGTAATTACGAACGACCTGTGAAGGATCGACTTACTAATGATGGTTATATCAAGAGGACAGAAATATATCTACGGTGAGGAGAGTGCAACCCTTGGACTTTAGTGGAGTCTCCGGGGGTTAACGAATGTTGGTTAGTTTGGTTAAAGAGTTTGACCGGTTAATCTTGTATCGTTGGAGCTCATGATCTGTAGGTCCTTTAGGTTCTCCTGGCTAGCTCGGATTAAGCCGTGTAACAATATGAGAGAAAAAGAATTTGAATTTATTGAAATTCGGTTTTGCTTTTGAGTTAGGGTTAGATCTTTTGCACCTTGGAAAATAATAAGTTGGATTTAAGTTCCTTACAAGTGAAACCAAGACCATTAGGGAATCAATAATTTCCTTTTGTCAAAGATGTTCTTGGAAACGGGTTAAGGTAGCGTGTTACTTTTGATGCATAAGTGAGCTTAGTGGGTTTCAGTAGAGGGGTTAGTAACGATTCACTTGTTTGGTTTGGAAATTTTAGAACAATGTCGTTATCCAAGACACTTTATGGAAAGACACCAACCTAATTGGAGGAGCTTAAGTTGTAATTAGAGGGCTGTTGGACAAGGGGCTCTTGTTCCTTTGTGTGATTCCTCAGGATGCCTAGTCTTGTTTGTTAATAAAAAAAAGAGTGATCGTTAGGACCTTGATTGTTTTGGGAGTTGTGTAAGGTAATAGTGAAAAACAAGTATTTTCTCTTTCGTGTTAATGAACTTTTGACCAGTTTTAAGGAGCCAAGTATTTTCAAAGATAGGTTTGTGTTCAAGGTACCATCAATTAAAGATTAAGGAAGTTGATAGTCCAAAGACTGCGTTGTCTTTTTCACTAATGTTCCGACAGCTTTCATTTTCACTTGGAGTGTGAAACGTGAGTCAAGCATTTATGATTTAAAACGATGACTGAATACAGATCCAAGGTTAATTGTTCTCGATGGAGCCAAGTATCTAGAACTCTTCCAGTACCTTACTTTCGAGGACGAAAGTTTTCTAAGGTGGGGAGTCTGTAACGCCCCGCGTTTCGAAATTAAACAATTTCAGATGTGGGTTATTGAATTAATCGAAATCGTCGCGTGGACTCAATTTGGGAGTTTAATTTCAATATTGTTGGATTAAATGGACCAGTTGTATGTTTTAAGATAGACGATTCAATTACTTGGACCGTTATTTTAAGAGGGAATTTTATTATGTTGGCCCACATTTGGTTAATGGGTTTGGTTTGTTTGGGAAGCTTGAGAGTTTATGAGGGATTAGGTTTTTAATTGTCATTGAAGGGTTTATTTGGAAAAAAAAGAAGATTAGTAAGACAAACCAAAAGAAAAATGAAAATCCCCAAAACTCATATCTTCTTCCTCCTCTTCCCTTCATTCCAGCCGCAAACCCCATCCCCGCCGCTTTCTTCTTCTCCGGCTGCACGCCCCTATTCCCCATCCCCTCTGATCACGGCTATGCTCCCCAGATGGCGAGAGCTTGAACTCATTGCCGTCTTCCCCTAGATCTGCAGCTCTTCCGCGACGACGACGTACCAGGCGACGGCGTGACGACCTCGACGACGAGAGCTCGACGATTCGCAGCGTTATCCTTCGGCAGCGACGACAACGCGATGGCGTTCTCTCGCTCGTTCAGCGACGACGATTCAAACACCCATGAGCGATGCTTTCCCATTTTCGGCATTTACAGATCCACGGCGAACGACGTCGTTGCAGCGACCCACGCAATCCTCGGCGTTTCCCGGCAGCAGCTCGTGCGAAGACGTCTGCGGCTTTCTCCTTGCGATGCCAACCTTCAACGACCCACGTGAGCCTTGTCCTTCGAATTGACCCTTCGACATTCGCAACCACCTTGAACACCACGGATTAGCGGCAACAGTGGTTTCTTCCACACGTTTCGGTAAGCATTCAACATTATATACTTCATTCCAGCAATGTTCGGTACTGACCCATGTCCTTTAGACTTTCAATTCGGTTCACCAACTCCCTAATGACCTCAATTCTATAGGTTTTGGCTCTGACGAACACAAACCAGCAACCGTTCGAGTTGGTTTGGTGCAATTTGGTACGTTCCAACACACTTAAACCCCTTTCAAACTCAATAGAATTGTTGTAGCTTAGCTTCTAACCTTGAGACATTACTGTTTTAGGACTTGGCTCAAGTCTGGAGTGTGCAAGTGAGCTTTTAAGGCTGATTTAGGGATTTTCTAAACAAATTTTAGGATTATTCTGTAAGTAGTTCTTACTTGTGGAGTCTGTTTGATATTTGCTATATGTTTGAACGCATGCTTTACTGATTGCTTTATATTATGTGTTATATGATCTCTCTGATAAGACTAAGCACACCTGAGTGCTTAGCAATGCATATGTTTTAGTTTATGATCTCTCTGATAAGACTAAGCACATCTGAGTGCTTAGAAATCCATATGTTGTTGTTTGTGAATTCCTTGATAAGACTAAGCACATGTGAGTGCTTAGCATAATCGTGTGCTGTTGGATATATATGTTCTCTGTTAAGACTAAGCACATATAAATGCTTAGCAATATGTGTTGTTGAATATGGTTTATTTGATAGGGCTTAGCACTACTGAGTGCTTAGTATATTTGAGTGGGATTTTGAATATATTGATCTGATGATGCGATCATTGATGTGTGTGCTGCATTGTGGTGAAGTTAAGTGTGTATGATGTGTTGATTGGACAGCATGATAAATGTGTTGTGGGTGTGTTGTACATATTCATGTTGGGTGGTTTCGAGTTTGGTCTAGTTGCATGACGTAGGATTTATGTAGCCTAGTGAGGTTGTGAGAAAAGAGTGTAACTTGTGGTTACAGGGAATGTTTAGTGAATACTAGTGCGCCTCGGGTACAAATGGTCGAGGAGTAGTATGTCACGGACGGTTGATTAGTGTTAAGGAAAAATGTGTAACTTGTGGTTATAGAGATTTTTCAGTGATTACTAGTGCGCCTCGGGTACAAATGGTCGAGGGGTAGTAAGTCACTAAGGGAAGTAGGGTGAATATCAGTGCACCTCGGGTACAAATGGTCGAGGGGTGATATGTCACCATGGTTTAAGCAAGTGTTGGGCACCGCGGGAAGGGCCAACACGTTGCAAAGTCATCGGTGCGCCTTGGGTACAAATTGTCAAGGGGCGATGCAACAGTTCGAGGCCTTGGGTATAAATGGTCAAGGGTCGAACGCTGAGTGCCGTAGAGAAGTGTCGAGGCCCTGGGTATAAATGGTCAGGGGTCGATGTGACTCGAAGGAGTTAGTCTCAGAAGGCTTGTGAGGGCCACGAGTTGAGTTGGGATTATGCAGTGGAGTCCGAGAGTGGACTTAGGGAACTCAATAGAGTCCTTATGAAGCTAGGGTTGAGTCGGAGAAGACTCAATGGAGTTTGAGAAGAACTGGATAGAGTTGTTAGTACTCGGTTGTGTTTTGAGAGAGCTTGTTAGAGCTCAAGTTAGTTGATGGATATGTATGACACGAGTTTATGCATGATGTTGTGGTTATTTATGTATTGAGCATGTTCAAATGATTATTGTTGATATGTTTGATTTGAGAAGCACATCATTGTGATGCATGTATGTTTGTTGTTTGGTGGCTCCTCAGGTAGGAGCTACTTACCAGTACGTGTTATGTACTGACTCCCACAAATTATGCAATTTTTGCAGGTGATGAGTACTACTACGAGCTTGGTGATGCTGACGAGGAGACGTGAGAAAAATGGACCATTAGTTGAATCTCTTTTATGTATTTATAGTTAGTCAATTGTTATTTATTTATGAAGTTGCTTCCGCTGGTTTCAGTCTTTCTGTGTTATTTCTAGTAGTTGGCTTAAGGCTAAAAGTGGTGTACGGGCTAAAGTTATTATCCTCTTCTTATTTCAGTTCGTTTTAGAGTTCAACATTGGTCTTATAAAATTAATAAGGTTGTATGGTTTGTAGTTAGACTTGAGTTGTCTTTTAGGATTTCGACCTGAAGGATTTTATATTTATTTTTATGACTGAGAGCGTTGTTGGACTAGATGGTGTCTTTGTTTACCTGAAGTGCAGGGTTTTGTTGAGTTTTTCTGCTTTTCAAGTGTTTCATAATTGGGTAGTTATTGAAGTTACGTCGTTGTGCTGCCGAAATTCTCGGAGCAATACGGTTAGTTTAAACGAGATTTAAAAGTCTGTCGTTAGTAACGTACTCGGGATTAGTCAAAAATTACGGGGCGTTACAGGAAGAATGATGGACATATTTAAATATGATTTAAATATGGGATCGATGTAAAACATGAATAGGGATTCATGTGTGATGATTCGGTTTAAGAAACCGGGATTAGTCTTATTATTTAATTAATATTTGATATTGAATTAAATAATAATATTAATTAATTAAAAAGTTTAATTAATTATAATTTATTTTGCTTATTAAAATTAATTATGAATTAATTTTAAAATGACAAAATATTACAAGTGTGATTATAAGTCAAAGTGGAATTATCCATGTTGAGTGGATTTATCCAAGTTGAGTGGGTTTATCCAAGTTGTGAAGTGGATTGTGAATCACCAACAACATGCATATAAACTCATCAATTTTGGAACACTTGGTTGAAGACTAATCCATCCAATTTGAGGTGTCAAGCTAAGCAAAGACTTTGTTGCATGTGAATTGCCTATAAATTGGATGAAGTTCAAATGGTTTGAAGTTGATGAATTTTCAAAGAGTTTGAAGATTTGGATGAGCATGAAGAGTTCATGTTACTTGAGAAATTAGAAAGCTAAGTGTTAGACATCTTCTCACAAAATCCTCATCACTTTCATCTTCCCATCTTCTTCTTCCAAATTTTTTCTTTCATAAAGGAGTCCCACCACTCCGTTGCTCGGCCCGAGGATAGCGGGACTACCGGAGGTGGTTCTCGAGGAGTTCGAGGGAAGCTTCGAAGGGTTCGTGAGGAGATTCGAGCGTTGGAAGAGAAGTCTTTAGAACTACAAGAGGTATGTGTTCTAATTCCTTTTATTTCAAAGCTTTGTGCATGTTTCTTATTTAGCTAAATTGATGAAATTAGAGTGCCAATGATCCGTCTCGCTTCCGCTGCGCTACATGCGCTCCATCAAAACATATTGTTCATTAGGAGGAGTTAGTGATACTTAAGGGTACAAGATGTAATTACACTGGTAAACCCGACTTTTGACCCAACTATAGTTACAAACAATTTGTGAAGGACCAACTTGCATGTAATTGTTATATCCATGAACACATCTTATCATACAGTGCATAATAGTGCAACTCTAGGCCTATAGTGGAGTGACTCAAAGTTAATGAATGAAAGTTAGTTGATTAATGAGTTTAATTAATAAATTTTATATCATTGGAGCTTATAAATTGTAGGTCCATTAGATCCACTTACTAGCTTGAACACTAAAATGATCAATTTAGTTGAAAGAGAATTTTGACCTTAATATTTAATATATTAAATATATTAAATATAAAAGAGAAAAATATATTTATTGTATTTGATACATTAAATATTAAAGGGAATAACTTATCTATCTATTAAATATATTAATTAAATATACATACATATACATATATGTATATATATATAGTCCCTAACTCCTTATTTGGTGAAGTCCCTAAAATTGTAGGTTTATTCAATCGACTATAAAGGTCCGTCTCGCCCATGCAAATCAAAGTACGAGCCCTCACAGGCAGGAGTTCGCAACTCACTTAGGATTAAGATCGAATCACATATGATCATCTTGTGAAATATTAATCTTCTCAAATAACAGATTTATAAAGAGAGATTATATATTTTGTAGTTCAGTCTTATACAAACTCATTGTAGAGGACACCTCACTAACATGTCTCTACATGAACCATTTGGATCAATTCATTTGTATCAATTACCAAGTGGTTGTATCAATAGTCTTACCAGGATAAGGCACTCAACCTTATCCATATACTATAGATTATTTAGGTTATTTATTGAACATGATCATTCCGTATGTCAATTACATACTATTCATGATTACACTACTAACCTTGGATATTTATATAATAAATATTATAAAATACAAATAATAAGAATAAAATAATTATCAATTAATTATTAATTAATTACAGGGTTTTAGGGCCTTAACATCACGCATACGACTCTTTAGTTTACGATATGTTTTATTCCTTAAGTCATATGACAACCTATTCTTAGGTTCTTAGTCTCGTATCTCATCGTGAGATTCGTGTCTTGCGAAAGTCTTCTTAGTGCTTTGACTCAACTACCATGTTAATTTGAGTAGCTAGTTCAAATGAACAAGACTGAATTATATTCAAGAGAAAAAAATCATAAAGTAAGCATGACGAATAATTTAAGCTTTATAAGGTTAAAAAAACTTCATTCCTAGGGCATCCACCGAATCAGATCCCTAGGGAAGTTAGTTCATAATAAAAACAAATGAAATCTACATTGATCTGAAGTACATCTTTACAATGTAGGAATTAAATGAAGGAAATTACGAGTAAATGGGAAAACAACTAATCTAAAATGAAAATTACAAAGTTGAGAAATTGCAGAAAGTAAATGAAAATAAAGAACAATCTAGTATTAGGAAACAAGTAAAGTCGGCTGAGAGGCATAAGCCTTGTAAAGGCTTGATTGTAGCACAATCCGTTCTCTATATCATTCTTTCAGCTCACCAAAATGGTGGCCCTCGAGGTTCTTTTATAGGCGAGGAGTGAGGTAAAAGGTTGTTGGAGGTTTGTTGCAACCCTCTTCAGAGAATCTCGAAGTCCCCAGCGGCAAGAAAAGGTAGGTCAAACGATCCTTCAAACGACGATGATAAATGTTTTGACTTGGTCGTCGATAACATTGTGGCCGCATCGCTGCTACTTTTTTTTTATGAGAATTGCGCTCACATAATTAGTATTGGAGCTGTAATTTTGGCTTTTCCTGGAAATAGAAAAATAAGATATAGTTAGTGCGTTTTCCATTTGTTTTACCCTTAAATTCTTTCATTTTCATTTTGTGGTCCCGAGATTTGTGATTTCATGTTTTTGAGTAAAATTGGACTCTTTTAACCTTAACACACTACTTTACATGCCTAAATTGATTCAAAAGTGATGGTTTTACTAGGCTGAAAAACTTGTAAATTGGGTACTTATAAGGAGGGCTCTCAAGTCTCTCTCTAACCCGAGGAAGGTGAAGCGCCACGCACACAGGGATACCATGCTGACCCATAAGCTCGGCGAGCGCATCTGGAGACAGTTTGAAGGGCCCACACTCCTCAGATTGCGTGTGATAGCTCCAAAATAGAGCTATCTTTATGTCCCTAATTCTGGCTAAAACCATGAGATATATTGATTAAAATGCTTCCTTGTAGGTGAATTCATGGTAGAGAGCTCAGGAAGTCCAAAGACACATTTTGGGGCTTAAAGTGCCGTTTTAGAGCTTCATAGATGCATCAGGAGTGAAATGGCTTAAAGAATCCAAGAGATGGCAAAAATTGCCTTGAAGAGACAAATTTGGCCATCCAAACCCGAGAGTTCACTTGCATGGGCGGGTGCGTCAAGACGCTAGCTCGACGCTGCCAGCGTCGAGACGCTGGCCAAGGGTCTCGACGCTGGCCAAGGGTCTCGACGCCGCCCAGACACCATCCGACGCACGCGCGCGCCCCAGCGTCGAGACGCCGCCCGAGGGTCTCGACGCTGCCCCGACTGCCTACCGAAGACGAAGCGCGCGATAGCGTCGAGACGTCGCCCGAGGGTCTCGACGCTCGCCTGACAAATTTCCAGATGGACGCGCGCCAGCCAACTTAGGGCACAGCGTCGAGACGCTTGCCTAGCCTCTCGACGCTCCGACACTTAAAGGCGTGAAAACGCTACATTTTGCCTAACTTTTCATTCTCCTTCTTCCAACTTTGCTCTCGGGTCTACACTCTTTTTCCACCATTTTTGGGCTTCTTCTTCTCCTCTTTGTATGTTACTAAGCTCTTCCATGGGGGATTGGATTTATTCATCCCCCATCGAAGGCTAAACGAAGGTTAGTACTTAATTTCGATTTGGGTTTTGTGAATTATGGATGTTTGGGGAGGTTTTGCCCCTTTGTAAATGTTGAGATAATAAGCATGTTTCTTGCATCTCTTACTTGTTCTTATTCCAATTCTAGCATGTGTAGCTAAATTAGATTGACGCTCTAATTCCTATGCATGATAGAGGGCTAAAGGTTGGGACGTATAATTGCCCAAACCGCTAGGTAGCACGGGCTTAAGCATGGCTAATTGATTCATTCTGAAGTGACAGTTGGTAATCTGAATTAATTAACGTTTTCATGTTAGGCTTTAGGCGAGAGAGAAACCGGGTTAGTCTTAGGATTAAGCCGTCACAATGTTCCCGTCACTGGCTTATGGTCGATTTAGGGGTCGCGACCTTGAATGGATTGTTGGCCAAGAACGAATAGAATTGCATGTTTCTAATCATATCTTTGGGTCATTTGAGTTAGAAATAGCTAAATGAATTGTGTGCATGAACATGGCTAGCGAGTAAATTGTATCGATGAACCGAACATCCATAACGATCAATCCCATTGCTCGAAGTTAAGTGCAACCATTTAATTTTCGCATTCGTCATTTAATTTTCCGTTAGTTGCATATTAAGAGCTCCCTTCCCCCCAAACCAAATTACCATTCTTTTATTTGTGCATACTTTTTATCATTAGCAAACTAGGCTTAGTTAGATTAAATTTCTTATTTCCCTGTGGATCGACCCCGTTGCCACTAAGCTTCAAATAGCTCGGTGTATTCGGGTTTATAAATTGTATTTTGGCAAGCCTCGACAGCTTGAATTTGGAGTACCACATAAAGTGCTCTACCAAAATTGGCGCCGTTGCCGGGGAACTTAAGTTTAATTTAGTTTGATTAAGTTTAGTTTGTTGGTTTTAAAATTTTATTTACTCTTTTTTTTTTGTACAGTTTAATTCTTTTGTATTATTTTACCCGTTTTTGTTTGAGTTTTTGGAGCGCAGTCATTCTTTGAAAATTCAAAAGAAGCGCCAAGATGGAGGTCGTGGGTAATTATGAGCATCAAAGAACCTTGAGGGAGCTTGCATCATCTAAGCTAGGCCGGAACACATCGAGTATCTTGTATCCGGTAGCTTCAGGTAATTTTGAACTTAAAGCTGGTCTGGTTAACTTATTACCTTCTTTTTTTTTGGTAATACAGATGAGAATCCCGTCAGACACCTCAAGGCATTTAAGATGGTGTGTTCGTCATTCAGGACCGACGACATCACTGCAGATCAACTCCATCTCAAGGCCTTTCCTTTCACCTTGAAAGAGAAGGCGAGAGATTGGATGCATTACCTTCCGACTGGGTCCATCACTTCTTGGGAAGAGCTGCAGGGAGCGTTTTATGCGAAGTATTTTCCGCCTCCCAAGGTCGCCGCCCTCATAAAGGAGATACTAAAAATTGAGCAAGGAGCTGAAGAGAGCGTTCTTGAGTGCTGGGAGAGGTTTGGTCGATTATGCGAGGATTGCCCCAATCACCAAATAGCCGAACAGTCCCTCATTCAGGGTTTTTACTACGGTTTGCTTCCTTATGAACGTCATTTATGTCATGTTTTTACCCTTTAAAGCATACTCATTAATTGACTTTTTGAGTTAAATTAAAGATAATTGTGCATTTAATTGATAAGAAAAGAATAAAAATAGGAAAGTCACATGCTCAAGGTCGTTTTGTCATTATGAAGCAATTAAGAGGGTAAAAGAGTCATTTTTTTATAAGAATTAATGTTGTTTTAATTATTTTCAGGAAAACTGTATTGTGCTTCAGGTTGTGGCCACAGAGGAGTCACAGAATGCAGAATCCAGCTTGTGGCCACATAAGAGGCCACAGAGTGTAGTTGACTGGTCAAACGAATTGGTTGAGATATTTTGTCAAAGATCTTCCAAAGATTCAGCCAACCAACTCCCTATTTGACCTAACAACCATTCCCAAAGATCTCTCCCTCATTTTAGCAACCTCCAAACAAACCCTAAGGCCTATAAAAGGCACCTCAAGCCTTCATTCAAATCATCGATAATTTCTTTACAACAATCAATCTCCACATAGTCGATCAACCTCCTTTCTCTCTCGAAGAACTCACCCAAATTCCCGAAATTCCAAACAAGAGCGAACCACTCCTCTGTAATAGTTCTACTTCAGCCAGCTCCGAAAGGAAGGTGCTGCGAGGATTCGATTTGCAATGACGACGTGAATCGAGCGAGTAGAGACCCTTCATCCGTTGTCCACGAGTTCGAGAGAGAGAAAGTTGGAAAATTTCCAAATTTACTTTCTATTTAATTCTGCACATTTTCTATTTACATTCTGTTTTTATTTCGCATTTATTTCCGTTCTTAACTTTACATGCAAAATTACCATTTTACCCTTTTAGCAACTTTCGCATTTATAATTTAATTTTCAGTTCAAAACCTTTGTTATTCCAATTCTGTCCTTTATTTATTATTTACATTCTGTTTTTATTCCATTTTCATTTTATCTTTAATTTTCGAGTAAAATTATCATTTTACCCTTTTAGCAATTTTTGTACTTATGCATTTCTTTTCAATGAAGTATTTTAGTCTAGTTCTCATTATGAGCTAAGTTTTCCTTAGGGATTCAATTATGTGAATGCCCGTTAAGAAATGAGCTAGCTTGACAGCTGTAAATTACGGTTTTACCCCTTATGCCTTATGTGGTTCGTCCTTTACTAAATATATGCAAAAATGTTATATTAATTTGATCACTTAATTAGCATGAAATGTTAATGTCGATACTGGACAGGTCGGGCAATTAACGGCTCTCGTAAAGGTGATATAGCAGAAAAACCTAGGAATAGGATTTCGTCGATTGTCCTTGATGATTGGGGCAAAAGACTATAGGATCAATAGGATTGCATTCTTAACCATCTAAGATCACATTATCCACTGGACCGTGAGTATAATGGCTTAGACTCCTAAAGGTACTTGCAAAGCGGCTGAATAGGAGACGAATCCGATCCAAAAGCATAAGGTACTATGTGGTGACTCTGTGGTCACAGGCTGTCAAGTAAACTCAACTTAAGGCTGAAACATGATTGGATCCCTGTTTTTATTATTGCTTTCAAACCAAAATCAACCAACCATTATCAATTTATTTGTGTTACCTTTTTATTGCTTTCGAAAAACAAATTCTTTATAAAACTAAATTCTTCAACAGTCTCTTGGGATACGATACTTGGAATACTTTCCAAATTATTACTTGATTGACAGTGTATACTTGCACTTGACCATAAACTTCATTGCAGGTTATTGAACCAAATTAAACACACACGTTTTGGTCCATCACTTCCCCAAGGGTAGAAGATGATAGACGCCGCTAGTGGAGGCTCGCTCATGGATAAGACACCCGCTGAAGCTAGAGTTTTAATTTCTAACATAGCTATAAGCTTAGAGCGGAGTGGAGATGGAGACAAGGAGAAGGCTCTCCTGAAGAAGGATATGGACGAGCTTAAGCCTCAGCTTTTTGAGGTAAGTAACGTTGTTCTTGCCTTAAGGGATAATTTTTTGAAAGTCCAATCTTCTGTTTCAGGTAGATCTGTCGAAGACATGTTTCAAACTCTCCTTGCGGTAACTACGGACAAACTCGATAACGTTGGAACTCAGATGCAAGGATTTAAGGAAGAAATGTCTCAGATGACTTGCAAGATCAACAGGGTGGAAGAGAAAACTGAGAGTTTGAGTGCCGTCACTTTGAGGAGTGGGAAGCAGCTTCCCACGAGTACCCCGCCGGTGGAAGTCGATCATGGCCACGTCGAGCCACAGACAGAAAATCCCGAACCACGGTGGCATGTGGTAAATTTCGATCCTACATGCACTAGATTTTATGTGCCTAAGACTCCTTTTCCTAGCAGGTTAGCGAGACCGCCTAAGGAGGACTACGAGAAGGAGTTCCTAGACACATTCAGGAAGGTAGAGATCAACATCCCTCTGTTGGATGTCATCAGGCAAATTCCGAGGTACGCTAAGTTCCTGAAAGACTTATGCACCAACAAGAGGAAGACAAAAGAGAAAGAACGCATCGTGGTAAGTAAGAACGTTTCCGCTTTGATCACAAAGAACTTACCAGAAAAATGCGACGATCCAGGTATTTTTTCTCTCCCTTGCACTATTGGAGGTAAGAAAATTAGAAGAGCCATGCAGATCTAGGCGCCTCCATTAGGGTCATGCCTCACTCCGTTTATCAGGATTTGAATTTAAAAGAAATACAGGAAACTGGTGTTGTTATACAACTTGCTGATAGGTCTTTCGTGCATACTTTAGGGGTAGTGGAAGATGTATTAGTGAATGTTAATGGGCTGATTTTTCATGTGGATTTTTTATATTCTGAAAATAGATGGAAATTCTGCTTCTTCGTCTGCGTCGATCTTATTAGGTAGGCCCTTTATTAAAACTGCTAAAACTAAGATAAATGTAGATAAGGGCACTTTATCTGTTGAGTATCGTGGACAAGTTGTTGAGGTTGATGTGTCTAATGAGTTGGAGCATGATGAGAGCGTCCACTCTCTTTGTCAAGTAGATACAATTGAATCGTTAGTTCAGGAAGAATGCATGTCTGATAGAGATGGGGATGACCCATTGTTTTTGACTGACCTTTTTGATGAATCTGATATGCATGAACCTTCCATGTCTGAACTTTGTGATTCAACTGTCTCTTCTTTGGCAACTGTTCAGAATCATATTAAGATGCTCCCCTCTACTTTGCAGGCACCTAAATTGGAGTTGAAAGACTTACCTGATCATCTCAAATACGCGTATTTGGGGGATGATGAGATGTTGCCAGTCATCATAGCGAAAGATCTTATACCGGCTCAGGAAGGGAAGTTAATGGAAGTTCTTAAAGAGCACAAGCTGGCGATTGGATGGACATTAGCAGATTTACATGGGCTAAGTCCAGCTACGTGCATGCACAGAATCCTGCTCGAGGATGGAGCGAAACCTTCACGAGAGCCCCAAAGGAGGCTCAATCCCGCGATGAAGGAGGTAGTAGTTTCTGAGATTCTCAAACTCCTCGAAGCAGGTATCATCTATCCTATCTCAGATAGTAAGTGGGTCAGTCCTATTCATGTCGTTCCTAAGAAACTGGCATAACTGTGGTTAGGAATGAGAAAAATGAAATAGTGCCCAAAAGAATTCAAAATGGATGGAGAATGTGCATAGACTTTAGGAAGCTTAATGAGGTCACTAGGAAGGACCATTTTCCCATTCCTTTTATTGATCAGATGGTGGAGCGTTTAGCTGGGAAGCCATTCTTTTGTTTTCTCGATGGTTTCTCTGGCTTTTACCAAATCCCCATAGCCATAGAAGACCAAGAGAAAACAACGTTCACGTGCCCCATTGGCACATTTGCATTTAGAAGGATGCCTTTTGGGCTTTGTAACGCTCCTGGTACATTTCAGAGATGCATGATGAGTATTTTTTCTGAGTTTGTTGAAAAATGCATTGAAGTGTTCATGGATGATTTTACAGTTTATGGCAATTCCTTCGATGACTGTCTAACTAATTTATCGCATGTCCTGAAAAGATGTATTGAAATGAACCTTGTGCTGAATTTTAAAAAATGTCATTTTATGGCTAGTCAAGGTATCGTTTTAGGGCATGTGGTCTCTGCTAAGGGTATAGAGGTAGATAAGGCTAAAATTGATGTTATCTCTAATCTGCCATACCCAACGAATGTTAGGGAGGTTCGGTCTTTTCTTGGCCATGCAGGCTTTTATCGCAGGTTTATCCAGGACTTCTCCAAGGTTGCCATGCCTATGACGTACCTCCTTCAGAAGGATGTCACGTTCGATTTTGGGGAGGAGTGCAGAAAAGCCTTCGATTTGCTCAAGGATAGTTTGACGAGCGCGCCCATCATACACCCACCCTAGTGGGACTTGCCTTTCGAGATTATGTGCGACGCCAGCAACTATGCCTTGGGAGCCGTGCTTGGTCAGAGGATCGAGAACAAGAGCCGTGTCATTTACTATGCCTCCAGAACGCTTAATCCAGCGCAGTGCAGTTACAGGACAACAGAAAAAGAACTTGTTTCTATTGTATTTGCGCTTGATAAGTTTCGTCCTTATATTATTGGCTCGCAAGTAACTGTTTTCTCTGATCACGCAGCTGTTCGGTACCTGATGACCAAGAAGGACGCAAAACCGAGGCTACTTCGGTGGATTTTGCTCCTCCAGGACTTCGATGTGAAGATCAAGGATAGGAGAGGAGTAGAAAACCCGGTAGCCGACCATCTGAGCCGCTTGGTCAGAAAGGAAGACCTCCTGCCTCTGAATGAAGATTTCCCCGATGAGACACTCTTTAGACTTGATATAGTCCTTCCCTGGTATGCTGATATGGTAAATTACTTGGTCACAGGTAATTTTCCTTTTGGTTTCTCTCATGCTAGGAAAGTGAAGCTGAAAAGCGACGCTAAGTACTATGTGTGGGAGGATCCCCATTTATGGAAGTTCTGTTCTGATCAGATAATTAGGAGATGTGTCCCTGAGAATGAGCATGCATCTATTCTTACTTTCTGTCATGACTATGCATGTGGGGGACATTTTGGGCCTATGAGGACAGCTAGGAAAGTTTTAGATAGTGGGTTTTACTGGACTTCCCTGTTTAAAGATTCGTATGAATTTTGTAAAACCTGCAATATATGTGAAAGAATAGGGTCGATATCTGGTAGAAATGAAATGCCTCAAACCTCTGTTTTAGTCTGTGAAATCTTTGACGTTTGGGGCATGGATTTTATGGGACCCTTCCCGCCTTCTTGTGGTTTTTCTTATATATTGTTTGCTGTTGATTATGTTTCAAAGTGGGTTGAGGCGAAAGCCACGAAGACTAACGATGCTAATTCTGTTGTTAGGTTCGTTCAGTCTCATATTTTTACCAGGATTGGAATTCCACGAGCCATCATCAGTGACTGTTAAGTCTCTGAAAGTGACTTATTTAGGACCCATTTAGCTTAAGAAGATGTACACTTTTAGGTGTTTTTGATAGCATTTAGCCTAAACCTATGCTTAAATATGAGAATGAGAAGAAGGTAGCTAAATTAGGACTTATGCACAATAGGAAAGAAAAGGGTTGAAAACCGGAGGAAAAGAATGAAAAAAACTGCATTGCGACAGCATTGCTAAAACATTGCTGAAGCCGCAATTATTCAAGTGAAAACCGTAAGTTGACTGATCTTTTTCTGTTAATTTCCGTGATTTCAGGGATTCGTTCTTTCTCCTCCATCCATTTTGATATACGACGTTGAAGATTGATGGTTCTCCTTGGCCCAAACGCACCTGCAAACTACTATAAAAGGGGGTCAAAGTCGGAGGTTCAAGCATCATCCGGAAGCGTAGAAGTCCTTTCGCAGCTCCATTTTTCTTCGTGTTTTCCTTTGCCGTCTGTTGGAGTGAGAGTCTCAGCTGTTGGAATCGACAATCTGATAGGAAGGAGAGAAGATCCACCTTCTCTCCCGATTGGATTCATCCAAGCAAAGCTATTCTTTCATCCCCTTCAGCCGAGGCGGTTGCGACGAGGCTTCCAAGCAACATTTACTGTTTTCTGTCTTTCTTTCTCTAGTTTACATTTCTGCTTGTGTTGTTCTCTTTCTAATAGCTAGAACACTTCATTTCGTTGCTTTCTGTCTTGCTGTTGTTTACTTTGAAGCTTTCTTTTGTCCAATCAAACAATCAAGTAATCAAATCTCCATTCTTCATTACACAGTTTCTTGCCTCTGCATTCTACTACTTTCCCTTACTGTTTTGTCTTTAAATTCCTTCTAAGCATGACTGTTTCATCTCGTATTTTTACTTACCCCATATCTATGAGTAGCTAAGTCACTTAGGGGCATGCTAATGACAGAACTATAGGCTAAAAAACGTAAACCAAGCATGTAGGATAGCTCTCGAACCATTGATTGTATGTAAGCTTCATCCCACGGGCAATTTCGATTGGCCATCCATTTTGTCCAAAGAACTCCTAACCTCTGGAAGGAGTAAGAGTTCAGAGTCGTATAATCATGCTAGCCTTTCAAGGTAACCAGAAAACGGCTTAGGAATAAGCGTTTTCCTAGTACAAACTAAACACTTCTGCTTTAACAAGATGCTTAAGATCTTACTTTGAGTTGAGTAAACTAAAGAATCTAATGCATGGAATCGGACGATACATGAGATAGAGTGAGTTTGATGCATAGAGAGTTGATACAATGCTTTGGAATCGTATTTAAATGCCTATAGGATAGTCGTTAGTAGCCCTTAATTCTCCATTTTACACACTTTCACTGTTTTTACAATTGCGGAAACATTGCGGTGCCCGCAATTCTGCTAAGTTACCATTTTGTTTAGCTGTTTTCTTCTTCGTTTATTAATTCCATCTCTTGTCCTTTGAGTCTAATTTCAACTTACATTTGTTTATGTTACATTCCTTTATATGTTCGGTAAGAAGTAGGCAATTAAAAACCAATTTGAACCCATCAAATCCACCCCTTCTTTCTTAACAAAACACTTCGTGAATAGCTAAAAATAAGTCTCTGTGGGAAAACGAATGAAAAAATACTCATTACTTGCTATAAGATCATGTATGCTTGCATGTTCTGAGTGCTCTCTCTCTCTTATTGCTTATTCTTATTAACACATTGAGCACGCAACAAGTTTTTGGCGCCGCTGCCGGGGACTTATTTTAAGTGAAAACGAAGTTTGTTAAGTTTGAAAAAAAAACAAGTTTATTGCTTATTGAAGCTGATCTGTTTCATTTCTTTTGCAGGTACTATTGGGTTAGTTTATGAGTGAGCCTTCAAGTAGAGATCTAGAGTTCAATCCTGAGCCCGAGAGACTATTTAAAGCCAGAAATAAAGCCAAGAAACGTCTTTTTAAACAACCTCCTATACCTCAAATCATACCTGAAATCGAAGAAATGGACGAGATAGTTCCAAATCAGGTACCTGTCATTCGCAACCCCATCGAAATAGCGAATGACAAGAATAGTGTCATTCTTTCATATTTAGTACCTATGCCTGGGGAGCTGAACCCCAGCATAATCCGTCCTGAAATCACTGCCAACTCATTCGAGTTAAAGCCAGTGATGTTCCAAATGTTGTCCACTGTGGGACAATTCTTTGGAATAGAAAATGAGGACCCCCACAACCATCTTAGGAACTTCTTAGGAGTTAGTGATACCTTCATCATCCCTGGAGTGTCCCAAGAAGCTTTGAGGCTATACTTGTTCCCTTATTCTTTGAGGGACAAAGCCAAAACATGGTTAAACTTATTACCCTCTGGATCTGTCCTTAATTGGACAGATTTAGCAGAAAAATTCCTAGTCAAATACTTCCCACCTGATAGGAATTCTACCTTTCGTGATGACATAGTTAAATTCAAACAAGCTGATAATGAATCTCTTCACGAAGCTTGGACAAGATTCAAAGACCTTCTCATTAAATGTCCACACCATGGCATTCCATGGTGTATCCAAATAGAAGTCTTTTTCAAAGGATGCAACCCCAGCACTAGGCAAGTCTTAAATTCATCTGCTGGTGGTTCCATGTTGTCTAAGAGTTACAACGAGGCCTATGAGATCTTGGAGAAGATCTCAGCATCTCACTGTAGGTGGTCAGATGATCCAGTCGAGCCGACTAGAGCTCAAGACAAGGATGCTCTTAGCGCCATGAGCACCCAAATAAACGCCCTGACCAACCTAGTTAAGCAAATGGCTCAGGCCAATCTCCAAACCAGTGCCAATACCGCCACAGCCATGTCAATGGGCACCCAACCAAGTCAAGGCGAGGCACTTATCTGTGGATTCTGTGGGGAAGGGCACCCATATGAATACTGCCCTGGGAATCCATCCTCAGTCTGCTATGTAGGAAGCCAACAGCAGCCTAGGAACAACCCCTATTCCAATACTTACAACCCTGGTTGGAGGAACCACCCAAACCTGTCATGGGGTGGCCAACAGAATGTTAACCAAAATCCTAACCAGCCTAGACCGAGTGGAACACCTGGTTTCACTCCCCAACATAACCAATCAATGTATCAAAAACCATACAACCAACCTGTAGGATCTTCTGTAGAAAACTTACTCAAGGAATACATAGCTAAGAATGATGCTACTCTTCAAAGCCAGCAAGCTAGTCTTAGGAGCCTAGAGAACCAAATAGGCCAATTGGCCAATGAACTCAAGAGTAGGCCCCAAGGTAGACTCCCTGCTGACACCGAGGTACCAAGGAGAGATGGTAAAGAACAAGTTCAAGCAATTGAACTTAGAAGTGGTAGACCCTTGGTGAGCAACACAAAGGACACACCAAAGAGAGTAGAGAACACCGAGTCTAGTGCTCCACTGGAGTCTCTGCCAAACCAAGGTCCACCACCAACTAGCACATCAGGAGCCAGGCTAGAGCCAATTATTGAGGAGATAGAAGAAATTCCAAGACCTCCACCTATCCTAAGGCGCCCTGACGTGCCCGCATATGTGCCACCACCTCCATATCCTCGAAGGCTTAAGAAGAAACAAGAACAGGAAGTGCACTTTAACAAATTTCTTGAAATTCTTAAACAAGTGCATGTCAACATTCCTTTTGTAGAAGTTTTACAGTCTATGCCTTCCTATGTAAAGTTTTTAAAAGATATTATTACTAACAAAAAAATAATTGGTGAGTTTGAAACAGTAAACCTCACTGAGGAGTGCAGTGCCATACTCCAAAACAAGCTGCCTAAGAAGGAGAAGGATCCTGGGTCCTTCACCTTACCTGTAGAACTTGGAGGCAAGCACGTGGGCAGAGCGCTTTGTGACCTGGGCGCCAGCATAAACCTCATGCCCCTATCACTATTCCGCCAGCTAGGAATAGGAGAAGCACGTCCAACCACTGTCACTTTACAACTAGCAGACAGATCCATCGCATACCCTGAAGGTAAGATTGAGGATATTCTAGTGAAAGTTGACAAATTTATTTTCCTTGCAGATTTCATTATCCTGGATTATGAAGCAGACAAGGAGGTCCCCATCCTGCTAGGCAGACCATTTCTAGCCACAGGTAGGGCACTTATAGACGTCCAAAAAGGTGAGCTCACTATGAGGGTTCATGATGAAGAGGTGAAATTTAGTGTGTATAAAGCTTTAAGGTATCCCTCTGACCTTGAATCCTGTGCTAGTATGGACGTTGTTGATTCTTTAATGGAAGAACAATTGGAGCATGTACTATTAACTAAGCATGCTAATGAATATGTACAATTAGATGTAGCTGACTTGAATGTATCTGACATAATGGATATGCCTGTAGATAAACCACAACATGTATGTATGAATATAGACCTAACTGATAGATCTGTGAATCCTTTAAAGCCATCCATTGAGCATCCACCTGTTTTAGAACTAAAACCACTCCCCACTCACCTCAAGTATGCATATCTAGGAAGTAATGAAACTCTGCCTGTTATCATTTCTTCTAAATTAAGTGAAAAACATGAGGTTGAACTGATTTTACTGCTTAAGCAACATAGGAAGGCTATTGCATGGACTATTGCTGATATTAGAGGCATTAGCCCTTCTTATTGCATGCACAAAATTATACTAGAGGAAGAGCACACACCTAGGGTAGATTACCAACGTAGGCTAAACCCCTCTATGAAAGAGGTAGTAAAGAAGGAAATAATAAAATGGTTGGATGCGGGTGTGATCTTCCCAATAGCTAGTAGCCAGTGGGTGAGCCCCATCCAATGTGTACCCAAAAAGGGGGGGATGACTGTGGTAGTCAATGAGAACAACGAACTGATTCCAACTAGGACTGTCACAGGATGGAGAGTGTGCATGGATTACAGGAAATTAAATAAAGAAACTAAAAAAGACCACTTCCCTCTACCGTTCATTGACCAGATGTTAGACAGAATAGCTGGTAGAGCCTACTATTGTTTCTTAGATGGTTATTCTGGCTATAATCAGATTACTATAGACCCTAAGGACCAAGAGAAGACTACCTTCACTTGCCCTTTTGGAACTTTTGCCTTTCGCAGAATGCCCTTTGGCTTATGCAATGCACCGGCAACTTTCCAAAGGTGCATGATGGCAATCTTCTCTGAGTTGGATGAGTCCATGATAGAAATATTCATGGATGACTTCTCAGTCTTTGGGGATTCATTCACCAACTGTCTAGATAATTTAGGACAAGTCTTGGCTTGATGTGAAGAGACTAACTTAGTCCTTAATTGGGAAAAGTGTCACTTCATGGTAGATGAGGGGATTGTCTTAGGTCATAGAGTGTCGAGGGCAGGTGTAGAAGTTGACCGAGCCAAAATTGAGATCATAGAGAAGTTGGTAGAGCCTCAGAATGTCAAGGCCATTAGAAGTTTCTTAGGGCATGCTGGCTTCTACAGAAGGTTCATTAAGGACTTTTCTAAGATAGCCAAGCCTCTGTGTGAGCTTCTAGAATTAAATCGGCCATTCATCTTCTCTAAGGAATGTGTAGTAGCTTGGACCACCCTTAAGAAAGCACTAGTCACAGCCCCTATCATAGTAGGACCAAATTGGGATCTTCCCTTTGAGATGTTATGTGATGCCAGTGACTATGCTGTAGGAGTGATGTTAGGACAGAAGATTGACAAGCTAACACACCCTGTCTATTATGCTAGTAAAACCTTAAATGAGGCTCAATGTAATTATACAACTACTGAGAAAGAGATGCTTGCTGTAGTGTTTGCTTGCGAAAAATTTAGAAACTATATTGTAGGCACTAGGACAATTGTGTACACTGACCATTCTGCCTTGAAGTATCTTATGAGGAAGGCTGATGCTAAGCCTAGGTTGATTAGGTGGGTACTGCTGCTGCAAGAGTTTGATTTGGACATTCGAGACAAAAAGGGATGTGAAAATGTGGTTGCGGATCACCTGTCTCGATTGCAGCACAATTGCGAAAAAATTGCGGACCCCGCAATTTCTGATGCTTTTATTGATGAACATGTCTTTGCTTTGACTCATCGTGATAACGATGAAGAACCTTGGTTTGCTGACATTGCTAACTTCCGTGCATCACAGGTTTTACCAGTTTTCAAGGGAGGACAAGAGAAGAGGAGGTTCCTTCATGAAGCAAGGAAATTCATATGGGATGACCCCACACTTTACAGAACCTGTGCTGACGGCTTGCTAAGGAAGTATGTTTCAGCTGCTGAAGCGAAGTCTGTGCTGCAGCACTGCCACACAGCTCCTTATGGTGGACACTTTGGTGGCCAAAGAACAGCTGCAAAGGTATTTCAGAGTGGCTACTATTGGCCAACAATCTTCAAGGATGCCCACAACTATTCCCACAGCTGTGATGAATGCCAAAGAAGAGGTAACCTCAGTCGAAAGGATGAGATGCCCCTCACCTACATCTTAGAGTTGGAGCTCTTTGATGTGTGGGGCATTGACTTCATGGGGCCATTTCCTCCATCATCAGGTAACCTTTACATTTTGGTAGCAGTAGACTACGTTTCCAAGTGGGTAGAGGCCAAAGCATGTCCCAATAATGATGCTAAAACAGTCACCAAATTCTTGCATAGGCACATTTTTACTAGGTTTGGGACACCTCGTGCCATCATTAGTGATGAGGGGTCACATTTCATTAACAAGGCTATGGAGAAAGTGTTGGCTAAGTATAACATTAGACATAGAGTAGCCACTCCCTATCACCCACACTCGAATGGACAGGCTGAAATTTCAAATAGGGAGATTAAGAACATCCTAGAAAAAGTGGTCAAACCTAATAGGAAAGACTGGTCCTTTAAGCTTGAGGATGCACTTTGGGCTTATAGGACAGCATATAAGACACCCCTAGGTATGTCTCCTTATAGGCTGGTATATGGCAAGACTTGTCACTTACCACTTGAGTTAGAAAACAAAGCATTTTGGGCCATGAAGGAATTGAATTTTTGTGTAAAGGATGCGGGAACATTGCGGTCCTTACAATTACATGAGCTAGATGAGCTTAGACATATGGCCTATGAAAATGCTAAGATGTATAAGGAAAAGACCAAGATTTGGCACGATAGTAGACTTAGAGTTAAGGACTTTAAGAAGGGTCAACTTGTTTTGTTGTTTAATTCACGGTTGAAACTATTTCCAGGGAAACTTAAGTCTAGATGGTCAGGTCCATTTGTGATTACTAATGTATTTGTTCATGGTGCCATAGAGATAAAGAACTTGCAGCAAGGCCAACCGTTTATGGTTAATGGTGCAAGGTTGAAGCACTACTATGAGGAAGGAGATGTGAAGACTCTCTCGGCCTTCCTCTTGACTGAAGCAGGAAAACGAGAACGAGAGAGAACGAGTGGTTACTGTGCTCGTTTAGTCAAGGCTAATGCCTTAGTTTATTTTTTGCACTTTTTCCGGTTATCATTTGTACATATGTTGGTGTGATTTTAATTGAGTATTTAATGTTTGTTTTATTTATTTTTGCAGAGAATCAAGAGAGGGGATAAAGGAGATTAAATCCAGCCAAAGAAATCAAGAAGATGTTGAGCCAAATCGAAGATACGGTTGAGCAAAGATTGCAATTTAAATGAAAAAATCTCCAACGGGCCTTAAAGATTGCGCAGGAATTGCGGGATCCGCAAAAATATAGCCGTTGGGATTTTTTTTTTTCCGTTTTCTTTATATCCCTTGGAAGGCGCGAGGATCTGTACGTCTCTCTCATCATCTGATCTTCGAGCAAGCTGCGATTCTCTTCATCTGTGATTCTTCTTTCCAAATCTCCAAGATCCAAAAATGGTACTCACAAGGGCTGAAAAATCTGCGGCCAAGAAAAGGGCTGACGACGCTGAAACGGCTGCGAGAGATGCATTGCTTGCCTTGGCTGATGCTGAGGCTGCGCGAACGGAACGACTGGATAAGCTGCCGATTCGCAAGAAGAAGTGGAAAGTTGTCTCTGAGATACCTGCTGGACCCTCTGAACCAGCAGGCACACCCAAGAAGCGCCGGTGGAGTATCGAGATGGCCGCCGAACCAAGCAAAGCAAAGACTCCCTCTGTGGAGAGTCAAGAAACGGATCGTGCGTCCCACGAATCGACCAAGAAGGGTTCGTCACCATCTGCATCACCTGCGCACAGCCCTTCACCATCTGAACCAGTGCAGAGCCCAGAGCTCTCTTCATCACCGCCAGCGCAGAGCCCTGAGCAGCCGTCTTCACCACTGAGTTCTGCACAGACACCTGCAGCAGCACAGAGCACCACGCCGTCTCACACCTCTCCACGGCCTGATCCTGAATTCCCATATGGGGAGTACCAAGAGTCAACGCAGGGCAGTGGAGATGCTGAGGAAGACGAGGTCTTCTCTCCTATGAGGGAAGATAGCCCGGAGAGTCTTGAACAGAAGACTGACTCAATGGAAGAGACGTTGGGGGCGTGCCTGCAGCAGATCACCATTGAGGCAAAGCTCAAGAAGAAGAAGAAGGCCAAGATTCTTAAGGCCAAACGAGCCAAGAAGCTGAAGAAGAAGAAGGCCAAGAAGGTTGAGGCTGCCGAGTCAGCCAAAGAGAGCACTGAGCCTTTGCTCAAACGACTCAAGGTTGAGGCTGCCGAGTCAGCCAAGCCAGCAGATAAAGGGAAGGCCAAGCTCTACCCTGAAGATGAGCCTCAGTCAGTGAGGTATGTTTCCTCTGATGCTGAGTCCAG
The DNA here is from genome assembly GCA_028017165.1 of Herpetospermum pedunculosum. NCBI lineage: Eukaryota > Viridiplantae > Streptophyta > Magnoliopsida > Cucurbitales > Cucurbitaceae > Herpetospermum > Herpetospermum pedunculosum. The sequence goes on along the minus strand of CM051524.1, from coordinate 25,222,504 downwards.
GGGTGCTGAGCTGAGGAAGAGGGAGTTGCTGCACGAGAAGGGCTTCCTCGACCGACCTGCTGACCTGCCGCAGTTCTTGCGCGCAGGAGTTATAAACCACGGCTGGGAGGAATTTTGCAGACCGCCCAATCCAGCCTACACGAGCATGGTGTATGATTTCTACGCCAATGTGCTCAGCCCTGAGGATGGCCTGTCTGTGGTCAGAGGGGTAGAAGTGGATTTCTCAGCCAAGGCCATCAACGAAGCCTATGGTCTCAAGGGCCAAACACATACAGATTATGCACGGATTGTTGATGAGCCTACTTAGGCAGTTCTGGAAGAGGCCATTCGGACCATTGGCCAGCCTGAAGCTTCCTGGACCGTGTCACGCAATGGGAGGCACACTCTCATGAGTGCCAACCTCACGGCTAAGGCGGCTGTTTGGTTTTCGTTCGTGAGAAGGAGATTGTCCCCAGTGACTCACGAGACTACAATCAACCAGAGCCGTTCGCTGCTGGTGTATGCGATAATGAGAGGTCTCACGATCAACGTGGGAGAAGTCATCACTGCTGCTGTTGCCGAGTGCGCCAAGAAAGGTAAGGGACCATTGTTTTTCCCTAATACTATAACTAAACTCTGTTTGCTTGCAGGAGTTCCCATCGAGCGAATGGAGCAGCAGATGGCTTACACGGGCCACTTGGAGCTGCCTGCTAGCTTGAGGCTGAAGAGGAAGGGGAATATGGAGTTTGAACTGGATAGGCTGGCTGCTGATCAGTCACTATCCATGGCTTGCCTGATGGATATGCAAAGAAGGATGGCTCAATGGGCCACTTACGCGCAGGCACGGGACAAGGAAGTTGCAGACCAACTTGGCTGTATCTTTCCTGACTTCCCCACAAACCTTCTGACTCCATGGGTGCCCCCACGACCACGACAACCTGATGAGGATGACGACATCTGAGTGCTGGTTTGAATTGCACTCAAGGGAGTATTGCTGTTCCCTTAGAAAAATAAACAATTTTCTGCTTTCTGATAGACCATGTGAATTATGCTGTTTTTTCGTACACTTTTGATCTGTTTTAGATGCTTAGTTTTATGTTTTTTATCTTGCTTAGTATAGTCTGATGATAGCTGACTAGGTAGGTTAGTTTTGTTTTATTTTTAGAGAGCTCGAATGACTGGAAAAAGCATGCTTAGAGGCCTTAATCACTGTTATATCTGCCCTGACTGGATTGCGAAATAATTGCGGTACCCGCAATTTTTATTACTGAAAGCATGTTTTGGACTGTCTGTTTAGCTAGGTTGTGATCTGTTTAAATTCCATCTTTTGCTGCTATCATGACTACCATATATAGCTTATCTAAAAGCATGCTGGATGAGTGTCATAGGACACCCTTTGCTAGTTTAAATCAACCTCTAAAAAGCTCAGCATGCACAGCTTTAAGCCCTTATCTGTCTGTTTTTTTTTATTTCTGCTGCTGTGATATTTGCCGTTCGAATGTTTTGTCTATGCCTAGGGCTTTAGATTCTCTTTGTTTTACCTTAGACTAGATGCTTCTAGGATAGTTTGGGGGTGTGCCACCTCAGACACTCATTGGGGACAATGAGTAGTTGAAGTTTGGGGGAGGCCACCCTAGGCCTAGGAACATTCCTCTCTCCCTTAGAAACATAAGCAATCTTCTTCTCCTTTACAAAAAATGATGAACTGAAAAAAAAAATGAAAAATAGAATAAAGAGGGGGGTCTCTCTTAGGTTACTAAGTAATCAGTGCCAAGTGTGTGACCCACAAGTGGCATTGCATCAAAAGGCAACCAAAGGAGAGGCCGCACCTAAGTAAGAAAAAGGGAAAAGAATAGGGAAGAAGAATGTATACCTAGGAGTTATAACTTTGTGGCTTAGATGTCCTATTTAAAAAGAACTCTGATCCTCAATTAGCTAAGCACAAAGTTGTAACTTGTAGGGTTGTTTAGGGAGATGAGTGTATATCCAATGTAGTGATGCCAGGGTTTAGGTTGTTCTCTAAAAGTACTACTGTCACCGTTAATACTAAGACTGGCATGACTCTAAGGAATCCTAGGCACATTAAAAATAAAGCTAGAAGCATGTACTGAGTCTGAGGTAAAGCTAGGCAGAATTTGAAACTTTAGGGATAGTGGCATGATATGACAAAAGCAAGAAGATCAGTTGTAGGGAGTTAATGGAAACAGATGGAGTGTTAGGCAGGCAAAGTCAGAAGAAGCTAGATAAGAGGGTAGTTTTAAGCTTAGAAGTGTGTCACAGGACAACAGTGCTATAGATAGGGATATAGGGGAGTTAGCAAGTGGTTAAAGAAGGTGAAACAGCAGCCTAGGTAAGTCCTTAGTGTGCTTGAGGACAAGCAAAACCTTAAGTTTGGGGGTGTGTTAAGTCTCTGAAAGTGACTTATTTAGGACCCATTTAGCTTAAGAAGATGTACACTTTTAGGTGTTTTTGATAGCATTTAGCCTAAACCTATGCTTAAATATGAGAATGAGAAGAAGGTAGCTAAATTAGGACTTATGCACAATAGGAAAGAAAAGGGTTGAAAACCGGAGGAAAAGAATGAAAAAAACTGCATTGCGACAGCATTGCTAAAACATTGCTGAAGCCGCAATTATTCAAGTGAAAACCGTAAGTTGACTGATCTTTTTCTGTTAATTTCCGTGATTTCAGGGATTCGTTCTTTCTCCTCCATCCATTTTGATATACGACGTTGAAGATTGATGGTTCTCCTTGGCCCAAACGCACCTGCAAACTACTATAAAAGGGGGTCAAAGTCGGAGGTTCAAGCATCATCCGGAAGCGTAGAAGTCCTTTCGCAGCTCCATTTTTCTTCGTGTTTTCCTTTGCCGTCTGTTGGAGTGAGAGTCTCAGCTGTTGGAATCGACAATCTGATAGGAAGGAGAGAAGATCCACCTTCTCTCCCGATTGGATTCATCCAAGCAAAGCTATTCTTTCATCCCCTTCAGCCGAGGCGGTTGCGACGAGGCTTCCAAGCAACATTTACTGTTTTCTGTCTTTCTTTCTCTAGTTTACATTTCTGCTTGTGTTGTTCTCTTTCTAATAGCTAGAACACTTCATTTCGTTGCTTTCTGTCTTGCTGTTGTTTACTTTGAAGCTTTCTTTTGTCCAATCAAACAATCAAGTAATCAAATCTCCATTCTTCATTACACAGTTTCTTGCCTCTGCATTCTACTACTTTCCCTTACTGTTTTGTCTTTAAATTCCTTCTAAGCATGACTGTTTCATCTCGTATTTTTACTTACCCCATATCTATGAGTAGCTAAGTCACTTAGGGGCATGCTAATGACAGAACTATAGGCTAAAAAACGTAAACCAAGCATGTAGGATAGCTCTCGAACCATTGATTGTATGTAAGCTTCATCCCACGGGCAATTTCGATTGGCCATCCATTTTGTTCAAAGAACTCCTAACCTCTGGAAGGAGTAAGAGTTCAGAGTCGTATAATCATGCTAGCCTTTCAAGGTAACCAGAAAACGGCTTAGGAATAAGCGTTTTCCTAGTACAAACTAAACACTTCTGCTTTAACAAGATGCTTAAGATCTTACTTTGAGTTGAGTAAACTAAAGAATCTAATGCATGGAATCGGACGATACATGAGATAGAGTGAGTTTGATGCATAGAGAGTTGATACAATGCTTGGGAATCGTATTAAAATGCCTATAGGATAGTCGTTAGTAGCCCTTAATTCTCCATTTTACACACTTTCACTGTTTTTACAATTGCGGAAACATTGCGGTGCCCGCAATTCTGCTAAGTTACCATTTTGTTTAGCTGTTTTCTTCTTCGTTTATTAATTCCATCTCTTGTCCTTTGAGTCTAATTTCAACTTGCATTTGTTTATGTTACATTCCTTTATATGTTCGGTAAGAAGTAGGCAATTAAAAACCAATTTGAACCCATCAAATCCACCCCTTCTTTCTTAACAAAACACTTCGTGAATAGCTAAAAATAAGTCTCTGTGGGAAAACGAATGAAAAAATACTCATTACTTGCTATAAGATCATGTATGCTTGCATGTTCTGAGTGCTCTCTCTCTCTCTTATTGCTTATTCTTATTAACACATTGAGCACGCAACAGTGACCAGGGGACTCATTTTTGCAACCGATCTGTGGATTGCTGAGGAAGTATGGTGTGCATCATCACGTGTCCACCGCCTACCATTCCCAAGCTAATGGGCAAGCTGAAGTCTCCAACAGAGAGGTAAAGTCAATTCTAGAGAAAACCGTGAGGCCGAGCAGGAAGGATTGGAGCGTTCGTTTGCAGGATGCTTTGTGGGCCTACCGCACCGCCTACAAAACCCCTATCGGTATGTCCCCATACCGGTTGGTTTTTGGTAAGGCGTGCCACTTACCCGTGGAGATTGAGCACAAAGCATTCTGGGCGATCAAGAAGTGTAACATGAGCTCTGACGAAGCTGGTGAGGCACGACTGCTTCAGTTACAGGAATTGGAGGAACTCCGTTTGGACTCCTACGAGAACTCTAAGATCTATAAAGAGAAGTCCAAACAGTTTCATGACCGAAGGATCTTAAAGAAGAATTTCGAAGTCGGTCAGAAAGTTCTACTATTCGATTCCCGTCTGAAGTTCATGCCAGGTAAGCTACGTTCCCGTTGGAAAGGACCCTATATCATAACTAAAATTTTTCCTTATGGCAGTGTGGAGATTCAGAGCTTGGACTCGGATGAGGTGCAAAAAGTGAATGGGCACCGGTTGAAGACTTTCCACGAGGGGGACGCTGAATGCTATGACGCCACATTACTTCTAGCGCCGCCCCCGATCGATTATGGATGAGTGGACGAGAGAATACACTCGAGCAATCGACTCTAAAAATTTGCGCTTCTCGGAGGCACCCGAGCTTGGACTGTAATTTTGTTATTTACTGTTTTGCTTTTGTTTATATTAGCTTTTGAATTTGTTGTCTGCTTTCTTAATTTCTTAGGAGAAGAGGTGGAATGACCGAAAATTCGAGAGTACATTGGAAGACGATGGTGCACATCTCCACCCGTCGACTCCATAAAATTCAGGGGAGGTTTTCTGTTCCCTTAGAATTTTATTGTTTTAAATCGTTGAATGCATTGGGGACAATACATATCTTAAGGTGGGGGGTGGAGTTTGTTGATAGATAGAGATGAGACTTCTTAGTAGTCGTCGGGCGTATGTATACTCTGATGGTTAGATTAGAATCTGAATGCATGTTGTCCGATGAGGACGGTCTGTGATTTGCTTGTGAACACTCCGTATTTGCATGATTCGAAAATTTGACAATGTATGCACATTTTGAGCTTATTTTAAAAAAATTTCTGTTATTTCCCTACATTTACTGAGAACATAGCCCTTTTATTCTCAGCTCCGTAGGTCTAGAATGATCTTATTTTGTCTGAAACCTTGTTGTCACCCCGAAAGGTACCATTAGGGAGGCTTGATGTGTAGAGGTAGTAATGACTCATTTGTTGTATAGCATAGCTATTGCCTAAAAAAAAAAGTGTTAGCATGAAAAATAAAAACAATATAAACTTCTTGTGTTGCCCGTGTAACCAGGGGTGATCGTGTAACCCACGGTTGTCACTGCATGAAAGGGGAACTAATAGAAGTGCGCAATGGTCCTTAAAAACGTGAAGCTAGATTTAGTTTGACGTGTTAGGCTCTCTTGGAGAAAAAAAAAAAAAAAGTGGTTCAAAAAGAATAAAGGGTACAAAGTACTCAAAGAATAGAAAGAAAATGTAGGCCTTATGTTTTGTTGCTTTTTCTATCGCTGAAAGCCATTAGACTGTTATTTTCGCCATAAGTAGGGGGAAAACAAGTTATAGGACTGTATAAGGTTGTTCCGGGCTTGCATGAGCTAGATTGAGAGGTTCTAAACACACACACACGTAAGGGAATAGGAGTTAAAATTTTGAAATGATTTCAACGTTTTCATGCATTTGATGGTTTTGCATTTATTCAAGTACCTTGTTTCACAAGCATTGAGATTAGAGTTTTCAGCATGCGTTTAATTCTTTGGAGATTATTGAGAGTATACCTTGCTCTAGGACTAGCAAGATTTAGGTCGGGGGTATTTTGATAGCTCCAAAATAGAGCTATCTTTATGTCCCTAATTCTGGCTAAAACCATGATATATATTGATTAAAATGCTTCCTTGTAGGTGAATTCATGGTAGAGAGCTCGGGAAGTCCAAAGACACATTTCGGGGCTTAAAGTGTCGTTTTAGAGCTTCATAGATGCATCGGGAGTGAAATGGCTTAAAGAATCCAAGAGATGGCAAAAATTGCCTTGAAGAGACAAATTTGGCCATCCAAACCCGAGAGCTCACTTGCATGGGCGGCAGCGTCGAGACGCTGGCCGAGGGTCTCGACGCCGCCCAGACACCATCCGACGCACGCGCGCGCCCCAGCGTCGAGACGCCGCTCGAGGGTCTCGACGCTGCCCCGACTGCCTACCGAAGACGAACCGCGCGACAGCGTCGAGACGCCGCCCGAGGGTCTCGACGCTCGCCCGACAAATTTCCAGATGGACGCGCGACAGCGTCGAGACGCTGTCCGAGCGTCTCGACGCCCGCGCGCGCGCGAAAACCAACTTAGGGCACAGCGTCGAGACGCTTGCCTAGCGTCTCGACGCTCCGACACTTAAAGGCGTGAAAACGCCACATTTTTCCTAACTTTTCATTCTCCTTCTTCTTCCAACTTTGCTCTCGGGTCTACACTCTTTTTCCACCATTTTTGGGCTTCTTCTTCTCCTCTTTGTATGTTACTAAGCTCTGCCATGGGGGATTGGATTTATTCATCCTCCATGGAAGGCTAAACGAAGGTTAGTACTTAATTTCGATTTGGGTTTTGTGAATTATGGATGTTTGGGGAGGTTTTGCCCCTTTGTAAATGTTGAGATAATAAGCATGTTTCTTGCATCTCTTGCTTGTTCTTATTCCAATTCTAGCATGTGTAGCTAAATTAGATTGACGCTCTAATTCCTATGCATGATAGATGGCTAAAGGTTGGGACGTATAATTGCCCAAACCGCTAGGTAGCACGGGCTTAAGCATGGCTAATTGATTCATTCCGAAGTGACAGTTGGTAATCTGAATTAATTAACGTTTTCATGTTAGGCTTTAGGCGAGAGAGAAACCGGGTTAGTCTTAGGATTAAGCCGTCACAATGTTCCCGTCACTGGCTTATGGTCGATTTAGGGGTCGCGACCTTGAATGGATTGTTGGCCAAGAACGATTAGAATTGCACGTTTCTAATCATATCTTTGATTCATTTGAGTTAGAAATAGCTAAATGAATTGTGTGCATGAACATGGCTAGCGAGTAAATTGTATCGATGAACCGAACATCCATAACGATCAATCCCATTGCTCGAAGTTAAGTGCAACCATTTAATTTTCGCATTCGTCATTTAATTTTCCGTTAGTTGCATATTAGGAGCTCCCTTCCCCCCAAACCAAATTACCATTCTTTTATTTGTGCATACTTTTTATCATTAGCAAACTAGGCTTAGTTAGATTAAATTTCTTATTTCATTGTGGATCGACCCCGTTGCCACTAAGCTTCAAATAGCTCGGTGTATTCGGGTTTATAAATTGTATTTTGGCAAGCCTCGACAGCTTGAATTTGGAGTACCACATAAAGTGCTCTACGAGCGTGCATGGTGGCCCGACATCTCCGCATCTTGTGCCATGAAAAGGTGAAAAGAAAGAAGAAGGACGAGTAGACTATACCTCAAGCTTTCAGAAGAAGGTTGCACGATGCTCGAACAAGCCGAATGACAAGCATAAATGGTCTGTATGGTCGAAAGAGACAATGTTTTTATAGCCATTGATAACTCCATTTTGGAGCTATTATTCACTTCCTAAATCTAGCTAAATTCCGCTTTTAATTGGTTTATTTATCTCGTTTATAGGAGATTTGCGGAAAAGAGCTCGTGCGTCCATTGGACCCGTTTTGGAGCTAAAAGCGGTGTTTTAACGCCCCAGGAATGCATCGGGAAAAGGGCAAAGTGATCCAAGAAGAACCGGACCAAAATTGCCTAAGAGAGGCAATTTTCCAGCTCAAACCCGAGAGCAAGCGTCGAGCAGTCAGCGTCGAGACGCTTGCTCGACGCTGCCTGGCGTCGAGACCCTTCTGCGGCGTCGAGACGCTCCGAAGGAGGCGCGCGGAGGAAATTATCGGGCCAGCGTTGAGACGCTCGCCTAGCGTCTCGACGCCATCGCGAGGCGCGCGCGGAGTAATTAGGTCGCAGCGTCGCGACGCTGCCCTAGCGTCTCGACGCTTCGACGATTTTAAATCGGCTGAAGGACGATTTTCAGCCATTCTACTTCGCACTTCATCTTCTTCCTCTCGGCTTTTCTCCATTTTTTAGCTTAGCTCCTCCATTTGTGGCATGTTTTGGAGCTTTTAACTTGTAATAGGATAGAGATGACTTTCATGGCCTCCGTTGGAGCGGTGGTGACAATCCGTCCCATGGACGGCTAAGGTATTGTGAACGGTTTGAGATAATTTGAGGGATTATTTGTTAGATTTCTATGCTTTGATAATCCATGCTTTAATTTCCAACTTGGTTTCAGATTTGTATGCATTTATTGTTCTTACTTCATCCTATGCATGCGTTAGATTTCGCCGACTGACAATCGCGTTTTCTAGCTTATGTTAGCGTTAAAGAGTAGCGATGTCGTGCCTCTCACTATTCGACTAGTAACACAGAACAATAGAACTAAATCGGAGTATCGAGTCATGCATAATAGTTGTTGGTTACATTCAGCGTTGGCGGGTAGCCAGTTAGCATTTTGATTACATGATCGAATGTCCGTCGCGGTATGCCAGTGACTGTTTATAGTCAATTTGGGGCTGATCACCCTAAGGAAACTTTAAATAATGTTTAATTGGATCTTCTGATTTGGTTAATTACTATGGAGCCGGTTACACTAGGTGTTTGTCGGAGTAACCGACCGCGTGTATTAAAAATTGTTAGCCTTAGGATTGTATTAAATGATAAGTTGTAGAATGTCTAACAAAAAAATCCCGAAAATCCACAAACCGTGCACTCGTCAATCTCTCTCTCTCTTAATTTTCCGTTAGCGATTATTTCTTTTATCTGCATGCTTAAATATCCCCCTGTTACAAAAACCCAATTATTCAATTGATTTCAATTCCAATTTAATTTCAATCACGTCCTTCTCCGTGGATCGACCCTGTTACCACTAGCTGCAAAGCTTTGGTTAATAGGCTTATAAATTGTATTTTGGCAAGCCTCGACAGCTTGAATTTGGAGTACCCCAAAAGTACATCTACCAAAATTGGCGCCGCTGCCGGGGAGGGGCAAAAATTGATTGAAATCATGTTTGAATTGAAATTTGGTTTATTGATTGTGTGCTGAAATTTTTTTCTGTTTGTAGCTTGTATGTTTAAAATTTTGTTTGTGTATGACCCGTTCTTCTGAGATTAGTGGATTACAGTTTATACCTGAGATCGAAAGAGAAGAGCGGCGGTTGAGAAGAGAGGCCCGCGAGGGGCAGAGATTGTTTGAAGAAGAAGGCGATCCCTTCTTTGGTGACGAGATGGCGCAAGGAGAAGCGCCAAGGACGTTGAAACAGCTGGCAGCGCCAGATTTAAATTTGCAACCCCTGTGCATCAACTACCCCGTGGTAGCAGGTAATTTTGAATTAAAATCTGGTTTAATTCACCAGTTGCCTTCTTTCCATGGTAATGCAGGCGAGTATGCAAATAAGCATTTGATGGAGTTTCATTGCGTTTGTGCGGGGATGGAGCCCGCAGGAGTGACGGAGGAGCAGCTGAATTTGAGGGCATTCCCCTTTACGCTTAAGGACAAAGCCAAGGATTGGCTTTATTATCTGCCCCCGGATCGATCACAACGTGGCAGGACATGAAGAGGGTTTTCCTGGAGAAGTATTTCCCTGCGTCCCTGGCCACAACTCTGAGGAAGAGAATTTATGGGATCACTCAGGACGTGGGTGAGTCTCTGCATGAGTAATGGGAACGCTTTGGGCGCCTGTGCGCAAGCTTCCCGCATCATCAGATTGCCGATCAGCTCCTGATCCAGTATTTTTATGAGGGTATGACGCCTCATGATCGGCAGATGATCGACGCAGCGAGCGGTGGGGCTCTGATTGACAAGACCCCGGTTGAGGCCAAGCAGCTAATTGCAAACATGGCGGCCAACTCGCAGCAGTTTGGTATTCGTGGGCAGGGGCATGTTCACAGTGTGAGCCAGAGCCATGAGATGACAGAGATGAAGGCCCAGGTGGCCGAGATTGGAAATTTATTGGAAAAAAAATTCGGAGGAAGCCGAGAAGAGGAGGTGAACGCAATCGGGGGATATACTTCCAACCCAAGGAAGTATCATCCTTACTCGAAAACATACAACCCCGGTTGGCGCGATCACCCTAATTTCAGCTATGGGAATAGGGAAGGACAACAACGCTTCCAAGGCCAGTCCCATGATAGGCCAGACACTTCCTCCCAAGCTCAAGCCTCGAGCTCCTCCAGTTCGTTGGAAGAGATGGTTCGGACCATCGTGACGTCGACCAGCCAGTTTCAGAAAGAAGCTCGAGAAGAGCTAAACTCACACAAAGTCGAGCTGCAAAACTTGAACAGGCAGCTGACACAAATGGCGGTGTCGATAAGCAAAATAGAGAGCAAGAGCTCTGGGAAGCTTCCTTCCCAAACCACGGTGAACTCATGCGAGAACGTAAGTGTAATCCAGCTGAGGAGTGGGAAATCAGTTCCCTCCAGAGCCGTGAAGGAAGCAGAGGACAACCTGAACGAGTCCGCCCCGATTGCTCCCAAGAATCTGAATGTTGAGAAAGAGAAAAATGTGCAAGAGAATGTCGCCAAAGCACCCTTCCGCAGTAGGCTTGCGAAGCCTACTCTAGTGAACGAAGACGAGGAGGTCTTGAGAACCTTCCAGAAGGTGATGGTGAACATACTGCTCCTTGAGGCAGTGAGCCAAGTGCCGAAATATGTCAAATTCCTCAAGAGCTGGTGCACAAAGAAGAGGAAGTCCAGAGGGACTGAAAAGAGAAAGGAGAATGTTTCTGCGATCCTCCCAGGTACGTTGCCCGCCAAGTGCAACGATCCAGGTACTTTTACTATCTCTTGCATGATAGGTAGTAAAATAGTCAAAAATGCCATGCTTGACCTTGGAGCTTCTGTGAACGTTATGTCTTATGCTTTATTTCTTGAACTGAACTTAAATGAATTGCATGAGTGTGACGTGGTTGTCCAGTTAGCTAACGGATCGAGTATATTTCCTAGAGGGAAGGTTGAGGATGTTCTCGTGAGAGTGGGTGAGATGATGTTCCCTGCTGATTTTCTTGTGCTTGATATGAATGAAAAATCTGTGCATGCTTCGTCCTCTATGTTGTTAGGACGCCCTTTTCTTAAGACCGCTAAGGTCAAAATTAATGTGTTCAAGGGTGTAATTTCCTTAGAGTTTGATGATACAGTGCATGGGTTTTCTTTATTTGAGAAGAAGTCTGTGGAACATGTATCTTGTGTTGAGTATGTCAAGAATGAGAGTCTTACCTCGCGCTTGAGGGATGATTCTCATGTCTCTGCTAAGAAATCTGATTTAAATTTGATTGAAATGAATGTTGTTTTTTGCACTAACAAATGTGATATTCACGTGCTTGAGGCACGAAGAGTGCAAAAAGTTTTGAATGATGATTGCAGGTGTAGTGTGGAAGAGGACAAGACTGGAACGTCCCCCGCACTCTCAGAATATGGATGAGTCTTTGGAAAGAATTCAGTCGAGCAAACGACTTTAAAAATTCTGCGCTTCTCGGAGGCACCCGAGTGATGAAATGTTTTTTCTGTCTATAATTTCGTTGCTGTTTTTTGTTGTTTTTAGTTTAATTTAGACTTATGTTGTTTGCTGTTTTTTTGTTAGGAATCGAGGAAGTTGAGGAAAATTTTGGGCTTCGATGATGAGCGCGCCGCTTCCTTTCCCTCGCCAACTTCGCAAAGAGTCAGGGAAGTGTATTTTCTTTTTCCCTTTAACTTTGTGTATCTGACTAAGTGGCATTGAGGACAATGCCAACTTTTGAAGTTGGGGGTGGAGTTTGTGGATAAGCATGTGTAGTCGGTTGAGCAGTGCTAATTTTGAATATTGAAGTGCTTGGGACTCTGTTTACTGTTTTCTAATTATGATAATCTAGGAAATGCATGTTGGAAATCTGAGCACGTACATAATCTAGTTTTTGCATGATGAGTTTTGAATTTATTAGGTTCATGTCGAAAATTTAAAAAAAATTTATGTTGCTCCCTTGCATCTATCGAGCACTTAGGCAACCTCATCTTAGATTCCGTAGGCTTAGTAAATCGCATGTAGCATTAATTCTTGTTTTCACCCCGAAAGGCACCCTTAGGTAGCTTGTTGCATGAGAGTTAGCGGTCGATTAATCGAGTTAGCTACGCTAAGCCTAAAATAAAAAAAAAATCGAAAAGCATGTTGGCAAGAAAAATCTCTCGAGGCGCTCCTCCTTCTTATTGGTGCACCTAAGAAGTGAGCGTTAGTCCTTAAAAATGTGAAGTTTATGCATGAATTTGACGTGTTAGGCAACTCGAGGTTGGAAATAAAAAGAGAATAAATTGTTGGGTTCAAAGAACCATAATATAGAGTACAAAGTACTCGTGAAAAGAAAAAGGAAAGAGAAAATTTTTAGGTCTCTTAGTTTGCTACTCTCTCCTGTGTAAGTCAAGTGTAGACTGTTCTTAAACGCTAGAAGTAGGGGGAAAACGGGATGATGTGTTGCATGTGGTTTTTTCGGGCTTATATGGGTTTAGGATAGGTTGTCTAGCACACACACACACACGTTAGGGAGCGATAGTTAATTTTTGATATGATCGTAGTAAATGCATGCACGGATTGCTTTCATGATTATGTTGTGTTTGAATTTGTAAAATGCATTGAGATTTGAGTTCGTAGCATGTAGGCATGTCCTTTGAGTCAATTTCTTTATTAGCCTTGCTCGAGGACTAGTAGACTAGACCTCAAGCTTTCAGAAGAAGGTTGCACGATGCTCGAACAAGCCGAATGACAAGCATAAATGGTCTATATGGTCGAAAGAGACAATGTTTTTATAGCCATCACCCCCTCAATCATGACCGTAGGATGAGTGACAATCAAACGACGGATGGCCAGGGCCCCAAAGCGTCCATAATTTTGACGTCACTCCAGAGCTAATTCTTACACCAACAACACGTATGACAACCCAACCCACCAACAAGCGACCTGATTCGTCAGTGGAGCCAATGTAATGGGTAAAGCCCACTCTACTGCCAATGACACAAATCTCGAGAGGCCCACGTGGCCCAATTACCTGAAGAGGCAACTTCTGCCTCTACAGTAAGGTTGTCGAGCTAGGCAGACGATCCGACTACCCAATGGGAAAATATATTGATCGACCTCCCTGCCAGCTACTCACCTGCCACGCTAGAATAGGCGTACAACATTGACATCATTACCAACATAGCTTACACTATAAATAAGAGAGTTCATTCCACATATATGGTATGCAATCCAACCCTATCTACTCTTAAGTTTGGTTTTAACCATACTTAAATCTCCTACTGACTTAGGCATCAGAGTGTGTGGTGTCGAGCACCACAATGGTGCAAGATCTCTTCTTTGTAGGTTATCTTGGCTCAGGCAGCTCATCTGACCTCGGCTGAACATGACGGAAATCTCGCATCAACATAAACTTTTTTTACCCAACCTATAAAGCCACATAATATTTTTAGAAGATTTCTTTTATTAGATTTTATTTTGTAATCTATTCAGCGCCCATGAGAGAATATTAATTTAGAATTCTTCGATGAGAACTTAATATACAGTAAAAATTGAATACATTGTTCGAGTATCAATGTGTGATGGCATAAATCAAGAGTTTATGATAAAAACGTATTTTCTTACCAAGTTTAATCAATTAAAATCTAAAGTATAATTATATAAATTTATATCTTAAATGTTTAAAAGTTAATTAAGTCCATTTAGTGATTCATACTTATTTTTCACATGATTTCATTTAAAATGAACTCAAAATCACCTAAATAAAATTATTCTCCTAAAATCCTACAAAAGTAACAAAAACAATTTATCATGTAATTTTTTAAAAAAAGTAGAGAAAGGTAGAGGAAGACAAGAAGATTAAAAAAACACTAATATTAATGAAAAACCGCTAATATCTATTTGATCTCATCATTTCTCTATAAATTATGTTAATCCCTGTATTTAAAGAAGTTTTATACACATGTGAAAATTATGCATTAGCGATTTTAAAACGAAATTCCAAGGGAGAGGGTCTAAATTGATTCACTTATAAAATTTTAGTGTTTTAATTAATAAAAATATTTAGTTAAACACGATGTGGGATTGGAGATATTCGAATCTCGAACCATCTTGATCGTTTATGAAGTCTTTGCATGTTTGTTAGAATTCATGCATAAATGATGAAAAATTAATACACTTTGTGAATATTTAGGTGAAGTATGAGAAAAAGACTTCAGCAAAGTCCCAGCAAAGCAAAGACCTTTGAGATTGCGAAAGTATTGTACCAACATTATTCTTGAAAAAGTTGTACTTGATCACGTGGGTCTGCAGACAAGACTGTCCCCATTCGTACGAGCAAAGAAAGAAAATTCAATGAAAATTTAGGATCTGTTTCAGGACAAGGTTTTTGTAATCTCAAAGTCCTTATTAAGGATGGAGTAGCCCCAAATGAGTGATAGACCATTTTTTAGAGATATAATTTTTAGAGTTTTTTTTAGAGAGATAATTTTTAGAGTTTTTTTTTAGAGAGTTTTTTTTGTTGTACCTTGAAGGATAAGTCGTTGGAGAAGAAAGAGTTGCCATTGATTACAATTGTCGGAGAAGAAGGAGTTAAGCTGAAACGTTGGCAAAAAACTTTTCCCCGTCACAAAAGTTGCTGCGAAATCATCTCCTTCTCTTTCTCCTTATCTTTCTCCTTCTTCACTTAATCCATTCTTGTTTTAGTATTTCTTGTTGTTGTCATTATATTTTGTTTGAGTCATTTTGTGCTACTATCTTGTAACATCAGGTAATCTCCAAAAGAGGAAGGTTGGAAGTATGAAGTTATTAATTATTTGATGTTTAACATCCATATGTGCAAAGTTTTCTGAGTATGTTTGTTTTCATGTCAGTAATGCATTTTCGACCGGTCATCCATTATGCATTAGTGAGTCATTGATCTTTGAGAGCAGTATAGGTCTTTGAATATTCATACTCATGTTAGCCTTTTATGGTCAGAAGCAAGGAGTTTAGAGATAATCACTTCCTTAACACACTAACAATCAACATGTTCCCATGAATAATAGTACAATGAGAGTTGACTATTAATGCTTGAAATACCGAGGGGTTTCTATGATTATGATATGTGGTTAGCTTACACATTTGTCTCGCTAAAGCATCATTGAGATACTTACTTGAAGATAACTTATGACCTGACCCTATTTTCTCACTTTGTGACAAGTTTCTGTATTTGTTTCCTTACGCGTTTATTTCGGTATCGCATAATTATCACATCTCTTGTTCGTTGTTGAATCATTGTTTACATTTATTTCGCTATGTTTTTGTCTCAACATCTTTGTTATTTACTTGTTTTCTGCGTATTTTATGTTCTATTATTATTTAACAAACACCACAACACTCAAAATATATTTGGTTAACGTTACCCGTTTGGTTTACTTTTAATCGTTTTTATCAAGAAAATCATCAAGTCTCCGTGGAATCGATATAAAAATACTTATTACTTGTTGCATGTGTGCATACTTGCACGATTGAGTGTTCAATTTCATTGCATATTTTATAACACACCGGGCACACGCAAAACTTAAGGTCAAGAACCATTTGAAAGTTTTACAAAAGTTAATTTAGACTACTTGAATTCAATTTACTTAGATGAAGTAGATGAAGCTCAAGTCCATTTCTATCTATTTTGATATATGTTTTTTTATATTGTCCTTTAATGTACTTGAAGTATTAGTAACTTCTTTAACATATACTTATGTATATATGTGAAGTAAACAAAGAAATATGTGCTTGAGAGTAATAGTTATAAATAGAGTGGATCCCAATTAAATATGGGATTGTAACTATTTAAGTAATTGTATAGTGAAATATAGATATAACATAACTTTTAATTAAATTATTAAGATTTTACTACAAGGTAAGTAAGGAAAAAATGACCTAAGAACTTACCTTAATTTATTTTTTATTTTTTTTTTTTATCTTTTTTTTCCAAACTTTAATAAATATTATGAAAAAAAAATGAGGAGGGCCTTACAACTCGGGGCCAAGACACAAAAAAACATATCAAACATAACAAAGAAAACACCTCAAGAAAACAAATCCGAAAGAGAAACACTAATAGAAGTAGGGCCCAACTTATAAGTCATATCAGCCCAGACACTAATAATAACAGATTGATAGCAACAGGGACTAGCCTCATGATCATGGGAGTTCCGTTCTCTCAGAAACTACATAGAGAATACGAAGAGTATTAACTTACCACTTATGTTTACTCAGACTATATTAATATTTTCTTAACCCAACCTTTGGTACTTTCACCCAGAGTCTTAGAGTTTATATGGGTGAGATGAAGAGTCAAAAGACCCCTTTTAACACATAATGGTTGTGGATACAAAGAGTAGGGAGAAAGAAGAGGTTAAAAATGTTTATTTAATCCTTTAGTTTATTTAATCTTAATTAGGTTTTCTTAACCCATCTTTTGGACTTTAACTCATGGGTCATTTGAAGTTTAAATGAGTGAATTATTGAAGATCCAAAAGTCACTTTTTAATACTTCTGGGACGTTCATATAATGAGGGAAAAAGGATACATTGTTTCATATTGCAATGAACTTCATTTTTAAATTCATTTTTATTCCAAGAAAGCCTAAAGAAATTTGAAAGTTTCTTCTCTAACCTCAATCATAATGCTCAAAATCATATCTTTGAGAGATAATGATTTGTTTTCCAAGTTCTTTCAAGTAGTCCTCATGAGTTTTACAAGATTGTTTAACGATTGCATCAAATCGGTCAGAAGAAGGTATTTTAGCATCATTTAAATATTTTTAGTTGCTAGATATTTTCCTTCATCCATTATTTACGATTGAGATGAAAACACACCAACTGTAAGCATCCCTTTCCCTATTATTTGAATTTGTTAGAGTTTCTCATGAAAACGTTTAGGGAGTCTTTTAAATCTAAAACAGGTTGATTTTTATGCTGAAAAATAGAATTAAAAATGCTCCAAAACAATCCTTAAAATTACTCAAAAATAATGTTTATGCTATTTTTTTAGTTATAGCTTGAATAATATAGAAATTTAAATGCCTTTGTTATTTAACATTTTTATCATGACCAGTAGTCTAAAGTAAGCATAGAAATATTTGTAAGAAATTCAAATTAATTTTGATGATTAATGTTTAATAGGGCTTAAAATCGATAAAAACTATTATAATTTGTGTTTCAAATTTTTAGTAAATTATTTTTATGTAATGTGTAGCTATAAATTAGAAATTAATATGATCACTCAATAAATATCTTATGAATTTTAAATATTAATTTGATGATTATTATTAACTATGTTAGTTATTACGCAGTATATAAGCTAGTTATTAGAGTTAGTGTCTTTAGCTAGTTAATGGGTTTCGTTTAGGAAAACTAAATTTGAGTTGTTAAGACTTAATTTTAATCATGTTATATGTTATTTAGGTAGTTTTAAATGAAATTCTATTATAAGTAACTGAATTGACGGTTTGTAGCGAATGGTTATGATGTTTAATTGTTTAATTGATTGTTGAAAGTCTTGTTATATTGTTTGAATATATGTCTGATTGATTTTTTGTTTTATGATATTTGATATTTTTTTGTATCATTCTATGTTACTATGATTGATTAGTGAAGCATGTTTAGGTTCAGTAATGACATATTGTATGTTACGCATTACATTCAAGAAGTTAAGTTAGTAGATTCATCAGTTAGAGAAGAATATCATAAGCATAAGATACACAAATTAAGTGGTTATGTTATGCAGCTAGATGTATGAATATGACAATAGTATGGTTTTTGCTAATGTATTTGGTCTTGAGAAACAAAATTAGTTCATTTTAATGGTATTTATAAGCAGCAATTATTTTGCAAATATTACACGCATAATTGACAGTTATGGCATGAGGTATTTCTACTTAGAATAACGCTAAATCAATGATATAAGTATGTATGTAAGAATATGTAAGCAATTACATGTATGGTCTATATGTTAGGATGTGATATGCGAATATGTAAGCAATTACATGTATGGTCTATATGTTAGGATGTGATATGCAAACACATGTAAGTTTGATGTGTGTGTTTGAGCATGAAAGTTTCTTATGACAAGAATCACTTCGAAGATATTTTTAAACTACTTCTCGTGATTTTATATTTTTTTTAGATAGTCCTATAGATGATGGTGAATTGATTGAGGATAATTTTGCCATTGAAGAAGAAGAGTGTTAAGGAAAATCGGACCCCGCATGACTTTGCTTTTGGTCACCCAAAAGGCTTTATATACCACATCCTCCCCTCGAAAAAAGTACCACGCACTCCAACAATCGTCATATTTATCCGTCAAACTTCCTTTCACCTCTCTAGCTCTTATCTAGGGCAAACTTCCTTTCACCTCCGCCGCCTTTTTCCGATAGAGCCCTAAGGGCATGACTCTGATACCACTTGTTAAGGAAAATCGGACATCCACAATGATATGATATTGTCCACTTTGGGTCGAAACCCGCATGACTTTGCTTTTGGTCACCCAAAAGGCTTTATATACCATGATCTTCCCCTAATTTTAACCAATGTGGGACTTTGGTCGCACTCCAACAAAGAGAGTCTTGAGATGTGAAAGAATTTTTAAGTCAAACTATTTATAACCAGAGTCTTGAGAAGATGTGTGGAAGAATTTTTAAGCCAAACTAATTATAACCACATCTTTATTTTATGTTTATATCATTAGAGATAATTTTCGTTGCTATAAATAAATTTTAAGTTTTATTTTAAGTTGCCAAGAGTATGATTATAGAAGGAATAAGTTTTAATTTTAAAAAAATTATGCGTTAATAATTATCTCAATATTATTAGAAAAATACCAGGCTTGAATGAACCAAAAGGACACACATTCTTTCCTTTGTTATCCATTTTACATGAAGGTTATGATAGATCATCTTTCTATCATTTTTTAAGGAAAAAGTTCAATTATATTCTTGGGCTAAATTGATTAGTCAATTTTAATTTTTAATAATCAATTTCATCATATCAAACGGTTAATTTGAATAAACCGGGAAAATAAATATATAGTCAAAAACTAAATTAGAAAATTATTGAAGAAAGAGGAAAATTGCATCCGTGTCAATTAAGAGTACAATATTTTTGTCAATTTAGAGTCGAATAATTAAAAATATAGCACTATTTTGAAAGATTTAAAAATATGACAATTTTTATCCTTGATAATCTTCTATCAATGATTGTCACTAATAACATATCAATGACTATTACTGATAACTATTGATATACTTCTATTTTTAAAAGAATTTTTTCAATGACTATCATTTATAGTAATTTATTAGTAATAGTTATTTTATCCATGACAATCGTGATAGCAATCTATCAATTATTATCACTGATAATTTTGTCATAATTGTAAAATATTTTATATTTTATTATATTTGTCATTATTTCGAGTTTGATTGTTATTTATGCAACCAACCAAGGGCGGAGCCACGTTGGGACTAGGGGCACTTGCTCCCCTGAAATTATTAATTTCATATGTTTGTATATTGAGGTTAGGAAAATATAACTAAACTTTATATATTTGTATAAACAAACTGGGTAAAAGTAACAAAATGTTCCATTAGTCTGATGGTAAGGGGCATGGACTCCTAGTCTTTTTTTGGGCATGCCCCAAGTTCAAAACTCCATCAACCGACATTTGAAAATTTAATTTTGTATTTAATAGATACACAATTTATTTTTAAATGTCGAATAAGCTGATTACACATTAATTTTATGTCTAACAAAATATTTAATATTTTAAATTTTTTAATACGTCTTTATTAGATTCAAATTGAAAGTTTAATTATTAGACACAAAATTAAAAGTTGAAGGATTCATCAGACTAAAAATTGAAAGTTTAAGAATTTGTTACGCACATTTTAAAGTTCAAGGACTATATAGATATAAATCGAAAAATTCAAGGACTAAACTTGCAATTAACTTCTATTGAAAATTGTACCGCTGCTGACAAAAACAAATTCTGGACCCCAACTGCAACCAACCATAAGAATTAAAATAAAACACACAAAACTCAACTAAACAAACATGGAAAATCACCACTTGTAGATTGAATTTGAATGAAATTAAAAAATTAAAGTTTGATTACCCTTTCAACTAAGCATGGGAAAAAAAAAATATATATATATATATAATGAAGGTTCTCCCTTCTTTATAATACAAATCATGTTTCAATGATTTGTTTTCTTTAATCTAAATAATCTAAATGCTAGGATTTTTTTCCAACTTTTAAAGATTATGTGCTTATAAAATAAACAAATAATCTGTGGCTTTGTGTGTTGACAAAGAAAGATGGTAGAATTCCATTTTTAAGACCAATGACCCCATGAACAAAACATCACAACATTAACTAATTAATCAACAATTTAAAATGTTAAACAAAGCCACTCCATGCAGTGGAAATCTTTGTAATAATCATTAAGAGGCAACTATACATTTATTAATTAGGAAAAACAACAGGAATAAAGCAATAACACTTTATGCTATGCAATGCAAGTTGAGATTAATTAAGCATATGAATCCCAAAGGCCAACTTCCTACCAAATACACTAATCATGCTTTTTATCTCTAACCTAGGATATACAATTCTTCCTAAATTAATTCTTGATTATACTTAATTAAGCATATGATTAAGTTCTATATCAACATTGATTCCGCAAAACTAAGCACCCTTAGAATTAATCAAATAGTTTATGAAGCACATGTTTGAATTAATTTAATAATTAATTCATATGTGGATAACAAATTCAATAGCAATTATATTTGGGCTATTTAATAGGCATTTGTGTGATCTTGATTATGGACTCAAGACTTCTCATATAGTGGTGTGACCTGTTGAGCAGATACCCAACCCGTTGGTTCTAGGAGATTATGAGAAATCCTAGGATCAACAACTATATATATATATAGTTCAAGTTATTGTCCACAATCGCCATGCTGCTTTAGTCTTCTATCCCCCATGTGATAGAGAGGATTATCAAACAACATAGTGTTGTGGGCTATGGATTCATCACATCTAATGATTCCAGGTAATTCTAATCCTACTAATTAAGTTTTCTTCCATGCTTAAGATCTTAAAAGTTTTATGAGGATTGTTCTTGAATTAAATGTTTTTATTTTTGAATAATCCTATATTTAGTTTTTCCCTATATATTTCCATCCAGATAAACCCTAAAAAATTTATCCTTTTTGTTGCATTTTTTATAAATAATTAAAAAGAAATTAGACGTGTTTTTTTTTTCCTAGAGTAAAACTCTTTCATATAATTACAAATGGAAACTGGTTTTTTTAAAGGAAAAAGATAGGGTTGTTGGGTTGTGCATAAACATTAGGGTAAATTATAAAAAGAGCTTAAACTTTCTCTATTTATTTCAAAAAATACTCTTATCTTTTTAAAAGTTACAACACTACTCTAACTTTTCATAAACATTTTAAAAATATTCTTAAAATAAAAATTTATTAGTACTTTATACGAAAAAAGTTACAATAATACTCTCTGACTTTTCATAAACATTTTAAAAATCATCTTAAAATGAAAATTTATTAGTACTTTATACGAAAAATGGATGTGATGATGATGTAGATGAACAAAACAATGACTAGGAAGTTTGCTTAGATTAAGTCGAAAACAATATTCAAACACGTTGATTTATTTCACCCAATATTCTATGATTTTTCTATTCTAAATATATTTTTGAAGTTTACAAAATACCAACGAAGAAGGGATGTGAATATTTTTGAAATAAATAGGAAAAGTGAAAGGATATTTATTTTATAATTTAACCTAAAATTGATATATAATGTTGCCTGCATTTTTATTTGATACCCGATATGATATAGTGCAATTTTATTATCAGACGAATTTAAAAATGTAAATAATGGAAATTGATGGATTTGAAATGATAGACTAAATTGATATTGATTAAGAGGACAAGTTGATTAATGAAAAGGAACTTTCTTTCAATGATGCAAGAGAGAACTTTTTACACAAAACCATCTTGAAAGGATGTGTTCTCAAATGAGCTGTTGAGCACCAACCAATTTATGGGGAAACACTTGAGGAAAATTAAAGTGATTAAACAAATGTGTGAAAAAAAAAACTCTAAATCTTAAGCTTTTGGGTGGTGAATATTTAGCAAACAACTTGCTTTGTTTTTGTTTTTGTTTTTTTCTTTTTGTATGGGAAAAAAAATATTTTGAATCAAATCTTCAAAAAGGAAGAGGGAATATGAACATCAAGATTATGCTTTATTTATATATTTTTTTTCTTTTCAAAATAAAATAAAATCCAGTTGGTTGCACTTTGGTTATGGTTGTGCCCTAGCTTTTTATAAAGTGCCATCAACATATAACACAAAGTGGGTTCTTCTCTAAAGTAAAGCATCTCTCACTTTCTCTCCCTCTCTATCTCTATCTATAAAAGTGTTTTTGTTTTCTTTGTTAACCTTATACATATTTGGACCAAACACAATTCAAAAGTTTTTTCTTATGATTTTTAAAAAGAATGGTTAGATAAATTTTATTATATGTATTCCTCAGCTACATGTCTAATTTGAAAAAAATTATGATATCTGTTTTTTTTTTATTAACCTGAAATTCCAATGTTACAAGATAAAGCACCACACAAATAAAATAGATACTTAAAAGGAGATCTAAATGTTATCTTGATTTGTTCTAAATTTGTAACGATTTTCCGTCTTTTGCAACGGAAACTATATATTAAGAGAACTGTTGGAAATTTTTAACATTTTATTTTATTATTTTATTATTATTATTATTATTGTTCACACGAGATTTTGAAACGAAGGATGAAAATTCGACACGTGTAAATGAAATTTGATTTGTATTTAATTGTATGTATCAGTGCGTAGTGGATTACAATCTCTAATGTTTATCCTCTGATTCTTTCTCTCTCAAATGTAAATGTATCTCGAGGGCTTCGCAGCTTATTTTCGATGTTGGGTTTGTTTCGATGGCTTTGCAGCTTGTTCTCGATGTTAGATTTGTTTCGAGGGCTTTGCAGCTTGTTCTCGATGTTGAATTTGGATCGAGGGCTTTGCAGCTTGTTCTCGATGTTGAATTTGGATTTGAATTTGGATCGAGGGCTTCACAGCTTATTCTCGATGTTGAAGGATTGTCCAGTCTTCCACGGATTCAGGGAGTCTTCGTTGTTTGAGAATTCACTCTGAGCTCTTAGGAGTAGAAATTTTTTGAACCTTGAAAATGAAGAATGAACTCTCTATTTATAGAGTTCTCATGGGCCTGGTGGGCTTGGGCTTGGATCCAATGGGCTTGGGTCCAATGACATTTTGGGTTCAATGGGCTTTTGGGCTTTGAGCCAAATTGCCATTTAAATAGCTTTCTGGCCCGATTCGATTTCGAGCCCAATTGAGCTATGACCGAATTTGCTCGGCTAACTTTATTCGATCCGCGGACCATGATGAAGACACGTGGCGACCGCTGATTGGCCGAAATTTCTCGGTCAACAATTATTATTTTTTATCTTTTTATCTTAGTCACTCCATTCTTTTTAATAAATAGGAGAGAGTGGTTGCAGATTTGTTAACGAAGTCTCCCTTAATATAAGAGTCATCTTTAATAAAATAGTGGAGAGTGGTTGCAGACTTGTTAACCAAGTCTCCCCTAATAAAAGGGAGTCCTCTCCAATAAAAGAGCAGTATCAGTACCCCACGTAGGAGAGATCAGTGAAGAACTGAATAGTTCTTCTCAACTATCATTTCTCGGTTTTACATAAATTCTTTGATGTTTGAGTTTTATCTTTTGAGCATACAAGCTATCGGGGATTCGTAAGAGAGCTTAGCTACATACAAGATATCTTGAAAGATTGTTGTATCTTCGGAGTGTAGTGTCAAATAACTCAGTGTAGTGGTTGTTGGGTTTAATGTCCTAAAACTCATGGTTTGTAAACTAAATTTATATTCTATTTAGCAATAAAGTTGTTATTGAGTTTTATTCAGTAAAGTATTTATTGAATAAAGTGAATTGTTTTCTTATTAAACCTATTCCAATAAACTAAGAACCCATGACTATAGTTTGTATACTTGAACTTCATGTGTGACATGAATGTGGATCAAGTTCAAGTAAATAGCTAGAACAGTCTATAGTATCAGGATAAGGTTGGGAACACTATGGACGCGACCCACTTTATAAAGTACAAACGATGTGATCTGTAATCGTTCATGTAGAGACATGCGAGTGGGGGCGTCCTGTGTAATGAGTTTGCATAAGACTGAACCGTGAAACCATGTCGCTCTTTCTTTACAACTCCGTTTACTGCAAAGACCGACTTTTTCATACGATAACCTAGGGAACTCGATTTGAATCCTTAGCATGCTATGAACTCCTGTTTATTATGGATTATCCTTTGACTTGTACGGGTGAGAGTGGCCCAGTAGCGCGGACTCAATAAGCCTATCATCTACGGGATAATACCGGGTAGGGAGTTGAGAACATAGTATTGCGAGATGAAATTCACTCCTACCCGCCTTTATGGTTTAGTAGATAGGTTGTTCCCTTAAGTGTTGACTTCGATTCTTGAACAATGGGCCCAACCTCTCACTGGCTCGAGAGGGATCTGGTTTAGTGGTCGGATCGCAAACCAATTGTTCATTGGAGGTATCAATGGGACTTAAGGAACAAGATGTAGTTACAGGGGTAAAACGATATTTTTTACCAGCTGTGAATTACGAACGAACTGTGAATGATTGACTTACTGATAATGGTTATATCAAGAGGACATAAACATGTCTACAATGAGAAGAGTGCAACTCTTGGACTTTAGTGGAGTCTCTGGGGGTTAACGAATGTTGGTTAGCTAGGCTAAAGAGTTTAGCTAGTTAATCTCGTATCGTTGGAGCTCATGATCCGTAGGTTCATTAGGTTCTCCTGGCTAGCTCGGATTAAGCCGTGTAAAAATATCAGAGAAAAAGAATTTGAATTTATTTCAAATTCGATTTTGGAAGAATGATGGCCATATTAATATATGATTTAAATATGGGATCGGTCTAAAACATGAATAATTCATGTGTGATGATTCGGTTTTTTAGAAAACTGGAATTAGTCTTATTTATAGCGGAACTACCAGAGGTGGTCCTCGAAGTGTTCGAGGTGTTGGTGAGGAGATTCGAGCACCAAGATTAGAAGATTTTAGAACTACAAGAGGTATGTGTTCTAATTTCTTTTATTTCCAAGTTTTGAGCATGTTTCTAGTTTAGCTAAATTGATGAAATTAGAGTGTCCATGATCCGACTCGCTTCCGCTGCACCACGTGCGCTCCATCAATTGGTATTAGAGCATTTTTTTGGTCACTCAATTTGCATCAATTTGACCTCGGTGGGTATCATTTAGAAATTAATTTTTCTAAGCATCTAAAGTATTTTTCCGGTTTTGGCATAATTATTTGAGCTTCGATTTGTACTTCATTTTGTAATTTCCCTAGCGTGTATGGGCTTTAGTGTGTGCAGAAGAGTCAGTAAAAAATTCGGAGTCATTAGAGTCCATATAGGCTTTAAATTCGAAGAGAAAAGCTCGAGTGTCCGGAAAAACAGCATGCTGTTTTTTTTTTAAAAAAAAAATAGAACAAAACCGGTTCAGCACAAGATGGAAGAAACGTTTCGGTTCGATCCTCGGGCGGTCCGGTTCACTGAATGTCAGACCGGTTCCGGGTTCTTTACCCTCTGACGGTTCAGTTTAGCGCTCGTTTGGTCCAGTTCGGGTCGGTTTTGGTCAAGTTTCGGGTTGTTGAAGACGAGTTTGCTATTTTGAACCGGTTCAGTTTTTGTTAAAGATTTTGGTGCTGTTTTTTGGCCGGTTCAAGCAAATTTAAGCTGGTTCGGGGCGGTTCGAAGGGTTCGGAAGCATCTCAACCAAGTTTATGAATTATTCTTGTAATAATTTAGTTGCTTGCTTGCTTCTGATGCCAAAACCGATCCACTTTAGTGTGTTTAATTAATTATGCATTGTGAACGTATGTTTTAATTAAAATCCCTAATTGTATGTGCATAAAGTATGCCATATAGATTTAAAATCCGACCATAGGAAGCAGCTCCATGCATTGAAAGTATGTTATAATTGTTATAATATATAGTATGCATGTTTAGGAATTCATGAGAATTGATATAAAAGTTATATTAATTCATTAATTAGATGTTGTTAGTTTAATAGAATAATTGATATAAATGTTATATTAATTATGAAATTAAATATCCATGTAGTTTGCCTTAGTTTATATAATTGTTATATGCGTGTTTAGGAAGGATGAAGTTTGTTATAAAATGTCTGTTTTATAAGCATTGTAAAATGAAATAGACATTTAAAAACTAAAACAAAGATAAGTGCATGCTCACTAACGGTTAAAAAATACAAAACGTTTAGGATTTTAGTATCGTCCGTTTTAGTAGTTAAAATAGGTCGATATCTTGTAAAGCTAAGGTTTCAAGAGAACTCACCCGGTGAAATCCTGTCGAAGGTTGGGGGTATTTAAGCTGACGGTTTACGGAACACCTCCTACCTGGGGATCGATCTGGTACTTGAGTTAAGTTAACCCGACTTTATGATCATGCACGTGAGAGGTGTAAGGTTTTAAAGCGTTTATCCCCTAGACATCTTAGGTAAAATCATGTTTTACCCAGACTTAGGTTTTATTGTCTTAGCCGAATAATGCCTAAGTAAAAGTATACCCAAACCGTGTAAAATAATTAGTAGTGGTGTTGAAAAGGTATATATGATATATCAATCTCCTCCTACATTCTCTGTGAAGTTCACACCGTGAGATTTATGGTCGGCCTCGTGATGTCAATAGGGCATCCCCATTCGAATGGTGTTTGCATAAATCAAGAGCAAGGTGAATGGAGAAAGTATTTATAGTATGTGGGAGAAGGAAGTATGTCAATACATCCTGTGGTCTCCTCCATTATGTTAAACCGTGAGATTCCTATCTTCCGCCTGCTGGTTGCTCTTAGAGGCACCGTCCATTCGGAAGGCCGTTTCATAGGAGTCGAAACAACTCAATCTCCAGAAATGGATAAAGAAACATAGGTTCATTCCCAACACTGACATTTCCATTCGGTTGCACTGTTGGGGCCGACCTCTGAATTCTGAAAATGGCGGGTCACACTTACAAGATTTTCTCAAGAGTTAGTAAATATTGACCAAACAACGATAACTAAGATGCTATAGGAATATGAGTTATTCTGGTATTAGCATTTAGACGAGAATGTCTTGGTTCAGTGAAGGAGTGCTTGACTGCCCCTCGGTAGCAACTATTCTGACTCACTGAAGTATCGTTGCAAATTAATGATGTTGGGTACATTATTACTTTTTGCTAAATTCTTGATTGGTTGTTTAATATAGGTTAATATAAATTCACTAATAGAGTTCATTCTTTTTTTCAGCATGTCTAGCTCTTTTTTCCATTTACATGCTTCTGATAAATTAAGCGGCGATAACTACGCAACCTGGAAATCGAACCTGAATACGATTGTGGTTCTCGATGATTTGAGGTTTGTCTTAACATAGGATTGTCCTCCCACTCCTAGCTCGACTGCAACACAAACTGTTCGAGATGCATTTGATAGATGGTCTAAGGCTAATGATAAATCTTTGGTCTATATCTTAGCCAACATATCTGATGTGTTGTCTAAGAAGCATGAGGTTGGGATCACCGCTAAGGAGATCATGTCTTTATTACAGGCGATGTTCGGACAACTTTCCTCATCGGTCCGTCATGAAGCCCTCAAATTCGTTTACAATTCTCGCATGAAGGAGGGAACCTCTGTTAGAGAGCATGTCCTTAACATGATGGTCCACTTCAATGTGGCAGAGGTAAACGAAGCTTCCATTGACAAGAAAAGTTAGGTTAGCTTTATCATGAAATCTCTTCCGAAGAGCTTCCTCTAGTTCAGAACCAATATGGTTATGAACAAAATAAAGTATAATCTGACATCTCTGCGAAATGAGCTGCAGACTTATCATTCCCTGCATAGATCTAAGGAACAAGAGAAGGAGACAAACGTTGTCACTTCTAAATTCCGAAGAGGATCGTCCTCGGAGAATAAGTCTGAGTCTACTTCCTTCAAGAATAAGGGTATTCAGAAGAGGAAGAAGAAGGAGAAAGGGAAGAGAATAGCTCTCGCCACTGACAAAAGCAAGGCCAAAGCTACAAACAAAGGAAAATGTTTCCACTGTGGCATTGACGGGCCTTGGAAACGGAACTACCCAAAGTAGCTTGCGGAGAAAAAAGCTGAGAAGGAAGCACAAGGTATATATGATTTACATCTTGTTATAACATGATAGTTCTACCTGGATACTTGATTCAGGAACCACTAACCATGTTTATTCTTCTTTTCAGGAAACTAGTTCCTGACAGTTGTTTTTCTGAAGATAAGATAACTCTCAGGTTTGAAACAGGAGAGGTTATCTTAAACAAAACAGTGGGAGCGTTATAAAAGCAGTTGTTTTAGAGATAGCTTCATTTTATTAGAAAATGTATTCTTGGTTCCTGGAACCTTGTATTTATCGATTATTTGTTTGAACCTTTGTATAAAGTATCTTTTGTGATTAATGAATTGTTCATTTATAAAAGAGGTGTCAAATATGTTATGCAAATCTTATAAAGAACTTATTTTTGTTAAGACTAACAATAGGCTAAGTTGCCTAGTTCGTTTCAGGGATATGTGGTAAAGGTTACTGCATGTATATTGAACATAGTTCCCGCTAAGAGTGTTTCATAAACACTTTATGAGTTATGGAAAAGGCGTAAATGTAGTTTACGTCACTTTAGTCTTTGGAGGTGTGCGACACTCGTGCTGGTGCCCAATCCAAAAAAGTTGGAATGATGTTCAAAACTATACCTATTCGTAGGAGACCCCAAAGGAAAGGAAAGGTGGTCTGTTTTACGATCCTCACAAGGCCAAGGTGCTTGTATCAACAAACGCCATGTTCTTAGAGGAAGACCACATTTGAGATCATCAGTATTCGAGCAAAATTGTTTTGATCAAAATTTCCAGAAAAGCTATAGATGAATCAACAAAAGTTGTTGATCAGGCTGGTCCTTCTCAAAACTTGAGAATCCCTCAATGTAGTGGGAGGTATGTTCGTCATCCTGACTGTTACATGGGTTTAACAGAAATTCGGGTCAACATACTTGATGATGGCGTTGAGGATTCATTGACCTTTAAACAGGCAATGGAAGTCATAGACAAGGACTAGTGGTTTAAGGCCATGAATGTCGAATTGGAGTTGTTGTACTACAATTCAGTCTGGAATCTTGTAGACCAACAAGGTAGTGAAAGACCTATCGGTTGCTAGTGGATCTTTAAGAGGAAATGAGACCAAGTCGGTAAGGTGCAAACCTTTAAGGCTCGACTTCTGGCAAAGGGTCATTCCCAGAGGGAAGGGGTGGATTGTGAAAAAACTCTTTCCCCTTTTGCCATGTTAAAGTTGATTAGAGTACTCTTGTCCATTGCCACGTTTTATAGTGATAAGATTTGGCAGATGGATGTCAAGACAACTTTTCTAAATGATATTCTTCTGAATGACTATCTTGAGAAGAGTATCTATAAGGTTAAACCAGAGGGGTTCATTATTCAGGGTCAAAAGCAAATGGTTTGCGAGCTTATTCAATCAATTTATGAATTGAAACAAGCATCTAGATCCTGGATTATAAGGTTTGATATTGTGATCAAATCTTATGGCTTTGAACAAAATATTGATGAACCTTGTGTCTACAAGAAATTAGTCAATATTGTAGTAGCTTTCTTAGTCTTATACGTAGGGTGTATTCTAATCGTTATGAATGATGTAGGACTCCTAACTGACATTAAGGAAAGGCTAGCAACCCAATTCCCAATGGTAGATTTGGAAAAGGCTCGGTTTATTCTAGGGATTCAGATCGTAAGGAATCGTAAGAACAAAAATGCTAGCGCTGTCTAAAACATCTTATGTCGACAATATGTTGTTACGATATTCGATGAAGAATTACAAGAGAAAGGTATGATACCTTTCAGGCTGCGAATTCAGTTGTCAAAGGAATTGTCTCCTAAGACACCTCAAGGAGTTGACGATATGAGACATATTCCCTGTGCATTTACATATCCTATTGTATGCCTTTTATTATACACAACTCGATATGTGTTATGCAGTGGGAGTTATCAGTAGGTATAAGTCCAATCGGGATTTGATCATTGGACTGCCATTATAAATTTGTTCTAGTATGGAGGAGTATAAAAGCAAGGTTGTATTGCTGACTCCACCATGGAAGTCGAGTATGTTGTAGCTTACGAAGCGACGAAGGATTGTAAGTAAAGCTCGATTATTGTCTCATTAGAGAGATAGTGCTACGAGGAGATGTGGTTGTCACATAATTTTCCTCGCAACACAATAATGCTGATTTGTTTACAAAGTTCCTCACGGCTAAATTGTTGAGGGGCATCTAGTGAGTCTAGGACTGAGAGCTGTACAATAGGACAATGGGAGAAAAACTATGAATATATGTGATATTACAGTTTTCTCGTCTAGCGTGTACTCCACTGACGTTTTAGTCCAAGTGAGAGTTTGTTGGGTTTTATGTCCTAAAACTCATGGTTTGTAAACTGAATGTATATTCTATTAAGCAATAAAGTTGTTATTGAGTTTTATTCACTAAGGTATTTATTAAATAAAGTGAATTGTGTTCTTATTCAACCTATTCCAATAAACTAAGAACCCAGGGCTATAGTTTGTATACTTGAACTTCATGTGTGACATGAATGTGGATCAAGTTCAAGTAAATAGCTAGAACAGTCTATAGTATAAGGATAAAGCTGGGTACCTTATCCAGGGAACAGTATGGATGCGGACCACTTTGTATAGCACAAACGATGTAATCCAAAATTGTTCAATTAGAGACATGCGAGTGGGGGCGTCCTGTGCAATGAGTTTGCATAGGACTGAACTGTGAAACCAAGTCAATCTTTCTTTACAGCTCTGTTTACTGTAAAGACCGACTTTTTTATAAGATGACCTTGGTAGCTCGATCTGAATCTTGAGCGTGCTATGAACTCCTGTTTATTCGGGATTATCCTTTGACTTGTACGGGTGAGAGTGGCCCAGTAGCGCCGACTCAATAAGCCTACCATCTTCGGGATAATACCGGGTAGGGAGCTGTGAACATAGTATTGCGAGATGAAATTCACTCCTACCCACCTTTAGGGTTTAGTAGATAGGCTTTTCCCTTAAGTGCTGACTCCGGGTCTTGAACAATGGGCCCACCCTCTCACTGGCCCGAGAGGGATCTGGTTTATGTTGGGTTTTATGTCCTAAAACTCGTGGTTTCTAAACTGTTATGTTTGTAAATGTTCTATTTAGAATAAAGAGTTATTAGTTTTATTCAGTAAAAGAGTTTACTGGAATAAAGTGAAACGTGTTTAGGTTAACCTATACCAATGACCAACACCCATGGCTGAATATGAGTACCTGAGCCTCATGTATGACATGATTGTGGATCAGGATCAAGTAGTCAGTCAAAACGGTCTATAGTATATGAATAAGGCTGGGTATCTTATCCTGGTAACACTATTGGATGCGGCTCGCTTTGTATTGTACAAAATGATGTGATCTGAATCGTTTCACATGGAGATGTGCGAGTGAGGGCGTCCTGTGCAAAGAGTTTGCATAAGACCGAACCGCGAAATATGTCGCTCTCTCTTTATAACAACGTTTACTGATGAGACTGACATTTTCATTTGATGGCCTAGGTAACTCGATCTCAATCCTGAGTTCGCTATGAACTCCTGCTTATTCGAAAGTATCATTTGACTTGCACGGGTGAGAGTGGCCCATTAGCACCGACTCAAGAAAGCCTACCATATTCGGGATAAAGTCGAATAGGTAGCTGGGGACATAGTACAGCAAGATTGGAGTTCACTCCTAACCTGCTCTTCATGGTTAGTAGATAGGTTGTTCCCTTAATAGCTTACTCCGAGGCTTGAACAATGAGCGCTCACACACTCTCATGTGATGAGAGAGTTAATTTATCTAATGGTTGGACCAGAGATCTATTGTTCATTAGAGGTGTCAGTGGTACTTAAGGAACAATACGTAATGCAGGGGTTAAACGGTTTAAAATGACCCAGTTGTGATTACGAACAACCTGTGAAGGGTCGACTTGCCCGTGACAGTTATATCAGAGCACATATATATATATATATCTACAGTGAGGAGAGTGCAACCCTCGGACTATAGTGGAGTCTCCGGGGGTTAACGAATGTTGTTTAGTTCGGTCAAAAGATTTTTGACCGGATAATCTCGTATCGTTGGGGCTCATGATCTGTAGGTCCTTTAGGTTATCCTGGCTAGCTCGGATCCGTCGTGCAACAGTATAAAAGAAAAGAAAAAGAAAAAGAATTTGAATTGTTCAAATTCGGCTTGTGGAAGAATGATGGACGTATTTAAATATGATTTAAATATGGGAATGGTCTATTACATGAATATGATTCATGTGGAAAAAAGTCGATTTTCGGAAAACCAGGTTTAGTCATTTTATTTAATTAATATTTGATATTGAATTAAATAATAATTATTAATTAAAAAATTTAATTAATAATTATATAATATATATATATATATATATCAGAAGTTGGGAAAATTAAGAGATTAGTGGCAGGGGTATACGTTTTGAAGAAAACTTCTAAAAACTTCATCTTTGAAGTTTCGTAAAAGTCAGCCCCTGACCTTCATCTCTCTATTCTTCTTCTTCTTCATCTCCTTTCTTTTCTTTTCTATTGTTTTCGGAGTCCCACAACTTCGTTGCTCGACGCCGAGGATAGCGGGACTACCTGGAGTGGTCCTCGGGGCGTTCGTGAGAAGAGGCCGGAAGAGTTCGTGACGAGGAACGAGCGGCGGAACTTGAAGAAATCGGAACTACAAGGGTATGTAATTTTAATTTCATATTTTCCATTGTTTGAGCATGTTTTCTATTTGTTAAATTGATGAAATTGGAGTATCATCGATCCAAAATCGCTTCCGCAGCGTTATACGCTCCATCAATAGGTATCAGAGCGTATTTTGATCAACTAAATTTGCATCAATTTAAGTTGGTGTGTATTTTAATTCTGAATAGACGTCTAAAATGAATATTGGTTTTGGCATCATTTCTTTTTTAATTTCATTACTTGCAATTGCCCGAGAATGTATGGGCTTTAATGTGTGTTGAAGAGTCTGTATTCTTTAGAGTCATTAGAGTCCATATAGGTTTCTTTGTGAAAGAAACTCGAGTTTTGAGCTCGCCGAAATGTTCGGTGCAAGTTCAAACTCGTTCTAGGCGATACAAAGAGAAGCTCGAAGAGAATTTGGCCGAAGTGTTTGGGGGAGCAAGCTTGTCCAAGGCGGTACGAAGAGTTCGAAGTTCGCTCAAGACTTAGCTTGTTGTTCAAGCTTGTAATAAAATAGTTATTGCTTGCTTGATGCCAAAACCGATCCACTTTAGTGTGTTTATATAATTATGCATTGCGAATGTATGTTTAATTAAATTCCATGTTTGTATGTGCATATAGTATGCCATATAGATTTAAAATCCGACCGTAGGAAGCATGATCCATGCATTGAAAATATGTTATAAGTGTTATAATATATAGTATGCATATTTGGGAATTCATGAGTATTAATATAAGAGTTATATTAATTCATGAATTAGTTGTTGTTAGTTTAATAGAATAATTGATATAAGTGTTATATTAATTATGAAATTAAATATACAACATAGGTTGCCCTGGTTTTATGCATATTGTAGGTTATAAATATTATAATGTATATGATGCATGTTTAATTCATGAGTATTAATATAAGAGTTATATTAATTCATGAATTAGATGTTGTTTGCTTAATAGAATAATTGATATAAGTATTATATTAATTATGAAATTAAACATCCAACATTAGATGCATATTGTATGTTATAAGTGTTATAATGTATATGATGCATGCTTAATTCATGAGAATCGATATAAGTGTTATACTGATTATGAATTAGGAGTTGTATGTTTAAGAGCATAATCGATATAAGTGTTATATTGATTATGAAGTTAAATATTCAACTTGTCATGCCTTCGCAATGCATGTTTGAGAAACATGTAGATGGTTGTTGTAGAAAGTCTAGTTTTTGCAAGCGTTGTAAAAATTGGCTTAGACTTTTAAAATCTATAACAAAGATTAAAGAGCATGTTCATTTAGGGTTAAATGAGTCGATCTGGTTCATTACGCGAATAGGTTGATATCTCGTAAATGTTAAGGTTATGAGAAACTCACCCGATGAACTTCTATCTTAAGGTTGGAGGATTTGAATTGACGGAACACCTCCTACCTGGGGACTATCCGGTACTTGAGTAAAGTTAACCCGACTTTATGAGCATGCGTGAGAGGTGTGAGGTTAGTAAAGTGTTTATAACCTAAACATCTTAGGTAAAATTGTTTGCCTAGACTTAAGGTTTTATTTACTTAGTTAGATAAAACCTGAGTATTTACCCTAAACACCGTCTATGATACTTGAGAAGGAATATATGATATATCCCTCTCCTGCTACGCACTCCCTATAGTTCACAACGTGATAATTTTGTTCGGCCGTGTATTGTCAATAGGGCAATCCCCAGTCGGGCGGTGTTTGAAACTTTCAATAGCAAGGTGAATCGAGTAAGTGTCTATAGTAAGTGGGAGAAGGAAATGCGTCAGTACTTCCTGCGGTCTCCTCCATTGGATTGAACCGGGAGATTCCCATGTTCAGCCTGCAAGGTGACCCTAGGAGGCACCAACCCATTCGGAGGGCTGGGCATGGGAGATCGAACACCTCAGTCACCATTTATGGATAAAGAAACATAAGGCCATTCCCAACTTTTACATTCCAGTCGGTTGCACTGTTGGGGTCGTCCTGTGCATTCTAAAAATTGAGGGTCACACTTACAGGATTTTCTAAGGAGTTAGTGAATCTTGACCAAAAACGATAACTAAGATGCAATAGGAATAAGAGTTATTCTAGAGTTAGCATTTAATCAAGATTGTCTTGATTTAGTAAATGAGTGTTCCACTGCCCCAAGGTAGTGGTCATTCTGACCTACTAAAGTATCGTTGCTAGTAAATAAAGAGTTTGGGTACTTTATTGACTATTAAACCCTTTAGTTGGTTTAAATAGGTTAAAACCGTTTCACTAGTAGACTTACATTCTTTTTCTGCATATCGAGCTCGTTTATACAGTTGTTAGCTCACGAAAAATCGACCGAAGAGAATTACGGAACCTGGAAGTCGAACTTGAATATGATTCATGTTCTTGACGACCTCAGGTTTGTCTGAGTGCTTCTCGAAGTGTTCGAGAGGCATACGATGGATGGATTAGGGCTAATGATAAAGCCCGAGTCTAAATCTTGACAAGCATATTTGATGTCTTTGTGCAAGTAATGTGAGGTTATGGTTTCCTTGAGGGAAATCATGTCTTTATTACAAGCGATGGTGGACAGTCGTCCTCATCACTTTGTTATGAAGCCCTCAAGTTCGTTTACAACTCTCGCATGGTGAAGGATACCTCTATTAGGGAACATGTCCTTAAAATGATGGCCCACTTTAATGCGGCAGAAGTAAACGATGCTTCCATCGACGAGAAAAGCCAAGTTAGTTTGATCTTGGGATCTCTTCTGAAGAGTTTCCTTAATTTCTGATCCAATATGGTGATGAATAAGATAAAATATAACTTTACTTCTCTCTTGATGAGCTTCAGACTTACTAGTCTCTGCATATCTCTAAAGGAAATGAGAAGAAGGAAAATGTTGTCACTTGGAAGAAATTTCATAGAGGGTCAGGGTCAAGGAGTAAGTCTGAATCGACCTCTGTGAGTAATAAGATTATTCAAAAGAAAAACAAAAATAGGAAGAAGGGCAAAGCCTCTACGGTTCGCAAGATGAAGTTTTCAGACAAAGAAAAATGTTTCCATTGTAATGAAGATGGGCATTGCAAGCGCAACTACCCCAAATACCTTGCTGAGAAACTAGCTGAGAAAGAACGACAAGATGAATGTGATTTATTTGTCTAAACAAGTTTAGTGGATTATGAATGTCATACCTGGATGTTTTCAGGAACCACTAATCATGTTTGTTTTTTCAGGACACTAG
The DNA here is from genome assembly GCA_028017165.1 of Herpetospermum pedunculosum. Classification (NCBI taxonomy): domain Eukaryota; kingdom Viridiplantae; phylum Streptophyta; class Magnoliopsida; order Cucurbitales; family Cucurbitaceae; genus Herpetospermum; species Herpetospermum pedunculosum. Next base: position 25,185,972 of record CM051524.1, on the reverse strand, counting down.
TTCCTGACAGTCCGTTTCTCGCCGTGAGATATGGAGATATCGTCACAGCTGAACAAGTGGGAGTTTTTGTAGTTGTTGTATAGAAATAATCACATTTGTTATATGTAATTATTGTCTATATTTCTAGTTTGAACCGAACACCTGTATATGTTATCTTTTGTTCTATATAAAGAACCGTTCTTTTCGCAAAAGATGTATACTGTTGTGTTCTATGAAACTCGAAAACAACTAAAAGGTTAAGACTTACAGTATTATAGGAAAGCTATAATAATTCAACAAAGGTTGTTGATCAAACTTGGGCTTCTCAACTACTGAGAAATCCTCAATGCAGTGGTAGGAATGTAGGACAACCCGGTCTGCTGTTTTAGCCTGTCTTAAACTCGAAGTTGTCATATTTGATGATGACATTGAGGATTCGTTGTCTTTAATTAGACAATGAATCATATAGACAAGGCTTGATGGCTCAAAGCCATTAATCTTGAAGTGGTGACGAGACCAAGCCACTAAGGTGAAAATCTTTATGGCTTGACTTTATGGTAAAGAGATTGTCCCGATAAGAAAGGGTTTATTGGGTATACTCTCTTTCTCTTGTTGCCAGATGTAAGTTAAATAGATGGCTCTTATCCATTGCCTTATTCTATGTTTATAGGATAAGGCAAATGGATGTCAAGACTCGCGTTCTTGATCTGAGTATCTATTAAGTCTCAACCAGAAAGATTCATATAGTTTAGGACAAAAAGCGAATGGTTTGCTGGCTTATTTGATTCATTTATGAATTGGAGAAAGCATCTTCGTCCTGAATTGTGAGTTTTGATAATGTGATCAAATGTTATGACTTTGAACAATAGTTTGATAAACCTTGTTTGACAAGTGTTTAATCTATATTGTAGCTTTCATAACTTGTTTCCGTAGTTTATGTCCTAATCATTGAGAATGATGTAGGATTCACTTCTGACAATAAGCATAAACTAGCGACCCACTCCCAAATAGTTGATCTGGAGGTAGGCTTAACTTGTTCTAAGGATTCAGGTTGATCTGAGTCGTAAGAACAAATCGCTAGTGTTGTCTCTAAAATCTTTTATTGACAAGCTGTTGTTAATATTCGATGGTCTATGGAAATGGTTTTCAAAGACACCTCAAGTGTTGAGGATATGAGGGGTACTCATGTGCATTTACTTATTGGAGGTCAGATGTATCTTTTGAAATACATGACCCGATATGTCTTATGTAGTGGGAGCTGTTAGAAGAAATTAGTCCAATTGGATTGGATTCCGGTTAAAGTGTTGTCCTTGTACTTAGAGGAGTAGAATACAAGAGTTGTATTGCTGATTACTCGGTGGTAGCTAAGTCTGATTGCAGCTTGCGAAGCAGCAATAGGTTTATAAGATGAGCTCGTAGATAGTGCTATGAGGAGATGTGATGGTCACATGGAAAGCCTCGTAGTACTTCATGCTGATTTGTTTACTAAGTCTCTCATGGCTAAAGTGTTTAAGAGACACCTAGAAGAGTCTAGGGCTCCGAGTTGCTGGAGAGGACAGTGAGAGAAAACTTCTGATATATGATATATTAGTTTTCTCCACATAACATGTACACAACGAACGTTTAAGTCCAAGTGGAAGTTTGTTTTGTTTTATGTCCTAAAACTCGTGGTTTGTAAACTGTTATGTTTGTAAATATTCTATTTAGAATAAAGAGTTATTAGTTTTATTCAGTAAAAGAGTTTACTGGAATAAAGTGAAACGTGTTTAGGTTAACCTATACCAATGACCAACACCCATGGCTGAATATGAGTACTTGAGCCTCATGTATGACATGATTATGGATCAGGATCAAGTAGTCAGTCAAAACGGTCTATAGTATACGGATAAGGTTGGGTACCTTATCTTGTTAACATTATTGGATGCGGCTCACTTTGTATTGTACAAAACGATGTGATTCGAATAGCGAGTGAGGGCGTCATGTGCAAAGAGTTTGCATAAGACCGAACCGCGAAATATGTCGCTCTCTCTTTATAACACCGTTTACTGATGAGACCGACATTTTCATTTGATGGCCTAGGTAACTCGATCTCAATCCTAAGCTCGCTATGAACTCCTGCTTATTCGAAAGTATCATTTGACTTGCACGGGTGAAAGTGGCCCATTAACACCGACTCAATAAGCCTACCATATTGGGGATAAAGTCGAATAGGTAGCTGGGGACATAGTACAGCAAGATTGAAGTTTACTCCTAACCCGCTCTTCAGGGTTAGTAGATAGGTTGTTCCCTTAATAGCTCACTGTTAAGTCTCTGAAAGTGACTTATTTAGGACCCATTTAGCTTAAGAAGATGTACACTTTTAGGTGTTTTTGATAGCATTTAGCCTAAACCTATGCTTAAATATGAGAATTAGAAGAAGGTAGCTAAATTAGGACTTATGTACAATAGGAAAGAAAAGGGTTAAAAACCGAAGGAAAAGAATGAAAAAAACTGCATTGCGACAGCATTGCGAAAACATTGCTGAAGCCGCAATTATTCAAGTGAAAACCGTAAGTTGACTGATCTTTTTCTGTTAATTTCCGTAATTTCAGGGATTCGTTCTTTCTCCTCCATCCATTCTGATATACGACGTTGAAGATTGATGGTTCTCCTTGGCCCAAACGCACCTGCAAACTACTATAAAAGGGGGTCAAAGTCGGAGGTTCAAACATCATCCGAAAGCGTAGAGTCTTCTCGCAGTCCATCTTTTCGCCCTGTTTTCCTTTGCCGTCTGTTGGAGTGAGAGTCTCAGCTGTTGGAATCGATAATCTGATAGGAAGGAGAGGAGATTCTTCTTCTCTCTCGATTGGATTCATCCAAGCAAGGCTGACCTTTCATCCCCTTCATTCGAGGCGACTGCAACGAGGATTCCAAGCACCATTTTACTGCTTTCTGTCTTTCTTTTCTAATTTCCAGCTTTGATCAGTTGTTGCTTCTGGTTTAGTGATTAGTCTACTTCATTTCGTTGCTTTCTGTCTTTGAATTATTTCCTTTAAGTTTCCTTTTGTTCGTTCAACATTCAAAGTAATCAAATTACAAATCTTCATTTCACAGTTTCCATCTTCTGCTGCTACGGTTTTATCTTACTGTTTTGAGTACATTTCCCTTCTAAGCATGTCTGTTTTATCTTATACTTTTGTTCTCTATATATCCATGAGTAGCTAAGTCACTTAGGGGCATGCTAATGACAGAACTATAGGCTAAAAAACGAGAACCAAGCATGTAGGATAGCTATAGAAGCATTGATTGTATGTAAGCTTCATCCCACGGGCAATTTCGATTGGCCATCCATTTTGTCCAAAGAACTCCTAACCTCTGGAAGGAGTAAGAGTTCAGAGTCGTATAATCATGCTAGCCTTTCATGGTAACCAGGAAACGGCCTAGGAATAGGCGTTTCCCTAGTACAAACTAAACACTTCTGTTTTAACAAGATGCTTAAGACCTTACTTTGAGTCGAGTAAACTAAAGAATCTAATGCATGGAATCGGACGATACATGAGATAGAGTGAGTTTGATGCATAGAGAGTAGATCCAGTGCTTGAGAATCGTATGAAAATGCCTATAGGATAGTCATTAGTAGCCCTTAATTCGCCCATTTACACACTTTCGCTGTTCTTCAATTGCGGTAAAATTGCGGTGTCCGCAATTCTGCTAAGTACCATTCTGTTTAGCTGTTTTCTTCTTCGTTTATCAATTCCATCTCTTGTCTTTTGAGTCTAATTTCAACTTGCATTTGTTTATGTTGCATTCCTTTACACATTCAGCAAAACTTAGATAATTAAAAACCAACTTTACCCCATCAAATCCACCCCTTCTTTCTTAACAAATACACTTCATGAATAGCTAAAAATGAGTCTCTGTGGAAAAAACGAATGAAATATACTTACTACTTGCTGTGAGACCATGTATGCTTGCATGTTCTGAGTGCTCTCTCTACCTTCTTGCTTATTTATCTTTAACACATTGAGCACGCAACACTCACTCCGTGGCTTGAACAATGAGCGCTCACACACTCTCATGTGATGAGAGAGTTAATTGATTTGATGGTTGGACCACAGATCTATTATTCATTAGAGGTGTCAGTGGTACTTAAGGAACAAGACGTAATGCAGGGGTTAAACGGTTTAAAATGACCCAGCTGTGATTACGAACAACCTGTGAAGGGTCGACTTGCCTGTGATGGTTATATCAGAGCACATAATATATCTACAGTGAGGAGAGTGCAGCCTTCGGACTATAGTGGAGTCTTCGGGGGTTAACAAATGTTGATTAGTTCGGTCAAAAGAGTTTTGACCGGATAAGCTCGTATCGTTTGAGCTCATGATTTGTAGGTCTTTTAGGTTCTCCTGGCTAGCTCGGATAACGCCGTGCAACAGTATAAAAGAAAAGAAAAAGAAAAAGAATTTGAATTGTCCAAATTCGACTTGTGGAAGAATGATGGACATATTTAAATATGATTTAAATATGAGAATTGTCTATTACATGAATAGGATTCATGGGGAAAAAAGTCTTTTCGGAAAACACGGTTTAGTCATTTTATTTAATTAATATTTGATATTGAATTAAATAATAATTATTAATCAAAAAATTTAATTAATAATTATATATATATTTTATTTATTAAAAAGTTTAATAAATAAAAAATTTATTATTATTTTTAATAATAATAATAATTAAATATATATATATATATATATATATATATATATATATATATAAATCATAAGTTGGCCAAATTAAGAGATTAGTGGTAGGGGTATACGTTTTGAAGAAAACTTCTAAAAACTTCATCTTTGAAGTTTCGTAAAAGTGCTTCAGCCCCTGACCTCCATCTTTCCATTCTTCTTCTTTTTCATCTCCTTTCTTTTGTTTTCTCTTGTTTTCAGAGTCCCACAACTCTGTTGCTCGACGCCGAGGATAGCGAGACTACCTGGAGTGGTCCTCGGGACGTTCGTGAGAAGAGGCCGAAAGAGTTCGTGACGAGGAACGAGCGGCGGAACTTAAAGAAATCGGAACTAGAAGGATATGTAATTCTAATTTCTTATTTTCCGTTGTTTGAGCATCTTTTCTATTTTTTAAATTGATGAAATTAGAGTATCATCGATCCAAACTCGCTTCCGCAGCGTTATACGCTCCATTCGTTTAGTGGTCGGACCGCAAACCAATTGTTCATTAGAGGTGTCAGTGGGACTTAATGAACAAGATGAAATTACAGGGGTAATACGGTATTTTTGACCAGCTATGAATTACGAACGAGTTGTGAAGGATTGACTTACTGATATTGGTTATATCAAGAGGACAAAAACATGTCTACAGTGAGGAGAGTGCAACCCTTGGACTTTAGTGGAGTCTCCGAGGGTTAAGGAATGTTGGTTAGCTAGGCTAAAGAGTTTAATTGGTTAATCTCGTATCGTTGGAGCTCATGATCTGTAGGTTTTTTAGGTTCTCCTAACTAGCTCGGATTAAGCCGTGTAACAATATGAGAGAAAATGAATTTGAATTTATTTCAAATTCGTTTTTGGATGAATGATGGACATATTTAAATATGAATTAAATATGGGATCCGTCTAAAACATGCATAGAAATTCATGTGTGATGATTCGGTTTAAGAAACCGGGATTAGTCTTATTATTTAATTAATATTTGATATTGAATTAAATTATAATATTAAGTAATTAAAATTTATTTTGTTTATTAAAATTAATTATGAATTAATGTTAAAATGACAAAATAATAGTGGGATTATCCAAGTTGAGTGATCATATTGAGTGGGTTTATCCAAGTTAAGCAAGTGGATTGTGAATCACTTACTACATGCATAAACTCATCAATTGTTGAACACTTGTGTGAAGATTAATTCATCCATTTTGAGGTGTCATACTAAGCAAAGAGTTTGTTGCATGTGAATGACCTATAAATTGGATGAAGTTGAAATGGTTTGAAGATTGATGAAGGTGAGATTTTGATAAACTTAGATGAATGAGACTCATTCAATTTTCTCAAACTTTTCTCTATTACATAGATCAACTTCTCTTCCATCTCTTCCAAACTTTTCTCTTGTAAAGGAGTCTCACTACTCTGTTGCTTGGCCCGAAGATAGCGGGACTACCGAAAGTGGTCCTCGAAGTGTTTGAGAGAAGGTTCGAGGTGTTCGTGAGGAGATTCGAGCATCGAAATTAGAAGATTTTAGAACTACAGCAGGTATGTGTTCTAATTTATTTTATTTCCAAGTTTTGAGCATGTTTCTAGTTTAGCTAAATTGATGAAATTAGAGTGCCAATGATCCAACTCGCTTCCGCTGCGCTACATGCGCTCCATCAGTGGTGACACATCTTCTCTATAGACAACGTTTATGAGCGTTACTCAATTCATGATTTACAGACTATTCTTACTTTTAATTTGTTGTAGTTTTTTTTCTTCTTCTCTATTTTTCACACAAATAAGAAATTACTCACAAATTACTCTTCATATTACTCTTCAAAGTTCACCAATCTCTAGTTACTTTGATAACAAAGATTGTCTCTCTATTGTTTATACCTCTCGCCAAAACCAAACAAGAATAATATCAGCTGGCATTTACTCTTTAATGCTTAATAAAATGTTTTATTTATTTATTTATTAATTTTTTTTTATTAATTTTTTTTTTTTAAATGTGAGAACTCTCGAAAATCATCCTAAACCTAAACTCACTGAAGGTAAGAAATTGTTTTTTGATTTCATTTTTTCTTTTTCTTTTGTTTTTCCTTCGAATGTGTTTAAATTGATTTTTAAAACAATAAAAAGGACTTTAACTAATTATTTAAAACAACTTAAAAAAAATTATCACAAAGTTTTACTATATAACTAAAAAGATTTTAAAGTTTCTAAAAACATGTAAAAACACTGTACTAAATAAGCATTTTATGTATGATAAAAAAATTTGTGTTAGAATCCCCACCACCAATGTACTTAAAAAAAAAAAATAGTTATAGAAAAGAAAAACTGCCCTCAAAATCCTTATTTTTACTGTATTTAAAAACATGTTTAATTAGTTGTCAAAAAAAAAAAAAATAAATAAATAAATAATGTTTGATTCCAGATTTAAAAACTTCCAACTTAAATTTTGAAATGTGTTTAGTTGTGAATTTGAAAATGTAGAAATAAAATTAATATATATGTCTGGTAAAATTATTTTTTTTAATAAAATATAATATATATTTTTTTGAAATAATTTGTTTTTTTATATTAGCAATGGTAATGAATAAATGATACACTAAATTGAAGCTAATAATTAATAATAGGAATGATAGTACTTCAAATCTTCTTTTCTAATAACTATTCGTATATTATTTTCCTCTTAATATACAGTAAGTAATAAATTTACACAAATACAACTTGTTCCATGCCAATATAAACATATACATATATGCCAACAAGAACATTGCTCAACTGACATGAATGATGTATCGCCTAGTGACCATGAGGTCCTAGGTTCAATCCCCCACCCCAACATGTTGTAAGAAATATATATATAAACATATATCATCAAATCCATTTCAACTATGTCTACAAATATTTCACCTACTAAAAATTTATTGCATGAAGTAAAAAAAATTATAACTAAACACATCCATACATAAACATAAATAGTACAATATTAGTTTTGATGTGCGTAAGTTAACCCGGACACTCACGAATATAAAAAATTAGTAATAAAATAAAAAATAACTTTGATAATTATAATCAAGCAATATGATTCTTGCAATACCGACTTTCTTATATGCTAGTCATTTGACTGATAGATTGTTGACTCATATCCATAGTCGGAACTTTTTGGCTATTGTCTAAGTCCATAGATATAATATATATATATATATATATATATATATATATATATATATCCATACATATAAATATATACACATACATATATATACATACATATATAGATAGATACATACATATATATACATATATATAGAGATACATACATATACATACATATATATAGATACATACATATACATACTAAGGTAAAATCCCAAAGTCCTAACCACAAAGACCCATTCAAGAGTAAAATCTGGGAGAAAGGGAGGTGACACCAACTTGAGAGGAAGACAGGAAGAAGAAGCCCAACTAAGCCAAGAGAGCACGGCTCGCCTACGACCTTACACGAAGGAGTCTAGCTCCATCGGCTCGGCTCAGATCAACATAATGGTCGACCTCCAAAGGAACTCGGCTCAGCTGCATCTCGGCGCAAAAGCAGACCCTTTTCGTGGGGTCGACTCGTCATCAGTAGCCGAAGAAAAATGTCTACCTAAGTGACGTTACACGACCTTTGTAACGACCGAAGTTATGAGAGTCATTAAGACTACCGTAACCGATCATTTAATAACTCTAAACTACCCTATATAGATTCCTATAGAACAAAAATATCAATGACTCATTTGGTAGGTTATTTGATATTTTATTCAAATTTCATACATCTCTCAACTTTTCATATTGAGCTCTAGTCATCTTTCTCTCTTTCTCATTCGAAGACTAACTTTAGCGTTGAAGCCGGTGTGGAATGCCTACCATCGGCCCTAGCTTAACCTCTTACATTTCAGGTGTTGCAAGATCAAGCTTTGTCTACCAATCAAATCAAGTTTACCGTTCATACCAAATTTTGGTATCAATAGTTGGCGCTGTCTATGGGGACGAGTAAGCCACTACCAGTACCCTTGCAATAACATTCTAAGTCATGAGTTGCAATCCGGGAAATTGCAACACCAGCGGATTGGAAGACGGGTCGACCAACCCCAGTATACACAAAAAAGTCCAACCGGCTGCCAATTAGAGCACGCCGGTACAAAAAGATGCTAAAAAAGACACTCACTGCCTCGTCTCAACGTACGCCTCTAGACGAAGAGGTGAAACAAAATTTACTAATAATCCTAGAGATGAGAACTGACCAGCAGTATGAAGCATTGAAGGCAGAAATACAAGGACCCAACCAAAGCGTGGCTCGCATCTTAGAGCTACTACAAGCATAGAGTGTGGTTGTGGCAAAGCCGAAAAGAAGGGTCTAGAAAAATGTCTGAACATTAGACGAACAATCAGGCTACACACCCGCTTGGCGAGATCCATCTAAAGGAAAGGGACCAGCTCGGGAAGGCCAAGGCGAATCCTGAGTGAAATGACCTGAAGATAGCAAAATGGTACTAGGAGGAAACGACAAGCCAAAAGAATGCTTGCACAGAGCTCCCCAAGACAGTAGCAGCTGAAAACCCAGAAGAACTGGACAACATCAAAGCCACGAAGCCGTCACTAAGGCAGGGCATTCAAGAGGTCGATCGATGACCTCCAAGAGCTCTCCGACGGTCAATACCGACAGGCCAAAGAATGGCCAAGTAGAATGATAACTCCATTTTGGAGCTAATTATCACTCCCTAATTCTAGCTAAATGCCGTATTTAATTATTTAATATGTCTCGTTTGTAGGAGAATTGCGGCGAAGAGCTCATGTGTCCATTGGACTCGTTTCGTAGCTAAAAGCGGTGTTTTAACGCCCCGGGAGTGCATCGGGAAAAAGAGCAAGCTTACCCAAGAAGAACCGGACCAAAAGTGCCTAGGAGAGGCATTTTTCCAGCCCAAACCCGAGAGCAAGCGTCGAGACGCTTGGTCAACGCTGCCTAGCGTCAAGACCCTGCCGCGGCGTCGAGACGCTCCGAGGGGCGCGCACGCTGGAAATCATCGGGGCAGCGTCGAGACGCTCGCCCAGCGTCTCGACGCCATCGCGAGGCGCGCGCTGATCCTTTAGGTCGCAGCGTCGCGACGCTCCGACGGATTTAAAAGGGCTGTATGACGATTTTTTGGAGAAACTATTCATTCATCTTCTTCCTCTCGGCTTTTTCTCCATTTTTACATTTGCTCCGCTACTTGTGGCTTGTTTTTGGAGCTTTCCATTGTATTGGAGCCTGAGATTATGGCCAAGACATCCGTGGGAGCGTTTGTGACGACTCTCTTCATGGTCGGCTAAGGTACTGTGTGAGATTTGGGATGGTTTAAGGATTTTTAGTTAGGCTTCTATATTTTGATAATCTAATTCAATTGGTTCTGATTAGGCTTTGATTTCGTATGCATTTGTTGTTCTTTCGTAATCCAATGCATGTGTTAGATTTCAACGACGGACAATCGGGTTTTCTAGCATGTGTTAGAGTTAAAGATTAGCGATGCCTTGCCTCTCCTTTTCGCCTAGTAACACAGAACAACGAAACAAATCGGAGTATCGATATATGCATGATAATTGTTGGGTACTTTAGTGTTGGCGGGTAGCCAGTTAGCAATAGGATTGCATATTCGAATGTTCGTCGCGGTTAGCTAGTGACTGTTTAGAGTCAATTTAAGGCTGATCACTCTAATGAGACTCTGAATAATGTTTGATTAGGACTTTGTGATCTAATTAATTAATATGGAGCCGGTTACCTTAGGGCGTTTCGGGTAACCAACCGCGTGCATGACAAGTTAATTGGCCTTAATTTTGAGTGAATTAAATGATAAATATTAGAATGCCTAGCGAAATCCCGAGACTTCCCGAATCGAACACTTTTTAATCTCTCTTTCTTCAATCTCCCCGTTAGCAAATTATTTCTTCACTTGCCTGTCAAAATCCCCCTCTTTGTTACAACACCAATTAATCAATCAATTTGCAATTTGAACTATCAATTTCATTCTGATCAGTCCTTCTCTGTGGATCGACCCTGTTGCCACTAGCTGCAAAGCTAAGGTCAATAGGCTTATAAATTTATTTTGGCAAGCCTCGACAGCTTGATATTGGAGTACCCCAAAAGTACTGCCACCAAAAATTGGCGCCGTTGTCGGGGAAGGTATAAAAAGATTGAAATTATGTTTGATTTGGGTGTTGGTTGATTTGTTGTGTTCTGGAAAATTTTCGTTTTGTTTTTGCATGTTTAAAATTTTTGTTGTTGTATGACCCGTTCTTCTGAGTTTAGTGGACTGCAGTATATCCCTGAAATTGAAAGAGAAAAGAGGCCCGGGAGGGGCGAAGACTGTTTGAGGAAGAAGGCACGGATCCCTTCTTTGGCGAAGCGATGGCACAAGGAGAGGTGCCAAGGACTTTAAAGCAATTAGCCGCGCCGGATCTGAATTTGCAACCTCTGTGCATTAACTACCCCGTGGTAGCAGGTAATTTCGAGCTGAAATCTGGTTTAATTCACTAATTACCTTCCTTCCATGGCAATGCAGGAGATGATGAAAATAAGCACCTGATGGAGTTCCACTGTGTCTGTTCGGGGATGAAGCCCCCAGGTGTGACAGAAGAGCAGCTAAATTTAAGGGCATTCCCCTTCACGCTGAAAGATAAAGCCAAGGACTGACTTTATTATCTGCCTTCTGGATCGATAACAACATGGCAAGAAATGAAGAGGGTCTTTCTGGAGAAGTATTTCCCTGCGTCTCTTGCCACGACTTTGAGGAAAAGGATATATGGGATCACCCAGGATGTGGGTGAATCCCTGCACGAATATTGGGAACGCTTTGGTCGCTTGTGCGCAAGCTTTCCGCATCATCAAATTGCCGACCAGCTTCTGATCCAATACTGTTATGAGGGCATGACGCCTCATGATCGGCAGATGATCGATGCCGCGAGTGGTGAGGCGCTGATTGACAAGACCCCGATAGAGACCAAGCAGTTAATTGCAAATATGGCGGCCAACTCGCAGCAATTCGGTATTCGTGGACATGGTCAAGTTCACAGTGTGACCCAGAATCATGAGATGACTGAAATGAAGGCCCAGGTGGCCGAGATTGGAAACTTGCTGAAGAAGTTTGTAGGAGGTAACCGAGAGGAGGAGGTCAACCCGATCGGGGGATATGCTTCCAACCCCAGGAAGTATGATCCTTACTCGAGCACATACAACCCCGGTTGGCGTGACCATCCCAACATGAGCTACGGGAATAGAGACGGGCAACAACCCTTTCAAGGTCAGTCGTATGATAGACCTAACAATTCTACCCAAGCTCAGGCCTCGAGTTCCTCCAGATCATTGGAAGAGATGGTACGAACCATCGTTACATCGACAAGCCAATTGCAAAAATAAGCTCGAGAAGAGCTAAGCTCGCATAAAGCAGAGCTGCAAAATCTGAACAAGCAGCTGACCCAAATAGCGGTGTCGATAAGCAAGATTGAGAGCAAGAGCTTTGGGAAGCTTCTGTTGCGTGCTCAGTGTGTAAATAAAATGTAATGCGAAGAGCACTCAGATCATGCAAGCATACATGGTTTGGAGCAAGTGATAAGTATTTTTTTTAATTCGTTTTCCCACAGAGATTGAGTTTAGTTACTAACGAGTTGAGGTGCTAAATTAGATAAGGTCACTTAAATTGGGTAGATTTGGGGTTGATGTACCGAAATGATAAAGAATGCAAGAAGAAAGCAAGTGTAAGAACCAAACAAGTAAGAGATAAAGCTATAATGTGAAGAAGAATAATTGCGGGTCTCGCATTTATTCAGCAATAAAATCGCAAAGGTAAAAGGCTAACAGAAAGACTAAGGCAAAAAGCAGGAATGTTTTATTGCAGTTCTCGCAATAAACTAGCAATAAATTAGCAACGTTTTTAATGTAAAGTAAAGCAGCAAGGTCAACTTAAGACTCTTCTATAGGCACGTAACTACGATCATTCAGCAGTAGATGAACATATCATGCATCGTCTTAGCTCAGTCTCATGCATCTCTCGATTACATGCATTAGATCTTTAGTTCACTCATATCCAAGTAAGACATAAACACCTATTTATACAAGCAAGCTAATGAACGTGCTAGGGAAACGCCTATTTCTAGGTCGTTTTCTGGTTACCATGAAAGGCTAGCATGAATGGATGACTCTGAACTCTTACTCCTTCCGGAGGTTAGGAATTCTTTAGACCAAATGGATGGCCGGTCGAAATTGCCCGTGGGATGAAGCTTACATACATTCAATGCAATCATACTATCCTACATGCTGAATTCTCGTATTTCTAGCCTACAGATTCATCTTTAGCAGACCCTTCTTAGATTAGTTACGCATGGTTTCCAAGGTAAAAGAGATGGATTGATTGATCATGATTTAAATGACTTCGTAAACACAAATGAATAAGAGATAACAAAATGAAGAACTCGATAAACTTAATTGATTACTCTTTGAAAACCGAATACAAATACTTCATAAACAGACGTGCAAAGGTTCAAAAGCAGTAAAGAATAAGGGATGTAGAAGTAACGATCCAGATCAATGTTGCAAATGGAAACAATAGAGACAAAACAGTAGAGAAAGCTTGTAAAAGTGCACGGATCTCCTCGTCGCAAATGCCTCGGATGAAGGAGAAGATTAACTGTTCTTGGGGATGAATTCAATCAGAAGAGAAGAAGGATCTTCTCTTCTTCCTCTCGAATTATCGACGCCAAGGGCTGATTTCTTCGTTCCAACAAACGGGAGAAGGAAATTCGTCTGCAGATTGCTTTGCAACCGAGAACTCCACGCTTCTGAACTGTTTCTTTCCTTCATCACCCGTCTTCTTTTATAGCCTCTAGGTGGTTGCAAAAGGTTGCTCATTAATCGTGGATCACCATTCAGCTTTGTGAGGTAGTCCAACTTGACATGTGGCAGCAGCAGGGAGAGTTGACGACTGAAAAAACTCAGTCAATAACGACTGACGGCTGGGGGAAAATTGCAGCAGCAATGACTGTTTCCTTGCGGTTTCCTTGCGAGGGCCGCAATGCTTCATTGCGGCCTCAGCAATATTTCAGCAAAGTTCCCTGCAATATACATTTAAGCTTGTTTTTCATCATTTTTCATTCTTTTTCGTTCCTTTTCCAAATAAGTCCTATTTTAGCATCATTTCTCAAATTCTCACATTTATGCACACATTAAGCTAACTCTTAACAAAAACACTCAAGAATGTGCATGATTTAAAGGTAAATATAGCCCTAAATAATGGACTTTTGGCGAGGTAACACACCCCCAAACTTGAGTTATTGCTCGTCCTCGAGCAATATAAAAGCTTACTTTGGCTGCTAAATCTTGTCTTTTAAACTCTACCTAGCTGACTTGCTGACTTCCCTAGGTTTACTATCAAAGGCATTGTTGTCCTATTACACTCTCCTAGGTTCAAACTAGCTTCATATTTTGCCTATTCTGATTTCCCTTGCCTTTAAAACCTTATGTTTTTACTAACTTCCTACCTTATGGTTTATCTGCCTATGTCATTGAGCTCATTGTGCAGTTATCCCTAAGCTTTAAAATTCTCCCTAGTTTTAACTCAGGCTCAGTACATGCTTCTAATGTTTTTATTTTTGAATTACCTAGGATTCCTTTAAAGTCATGCCAGGCTTAGCACACACGAGTATCAGAGTTCAGTATCCATAGAATAAGCTAAGCCATGACACCACTATGTTAGATAGACACTCATCTCCCTTGACAAACCTTCAAGCTACAACCCTGTGCTTAGCAAACTAAGGATCAGAGTTCAATTTTACAGGACACCTAAGCACTTAGGCCATAGCTTGTTGGCACACATTCTTCTTCCTTGGTTTTTCCTTCTGTTTCTTTTTCTTTTGGTAAAGTCTTTCCCTTCAAATTGCCTTTTGATGCAGTGCCACTTGTGGGTTACACAAATGGCCCTGATTACTCAGCATCCTTAGAGAGAGACAATACCCTTTACTTTTCATTTGCTTTCTTATTCATTTTTTTTTTTTACAGAAGAAGAATGTCTATTTTACAAAGGAGAGAGGAGTGTTCCTAGGCCTAGAGGTTGCCTCCCCCAAACTTAAACTGCTCATTGTCCCCAATGAGAGTCTGAGGTGGCACACCCCCAAACTTATCTTAGAAGTATCTAGTCTAAATAAAAACCAGACAGACTTAAAACTCCTAGGGATAGAACGACCCTCCTAGTTCAGATAACTCATAAGCAGAAGTGTATTAAAACCAACATGGTAAGGGCTAACAGAGGTACATGCTCAGCATTTTATGAAGTTAATTAGAACTAACAAAGGTGTACTTGACACTCATCCAGCATGCGCACTAGACAGACTACCTATGAACATCAGTAATGCAGCCAAATAATGAGATTTAAAGACAGACAGCCCATCAGAAAGTGATACACCAGCATGCCTAGGTAACAAAATATTGCGGGGACCGCAAAAAATTTGCAATGATTCCAACAGAGCAGTTTTAATTGTGATTAAGGCTCCTAGCATGCAATTTTCGGTCATAAACACTACAAAAAATAGCAAAATTATCTAAGCTACCTAATCATACGACATTAAACTAAACTAATCTACTTTACTCAGGAAAATTAAGAATTTAAAACAAAACAAACAGTTGATAATGGTGGGGTAACAGGTCACAGAAAAGCAGATTTTCTTCTTGTTTTTGAGAGGGATCAGAAATACTCCCTCCAATGCCGTCAATCTGGCATTAATTCCTCCTTATCTTCTTCATCATTCCTCTCACTTGGAGGCACCCAAGGACTCAACAATCCAGCAGGGAAGGTGAGGAACGTGCACCGCAGGTGCTCAGCCAGCTCTTGGTCCCTTGCCTGCGAATACTCAGCCCATTGGGCTAACTTTCGTTGTAAGTCCATCAGGCAGGCCATTGATAATGACTGTGCAGCAGCAAGTCCATCCATCTCGAACTCCATGTTGCCCCTTCTCCTCACCCTCAGGTCACTAGGCAGCTCAAGGTGGCCAGCATAGGCCAGTTGTTTCTCCTCCATCGTCACAGGTACCCCTGCGCGTAAGCATAATTTAGTGATGGTATTGGGGAAAAAGAGTTGGCCCTTACCTTTCTTGGAGCATTCGATGATTGATGCTGCTATGATTTCACCCACATCAATGGCGAGTCCCTTCATTATCGCATAAATCAGCAGCGATCTCCCCTGATTGATGGTTGTCTCATGTGTGACAGGGGAGATTCGTCTTCGAATTAGGGAGAACCAAACAGCTGCTTTGTCCCTGAGGGTTGCACTCATCAGTGTGTGCTTCCCATTCTTTGAGACTGCCCATGCTGCCTCAGGCTTCCCTATTATATTCAGTGCTTCCTCCAGGACTCCTTCTGAGGGTGAAGCCATGATCCTCGCGTATTCAGAATCTTTATGCCCCTTGAGAGCATACACGTTGTTGATTTCTTCGGCTGAGAAGTCAACTTCTACTCCCTCACCATTGAAGAACAACCTTCGGGGCGAGTGAGGTTGGCGTAGAAGTCGTACACCATATCAGAGTAGGCCTGAATTGGAGGCCTACACAGCTCTTTCCAGCCGTGGTCCATAACTCCTGCGCGCAAGAATTGCGGCAGGTCCGCAAGAGAATCAAGAAATCCTATCTCGTGGAGGAGGTCTTTCTTCATCAATTCCAGGCCTCTTGCCTCCGCTTCCTTGGACACATACCTCGCAGCTCGAGGCTCATCCTCTTGGTACATCTTTCTCTTCCCCTTGTCCTTTGCCTTGGCTGCTTCAACATCCTCAGATTTCATTTTCTTGATGGAAGGTCCAGCTTTGACCTTCTTCTTTTTGGCTTTCTTTGAGGCTGTTGGACGTTTGGCCCTCACAATCATAGGGGCTCGCTTCTTGAGCCTTGCCTTGGCAGCTATCTGTTGGAGGCATTCATCCAGCGTGTCCTCCATTGAATCCTTGCTTTCCCTCTCCACAGGGCTGTCAAGATTGACATCCCTGAAGGGGGAAAATACCTCTTCTTCTTCATCCGCACCACCAATTGATGCCGATGGTTGTCCTTCAGATGGAACTTCAGGTTTCGACTACTATTGAGGGGAATCGGGACTTTGCATGGCCGTCTCAAATGATGGCCTGCCACTGTTGAGGCTATCCACACTCGTGGACTTCCTACCCTTGGTCTTTGGCTCCTTCTCGGTGATCTTCCACTTCTTCCTAGGGGACTGCGTTGGATCAGAGCTGGGTGAAGCCTCAGTCGTCGCCACCTTCCACTTCCTCCTCACAGGGAGCTTCGGGGGTCTTGCAGGTTTCACAGCTTCAGCGTTTGCTAAGGAGAGCAACGCATCTCATACCAATTCAGCATCCTCCGTGATTGGGGATGTCTTTTTGGGCGTGGATCGGTCAGATCTTGTGGACACCATTGTCGTCTCTTGAAGCTGAACTTTGGAAATTTCAGAGGAAGGAGAGAGCTGGTTGTTTTGGAAATCAAGGGTTTGAGAATCGTAAATGGGGATGATCCCCAACTCGTCCTATATATACTCGGTTGTTGCCCCAACGGTTACATTATTGCGAACCCCGCAATTATTTCGCAATTTTTTAGCAAATCCTTGAAGATATAGCCGTTGGGATTTCATCCTTGATTGTTATTTGTTGCAAGATTCTAGCAACTAAATCTTCGATTTTTGCAAGATCTCTTCCTCAACCTTCCTTGCCTCGTGGTTTACTCCCTTCCTTGCCATTTAAAAATCTTTAATTACCATGTTCCTAATCAATAAAAACAAACTTAATTAAAGCTATAAATAACAATACTGTAAACAATCTAAGAGAAAAACAATAACGAAAGACTATCTATTCCATATTCCTCTGATGATTGAGCATAGAGATATTTCCATTAAACGCCCTTGCTCATAATTTCTTTCTTCGATCTTAGGCTTCAGATAGGAGGAAGGCTGAGAGTGTCTGGACATCTTCTTCCTCATAGTAATGTTTCAATCTAGCCCCATTCACCATGAACGGCTGACCTTGATTCAGATTTTGAATTTCAATTGCACCATGAACAAATACATTAGTAATCACAAAAGAACCTGACCAACGAGACTTAAGTTTGCCCGGAAATAATCTAAGTCGTGAGTTAAACAATAGAACATGCTGGCCCTTTTTGAAGTCCTTAATCCTAAAGATACTATCATGCCAAATTTTAGTCTTCTCCTTATACATTTTCTCATTTTCATATGACATATGTCTTAGTTCATCCAACTCATGCAATTGCAGAGACCGCAATGATCCCTCATCAGTTACGCAAAAAATTAACTCTTTCAAGGCCCAAAATGCTTTGTTTTCTAATTCAAGAGGTAAGTGGCATGCTTTTCCATACACTAACCTATAAGGAGACATCACTAGTGGTGTCTTATATGCAGTCCTATAGGCCGACAGTGCATCATCCAGTTTAAAAGACCAATCGCTTCTATTCAGTTTTACAATTTTTTCTAAAATATTCTTGATCTCTCTATTGGAAATTTCAACTTGTCCATTCAAGTGTGGATGATAAGGTGTTGCTACTCTATGTCTAACATTATATTTAGCTAACACTTTTTCCATAGCTTTGTTTATAAAGTGGGTTCCTTCATCACTTATGATGGCACGTGGTGTGCCAAATCGTGTAAAAATGTGCCTATTTAGGAATTTAACGACTGTTTTGGCATCATTTAAGGGACATGCAATTGCTTCTACCCATTTGGAAACATAATCTACAGCTACTAGAATGTAAAGATTACCAGCAGATGGAGGGAATGGTCCCATGAAGTCAATGCCCCATACATCAAAGAGTTCTAACTCTAAGATATAGGTGAGAGGCATCTCATCTTTTCTACTAAGGTTATCTGTACGTTGACACTCATTGCAACTGTGTGCATAGTCGTGTGCATCCTTGAAGATCGTGGGCCAGAAGTAGCCACTTTGGAACACCTTTGCAGCCGTCCTTTGACCACCAAAGTGTCCACCATAAGGAGCTGTATGACAATGCTGCAAGACTGATATTGATTCAGCAGCTGACACACACTTCCTTAGCAATCCATCCGCACAACTTTTGTAAAGTGTTGGATCGTCCCATATATACTTCCTAGCCTCGTGTAAGAACCTCTTCTTTTCTTGCCCCCCTCTGAACGTTGGTAACACCTGTGAGGCAAGGAAGTTAGCAATATCCGAAACCAAGGTTCATCATTGTTATCACAATGCACTAACACAAAGACATGTTCATCAATAAAGGAATCAGTCATTGCGGGCTCCGCAATTTTCTCGCAATGACTCTGCAATCTAGATAAATGTTCAGCAACTACGTTTTCGCTTCCTTTTTTATCTCTAATCTCTAAATCAAACTCTTGCAATAGTAACACCCATCTAATTAGACGAGGCTTAGCATCAGCTTTCCTCATTAAATATTTTATTGCAGAGTGATCAGTGTAAACAATCGTTTTATTTCCTACAATATAAGGCCTAAATTTTTCACATGCAAACACTACCGCTAACATTTCTTTCTCTGTGGTAGTGTAGTTACATTGTGCTTCATTTAAAGTTTTACTTGCGTAATATACAGGGTGTGTTAGTTTATCTATCTTTTTCTCAAGCATAGCCCCAATTGCATAGTCACTAGCATCACACATTAGTTCAAAAGGTAAATCTCAATTTGGGCCTACTATAATTGGTACTTTGACTAAGGCATCCTTAAGTTTTTTCCATGCTATTAAACATTCATTTGAGAAGACAAATGTTCTATTCAGCTGTAGAAGCTCACACAGAGGTTTAGAGATTTTTGAAAAGTCTTTTATAAATCTCTTATAAAATCATGCATGACTTAAGAAACTTCTTATAGCTTTGACATTTTTAGGTTCAATTAACTTCTCAATGATTTCTATTTTGGCCCTATCGACCTCTACTCCTGCTTTGGACACTCTATGTCCTAATACTATTCCTTCTTCCACCATAAAGTGGCATTTTTCCCAATTTAAGACTAGGTTGGTTTCTTCACACCAAATTAGGACTTGTCCTAGATTTTCTAAGCAATGGTTAAATGAGTCACCAAAGACTGAGAAGTCGTCCATAAATATTTCTATTATGGACTCATCTAGTTCAGAGAAAATAGCCAACATGCATCTTTGGAACGTTGCTGGTGCATTGCATAGGCCAAATGGCATTCTGCGAAAAGTAAATGTTCCAAAGGGACATGTAAAGGTTGTTTTCTCTTGGTCCTCAGGGTCTATGGTGATTTGGTTATATTCTGAGTAACCATCTAAAAAGCAGTAAAAGGCTCGGCCAGCTATTTTATCTAACATCTGGTCTATAAAGGGTAAAGGAAAATGGTCTTTTTTGGTTTCTTTATTAAGTTTTCTGTAGTCCATACAGACTCTCCATCCTGTAACAGTTCTAGTTGGTATTAGTTCGTTATTTTCATTAACTACTACAGTCATACCACCCTTCTTAGGTACACATTGAATATGAATAACCCATTGACTATTGGCTATAGGAAAGATCACACTTGCATCTAACCA
Source organism: Herpetospermum pedunculosum (assembly GCA_028017165.1). NCBI lineage: Eukaryota > Viridiplantae > Streptophyta > Magnoliopsida > Cucurbitales > Cucurbitaceae > Herpetospermum > Herpetospermum pedunculosum. The sequence goes on along the minus strand of CM051524.1, from coordinate 25,165,730 downwards.
TTTAATATTTTTTTTTTTAACTACCTCCTTCATGGAGGGGTTCAACCTACGTTGGTGATCTACTCTTGGTGTATGTTCCTCTTTGATAACTCCATTTTGGAGTTATTATTCACTTCCTAATTCTAGCTAAATTCCGCATTTAATTGGTTTATTTATCTCGTTTATAGGAGAATTGCGGAGAAGAGCTCGTGAGTCCATTGGACTTCTTTCGGAGCTAAGAGCGGTGTTTTAACGCCCCGGGAGTGCATCGGGAAAAGGGCAAGTTGATCCAAGAAGAATCGGACCAAAATTGCCTAGGAGAGGCAATTTTCCAGCTCAAACTCGAAAGCAAGCGTCGAGCAGTCAGCGTCGAGACGCTTGCTCGACGCTGTCTGGCGTCGAGACCCTGCCGTGGCGTCGAGATGCTCCGAAGGAGGCGCGCGCAGGAAATCATCGGGCCATCGTCGAGACGCTCGCCTAGCGTCTCGACGCCATCGCGGGGCGCGCGCAGATTAATTAGGTCGCAGCGTCGCGACGCTGTCCTAGCGTCTCGACGCTCCGACGATTTTAAAAGGCTGTAAGGACGATTTTGCAGCCATCTTTTTACCAATTTTTCCGAACTTCATCTTCTTCCTCTCGGTTTTTTTCCAACTTTTAGCTTAGCTCCGCCATTTGTGGCATGTTTTGGAGCTTTTAACTTGTAATAGGATAGAGATGACTTCCATGGCCTCCGTTGGAGCGGTGGTGACAATCCGTCCCATGGACGGCTAAGGTATTGTGAACGGTTTGGGATAATTTAAGGGATTATTTGTTAGACTTTTATGCTTTGATAATCCATGCTTTAAATTTCAACTTGGTTTCTGATTTGTATGCATTTATTGTTCTTACTTCATCCTATGCAGGTGTTAGATTTCGCCGACGGACAATCGAGTTTTCTAGCATATGTTAACGTTAAAGAGTAGCGATGCCGTGCCTCTCACTATTCGACTAGTAACACAGAACAATAAAATAAATCGGAGTATCGAGTCATGCATGATAGTTGTTGGTTACTTCAGCGTTGGCGGGTAGCCAGTTAGCAATTTGATTACGTGGTCGAATGTCTGTCGTGGTATGCTAGTGACTGTTTAGAGTCAATTTGAGGATGATCACCCTAATGAATCTTTAAATAATGTTTAATTGGATCTTCTGATTTGGTTAATTACTATGGAGCCGGTTACACTAGGGGTTTCCCGGGTAACTAACCGCGTGTATTACAAACTGTTAGCCTTAGGATTGTGTTAAATGATAAGTGGTAGAATGTCTAACAAAGAAATCCCAAAAATCCCCAAACCGTGCACTCGTCAATCTCTCTCTCTTTTAATTTTCCGTTAGCGATTAATTCCTTTATTTGCATGCTTAAACTCCCCCTCGTTACAAAAACCCAACTGATTAATTAATTTCAATTCCAATTTAATTTCAATCACGTCCTTCTCCGTGGATCGACCCTGTTACCACTAGCTACAAAGCTTTGGTTAATAGGCTTATAAATTGTATTTTGGCAAGCCTCGACAGCTTGAATTTGGAGTACCACATAAAGTGCTCTACCAAAATTGGCGTCGTTGCCGGGGAAGGGCAAAAATTGATTGAAATCATGTTTGAATTTGAATTTGGTTGATTGATTGTGGGCTGAAAATTTTTTCCGTTTGTAGTTTGTATGTTTAAAATTTTGTTTGTGTATGACCCGTTCTTCTGAGATTAGTGGATTACAGTTTATACCTGAGATCGAAAGAGAAGAGCGGCGGTTAAGAAGAGAGGCCCGCGAGGGGCAAAGGTTGTTTGAAGAAGAAGGCAATCCCTTCTTTGTTGAGGAGATGGCGCAAGGAGAAGCGCCAAGGACGTTGAAACAGCTGGCAGCGCCAGATTTAAATTTGCAACCTTTGTGCATCAACTACCCCGTGGTAGCAGGTAATTTCGAATTAAAATCCGGTTTAATTCACCAATTGCCTTCTTTCCATGGTAATGCAGGCGTGGATGCAAACAAGCATTTGATGGAGTTTCATTGCGTCTGTGCGGGGATGAAGCCCGCAGGAGTAACGGAGGAGCAGCTGAATTTAAGGGCATTCCCCTTCACACTTAAGGATAAAGCCAAGGATTGGCTCTACTATCTGCCCTCCAGATCAATTACGACGTGGCAGGACATGAAGAGGGTTTTCCTAGAGAAGTATTTCCCTGCGTCCCTTGCCACAACACTGAGGAAAAGAATTTATGGGATCACTCAGGACGTGGGTGAGTCCTTGCATGAGTACTGGGAACGCTTTGGGCGCCTGTGCGCAAGCTTCCCGCATCATCAGATTGTCGATCAGCTCCTGATCCAGTATTTTTATGAGGGTATGATGCCTCATTATCGGCAGATGATCGACTCCGCGAGCGGTGGGGCATTGATTGATAAGACCCCGGTGGAGGCCAAGCAGTTAATTGCAAACATGGCGACCAACTCGCAGCAATTTGGTATTCGTGGGCAGGGGCAAGTTTACAGTGTGACCCAAAGCCATGAGATGACAGAGATGAAGGCCCAGGTGGCCGAGATTGGAAATTTATTGAAGAAATTTGTCGGAGGAAGCCGAGAAGAGGAGGTCAACGCAATCGGGGGATATGCTTCCAACCCAAGGAAGTATGATCCTTACTCGAACACATACAACCCCGGTTGGCGCGACCACCCCAATTTCAGCTATGGGAATCGGGAAGGACAACAACGCTTCCAAGGCCAGTCCCATGATAGGCCTAACACTTCATCCCAAGCTCAAGCCTCGAGCTCCTCCAGCTCATTGGAAGAGATGGTTCGGACCATCGTGACGTCGACCAACCAGTTTCAGAAAGAAGCTCGAGAAGAGCTAAACTCACACAAAGCAGAGCTGCAAAATCTGAACAAGCAGCTGACACAAATGGCGGTGTCGATAAGCAAAATAGAGAGCAAGAGCTCTGGGAAGCTTCCTTCCCAAACCACGGTGAACTCATGTGAGAACGTGAGTGCAATCCAGCTGAGAAGTGGGAAATCACTTCCCTCTAGAGCCGTGAATGAAGCAGAGGACAGCCTGATTGAGTCCGCCCCAGTTGCTCTTGATGAGCTGAATGTTGAGAAAGAGAAGAATGTGCAAGAGAATGTCGCCAAAGCACCCTTCCCTAGTAGGCTTGCGAAGCCTACTCTAGTGAACGAAGACGAGGAGGTCTTGAGAACCTTCCAGAAGGTGATGGTGAACATACCGCTCCTTGAGGCAGTGAGCCAAGTGCCAAAATATGCCAAATTCCTCAGGAGCTGGTGCACAAAGAAGAGAAAGTCTAGAGGGACTGAAAAGAGAAAGGAGAATGTTTCTGCGATCCTCCTAGGTACGTTGCCCGCCAAGTGCAACGACCCAGGTACGTTTACTATCTCATGCATGATAGGTAGTAAAATTGTCAAAAATGCCATGTTTGATCTAGGAGCTTCTGTGAATGTCATGTCTTATGCTTTATTTCTTGAATTGAACTTAAACGAATTGCATGAGTGTGACGTGGTTGTCCAGTTAGCTAACGGGTCGAGTATATTTCCTAGAGGGAAGGTTGAGGATGTTCTCGTGAGAGTGGGAGATATGATGTTCCCTGCTGATTTTCTTGTGCTTGATATGAATGGAAATTATTTGCATGCTTCGTCCTCTATATTGTTAGGACGCCCTTTTCTTAAGACCGCGAAGGTCAAAATTGATGTGTTCAAGGGTGTAATTTCCTTAGAGTTTGATGATACAGTGCATGAGTTTTCTTTATTTGAGAAGAAGTCTGTGGAGCATGTATCTTGTGTTGAGTATGTCGAGAATGAGAGTCTTACCTCGCGCTTGAGGGATGATTCTCATGTCTCCGTTAAAAAATCTGATTTAAATCTGTTGAATGTGAGTGTTGTTTTTTGTACTGACCAAAGAGATATTCACGTGCTTGAGGTACGAAGAGAAAAGAAATTTGTTCATGTGTTTTGCAGGTGCACTGTGGAGGAGGACAAGGCTGGAACGTCCCCCGCACTGTCAGAATGTGGATGAGTCATTGGAGAGAATTCAGTCGAGCAAACGACTTTAAAAATTTTGCGCTTCTCGGAGGCACCCGAGTGATGAAATGTTTTTTCTGTCTTAGTTCAATTGCTGTTTTTTGTTGATTTTAGTTTAATTTAGCCTTATGTAGCTTGCTGTTTTTTGTTAGGAATCGAGGAAGTTGAGGAGAATTTTGGGCTTCGATGATGAACGCGCAGCTTCCTTTCCCTCGCCAACTTCACAAAGAGTCAGGGAAGTGTAGTTTCTTTTTCCCTTTAACTTTGTGTATCTGACTAAGTGGCATTGAGGACAATGCCAACTTTTGAAGTTGGGGGTGGAATTTGTGGACGAGCATGTGTTGTCGGTTGAGCAGTGCTAATTTTGAATATTGAAGTGCTTGGGACTCTGTTTACTGTTTTCTAATTATGATAATCTAGGAAATGCATGTTGGAAATCTGAGCACGTACATAATCTAGTTTTTGCATGATGAGTTTTGCATTCATTAGGTTCATGTCAAAAATTTTAATTTTTTTTTTCTGTTGCTCCCTTGCATCTATCGAGCACTTAGCAACCTCATCTTAGATTCCGTAGGCTTAGTCAATCGCATGTAGCATTAATTCTTGTTGTCACCCCGAAAGGCACCCTTAGGTAGCTTGTTGCATGAGAGTTAGTGGTCGATTAATCGAGTTAGCTTACGCTAAGCCTAAAGTAAAAAAAATAGAAAAGCATGTTGGTTAGAAAAATCTCTCGAGGCGCTCCTTCTTCTTATTGGTGCACCTAAGAAGTGAGCGTTAGTCCTTAAAAACGTGAAGTTTATGCATGAATTTGACGTGTTAGGCAACTCGAGGTTGGAAAGAAAAAGAGAATAAAAAGTTGGGTTCAAAGAACCTTAATGAAGAGTACAAAGTACTCATGAAAAGAAAAAGAATGGGAAAATATTTAGGTCTCTTAGTTTGCTACTCTCTCTCGTGTAAGTCAAGTGTAGACTGTTCTTAAACGCTAGAAGTAGGGGGAAAACGGGACGATTTGTTGCATGTGGTTTTTCCGGGCTTATGTGGGTTTAGGATTGGTTGTCTAGCACACACACACGTTAGGGAGCGATAGTTAATTTTTGATATGTTCGTAGTAAATGCATGCACGGATTGCTTTCATGATTATGTTGTGTTTGAATTTGTAAAATGCATTGAGATTTGAGTTAGTAGCATGTAAGCATGTCCTTAGAGTCAATTTCTTTATTAGCCTTGCTCGAGGACTAGCAAGATTCAAGTTGGGGGTGTTTGATAACTCCATTTTGGAGCTATTATTCACTTCCTAATTCTAGCTAAATTCCGCATTTAATTGGTTTATTTATCTCGTTTATAGGAGAATTGCAGAGAAGAGCTCGTGCGTCCATTGGACTTGTTTCGGAGCTAAGAGCGGTGTTTTAACGACCCGGGAGTGCATCGGGAAAAGGGCAAGTTGATCCAAGAAGAACCGGACCAAAATTGCCTAGGAGAGGCAATTTTCCAGCTCAAACCCGAGAGCAAGCGTCGAGACGCTTGCTCGACGCTGCCTGGCGTCGAGACCCTGCCGTGGCGTCGAGACGCTCCGAAAGAGCCGCGCGCAGGAAATCATCGGGCCAGCGTCGAGACGCTCGCCTAGCGTCTTGACGCCATCGCGAGGCGCGCGCGGATTAATTAGGTCGCAGCGTCGCGACGCTGTCCTAGCGTCTCGACGCTCCGACGATTTTAAAAGGCTGTAAGGACGATTTTGCAGCCATCTTTTTACCAATTTTTCCGAACTTCATCTTCTTCCTCTCGGTTTTTCTCCATCTTTTAGCTTAGCTCCGCCCTTTGTGGCATGTTTTGGAGCTTTTAACTTGTAATAGGATAGAGATGACTTCCATGGCCTCCGTTGGAGTGGTGATGACAATTCGTTCCATGGACGGCTAAGGTATTGTGAACGGTTTGGGATAATTTGAGGGATTATTTGTTAGACTTTTATGCTTTGATAATCCATGCTTTAAATTCCAACTTGGTTTCTGATTTGTATGCATTTATTGTTCTTACTTCATCCTATGCATGTGTTAGATTTCGCCGACGGACAATCGAGTTTTCTAGCATATGTTAGCGTTAAAGAGTAGCGATGCCGTGCCTCTCACTATTCGACTAGTAACACAGAACAATAAAATAAATCGGAGTATCGAGTCATGCATGATAGTTGTTGGTTACTTCAGCGTTGGCGGGTAGCCAGTTAGCAATTTGATTACGTGGTCGAATGTCTGTCGTGGTATGCTAGTGACTGTTTAGAGTCAATTTGGGGCTGATCACCCTAATGAAACTTTAAATAATGTTTAATTGGATCTTCTGATTTGGTTAATTACTATGGAGCCGGTTACACTAGGGGTTTCCCGGGTAACTGACCGCGTGTATTACAAACTGTTAGCCTTAGGATTGTGTTAAATGATAAGTGGTAGAATGTCTAACAAAGAAATCCCGAAAATCCCCAAACCGTGCACTCGTCAATCTCTCTCTCTTTTAATTTTCCGTTAGCGATTAATTCCTTTATTTGCATGCTTAAACTCCCACTCGTTACAAAAACCCAATTGATCAATTAATTTCAATTCCAATTTAATTTCAATCACGTCCTTCTCCGTGGATCGACCCTGTTACCACTAGCTGCAAAGCTTTGGTTAATAGGCTTATAAATTTTCTTTTGGCAAGCCTCGACAGCTTGAATTTGGAGTACCACATAAAGTGCTCTACCACTCTTCCAACAATATTTTATGCATGCAGTACGAGAGACTTATACCCCTAATGTCAGTAATCGTCCAGGCAATAGCTTTTTTAAGTTGCTTGAGCAGCAATATTAACACAATTTCATGCTGTTTACTTAGTTTGGACGAAATAATAACAGGCAAGGTATCTTTCTCTCCTAGATATGCACACTTAAGGTGTTAAGGCAATGGTCTCAGTTCAAGTAAAGGTGGTTGTTCAATTGATGGCATCAAAGGAGTTGTGGTCCTTTCAGACAATTCATTAGTCATGCATACATGCTGACGGTTGTCCACAGATACATCCATCAATTCAGAAACATTTAAATCATCTACATCTACTTATGCATAATTAGTAGCATGCTTAATTAACAATTAATGCTCAAGTTCTTCTTCCATTAATGAATCTACTATATCTATAGTTGCACAGGATTCAAGATCAGAGGGGTACCTTAAAGCTTTAAACACATTGAACTTAACCTCCTCATCATGAACTCTCATGGTGAGCTCACCTTTCTGGACATAAATTAGAGCCCTACCTGTGGCTAAGAACGGTCTGCCCAATAGGATTGGTACCTCTTTATCTGCCTCGTAGTCCAAGATTATAAAGTCTGCAAGAAAAATAAATTTGTCAACCTTGACAAGTATATCCTCAATCTTACCCTCAGGGTATGCGATGGATCTGTCTGCAAGCTGCAAGGTGACAGTAGTAGGTCGTGCTTCCCCTATCCCAAGTTGACGGAATAGTGACAAGGGCATGAGATTGATGCTGGCTCCCAGATCACACAGAGCTCTGCCCACGTGCTTGCCTCCCAATTTGACTAGTAAGGTGAAGGAACCAGGATCCTTCTCCTTCTTTGGCAGTTTATTTTGGAGTATAGCACTGCACTCCTCAGTGAGATTCACTGTTTCAAATTCACCAATGATTTTTTGTTAGTAATTATATCTTTCAAGAATTTAACATGTTTTGTTAGTGTTGACACTTGTTTGGAGATTGGTTTGAGCCATTTGCTTGACTAGGTTGGTCAGGGCATTTATTTGGCTGCTCATTGCACTTAGAGCATCCTTGTCTTGAGCTCTAGTTGGCTCAACAGGATCATCTGACCACCTACAGTGAGATGCTGAGATCTTCTCCAAGATCTCATAGGCTTCGTTGTAACTCTTGGACAACATGGAGCCTCCAGCGGATGAATTTAAGACTTGCCTAGTGCTGGGGTTGCATCCTTTGAAAAAGACCTCAATTTGGATACACCATGGGATGCCATGATGTGGACATTTAAGAAGAAGATCTTTGAACCTTGTCCAAGCTTCGTGAAGAGATTCATTATCAGCTTGTTTGAATTTAACTATGTCATCACGAAAGGTAGAATTCCTATCAGGTGGGAAGTATTTGACTAGGAATTTCTCTGCTAAATCTGTCCAATTAAGGACAGATCCAGAGGGTAATGAGTTTAACCACGTTTTGGCTTTGTCCCTCAAAGAATAAGGGAACAAGTATAACCTCAAGGCTTCTTGAGAAACTCCAGGAATGATGAAAGTATCACTGACTCCTAAGAAGTTTGTAAGATGGTTGTGGGGGTCCTCATTTTCCACTCCAAAGAATTGTCCCACAGTGGACAACATTTTGAACATCACTGGTTTTAACTCGAATGAGTTGGCAGTGATTTCAGGACGGATTATGCTGGGGTTCAGCTCCCCAGGCATAGGAACTAAATATGAAAGGATGGCACTATTTTTGTCATTCGCTATTTCGATGGGATTGCGAGTGACAGGTACCGGATTTGGAATTATTCCAGCCATTTCTTCTTGAGATTCTTGCGGAGGAATTGAGGTTCCCGCAATTACTTGAGGTATAGAGGGTTGGTTAAAAAGACGTTTCTTGGCTTTATTTCTGGCTCTAAAAAGTCTCTTGGGCTCAGGATTGAACTCTAGATCACTACTTGAATGCTCACTCATAAACTAACCCAACTAGTACCTGCAAAAGAAATGAACCTAGATTAGTTCCAATTGACAGTAAACTTGGTGTTTCAAACTTAACTAACTTCGTTTTCACTAAAATAAATCCCCGGCAGCGGCGCCAAAAACTTGTTGCGTGCTCAATGTGTTGAAATAATTAGGCAATAAAAGAGATAGAGCACTCAGAACATGCAAGCATACATGATCTTATAGCAAGTAGTAAGTATATTTCATTCGTTTTCCCACAGAGATTTATTTTGAGCTATTCGCGAAGTGTTTTGTTAAGAAAGAAGGGGTGGATTTGATGGGGTAAAATTGGTTTTTAATTATCTAATTTTTGCTGAATGTGTAAAGGGTAGTAACATAAACGAGAACAAGTTAAAGCTAAGCTCAAATGAAAAGAGACGAGATTAATAAATGAAGACAAAAACAGCTAGACAGAATTGTAACTTAAGCAGAATTGCGGAGACAGCAATTCTACCGCAATTAAATAGCAGCGAAAGTGTGTAAATGGGTGAATTAAGGGCTACTAATGACTATCCTATAGGCATTTTTATACGATTCTCAAACACTGGATCTTCTCACTATGCATCAAACTATCTCAATCTCATGTATCGTCCGATTCCATGCATTAGATTCTTCAGTTTACTCAACTCAAAGTAAGGTCTTAAGCATCTTGTTAAAGCAGAAAGATATGGTTTGTACTAGGGAAACGCCTATTCCTAGGTCGTTTCCTGGTTACCTTGAAAGGCTAGCATAATGGTATGACTCTGAACTCTTACTCCTTCCAGAGGTTAGGAGTTCTTTGGACAAAATGGATGGCCAATCGAAATTGCCCGTGGGATGAAGCTTACATACAATCAATGCTTCGAGAGCTATCCTATATGCTTGATTCACGTTTTTTAGCCTATAGTGTTGTCATTAGCACGCCCCTTAGTGACTTAGTTACTCATGGATATAAGGAGAACAGAACTAAAGGATAAAATAAACATGCTTAGAAGGAAAATGTGCTTAAAACAGCAAAGGAAAACAGTAGAATGCAAAGGCGAGAGACTGTGAAATACTGAACTTTATGTTTGATTAATTGATTGTTTGAATGAACATAAGAGATACTTAAAGTAAAGAACAGGAAGACAGAACACAACGAAATGAACTAAATTAGCCACAAGAACAGAAACAACAACAAGACAGAGTTGAAAAATGGAAATGAAGAACATAAAGCAATAAAACAAGCTCGAAAGTCTCGTTGCAGCCGCCTCGAATGAAGGATGAGAAAGGTCAGCCTTGCTTGGATGAATCCAATCGGGAGAGAAGAAGAATCTCCTCTCCTTCCTATCAGATTATCGATTCCAACAGCTGAGCTTCGCAAACCAGCAGACGGCAGAGGAAAACAGGAGAAAAGATGGACTGCGAGAAGACTTCTACGCTTTCGGATGATGCTTGAACCCTCGACTTTGACCCCTATTTATAGTAATCTGCAGGTGCATTTGGGCCAAGGAGAACCATCAATCTTCAACGTCGTACTTCAGAATGGATGGAGGAGAAAGAACGAATCCCTGAAATAACGGAAATTAACAGAAAAAGATCAATCAACTTACGGTTTTCACTTGAAACATTGCGGTGACCGCAATGTTTCCGCAATGCCATCGCAATGCTTGTTTTTCATTCTTTTCCTTCGGTTTTCAACCCTTTTCTTTCCTATTGTACATAAGTCCTAATTTAGCTACCTTCTTCTAATTCTCATATTTAAGCATAGGTTTAGGCTAAATGCTATCAAAAACACCTAAGAGTGAACATCTTTCTAAGCTAATTAAGCCCTAAAAAGGTCACTTTTGGAGACGTAACACACCCCCAAACTTAAGGTTTTGCTTGTCCTCGAGCAATCTAAGGACTTTCCTAGGCTGCTGTTTCTTCTTCTTTAACTACTTACTAACTCCCCTATATCCCTATCTCTAGCACTGCTGTCCTATGACACACTTCTAAGCTTAAAACTACTCTCTTATCTAGCTTCTTCTGACTTTGCCTGCCTAACACTCCTTCTGTTTTCATTAACTCCCTACAACTGATCTATTTGCTTTTGTCATATCATGCCACTATCCCTGAGGTTTCAAATTCTGCCTAGCTTTACCTCATACTCAGTACATGCTTCTAGCTTTATTTTTAAATTGTCTAGGATTCCTTAGAGTCATGGCAGTCTTAGTATTAACGGTGACAGTGGTACTTTTAGAGAACAACCTAAACCCTGGCATCACTACATTGGATAGACATTCATCTCCCTAAACAACCCTACAAGTTACAACTTTGTGCTTAGCTAATTTGAGGATCAGAGTTCTTTTTAAACAGGACATCTAAGCCACAAAGTTGCAACTCCTAGGTATACATTCTTCTTTCCTACTTCTTTTTTTTTTTTTTTTTACTTTGGTGGAGCCTCTCCTTTAGCTGCCTTTTGATGCAATGCCACTTGTGGGTTACACACTTGGCACTGATTACTCAGCAACCTGAGAAAGACTCCCCTCCTTATTCTATTTTTCATTTTTTTTTTTTTCAATTCATTATTTTTGTCAAGGAGAAGAAGAATGCTTATGTTTTAAGGGAGAGAGGAATGTTCCTAGGCCTAGGGTGGCCTCCCCCAAACTTCAACTACTCATTGTCCCCAATGAGTGTCTGAGGTGGCCCACCCCCAAACTATCCTAGAAGCATCTAGTCTAAGGTAAAACTAAGAGAATCTAAAAACCCTAGGCATAGACAGAACATTTTAAAAGAAAATATCACAGCAGCAGAAAACTGAAAAAAAGAAACAGACAGGCAAAGACTTACAGCTATGCATGCTGAGCTTTTTAGAGGTTAATTTAAACTATCAAAGGGTGTCCTATGACACTCATCCAGCATGCTTTAAGACAAGCTATATAAGGTAGTAATGACAGCAGCAAAAGATAGAATTTAAACAGATCACAGCCTAGCTAACAGACAGTCCAAAACATGCTTTCAGTCATAAAAATTGCGGGTACCGCAATTATTTCGCAATCAGATCAGGGCAGATATAACAGTGATTAAGGCCCCTAAACATGCTTTTTCCAGTCATTCAAGCTCTCTAAAAATAAAACTAAACTAACCTACCTAATCAGCTAACAACAGGCTATACTAAGCAAATTTTAAAAACATAAAACTAAGCATCTAAAACAGATCAAAATTGTACTAAAAACAGCATAATTCACATGGTTTATCAGAAAGCAGATTTTTTTTTTTTTTTTTTTATCTAATTTAAGGGAACAGCAATACTCCCTTCAGTGCAATTCAAACCAGCACTCAAATGTCTTCATCCTCATCAGGTTGTCGTGGTCGTGGCGGCACCCATGGAGTCAGGATGTTTGTGGGGAAGTCAGGGAAGATGCACCCAAGTTGATCTGCAACCTCCTTGTCCCGTGCCTGCGCGTAAGTGGCCCATTGAGCCATCCTCCTTTGCATATCCATCAGGCACGCCATGGATAGTGACTGATCAGCAGCCAACCTATCCAGTTCGAACTCCATATTCCCCTTCCTCTTCAGCCTCAAGCCAGCAGGCAGCTCCAAGTGGCCCGTGTAAGCCATCTGCTGCTCCATCCGCTCAATGGGAACTCCTGCAAGCAGACATAGTTTAGTTATGGTGTTAGGGAAAAACAGTGGTCCCTTACCTTTCTTGGCGCACTCAGCAATGGCGGCTGACATGATTTCCCCCACGTTGACCGTGAGACCTCGCATAATGGCATACACCAGCAGCGATCTGCTCTGGTTGATGGTCGTCTCATGGGTCACAGGGGACAGCTTCCTCCTTACAAAGGCAAACCATACAGCTGCCTTTGCTGTAAGGTTGGCACTCATGAGGGTGTGCCTCCCATTGCGTGATACAGTCCACGCTGCTTCAGGCTGGCCAATGGTTCGAATGGCCTCCTCCAGCACTGCCTCAGTAGGCTCATCAACGATCCTCGCATAGTCAGTATGTCTTTGGCCCTTGAGGCCATAAGCTTCGTTGATGGCTTTTGCTGAGTAGTCCACCTCTACTCCCTTCACCACAGAAAGCCCCTCCTCAGAGTTTCGCAGGTTAGCGTAGAAGTCGTATACCATACTCGTATAAGCTGGATTGGGTGGCCTGCACAACTCCTCCCAGCTATGATTTATGATTCCTGCGCGCAAGAACTGCGGCAGGTCAGCAGGTCTGTCGAGGAAGCCTTTCTCGTGCAGCAACTCCCTCTTCCTCAGCTCAACGCCTCTGGACTCCGCGTCAGAGGACACATACCTCACTAACTGAGGTTCGTCTTCAGGGTAAAGCTTGGCCTTCCCTTTGTCTGCTGGCTTGGCTGACTCTGCAGCCTCAACTTTGAGTCTTTTGAGTGATGGCTCAGTGCTCTCTCTTTCTGACGAAGGCGCCTTCTTGGCCTTCTTCTTCTTCAGCTTCTTGGATCGCTTGGCCTTGAGAATCTTGGCCTTCTTCTTCTTGAGCTTCGCCTCGATGGCGATCTGCTGAAGGCACGCCCCCAACGTCTCTTCCATGGAATCATCCTTCTGCACAGGACTCTCAGGATTGGATTCCATCACCGGAGAGAAAACCTCTTCTTCCTCACCTTCCCCACTGCCCTGCGTTGATTCCTGGTACTCCCCATATGGGAATTCAGGGTCAGGCCGTGGGGAAGTGTGCGACGGCGTGGTTGTTTGCTCTGCTGAAGGTGTCTGTGCAGAACTCAGTGGTGAAGACGGCTGCTCAGGGCTCTGCGCTGGCGGTGATGGAGAAGAGCTGTGCGCTGGTGGTGCAGGTGGCGAGACACTCCTCTTGGCTGAATCGTGGGACACACGATCAGTTTCTTGACTCTCCACAGAGGGAGTCTTTTCTTTGCTCGGTTCAGCGGCCACCGCTAAACTCCACCTACGCTTCTTGGGTGTGCCTGCTGGTTCAGAGGGTCCAGCAGGGATCTCAGTGACGACCTTCCACTTCTTCTTGCGAATCGGAAGTTTGGGAAGGCGCTCAGTTCGCGCAGCGTCAGCCTCAGCCAAGGCCAGCAGTGCGTCTCTCGCAGCCGTTTGAGCGTCGTCAGCCCTCTTCTTGGCTGCAGATCTTTCAGCCCTTGTGAACACCATTGTTGAATCTTGGAGATTTGGAGAGAAGAATCAAAGATGAAGAGAATCGCAGCTTTCTTGGAATTCAGAGAGTGGGAGAATCGTATCGATCGAGCGCCTTCTAACGGATATAAAGGAAACGGATAAATCCCAACGGCTATATTTTTTTTTTTTTTTTTTTGCGGATCCTGCAAATCCAGCGCAATTTTAGGGATTTTTTCATCTAAATGTCAATCTTTGCTCATCCGTATCTTTTATTTGGCTCAATCTTTTCTTGATTTTTAAAGCTGGAGTTACTCTCCTTGATTCCCTCTTTCGATTCCCTACAAAAAGAAATAAAAACAACATCAAATTCGTAATTAAAATCATACAACAAAACACACAAACGATAACCGGAAAATCGCAAAAAATAAACTAAGGCATGAGCCTTATGTTGACGAGCACAGCAATCACTCGTCCTCTCTCGTTCTCGTTGTCACGCTTCAGTCAAGAGGAAGGCCGAGAGAGTCTTCACATCTCCTTCCTCATAGTAGTGCTTCAATCTTGCACCATTAACCATGAATGGTTGGCCTTGTTGCAAGTTCTTTATCTCTATGGCACCATGAACAAACACATTAGTAATCACAAATGGACCTGACCACCTAGACTTAAGTTTCCCTGGAAATAGTTTCAACCGTGAGTTAAACAACAAAACAAGTTGACCCTTCTTAAAGTCCTTAACTCTAAGTCTACTATCGTGCCAAATCTTGGTCTTTTCCTTATACATTTTGGCATTTTCATAAGACATTTGCCTAAGCTCATCAAGCTCATGTAATTGCAAAGACCGCAACGTTCCCGCATCAGTCACGCAATAATTCAACTCCTTTAGTGCCCAAAATGCCTTAATTTCTAACTCAAATGGAAGATGACAAGCTTTACCATATACAAGCCTGTAAGGAGACATACCTAGAGGTGTCTTATATGCTGTCCTATATGCCCAAAGTGCATCCTCAAGCTTAAAGGACCAGTCTTTCCTATTCGGTTTGACCACTTTTTCTAGGATGTTCTTAATCTCCCTATTCGAAATTTCAGCCTGTCCATTCGAGTGTGGGTGATAGGGAGTGGCTACTCTATGTCTAATGTTATACTTAGCCAACACTCTCTCCATGGCCTTATTAATGAAATGTGTCCCCTCATCACTAATGACAGCCCGAGGTGTCCCAAACCTAGTAAAAATGTGCCTATGCAAGAATTTTATAACTGTTTTAGCATCATTATTGGGACATGCTATGGCCTCTACCCACTTGGATACGTAGTCTACTGCCACCAAAATGTAAAGGTTACCTGAGGATGGAGGAAATGGCCCCATAAGGTCAATGCCCCACACATCAAAGAGCTCCAACTCTAAGATGTAGGTGAGAGGCATCTCATCCTTTCGACTGAGGTTACCTGTTCTTTGGCATTCATCGCAGCTGTGGGCATAGTTGTGGGCATCCTTGAAGATCGTTGGCCAATAGTAGCCACTCTGAAATACCTTCGCAGCTGTTCTTTGGCCACCAAAGTGTCCACCATAAGGAGCTGTGTGACAGTGCTGCAGCTCAGACTTCGCTTCAGCAGCTGAAACACACTTCCTTAGCAAGCCGTCAGCACAGGTTCTGTAAAGTGTGGGGTCATCCCAGATGAATTTCCTTGCTTCATGAAGGAACCTCTTCTTCTCTTGTCCTCCCTTGAGAGCTGGTAACACCTGTGATGCAAGGAAGTTAGCAATGTCAGCAAACCAAGGTTCCTCATCGTTATCACAATGAGTCAAAACAAAGATATGTTCATCAATGAAAGCATCAGAAATTGCGGCCTCCGCAATGTTTTCGCAATTGTGCTGTAATCGAGAAAGGTGATCCGCAACCACATTTTCACATCCTTTCTTGTCTCGAATGTCCAAATCAAACTCCTGCAGCAATAACACCCACCTAATCAACCTAGGCTTAGCATCAGCCTTCCTCATAAGATATTTCAAGGCAGAATGGTCAGTGTACACAATTGTCCTAGTGCCTACAATATAGTTTCTGAATTTCTCACAAGCGAACACTACAGCAAGCATCTCTTTCTCAGTAGTTGTATAATTACATTGAGCCTCATTCAAGGTTTTACTAGCATAATAGACAGGGTGTGTTAGCTTGTCAATCTTCTGTCCTAACATGACCCCTACAGCATAATCACTAGCATCACATAACATCTCAAATGGGAGATCCCAATCTGGCCCTACTATAATAGGTGCTGTGACTAGCGCTTTCTTAAGGGTTGTCCAAGCTACTACACATTTCTTAGAGAAGATGAATGGCCTATTTATTTCTAGAAGCTCACACAGAGGCTTGGCTATCTTGGAAAAGTCCTTAATGAACCTTCTGTAGAAACCAGCATGCCCTAAGAAACTCCTAATGGCCTTGACATTCTGAGGCTCTACCAACTTCTCTATGATTTCTATCTTTGCCCTGTCAACTTCTACACCTGCCCTTGACACTCTATGACCTAAGACAATCCCCTCATCTACCATGAAGTGACACTTTTCCCAATTAAGGACTAAGTTAGTCTCTCCACATCTCGCCAGGACTTGTCCTAAATTATCTAGACAGTTGGTAAAGGAGTCCCCAAAGACTGAGAAATCATCCATGAATATTTCTATCATGGACTCATCCAAATCAGAAAAGATTGCCAACATGCACCTTTGGAATGTTGCCGGTGCATTGCATAAGCCAAAAGGCATTCTGCGAAAGGCAAATGTTCCAAAAGGGCAAGTAAAGGTAGTCTTTTCTTGGTCTTTGGGGTCTATAGTGATCTGGTTATACCCTGAATAACCGTCTAGGAAACAGTAATAGGCTCTACCAGCTATTCTGTCTAACATTTGGTCAATGAATGGTAGAGGGAAGTGGTCTTTTTTAGTTTCTTTATTTAGTTTCCTATAATCCATGCAAACTCTCCATCCTGTGACAGTCCTAGTTGGAATCAGTTCATTGTTCTCATTGACTACCACAGTCATCCCACCCTTCTTAGGTACACACTGTATAGGGCTCACCCACTGACTACTAGCTATTGGAAAGATCACACCAGCATCTAACCATTTAATTATCTCTTTCTTAACTACCTCTTTCATAGAGGGATTCAGCCTACGTTGGTGATCTACTCTAGGTGTGTACTCTTCCTCTAGTATAATCTTATGCATGCAATAAGAAGGGCTAATGCCTCTAATATCAGCAATAGTCCATGCAATAGCCTTCCTATGTTGCTTAAGCAGTAATATCAGTTCAACCTCATGCTTTTCACTTAATTTAGAAGAAATGATAACAGGCAGAGTTTCATTACTCCCTAAATATGCATACTTGAGGTGAGTGGGGAGTGGCTTTAATTCTAATACAGGTGGATGCTCAATGGATGGCTTTAAAGGATTTAAGGCTTTATCATATAAGTCAATATTCATACAAACATGCTGAGGGTTATTTACAGATATGTCCATTATCTCAGCTATGTTTAAGTCAGTTAATTCTAATCCTACATATTCATTGGCATGTTTGGTTAATAATACATGCTCCAATTGTTCTTCCATTAAAGAGTCTACAACGTCCATGCTAGCACAGGATTCAAGGTCAGAGGGGTACCTTAAAGCTTTATACACACTAAATTTCACCTCTTCATCATGAACCCTCATAGTAAGCTCACCTTTTTGGACGTCTATCAGTGCCCTACCTGTGGCTAGAAATGGTCTGCCTAACAGGATGGGGACCTCCTTGTCTGCTTCATAATCCAGGATAATGAAATCTGCAAGGAAAATAAACTTGTCAACCTTTACTAAAATATCCTCAATCTTACCTTATGGGTATGCAATGGATCTGTCTGCTAATTGTAAAGTGACAGTGGTTGGACGTGCTTCTCCTATTCCTAGCTGGCGGAATAGTGATAGGGGCATGAGGTTTATGCTGGCGCCCAGGTCAGAAAGCGCTCTGCCCACGTGCTTGCCTCCAAGTTCTACAGGTAAGGTGAAGGAACCAGGATCCTTCTCCTTCTTGGGCAACTTGTTTTGGAGTATGGCACTGCACTCCTCAGTGAGGTTTACTGTTTCAAACTCACCAATTATTTTTTTGTTAGTAATAATATCTTTCAAAAACTTTACATAGGAAGGCATAGACTGTAAAACTTCTACAAAAGGAATGTTGACATGCACTTGCTTAAGAATTTCTAAGAATTTATTAAAATGCACTTCCTGTTCCTGCTTCTTCTTAAGCCTTCGAGGATATGGAGGTGGTGGCACATATGCAGGCACGTCAGGGCGCCTTAGGATAGGTGGAGGCCTTGGAATTTCTTCTATCTCCTCAATAATTGGCTCTAGGCTGGCTCCTGATGTGCTAGTTGGTGGTGGACCTTGGTTTGGCAGAGACTCCAGTGGAGCACTAGACTCAGTGTTCTCTACTCTCTTTGGTGTGTCCTTTGTGTTGCTCACCAAGGGTCTACCACTTCTAAGTTCAATTGCTTGAACTTGTTCTTTACCATCTCTCCTTGGCACCTCGGTGTCAGCAGGGAGTCTACCTTGGGGCCTACTCTTGAGTTCATTGGCCAATTGGCCTATTTGGTTCTCTAGGCTCCTAAGAGTAGCTTGCTGGCTTTGAAGAGTAGCATCATTCTTAGCTATGTATTCCTTGAGTAAGTTTTCTACAGAAGATCCTACAGGTTGGTTGTATGGTTTTTGATACATTGATTGGTTATGTTGGGGAGTGAAGCCAGGTGTTCCACTCGGTCTAGGTTGGTTAGGATTTTGGTTAACATTTTGTTGGCCACCCCATGACAGGTTTGGGTGGTTCCTCCAACCAGGGTTGTAAGTATTGGAATAGGGGTTGTTCCTAGGCTGCTGCTGGCTTCCAATGTAGCAGACTGAGGCTGGATTCCCAGGGCAGTATTCATACAAGTGCCCTTCCCCACAGAATCCACATATGAGTGTCTCACCTTGACTTGGTTGGGTGCCCATTGACATGGCGGTAGCGGTGTTGACACTTGTTTGGAGATTGGTTTGAGCCATTTGCTTGACTAGGTTGGTCAGGGCATTTATTTGGCTGCTCATTGCACTTAGAGCATCCTTGTCTTGAGCTCTAGTTGGCTCAACAGGATCATCTGACCACCTACAGTGAGATGCTGAGATCTTCTCCAAGATCTCATAGGCTTCGTTGTAACTCTTGGACAACATGGAGCCTCCAACGGATGAATTTAAGACTTGCCTAGTGCTGGGGTTGCATCCTTTGAAAAAGACCTCAATTTGGATACACCATGGGATGCCATGATGTGGACATTTAAGAAGAAGATCTTTGAACCTTGTCCAAGCTTCGTGAAGAGATTCATTATCAGCTTGTTTGAATTTAACTATGTCATCACGAAAGGTAGAATTCCTATCAGGTGGGAAGTATTTGACTAGGAATTTCTCTGCTAAATCTGTCCAATTAAGGACAGATCCAGAGGGTAATGAGTTTAACCACGTTTTGGCTTTGTCCCTCAAAGAATAAGGGAACAAGTATAGCCTCAAGGCTTCTTGAGAAACTCCAGGAATGATGAAAGTATCACTGACTCCTAAGAAGTTTCTAAGATGGTTGTGGGGGTCCTCATTTTCCACTCCAAAGAATTGTCCCACAGTGGACAACATTTTGAACATCACTGGTTTTAACTCGAATGAGTTGGCAGTGATTTCAGGACGGATTATGCTGGGGTTCAGCTCCCCAGGCATAGGAACTAAATATGAAAGGATGGCACTATTTTTGTCATTCGCTATTTCGATGGGATTGCGAGTGACAGGTACCGGATTTGGAATTATTCCAGCCATTTCTTCTTGAGATTCTTGCGGAGGAATTGAGGTTCCCGCAATTACTTGAGGTATAGAGGGTTGGTTAAAAAGACGTTTCTTGGCTTTATTTTTGGCTCTAAATAGTCTCTCGGGCTCAGGATTGAACTCTAGATCACTACTTGAATGCTCACTCATAAACTAACCCAACTAGTACCTGCAAAAGAAATGAACCTAGATTAGTTCCAATTGACAGTAAACTTGGTGTTTCAAACTTAACTAACTTCGTTTTCACTAAAATAAATCCCCGGCAGCGGCGCCAAAAACTTGTTGCGTGCTCAATGTGTTGAAATAATTAGGCAATAAAAGAGATAGAGCACTCAGAACATGCAAGCATACATGATCTTATAGCAAGTAGTAAGTATATTTCATTCGTTTTCCCACAGAGATTTATTTTGAGCTATTCGCGAAGTGTTTTGTTAAGAAAGAAGGGGTGGATTTGATGGGGTAAAATTGGTTTTTAATTATCTAATTTTTGCTGAATGTGTAAAGGGTAGTAACATAAACGAGAACAAGTTAAAGCTAAGCTCAAATGAAAAGAGACGAGATTAATAAATGAAGACAAAAACAGCTAGACAGAATTGTAACTTAAGCAGAATTGCGGAGACAGCAATTCTACCGCAATTAAATAGCAGCGAAAGTGTGTAAATGGGTGAATTAAGGGCTACTAATGACTATCCTATAGGCATTTTTATACGATTCTCAAACACTGGATCTACTCACTATGCATCAAACTATCTCAATCTCATGTATCGTTCGATTCCATGCATTAGATTCTTCAGTTTACTCAACTCAAAGTAAGGTCTTAAGCATCTTGTTAAAGCAGAAAGATATGGTTTGTACTAGGGAAACGCCTATTCCTAGGTCGTTTCCTGGTTACCTTGAAAGGCTAGCATGATGGTATGACTCTGAACTCTTACTCCTTCCAGAGGTTAGGAGTTCTTTGGCCAAAATGGATGGCCAATCGAAATTGCCCGTGGGATGAAGCTTACATACAATCAATGCTTCGAGAGCTATCCTATATGCTTGATTCACGTTTTTTAGCCTATAGTGTTGTCATTAGCACGCCCCTTAGTGACTTAGTTACTCATGGATATAAGGAGAACAGAACTAAAGGATAAAATAAACATGCTTAGAAGGAAAATGTGCTTAAAACAGCAAAGGAAAACAGTAGAATGCAAAGGCGAGAGACTGTGAAATACTGAACTTTATGTTTGATTAATTGATTGTTTGAATGAACATAAGAGATACTTAAAGTAAAGAACAGGAAGACAGAACACAACGAAATGAACTAAATTAGCCACAAGAACAGAAACAACAACAAGACAGAGTTGAAAAATGGAAATGAAGAATAGAAAGCAATAAAACAAGCTCGAAAGTCTCGTTGCAGCCGCCTCGAATGAAGGATGAGAAAGGTCAGCCTTGCTTGGATGAATCCAATCGGGAGAGAAGAAGAATCTCCTCTCCTTCCTATCAGATTATCGATTCCAACAGCTGAGCTTCGCAAACCAGCAGACGGCAGAGGAAAACAGGAGAAAAGATGGACTGCGAGAAGACTTCTACGCTTTCGGATGATGCTTGAACCCTCGACTTTGACCCCTATTTATAGTAATCTGCAGGTGCATTTGGGCCAAGGAGAACCATCAATCTTCAACGTCGTACTTCAGAATGGATGGAGGAGAAAGAACGAATCCCTGAAATAACGGAAATTAACAGAAAAAGATCAGTCAACTTACGGTTTTCACTTGAAACATTGCGGTGACCGCAATGTTTCCGCAATGCCATCGCAATGCTTGTTTTTCATTCTTTTCCTTCGGTTTTCAACCCTTTTCTTTCCTATTGTACATAAGTCCTAATTTAGCTACCTTCTTCTAATTCTCATATTTAAGCATAGGTTTAGGCTAAATGCTATCAAAAACACCTAAGAGTGAACATCTTTCTAAGCTAATTAAGCCCTAAAAAGGTCACTTTTGGAGACGTAACAGCCTTCCATTTCGAAGTTCAATGGCTTGAACTTGTTCCTTACCATCTGTTACGTCTCCAAAAGTGGCCTTTTTAGGACTAATTTATCTTAGAAAGATGTACACTCTTAGGTGTTTTTGATAGGATTTAGCTTAAACCTATGCTTATATATGATAATTAGAAGAAGGTAGCTAAATTAGGACTTATGTACAAAAGGAAAGAAAAGGATTGAAAACCGAAGTAAAAGAATGAAAAGTAAGCATTGCGGCAGCATTGCGGAAACATTGCTGAAACCGCAATGTTTCAAGTGAAAACCGTAAGTTGACTGATCTTTTTCTGTTAATTTCCGTTATTTCAGGGATTCGTTCTTTCTCCTTCATCCATTTTGAAGTACGACGTTGAAGATTGATGGTTCTCCTTGGCCCAAACGCACCTGCAGATTACTATAAAAGGGGGTCAAAGTCGAGGGTTCAATCATCATCCGAAAGCGTAGAAGTCTTCTCGCGGCTCCATCTTTTCTCCTGTCATTCTTCTTCGTCTGTTGGTGTGAGAGTCTCAGCTGTTGGAATCGACAATCTGATAGGAAGGAGAGAAGATTCTTCTTCTCTCCCGATTGGATTCATCCAAGCAAGGCTATTCTTTCTCCCCATTCAGCCGAAGCAATCGCAACAAGGCGTTCACGCTCAATTTCAGCTTTCTGCTCTTTATTTCCATTTTCCAGCTTTGTATTGTTGTTGTTTCTTTTCTAGTAGCTAGATCAGTCCATTTCGTTGTGTTCTGTCTTTCTGTTATTCACTTTAAGTTTCTCTTTTGTTCATTCAAACAATCAAGTAATTAAAGCATAATTCTTCATTTCTCAATTCCCTATCTTTGCAACTCACTGTCTTACCTTGCTGCTTTAAGTTTATTTCTCTTCTAAGCATGTCTGTTTTATCTTTTCTTTCTGTTCTCCGTATATCCATGTGTAACTAAGTCACATAGGGGCATGCTAATGACAATACTATAGGCTAAAAAAACGTGAACCAAGCATGTAGGATAGCTCTCGAAGCATTGATTGTATGTAAGCTTCATCCCACGGGCAATTTCGATTGGCCATCCATTTTGTCCAAAGAACTCCTAACCTCTGGAAGGAGTAAGAGTTCAGAGTCATACACTCATGCTAGCCTTTCAAGGTAGCCAGAAAACGACCTAGGAATAGGCGTTTTCCTAGTACAAACCATAACTTTCTGCTTTAACAAGATGCTTAAGACCTTACTTGGACATGAGAAAACTAAAGAATCTAATGCATGGAATCGGACGATACATGAGATTGAGTGAGTTTGATGCATAGAGAGTTGATCCAATGCTTGAGAATCGTGAGAAAATGCCTATAGAGGAGTCGTTAGTAGCCTTTGTTTCTCCATTTCACACACTTTCGCTGTTATTACAATTGCAGTAGAATTGTTGTTTCCGCAATTCTACTAAGTTTAAAATTCTGTTTAGCTGTTTTCTTCTTCGTTTATTAATCTCGTCTCTTTTCCTTTGAGTTTAACTTTGACTTGCTTTAGTTTATGTTGCTATCCTTTACATATCCCTTAGGAATTAGACAATTTAAAACCAATTTTACCCCATCAAATCCACCCATTCTTTTCTAACTTTACACTTCACGAGTAACTTATAATAAATCTCTGTGGGAAAACGAATGAAAAAATACTTACTTCTTGCTATAAGATCATGTATGCTTGCATGTTCTGAGTGCTCTCTCTATCTTATTGCTTACTTATTTTAACACATTGAGCACGCAACAAGTTTTTGGCGCCGCTGCCGGGGATTTATTTAAGTGAAAACGAAGTTTGTTAAGTTTGAAACACCAAGTTTATTGTCTATTGTAACTAATCTAGTTTCATTTCTTTTACAGGTACCATCGGGTTAGTTTATGAGTGAGCCTTCAAGTAGTGATCTAGAGTTCAATCCTGAGCCTGAGAGATTACTTAGGGCCAGAAATAGAGCCAAGAAACGTCTCTTTAACCAACCCTCTATACCTCAAGTAATTGCGGGAACCGCAATTCCTCCGCAATTGTCTCAAGAAGAAATGGATGGAATAGTTCCAAATCCGGTGCCTGTCACTCGCAATCCCATCGAAATAGCGAATGATAAGGATAGCGCCATACTCTCTTACCTAGTACCTATGCCTGGAGTGCTGAACCCCAGCATAATCCGCCCTGAAATCACTGCCAACTCATTCGAGTTAAAGCCAGTGATGTTCCAAATGTTGTCCACTGTGGGACAATTCTTTGGAGTGGAAAATGAGGATCCCCACAACCATCTTAGAAACCTCCTAGGAGTCAGTGATACATTCATCATCCCTGGAGTTTCCCAAGAAGCCTTGAGGCTCTATCTGTTCCCTTACTCTTTGAGGGACAAAGCCAAAACGTGGTTAAACTCATTACCCTCTGGATCTGTCCTTAATTGGACAGACTTAGCAGAGAAATTCCTAGTCAAATACTTTCCACCTGATAGGAATTCTACCTTTCGTGATGACGTAATCAAGTTCAAACAAGCTGACCCTGAGTCTCTTCACGAAGCTTGGACAAGGTTTAAAGACCTTCTTCTTAAATGTCCACACCATGGCATCCCATGGTGTATCCAAATAGAGGTCTTTTTCAAAGGATGCAACCCCAGCACCAGACAAGTTCTAAATTCATCTGCTGGAGGTTCCATGTTGTCCAAGAGTTACAACGAAGCCTATGAGATCTTGGAGAAGATCTCAGCATCTCACTGTAGGTGGTCAGATGATCCAGTCGAGCCAACTAGAGCTCAAGACAAGGACGCACTCAATGCCATGAGTAGCCAAATAAGCGCCCTGACCAACCTAGTCAAGCA
The DNA here is from genome assembly GCA_028017165.1 of Herpetospermum pedunculosum. NCBI lineage: Eukaryota > Viridiplantae > Streptophyta > Magnoliopsida > Cucurbitales > Cucurbitaceae > Herpetospermum > Herpetospermum pedunculosum. The sequence continues at coordinate 25,141,249 of CM051524.1, read as the reverse complement.
AATGGCTCAAGCCAATCTCCAAACTAGTGTCAACACCGCCACAGCCATGTCATTGGGCACCCAACCAAGTCAAGGTGAGACACTTATCTGTGGATTCTGTGGGGAAGGGCACCTGTATGAATACTGCCCTGGGAATCCAGCCTCAGTCTGCTATGTTGGAAGCCAGCAGCAGCCTAGGAACAACCTCTATTCTAATACTTACAATCCTGGTTGGAGGAACCACCCAAACCTGTCATGGGGTGGCCAACAAAATGCTAACCAAGCTCCTAACCAACCAAGACCGAGTGGAACACCTGGTTTCACTCCCCAACACAACCAATCCATGTATCAAAAACCATACAACCAACCTGTAGGGTCTTCTGTAGAAAACTTACTCAAGGAATACATAGCCAAAAATGATGCCACTCTACAGAGTCAGCAAGCTACTCTTAGGAGCCTAGAGAACCAAATAGGGCAACTAGCCAATGAACTTAAAAGTAGGCCCCAAGGGAGACTTCCTGCTGATACTGAAGTGCCAAGGAGAGATGGTAAAGAACAAGTTCAAGCAATTGAACTTAGAAGTGGGAGACCATTGGTGAGCAGCACCAAGGACACACCAAAGAGAGTAGAGAACACTGAGTCTAGTGCTCCACTGGAGTCTCTGCCAAATCAAGGTCCACCACCAACAAGCACATCAGGACAAAGGCTGGAGCCAATCATAGAGGAGATAGAAGAAATTCCAAGACCTCCACCTATCCTGAGGCGACCTGAAGTGCCTGCATATGTGCCACCACCTCGATTTCCTAGAAGGCTAAAGAAAAAACAAGAACAGGAAGTGCACTTTAATAAATTTTTAGAAATTCTTAAACAAGTGCATGTTAATATTCCGTTTGTAGAAGTTTTACAGTCTATGCCTTCTTATGTGAAGTTTTTGAAGGATATTATAACTAACAAGAAAATAATTGGTGAGTTTGAAACAGTCAATCTCACTGAGGAGTGCAGTGCCATACTCCAGAACAAGCTACCCAAGAAGGAGAAGGATCCTGGTTCCTTCACCTTACCTGTAGAGCTAGGAGGCAAGCACGTGGGCAGAGCTCTTTGTGACCTGGGAGCCAGCATAAACCTCATGCCCCTATCACTATTCCGCCAGCTAGGAATAGGAGAAGCACGTCCAACCACTGTCACTTTACAACTAGCAGACAGATCCATAGATTTCATTATCCTGAAGGTAAGATTGAGGATATTCTTGTAAAGGTTGACAAGTTTATTTTCCTTGCAGATTTCATTATCCTGGATTATGAAGCAGACAAGGAGGTCCCCATCCTGTTAGGCAGACCATTTCTAGCCACAGGTAGGGCACTGATAGATGTCCAAAAAGGTGAGCTCACTATGAGGGTTCATGACGAGGAGGTTAAGTTTAGTGTTTTTAAAGCACTGAGGTATCCTTCTGACTCTGAATCTTGTGCTAGCATGGACATAGTAGATTCATTAATGGAAGAACAATTGGAGCATGAATTGTTGACTAAGCATGCTCATGAATATGTAGGATTAGAATTAACTGACTTAAACATAGCTGAGATAATGGACATACCTGTAAATAACCCTCAGCATGTTTGTATGAATATTGACTTAACTGAAAAATCTTTGAATCCATTAAAACCATCCATTGAGCATCCACCTGTCTTACAATTGAAACCTCTACCCATTCACCTCAAGTATGCATATCTAGGAAGTAATGATACTTTGCCTGTGATTATTTCTTCTAAATTAAGTGAAAAGCATGAGGTTGAACTGATATTACTACTTAAGCAACATAGGAAGGCTATTGCATGGACTATTGCTGACATTAGAGGCATTAGCCCTTCTTATTGCATGCATAAGATTATATTAGAGGAAGAGCATACACCTAGAGTAGATCACCAACGTAGGCTGAACCCCTCTATGAAAGAGGTAGTTAAAAAGTAAATAATAAAATGGTTAGATGCTGGTGTGATCTTCCCCATAGCTAGTAGTCAGTGGGTGAGCCCTATACAATGTGTACCTAAGAAGGGGGGGATGACTGTGGTAGTCAATGAGAACAATGAACTGATTCCAACAAGGACTATCACAGGATGGAGAGTTTGCATGGATTATAGGAAACTAAATAAAGAAACCAAAAAAGACCACTTCCCTCTACCATTCATTGACCAGATGCTAGATAGAATAGCTGGTAGAGCCTACTACTGCTTCTTAGACGGTTATTCAGGATATAACCAGATTACTATAGACCCTAAGGACCAAGAGAAGACTACCTTCACTTGCCCTTTTGGAACTTTTGCCTTTCGCAGAATGCCTTTTGGCTTATGCAATGCACCGGGAACTTTCCAAAGGTGCATGTTGGCAATCTTCTCTGATTTGGATGAGTCCATGATAGAGATATTCATGGATGATTTCTCAGTCTTTGGGGATTCATTTACAAACTGTCTAGAGAACTTAGGACAAGTCCTGGCTAGGTGTGAGGAGACCAACCTAGTCCTAAATTGGGAAAAGTGCCACTTCATGGTGGATGAAGGGATTGTCTTAGGTCATAGAGTGTCAAGGGCAGGTGTAGAAGTTGACAGGGCGAAAATTGAAGTAATAGAGAAATTGGTAGAACCCCAAAATGTCAAGGCCATTAGAAGTTTCTTAGGGCATGCTGGTTTCTATAGGAGGTTCATTAAGGACTTTTCTAAGATCTCCAAGCCTTTATGTGAGCTTCTAGAGCTAAACAAACCGTTCATTTTCTCTAAAGAGTGTTTCCTAGCTTGGAAAACCCTTAAGGAAGCACTAGTCACAGCACCTATTATAGTAGGGCCTAATTGGGATCTTCCCTTTGAGATGTTATGTGATGCCAATGACTATGCTGTAGGGGTTATGTTAGGACAGAAGATTGACAAGTTAACACACCCTGTATACTATGCTAGTAAGACACTTAATGAGGCACAATGTAATTACACAACTACTGAGAAGGAGATGCTAGCTGTAGTGTTTGCTTGTGAGAAGTTTAGGAATTACATTGTAGGCACCAGGACAATCGTGTACACTGACCATTCTGCTTTAAAGTATCTTATGAGGAAGGCTGATGCTAAGCCTAGGTTGATTAGATGGGTTTTGCTGCTGCAAGAGTTTGATCTAGACATTAGAGATAAGAAAGGATGTGAAAATGTGGTTGCGGATCATCTTTCTAGATTGCAGCATAATTGCGAAAAAATTGCGGAAACCGCAATTTCTGATGCTTTTATTGATGAACATGTCTTTGTATTGACTCATCGTGATAACGATGAGGAACCTTGGTTTGCTGACATTGCTAACTTCCTTGCATCACAGGTACTACCAACTTTCAAGGGAGGCCAAGAGAAGAAGAGGTTCCTTCATGAGGCAAGGAAATTCATATGGGATGATCCCACACTTTACAAGACATGTGCTGATGGTCTGCTCAGGAAGTGTGTTTCAGCTGCTGAGGCGAAGTCTGTGCTGCAGCACTGCCATACAGCCCCCTATGGTGGACATTTTGGTGGCCAAAGAACAGCTGCAAAGGTGTTCCAGAGTGGCTACTATTGGCCAACGATCTTCAAGGATGCCCACAACTATGCCCACAGCTGTGATGAATGCCAAAGAACAGGTAACCTCAGTCAAAAGGATGAGATGCCTCTCATCTACATCTTAGAGTTGAAGCTCTTTGATGTGTGGGGCATTGACTTCATGGGACCATTTCCCCCATCATCAGGTAACCTTTACATATTGGTAGCAGTAGACTACGTATCTAAGTGGGTAGAGGCCATAGCATGTCCCAATAATGATGCCAAAACAGTCATAAGATTCCTTCATAGACATATTTTTACTAGGTTTGGAACACCACGTGCTATCATTAGCGATGAAGGGACACATTTCATTAATAAGGCTATGGAGAGAGTGTTGGCTAAGTATAACATTAGACATAGAGTAGCCACTCCTTATCACCCACACTCGAATGGTCAGGCTGAAATTTCAAATAGGGAGATTAAGAACATCCTAGAAAAAGTGGTCAAACCCAACAGAAAGGATTGGGCGTTGAAACTCGAGGATGCACTTTGGGCGTATAGAACTGCATATAAGACACCCCTAGGTATGTCTCCTTATAGACTGGTGTATGGCAAAGCTTGTCACTTGCCATTCGAGTTAGAAATTAAAGCATTTTGGGCCCTAAAAGAGTTGAATTACTGCGTGACTGATGCAGAAACATTGCGGTCTTTACAATTACATGAGCTTGATGAGCTTAGGCATATGTCTTATGAAAATGCCAAAATGTATAAGGAAAAGACCAAGATTTGGCACGACAGTAGACTTAGGATTAAGGACTTCAAGAAAGGCCAGCTTGTCTTATTATTTAACTCACGATTGAAATTATTTCCAGGCAAACTTAAGTCTAGATGGTCAGGTCCATTTGTAATTACTAATGTGTTTGTTCATGGTGCCATCGAGATAAAGAACCTGCAGCAAGGACAACCATTCATGGTTAATGGTGCAAGATTGAAGCACTACTATGAGGAAGGAGATGTGAAGACTCTCTCGGCCTTCCTTTTGTCTGAAACGTGAAAACAAGAACGAGAGAGGACGAGTGATTGCTGTGCTCGTCAATATGAGGCTCATGCCTTAGTTTATTTTTTGCGATTTTCCGGTTACTGTTTGTGTATATTTTTGTGTGATTTTAATTAAGTATTTGATGTTGATTTTATTTATTTTTTCAGGGAATCGATAGAGGGAATCAAGGAGAGGAAATTAAGATAAAAAAAATCGAGGAGATATCAAGCCAAATCAAAGATACGGTTGAGGAAAGATTGGCATTTAAACGCAGAAAATCTCCAACGGTCACTAGAATTGCGCTGGATTTGCAGAATCCGCAAAAATATAGCCGTTGGGATTTTTTTTGTTTTCTTTATATCCGTTAGAGGCGCGAAGATCCGTACGACTCTCCCATTATCTGAACTCCAGGAAATCTGCTTTTCTCTTCATCTGTGATTCCTCTTTCCAAATCTCCACAGTTCGACGATGGTGCTAACAAGAGCTGAACAGTCGGCGTCCAAGAAGAGGGCTGACGAGGCTGAAACGGCTGCGAGGGAAGCACTTCTTGCCCTTGCAGACGCTGATGCTGCGCGAACTGAACGACTTCCCAAACTTCCGATCCGCAAGAAGAAGTGGAAGGTCGTCACAGAGATACCTGCTGGACCCTCTGAACCAGCAGGCACACCCAAGAAACGCAAATGAAGTATGGCGATGGCCGAAGAAGCAAGCAAGGAAAAGACTCCCTCTGAGGAGAGTCAAGAAAGTGATCGTGTGTCATACGATTCGGCCAAGAAGAGCTCTTCACCATCTGCACCACCAGCGCGAAGCCCTGAGATTTCCCATTCGCCGCAGAGTTCTGCACAGACCCCTACAGCAGCACAAAGCACTACACCTTCGCCCACTTCTCCACGGCCTGACCCTGAATTCCCGTATGGGGAGTACCAAGAATCGACGCAGGGCAGTGGGGAAGCTGAGGAAGAAGAGGTCTTCTCTCCGTTGAGGGAAGCCAGCCCTGGGAGTCCTGCGCAGAAGGATGATTCTATGGACGAGACACTGGGGGCTTGCCTCCAGCAGATTACAACCAAGGCGAGGTTGAAGAAGAAGAAGGCCGTCAAGATTGTTAAGGCCAAACGGTCCAAGAAATCAAAGAAAAAGAAAGCCAAGAGGGTGCCTTCATCTGAGAAGGAGAGTGATGACCATCCCTGAAGAAGCTCAAGATGGAGGCTGCGGAGTCAGCCAAGCCGAAAGACAAAGGGAAAGCCAAGCTTTACCCTGAAGATGAGCCTCAATCAGTGAGGTACGTGTCTTCTGACGCTGAGTCTAGAGGCATTGAGCTGAGGAAAAAGGAGCTGCTGCACGAGAAGGGATTCCTTGACAGACCTGCTGACCTGCCGCAATTCTTGCGCGCGGGAATCACGAATCACGGCTGGGAGGAGTTGTGCAGACCACCCAATCCAGCTTACACAAGCATGGTGTATGACTTCTACGCCAATTTGAGGAATTCTGAGGAGGGCCTGTCCGTGGTCAGAGGAGTCGAGGTAGACTTCTCAGCAAAGGCAATCAACGAAGCCTACGGCCTCAAGGGCCAGAAACACACTGATTATTCAAGGATCGTTGATGAGCCTACAGAAGCTGTCTTGGAGGAGGCCATTCGGATCATTGGCCAGCCTGAAGCATCATGGACCGTGTCGCGCAATGGGAGGCACACTCTCATGAGTGCCAACCTCACAGCCAAGGCGGCTGTTTGGTTTTCCTTCGTGAGGAGGAAGCTGTCCCCCGTGACCCATGAGACCACAATCAACCAGAGCAGATCGCTGCTGGTCTATGCAATCATGCGAGGTCTCACAATCAACGTGGGCGAAGTCATTGCAGCTTCCATTGCTGACTGCGCCAAGAAGGGTAAGGGTCCATTGTTCTTCCCTAATACTATTACTAAACTCTGCTTGCGTGCAGGGGTCCCCATCGAGCGAATGGAACAGCAGATGGCTTACACAGGCCACTTGGAGCTGCCTACAGGCTTGAGGCTGAGAAGGAAGGGGAACGTGGAATTCGAGCTGGATAGTTTGGCTGCTGCTCAGTCGCTGTCCATGGCGTGCCTGATGGATCTACAGAAGAGGATGGCTCAATGGGCCACATACGCACAGGCAAGGGACAAGGAAGTTGCTGACCAATTGGGATGCGTCTTCCCTGAATTCCCCATGAACCTAATGACTCCATGGGCGCCTCCACGACCACGAGGGACTGATGATGAGGAAGATATATGAGTGCTAGTTTGAGGAGCACTAAAGGGAGTATTGTTGTTCCCTTAGAAAAAAAAATTTACTGCTTTTTGTTGAACCATGTACATTATGCTGTTTTGAGTTAAATCTTTTGATCTGTTTTAGTTGTTTAGTACTAATTTTTAAATTGTTTAGTGTAGTCTGATGATAGCTGATTAGGTAGATTAGTTTAGTTTCATTTTTAGAGAGCTTGAAGGACTGGAAAAAGCATGCGTAGGGGCCTAACTCACTGTTATATCTGCCCTGTATCTATTGCGAAATAATTGCGGATACCGCAATTTTTATTAGTAAATGCATGTTTTTGACTGATTGTTTAGCTAGGCTGTGATCTGTTTAAATTCTATCTTTTGCTGCTATCATGACTACCTTATATAGCTTATCTTAAAGCATGCTGGATGAGTGTCATAGGACACCCTTTGATAGTTTAAATTAACCTCTAAAAAGCTCAGCATGCATAGCTTTAAGTCCTTATCTGTCTGTTTTTTTCAAATTTCTGCTGCTGTGATATTTACTTTTAGAATGTTCTGTCTATGCCAAGGGCTTTTAGATTCTCTTTGTTTTACCTTAGACTAGATGCTTCTAGGACAAGTTTGGGGGTGTGCCACCTCAGACACTCATTGGGGACAATGAGTAGTTTAAGTTTGGGGGAGGCCACCCTAGGCCTAGGAACATTCCTCTCTCCCTTAAAAGCATAAGCATTCTTCTTCTCCTTTACAAAAAAAATGATGAACTGAAAAAAAAAAAAAATGAAAAACAGAATAAAGAGGGGTGTCTCTCTTAGGTTGCTGAGTAATCAGTGCCAAGTGTGTAACCCACAAGTGGCATTGCATCAAAAGGCAACCAAAGGAAAGGCTCCACCTAAGAAAGAAAAAAGGAAAAAGTAGGGAAGAAGAATGTATACCTAGGAGTTGCAACTTTGTGGCTTAGATGTCCTGTTTAAAAAGAACTCTGATCCTCAATTAGCTGAGCACAAAGTTGTAGCTTGTAGGGTTGTTTAGGGAGATGAATGTATGTCCAATGTAGTGATGCCAGGGTTTAGGTTGTTCTCTTAAAGTACTACTGTCACTGTTAATACTAAGACTGGCATGACTCTAAGGAATCCTAGGTAGCTCAAAAGTAAAAACTAGAAGCATGTACTGAGTCTGGGGTAAAGCTAGGTAGAATTTGAAACCTTAGGGATAGTGGCATGATATGACAAAAGCAAGTAGATCAGTTGTAGGGAGTTAATGAAACAGTAGGAGTATTAGGCATGCGAAGTCAGAAGAAGCTAGATAAGAGGATAGTTTTAGACTTAGAAGTGTGTCACAGGATAGCACTGCTATAGATAGGGATATAGGGGAGTCAGTAAGTGGTTAAAGAAGATGAAACAACAGCCTAGGCAAGTCCTTAGATTGCTCGAGGACAAGCAAAACCTTAAGTTTGGGGGTGTGTTACGTCTCCAAAAGTGGCCTTTTTAGGACTAATTTATCTTAGAAAGATGTACACTCTTAGGTGTTTTTGATAGGATTTAGCTTAAACCTATGCTTATATATGATAATTAGAAGAAGGTAGCTAAATTAGGACTTATGTACAAAAGGAAAGAAAAGGATTGAAAACCGAAGTAAAAGAATGAAAAGTAAGCATTGCGGCAGCATTGCGGAAACATTGCTGAAACCGCAATGTTTCAAGTGAAAACCGTAAGTTGACTGATCTTTTTCTGTTAATTTCCGTTATTTCAGGGATTCGTTCTTTCTCCTCCATCCATTTTGAAGTACGACGTTGAAGATTGATGGTTCTCCTTGGCCCAAACGCACCTGCAGATTACTATAAAAGGGGGTCAAAGTCGAGGGTTCAATCATCATCCGAAAGCGTAGAAGTCTTCTCGCGGCTCCATCTTTTCTCCTGTCATTCTTCTTCGTCTGTTGGTGTGAGAGTCTCAGCTGTTGGAATCGACAATCTGATAGGAAGGAGAGAAGATTCTTCTTCTCTCCCGATTGGATTCATCCAAGCAAGGCTATTCTTTCTCCCCATTCAGCCGAAGCAATCGCAACAAGGCGTTCACGCTCAATTTCAGCTTTCTGCTCTTTATTTCCATTTTCCAGCTTTGTATTGTTGTTGTTTCTTTTCTAGTAGCTAGATCAGTCCATTTCGTTGTGTTCTGTCTTTCTTTTATTCACTTTAAGTTTCTCTTTTGTTCATTCAAACAATCAAGTAATTAAAGCATAATTCTTCATTTCTCAATTCCCTATCTTTGCAACTCACTGTCTTACCTTGCTACTTTCAGTTTATTTCTCTTCTAAGCATGTCTGTTTTATCTTTTCTTTCTGTTCTCCCTATATCCATGTGTAACTAAGTCACATAGGGGCATGCTAATGACAATACTATAGGCTAAAAAAACGTGAACCAAGCATGTAGGATAGCTCTCGAAGCATTGATTGTATGTAAGCTTCATCCCACGGGCAATTTCGATTGGCCATCCATTTTGTCCAAAGAACTCCTAACCTCTGGAAGGAGTAAGAGTTCAGAGTCATACACTCATGCTAGCCTTTCAAGGTAGCCAGAAAACGACCTAGGAATAGGCGTTTTCCTAGTACAAACCATAACTTTCTGCTTTAACAAGATGCTTAAGACCTTACTTGGACATGAGTAAACTAAAGAATCTAATGCATGGAATCGGACGATACATGAGATTGAGTGAGTTTGATGCATAGAGAGTTGATCCAATGCTTGAGAATCGTGAGAAAATGCCTATAGAGGAGTCGTTAGTAGCCCTTGTTTCTCCATTTCACACACTTTCGCTGTTATTACAATTGCGGTAGAATTGTTGTTTCCGCAATTCTACTAAGTTTAAAATTCTGTTTAGCTGTTTTCTTCTTCGTTTATTAATCTCGTCTCTTTTCCTTTGAGTTTAACTTTGACTTGCTTTAGTTTATGTTGCTATCCTTTACATATCCCTTAGGAATTAGACAATTTAAAACCAATTTTACCCCATCAAATCCACCCATTCTTTCTTAACTTTACACTTCACGAGTAACTTATAATAAATCTCTGTGGGAAAACGAATGAAAAAATACTTACTTCTTGCTATAAGATCATGTATGCTTGCATGTTCTGAGTGCTCTCTCTATCTTATTGCTTACTTATTTTAACACATTGAGCACGCAACACCATCCCTTCTTGGTGTTTCAGTGTCTGCAGGCAATCTGCCTTGGGGCTTATTTTTCAGCTCGTTTGCTAGCTGCCCTATTTGGTTCTCTAAGCTTCTCAGTGTTGCTTGCTGACTCTGCAGAGTTTCATCATTTTTTGCTATGTACTCCTTCAGCAAGTTCTCTACTGAGGTTCCCATTGCTTGGTTGTATTGTTTCTGATAAGGGGGTTGGTTTGTTTGTTGAGTGAAACCAGATGTTCGGCCACTTGGTCTTGGTTGATTTTGCATTTGGGTTGCGTTTTGATGTCCACCCCGAGAGAGGTTTGGGTGGTTTCTCCAACTAGGGTTATATGTGTTTGAGTAGGGGTTGTTCCTTGGTTGTTGTTGACTTCCAACATAACATACCGAGGATGGATTCCCAGGGCAAAAATCATACATATGCCCTTCCCCACAGAATCCACAGACTAGTGCCTCACCTTGGTTGGCTGCTGCGCTTGTTGAAACAACTGCTGCGGTGTTGACACTTTGTTGGATATTGGTTTGAGCCATTTGTTTTACTAGGTTGGTCAGAGCATTGATTTGGCTGCTCATTGCACTAAGTGCATCCATGTCTTGAGCCTTCCTTCTGTTTGGCTCTACAGGATCGTCTGACCATCTACAATGTGATGTTGAGATTTTCTCCAAAATCTCATAGGCTTCATTGTAGCTCTTGGATAGCATGGAACCTCCAACTGAGGAATTCAACACTTGCCTCGTGTTGGGGTTGCATGCTTTGAAGAATACTTCAATTTGAATACACCATGGAATGCCATGGTGTGGACATTTGAGTAATAGATCTTTAAATCTGGTCCAGGCTTCATGTAATGATTCGTTTTCGGCTTGCTTGAATTTGATAATATCATCACGAAAGTTGGAGTTTCTATCTGGAGGGAAGTATTTTACTAGGAACTTTTCAGCAAGATCTGTCCAATTGACAATTGATCCAGAGGGGAAGGAATTCAGCCACGTCTTGGCCTTATCTCTTAATGAATAGGGAAAAAGGTAAAGTCTCAAGGCTTCTTGAGACACTCCTGGAATGACAAAGGTGTCACTTACTCCCAGGAAGTTTCTCAAGTGGTTGTGGGGGTCTTCGTTCTCCACTCCAAAGAATTGTCCAACTGTGGACAGCATTTGAAACATGACGGGTTTTAACTCGAATGAGTGAGCTGTAATCTCGGGGCGTATGATGCTCGGATTAAGCTCCTCAGGCATGGGTACAAGGTATGATAGAATAGCACTATCCTTATCATTCGCAATTTCAATGGGGTTGCGAATGATAGGTGCTCGGTTTGGTGCTCCTTCTGCTCTATCCATTTCAGCTTGTTGAGATTGCGATGACTCTGCGTGGTCCGCAATGTGTTGAATTACAGGTTGTTTTGGTTGTTTAAAAAGGCGTTTCTTAATTTTGTTTCTGGCCCTTAAAGTTCTTTCGGGTTCAGGATCAAATTCTAAGTTGAGATTGGGAAACTCATTCATAAACCAACTTGTTGGTACCCGTAGAATAAATGCAAAAGATTAGCTCCACAAAATTAAGTTTTTCTAAAATAACACAAATCGTGTTTACTAAACAAAATCCCCGGCAGCGGCGCCAAAAACTTGTTGCCTGCTCAGTGTGTAAATAAAATGTAATGCGAAAAGCACTCAGATCATGCAAGCATACATGGTCTGCAGCAAGTGATAAGTATTTTTTTAATTCGTTTTCACACAGAGATTGAGTTTAGTTACTAACGAGTTGAGGTGCTAAATTAGATAAGGTCACTTAAATTGGGTAGATTTGGGGTTGATGTACCGAAATGATAAAGAATGCAAGAAGAAAGCAAGTGTAAGAACCAAACAAGTAAGAGATAAAGCTATAATGTGAAGAACAATAATTGCGGGTCTCGCAATTATTCAGCAATAAAATCGCAAAGGTAAAAGGCTAACAAAAAGACTAAGGCAAAAAGCAGGAATGTTTTATTGCGGTTCTCGCAATAAACTAGCAATAAATTAGCAACGTTTTTAATGTAAAGTAAAGCAGCAAGGTCAACTTAAGACTCTTCTATAGGCACGTAACTACGATCATTCAGCAGTAGATGAACATATCATGCATCGTCTTAGCTCAGTCTCATGCATCTCTCCATTACATGCATTAGATCTTTAGTTCACTCATATCCAAGTAAGACATAAACACCTATTTATACAAGCAAGCTAATGAACGTGCTAGGAAAACGCCTATTCCTAGGTCGTTTTCTGGTTACCATGAAAGGCTAGCATGAATGGATGACTCTGAACTCTTACTCCTTCCGGAGGTTAGGAATTCTTTAGACAAAATGGATGGCCGATCGAAATTGCCCGTGGGATAAAGCTTACATACATTCAATGCAATCGTACTATCCTACATGCTGAATTCTCGTATTTCTAGCCTACAGATTCATCTTTAGCAGACCCTTCTTAGATTAGTTACGCATGGTTTCCAAGGTAGAAGAGATGGATTGATTGATCATGATTTAAATGACTTCGTAAACAGAAATGAATAAGAGATAACAGAATGAAGAACTCGAGAAACTTAATTGATTACTCTTTGAAAACCGAATACAAATACTTCATAAACAGACGTGCAAAGGTTCAAAAGCAGTAGAGAATAAGGGATGTAGAAGTAACGATCCAGATCAATGTTGCAAATGGAAACAATAGAGAGAAAACAGTAGAGAAAGCTTGTAAAAGTGCACGGATCTCCTCGTCGCAAACGCCTCGGATGAAGGAGAAGATTTGCTGTTCTCGGGGATGAATTCAATCAGAAGAGAAGAAGGATCTTCTCTTCTTCCTCTCGAATTATCAACGCCAAGGGCTGATTTCTTCGTTCCAACAAACGGGAGAAGGAAATTCGTCTGCAGATTGCTTTGCAACCGAGAACTCCACGCTTCTGAGTTGTTTCTTTCCTTCATCACCCGTCTCCTTTTATAGCCTTTAGGTGGTTGCAAAAGGCTGCTCATTAATCGTGGATCACCATTCAGCTTTGTGAGGTAGTCCAGCTTGACATGTGGCAGCAGTAGGGAGAGTTGACGACTGAAAAAACCCAGTCAATAACGACTGACGGTTGGGGGAAAATTGCAGCAGCAATGACTGTTTCCTTGTGGTTTCCTTGCGAGGGCCGCAATGCTTCATTGCGGCCTCAGCAATATTTCAGCAAAGTTCCCTACAATGTACATTTAAGCTTGTTTTTCATCATTTTTCATTCTTTTTCGTTCCTTTTCCAAATAAGTCCTATTTTAGCATCATTTCTCAAATTCTCACATTTATGCACACATTAAGCTAACTCCTAACAAAAACACTCAAGAATGTGCATGATTTAAAGGTAAATATAGCCCTAAATAATGGACTTTTGGAGAGGTAACAACTTTCTTCCCAAACCACTGTGAACTCATGCGAGAACATGAGCTCAATCCAGCTAAGTAGTGGGAAATGAGTTCCCTCCAGAGCCGTGAAGGAAGCGAAGGACAGTTTGAGTAAGTCCTCCCCGGTTGTTCTTGATGATTTGAATGAAGAGAAAAAAGAGAAATCTGTGCAAGAGTGTGTTCCCAAAGCACCATTCCTCAGTAGGCTTGCGAAGCCTACTCTAGTGAGCGACGATGAGGAGGTCCTGAGAACCTTCCAGAAGGTGATGGTGAACATACCACTTTTTGAGGCGGTAAGTCAAGTGCCCAAGTATGCAAACTTCCTCAAGAACTGGTGCACAAAGAAGCGGAAGTCCAAAGGGACTAGATAAAAGAAGGAGAATGTCTGCGCAATCCTCCCAGGTACGTTGCCTACCAAGTGCAACGATCCAGGTACTTTTACTATCTCTTGCAATATAGGTAGTAAAGTGGTTAAAAATGCAATGCTTGATCTTGGTGCTTCTGTAAATTTCATGTCTTATGCCTTATTTCTGGAATTGAATTTAAATGAATTGCATGAGTGTGTGTTATGTCTCCAAAAGTGACTTATTTAGGACTTATTTAGCTTAGAAAGATGCACACTCTTAGGTGTTTTTGATAGGATTTAGCTTAAACCTATGCTTATTTGTGAGAATTAAAAGAAGGTAGCTAAATTAGGACTTGTGTGCAAAAGGAAAGAAAAGGATTGAAAACCGAAGTAAAAACTACATTGCGACAGCATTGCGGAAACATTGCTGAAACCGCAATGTTTCAAGTGAAAACCGTAAGTTGACTGATCTTTTTCTGTTAATTTCCGTTATTTCAGGGATTCGTTTTTTCTCCTCCATCCATTTTGAAGTACGACGTTGAAGATTGATGGTTCTCCTTGGCCCAAACGCACCTGCAGATTGCTATAAAAGGGGCTCAAAGTCGAGGGTTCAATCATCATCCGAAAGCGTAGAAGTCTTCTCGCAGCTCCATCTTTTCTCCTGTTTTCCTTAGCCGTCTGTTGGTTTGCGAAGCTCAGCTGTTGGAATCGATAATCTGATAGGAAAAAGAGGAGATTCATCTTCTCTCCCGATTGGATTCATCCAAGCAAAGCTGGTCTTTCTCATCCTTCAGCCGAGGCGGTTGCGACGAGGCGTCCAAGCTCATTTACATGCTTTTTGTCTTCCATTTCTACTTTCCAGCATTGTTTAGTTGTTATTTCTGTTCTAGTAGATAGTTTATTGCATTTCGTGGTGTTCTGTCTTTGTGTTATTCATTTAAGCTTTCTTTTGTTCCTGCAAACAATCACGTAATCAAAAGCACAATTCAATATTTCACAGTTTCTTGCCTTCGCAATCTACTGTTTTCCTTTACTGTTTTATCTCTAAATTCCTTCTAAGCATGTCTGTTTTATCACTTCTTTCTGTTCTCCCTATATCCATGAGTAACTAAGTCACATAGGGGCATGCTAATGACAATACTATAGGCTAAAAAACGTGAACCAAGCATAGAGGATAGCTCTCGAAGCATTGATTGTATGTAAGCTTCATCCCACGGGCAATTTCGATTGGCCATCCATTTTGTCCAAAGAACTCCTAACCTCTGGAAGGAGTAAGAGTTCAGAGTCATACACTCATGCTAGCCTTTCAAGGTAGCCAGAAAACGACCTAGGAATAGGCATTTTCCTAGTACAGACCTTAACTTTCTGCTTAAACAAGATGCTTAAGACCTTACTTGGACATGAGTAAACTAAAGAATCTAATGCATGGAATCAGACGATACATGAGATTGAGTGAGTTTGATGCATAGAGAGTTGATCTAATGCTTGAGAATCGTGAGAAAATGCCTATAGAGGAGTCGTTAGTAGCCCTTGTTTCTCCATTTTACACACTTTCGCTGTTAGGAAAATTGCGGTAGAATTGCTGTTTCCGCAATTCTGCTAAGTTCACAATTCTGTTTAGCTGTTTTCTCCTTCATTTATTAATCTCGTTTCTTTTCATTTGAGTTTAACTTTGACTTGCACTTGTTTATGTTGCTACCCTCTACGCATTCAGTAGGAAATAGACAATTTAAAACCAAATTGACCCCATCAAATCCACCCATTCTTTCTTAACTTTACACTTCACTAGTAGCTTATAATAAATCTCTGTGGGAAAACGAATGAAAAATACTTACTACTTGCTATAAGACCATGTATGCTTGCATGTTCTGAGTGCTCTCTCTATCTTATTGCTTATTTATTTTAACACATTGAGCACGCAACAAGTTTTTGGCGCCGCTGCCGGGGATTTATTTAAGTGAAAACGAAGTTTGTTAAGTTTGAAACACCGAGTTTATTGTCTATTGTAACTAATCTAGTTTCATTTCTTTTTCAGGTACCATCGGGTTAGTTTATGAGTGAGCCTTCAAGTAGTGATCTAGAGTTCAATCCTGAGCCTGAGAGATTACTTAGGGCCAGAAATAGAGCCAAGAAACGTCTCTTTAAACAACCCCCTTTACCTCAAGTAATTGCGGGAACCGCAATTCCTCCGCAATTGTCTCAAGAAGAAATGGCTGGAATAATTCCAAATTCGGTGCCTGTCACTCGCAATCCCATCGAAATAGCGAATGATAAGGATAGCGCCATACTTTCCTACCTAGTACCTATGCCTGGGGAGCTGAACCCCAGCATAATCCGTCCTGAAATCACTGCCAACTCATTCGAGTTAAAGCCAGTGATGTTCCAAATGTTGTCCACTGTGGGGCAATTCTTTGGAGTGGAAAATGAGGATCCCCACAACCATCTTAGAAACTTCTTAGGAGTCAGTGATACATTCATCATCTCTGGAGTTTCCCAAGAAGCCTTGAGGCTATACCTTTTCCCTTACTCTTTGAGGGACAAAGCCAAAACGTGGTTAAACTCATTACCCTCTGGATCTGTCCGCAATTGGACAGACTTAGCAGAGAAATTCCTAGTCAAATACTTCCCACCTGATAGGAATTCTACCTTTCGTGACGACATAATCAAGTTCAAACAAGCTGACACTGAGTCTCTCCACGAAGCTTGGACAAGGTTTAAAGATCTACTTCTTAAATGTCCACACCATGGCATCCCATGGTGTATCCAAATAGAGGTCTTTTTCAAAGGATGCAACCCCAGCACTAGACAAGTCTTAAATTCATCTGCTGGAGGTTCCATGTTGTCCAAGAGTTACAACGAGGCCTATGAGATCTTGGAGAAGATCTCAGCATCTCACTGTAGGTGGTCAGATGATCCAGTTGAGCCAACTAGAGCTCAAGACAAGGATGCTCTAAGTGCAATGAGCAGCCAAATAAATGCCCTGACCAACCTAGTTAAGCAAATGGCTCAAGCCAATCTCCAAACAAGTGTCAACACCGCCACAGCCATGTCAATGGGCACCCAACCAAGTCAAGGTGAGACACTTGTCTGTGGATTCTGTGGGGAAGGGCACCCGTATGAATACTGCCCTGGGAATCCAGCCTCAGTCTGCTATGTGGGAAGCCAACAGCAGCCTAGGAACAACCCCTATTCTAATACTTACAATCCTGGTTGGAGGAACCACCCAAACCTGTCATGGGGTGGCCAACAAATGCTAACCAACCAAGACCGAGTGGAACACCTGGTTTCACTCCCCAACATAACCAGTCAATGTATCAAAAACCATACAACCAACCTGTAGGATCTTCTATAGAAAACTTACTTAAGGAATACATAGCCAAGAATGATGCCACTCTACAGAGTCAGCAAGCTACTCTTAGGAGCCTAGAGAACCAAATAGGACAATTAGCCAATGAAATCAAAAGTAGGCCCCAAGGTAGACTTCCTGCTGACACTGAAGTGCCAAGGAGAGATGGTAAAGAGCAAGTTCAAGCAATTGAACTTAGAAGTGGTAGACCATTGGTAAGCAGCACCAAGGACACACCAAAGAGAGTAGAGAACACTGAGTCTAGTGCTCCACTGGAGTCTCTGCCAAACCAAGGTCCGCCACCAACAAGCACATCAGGAACAAGGCTGGAGCCAATCATAGAGGAGATAGAAGAAATTCCAAGGCCTCCACCTATCCTGAGGCGACCTGAAGTGCCTGCATATGTGCCACCACCTCCATTTCCTAGAAGGCTAAAGAAAAAACAAGAACAGGAAGTGCACTTTAATAAATTTCTAGAAATTCTTAAGCAAGTGCATGTTAATATTCCTTTTGTAGAAGTTTTACAATCTATGCCTTCCTATGTAAAGTTTTTGAAGGATATTATAACTAACAAGAAAATAATTGGTGAGTTTGAAACAGTCAATCTCACTGAGGAGTGCAGTGCCATACTCCAGAACAAGCTACCCAAGAAGGAGAAGGATCCTGGTTCCTTCACCTTACCTGTAGAGCTGGGAGGCAAGCACGTGGGCAGAGCTCTTTGTGACCTGGGAGCCAGCATAAACCTCACGCCCCTATCACTATCCCGCCAGCTAGGAATAGGAGAAGCACGTCCAACCACTGTCACTTTACAACTAGCAGACAGATCCATAGCATACCCTGAAGGTAAGATTGAGGATATTCTTGTAAAGGTTGACAAGTTTATTTTCCTTGCAGATTTCATTATCCTGGATTATGAAGCAGACAAGGAGGTCCCCATCCTGTTAGGTAGACCATTTCTAGCCACAGGTAGGGCACTGATAGATGTCCAAAAAGGTGAGCTCACTTTGAGGGTTCATGATGAAGAGGTGAAATTTAGTGTGTATAAAGCCTTAAGGTACCCCTCTGACTCTGAATCTTGTGCTAGCATGGACATTGTTGATTCATTAATGGAAGAACAATTGGAGCATGAATTGTTGACTAAACATGCTCATGAATATGTAGGATTAGAATTAACTGACTTAAACATAGCTGAGATAATGGATATACCTGTAAATAACCCTCAGCATGTTTGTATGAATATTGATTTAACTGAAAAATCTTTGAATCCATTAAAACCATCCATTGAGCATCCACCTGTCTTAGAATTAAAACCTCTCCCCACTCACCTCAAGTATGCATATCTAGGGAGTAATGATACTTTGCCTGTGATCATCTCTTCTAAATTAAGTGAAAAGCATGAGGTGGAACTGATTTTATTGCTTAAGCAACA
The DNA here is from genome assembly GCA_028017165.1 of Herpetospermum pedunculosum. Taxonomy (NCBI): domain Eukaryota; kingdom Viridiplantae; phylum Streptophyta; class Magnoliopsida; order Cucurbitales; family Cucurbitaceae; genus Herpetospermum; species Herpetospermum pedunculosum. The sequence goes on along the minus strand of CM051524.1, from coordinate 25,122,770 downwards.
TAGGAAGGCTATTGCATGGACTATTGCTGATATTAGAGGCATTAGCCCTTCTTATTGCATGCATAAGATTATATTAGAGGAAGAGCATACACCTAGAGTAGATCACCAACGTAGGCTGAACCCCTCTATGAAAGAGGTAGTTAAAAAGGAAATAATAAAATGGTTAGATGCTGGTGTGATCTTCCCCATAGCTAGTAGCCAGTGGGTGAGCCCTATACAATGTGTACCTAAGAAGGGGGGGATGACTGTGGTAGTCAATGAGAACAATGAACTGATTCCAACAAGGACTATCACAGGGTGGAGAGTTTGCATGGATTATAGGAAACTAAATAAAGAAACCAAAAAAGACCATTTCCCTCTACCATTCATTGACCAGATGCTAGATAGGATAGCTGGTAGAGCCTACTACTGCTTCTTAGACGGTTATTCAGGATATAACCAGATTACTATAGACCCTAAGGACCAAGAGAAGACTACCTTCACTTGCCCTTTTGGAACTTTTGCCTTTCGCAGAATGCCTTTTGGCTTATGCAATGCACCGGCAACTTTCCAAAGGTGCATGTTGGCAATCTTCTCTGATTTCGATGAGTCCATGATAGAGATATTCATGGATGATTTCTCAGTCTTTGGGGATTCATTTACAAACTGTCTAGAGAACCTAGGACAAGTCCTGGCTAGGTGTGAGGAGACCAACCTACTCCTAAATTGGGAAAAATGCCACTTCATGGTGGATGAAGGGATTGTCTTAGGTCATAGAGTGTCAAGGGCAGGTGTAAAAGTTGACAGGGCAAAAATTGAAATAATAGAGAAATTGGTAGAACCCCAAAATGTCAAGGCCATTAGAAGTTTCTTAGGGCATGCTGGTTTCTATAGAAGGTTCATTAAGGACTTTTCTAAGATCTCCAAGCCTTTATGTGAACTTCTAGAGCTAAACAAACCATTCATTTTCTCTAAAGAGTGTGTCTTAGCTTGGAAAACCCTTAAGGAGGCACTAGTCACAGCACCTGTTATAGTAGGGCCTAATTGGGATCTTCCCTTTGAGATGTTATGTGATGCCAGTGACTATGCTGTAGGGGTCATGTTAGGACAGAAGATTGACAAGTTAACACACCCTGTATACTATGCTAGTAAGACACTTAATGAGGCACAATGCAACTACACAACCACTGAGAAGGAGATGCTAGCTGTAGTGTTTGCTTGTGAGAAATTTAGGAACTATATTGTAGGCACCAGAACGATTGTGTACACTGACCATTCTGCTTTAAAGTACCTTATGAGGAAGGTTGATGCTAAGCCTAGGTTGATTAGGTGGGTACTGCTGCTGCAAGAGTTTGATCTAGACATTAGAGATAAGAAAGGATGTGAAAATGTGGTTGCGGATCATCTTTCTAGATTGCAGCATAATTGCGAAAAAATTGCGGAAACCGCAATTTCTGATGCTTTTATTGATGAACATGTCTTTGTATTGACTCATCGTGATAACGATGAGGAACCTTGGTTTGCTGACATTGCTAACTTCCTTGCATGGCAGGTACTACCAACTTTCAAGGGAGGACAAGAGAAGAAGAGGTTCCTTCATGAAGCAAGGAAATTCATATGGGATGACCCCACACTTTACAAGACATGTGCTGACGGCTTGCTAAGGAAGTGTGTTTCAGCTGCTGAGGCGAAGTCTGTGCTGCAGCACTGCCACACAGCCCCTTATGGTGGACACTTTGGTGGCCAAAGAACAGCTGCAAAGGTATTTCAGAGTGGCTACTATTGGCCAACAATCTTCAAGGATGCCCACAACTATGCCCACAGCTGTGATGAATGCCAAAGAACAGGTAACCTTAGTCGCAAGGATGAAATGCCTCTCACTTACATCTTAGAGTTGGAGCTCTTTGATGTGTGGGGCATTGACTTCATGGGACCATTTCCCCCATCATCAGGTAACCTTTACATATTAGTGGCAGTAGACTATGTATCCAAGTGGGTAGAGGCCATAGCATGTCCCAATAATGATGCCAAAACAGTCATAAAATTCTTGCATAGACACATTTTTACTAGGTTTGGAACACCACGTGCTATCATTAGCGATGAAGGGACACATTTCATTAATAAGGCTATGGAGAGAGTGTTGGCTAAGTATAACATTAGACATAGAGTAGCCACTCCCTATCACCCACACTCGAATGGACATGCTGAAATTTCAAATAGGGAGATTAAGAACATCCTAGAAAAAGTTGTCAAACCCAACAGAAAGGATTGGGCGTTTAAACTCGAGGATGCACTTTGGGCGTATAGGACTGCCTATAAGACACCCCTAGGTATGTCTCCTTACAGACTTGTGTATGGTAAAGCTTGTCATCTTCCATTCGAGTTAGAAATTAAGGCATTTTGGGCACTAAAAGAGTTGAATTATTGCGTGACCGATGCGGGAACGTTGCGGTCTTTGAAATTACATGAGCTTGATGAGCTTAGGCATATGTCTTATGAGAATGCCAAAATGTATAAGGAAAAGACCAAGATTTGGCACGACATTAGACTTAGGATTAAGGACTTCAAGAAAGGCCAGCTTGTCTTATTATTTAATTCACGATTGAAATTATTTCCAGGCAAACTTAAGTCTAGATGGTCAGGTCCATTTGTAATTACTAATGTGTTTGTTCATGGTGCCATCGAGATAAAGAACCTGCAGCAAGGACAACCATTCATGGTTAATGGTGCAAGGTTGAAGCACTACTATGAGGAAGGAGATGTGAAGACTCTCTCGGCCTTCCTCTTGACTGAAGCGTGAAATTAAGAACGAGAGAGGACGAGTGATTACTGTGCTCGTCCAGACGGGGCTCATGCCTTAGTCTATTTTTTCAATTTTTCCGATTATCATTTGTGTATATATTTGTATGATTTTAATTACGAATTTGATGTTGATTTTATTTCTTTTTGTAGGGAATCAATAGAGGGAATCAAGGAGATTAAATCCAGCTAAAAAGATCAAGAAGATATTGGGCCAAATCAAAGATACGGATGAGCAAAGATTGACATTTAAATGCAGAAGATCTCTAACGGTCACTAGAATTGCGCTGGATTTGCAGAATCCGCAAAAATATAGCCGTTGGGATTTTTTGGGTTTTCTTTATATCCGTTAGAAGGCGCGTTGATCCGTACGATTCTCCCATCATCTGAACTCCAAGAAAGCTGCTTTTCTCTTCATCTGTGATTCCTCTCTCCAAATCTCCACAATTCGACAATGGTGCTAACAAGAGCCGAACGATCTGCGTCCAAGAAACGGGCTGATGAGGCTGAAACGGCTGCGAGGGAAGCGCTTCTTGCCCTTGCAGACGCTGTTGCTGCACGAAGAAGTGGAAGGTCGTCACAGAGATACCTGCTGGACCCTCTGAACCAGCAGGCACACCCAAGAAGCGCAAATGGAGTATGGCTGTGGCCGAAGAAGAAAGCAAGAAAAAGACTCCCTCTGTGGAGAGTCAAGAACTAGGCCAGCCATCCCACGAGACAGCCGAGCGCAGCCCTTCACCATCTCCACCGGTTCAAAGCCCTGAGCTCTCCTCATCGCCACCAGCGCAGAGCCCTGAGCTACCTTCATCACCGCAGAGTTCTGCACAGACCCCTACAGCAGAACAAAGCACCACGCCTTCGCACACTTCTCCACGGCCTGACCCTGAATTCCCATATGGGGAGTACCAAGAATTGACGCAGGGCAGTGGGGAAGCTGAGGAAGACGAGGTCTTCTCTCCTTTGAGGGAAGCCAGCCCTGAGAGCCCTGCACAGAAGAATGACTCGATGGACGAGACACTGGGGGAGTGCCTCCAGCAGATGACAACAAAGGCACGATTGAGGAAGAAGGAAGCCACGGTTGTCAAGGCCAAACGGCCAAGAACAAAAAAGAAGTCCAAGAAGAAGAAGAAGTCCAGGGCTGCGCCTTCATCCAAGAAGGAAACTGACGAGCCTTCCCCAAAGAAGCTCAAGATCGAGGCTGCTGAGTCAGCCAGACTAAAAGACAAGGGGAAGGCTAAGCTGTACCCTGAAGATGAGCCTCAGTCAGTGAGGTACGTGTCTTCTGACGCTGAGTCTAGGGGCATTGAGCTGAGGAAAAGGGAGCTGCTGCACGAGAAGGGCTTCCTCGACAGACCTGCTGACCTGCCGCAATTCTTGCGTGCAGGAATTACGAATCACGGCTGGGAGGAGTTCTGCAGACCACCCAATCCAGCTTACACAAGCATGGTGTATGACTTCTACGCCAATTTGAGGAATTCTGAGGAGGGGTTGTCTGTGGTCAGGGGAGTAGAAGTGGACTTCTCAGCAAAAGCCATCAACGAAGCCTACGGCCTCAAGGGCCAGAAACATAATGACTATGCAAGGATTGTTGATGAGCCTACTGAAGCAGTCCTGGAAGAGGCCATTCGGATCATTGGCCAGCCTGAAGCCTCATGGACCGTGTCGCGCAATTGGAGGCACACTCTCATGAGTGCCAACCTCACAGCTAAGGCGGCTGTCTGGTTTTCCTTCGTGAGAAGGAAGCTGTCCCCCGTGACACATGAGACCACAATCAACCAGAGCAGATCGCTGCTGGTCTATGCAATCATGCGAGGTCTCACCATCAACGTGGGCGAAGTCATTACAGCTGCCATTGCTGACTGCGCCAAGAAAGGTAAGGGTCCATTGTTCTTCCCTAATACTATTACTAAACTATGCTTGCGTGCAGGAGTCCCCATTGAGCGGATGGAACAGCAGATGGCTTACACAGGCCACTTGAAGCTGCCTACCGGCTTGAGGCTGAGAAGGAAAGGGAACATGGAGTTCGAGCTGGATAGATTGGTTGCTGCTCAGTCACTGTCCATGGCGTGCCTGATGGATTTACAGAAGAAGATGGCTCAATGGGCCACATACGCACAGGCAAGGGACAAGGAAGTCGCTGACCAGCTGGGTTGCCTTTTCCCTGACTTCCCCACGGACCTGCTATCTCCATGGGCGCCTCCAAGATCACGAAGGCCTGATGAGGATGAAGACATCTGAGTGCTAGTTTGAATTGCACTCAAGGGAGTATTGTTGTTCCCTTACAATTAAAAAAAAAAATCAATCAAACTGCTTTTTGTGAACCGTGTGAATTATGCTGTTTTTAGTTAATAATTTGATCTGTTTTAGTTGCTTAGTGTTAAGTTTTTAAATTGTTTAGTGTAGTCTGATGATAGCTGCTTAGGTAGATTAGGTTAGTTTCCTTTTTGTATAGCTTGGATGACTGGAAAAAGCATGCATAGGGGCCTTAATCAATGATATATCTGCCCTGGCTTTATTGCGAAATAATTGCGGAAACCGCAATTTTTATTACTGAATGCCTGTTTTTGACTGTCTGTTTAGTTAGGCTGGTTCTGTTTAAATTCTTTCTTTTGCTGCTATCATGACTACCTTATATAGCGTATCTCAAAGCATGCTGGATGAGTGTCATAAGACATCCTTTGATAGTTTAAATTAACCTCTAAAAAGCTCAGCATGCATAGCTTTAAGTCCTTACCTGTCTGTTTTTTTCAAATTTCTGCTGCTGTGATATTTACTTTTAGCATGTTCTGCCTATGCCTAGGACTTTTAGATTCTCTTTGTTTTACCTTAGACTAGATGCTTCTAGGACAGTTTGGGGGTGTGCCACCTCAGACCCTCATTGGGGACAATGAGTAGTTTAAGTTTGGGGGAGGCCACCCTAGGCTTAGGAACATTCCTCTCTCCCTTAAAAACATAAGCATTCTTCTTCTCCTTTACAGAAAAATGATGAGCTAAAAAAAAAAAATGAAAAACAGAATAAAGAGGGAAGTCTCTCTTAGGTTGCTGAGTAATCAGTGCCAAGTGTGTAACCCACAAGTGGCATTGCATCAAAAGGCAACCAAAGGAAAGGCTCCACCTAAGAAAGAAAAAAGGAAAAAGTAGGGAAGAAGAATGTATACCTAGGAGTTGCAACTTTGTGGCTTAGATGTCCTGATTAAAAAGAACTCTGATCCTCAATTAGCTGAGCACAAAGTTGTAGCTTGTAGGGTTGTTTAGGGAGATGAATGTGTGTCCAATGTAGTGATGCCAGGGTTTAGGTTGTTCTCTTAAAGTACTACTGTCACTGTTAATACTAAGACTGGCATGACTCTAAGGAATCCTAGGTAGCTCATAAGTAAAAACTAGAAGCATGTACTGAGTCTGAGGTAAAGCTAGGTAGAATTTGAAACCTTAGGGATAGTGGCATGATATGACAAAAGCAGGTAAATCAGTTGTAGGGAGTTAATGAAAACAGCAGGAGTATTAGGCATGCGAAGTCAGAAGAAGCTAGATAAGAGGGTAGTTTTAAGCTTAGAAGTGTGTCACAGAACAGCACTGCTATAGATAGGGATATAGGGGAGTCAGTAAGTGGTTGAAGAAGATGAAACAGCAGCCTAAGTAAGTCCTTAGATTGCTTGAGGACAAGCAAAACCTTAAGTTTGGGGGTGTGTTATGTCTCCAAAAGTGACTTATTTAGGACTTATTTAGCTTAGAAAGATGCACACTCTTAGGTGTTTTTGATAGGATTTAGCTTAAACCTATGCTTATTTGTGAGAATTAAAAGAAGGTAGCTAAATTAGGACTTGTGTGCAAAAGGAAAGAAAAGGATTGAAAACCGAAGTAAAAACTACATTGCGACAGCATTGCGGAAACATTGCTGAAACCGCAATGTTTCAAGTGAAAACCGTAAGTTGACTGATCTTTTTCTGTTAATTTCCGTTATTTCAGGGATTCGTTCTTTCTCCTCCATCCATTTTGAAGTACGACGTTGAAGATTGATGGTTCTCCTTGGCCCAAACGCACCTGCAGATTGCTATAAAAGGGGGTCAAAGTCGAGGGTTCAATCATCATCCGAAAGCGTAGAAGTCTTCTCGCAGCTCCATCTTTTCTCCTGTTTTCCTTAGCCGTCTGTTGGTTTGCGAAGCTCAGCTATTGGAATCGATAATCTGATAGGAAGGAGAGGAGATTCATCTTCTCTCCCGATTGGATTCATCCAAGCAAAGCTAGTCTTTCTCATCCTTCAGCCGAGGCGGTTGCGACGAGGCGTCCAAGCTCATTTACATGCTTTCTGTCTTCCATTTCTACTTTCCAGCATTGTTTAGTTGTTATTTCTGTTCTAGTAGCTAGTTTATTGCATTTCGTGGTGTTCTGTCTTTGTGTTATTCATTTAAGCTTTCTTTTGTTCCTACAAACAATCACGTAATCAAAAGCACAATTCAATATTTCACAGTTTCTTGCCTTCGCAATCTACTGTTTTTCTTTACTGTTTTATCTCTAAATTCCTTCTAAGCATGTCTGTTTTATCACTTCTTTCTGTTCTCCCTATATCCATGAGTAACTAAGTCACATAGGGGCATGCTAATGACAATACTATAGGCTAAAAAACGTGAACCAAGCATAGAGGATAGCTCTCGAAGCATTGATTGTATGTAAGCTTCATCCCACGGGCAATTTCGATTGGCCATCCATTTTGTCCAAAGAACTCCTAACCTCTGGAAGGAGTAAGAGTTCAGAGTCATACACTCATGCTAGCCTTTCAAGGTAGCCAGAAAACGACCTAGGAATAGGCGTTTTCCTAGTACAAACCTTAACTTTCTGCTTAAACAAGATGCTTAAGACCTTACTTGGACATGAGTAAACTAAAGAATTTAATGCATGGAATCGGACGATACATGAGATTGAGTGAGTTTGATGCATAGAGAGTTGATCCAATGCTTGAGAATCGTGAGAAAATGCCTATAGAGGAGTCGTTAGTAGCCCTTGTTTCTCCATTTTACACACTTTCGCTGTTAGGAAAATTGCGGTAGAATTGCTGTTTCCGCAATTCTGCTAAGTTCACAATTCTGTTTAGCTGTTTTCTCCTTCATTTATTAATCTCGTTTCTTTTCATTTGAGTTTAGCTTTGACTTGCACTTGTTTATGTTGCTACCCTCTACGCATTCAGTAGGAAATAGACAATTTAAAACCAATTTGACCCCATCAAATCCACCCATTCTTTCTTAACTTTACACTTCACTAGTAGCTTATAATAAATCTCTGTGGGAAAACGAATGAAAAATACTTACTACTTGCTATAAGACCATGTATGCTTGCATGTTCTGAGTGTTCTCTCTATCTTATTGCTTATTTATTTTAACACATTGAGCACGCAACAATGATGTTGTTGTTTAGTTAGCTAATGGATCTAGCATATTACCTAGAGGGAAGGTTGAGGATGTTCTGGTCAAAGTAGGTGAAATGATGTTTCCTGCTGATTTTCTTGTGTTAGATATGAATAGGAACTCTTTGCATGTATCTGTTGGGTTTTATGTCCTAAAACTCATGGTTTGTAAACTGTTATGTTTGTAAACAATCTATTTAGTAATAAAGAGTTATTAAGTTTTAATTCAGTAAAGGAGTTTACTGGATTAAAGTGAAACATGTTTTATCCTATACCAATAACCAACACCCTTGGCATTGTTTGAGTATTTGAACCTCATGTATGACATGATTGTGGATCAGGTTCAAGTATACTACCAAAATTATCTATAGTATATGGATAAGGCTGGGTACCTTATCCTGGTAACACTATTGGATGCGGCTCACTTTGTATTGTACAGAACGATGTGATCCGAATCGTTCCACATGAAGATGTGAGAAGTGAGGGCGTCCTGTGTAAAGAGTTTACACAAGATCGAACCGCGTATTAAGTCACTCTCTCTTTATAACACCGTTTACTGATCGAGACTGACTTATACACTTTGATGGCCTAGGTAACTCGTTCTTAATCCTGAGCTTGCTATGAACTCCTGCTTATTCGGAAGTATCCTTTGACTTGTACGGGTGAGAGTGGCAGAGCGCCCGCTCAATAAGCCTACCAACTTGGGGATAAAGCCGAATAAGTAGCTGGGGACATAGTGTAGCAAGATTGGAATTCACTCCTAACCCGCTCTTCAGGGTTAGTAGATAGGTTGTTCCCTTAATAGCTGACTCCGGGGCTTGAACAATGTGAGCTCACACTCTCATGTGATGAGAGAGTTATATTGATCTATTGGTTGGACCAAAGATCTATTGTTCATTAGAGGTGTCAGTGGTACTTAACGATCAAGATGTAATGCAGGGGTTAAACGGTTTATACGACCCAGCTGTGATTACGGACAACCTGTGAAGGATCGACTTACCAATGACGGTTATATCAAGAGGACACAATATATCTACAGTGAGGAGAGTGCAGCCCTTGGACTTTAGTGGAGTCTCCGGGGGTTAACGAATGTTGATCGATTCGGATCAAAAGAGTTTTGACCGAATGATCTCGTATCGTTGGAGCTCATGATCTGTAGGTCCTTTAGGTTCTCCTGGCTAGCTCGGATAAAGCGGTATAACAGTGCTATAGGGTTGAATTCGGAGAAATCTGAATTAGAGTTTGTTCGAGGGGTTTGTATATTTAAATGTGATTTAAATATATAATCGGAGGAAGTTGTATTTAAATGTGATTTAAATACTCGACCGGAGAAAAAAAAATATGAATATTGATTCGTATTTTGGAAAAGTCGGTTTTCTGAAAACCGGGTAATAGTGGAAGGTTTATTATTATATTAGTATTTGATATTAATATTAATAATAAATTAAATAATTAAAATTGTTTTAATTATTATTAATTTTAATAAATAATAATTATTTATAAATATTATTATTATCATTAATGTTATCTTTGCATGTCCAACATGTGTCTTCCACCTATTTTTCTTTTCCTTACTCATGAAGCAAGTCAATTAAGTTATCTCATTGATTTTGGCTTGAGTGAGTTATCTCTAAGTTTATGCACTTCTCTCTCTCTCTCGTTGGAAACTTCTTCTCTCAAGCATTTGGATTGTGCATCTTCAAGTGTTGAAGGCAATATCCATAGTTGAAGCTTGAAGAAGAAGAGAAGTTGTAGCTTTGGTTGTTGTAAAATCAAGGTGACTCTTTGGGAAAGATTAAAGAAGAGTTAAGTTCTTAATTCTTCTTCCCTTGATTTTTTGGATTTCAAGTTGTTGGAATTCAAAGGGTTTGTTGTTTTGTGTTCTTGATGTTCTTGATGAATTGTTCATCAAATTCATATTAACACAAACCCAAACACAAACCAAAAGCTTCATCTTGTTCCTCCACCCTCAAACTAACACCCTTAGTTTAAGGAGTCCCACCACTCCGCTATTTCCGTCTGAGAATAGTTGGGACTACTCTAAGGGTGGTCCTCGTGTGCTCGTGATTGTTCGTGCTGAGTTCGTGACCGGAGGAGAGGTAGAGATCGAGGGGGCTGTAGAGGTGCAGAGGTAGACGAGAAGACGAACGTCAAAATAAGGTATTTTTGTCAATATATATCGGTGTATATATGATATATACCGGTGCTTTTTCTTGGTTTCTCTTCACTGGAAAATATACCGGTGGTATATATAATTTACCGGTGGTATATATACCGGTGGTAAATTTACCGGTGGGATATATACCGGTGGGATATATACCGGTGGTATATATGGTATATACCGGTGATATATACCGGTGGTATATATACCGGTGATATATATACCGGTGGTATATACCGGTGGTATATATATTATTTACCCGTGATATATATATATCGGTGGTATATACCGGTCGGTATTTCCTCGGTATAATATATACCGGTGTATATGTGATATATACCGGTGATATTTTTACCGGTGGCTTTTACCGGTCAACTTTTTCGGTTGACTTTTACCGGTCGGTTTACCGGTGGAGAGGGTTTTTTCCGTTGGACTCGAATTAAAGAATTTTTCTAAGTGTTAGAAATGTTTCTTCAATTCTTAGTTCGTTCATTTTTGATTGCTTAAGGTCCTCAACCAGTTTTAGGCTTTTGTTTAAGTTTTTCTTCCGCTGCGCCTCTGGTCGATGGCCGGGACCCTCGCAGTTGGTTGAGTGGGGGTTCCAGGAGTATCGTCCTCTATGTTATTAGGACGCCCTTTACTAAAGACCGCGAGGGTCAAAACCGATGTGTTTAAGGACGTTATTTCATCAGAGTTTGATGACACAATGCATGAATTTTCCTTGTTTCAAGAGAAGTCAGTTGAGAATGTTTCCTGTTTGTCTGTCGAGAATAAGAGTTTGACCTCGAGCTTGAGGGATAACTCTTATGTCTCTGTGAAAAAATCTGATTTGAATTTGTTGAATGTGAGTGCTATTTTTTGTACTAACAATGATGATATTCACGTGCTAAAGACACGAAGAGAGAAGAAAGTTTTGGATGTTGATTGCAGGAACGGCGTGGACAAGGACATGTTTGGAACGTCCCCCGCGCTATCGGACCATGGATGAGTTCGATGGGAGAATTCAGTCGAGCAAACGACTTTAAAAATTCCGCGCTTCTCGGAGGCACCCGAGTGTTGAACTGTCTTTTCTGCTTTTAGTTCATTGCTGTTTTTTGTTGTTGTTCTTAGTTTAATTTAGCTAATGTAGCTTGCAGTTTTTTTTTGGTAATGAGGAGAGTTGAGGAAATTTTGGGCTCCGATGAGGAACGCGCCGCGTCTCTTCCCTCGTCGACTTCACAAAGAATCAGGGAAGTGTTGTTTTTCATTCCCTTTATCTTCTGTGTATATGATTAAATAGCATTGAGGACAATCCTAACTTCTGAAGTTGGGGGTGGACGTTGTGGACAAGCATGCGTAGTTTGTTGAGCAGTGCTTATTTTGAATTCGAAGTGCTTGGGACTCTGTTTATATGCTTTCTAGTTATGACGATCTAGGAAGTGTCATTTTGGAAATCTGAGCATTTGCATAATCTAGTTTTTGCATGATGTTGTTTTGCATTTATTAGGTTCATGTCAAAAATTTTAAAAAATTTTCTGTTGCTCCCTTGCATCCATCGAGCACTTAGCAACCTCGTCTTAATCTCCGTAGGCTTAGTTGATTGCATGTTGCGTTAATTCTTGTTGTCACCCCGAAAGGCACCCTTAGGTAGCTTGTGCATGACAGTTAGTAGTCAATTAATTGAGTTAGCTTATGCTAAGCCTAAAGTAAAAAAAATAGAAAAGCATGTTAGCTAGAAAAAGTCTCTCGAGGCGCTCCTTCTTCTTATTGGTACCTAAAAGAAGTGAGCGTTAGTGCTTAAAAAATGTGAAGCTTTGGCCAAAGCTTGACATGTTAGGCAACTCGAGATCGGAAAGAAAATAAAAAATAAAGTTGGGTTCAAAGAGCCTTAGCAAAGAGTACAAAGTACTCGAGAAAAGAAAAAGAATGAGAAAAATGTTTAGGTCTCTTAATTTACTCTCTCTCTTGTGTAATCAAGCTTAGACTGTTCTTAATCGCTAGAAGTAGGGGAAAAACGGGATGATATGTTGCATGTGGTTTTTCCGGACTTACGTTGGTTTAAGATAGGTTGGCTAGCACACACACACGTTAGGGAGCAATAGTTAATTTTTGATATGTTCATAATAAAATACATGCGCTGATTGCTTTCGTGATTATGTTATGTTTGGATTTGTAAAATGCATCGAGGTTTGAATTAGTAGCATGTAAGCATGTCCTTAGAGTCGAATTCTTTATTTTCCGTGCTCGAGGACTAGCAAGATTTAAGTTGGGGGTGTTTGATAACTCCATTTTCGAGCTAATTATCACTCCCTAATTCTAGCTAAATGTCGTATTTAATTAGTTAATATGTCTCGTTTGTAGGAGAATTGAGACGAATAGCTCATGTGTCCATTGGACTCGCTTCGTAGCTAAAAGCGGTGTTTTAACGCCCCGGGACTGCATCGGGAAAAAGGGCAAACTTACCCAAGAAGAACCGGACCAAAAGTGCCTAGGAGAGGCATTTTTCCAGCCCAAACCCGAGAGCAAGCGTCGAGCAGACAGCGTCGAGACGCTTGCTCAACGCTGCCTGGCGTCGAGACCCTGCCGCGGCGTCGAGACGCTCCGAGGGGCGCGCGCTCTGGAAATCATCGGGGCAGCGTCGAGACGCTCGCCCAGCGTCTCGACGCCATCGCGAGGCGCGCGCTGATCATTTAGGTCGCAACGTCGCGACGCTGTCCCAGCATCTCGACGCTCCGACGAATTTAAAAGGGTTGTATGATGATTTTTTGGAGAAACTATTCATTCATCTTCTTCCTCTCGACTTATTCTCCATTTTTACATTTGCTCCGCCACTTGTGGCTTGTTTTTGGAGCTTTCCATTGTATTGGAGCCTAAGATTATGGCCAAGACATCCGTGGGAGCATTTGTGACGACTCTCTCCATGGTCGGCTAAGGTACTGTGTGAGATTCGGGATGGTTTAAGGATTTTAAGTTAGGCTTCTATATTTTGATAATCTAATGCAATTGGTTATGATTAGGCTTTGATTTCGTATGCATTTGTTGTTCTTTCGTAATCCAATGCATGTGTTAGATTTCAACGACGGACAATCGGGTTTTCTAGCATGTGTTAGAGTTAAAGATTAGTGATGCCTTGCCTCTCCTTTTCGCCTAGTAACACAGAACAATGAAACAAATCGGAGTATCGATATATGCATGATAATTGTTGGGGACTTTAGTGTTGGCGGATAGCCAGTTAGCAATAGGATTGCATATTCAAATGTTCGTCGCGGTTAGCTAGTGACTGTTTAGAGTCAATTTGGGGCTGATCACTCTAATGAGACTCTGAATAATGTTTGATTAAGACTTTGTGATCTAATTAATTAATATGGAGCCGGTTATCTTAGGGCGTCCCGGGTAACCGACCGCGTGCATGACAAGTTAATTAGCCTTAATTTTGAGTGAATTAAATGATAAATATTAGAATGCCTAGCGAAATCCCGAGACTTCCCGAATCGAACACTTTTTAATCTCTCTTTCTTCAATCTCCCCGTTAGCAAATTATTTCTTCACTTGCATGTCAAAATCCCCCTCTTTTTTACAACACCAATTAATCAATCAATTTGCAATTTGAACTATCAATTTCATTATTATCAGTCCTTCTCAGATGATCGACCTTGTTGCCACTAGCTGCAAAGCTAAGGTCAATAGGCTTATAAATTTATTTTGGAAAGCCTCGACATCTTGATATTGGAGTACCCCAAAAGTACTGCCACCATAGAACGAAGGCCCGTCATGAGCATAAAGGACCTGACCTTCGTTGAGGAGCTACGAAAAATCAAAGGACAAATAGGCCACATCTTGGATTAGGTAGACCCACCGTTTACAGAAAAAACACATGTGAGAAAAGATGCCTGGCAAATTCAAGCTCCCCCCAATGAAGGTCTACGACGGATCCAACGAACCTATAGAGCATGTCGATACCTTTCGGTTGTAGATTGATCTCCATGGAGTGAGAGACGGCATCAAGTACCGCCATTTTCGGTTACACTCGCAGATCGTGCAAAGTAGTGATATGGGGAACTAAAAAAAGGCACCATATCATCTTTCAAAGAGCTGGCTCGAGCATTTGTTACCCAATTCCTATGAGAGAGATCGAAACGAAAGTCATCGACGCACCTCCTCACCATCAGACAAAGAGAGACCGAAACCCTCCAGGAATACGTGGCTCGGTTCAACAGCGAGGCTTTGCAGATCGAGAATTACACGGATGGGACGGCTCTGACAGTCATAATGGCTAGATAGAAGGACGAGAATTTCTTGTGGTCTCTAGGAAAAAAGGCTGCCTAGACCTACCTCGAATTGCTCACTCGAGCACAAATATACATGAATGCATATGAGATACTACAAGCCTGCGGGACTCTCGACAAGAAAGATCGTCGTGTCAACCATCACCGAGATAGAGAGTGCATGGACAGAGACATGTCCGAAGTAAAAAAGAAAAGAGTAGGGGACCAACGTGAAAGGTCCCCCTGAAGAAGCATACCCTCAAGCAAGTTTGAGAAATATACTCCAACGACTGTCCCCATAGAGCAAATCCTAATGGAGATCAAAGATCAGAAAACACTCAAATGGCCAGCAAAACTTAAAGTTGTGTGGTTAGGCGGAATCAAGACATATATTTTCTATTCCACCGAGACCATGGCCACCCTACTGCAAAGTGCTACGACCTGAAGGAGGAAATAGAGGCCCTAATTCAGGAGGCGCAACTTAAGGAGTACACACGATAGAGAGGTAACGACGCCCAGAGAAAAGAAAGGTAACGCGATGACATTACCCCTGCCCGATAAATCAAAATAATATTTGGCGGGTGTTACCTCTCGAAATGAGTGTTATTTAGGACTTTAAATACGTGATATTCATGAAATCTCTTGAGCATTTTAGTTAGAAGTAAGCATAATATGTGTCTAATCGTTACATTTAAGGCTTATGTGAAATGATGTTAATTAATGCCTTGTAGATACATTGCTGAAGTTTTGCGAAGAACGCAATGAGATGAAGAAGGAAAGCTGTAATTAGAGTAGTGCGATCGCAACGCAATCGCAATCCTGGTCTTCGTTGCTGCGTTTTTCCAGCCGCCACCTCTTCCTGCAGCTGCCACGTGTGAGGTTGTTACCTCAAGTTGGATGGAGATCCGCAGCTGATGGAACCTATGGAGGCTATATAAAGAGCTAGATGAAGAAGGAAAAGATTTCTCGACAGTGAAGAGAATCGACAAAGGCCAAATCCGAAGACGAAATTCCTTTTCCCCCGTTTGTTGGATCGAAGAAACGAAGCCCTTGGCGTCGATAATTCGAAAGGAAGAAGAGAAGATCAGTCTTCTCTTCTGATTGAATTCATTCCCAAGATCAGCTAATCTTCTCCTTCATACGAGGCGAATCACGGCTTGGAAGATCTTCACTCCATTACTGCTTTCTTTAAATCGCTTTCCAAATTAGCTACTATCTTCTTTAGGATCTGTTTTCGATCATCTACTGTTTTTCCCTTTAACTATTGCCTTCGGATTGACGTATGTATGCTTTACGAATTGTTATTTGATTTGCCTTTTAAGAGTAATCAATTAGTTTTGTTGAGTTCTTCATTTAATTGTCTTTCAATCAATTAGTTTTGTTGAGTTCTTCATTTCATGAGTAGTCAATTACTTCCGTTGAGTTCTAAAGTCATGAGTAGCTATGTTTATAGAGGTTTGCTAGAGATGAATATGTAGGATATGCTTATGTAAATTCAGGATGTAAAGTAGCATGAATGCATTGAATGAATGTGATCTTCATCCCATGGACAATTTCGACCGGCCATCCATTTTGTCTAAAGAATTCCTAACCTCTGGAAGGAGTAAGAATTCAGAGTCGTTCATTCATGTTAGCATTTTATGGTAGTAAAGAGAGTGGCCTAGGAATAGGCATTCTCCTAGCACGTTTGTTAGCATGCATTTATAAATAGGTTTTTAGCCTTACTTGGATATGAGTAATCTAAGAATCTAATGCATATAATCGGAAGATGTATGAGATCTAGCTAAGACGATGCATGAGATGTTAAATTACTGCTGAATGATCATAGTTAAATGCCTATAGAGGACTCTTAAGCCAACCTGGCTGTCTTCATTTTAGATTTTAATCGTTGCTAGTTTATTGCGAGAACCGCAATATCACTTTCTGCCTTTACCTTAGTATTTTATCAGTCTTCTAATCTATTGCGAATCCATTGCGAAAGTACTGCAAATCTCGCAATACTATTCTTTAAACATTGTAGTCTCCTCAACGTATCTGCTAAATGTTAACCTTGCATTTTCCTTGCACCCGTTATAAATTCGTGTCTCAACCCAAAATCCATTCATTTCTTGTTACCTTATCTAATTTAACACACACCAAATCGCTAGTCACTCAACTCAGTCTCTGTGGGAAATCTATATAAATTATACTTATCACTTGCTGCAGACCATGTATACTTGCATGATCTGAGTGCTCTTCACATCTAATTTACATACACACTTAGCACGCAACAGCGGGCCTAGTGGTTGAGAGTCAACGAGAAAAAGGAAGGCTGATAGCTCTAAAATAGAGCTATAATTATAGCCTCAAATCTAGCTAAATGCCATGCTTAATTTAGTTAAATTGCCTTATTATAGGTGTTTTCGTGGCGAGGAGCTCGAGAAGTCCATTTATGATTTTCGGGGCTAAAATGGTCATTTAAGAGGTTTCGGGAAGTGTTCGGGTCAAAAAGATAGGCCAAACGGAGCTCGGGAGCCAAAATGACCCAAAATTAGGCTTAGACCCGAGAGGGCAGCGCCCAGGCGCCCATCGGAGCCAAACGCGCGCGCCCACGCCCATCGGAGCCAGACGCGCGCGCCCACGCCCAGACGGCTAGACGCCCGCGCGCCGCCTCGCCTCGCCCGCGCCCAGACGCCCACGCCCGCGCCGCACGCCCTCTCCCGTGTCCGCGCGCGCCCGCCTCAGCGCCCGCGCGCTCGTCATCGTAAATCCGCGCGCGTCCTCGCCTCGCCCCAGCCGCGCGCACCCTTCCCTGACGCAAAATGCCCGTCATCTAAAGTAAAAAATGCCCGTCCTTAAAAGTCAAAAAAATGTTCGGTTTGTAAATTTTCCAGAGAGCTCAGCGCCTAGGTGCTGACTTATGGCGCCTAGGCGCTGTCCCGATTCTGTGCGCGCGCGCCCGTGGCGCCTAGGCGCTGACTTATGGCGCCTAGGCGCTAGTCTGACGCAGAAATGGGTATTTAAGTTCGTTTTTGCTGATTTTATGGAATTCTCTCCCAATTTTTCCGCCCCCATTTGTTGTAGAGCTCGTTTCTTGAGCCAAAACATTATTCTTACCTATTCTAATACATTTAAGTTGATTTCTTGTTGATTTCTCTTGATTTTCACAACGGGCAACTAAGGCAAGTGCTCTAATTTGGGTTTAGGGTTTGTGTTGTTGATGTATTAGGTGAGATATGTTCTTTTTATCATTTTCTTGGCTTGTTCTAGCATTCAATTCATCTCTAGCATCATTCTTAATGTCCAGCATGATTTTCTTAACGATTGACACCCGTTTAGTTAATTGTGTGTTGGTTCGATTAAAAATCCATGACTTAGCGATCGCACTTCATGTTTTGAGTAATTAAATCTAGCATTCTGAATTAAATGTGGCCACATTTGTTTGGGTTGTTGATAAAATATAGAGATAGAATAAAATGGAGTCCCATTGATAGAGATTTCATCAATTGGCTCGTCGCATGAATACCCGTCGCTCGCGACTAATCCTAATTTGGGAGAGCGATCGCCCCTAAATTAGAGTTATTAGCGAAGCATAGTCTAGAGTCGTCACCTCTTTTCTAATTAATTGGGATTATTAGTTCTAATTAAAGCATGAGAGCACTTGTTTTAATTGGGGCTTTTAATGTGTGTGAGTGTTAACAAAAACCGGTTAAGTATATTTTGTGTCAATGTTCCGAACCACATCAACAACCAATCCCGACACTCAAATTAGGAGCACGTGTTCCGTTTATTTTTCTTGCATTTATTTTTCTAGCATTTTATTTTATTTTTCCGTTAGCAATTTTTTTGTTTTAAGTTTAATTCTCCGTTAGCGTTTTCCCCCTTTATTTTTTCTGTTTTATTTTGAGTTTTATAAAAAAACAAATAGAAGTTAATTAAGAGAAAATAACTTAGGTTCCTTGTGGTTCCACACCCGACTACCAGTAGCTGCAAAGCTCTGTTGTATCGGATTTATAAATGTTATTTTGGCGAGTCTCGACAACCTGAACATTAGAGAAATTTTATTAAGTTAAAAAATCTCTTGCCAAAGGCGCACAGTTGAGAGGCACAGAACACTCCCTTCACATGGGAAGTATGCTCGACTATGAAAATGAACACAATCGTTAGCTTCACAGAACCCGAGGCCAGATGTCTCCATCAACCACAGAACGACGCGCTAGTCATAGAAGTCATGGTGGCTAATGTAAAGATACACTAGATCTTGGTAGACTGTGGTGTTGGGTTTTATGTCCTAAAACTCGTAGTTTGTAAACAGTTGTGTTTATAATAAATCTATTTAGCAATAAAGTGTTATTGATTTTTATTCAGTAAAATGTTATTAAATAAAGTGAAACGTGTTTGCATTAATCTGTACCAATAACAAACACCTATGGCGGAGTTTGAATACTTGAGTTTCATGTATGACATGAATGTGGATCAAGTTCAAGTATATAGCCAAAACGGTCTATAGTATATGGATAAGGTTGGGTACCTTATCCTGGTAACACTATTGGATGCGACTCGCTTTGTATTGTACAAAACGATGTGATCCAAATCGTTCCACATTGAGATGTACGAGTGAGGGCGTCCTGTGCAATGAGTTTGCATAAGACTGAACTGCGAAACAAGTTGCTATCTCTTTATAACACCGTTTACTGAAGAGACTGACTTTTTCTTATGATGACCTAGGTAACTCGATCTTAATCATGAGCTCGCTATGAAATCCTGTTTATTCGAGAGTATCCTTTGACTTGAACGGGTGATAGTGGTCAGATCGCCGACTCAATAAGTCTACCATCTTGGGGGTAAACTCGAATAAGTAGTTGGGGACATAGTACAAAAAGATGGAATTCACTCCTACCCTTTTAAGGGACAGTAGAGAGGTTGTTCCCTTAATAACTGACTCTAAGTCTTGAACAAGGGTCCACCCTCTCCTTGGCAAGAGAGGGATCTGATCTGGTGGTTGGACCACAGATCAATTGTTCATTAGAGGTGTCAGTGGTACTTAAGGAACAAGATGTAATGCAGGGGATAAACGGTATAAATGACTCGCTGTGATTACGAACGACCTGTGAAGGATCAACTCACCTGTGATGGTTATATCAAGAGGACACAATATATCTACAGTGAGGAGAATTCAGCCCCTAGACTATAGTGGAGTCTCTGGGGGTTTACGAATATTGATTAGGTCGGTTAAAAGAGTTTAACCAGGTAATCTGGGATCGTAGTAGCTCATGATCTGTAGGTCGTTTAGGTTCTTTTGGTTATCTCGGATAAAGTGGTGTAGCAATGCAAGAGAAAAGAATCTGGAGAAATCCAAATTCGGCTTTGAGAACGAGGTTGGACATATTTAAATATGAGTTAAATATGTTTTCGGAGGAAAATATTAATATGGATCATATGCGAAAAGTCGGTTTTCGAAAAACCGGGATTACTTTTATTATTTAATTAATATTTGATATTAAATTAAATATTACAAGAATTAGTTAAACAGTTGAATTAATTATAAATATTTATTTATAAAATTAATTATGAATCAGTTTTTATAATAAATATTATTATCATAATTTATATCAAGTTAATGGGTTGAAAACATGCATGTTTAACACCTATTTAGTTTTGATTAATGAAAGCTTAAGGGGTAAGCTTTTTTTTTTTATTGAGGTGAGTGTGAGAGTTTTTTCGTCTCTCTCTTTGGGTGTTCTTCAATGGTTGAAGAAAGTTTGAAGAAGAAGCTGCTTTTTTTTTTGTGCAAAGCTTGAGGGCAATCTTTTGAAGATTTGAAGAAGTGAAAGGTTCATTCTTCCTCCCTTAATTTACTCTTCAATTGTTGAAGATTTATGAGAATTGGAGAGATGAAGGTTTGAAGCTGCTGATGAATTGTTCATCAAGTTCAAACGGAACTTCATCTTCCATCTCATTCAAACCAACATCTTCTTCTTCATCTCAAACCTCTCCTCAAAGCTCATTTCCTCAAAGGAGTCCCACTACTCTGCTACTAAGCCCGAGGATAGCCCGGACTACTCTGAGGGTGGTCCTCGCCGCTGCTCATGATTAGACTAAGCTCTAGAGGATTTTGCAGAGGAGGTTTTCGTAGAGACGAGAAGACAAATCAAAAAAAGGTACGTTTTTTGGTTTTTCGAGCTTTCTGGTAAATTTACCAATGAAGCTTACCGGCTGGGTTACCGGTGAAGCTTACCGATAGAAATTTACTGGTGGCTTGGCCAACGTTATGAGATAACGTTTGGCGCTCGCTCTTCGGTCGATATTTACCGGTCGGGTTTACCGGTATCTGATTTATCGAAGCAGTAGACCGGTAATGGTTATCGATCTACTGGTTTACTGGTGTAAACTTATGAAGTTTACCGAACCAGTTTACCGGTGAAAGCTAACTGGTTCAGTTTTACCGGTGTAAGCTTATCGGTACCCGTTTATCGGTGTAAGCTTAGTGAAGGTTATCGAATCGATTTACCGGTGGTAGCTTCTCAGTCTGGTTTTACCGATACGAATATACCGGTACTGATTTACCAGTACTGATTTATTCGTATGGTTTTACCGGTCAACCTTTATCGATTGACTTTTACCGGTCGGTCTGGTTTTACCAGTGGTACTCGGGAGAGAAATTATATTATGTGATAGTTATTTTTCTCTCTCCCGTTTGTTGCTTATTGATTCCTGAAGATCTCAGCCAGTTTAGGTTTATTTCCTCTGCGCCTCTGGTTGTATTAGGACCTCAGGTCCATCAATTGGTATCAGAGCATGCTTTAAGCTCTCAATTTGCTACAAATTGAGTCCTAGGTTAGTTGTGTTGATTTCTTGTCTTGGGTGGCTGAAATGTTCTCGGTATTTGGCATCTCCTTTACTTTTGTTCTTTAATTTCGGTTTGTAAATAGCCTATGTCTGTTAAAGGCTTAATGTTTGGCTTAGAGTCTGTAATTCGTGAGTCTTTAGAGTCCTTAGGTTGTTGCAAAGCCGAAGAGTTGAAGAGCAAAGGTGCTAAAGCTTGAAGGTGTTCGAAGAGTTCGAAAGTGCTTCTAGAAACCTAGCTTGGGGTGGAACAAGCTTGTAATAATTAGTATTGCTTGCTTGGTGCAAAAAAACCGAATCACTTTAGCTTGTTTAATTTACTAGATGCATGAGATGTATGGTTTAAATTAAAGCTCTTGCTTGTGCATAAAGTATGCCATGTAGATTTCAAATCCCACCTTAGGTAGCATGTTGCCTGCATAAAGTATGTTATAATTGTTATAATGTATAAGATGCATGCTTAATTCATGAGAATTGATATAAATGTTATATTGATTTATGAATTAGGAGTTGTATGTTTAAGAGTATAATTGATATAAGTGTTATATTGATTATAAAATTAAACATCCAACTTGCCATTCCTTAGTGAATGCATGTTTGAGAAGCATGTAGGTGTTTGTTGTAGTAAGTCTAAGTTTTGCAAAGTGTTGTAAAATTGACATAGACTTTTAAAATCTATAACAAAGCAAAAAATATGTTCATTTAGGGTTAAATTATTCGATCTCTTTCATTAGATGAATAGGTCGATATCTTGTAAATGCTAAGGTTACAAGAAACTCACCCGGTGAAATCCTGTATAAGGTTGGAGGAACTTAAATTGACGGAACACCTCCTACCTCGAGACTATCCGGTACTTGAGTAAAGTTAACCCGACTTTATGAGCATGTGTGAGAGATGTGAGGTTTATAAAGTGTTTATAACCTATACATCTTAGGTAAAAAGTTTACCTAGACTTTAAGTTCTATTTTCTTAGCCGGATAAAACCTGAGTTTTTACCCTTCCGTCTAAAATACTTAGTAGTGGTGTTGAGAAGGAATATATGATATATCCCTCTCCTCTTACGCTCTCTGTGAAGTTCACAAGGTCAGAATTATGCTCGGCCTCGTGATGTCAATAGGGCATCCCCCTTCGGATGGCATTTCCTTCTTTCAATAGCAAGGTGAATGGAGAAAGTATTTATAGTAAGTGGGAGAAGGAAGTACATCATTACATCCTGTGGTCTTCTCCATTGGATTGAACCGTGAGATTCCCATATGGTGGAAGTAAACGGAGTTACCATAGATGAGAAAAGTCCAATTAGCTTTATCTTGGAGTCTCTTCCGAAGAGTTTTCTTCAGTTCAGAACTAATATGGTGATGAACAAGATAGAGTATAACTTGACCTCTCTTCTCAACGAGCTGCATACTTATCAGTCTCTGCACACTTCCAAAGGAAAAGAGAAAGAGGCAAATGTTGTCACTTCGAAGAAATTCCAAAGGGGGTCGTCTTCAGGGAAAAAGTCTGAATCTATTTCTTTGATTAATAAGATTATTCAAAAGAAGAAGAGAGATAAAAGGAAGGGTAAAGCCCCGACTGTAAGCAAAAGCAAGGCTAAATCTACAGACAAAGGAAAATGTTTCCATTGTGATGTAGATGGGCATTGGAAATGCAATTGCCCGAAGTACCATGCAGAGAAACAGACTGAGAAAGAAAGACAAGGTAAATATGATTTATTGATTGTCGAAACAAGTTTAGTGGAATATGATTGTCATACCTGGATACTTGATTCAGGACCCACTAACCATGTTTATTCTTCTTTTCAGGAAGCTAGTTCCTGACAGCCAATTTCTCGATGGGAGATAACATGCTTTTGAAGAGGTTGTCTCAGTTATTGTAGTGGACGTGCTAATAAGTTGTTGTATAGAGAATGTAACATTTTATTTGAAAATGTACAGATGGATCCTAATTCTAATAGGAACATTGTCTCTATTTTATGTTTGCTTGAAAATTTGTATATAATATCTTTTGTTTCCAATGAAGTTGTCATTAACAAAAGAGGTCTACAAATTTGATCTGCAAATTTAGAAAACAACTTGTTTATTTTAAGACTAACAGGATCCAAGAAAGTTACAAACAGATCAACAAAGGTTGTTGATCGGGCTGGTTCTTTTCAAAAGTTGAGAAAGCCTTGATGCAGTGGGAGGGATGTAAGACAACCCGTCTGCTACATTGGCTTATTACAAACTCAAAGTCGTCATACCTGATGATGACATTGAGGATTCGTTGACCTTTAAACAAGCAATGGATGTTGTAAACAAGAACTAGTGGTTCAAAGCCATGAATCTCGAAGTGGAATATTTGTATCCTGGATTATACGGTTTGATATGTGATCAAATCTTATGGTTTTGAACAAAATATTGATAAATCTTGTTTCGACAAGTATTTAGTAAATATTGTAGCTCTTTTACTCTGTTTGCGTAGTTTGTATCCTAATCATTGAGAATGATGTAGGATTCTTGACTGAAATTTAAGCATAAACTAGCAACCTAATTCCGAATAGTAGATTTGAGAAAGGCTCAGTTTGTTCTATTGATTTAGAATCATAAGAACAAAGTGCTAGTGCTGTCTCATAACATCTTATATTGACAAAGTGTTGTTAATATTGACAAAGTGTTGTTAATATTTACAAGGTGTTGTCAATATTCGATGTAGAATTTCGAATGAAAGGTAAGGTATTTTTCAGGTTAGGAATTCAGTTGTCAAAGGAAATTGTTTCCTAAGACACCTCAAAAGTTGAGGATATAAGACGTACGTTTCCCTGTGCATTTACATATCGGTAGTCTGTTGTATGCCTTGTAATATACACGACCCGATAGGTGCTATGCAGTGAGAGTTGTCAGTAGATAAAAGTCCAATTGAATTTGATCATTGGACTGTCGTTATAGTTTTGTCCTAGTATGGAGGAGTAAAATACTAAAGTTGTATGACTAATTCCTCTGTGGAAACTAAGTATGTTGCATCTTGTGAAGCAACAAAAGTTTATAAGTAGAGCTCCTAGTTAGTGCTATGAGGAGATGTGATTGTCACATAGAAAGTCTCGCAGCACTTCATGCTGATTTGTTTACTAAGTCTCTCATGGCTAAAGTGTTTGAGAGACACCTAAAGAGTTTAGGGCTGCGAGTTAGTGAGTAGGACAGTGGGAGAAAAAATCGTATATATGATATCTTAGTTTTCTCGACCAGCATGTACACCACAACGGACGTTTTAGTCCAAGTGGGAGTTTGTTGGGTTTTATGTCCTAAAACTCGTAGTTTGTAAACAGTTGTGTTTGTAATCAATCTATTTAGCGATAAAGTGTTATTGAGTTTTATTTAGTAAAATGTTATTGAATAAAGTAAAACATGTTTGCATTAATCTGTACCAATAACAAACACCCATGGCGGAGTTTGAATACTTGAGCTTCATGTATGACATGAATGTTGATCAGGTTCAAGTATACAGCCAAAATGGTCTATAGTATATGGATAAGGCTGGGTACCTTATCCTGGTAACACTATTGGATGCGGCTCGCTTTTTATTGTACAAAATGATGTGATCCAAATCGTTTCACATTGAGATGTGCGAGTGAGGGCGTCCTGTGGAATGAGTTTGCATAAGAATGAACCGCGAAACAAGTTGCTCTCTCTTTATAACACCGTTTACTAAAGAGACCGACTTTTTCTTATGATGACCTAGGTAACTCGATCTTAATCTTGAGCTTGCTATGAACTTCGGTTTATTCGAGAGTATCCTTTGACTTGCACTGGTGAGAGTGGTCAGATCGCCGACTCAATAAGCATACCATCTTGGGGGTAAACTCGAATAAGTAGTTGGGGACATAGTACAAAAAGATGGAATTCACTCCTACCCTTTTAAGGGACAGTAGAGAGGTTGTTCCCTTAATAACTGACTCTAATTCTTGAACAAGGGTCCACCCTCTCCTTGGCTAGAGAGGGATCTGATCTGGTGGTTGGACCACAAATCAATTGTTCATTAGAGCTGCTAGTGGTACTTAAGGAACAATATGTAATGCAAGGGTTAAACGGTTTAAATGACCCGCTCTGATTACGAACGACCAGTGAATGATCGACTCACCTGTGATGGTGATATAAGGAGGACACAATATATGTACAGTCAAGGTAGTTCAGCCCCTGGACTATAGTGGAGTCTCTGGGGGTTTACGAATGTTGATTAGGTTTGTTAAAAGAGTTTAATCAGGTAATCTCGGATCGTAGTAGCTCATGATCTGTAGGTTCTTTAGGTTCTCCTAGTTAGCTCGGATAAAGTGGTATAGCAATGCAAGAGGAAAGAATCTAGAGAAATCCAAATTCGACTTTGAGAACGAGGTTGGACATATTTAAATATGTATTCGGATGAAAATATGAATATGGATTCATAGGCGAAAAGTAGATTTTCGGAAAACTAGGATTAATCTTATTATTTAAATAATATTTGATATTAAATTAAATAATAAAATAATTAATTAATTTTTTTAATTAATTATAAATATTTATTATTATATATATTTATTTATAAAATTAATTCTGAATTATTTTTTATAATAAATTTTATTATAATAATTTATATTAAGTTAATGGGTTGAAAACATGCATGTTTGACACCTATTTACTTTGATTAATCAAAGCTTAAGGGGTAAGCTTCTTTTTTCTTGAGGTGAGTGAGAGTTTTCTCTCTTACGTGAGAAATTCTACAATTTTTTTTTCTCTCTCTCTTTGGGTGTTCTTCAATGATTGAAGAATGTTTGAAGAAGAAGCTGTTTTTTTTTGGTGCAAAGCTTTAGGGCAATCTTTTGAAGATTTCAAGAAGTGAAAGGTTCATTCTTCTTCCCTCAATGTGCTCTTCAATTGTTGAAGATTTATGAGAATTTGAGAAATGAAGATTTGAAGGTGCTGATGAATTGTTCAGCAAGTTCAAACTGAACTTCATTTTCCTTCTCATTCAAACCAACATCTTCTTCTTAATCCCAAACCTCTCCTCAAAGCTTCCTTGCTCAAAGGAGTCCCACTACTCCGCTACTAAGCGCGAGGATAGCCGAGACTACTGTAAGGGTGGTCCTCGCCGTTGCTCATGATTAGACTAAGCTCTAGAGGATTTTATAAAGGAGGTTGCTGCGAAGACGAGAAGACAAATCCAAAAAAGGTACGTTTTTTTCGTTTTTCGATCTTTCTTGTAAATTTACCGGTGAAGCTTACTGGTCGGGTTACCGGTGAAACTTACCGATAGGAATTTACCAGTGGCTTGGCCAACGTTATGAGATAACGTTTGGCGCTCGCTCTTTGGTCGTTTACGTTATGAGATCCTCAGCTAGTTTAGGCTTTTTTCCGCTGCGCCTCTGGTTGTTTTATGACCCCAGTTCCATCACGTGGAAGCTCCGCGGACATGTTATCCCTCACCGCTTTCAAGACCATGGGCATCAAACCGAACTTGTTACGAAGCCGCTCCAACCCATTGATCAGATTCGTTAGAGAACAAGTAGTGCCAAATGGTAGTATGAGCTACTTGTGACGTTCAGTGATGTCGCAACCTGTACAACAATGATGGTGGACTTTCTAGTTGTGGACTGCAAGTCAGCCTACAACGCAATACTCGGCCGACCTAGAATCCACAAGGTAAAATTTGTTCGGTCAACATATCACCAAAGCTTGAAGTTCCCAACTGCAGCATGAGTGGTCACGGTGAAAGAAGAACAGATGGCGTCACGACTATGCTATGACATAGCAATGAAAAAAACACATAACAATTAGAGGTCATTGGTTGTACAATCTTGTTCGTCGAGTTTATCAAATAAAAAGAGTTATGCTTATTTTCATATTTACTCAAGTGTTGCATCGTATAACAAACTCAACAACACCCGAGTGGGGGCAAGAGATAAAGAAGAAACTCCAATTCATTATCCAAAAAAGCATAATTAGGATGATCGCTACAAAAATCAAAACTACAAAAAACATAACAAGATGTTCCCTACAAGAAACTAATTAAAAAGAACCAAGTGTGCATATCACAAAAGCGGAAGCAATTTGGATCCAAAGCACTCCAATTTCATTAATTTAGCCATACAAAAAGCATGCACAAAGCTGGAAAATTGCAAAGAAGTATGAACACATACCTTTGTTGTTATAATTTCCCAAACTCGTTGCTTGTTTCTCCTCACGAACGGTTCGTGGATCACCTCTAATGTCTTCCCTGCTATCCTCAGGCCTTGGAACGGGTTGTGGGACCCTTCAATGAGAGAGTTCTTGGGAGAGAAGAGGGAGAGGTCTAAGTGAGAAAGTTTGGAAAAACTTCCAACAAAACATCAACCAACCTCAAACTCTTTGAGTTTCACTCCATTTAAATGGATAGGATTAGTCATTAATGAGGCGTCCAAAATTTGGATAAAAATGTGCATGAAGTAGGTTAGTCATATTACCACTCCAAAGTTCCAAAAGTTGGCAAAACCCACTTGAGATTATTTTGTTATTTAAAATTAATTCATAATTAATTTTAAACAAAATAAGTCTTTAATTTATTAACTTTGTTATTTAATGTAATATCAAATATTAATTAAATAATTAGACCAATCCCAATTTCTTAAAACTGACCTCTCGAACATGAATCCCTATTTATGTATTAGACCGAGCAATGCACTCATCCTGGCCACTTGGGCCTTCAGATCATTCACCTCATTCAACTGGCTCACCTGATAGACTTGTCCTATGCCTCCCTGAACTCTGAATTGTTGGGAATCAGCTGCCATGTTTGAAATTAGTTGCTTGGCGTCGGTTGGGGTCTTGTCAATTAGTGCCCCGCCGCTCGCCTCATCGATCATTTCCGATCATGAGGCATCATTCCCTCGTAGAAATGTTGTATTAGGAGCTGGTCGGCGATTTGATGATGTGGGAAACTCGCGCACTATCGCCCAAACCTTTCCCAATATTCATGCAGCGACTCACCCACATCCTGGGTGATACCATATATCCTCTTTCGAAGCGTTGTCGCGAGAGATGCAGGAAAACACTTCTCCAAGAAAAGTCGTTTCATCTCGTGTCAGGTCGTGATGGATCTAGAGGGCAAATAATAAAGCGAGTATTTGGCCTTGTCCTTCATTGTAAAGGTGAATGCCCTTAGATTTAACTGTTCCTCCGTCACGCCCGGGGGCTTCATCCCCGCACACACGCAATGGAACTCCATCAGGTGTTCGTTCGCATCATCCCCTGCATTTCCAAGAAAAGAAGGCAATTGGTGAATTAAACCAGATTTTAATTCAAAATTACCTGCGACGATAAGATAGATAATGCACAGGGGTTGCTGGTTCAGGTACGGTGCTGCCAGCTGGTTAAGTGTTCTCGGCACCTTTTCTTTTGTCATCTCTTCTCTTGCCAAAGGACCTAGTCCTTCTTATTCAAACAGTCGCCTTCTTTCGCGACCCTCTCTTCTCAGGCTCCGTTCCTCTCGGTCAATTTCTGGTATAAATTGCAATCCACTAATCTCAGAAGAACGGGTCATACAACATATGAAAATTTAAAACAAACAAAATCAACTCAGAGAAATTTTCACAAACAATCATACAAACAATATCCAAACCAAACGGGATTTCATTTAGTTGCTCCCCGGCAAGGGCGCCAATTTTTTGGTGAGAGCACAAACGATGGTGTGCCCCAAATTTCAAGCTGTTGAGGTTTGCCAAAAAAAATTTGTAACCCGATCACACCAAGCTATTTGCAGCTCGTGGCAACGGGGTCGATCCACAGGGAGCGTCAAATGAAATCAGAGAATTGATTTGAATTGCATTTGTTCTATTATGGTGACAAACCAGGGGGAATTTTTATCATGCAAAAAGGAGAATAAAGAGCTAACGGAGAAATAAAACTCAATAATACGAACGTGTCAGATTTGGGGGAACTTTAAGATTTGCGAAATTATGTAACTGCTATTATTGAACTAATACATGCTTATTAGGAGTCAATTGATATGCACAAACAATTACCAGGAAACCCCCGAGATAATTGACCCACAGAGAGAATTAGTCGGAGGTGTCAATTTCAACTAAACTTGTAATTAATTAATCTAATGGTGTCAATCCTAGACTTCATTAACAACAGTAACAAATCATGCAATTAACGAATTTAAGGGTGTCAATCCTAGACTTTGCTAAAATTAGTTGACGGGTGCATTGTGACAAATTACTCCTAAGACTAATTCGATTTAACTTCTTCAACGGGGTTGGCTCATACTAACTAAGGCAGCATGCTTATGTACTACTTACGGGCTCACTCTACTTTTGTTACGGAGAATAGGATGCGTCACTAACCTATTTTAACAATCGAAAAATGCTACCAATTAAGAATGTCAAGCTATCATGCAAGCAAGATTCATAAAGTAAGCATGGAAGAAGAAGAATATCAACATAAATCACACCAAGTGCATACTCTTAAAGCATAAATCTCAAACAATTACAAAATCAACAAATCCCTACATTCAATCCCCAAAACCTACACTAACTTTAGCCTTCCATAGAGTTTGGACAAATCCAAGCTCCCATGGAGGCTTTGGAGTTCATACAAGAGGTAGAAGATGAAGGAGAAGCTTCAAGCTAAGCTCCAATGGAAAACTAAATCAGAAAATCGAGCAAGAATGACCTAAAATCGGAGAAGAAACCCATTTATAATAGCCATAGCGTCAAGACGCTACGGAAGGAAATACCCAGCGCACGCCTTTTCGGAGCGTCGAGACGCTGCGGGACAGCGTCTGGACGCTCCAGCTCAACGCATGCTCTCAGGTTTGGACAATTTTCTTTGCCTTTGGTTGCTCCCTTTTGGCAAAATCTTGACTGTTGCGTGCTCGGTGTGTATGTAAATTAAATGGAAAGAGCACTCAGATCATGCAAGTATACATGGTATGCAGCAAGTGATAAGTATAATTTATATCGATTTCCCACAGAGACTGAGTTGAGTGACTAGTGATTTGGTGTGTGTTAAATTATATTAGGTGACTTGAATTGAATGGATTTTGGGTTGAGGTACGAAATTATAGAAGATGCAAGAAGAATGCAAAAATAAACACAAAGCAACGAAGTTGACGAAACTATAATGTGGAAAACTAGTATTGCGGGTCTCGCAATACTTTCGCAATGGTTTTGCAATAGATTAAAAAGCTAATAAAACGACTAAGGTAAAGGCAGATAGTGATATTGCGGTTCTCGCAATATTCTCGCAATAAACTAGCAACGATTAAAAACTAAAATAAAGACAGCAAGGTTGGCTTAAGAGTTCTCTATAGGCATTTAACTATGATCATTCTGCAGTAAATTAACATCTCATGCAACATCTTAGCTAGATCTCATGCATCTTCCAATTACATGCATTAGATTCTTAGATTACTTCTGTCCAAGTAAAGCTAACAACCTATTTATAAACACATGTTAACAAACGTGCTAGGAGAATGCCTATTCCTAGGCCACTCTCTGGTTACCATGAAAGGCTAACATGAATGGACGACTCTGAATTCTTACTCCTTCTAGAGGTTAGGAATTCTTTAGAAAAAATGGATGGCCAGTCGAAATTGCCCATGGGATGAAGATCACATACATTCAATGCACTCATGCTACTTTACATGCTGAATTCACATACTTTTATCCTATAGATTCATCTTTAGCAAACCTCTATTAAGTTAGTTACTCATGGTCTTCGAAGAACTAAAGGAAATAAATTTATTAAGCATAGAATGGAGAACTCAGTAAAACTAATTGATTACTCTAAAAAAGGCAAAGTACATAACAATTCGTAAACAAACATACGTTGATCCGAAAGCAATAACGAAGAAAGTAGTAAATGGTTCAGAACCACATTTCAATAGACAGTAAGTAGTTTAGAAAACAGTAAAGGAAAGCAGTAAGGTGCGTAAGGATCCTCCAAGTCGTGAATCGCCTCGGATGAAGGGGAAGATTAGTTGATCTTGGGGATAATTTCGATCAGAAGAGAAGAAGGATCTTCTCTTCTTCCTCTCGATTTATCAACGCCAAGGGCTTGTTTCTTCGATCCAACAAACGGGGGAAGAGGTTTTGTCTTCGGGATTCTTCACGATCGGGAGCTCCTCACTATCAGATTGTGTGGAATGAATTAAAGGGGATTCAATTCAATATTTGATCCTTCATTTATCTCTCTTTATATAGCCTTCAAAGGCTGCTCCCTAATTATGGATCACCATCCAATTTCTTGAGGTCACAATCCTCACACGTGGCAGCTGCAGGGAGAGTGGACGGCTGGAAAAACGCAACAACCGAAGACTGACGGCTGGAAAAACGCAACAGAAATGACTGATATTGCGATTGCATTGCGAGGGTCGCAGTGCTCTGTTTCCAGCTTCTCTTCGTCTGATCCATTGCGAGCTTCGCAAAATTCCAGCAATGCATCTGCAAGGTATAAATTAGTCGTTTTTTCACCAATTTGCATACTTTTTCGTTCCTTTTCCAAATAAGCCTTAAATTAGCATTATTTCACAAAATCTCACTTTTAAGCACACATTATGCTAACTTCTAACTAAAATGCTCAAGAATTTACATGAATTTCAGGTAATTAAGGTCCTAAATAACACTCATTTGGATAGGTAACACACCCCAAAACTTGAGTTATTGGTAGTCCTCGAGCAATATAAAGGCTTACTTTCCCTCTGTCTAGCTGCTAACTCTTGTTCTTTAACTCTACCTTACTGATTGCTGATTCCCTAGGCTTACTGTCAAAGGCATTGTTGTCCTGTGACACCCTTCAGGCTAAAACTAACTTCATATTTTGTATTCGGACTTCCCTTGCCTTTAAAACCTTTAGTTTTTACTAACTCACTATCTTTGGTTTATCTGCCTATGTCATCGAGCACACTGTGCAGTCATCCCCAAGTTTTCAAAATCTCCCTAGTTTTAAGTCAGACTCAGTCCATGCTTCTAAGGTTTTTATTTTTACTACCTAGGAATCCTTTAGAGTCATGCCATGCTTAGAACAACACAAGTATCAGAGTACAGAATCCATAGAACATACTAACCCATGGCATCACTTCTATTTTAGGACAAACACTCATCTCCCTCAATAAGCCTTCTAGTTACAGCCCTATGCTTAGCTAACTTAGGATCAAAGTTCATTACATAGGACAAGTAAGCACCAAAGGCTGTATCCTCTTGGCATACATCATCCTTCTTTGTTTTCCATTTTTTTCTTTCTTTGCACCTCTTTCTTTCCCTTAAGTATGCCTTTTGATGAAGTTTCCCTTGTGGGTTACACAAGTGGCCCTGATTACTCAACAATTTTAAAGAAAAGACAATGCTTCTTTTTCATTTTTTTTTTTTTGTATTCTCTTTTTTTTCAAAGAAGGATGATGCATATCTTACTAAGGGAGAGAGGAGTGTTCCTAGGACTAGAGGTTGCCTCCCCCAAACTTGAACTTCTCATTGTTCCCAATGAGAGTATGAGGTGGCACACCCCCAAACTTGTCTTAGAAGCATCTAGTCTAAGTTAAAAATAGACAGAAGTTAAAAATCCAAGGGATAAAATGGCTCTCCTAGTTTCAGATAACACAATAGCAGAAATTTATTAAAAACAAATGGTAAGGTCTAACAGAGGCACATGCTTATCATCTTATGAAGCTAATTTAATTTTCAGGAGTGTACTCGACACTCATTCAGCATACTCAATAGACAGACCACACAGAGACATCACCAATGCAGTTAAGTATTTAGAGTCAAGGACAGAACACACTAGCAGAAAGTCATAACTCACATAACAGCATGCTTGAAAGAAAAAATACTTTGCGTTGTACGCAATGAAATCGCAATGACAATAACAGAGCAGATTTAACAGTGATCAAAGCTTCTAATATGCAATTTCTATTTGTGGCCCATAGGGCATTTGAAAATTTAAAAATATCAGCACAGACTAACTATCCAAAAATAATTCTAAACTAATCTATGCTACTCTAACTCAGCTATTCTACTGAAATTAAAAACAAACACCAATTGATATTGGGGGGGGGGGGGGGGGGGGGGGGGGTAACAGGTTACAGAAAAGCAGGGTTGAGAGAGATAAGAAATACTCCCTCGAATGTCGTCAGACCATGGCATTCATTCATGTCCATCATCTTTTTCTTCATCACTCTTCTCGACATTCGGAGGCATCCAGGGGCTCATCAGTTCAATAAGGAAGGAAGGGAATTCGCACCTCAGATGCTCAGCTAACTTCATATTCCTGGCTTGAGAATACTCAGCCCATTGGGCTATTTTTCTTTGGATGTCCATCAAGCAGGCCATGGTCATAGATTGCGCAGCTGCAAGTCCATCCAGCTCAATCTCCATGTTGCCCTTCCTTCTTATCTACAGATCTCTAGGCAGCTCAAGGTGGCCTGCATAGGCCAACTTCTTCTCCTCCCTAGTCACAGCCACACCCTCACGAAGGCACAGTTTGGTGATGGTATTGGGGAAGAAGAGTCTGCCCTTCCCTTTCTTTGAACACTCAATGATTGAGGCTGCTACAATTTCACCCACATCAATAGTGAGTCCCTTCATAATTGCATAAACCAGCAAGGACCTCCCCTGATTGATGGTCGTCTCGTGCGTTACAGGAGATATTCTTTTTCGAATCAGGGAGAACCAAATTGCTGCCTTGTCTTTAAGGGTTGCACTCATCAATGTGTGCTTCCCCTGTTTAGAGACTGCCCAAGCTGCCTCAGATTTGCCTATCATACTCAATGCTTCCTCCAAGACTGCCTCAGAAGGTGTGGCCATGATCTTTGAATACTCAGAATTCTTATGCTCTCTGAGAGCATACATCTCGTTGATCGCCTCGGCAGAGAAGTCTACCTCAACACCTCTGACCACAGAATAACATGCTTCGGGTTGAGTGAGGTTGGCGTAGAAGTCATAGACCATATCAGAGTAGGCCTGAATTGGTGGCCTACATAACTCTTCCCAGCCATGGTTTGCGATGCCTGCGCGCAAGAATTGCGGCAGGTCCGAAGGAGAATCCAAAAATCCTCTCTCGTGGAGGAGGTCTCTTTTCATTAATTCCATACCTCTAGCCTCTACATCTTTGGACACATACCTCTCAGCTGGGGGCTCGTCTTCTTGGAACATCTTTCCTTTACCCTTAGCCTTAGCTTTGGCTGCCTCAACAGCCTCTATCTTCATTTTCTTGGCAGGGGTTCGAATTCGGCCCTTCTTTTTTTAGCTTTCTTTGAGGCCTTCGGCCTCTTTGCCTTTATGATCACAGGGGCCCTCTTCTTGGGCACTGATTCAGCTTGTTTTTCCAACCCAGCCACCACCTCGGCAGCTACTCGCTTGATACACTCATCCAGCGTTTCATCCAGCGAATTACTTCTCCCGAATTCTTTCTCAACAGGGCTGTTAGGACTGTCATCCCTAATGGGAGAAACTACTTCCTCTCCTTCTTTAGCATCACCAATTGGGGTGGATTCAGAATCTGGCTGTTCCACGGGGGAGACCTCAGGTTCCGACGGTTGTTGAGTGGAGCCAAGACTTTGCATGGCGGTCTCGAACGATGGTCTGCTACTTGTGAGGCTTTCCTCACTCGTGGATGATATGATCTTGGTTCTAGGATCCCGTCCAGCCGTGACCTTCTTTTTCCTCTTTGTCGGGATCTTTCTTGGTTCAGATGTGTTTGCAGCCTCAGCAGCTGCTAAGGAGATCAATGCATCCCCATCCATGGCAGTGTCTTCTGCCGTAGGGGATGGCTTCGTAGGGGTCAGACTCTCTTTGCTCGGGTTGAAACCATTTTCTTGGAGGTGAAGAACGAAAATTCTCAGGAAGAAGGAAGAAGGGATTCAGTTGAGAGTGCGAGGGTTGTGCGGCTTGTGAATTGGGATCGAGCTGCAGCCTCTCCTATTTATAACGGTTTGCGAAAATAAAGGCTACGCCTTTGCGAACTCCGCAATGATTCCGCAATGTTCTAAACTCCTACAAAATCTTTGAAATGTTACCGTTCGCAGTTTATTCCTTAATTGTCGTCTGTTGCAAGATCTTAACAAAACCAAATCTTTGATTTTCCCAGCTTCTTCCTTCATCTTCTTTTAGCCTCTTGATTTGATCCCTTTTTCCGTTAGGATTTCCAATCATCAAACTTCTAATCAACATTAAAAATAAACTTAATTAGTTTCAGAAAAATTAAAAACACTTAAATAGTAAATGAACACAATTATTTTGTATTCCTTCAACGCTTGAGCATAAGGATAATTCCAATAAACGCCCTTGCTCATCTTCTTTTGCTTGACTTTCAAGCTTCGGATAAGAGGAATGTTGAGAGTGTTCTCACATCCCCTTCCTCATAATAATGCTTAAGCCTTGCACTATTCACCATGAACGGCTGACCTTGATCCAAATTTTGGATTTCAATTGCACCATGAACAAACACATTAGTGATTACAAACAGACCAGACCAACGAGACTTTAGTTTGCCAGGAAACAACTTCAATCGTGAATTAAATAACAACACATGTTGGCCCTTTTTAAAATCCTTTATCCCGAGTCTACTATCATGCCAAATTTTAGTTTTTTCCTTATACATTTTAGCATTCTCGTATGACATGTGTCTTAGTTCATCTAATTCATGCAATTGCAGAGACCACAATGTTCCCGCATCGGTTACGCAAAAATTTAACTATTTTAAAGCCCAAAAAGCTTTGTTTTCTAATTCAAGGGGGAGATGGCATGCTTTTCCATATATTAACCTATAAGGAGACATTCCTAAAGGTGTTTTATATGCAGTTCTATATGCCCATAGTGCATCATCTAATTTAAAAGACCAATCATTTCTATTTGGTTTTACAACTTTTTCAAGTATACTTTTGATCTCTCTATTAGAAATTTCAGCTTGCCCATTTGAATGAGGATGATAGGGTGTTGCCACCCTATGCTTAACATTATACTTAGCTAACACCTTCTCCATGGCTTTGTTTATGAAGTGTGTTCCTTCATCACTTATGATGGCACGTGGTGTGCCAAAGCGTGTAAAGCTATGTCTATTCAGAAATTTAACAACTGTCTTAGCATCATTTAAAGGACATGCAATTGCCTCTACCCATTTTGAGACATAGTCTACAGCTACTAAAATGTAAAGACTACCAGCAGATGGTCGGAATGGCCCCATGAAGTCAATACCCCACACATCAAAGAGTTCTAACTCTAAGATGTATGTTAGAGGCATCTCATCCTTCCTACTGAGTTTACCTGTTCGTTGGCATTCATTGCAATTGTGTCCGTAGTCATATGCATCCTTGCAGATTGTTGGCCAAAAGTAGCCACTCTGTAATACCTTTGCAGCAGTTCTTTGCCCACCAAAGTGTCTTCCATACGGGACTGTATGACAATGCTACAAGATTGACCTTGATTCAACAGCTGACACACATTTCCTTAGCAATCCATCCGCACAACTTCTGTAGAGGGTTGGATCATCCCAAATGCACTTCCTAGCCTCATTTAAGAACTTCTTCTTATCCTGCCTCTTGCTGAATTCTGGTAACACCTGTGAGGCAAGAAAATTTGCAATATCAGCAAACCAAGGTTCATCATCATTATCACAATGTACTAAAACAAAAACATGTTCATCAATAAAAGAATCTGTCATTGAGGGCTCCGCAATAGATTCGCAATGACTCTCCAATCTTGATAAGTAATCAGCAACTACATTTTCACATCCTTTTTTGTCTCGCCAGTACACTATGATTGTTGGCACATGATAAATATTCCATTTCCAAAATAAACCACTCCTAAGATACAAAATCTAAGCAAAGCATGATAAAAACCTAATTTAAGAGTTTAGTGATAAAAAATCTCCCTTGTCAATCTGCCTCATATGGATATTTTTCAATGTTTCGAGGCATCACTCCTGCTCTTTTAAGATAGTTAAGTCTTGATTTACGGGGTCGGACATTATGCCACACCTTGAAATTGTTGATTCTTTCAAAGAGACTGCATGTTATAACATCCCAAGGTTTGTACTCTCTGAGCGTTGGTCCAACATAGGTTTGATGCGATGGGACTTCTTTTTCTGGCACATCTCTTTCTAACTCCTTCAACTGGAGCATTTGTGGTGGTGGTGGCTCAGCTCTTTCATTGGCGGAGAAGCTTGCTGCAACATCAAACATTTCAAATTCTTGTTCCTCAAGCAGCGCATTAGTCTCTTTGGCCTCATCCAGCACAATTTCATTTTTCTCAACTTTCACCAACTCCACCATTTTATATGGATATTCCATTGGATCACTCTTCTCAGATTCGAGGGTAACAAAGGAGTCATCATCATAAAAATCGAACATCTGAGGGCATGGTGGTGGTGATTTTGCTATAGCAAGTAGATCTTGTAGGTCATTTGTGAGCTGGGCTAATTGCACATCAATTCTCCTCATGGATGCATCATTCCTTTCAATAAATTCTATCCATAGAGCCTCCAAAGCGGGTGGTAATTCTTCATTTTG
Source organism: Herpetospermum pedunculosum (assembly GCA_028017165.1). NCBI lineage: Eukaryota > Viridiplantae > Streptophyta > Magnoliopsida > Cucurbitales > Cucurbitaceae > Herpetospermum > Herpetospermum pedunculosum. The sequence goes on along the minus strand of CM051524.1, from coordinate 25,084,879 downwards.
AGTTGGCGCATAATGTTGATAGTCTTCATGTTGGTGGAACTCTTCATAATGAGCAACTTGCACCTGCTCTTCCCAAGGATTATTTGAGAGTTGCCACTGACATGTCCAGACAAGTACGAATAATGGTTGTCATAGCTTTGTTGATATTGCCTCTCTTGATAATTCAATGTTGGGCAATTCTCCAAGTTATGATTATCCCCACAATAAGCACATGGCTGATAAAATTCTTCAAACTGTTGTGGGCAAACTCTTCCTCCAATTAAGTTCTGCAGCGTATTCATTTACTTTGTCGTACACATACGTTTTTCACCAGCATAGTTTCTCTCTATGCCTGAAAATGATAGTAAACAAATTAACCTCACGTATTCAGCACAGATCTTACAATCAATCAACTTAACACAAAAGTAATGCAAATCCCCGGCAGCGACGCCAAAAACTTGTTGCGTGCTCAGTGTGTATGTAAATTAAATGGAAAGAGCACTCAGATCATGCAAGTATACATGGTTTGCAGCAAGTGATAAGTATAATTTATATCGATTTCCCACAGAGACTAAGTTGAGTGCCTAGCGATTTGGTGTGTGTTAAATTAGATAAGGTGACATGAATTGAATGGATTTTGGGTTGAGGTACGGAATTATAGAAGATGCAAGAAGAATGCAAAAATAAACACAAAGCAACGAAGTTGACGAAACTATAATGTGGAAAACTAGTATTGCGGGTCTCGCAATACTATCGCAATGGTTTTGCAATAGATTAAAAAGCTAATAAAACGACTAAGGTAAAGGCAGAAAGTGATATTGCGGTTCTCGCAATAAACTAGCAACGATTAAAAACTAAAATAAAGACAGCAAGGTTGGCTTAAGAGTCCTCTATAGGCATTTAACTATTATCATTCAGCAGTAAATTAACATCTCATGCATCATCTTATCTAGATCTCATGCATCTTCCGATTACATGCATTAGATTCTTAGATTACTTATGTCCAAGTAAAGCTAACAACCTATTTATAAACACATGCTAACAAACGTGCTAGGAGAATGCCTATTCCTAGGCCACTCTCTGGTTACCATGAAAGGCTAACATGAATGGATGACTCTGAATTCTTACTTCTTCCAGAGGTTAGGAATTCTTTAGACAAAATGGATGGCCAGTCGAAATTGCCCATGGGATGAAGATCACATACATTCAATGCATTCATGCTACTTTACATGCTGAATTCACATACTTTTATCATATAGATTCATCTTTAGCAAACCTCTATTAAGTTAGTTACTCATGGTCTTCGAAGAACTAAAGGAAATAAATTGATTAAGCATAGAATGGAGAACTCAGTAAAACTAATTGATTACTCTAAAAAAGGCAAAGTACATAACAATTCGTAAACAAACATACGTTGATCCGAAAGCAATAACGAAGAAAGTAGTAAATGGTTCAGAACCGCATTTCAATAGACAATAAGTAGTTTAGAAAACAGTAAAGGAAAGCAGTAAGGTGCGTAAGGATCCTCCAAGTCGTGAATCGCCTCGGATGAAGGGGAAGATTAGCTGATCTTGGGGATAATTTCGATCAGAAGAGAAGAAGGATCTTCTCTTCTTCCTCTCGATTTATCAATGCCAAGGGCTTGTTTCTTCGATCCAACAAACGGGAGAAAAGGTTTTGTCTTCGGGATTCTTCACAATCGGGAGCTCCTCACTATCAGATTGTGTGGAATGAATTGAAGGGGATTCAATTCAATATTTGATCCTTCATTTAGCTCTCTTTATATAGCATTCAAAGGTTCCTCCCTAATTATGGATCACCATCCAATTTCTTGAGGTCACAATCCTCACACGTGGCAGCAGCAAGAAGAGTGGACGGCTGGAAAAACGCAACAACCAAAGACTGACGGGTGGAAAAACGCAGCAGAAATGACTGATATTGCGATTGCATTGCGAGGGTCGTAGTGCTCTGTTTCCAGCTTCTCTTCGTCTGATCCATTGCGAGCTTCGCAAAATTCCAGCAATGCATCTGCAAGGTATAAATTAGTCGTTTTTTCACCAATTTGCATACTTTTTCGTTCCTTTTCCAAATAAGCCTTAAATTAGCATCATTTCACAAAATCTCACTTTTAAGCACACATTATGCTAACTTCTAACTAAAATTCTCAAGAATTTACATGAATTTCAGGTAATTAAGGTCCTAAATAACACTCATTTGGAGAGGTAACATTGACCTTTTGTGCCCTTCCTTTCCCGATGCGATCCCGAGGCCTTAAAATGACCTCCTAAGCCTCGAACGATGCCTTATGGACTTCAAGAGCTCTTCAACGTGAAGTACCTATAATCAAGGAAATTTAACATTAATTAATCACGGTATTAGTTAGAATTAAGGGGTTAAATATAGCTCCAAAATAGAGCTATCAGCCGCTCTCGAAAATCTCTGGATAAAAGGCCACTTTCCCAGAAGGAGGAAGCTTCGAAGGCTCACTAGAGGCCTAGAGTCTCATCCTCACCATCGCTGGAACATTGTAAATCACCCTCAAGGCATCCAAAGCCTCTTGGGTCAAAGGTCCAAAGGGGCGGGTTCAAAGCGCCACATGGTGAGAATGACCTTTGCCTCTACCTTCAGAAAAAAGGCTCGAAGGTATCATCATTCGGGTCCTGGTGGTAGGCCTTCCATGCTACACTCTCACGCTGTCGAGGCCTGCCAAATAAAAATTTAAAAACTGCTTAAAGCTTCTCTAATTTATAGATAGCGGTAGTCAGGTCGATCCACAGGGAGCTAGTATTAATTCAATACCAATCGAATCAAATTTGCTAAATTAAAATAAAGACACTGGGGGAAAATGTTTGATTTCTATGAAACATACACCAATCGAGCTAACAAAAGAATCTAACACTGAAAATGACAATTAAACGGACGCGTGCAGCTTGAGGAATCAAGATTAATAATTAATGCACAACATATCATTGATATTCAACGAATTTAGCAAAAACCATCCAACCACATGAATTGTCTATTCGGAACGCCGTAATAAACAATCCCAAAATAATTAATTAGAGACGTACAATTCTAATTAAACTTGGCAATTGATCAATTGGGGGCGATCGTTCCATATTGATTAATTTCTAGTGAAAGGAAAATCATGACGGATGTTTAACTTGGATAGCCTAAGTTAATTTTCTGATTTGTCTTCTAATCCAAGGTTAATTAATGCAACTAAGACAAACATGGATAGCCTATGTTGCCCATGGCTTAACTTAACCCTTGTTACTAAGGCAATTAGGAGAGGCACAACATCATTAATCTAATTACCGATTTAGCATGCATACATTACTTGAGCGTCAATCAAATCAAATACACAAGCTAATTTGATATGCTTAGGAGAAGAAGATGATTGAAGGCTTTGCTAAATTGAAATTAAGCTATAATCTCACTTTAATGCATCAATTAATAAATCCCTATATCCTCAAATCAAACACTTACGTTCTAGCCTTCCATGGAGGTTGGAAGGTCCAAAGATACCATTTCAAGCTTCCCAAGCATCCAAAAATGGAGGAAAACCGCCCAAAAATGGAAAAAAGAGGTTCAAATTTCGAGAGTGATAAGACAAGATGACCTAAAAATAAAACATTTCCTATTTATACTCGCCGTAGCGTAGCGTCGCGACGCTACGGACGGAAAAGACGGTAAAAATTTCATTTGAGCGTCGCGACGCTACGGTTTCAGCGTCTCGACGCTCGAGCTCGATGCGGCTCAACGCTTGCTCTCAAGTTTTGGATAAAAACTTTGAAGTTTCAGCGTCTCGACGCGGGACTAAAAGTGCAAATGGCCCCTTTTGGCTTCTCTTCTTCCGTTGGCTCAACTCCGAGGCTCCTATAGCTTTATTTTAGAACTGAAATGGTGTCTATGGACTTTTTGAGCTCTTAACCGTGTATCACCTGTAACAAGGTCAAATAATCAAGATTAAGCATGGTAATTAGCTAGAATTAGGGAGTAAATAATAACTCTTTTAGGGAGCTATCAGGTCTGTCAAACACGGCTCGACTCTCTTTGACGGTCCCGCAGAATTACCCATGAGAGGTAGAAGAAAAAGTTCGAAGGAAAGGCTAAAAGATACAAAAGGCTATAGAAAATCCTCACTCTAAGGTTTGTAGAGTAAGTATAGAATAAGGATTAGGTGCAACTAATATGGTTAAAATCCATAAGCTCTAACTACAAAGACTAATTCAAGAGTAAGCCTAGCCCACGAGGAGAAGCCGAGAGAAAGGGAGGCGACACCAACCCAAGAGGAAGACACAAAGAAGAAGTCGAGTTGAGCCAATAGATCAGCTCGACTCAGCTCGGATCAACATAAAGGCATCGAGCTCCAAAAGAGCTCGACTCGACTCAACTTGGCCCGATCTGGTCTTAAGGCTCCATGTGATGAAGGAGTTGAGCTCTGAAGTACCTCGACTCGGCTTCGGATGAATCACGGCGCGAAGGCTCCACGTGAAGAAGCCAAGCTTTAAAGGAACTCAGCCTCGGCTCGGCTCAGCGCGAAGTCTAACCCTCTTCGTGTGGTCAACTCGTCATCAATAGTTGAAGAAAAACGTCTATATAAGAGCCATTACACGACCTTTGTAATGGTCGAAGTTATGAGAGTCATAAAGGCTATCGTAATCGATCCCTTAATAACTCCAAATGGCCAAATATGGATTTCTATATTAGGAAAAAATACATGACTCATTTGGTAGCTTATTTGATATTATTCAAATTTCATATTTCTCCCAACTTTCCATATTCAGCTCTAGCCCTCTCTCTTTCTTTCTCATTCGAAGACTAACTTGAGCGTCGAAGCCAGTGTAGAAAGCCCCCCACCGGCCCTAGCTTACCCTCTTACATTTTAGGTGTTGCAAGATTAAACTCGTTTCACCAATCAAATCAAATTTATCGTTGATATCAAATTTTGGTATCAACAATATATATATATATATATATATATATATAAATAATTCAGTTGGAGAATTTCTATGAAAAAAATTGGAGGGAAGATGCATGTAGGAGAAAGGCAAAGGAGGAGAGAGATGTAAATGAGAAACAACATTGAAATCAATCTTTTCAAATTTTTGACGCTATTTCGTTTTTAAAAATGATGACTTCGTGTTTTCAAAATTTCCAAAAACTGAAATTGAGAATGAGGGAAACGGTCGGACCAAGCATAGTTCAATTGACATGAAGTTGTGCTCCTGACTAAGAGGTCAGGAGTTTAATCCTCACCTCACATTAATCAAATACTCTTACAAAAAAGAAAAAAAAATAATAAAGGGTTCAATCCCCCCACCCCGCATTCATTAAATATCTTTGCAAAAAAAAAAAACAATATGACATAGAAGTTACATGATCATTTTATGCCAAACTGAGCAGCTCAATCGGTACAAGTTGGGCCCTAGACTAAGAGGTCAGAAAATTACAAAATATAAGAATATGACATAGAAGTTAGGTGATCATTTAATGCCAAACCGATCAACTCAATTGGCATAATTTGTGTCATTGACTAAGTGGTCCTAACATTAAAAAATATATGAATATGGCATAGAAGTTAGATGATCATTTTATGCCAAGCCGAGCATAGCTCAATTAAAAGAAATTGTACCTTTGACTAAGAGGTAAGGGGTTTAATCCCCCACCCCGCATTAATTCAATACCAGCGCATGACTTTTAACAATATGGTCGCGCGTTCAATTCCCACAGACGACGTTTATATCTTATAAAGTAAACAAATTTAATTTGAAATGTCATTTTGCGATAATGGTTATGGTTCATGCAATGCATATTGAATGCTTGTATTCAAAACCTAACCTACACATTTAAATTGGTTCTATGGTGTAGTGGTTAGCACTCTAGACTTTGAATCCAGTGACCTGGGTTCGACTCCCGGTAGGACCTGAAAATAATTGTATAGAACAAAGGGAAACAAAAGAATTTAAAAGTTGTTCTAGCCACATTGTATACTTTCTAACAAAATAACGAATATGGTATCTAAGTTGAAGCTAGTTCAATTGCTTGAAGAGGTGAGCGGTTTAATCTCCCACCCCACACTAATTAAATACTAGGGCATAACTTTTAACCATGTGGTCGTGCTTCAATTCCCACGCGTTTATATCTTATAAAGTAAACAAATTTATTATGAAATGTCATTTTCCAACGATGGATATGACGCATGTCATGAATTTTGAGTACTTGATTTCAAAAGCTAACTAGCACATTTAAATTGGTTCTACAGTGTAGTGGTTAGCACTCTCGACTTTGAAATCCAGCGACCTGCGTTTGACTCCAAGTAGAACCTAAAAATAATTTTATATAACAAGAGAAAACAAAAGAATTAAAAAAAAATTCTAGCCATATTGTTTCTTTTTCTAACAAAAGAACGAAAATGGTGTAGAAGTTAGATGTTAATTTTATGTCAAACCCGAGCATAGCTCAATTGGCCTAAATTGTACCCTTGACTAAAAGGTTAATGGTTTAATCCCCCACCCCGCATTAATTAAATACGCATGACTTTTAACCATGTTGTCGTGCGTTCGATCCCACAGACGACGTTTATATCTTATAAAGTAAACAAATTTATTTTGAAATGTCATTTTGCAACAAAGGAATTTAAAAGTTATTCTAGCCACACTGTTTCTTTTTCTAACAAAAGAACGAATATGGTATAGAAGTTAGATGATAATTTTATGTCAAACCGAGCATAGCTCAATTGGCATAAATTGTACCATTGACTAAGAAGTCAGGGGTTTAATCCCCCAGTTCGCATTAATTAAATACCAGCGCATGACTTTTAACCATATGGTCGTGCGTTCGATTCCCACCGACGACGTTTATATCTTATAAAGTAAACAAATTTATTTTGAAATGTCATTTTGCGATAATGGTTATGACGCATGCCATGCATATTGAATACTTGAGTTCAAAACCTAACCAACACATTTAAATTGGTTTTATGTTGTAGTGGTTAGCACTCTGGACTTTGAATCCGATGACCTAGGTTCAACTCTAGATAAAACCAGAAAAAAATTGTATATAACTAAAGGAAACAAGAGAATTTAAAAGTTATTCTTGCCACATTGTTTCTTTTTCTAACAAAAGGACGAATATGGTATAGAAGTTAGATGATCATTTTATGCCAAGCAACTCAATTGGCATAAATTGTAACTAAGAGGTGAGGGGTTTAATCCCCCACCATATTAATTAAATACCAACGCATGACTTTTAACCATATGGTCGTGCGTTCGATTCCGATAGACAACGTTTAAATCTTATAAAGTAAAAAATTTATTTTGAAATGTCATTTTGCGATAATGGTTATGACGCATGTCCTGCATATTGAATACTTGATTTCAAAACCTAACCAACACATTTAAATTGGTTCTATGGTGTAGTGGTTAGCACTCTGGACTTTGAATCCAGCGACCTGGGTTCAACTCCCGGTAGGACCTGAAATTAATTGTATCAAACAAAAGGAAACAAAAGAATTTCAAAGTTATTTTGTTTGACTAAGAGGTGAGGGGTTGTCATTAATTAAATACATGACTTTTAACCATCTGTGCATTCCCACCAGTGTTTATATCTTATAAAGTAAACAAATTTATTTTTAAATGTAATTTTGCAACAATGGTTATGACGCATGCCATGCATTTTGAATACTTGAGTTCAAAACCTAACTAACACATTTAAATGGGTTCTATGGTGTAGTGGTTAGCACTCTGGACTTTGAATCCAGCGACCTGGGTTTGACTCCCGGTAGGACCTAAAAATAATTTTATATAACAAAAGAATTTAAAATTTATTCTAGCCATATTGATTCTTTTTCTAACCCGAGCATATAGCTCAATTGGCATAAATTGTACCCTTGACTAAGATGTGAGGGGTTTAATCCCCCACTCTGCATTAATGAAATACCAGCGCATGACTTTTAACCATATGGTCGTGCGTTCGATTCCCTCCGACGTTTATATCTTATAAAGTAAACAAATTTATTTTGAAATGTAATTTTGCGATAATGGTTATGACGCATGCCATGCATATTGAATATTTGAGTTCAAAACCTAAACAACACATTTAAATTGGTTTTATGGGGTAGTGGTTAGCACTCCAGACTTTGAATCCAGCGACCTGGGTTCGACTCCCGGTAGGACCTAAAAATAACTGTATATAACAAAAGGAAGCAAAAGTATTTAAAAGTTATTTTAGCCTCATTGTTTCTTTTTCTACCAAAAGAACGAATATGGTATAGAACATAGATGATCATTTTATGTCAAACCGAGTTCAATTGCTTGACTAAGAGGTGAGGGGTTTAATCTCCCACCCCACATTAATTAAATACCGACTTTTAACCATATGGTCGATTCCCACCAGCGTTTATATCTTATAAAGTAAACAAATTTATTTTGAAATGTCATTTTGCAACAATGGTTATGACGCATGCCATGCATTTTGAATACTTGAGTTCAAAACCAAATGGTTCTATGGTGTAGTGGTTAGCACTCTGGACTTTGAATCCAGCAATTTTATTTAACAAAAGAATTTAAAATTTATTCTAGCCATATTGTTTCTCTTTCTAAGAAAGGAAAAAAGAATGGTATAGAAGTTTTTTTTTTGAGTATGTTTTGGGTGGGGGGATTCGAACCACAGACCTCTTGATCATCAAGACATACATATGCCAGCTAAGCCATGCTCACTTTAGCTTAGCGGTTAGATGTTCATTTTATGTCAAACAAGAGCATAGCTCAATTGACATAAATTGTACCCTTGACTAAGAGGTGAGGGGTTTAATCCCCCACTCCGCATTAATTAAAAACACATGACTTTTAACCATGTTGTCGTGCGTTCGATTTCCACAGACGGCGTTTATATCTTGTAAAGTAAACAAATTTATTTTGAAATGTCATTTTTGCAACAAAGGAATTTAAAAGTTATTCTAGCCATACTGTTTCTTTTTCTAACGAAAGAACGAATATGTTATAGAAGTTAGATGATCATTTTATGCCAAAATGAGCAGCTAAATAGGTACAAGTTGTGCCCTAGACTAAGAGGTCAGAAAATTACAAAATATAAGAATATGGCATAGAAGTTAGGTGATCATTTAATGCCAAACCGATCAACTCAATTGGCATAGTTTGTGTCATTGACTAAGTGGTCCTAAAATTAAAAAATATATGAATATGGCATAGAAGTTAGATGATCTTTTGATGCCAAGGCGAGCATAGCTCAATTGGCATAAATTTTACCTTTGACTAAGAGGTGAAGGGTATAATCCCCCACCCCGCATTAAATAAATACCAGCGCATGACTATTAACCATATTGTCTTGCGTTCGATTCCCACAGACGACGTTTATATCTTATAAAGTAAACAAATTTATTTTGAAATGTAATTTTGCGATAATGGTTATGACCCATGCAATGCATATTGAATTCTTGAGTTCAAAACCTAACCATCACATCTAAATTGGTTCTATGGTGTAGTGGTTAGCACTCTGGACTTTGAATCCAGCGACCTGGGCTCGACTCCCAGTAGGACCTAAAAATAATTGTCTAGAACAAAGGGAAACAAAAGAATTTAAAAGTAATTCTAGGCACATTGTTTCATTTTCTAAGAAAAGAACAAATATGGTATCTAAGTTAGATGATCATTTTTTATGTCAAACGAGCATAGTTCAATTGTAGGGCATGACTTTTAAGCATAGTTCAATTGTAGGGCATGACTTTTAACCATGTGGTTGTGCTTCGATTCCCACAGACTGCGTTTATATCTTATAAAGTAAACAAATTTATTATGAAATGTCATTTTCCAACAATGGATATGACGCATGTCATGCATTTTGAATACTTGATTTCAAAAGCTAACTAACACATTTAAATTGGTTTTATGGTGTAGTGGTTAGCACTCTCGACTTTGAATTCAGCGACCCCCAACCTAAAAAAAAAATTATATAACAAAAGAAAACAAAAGAATTAAAAATTTATTCTAGCCAAAAGAATTAAAAGTAATTCTAGGCACATTGTTTCATTTTCTAAGAAAAGAACGAATATGGTATCTAAGTTAGATGATCATTTTTTATGTCAAACGAGCATAGTTCAATTGCTTGACTAAGAGGTGAGGGGTTTAATCTCCCACCCCACATTAATTAAATACTAGGGCATGACGTTTAACCATGTGGTCGTGCTTCGATTCCCACAGACGGCGTTTATATCTTATAAAGTAAACAAATTTATTATGAAATGTCATTTTCCAACCATGGATATGACGCATGTCATGCATTTTGAATACTTGATTTCAAAAGCTAACTAACACATTTAAATTGGTTCTATGGTGTAGTGGTTAGCACTCTGGACTTTGAATCGAGCCACCCCCAACCTAAAAATAATTTTATATAACAAAAGAAAACAAAAGAATTAAAAATTTATTCTAGCCATATTGTTTCTTTTTCCAATCGAGCGACCCCCAACCTTAGATGTTCATTTTATGTCAAACCCGAGCATAACTCAATTGGCATAAATTGTACCCTTGACTAAAAGGTGAATGGTTTAATCCCCCACCCCGCATTAATTAAATACGCATGACTTTTAACCATGTTGTCGTGCGTTCGATTCCGATAGACGGCGTTTATATCTTATAAAGTAAACAAATTTATTTTGAAATGTCATTTTGCAACGAAGGAATTTAAAAGTTATTCTAGCCACACTGTGTCTTTTTCTAACAAAAGGACGAATATGATATAGAAGTTAGATGATCATTTTATGTCAAACCGAGCGTATCACAATTGGCATAAATTGTACCCTTGACTAAGAGGTGAGGGGTTTAATCCCCCACTTCGCATTAATTAAATACCAGCGCATGACTTTTAACCATATGGTCGTGCGCTCGATTCCCACATACAACGTTTATATCTTATAAAGTAAACAAATTTATTTTGAAATGTAATTTTGCGATAATGGTTATGACGCATGCCATGCATATTGAATACTTGAGTTCAAAACCTAACCAACACATTTATATTGGTTTTATGGTGTAGTGGTTAGCAATCTGGACTTTGAATCCAAAGACCTGGGTTCAACTCTAGATAGAACCTTAAATTAATTGTATATAACAAAAGGAAAGAAGAGAATTTAAAAGTTATTCTTGCCACATTGTTTCTTTTTCTAACAAAAGAACGAATATGGTATAGAAGTTAGATGATCATTTTATGCCAAGCAAGCATAGCTCAATTGGCATAAATTGTAACTAAGAGGTGAGGGGTTTAATCCCCCACCACATTAATTAAATAGCAACGCATGACTTTTAACCATATGGTCGTGCGTTCAATTCCCATAGACGACGTTTATATCTTATAAAGTAAACAAATTTATTATGAAATGTCAATTTGCGATAATGGTTATGACGCATGTCATGCATATTGAATACTTGAGTTCAAAAACTAACCAACACAATTAAATTGTTTATATGGTGTAGTGGTTACCACTCTGGACTTTGAATCCAACAACTTGGGTTCGACTCTCGGTAGGACGTGAAAATAATTGTATTAAACAAAAGAATTTAAAAGTTATTCCAACTTAGATAATCATTTCAGAGTTCAATTGCTTGACTAAGAGGTGAGGGGTTTAATCTCTCACCGCATTAATTAAATACATGACTTTTAACCATGTGGTCGTGCATTCCCACCGGCGTTTATATCTTATAAAGTAAACAAATTTATTTTGAAATGTCATTTTGCAACAATGGTTATGACGCATGCCATGCATTATTAATACTTGTATTCAAAACCTAACTAGCACATTTAAATTGGTTCTATGGTGTAGTGGTTAGCACTCTGGACTTTGAATCCAGCGACCTGGGTTCGACTCCCGGTAGGACCTAAAAATTTTATAAAACAAAAGAATTTAAAATTTATTCTACCATATTGTTTAATTTTCTAACAAAGGAACGAAAATGGTATAGAAGTTAGATGTTAATTTTATGTCAAACCCGAGCATAGCTCAATTGGCATAAATTGTACCCTTGACTAAGAGGTGAGGGGTTTAATCCCCCAGTCTACATTAATGAAATACTAGCGCATGACTTTTAACCATATGGCCGTGCATTCGATTCCCTCCGACGACAACAAATTTTTTTTGAAATGTAATTTTGCGATAATGGTTATGACGCATGCCATGCATATTGAATACTTGAGTTCAAAACCTAAACAACACATTTAAATTGGTTCTATGGTGTATTGGTTCGCATCCAGTGACCTGGGTTCGACTTCTGGTAGGACCTGGAAATAAGTTTGTTATTCCAGCCTCATGTTTCTTTTTCTACCAAAAGAACGAATATGGTATAGAAGTTCGATGATCATTTTATGTCAAACCGAGTTCAATTGCTTGACGAAGAGGTGATGGGTTTAATCTCCCACCCTGCATTAATTAAATATCATGACTTTTAACCATGTGGTCAATTCCCACCGGCGTTTATATCATATAAATTAAACAACTTTATTTTGAAATGTCATTTTGCAACAATGGTTATGACGCATGCCATGCATTTTCAATACTTGAGTTCAAAACCTATCTAGAACATTTAAATTGGTTTATGGTGTAGTGGTTAGCATTCTGGACTTTGAATCCAGTGACCTAAGTTTGACTCCCGGTAGGTCTTGAAAATAAATTTATATAACAAAAGAATTTTAAAATTTATTCTAGCCATATTGTTTCTTTTTCTAACAAAAGAACGAAAATGGTATAGAAGTTAGATGTTCATTTTATGTCAAACACGACCATAAATCAATTGGCATAAATTGTACCCTTGACTATGAGGTGAGGGGTTTAATCCCCCACCCCACATTAATTAAATACGCATGACTTTTAACCATGTTGTCGTGCGTTCGATTCCCACAGACGACGTTTATATCTTGTAAAGTAAACAAATTTATTTTGAAATGTCATTTTTGCAACAAAGGAATTTAAAAGTTATTCTAGCCATAGTGTTTCTTTTTCTAACGAAAAAACGAATATGGTATAGAAGTTAGATGATCATTTTATGTCAAACCGAGCATATCTCAATTGACAAAAAATTGTACCCTTGACTAAGAGGTGAGGGGTTTAATCTCACACTCCGCATTAATTAAATATCAGCGCATGACTTTTAACCATATGGTCGTGAGTTCGATTCCCAAAGACTGCGTTTATATCTTATAAAGTAAACAAATTTATTTTAAAATGTCATTTTGCGATAATGGTTATGACGCATGCCATGCATATTGAATACTTGAGTTCAAAACCTAACCAACACATTTAAATAGGTTCTATGGTGTAGTAGTTAGAATTCTGGACTTTGAATCTAGCGACCTGGGTTTGACTCCCGGTAGGACCTTTCTTTTTTCTAACTGTTCACACGAGATTTCGAACGAATGATGGAAATTCGACACATGTAAATGAATTTGAATTTGTATTTAATTGTATGTATCTGCGTAGTGGATCTCTAATATTTATCCTCTCTTTCTCTCTCAAATGTCAATGTATCTCGAGGGCTTCGCAGCTTGTTCTCGATGTTGGGTTTGTTTCGAGGGCTTTGCAGCTTGTTGTCGATGTTGGATTTGTTTCGAGGGCTTTGCAGCTTGTTCTCGTTGTTGGATTTGTTTCAAGGGCTTTGGAGCTTGTTCTCGATGTTGAATCTTCAGCTTCGCGTAGCGGTGAAGTCTTCAGGTGTTTGATCTTCAAGTGACGTTCAGTCTTCAGGATTCAAAGATTGTTTCGAGGGCTTTGCAGCTTGTTCTCGATGTTGAATCTTCAGCTTCGCGTAGCGGTGAAGTCTTCAGGTGTTTGATCTTCAAGTGACGTTTAGTCTTCAGGATTCAAAGAGTCTTTCGTTGATTGGGAATTCTCTTTGAATTTTTAGGAGAAGAAATTTTCTGAACCTTGAAAATGGAGAATGAGCTCTCTATTTAGAGAGTTCTCATGGGTTTAATGGGCTTGGGCCTGGATCCAATGGGCTTGGGCTTGGGCTTGGATCCAATGGGCTTGGGTTCAATGGGCTTTTGGGCTTTGGGCCAAATTGCCATTTAAATAGCTTTCTGGCCCGATTCGATTTCGAGCCCAATTGAGCTATGACCGAATTTGCTCGGCTAAGTTTATTGGATCCGCAGACCATGATGAAGACACGTGGCGACTGCAGATTGGCCGAAATTTCTCGGTCAACAAATGCCCCATTTTTCGAGAGTTATGCACATGTACGTGTGGGTGAGTCTCGAAAAAGTTAAATTTTGAAATCGAAATGTAGGACACCCCTAATTTCGAATCCGTCTCGACATATCAATTTTATAGAAATATGAAATTTGGTTCATAAATCAATTATTTTGATTGATACATCTTTTTATGCCAATTGACCAAAAAATATGATATGTACTTACAATTTTGATCTTTCTTATTTGGCAGAAGCTTGACTTGGAATTTAGTAGATTCTTGTGTTCTACTTTAATTCTATTTTGGATATAGAGTAGAGTTTTGGAGTTGCCCAATTGAATTTTGAAAAAAAAGGTTTGACTTTGAATTTTTTTTTTTACTCCAAATTTACTCCAATTTCGAGGTGGGATAAAATTTGGAGTATACCCAAACCACAAATTTCGATTTGAGACTTGGATTTGGATTATTTATGAATCTACATCTTGCTCGAGAATAAATTTAGGAATATGCCCAAATTTTAATTCTAGGAAAATTTTGGATTTTGCTCTTAGCTTGAATGAAAATTTGACTTGGTATAATTTTGGGATTCTAATCAATTTTGACATAAAGTTCGAAAAATTGAAGTTAAGCTCATGATTGTGGAAGGAAATTTAGAACCCGCCTAAATTTCAAGTTGAAAGAAGTATTACAATCTGAAGACAAATGAAAACAACAAAGCTTGTTTGGCAAAGTGAAAAATGTATAACCTTTGTTTCCTTTGGTCTTGGGTTCAACTCCACCTCTATACATATTTTTAGATAATTTTCTTAAACAAATGGTATTTTCATACTTGGAGGCGCGTAGCGCGGCAGCAGAACTTGGAGGCACCTCCAGAGCTTGGAGGCGCCTTCAGAGCTTGGAGGCGCGCAGCCACAGAACTTCTTGGAGGCGAGTAGAACTTGGAGGCGCTTGGAGGCGCGCAGTGCAGCCATAAAACTTCTTGGAGGCGCAGCACAGCCACAAAACTTCTTGGAGGCGAGCAGAACTTGGAGGCGCTTGGAGGCGCGCAGTGCAGCCATAAAACTTCTTGGAGGCGCACAGCGCAGCCACAAAACTTCTTGGAGGCGCGCAGCGCAGCCACAAAACTTCTTGGAGGCGCGCAGCGCAGCCACAAAACTTGGAGATGGAACTTGGAGATGCGCGGCGCGGCGGAACTTGGAGATGCGCGGCGCGGCGGAACTTGGAGATGCGCGGCGCGACGGAACTTAGAGATGCGCGGCGCGACGGAACTTGGAGATGCGCGGCGCGGCGGAACTTGGAGATGCGCAGCGCGGCAGAACTTGGAGATGCGCAGCGCGGCAGAACTTGGAGATGCGCAGCGCGGCATAAATTGGAGATGCGCAGCGCGGCATAAATTGGAGATGCGCAGCGCGGCAGAACTTGGAGATGAGGTGCGGAGCAGAACTTGGAGATGAGATGCGTAGAGAGGTGCGGAGCAGAACTTGGAGATGAGATGCGCAGCAGAACTTGGAGATGAGATGCGCAGCAGAACTTGGAGATGAGATGCGCACAGAACTTGGAGATGCGCAGCGCGGTAGAACTTGGAGATGAGGTGCGCAGCAGAACTTGGAGATGAGATGCGCAGCAGCGAACTTGGGGATGATCGAAGCAACGCTTGGGGATGATGTAGCAGGGGATGATCGAAGCAACGCTTGGGGATGATGTAGCAGCAACAACGAATCAATGCAAGGGGATGATGTAGCAGCAGCGAACTTGGGGATGATGCAGCAGCAACAACGGACTTGGAGATGCGCAGCGCCGCAGCAGAACTTGGAGATGCGCAGCGCCGCAACAGCGAACTTGGGGATGATACAAGAGCAACAACGAAGCAACAACGAACTTGGGGGATGATGCAGCAGCAGCGAACTTGGGGATGATGCAGCAGCATCAACGGACTTGGGGATGATGCAGCAGCAGCGAACTTGGAGATGATGCAGCAGCAGCGAACTTGGAGATGATGCAGCAGCAGCAGCGAACTTGGAGATGATGCAGCAGCAGCAGCGAACTTGGAGATGATGCAGCAGCAGCAGCGAACTTGGAGATGATGCAGCAGCAGCAGCGAACTTGGAGATGATGCAGCAGCAGCAGCGAACTTGGTGATGCTGCAGCAGCAACAGCGAACTTGGGGATGATGCAGCAGCAACAGCGAACTTGGGGATGATGGAGCAGCAACAGCGAACTTGGGGATGATGCAGCAGCAGCGAACTTGGAGATGAAGCGAGGGAGCCTTCGAATTTGAACTCACAACGAGGAATCCTTCGAACTTGAACATGAAGCGAGGACTTGGTGATGATGCAACAGCAACAGCGAACTTGGGGATAATGCAGCAGCAACAGCGAACTTGGGGATGATGCAGCAGCATCAGCGAACTTGGAGATGAAGCGAGGGAGCCTTCGAACATGAACTCACAACGAAGAATCCTTCGAACTTGAACATGAAGCGAGGAAGCCTTCAAACTTGGAGCGAGGAAGCCTTCAAACTTGAAGTGAGGAATCCTTCGAATTGGATGCGAGCGATGTTCAGTCTTAAACTTGAAGCGACCAATGCTTGAACTTGAACTTGGAGCGGGCAACACTTGAATTTGATCTTCAGGAACTTGAAGTAAGCGAAGCTTGAACTTGGAGCGAACGAAAACACACATTTGAAGTGAGTGAGGCCTCAAACTTGGACTTGAAACGAGCGACGCTCTGTTTTGATCTTGTAACAGGCGAAACTCGAATTTGAACTTCAAGAGAACGACGCAGATGAAGCGCAAACTTTGGGCGGGCGAAACATATCGCTTATAGTGGTTTACACATTAAACTTGCAGTGTCACCGTCACAGTAGTGTGCGCGTTCGATTGGTGGCGCCGCCTTTGTTGTGGTGTGCATCTGCAGGTTTAATATCATATTGTAACTTCAATTATGGTTGTTACATTCGATAATGTTGAAAGCTCTCAATTTGTGTCGTGTCGTTCAGTGGGATTTGACGTATCGTCGTCATTCTGAGTAGGTTTGGACATCTTCAATTTGCGGCATCACTCTAAATAAGGATGAAAACCTTTGATCTACAACGACAAACTTTAGTAGTCGTGACACTTATGTTTATTTTTATTTGAAGAGACTGAACTTAAAACTTGTTTAAAGCTCTGTCGACGTACCATTTGAACAATAGAGATCAAGTCGAGACGTAGTTCAATACATGATGATTTTTTTTATTGTGACTGGACTTAAAGTATATATTTTTTTCTTGTCTTTAAGTTGCCTACGTACTGTTAAGTCTCTGAAAGTGACTTATTTAGGACCCATTTAGCTTAAGAAGATGTGCACTTTTAGGTGTTTTTGATAGCATTTGGCCTAGACCCATGCTTAAATATGAAAATGAGAAGAAGGTAGCTAAATTAGGACTTATGCACAATAGGAAAGAAAAGGGTTCAAAACCGAAGGAAAAGAATGAAAAAAACTGCATTGCGACAGCATTGCGAAAACATTGCTGAGGCCGCAATTATTCAAGTGAAAACCGTAAGTTGACTGATCCTTTTCTGTTAATTTCCGTAATTTCAGGGATTCATTCTTTCTCCTCCATCCATTCTGATATATGACGTTGAAGATTGATGGTTCTCCTTGGCCCAAACGCACCTGCAAACTACTATAAAAGGGGGCCAAAGTCGGAGGTTCAGTCATCATCCGAAAGCGTAGAAGCCTTCTCACAGTCCACTTTTTCTCCCTGTTTTCCTTTGCCGTCTGTTGGAGTGAGAGTCTCAGCTGTTGGAATCGATAATCTGATAGGAAGGAGAGGAGATTCTTCTTCTCTCTCGATTGGATTCATCCAAGCAAGGCTGACCTTTCATCCCCTTCATTCGAGGCGACTGCAACGAAGCTTTTCAGCGCCATTTTACTGTTTTCTGTCGTTCTTCTTCTAATTTCCAGTTTTGATCATTGTTGTTCCTAGTTTAGTGTTTTAGTTACTGCATTTCGTTGTTGTCTGTCTTTGAATTACTGCCTTTAAGTTTCTCTTTGTTCGTTCAACATTCAAAGTAATCAGAGTGCAAGTTTCATTTCACGGTTTTCCTTTTCTGCTGCTACGGTTTTGTCTTGCTGTTTTAAGTTTATTTCCCTTCTAAGCATGTCTGTTTCATCTTACATTTCTGTTCCCTATATATCCATGAGTAGCTAAGTCACTTAGGGGCATGCTAATGACAGAACTATAGGCTAAAAAACGTGAACCAAGCATGTAGGATCGCCTTCGAAACATTGATTGTATGTAAGCTTCATCCCACGGGCAATTTCGATTGGCCATCCATTTTGTCCAAAGAACTCCTAACCTCTAGAAGGAGTAAGAGTTCAGAGTCATATAATCATGCTAGCCTTTCATGGTAATCAGGAAACGGCCTAGGAATAGGCGTTTCCCTAGTACAAACTAAACACTTCTGTTTTAACAAGATGATTAAGACCTTACTTTGAAGTCGAGTAAACTTAGGAATCTAAAGCATGGAATCGGACGATACATGAGATAGAGTGAGTTTGATGCATAGAGAGTAGATCCAGTGTTTGAGAATCGTATAATAATGCCTATAGGATAGTCATTAGTAGCCCTTAACTCACCCAATTACACACTTTCGCTGCTGTTTAATTGCGGAAACATTGCGGTCCCCGCAATTCTGCTAAATTTTCATTCTGTTTAGCTGTTTTCTTCTTCGTTTATCAATTCCATCTCTTGTCCTTTAAGTCTAATTTCAACTTGCATTTGTTTATGTTATATTCCTTTACACATTCAGCAAAAAATTAGATAATTAAAAACCAATTTTACCCCATCAAATCCACCCCATCTTTCTTAACAAATACACTTCGCGAATAGCTAAACATAAGTCTCTGTGGAAAAAACGAATGAAATATACTTACTACTTGCTGTGAGACCATGTATGCTTGCATGTTCTGAGTGCTCTCTCTACTTTCTTGCTTATTTATCTTTACACATTGAGCACGCAACAAGTTTTTGGCGCCGCTGCCGGGGACTTATTTTAAGTGAAAACGAAGTTTGTTAAGTCTGAAACACCAAGATATTTTCCATTGGATTTGATCCATTTCCATTTCTTTTTCAGGTACCATTTAGGGTAGTTTATGAATGAGACTCCAAGTAGTGATCTAGAGTTCAACCCTGAGCCAGAGAGATTATTTAAAGCTAGAAATAGAGCCAAGAAACGTCTCTTTAAACAACCCCTCTTACCTCAAATAATTGCGGAAACCGCAGAGTCTCCGCAATCCACTCAAGAAGAAATGGCTGGAATAGATCAAAACCTGGTGCCTGTCACTCGCAATCCCATTGAAATAGCGAATGACAAGGATAGCGCCATCCTTTCATACCTCGTACCTATGCCTGGGGAGCTGAACCCCAGCATAATCCGTCCGGAAATCACTGCCAACTCATTCGAGTTAAAGCCAGTGATGTTCCAAATGTTGTCCACTGTGGGACAATTCTTTGGAATAGAAAATGAGGACCCCCATAACCACCTTAGGAACTTCCTAGGAGTTAGTGACACATTCCTGATTCCTGGAGTTTCCCAAGAAGCTCTGAGGCTATATCTGTTCCCTTACTCTTTGAGGGACAAAGCCAAAACGTGGTTAAATTCATTACCCTCAGGATCTGTCCTCAATTGGACAGACTTAGCAGAAAAATTCCTAGTCAAAGATTTCCCACCAGATAGGAATTCGACCTTTCGTGATGATATCATCAAATTCAAACAAGCTCCAAGTGAGTCTCTTCACGAAGCTTGGACAAGATTCAAAGATCTTCTCATTAAATGTCCACACCATGGCATCCCATGGTGTATCCAAATAGAGGTCTTTTTCAAAGGATGCAACCCCAGCACCAGACAAGTTCTAAATTCATCTGCTGGTGGTTCCATGTTGTCCAAGAGTTACAACGAAGCTTATGAGATCTTGGAGAAGATCTCAGCATCTCACTGTAGGTGGTCAGATGATCCAGTTGAGCCAACTAGGGCTCAAGACAAGGATGCTCTAAGTGCAATGAGCACCCAAATAAACGCCCTGACCAACCTAGTTAAGCAAATGGCTCAGGCCAATCTCCAAACCAGTGCCAATACCGCCACAGCCATGTCAATGGGCACCCAACCAAGTCAAGGCGAGGCACTTGTCTGTGGATTCTGTGGGGAAGGGCACCCATATGAATACTGCCCTGGGAATCCATCCTCAGTCTGCTACATTGGAAGCCAGCAGCAGCCTAGGAATAACCCCTACTCCAACACCTATAACCCTGGTTGGAGAAACCACCCTAACCTGTCATGGGGTGGCCAACAAAACGCTAACCAAAATTCTAACCAACCAAGGCCGAGTGGAACACCTGGTTTCACTCCTCAACATAACCAGTCAATGTACCAAAAGCCATACAATCAACCTGTAGGATCTTCTGTAGAAAACCTACTCAAGGAATACATCGCTAAGAATGATGCTACGCTTCAAAGCCAGCAAGCTACTCTTAGGAGCCTAGAAAACCAAATAGGCCAATTAGCCAATGAACTTAAGACTAGGCCCCAAGGTAGACTCCCTGCTGACACCGAGGTACCAAGGAGAGATGGTAAAGAACAAGTTCAAGCAATTGAACTTAGGAGTGGAAGACCACTGGTGAGCAACACAAAAGACATACCAAAGAGAGTAGAGAACACTGAGTCTAGTGCTCCACTGGAGTCTCTACCAAACCAAGGTCCACCACCAACTAGCACATCAGGAGCCAGGCTAGAACCAATTATTGAGGAGGTAGAAGAAATTCCAACGCCTCCACCTATCCTAAAGCGCCCTGACATACCTGCATATGTGCCACCACCTCCATACCCTCGAAGGCTAAAGAAGAAGCAGGAACAGGAAGTTCATTTTAATAAATTTTTAGAAATTCTTAAGCAAGTGCATGTTAACATTCCTTTTGTAGAAGTTTTACAGTCTATGCCTTCTTATGTAAAGTTTTTGAAGGACATTATTACTAACAAAAAAATAATTGGTGAGTTTGAAACAGTAAACCTCACCGAGGAATGCAGTGCCATCCTCCATAACAAGCTGCCCAAGAAGGAGAAGGATCCTGGTTCCTTCACCTTACCTGTAGAACTTGGAGGCAGGCATGTGGGCAGAGCGCTTTGTGACCTGGGCGCCAGCATAAATCTCATGCCCCTGTCCCTATTCCGCTAGTTGGGAATAGGAGAAGCACGTCCAACCACTGTCACTTTACAACTAGCAGACAGATCCATTGCATATCCAGAAGGTAAAATTGAGGATATTCTAGTTAAAGTTGACAAGTTTATTTTCCTTGCAGATTTCATTGTCCTGGACTATGAGGCAGACAAGGAAGTTCCCATCCTGCTAGGCAGACCATTTCTAGCCACAGGTAGGGCACTTATAGACGTCCAAAAAGGTGAGCTCACTATGAGGGTTCATGATGAAGAGGTGAAGTTTAGCGTATATAAAGCTTTAAGGTACCCCTCTGACCTTGAATCCTGTGCTAGCATGGACGTAGTAGACTCCTTGATGGAGGAACAATTAGAGCATGTATTATTAACTAAGCATGCTAACGAATATGTACAATTAGATATAGCTGACTTGAATGTATCTGACATAATGGATATGCCTGTAGATAAACCACAACATGTATGTATGAATATAGATTTAACTGATAGATCTGTGAATCCTTTAAAGCCCTCCATTGAGCATCCACCTGTTTTAGAACTGAAACCACTACCTACTCACCTCAAGTATGCATATTTAGGAAGTAATGAAACTCTGCCTGTTATCATCTCGTCTAAATTAAGTGAAAAGCATGAGGTTGAACTGATTTTACTGCTTAAGCAACATAGGAAGGCTATAGCATGGACTATTGCTGATATTCGAGGCATTAGCCCTTCTTATTGCATGCACAAAATTATACTAGAGGAAGAGCACACACCTAGGGTAGATCACCAGCGTAGGCTAAACCCCTCTATGAAAGAGGTAGTAAAGAAGGAAATAATAAAATGGTTAGATGCAGGAGTGATCTTCCCAATAGCTAGTAGCCAGTGGGTGAGCCCCATCCAATGTGTACCTAAAAAGGGGGGAATAACTGTGGTAGTCAATGAGAACAACGAACTGATTCCAACAAGGACTGTCACAGGGTGGAGAGTGTGTATGGATTACAGGAAATTAAATAAAGAAACTAAAAAAGACCATTTTCCTCTTCCGTTCATTGACCAGATGTTAGACAGAATAGCTGGTAGAGCCTACTATTGTTTCTTAGATGGCTATTCAGGCTATAATCAAATAACGATAGACCCTAAGGATCAAGAGAAGACCACCTTCACTTGCCCTTTTGGAACGTTTGCCTTTCGCAGAATGCCTTTTGGCTTATGCAATGCACCGACAACTTTCCAAAGGTGCATGATGGCAATCTTCTCTGAGTTGGATGAGTCCATGATAGAAATATTCATGGATGACTTCTCAGTCTTTGGGGACTCATTTTCAAACTGTCTAGAAAACCTAGGACAAGTCCTGGCTAGGTGTGAGGAGACGAACCTAGTCTTAAATTGGGAAAAATGCCATTTTATGGTGGATGAGGGGATTGTCTTAGGACATAGAGTGTCGAGGGCAGGAGTCGAAGTTGACCGAGCCAAAATTGAGATCATAGAGAAGTTGGTAGAGCCCCAGAATGTCAAAGCCATTAGAAGCTTCTTAGGGCATGCTGGCTTCTACAGAAGGTTCATTAAGGACTTTTCTAAGATAGCCAAGCCTCTGTGTGAGCTATTAGAGCTAAATAGGCCCTTCATCTTCTCTAAGGAATGTGTAGTAGCTTGGACCACCCTTAAGAAAGCACTAGTCACAGCCCCTATCATAGTAGGACCAAATTGGGATCTGCCCTTTGAGATGTTATGTGATGCCAGTGACTATGCTGTAGGAGTGATGTTAGGCCAGAAGATTGACAAGCTAACACACCCTGTATATTATGCTAGTAAAACCTTGAATGAGGCTCAATGTAATTATACCACTACTGAAAAAGAGATGCTTGCTGTAGTGTTTGCTTGCGAAAAATTCAGAAACTATATTGTAGGCACTAGGACAATTGTATATACTGACCATTCTGCCTTGAAATATCTTATGAGGAAGGCTGATGCAAAGCCTAGGTTGATTAGATGGGTGTTATTGCTGCAGGAATTTGATTTGGACATTCGGGACAAGAAAGGATGTGAAAACGTGGTTGCAGATCACCTGTCTCGATTGCAGCACAGTTGCGACAAAATTGTGGACCCCGCAATTTCTGATGCTTTTATTGATGAACATGTCTTTGCTTTGACTCATCGTGATAACGATGAGGAACCTTGGTTTGCTGACATTGCTAACTTCCGTGCATCACAGGTATTACCAGTGTTCAAGGGAGGACAAGAGAAGAAGAGGTTCCTTCATGAAGCAAGGAAATTCATCTGGGACGACCCCACACTTTACAGAACCTGTGCTGATGGCTTGCTAAGGAAGTGTGTTTCAGCTGCTGAAGCGAAGTCTGTGCTGCAGCACTGTCACACATCTCCTTATGGTGGACACTTTGGTGGCCAAAGAACAGCTGCAAAGGTATTTCAGAGTGGCTATTATTGGCCAACGATCTTCAAAGATGCCCACAACTATGCCCACAGCTGTGATGAATGCCAAAGAACAGGTAACCTCAGTCGAAAGGATGAGATGCCCCTCACCTACATCTTAGAGTTAGAGCTCTTTGATGTATGGGGCATTGACTTCATGGGGCCATTCCCCCCATCATCAGGTAACCTCTACATATTAGTGGCAGTGGATTATGTGTCCAAGTGGGTAGAGGCCAAAGCATGTCCTAATAATGATGCTAAAACAGTCACCAACTTCTTGCATAGGCACATTTTTACTAGGTTTGGGACACCTCGTGCTATCATTAGTGATGAGGGGTCACATTTCATTAACAAGGCTATGGAAAAAGTATTGGCTAAGTATAACATTAGACATAGAGTAGCCACTCCCTATCACCCACACTCAAATGGCCAAGCTGAAATCTCAAATAGGGAAATTAAGAACATCCTAGAAAAAGTAGTCAAACCTAATAGGAAAGACTGGTCCTTCAAGCTTGAGGATGCACTTTGGGCTTATAGGACAGCATATAAGACACCTCTAGGAATGTCCCCTTATAGGCTGGTATATGGCAAGGCTTGTCACTTACCACTTGAGTTAGAAAACAAAGGATTTTGGGCCATGAAGGAATTAAATTTTTGTGTAAAAGATGCGGGGACACTGAGGTCTTTGCAATTACATGAGCTTGATGAGCTTAGGCATATGGCCTATGAAAATGCTAAGATGTACAAGGAAAAAACCAAGATTTGGCACGATAGTAGACTTAGAGTTAAGGACTTTAAGAAGGGTCAACTTGTATTGTTGTTTAACTCACGGTTGAAACTATTTCCAGGGAAACTTAAGTCTAGATGGTCGGGTCCATTTGTCATTACTAATGTGTTTGTTCATGGTGCCATAGAGATAAAAAACTTGCAGCAAGGCCAACCATTTATGGTCAATGGGGCGAGGTTGAAGCATTACTATGAGGAAGGAGATGTGAAGACTCTCTCGGCCTTCCTCTTGACTGAAGCGTGACAATGAGAACTAGAGAGGACGAGTGGTTACTGTGCTCGTCAACATAAGGCTCATGCCTTAGTTTATTTTTTTGCGATTTTCCGGTTGTCATTTGTGTGTTTTGTTGTGTGATTTTAATTACGTATTTGATATTGTTTTTATTTCTTTTTGTAGGGAATCGAAAGAGGGAATCAAGGAGAGTAATCCCAGCTTTAAAAATCAAAAAACGATCGAGCCAAATAAAAGATACGGACGAGCAAAGTTTGAGATTTTGATGAAAAAATATCCCTAGAATTGCGCTGGAATTGCAGGATCCGCAAAATAGAGCCGTTGGGATTTAGCCGTTGCCTTTATATCCGTTAGAAGGCACTCGATCGATACGATTCTCTCATTCTCTGATTTCCAAGAAAACTGAGATTCTCTTCATCTTTGATCCTTCTCTCCAAAACTCCAAGATTCGACAATGGTGTCCACAAGGGCTGAAAGATCCGCAGCCAAGAAGAAGGCTGATGACGCAGCTGAAGCAGCTGCGAGGGAAGCACTGCTTACCCTTGCAGATGATGGTGCTGTTCGCACCGGCCCTCTTTCCAAGCTTCCGGTTCGTAGGAAGAAGTGGAGGGTCGTCACTGAGATCCCTGCTGGCCCTTCTGAACCAGCGGGCACACCCAAGAAACGCCGGTGGAGTGTTGAGACGGCCGCCGAACCAAGCAGAGCCAAGACTCTCTCTGTGGAGAGTCAAGAAACAGATCGTGCGTCCCACGAGTCGACCAAGAAGAGTTCGTCGCCGTCTGCCTCACCTGCGCACAACCCTTCATCATCTGAACCAGTGCACAGCCCGGAGCTTTCATCGTCACCGCCTGCACAGAGCCCTGCGACGCCGTCGTCACCACTGAATTCCGTGCAGACGCCTATAGAGCCTGAATTCCGTGCAGAGCCTGATCCTGAATTCCCCTATGGGGAGTACCAGGAATCCACTCAGGGCAGTGGGGACGGTGGTGAAGACGAGGTCTTCTCGCCTGCAAGGGAAGCTAGTGCCGAGAGTCCTGCACGGCAGGATGATTCCATGGAAGAGACGTTGGGGGCATGCCTCCAGCAGATCAATATTAAGGCTAAGCTCAAGAAGAGGAAGAAGGCCAAGATTGTCAAGGCCAAGCGATCCAAGAGACTGAAGAAGAAGAAGGCCGAGAGGGTGCCTTCAGCAGACAAAGAGAGCACTGAGCCTTCGCTCAAACGACTCAAGGTTGAGGCTGCCGAGTCAGCCAAGCCAGCAGATAAGGGGAAGGCCAAACTCTACCCTGAAGACGAACCTCAGTCAGTGAGGTATGTTTCATCTGACGCTGAATCCAGGGGCGTTGAGTTAAGGAAGAGGGAGTTGCTGCACGAGAAAGGCTTCCTCGACCGACCTGCTGACCTGCCGCAGTTCTTGCGCGCAGGAGTGATCAACCATGGCTGGGAGGAATTCTGCAGACCGCCCAATCCAGCCTACACGAGCATGGTGTATGATTTCTACGCCAATGTGCTCAGCCCTGGGGATGGCCTGTCTATGGTCAGAGGGGTAGAAGTGGATTTCTCAGCCAAGGCCATCAACGAAGCATATGGTCTCAAAGGCCAAACACATACAGATTATGCACGGATCGTTGATGAGCCCACTGAGGCAGTGCTGGAAGAGGCCATTCGCACCATTGGCCAGCCTGAAGCTTCCTGGACCGTGTCACGCAATGGGCGGCACACTCTCATGAGTGCCAACCTCACGGCTAAGGCAGCTGTTTGGTTTTCGTTCGTGCGAAGGAGATTGTCCCCTGTGACTCACGAGACTACAATTAACCAGAGCCGATCGCTGCTGGTGTATGCGATAATGAGAGGTCTCACGATCAATGTGGGAGAAGTCATCACTGCGGCCATTGCTGAATGCGCCAAGAAAGGTAAGGGACCACTGTTTTTCCCTAATACCATAACCAAGCTATGTTTGCTTGCAGGAGTCCCCACCGAGCGCCTGGAGCAGCTGATGGCCTACACGGGCCACTTGGAGCTGCCTGCTAACCTGAGGCTGAGGAGGAAGGGGAATATGGAGTTTGAACTGGATAGGCTGGCTGCTGAACAGTCCCTATCCATGGCCTGCCTGATGGATATGCAGAGGAGAATGGCTCAATGGGCCACTTATGCGCAGGCGAGGGACAAGGAAGTTGCAGACCAACTGGGGTGCATCTTCCCTGACTTCCCCACAAATCTCCTGACTCCATGGGTGCCCCCACGACCACGGCAACCAGATGAGGATGAAGAAGTTTAAGTGCTGGTTTGAAGTGCACTAAAGGGAGTATTGTTGTTCCCTTAGAAAAAAAAAAACAATTTTCTGCTTTCTGATAGGACCATGTGAATTATGCTGTTTTTGGTTCAATTTTGATCTGTTTTAGATGTTTAGTTTTATGTTTTTCCTTTTGATTAGTATAGTCTGATGTTAGCTGACTAGGTAGGATAGTTTAGTTTTATTTTTAGGAAGCTTGAGTGACTGGAAAAAGCATGCTTAGGGGCCTTAATCAATGTTATATCTGCCCTGATCTAATTGCGAAATAATTGCGGTACCCGCAATTTTCATGACTAAAAGCATGTTTTGGACTGTCTGTTTAGCTAGGCTGTGATCTGTTTAAATTCTATCTTTTCCTGCTAACATGACTGCCTTATATAGCTTATCTAAATGCATGCTGGATGAGTGTCATAGGACACCCTTTGATAGTTTAAATCGACCTCTAAAAAGCTCAGCATGCACAGCTTTAAGCCCTTAACTGTCTGTTTTTTTTTAATTGTTGCTGCTGTGATATTTTCTTTTAAATGTTCTGTCTATACCTAGGGCTTTTAGATTCTCTTTGTTTTACCCTAGACTAGATGCTTCTAGGACAAGTTTGGGGGTGTGCCACCTCAGACACTCATTGGGGACAATGAGTAGTTTAAGTTTGGGGGAGGCCACCCTAGGCCTAGGAACATTCCTCTCTCCCTTAAAGCATAAGCATTCTTCTTCTCCTTTACAAAAAATGATGAGCTGAAAAAAAAAAATGAAAAATAGAATAAAGAGGGGTGTCTCTCTTAGGTTGCTGAGTAATCAGTGCCAAGTGTGTGACCCACAAGTGGCATTGCATCAAAAGGCAACCAAAGGAGAGGCCCCACCTAAGTAAGAAAAAAGGAAAAGAATAGGGAAGAAGAATGTAGACCTAGGAGTTATAACTTTGTGGCTTAGGTGTCCTATTTAAAAAGAACTCTGATCCTCAATTAGCTAAGCAAAAAGTTGTAACTTGTAGGGTTGTGTAGGGAGATGAGTGTTTATCCAATGTAGTGATGCCAGGGTTTAGGTTGTTCTTTAAAAGTACTACTGTCACCGTTAATACTAAGACTGGCATGACTCTAAGGAATCCTAGACACATTTAAAGCTAGAAGCATGTACTGAGTCTGAGGTAAAGCTAGGCAGAATTTGAAACCTTAGGGATAGTGGCATGATATGACAAAAGCAAATAGATCAGTTGTAGGGAGTTAATAAAAGCAGGTGAGTGTTAGGCAGGCAAAGTCAGAAGAAGCTAGGGGAGTTTTAAACTGAGAAGTGTGTCACAGGACAGCAGTGCTATAGATAGGGGTATAAGGGAGTCAGTAGGTGGTTAAAGAAGGAGAAACAGCAGCCTAGGGAAGTCCTTAGTATGCTTGAGGACAAGCAAAACCTTAAGTTTGGGGGTGTGTTAAGTCTCTGAAAGTGACTTATTTAGGACCCATTTAGCTTAAGAAGATGTGCACTTTTAGGTGTTTTTGATAGCATTTGGCCTAGACCCATGCTTAAATATGAAAATGAGAAGAAGGTAGCTAAATTAGAACTTATGCACAATAGGAAAGAAAAGGGTTCAAAACCGAAGGAAAAGAATGAAAAAAACTGCATTGCGACAGCATTGCGAAAACATTGCTGAGGCCGCAATTATTCAAGTGAAAACCGTAAGTTGACTGATCCTTTTCTGTTAATTTCCGTAATTTCAGGGATTCATTCTTTCTCCTCCATCCATTCTGATATATGACGTTGAAGATTGATGGTTCTCCTTGGCTCAAACGCACCTGCAAACTACTATAAAAGGGGGCCAAAGTCGGAGGTTCAGTCATCATCCGAAAGCGTAGAAGCCTTCTCACAGTCCACTTTTTCTCCCTGTTTTCCTTTGCCGTCTGTTGGAGTGAGAGTCTCAGCTGTTGGAATCGATAATCTGATAGGAAGGAGAGGAGATTCTTCTTCTCTCTCGATTGGATTCATCCAAGCAAGGCTGACCTTTCATCCCCTTCATTCGAGGCGACTGCAACGAAGCTTTTCAGCGCCATTTTACTGTTTTCTGTCGTTCTTCTTCTAATTTCCAGTTTTGATCATTGTTGTTCCTAGTTTAGTGTTTTAGTTATTGCATTTCGTTGTTGTCTGTCTTTGAATTACTGCCTTTAAGTTTCTCTTTGTTCGTTCAACATTCAAAGTAATCAGAGTGCAAGTTTCATTTCACGGTTTTCCTTTTCTGCTGCTACGGTTTTGTCTTGCTGTTTTAAGTTTATTTCCCTTCTAAGCATGTCTGTTTCATCTTACATTTCTGTTCTCTATATATCCATGAGTAGCTAAGTCACTTAGGGGCATGCTAATGACAGAACTATAGGCTAAAAAACGTGAACCAAGCATGTAGGATCGCCTTCGAAACATTGATTGTATGTAAGCTTCATCCCACGGGCAATTTCGATTGGCCATCCATTTTGTCCAAAGAACTCCTAACCTCTGGAAGGAGTAAGAGTTCAGAGTCATATAATCATGCTAGCCTTTCATGGTAATCAGGAAACGGCCTAGGAATAGGCGTTTCCCTAGTACAAACTAAACACTTCTGTTTTAACAAGATGATTAAGACCTTACTTTGAAGTCGAGTAAACTTAGGAATCTAAAGCATGGAATCGGACGATACATGAGATAGAGTGAGTTTGATGCATAGAGAGTAGATCCAGTGTTTGAGAATCGTATAATAGTGCCTATAGGATAGTCATTAGTAGCCCTTAACTCACCCAATTACACACTTTCGCTGCTGTTTAATTGCGGAAACATTGCGGTCCCCGCAATTCTGCTAAATTTTCATTCTGTTTAGCTGTTTTCTTCTTCGTTTATCAATTCCATCTCTTGTCCTTTAAGTCTAATTTCAACTTGCATTTGTTTATGTTATATTCCTTTACACATTCAGCAAAAAATTAGATAATTAAAAACCAATTTTACCCCATCAAATCCACCCCATCTTTCTTAACAAATACACTTCGCGAATAGCTAAACATAAGTCTCTGTGGAAAAAACGAATGAAATATACTTACTACTTGCTGTGAGACCATGTATGCTTGCATGTTCTGAGTGCTCTCTCTACTTTCTTGCTTATTTATCTTTACACATTGAGCACGCAACACGTACCCTTGGATGGAAGAGATCAAGTCATGACGGAGTTCAGATGGAATGTAATCCCTTTTTTTTTATTATTGTTGTGACTGAACTTAAAGTATATATATATTTTTTCCTTAAGTTGCCTACGTACCCTTAGATGGAAGGGATCAAGTCATAACATAGTTCAGATGAATGATTTTTTTGTGGGTCGTTCACCTTTTAAGCTCGTGCGGGCCATGAGCAACATATAGTTTATACTCTTACGTTAAGGAGTATTACATTTCAAAAGTTTTTATCTTCATCAAGGTCTTGATCAAATCCTTCGCTTGTAGGATTGGTTAGAATGATGAGATTCTTCTTCACCTTCAAGGAACCTTCTGTGTTTATGTGGACAAAATTTTTTCTCTTCATGCGTGAAGGAACACGACTGTGAATCTTCTTGTCGCTACTTTTTTCATCGAAGAGTCTTGCCCCTACAGTCTTCATCTTTCCTTGTTGTTGATCACTTGTAACTTTGAGGCGATCAAAAACAGATGTTGAAGGTCCGTCTTTCTTTGATGTAGAAACACTTAACCTTTGGAAAGCTGAAGTTCGAGTGGAGGTAGAAGTTAGACATGGATTTTCTTCTTTTGTCACTGCCATACTCATCCTTTGGAAGACCGAAGTTCGAGTAGTTGAAGGCTTGATGCGATTGAAGACAGAAGTTGTTTGGTCGACTTCTTCTGCGTTGATATTGCATGAACTTGCACATATTTCTTCCTCTTTCTTGATGGGAAGGAAATTTCTTGAGAAGAATTCTTTTAAGGTCACCCGTCGTCGAGGTTGAGAAAAATATTTGTTTTCTCTTCTCTCGTGTTTAGGCTTCCTCGAATTGATTCTTCCTTTCTTTTTTGAAAGCTTATTGTTTCGTTTATCATCTCGAAACATGCAATCTTCTTTCTGGACGGGTCTTTGTTGTCGTATTTTCTGACGAGCCACGATGGTCCAACATTTATCCTCATTTCCGACGACCTCATGTTTTACCTGAGAAATTTGTTTTGGGGTTTCATGTCCGAACCGAACAATTATTGGTTCGAAGGTCCCAAACTGGATCATACTTTCCTTTTGCTTCTCAAATGAGACCAGAGATAATTGAGCGCCGAAGTTCATTGTTACCGCAGCGTGGTTTAATTAAGCTATTTCATCAAGGTCTAGCTCAATTTTTCCCTCCTTAGCTAACTCTAGAATGAACTCTTTTAGGAGAAAACATTTCTCCACTGGGTGGCTGATAACTCGATGATACTTACAATAGTTGGGATCATCGACTTTGTCCATTTCTTCCGGGCGCCTACACTCGGGAAACTCAATCAATCGTGTTTCCAGTAGTTGCTTTAACATGTCAGGAATGTCAGAGTTTGGAAACGGGTAGACTTTTTCTTGTTTTTCTTTTAAAGTAAGGCGACGTTTCTCGCCTCCGTCATTTCTTCTTTTTGTCTTGTTTTCCTTTCCTTTTGAGGAAAACCTGAAAGGGGTCGTGCTGACGACCATGGATTCTTCCACGACACTCTTCGTAATTTTTTTCAGTGTCGTTTACTTCTTTCTTTATTTTCTTTATATCTGGGATTAGGAGGTCCTTGCTCCCTCTGTTGGCGATACTCAACTCCATATCGTCGGCGTGAGTCGCTAACTCTTCAAACGTGTGGGGCTTTATCCCTTGCAGGATGTAATGAAGTCCCCAATGCATGCCGCTGATGCACATTTCGACGGCGGACACCTCGGTGAGTCGATCTTTGCAGTCGAGACTCAACGATCTCCAACGGTTGATGAAATCGATGACTGGCTCGCCCATCCTTTGGTTAGCGTGCGAGAGTTCGATCATGCTGACTGTTCGCCTCGTGCTGTAGAAGCAATTCAGGAAGTCTCTTTCAAACTGTTCCCAACTATCAATTGTCTAGGGCTCCAAATCAGTGTACCAGTCAAATGCATTTCCTTTCAGAGTCCGGACGAATTGCCTAACCAACAAGTCTCCGCGAGTTCCAGCATTCTCGCACGTTTTGACAAAGTGGGCAATGTGTTGTTTAGGATTGCCCTTCCCATCGAACTGTTGAAATTTTGGCGGCTGGTACCCAATGGGCATTCTCAAGTTGTCGATCCTCTTGGTATACGGTTTAGTATACAAGAGGGAGCTTTGGGTCGGTCCACCGTATTGAGCTCTGATAGTGTTCGTGATCATGTCCTGCAGTTGTTGGACAGACAACGAAGCGACCGACATTGAGTGATGCGGTTGGTCTTCTTGGATGACATTTTTTTCTTTGTCATTCCTCCTTGCTGCAGGAGTTAAACTTGACTCTGCAGTCTCTCGACTTTGCATCTGATTTCTCAAGTTTGCAATCTCGAGGTCTCGTTCTTCAACTGCTTTCATCATTACAGACATTACGTTGGAATCAGACACCTTCTCCGACTGATCAGAGGAAGAAACATATTCATCGTACAAGGGATTTTCCTTGATGATTATCCCACCCTGCGCAGACTGCGTCAGTCGTTTGTAAATTTTGCTCACGATGACAGGAATGTGTTCGTCCGTCTGCGAGACTTCTTTGATGAAGCGGCTGCGGGTGACAGGTCCCTTGTAAGGGTTGTTGGAAATGAGAGACCTGGATGTTGTTTTCTTCGATGTCATTGTTAACTTTTAGTTGAGAGAGGGAGAGATGAGAGGTAGAGTGGTCTCACCGAGCGTGCCAATCTGTTCACACGAGATTTCGAACGAAGGATGGAATGTCGACACGTGTAAATGAATTTGAATTTGAATTTAATTGTATGTATCAGTGCGTAGTGGATTACAATTTCTAATGTTTATCCTCTGATTCTTTCTCTCTCAAATGTAAATGTATCTCGAGGGCTTCGCAGCTTGTTCTCGATGTTGGGTTTGTTTCGAGGGCTTTGCAGCTTGTTCTCGATGTTGGATTTGTTTCGAGGGCTTTGCAGCTTATTCTCGATGTTGGATTTGTTTCGAGGGCTTTGCAGCTTGTTCTCGATGTTGAATCTTCAGCTTCGCGTAGCGGTGAAGTCTTCAGGTGTTTGATCTTCAAGTGACGTTCAGTCTTTAGGATTCAAAGAGTCTTTCGTTGTTTGGGAATTCTCTCTGAGTTCTTAGGAGAAGAAAATTTCTGAACCTTGAAAATGGAGAATGAGCTCTCTATTTATAGAGTTCTCATGGGTTTAATGGGCTTGGGCCTGGATCCGATGGGCTTGGGCTTGGATCCAATGGGCTTGGGTTCAATGGCATTTTGGGTTCAATGGGCTTTTGGGCTTTGGGCAAAATTGCCATTTAAATAGCTTTCTGGCCCGATTCGATTTCGAGCCCAATTGAGCTATGACCGAATTTGCTCGGCTAAGTTTATTCGATCCGCAGACCATGATGAAGACACGTGGCGACCGCTGATTGGCCGAAATTTCTCGGTCAACAGTAACAAAAGAACGAATATGGTATAGAAGTTAGATGACTTCTAACCATATGGTCGTGCATTCGATTACCACACGTCTATATCTTATAAAGTAAACTAATTTATTTTGAAATCTCATTTTGCGATAATGGTTATGATGCATGTCATGCATATTGAATACTTGAGATGAAAATCATTTAAATTGGTTCTATGGTGTAGTGGTTAGCACTCTGGACTTTGAATCCATCGACATGGGTTTGAGTCCCGATAGGACCTAAAATTAATTGTATATAACAAAAGGAAACAAAAGAATTTAAAAGTTATATTCTAGCCACATTATTTCTTTTTCTACCACAAGAACGAATATGGTATAGAAGCTAGATCATTAATTAAATACCATTACTTTTAACCATGTGGTCGATTCCCACCGGCGTTTATATATTATAAAGTAAACAAACAAATTTATTTTAAAATGTCATTTTCCAACAATGGTTATGACGCATGCCATGCATTTTGAATACTTGAGTTCAAAACCTTATAAGCACATTTAAATTGGTTGGTGTAGTGGGTAGCACTCTGGACTTTGAATCCAACAATTTTATATAACAAAAGGAAACAAAAGAATTTATAAGTTATTCTAGCCACATTGTTTCTTTTTCTAGCAAAAGACTGAAAATGGTATAAAAGTTTTTTTTTTTTTTTTTTGAGTATGTTTTAGGTGGGGGGATTCAAACCACAGACCTCTTGGTCGTCAATACATACATATGCCAGCTAAGCCATGCTCCCTTTGCTCAGCAGTTAGATGTTCATTTTATGTCAAACCAGACCATAGCTCAGTTGGCATAAATTGTACCCTTGACTAAGAGGTGATGGGTTTAATCCACCACCCCGCATTAATTAAATACGCATGACTTTTAACCATGTTGTCGTGCGTTCGATTTCCACAGACGACGTTTATATCTTGTAAAGTAAACAAATTTATTTTGAAATGTCATTTTTGCAACAAAGGAATTTAAAAGTTATTCTAGCCACACTGTTTCTTTTTCTAACAAAAGAACGAATATGATATAGAAGTTAGACGATCATTTTATGTCAAACCGAGCATAGCTCAATTGGCAAAAATTGTACCCTTGACTAAGAGGTGAAGGGTTTAATCCCCCACTCCGCATTAATTGAATACCAGCGCATGACTTTTAACCATATGGTCGTGAGTTCGATTACCACAGACGACGTTTATACATTATAAAGTAAACAAAATTATTTTGAAATGTCATTTTGCGATAATGGTTATGACGCATGCCATGCATATTGAATACTTGAGTTCAAAACCTAACCATCACATTTAAAGTGGTTCTATGGTGTAGGGGTTAGCTCTCTAGACTTTAAATCCAGCGACCTAGGTTCGACTTCCGTTAGGATTTGAAAATAATTGCATATATCAAAAGAATTTAAAAGTTATTCTTTCTAACAAAAGAACGAATATGGTATAAAAGTTAGATGATCATTTTATGTCAAGCCAAGCATAGCTCAATTGACATAAATGGTAACTCCTCACCCCGCATTAATTAAATACCAGCGCATGACTTTTAACCATATGGTCGTGCGTTCGATTCCCACAGACAACGTTTATATCTTATAAAGTAAACTAATTTATTTTGAAATGTCATTTTCCGATAATGGTTATGACGCATGCCATGCATATTGAATACTTGAGTTCAAAACCTAAACAACACATTTAAATTGGTTCTATGGTGTAGTGGTTAGCACTCTGGACTTTGAATCCAGCGACCTGGGTTTGACTCCCGGTAGGATTTGAAAATAACTTTATATAACTGAAGGAAGCAAAAGAATTTAAAAGTTATTATAGCCACATTGTTTCTTTTTCTACCAAAAGAACGAATATGGTATAGAAGTTAGATGGTATACCAGCATGACTTTTAACCATATGGTCGTGCGTTCGATTCGCACAGACGACGTTTTTGAAATATTATTTTGCGATAATGGTTCTGACGCATGCCATTCATATTGAATACTTGAGTTCAAAACCTAAACAACACATTTAAATTGGTTCTATGGTGTAGTGGTGACTTTGAATCCAGCGACCTGGGTTTGAGTCCCAGTAGGACCTGAAAATAATTGTATAGAATCTTGTTTCTTTTTCAAACAAAACAACGAAGATGGTATAGAAGTTAGCATAAATTGTACCTTGACTAAGAGGTGAGGGGTTTAATCCCCCACCCCACATTAATTAAATACGCATGACTTTTAACCATGTGGTTGTGATTCCGTCGTTTATATCTTATAAGTAGACAAATTTATTTTTAAATGTTATTTTGCATTAAAGGAATTTAAAAGAACCCTTGACTAAGAGGATCATTTTATGACAAACCGAGCATAGGTCAATTGGCATAAATTGTACCCTTGACTAAGAGGTGAATGGTTTAATCCCCACCCCGCATTAATTAAATACGCATGAGTTTTAACCATGTTGTCGTGCGTTCGATTCCCACAGACGACGTTTATATGTTGTAAAGTAAAGAAATTTAATTTGAAATGTCATTTTTGCAACAAAGGAATTTAAAAGTTATTCTAGACACTGTTTCTTTTTCTAACAAAAGAACGAATATGTTATAGAAGTTAGATGATCATTTTATGTCAAACCGAGCATAGCTCAATTGGCAAAAATTGTACCATTGACTAAGAGGTGAGAGGTTAATACTCCACTTCGCATTAATTAAATACCAGTGCATGACTTTTAACCATATGGTCATGAGTTCGATTCCCACAGACGACGTTTATATCTTATAAAGTAAACAAATTTATTTTGAAATGTCATTTTGCGATAATGGTTATGACGCATGTCATGAATATTGAATACTTGAGATCAAAACCTAACCAACACATTTAAATTGGTTCTATGGTGTAGTGGTTAGCACTATGGACTTTGAATCCAGCGACCCAGTAGGACCTGAAAATAATTGTATAGAACAAAAGGAAACAAAAGAATTTAAAACTTATTCTAGCCACCTTGTTTCTTTTTCAAACAAAACAACGAATATGGTATAGAAGTTAGCATAAATTGTACCTTGACTAAGAGGTGAGGGGTTTAATCCCCCACCCCGCATTAATTAAATACGCATGACTTTTAACCATGTGGTCGTTCGTTCGATTCCCACAGACGGCGTTTATATGACTTTTAACCATGTGGTCGTGCGTTCGATTCCCCAGACGGCGTTTATATCTTATTAAGTAGACAAATTTATTTTTAAATGTCATTTTGCATTAAAGGAATTTAAAAGTTATTCTAGCCACATTGTTTTTTTCTCTAACAAAAGAACGAATATGGTATAGAAGTTTGATGATCATTTTATGACAAACCGAGCATAGGTCAATTGACATAAATTGTACCCTTGACTAAGAGGTGAGAGGTTTAATCTCCCACCCCGCATTAATTAAATATCAACGCATTATTTTTAACCATGTGATCGTGCGTTCGATTCTCACAGACGGCGTTTATATGTTATAAAGTAAAAAAAAAAATATTCAAATGTCATTTTTTGACAATGGTTATGACGCATGCCATGCATTTTGAATACTTGAGTTCAAAACCTAACCAACACATTTAAATTGGTTATATGGTGTAGTGGTTAGCACTCTGGACTTTGAAGGGGAGTCGAACCTGAAAATAGGTGTATATAATAAAAGGAAACAAAAGAATTTTGAAGTTATTCTAGCCTTTCTTTTTCTACCAAAAGAACGAATATGGTATAGAAGTTGGATGATCATTTTATGTCAAACTCGAGCATAGCTCAATTTACCTAAATTGTACCCTAGACTAAGAGGTGAGGGGTTTGATCCCCCACCCCGCATTAATTCAATACCAGCGCATGACTTTTAACGGTGTGGTCGTGTGTTCGATTCCCACAGACGACGTTTATATCTTATAAAGTAAACAAATATATTTTGAAATGTCATTTTGCAACAAAGGAATTTAAAAGTTATTCTAGCCACACTGTTTCTTTTTCTAACAAAAGAACGAATATGGTATAGAAGTTAGATGATCATTTTATGTCAAACCGAGCAAAGCTCAATTGACATAAATTTTACCCTTGAATAAGAGGTGAGGGGTTTATCCCCCACCCCACATTAATTAAATACCAGTGCATGACTTTTAACCACGTGGTCGTGCGTTCGATTCCCACAAACGGCGTTTATATCTTTTAAAGTAAACAAATTTATTTTATAATGTCATTTTGCGACTATGGTTATGACGCATGCCATGCATTTTGAATACTCGAGTTCAAAACCTAACCAGCACATTTAAATTTGTTCTATGGGGGTAGTGGTTAGCACTCTGGACTTTAAATCCAGCGACCTGGGTTCGACTGCCGGTAGGACTTGAAATTAATTCTATATAACAAAAGGAAACAAAGGAATTTAAAAGATATTCTTGCCATATTGTTAAGCATTAATTAATCTTTACGTTTATATCTTATAAAGTAGACAAATTTATATTGAAATGTCATTTAGCCAGAATGGTTATAACGCATGCCATGCATTTTGAATACTTGAGTTCAAAACGTAACCAGCACATTTAAATTCGTTCTATGGTGTAGTGGTTAACACTCTAGACTTTGAATCCAGCGACGTTGGTTCGACCCTTGGTAGGACTTGAAAATAATTTTACCAAATGGGGACCTTAGAGTTTAGAGTTTCTTCTACCTCTCAAAGTTATTGTAACCACACTATATTTATTTTTATGATATTGATTCTTAGGGCCAATTTGAAATGTCATATAAGTGCGGAAAAAATGGTTTAAGCACTTAAAATGTCATGTCATACAAACTCTTAATATATTTTATACAAGGAGTCTTAACCCATAGTTAATCAGTAGTAACAAAACATATGTTGAAAATATATGTAACAAAAACGAAGAGAACAAAGTGTGGAAACAAGAGAGAAAGAGCACGAAGAATCAAGTGCATCAATTGAACTCTACACTTTGAATTGAAAATCTTACAAGTATTTAGAGGTAAATAAATTGTAAACCACTAACTCATAAACTATCTCACTAACCATAAAACTCTTTATAATCATCTTACTATCACTAAGCCACATTCCTTCAAAATTGAAGGCACTACCCTAAATGCATGCCACTACCCTAAATGAGTGACACCATCCTAATTTCGAATAAGTAAAATAAAACAAAGTGAAATAAACTTGCATAATAAATTTACACTAATTTTTAACACTGCCCCTGAGTCCAAACATACGATCAACAACACAAAGTTCACTCCTGAGTTCTTCAAACATTGATTTACCAAGTGCCTTCGCAAATATATCAGCAACTTGCTCATTGGAATGTATCTTTTGCAATTGGATGTCTTGCCTCAAAACCCTCTCTACGTCAAAATGAAAATGTGTTAGAAATGTGCTTTGTACGAGCATGAAACAATGAAATCCCTACAAGCTTGATTGGACTTTCATTGTCACAAAAAATGGAAATTGGATAATCTAAACTTGAAAAGATTTATCTAATAAGCTTTTTCAATCGAATACGCATAGCCATAGTAGCTGCTACATATTCTGCTTCACAACTTAAAAGAGCAACAGAAGTTTGCTTCTTACCAAACCATGAAATAACCCTTGAACTTGTATTAAAACAGTATTCGGTTGTGGAACGTCTGTCATTTACCTTACCAACCCAATCTGCATCAACAAAACCACTTAACACAAAAGATGTAGCTTGTTTATACAACAAGCCAAAATAAAGAGTGTTTTTCACATATCGAAGAATCCTCTTAGAAACAATTAAACGAGCTTCACACAACTTATTCATAAACTTAGCAACAACACCAACAGAATAAGAGATGTCAGGTCTTGTGATAGTTAAATAAATTAAACTATCAACAAGTTTCGAAAAAATGTTGCATCCGCCTATCGTTTTCCTTCTTCCCTAATCGATTTCAAGGATGACTCCATATGAGTAGTCATTGATTTTGACTCCTTCATGTCATAGCGATCTAACAAACTATTTGCATATACTCTTTCGGTGATACAAAGTATCCTCCTAACATTTCAACCTCCAAGCCAAGAAAACATTTCACTTCACCCACACTCTTCATTTCAAAACATATAGACAAAGCATCTCGAAGATTATTAATTTTAACTTCATCATCACCTGTTATGATCATGTCATCAACATAGAGTAGAAGCATTGTACATACTGAAGTTTTCTTTTTAACAAATAGACTTGAATCTGCATTTGAATTCTTGAACCCACAGAACTCAAGATATTGAACAATCTTACCATACAAAGCACGATGAGCTTACTAAAGACCATACAAAGCCATTTTTAGTCAACACACATAATTTGGAGACTCTTTAGAAACAAAACCATGAGGTTTTTTCATAGAAATGACTCGATCAACCTCTCCATAAAGGAAAACGTTTTTCACATCTAACTGCCATAATTTTCAATCTTTGCATGTAGCTAATAAAATAATTGTTTGAATAGTTTACCATTTTTTGCAACAGTACTGAATGTCTCCTCGTAATCTACACCAAGACGAACTTTATATCTGTCGATGGTACCATCAGACTTTTTGTTTAACTTGTAAATCCATTTACAAGTAACTAACTCAAAATTCTTTGGCTTTGGAACAAGTTCTCAAGTGTCATTCTTGTTTAAAGCCAAGATTTACTCTTGTATTGCTTCTTTCCATTTAAGAGTACCTCTAACTTCATTGTAAGACTGATGTTCATCTTCACAAATATCACCCATTAAAAAACAAGATACATCCGAACAATTATTTAATTGTACATCATAATCAGATAAATAACTGGGTTATGTTCTTCGCCTAGAAGACCTTCGAACAATAGTCTATGTGTCTTCATCTGCTTGAACATTTTCTCTAGGACTAGTATTAATCACATTTTCATTTGATTCATAATAAGTAAAGAAAGACGACAACTCAACAACACCTTTCTTTGAACTTGCATCCATTTGATGTAATAAAACTTCATCAAACACCACATCTCGAGAAACAACAACTTCTCTCGTATTTGGATCAATACATCTCCATTCTTTTCGATGAGTATCATATCCAACAAAAATACAACTTCTAGCCTTTGGGTGAAGTTTAGTCCACTTACTTTTTGAAACATGAACATAACAAACTGACCAGAAGCTCGAAGACAACTGACATTGGGTTTCCAACTCAATAGTTGCTTCACAAAGCTCCCTTGAAGGCTCTTTGCATGCAACCAAGACAAGCACATAGATGTAAGATGTGCTAATTTGCGTTCAACAACTTTTGGTGTGGAGTTTTAGGACATGCCATTTTGCATTGAATGACATGCTCTTTGCAATAATTCTGAAATTGATTAGATATATATTCTCCCACATTATCTGTGCAAAGATATTTTATCTACAGCATATATTCCTTCTCTACTAACTCCTTAAACTAGAAAAACTTGGAGAAAGTCTTACTTTTAGTTTCCACAAAATACACTCCAGTAAACCGAGTAAAATCGTCACTATAACCATAACATAACAACAACAAGAATAACTGATTATTTTCGTTGGCCCCATCAAATTTGAATGAACTAACTACAATGCAACAATAACACTTTTATTTGAATTTGGGAAGGGAAGACGATGTGATTTTCCAAATTGACAACCAGGACAAACCACATCATGACAAATTTCTTTAAATATGGGAACACCATCAAGAAGCTTCTTCATAGAATTTCTTTGCGACAATTGATAACCAACATGGCTCAACCGAGCATGCCAAAGTGTTGCACTATCATTCTGACATGTCTTTTCAACATATGCATCACTTGCAGACAAAACATAGAGAGAATCTTTCCTCTTCCCAGTAAACAAAACATCAACATTAAATTGTTTAATATTAGAAACAGTTTTCACATCATCTGGACCAAAGAGAACACACCTCCCATTGCAGACAAAACATAAAGAGAATTTTTCCTCGTTCTAGTAAACAAAACATCAACATTATTTTGTTTAATATTAGAAACAGTTTTCACATCATCTGGACCAAAGAGAACATACCTCCCATTGCAGACAAAACATAGAGAGCGTTTTCATCTTTCCAGTAAACAAAACATCAACATCAAATTGTTTAATATTAGAAACAATTTTCTCATCATCTGAACCAAAGAGAACATACCTCACAGAGTCGGAAATCTGAGAGATCGGAACCAGATTCTTCTTGAAACCTTGAACATGATAAACATCTTCAAGAGAAATACCACCAACATTTGGTGCATCATCCTTAACGTTAACTTGCCTTTCTTTAACAACATAATGTATTGAATTATTAGTCGTCGCAATGACTCTTCTTCCTTGATGGGTACATACACCA
Source organism: Herpetospermum pedunculosum (assembly GCA_028017165.1). Lineage (NCBI taxonomy): Eukaryota > Viridiplantae > Streptophyta > Magnoliopsida > Cucurbitales > Cucurbitaceae > Herpetospermum > Herpetospermum pedunculosum. The sequence continues at coordinate 25,042,850 of CM051524.1, read as the reverse complement.
TAGAGAAGAGAAACATTTCCAGTCAAATGATGAGAATAATCAGAATCAACAATCCAATCCTCATTATAATTTATGGAAGCATTATCATGGAAATTAATGGTTGATCAATAACTTCGGTTGATAAACATTGTTCCCAAGTAAATTGTTCAGGTTTGTTACTTTCATGTACAACTGATAGCACATAAAGTGAGCTATCTTTAGGACCTGTTTTATGCTAGTTTTGAGACTTAAATGATTGTTTTCACGTTGATATTTTCTTATTTTATAGATATCGAGCATTTGGAGAAAACCGAAGAATTTAGAAGACTTATTATGAAAATAAGCTATTTGGATTCAATTTGAAGTCTCCAAGTGAAGAGAAAAAGAGACAAGTTAAAATCCAAGGATTAGATATGAATTTTATCATATCTTATCCGAATTTATCCTATCATAAATTTTATCCAATTTTATCCCATCTTTATCTTATTTTTGGCACCACTTGAATAGTAAAGATATTCGTAATTTAATTTTGAATTCCTAAATTGATTAGATTCCTAATCTAATTCATATATGAATTCCTTATTAGTTTGGGAAGAATAGTCTATTATAAATAAGCATATTGTCTTTATTCAAAGGAGAGCCAATTGAGAGAGACAAAATTTGAAGAGGTAGACGAGATCTTTGGGAGCGCAAGAAGAGAATTGCATGCTCGAGATCGTGAAGATTGCTGCGGGACGTGAAATCGACACTAGTTTTTATTTCTTTCTTCCCTTTTAATTTGTAGTTTTGTTATGGGTTGGTTATTGGGTTTAAATTTTAGAATATTGAACATGGTTGGGTAAACTCTTTTATTTTAGAGATTGATGTAGCCATTAGACATTATATTTTGATTAATTTAAATGGTTTTGATTGATTCCTTTAATTTCATTCAGTTTTTTATATGCTTGATGTTTTTAATCTCTTGATCACAGATTAATTGTTTGATTGGTCTAAATTGTTTGCTTGAGAAAATATGATTTAGACTAGATTGAAATTAATGACATGACTATTTGTAAATTCTTGCACGAACGTGAAGAATTCTCATAGAAGTCGTTAATGGAAGTTGTTAATGTCTTGCATGTTATTAAACTCTAGATAGAAATATTAGGTTTATAATATTGCTTGAAATTTAATTGGGCTTGAGAATTTCAATTTATTATCCTTAACTTTCTGACTTGTGATTTATTGCATGGTTCTTGGTTGTTAATTGATTGATTCATTGGTCTAATTGGTGAAATCAACTCCTTAAGATATATGTACCGACCCGACTTTTTATGACATCACTCTAAGGTCGTTACTAAGAGCATGACGTCAAAAACTCAATAAATAATTAAAACTCTATTCTAGAAATAATGAAAACAAAGTATAAATGTTCAAAGTCAATAAATATTTTTAATTCGGGATCCTAGTGAAAACATAAAAAAAAAACAATTAAATAAGTTCCGTCAAAATAAAATTTAAAGCTAAAACTATTTGTTCTAATCTTTAGAAAAATCGTTGGACTGACTCAAATAATAACGAAGTAACTAATGAAAGTGGAAGTTCTAACTCCACGTGTCCCATGACATCATCAACCAATCACCTTGTCAAGCGTCCGGTACGTCCCTAATATTACCTGAAAAAAAAAGGTTTTAGAAAAGAATGAGTATTTTAAATAAAATACTCAGTAAGTAACCCCACTACTAGGGTCAGGCTATGCAAACACATGCAACATGAACTGACTGAGACTTTAACTAGTGGGACTTAATCCTGACTTTAATTTTCTGTTATGATCATCTGAGTGAACAATTAACCAAGTCCCTCAATAACTCTCTCAACTACTCGGTTTAGTAGACTCCTCTGGAGACTCATCCCTACTGATGATTAGTCGTCATACAGTCATTGGAGCAAAGCCTCAGTCTACTAGGTACCAACATGACTAGGCGGATGGGTATAATTATCACTAAATTATCCTGGCTGAAAAATGTGGCATGCAATAATGAGGTCCCACAACATATATACTTATGTTAAAACATGAAATTTCATAACATCAATCATATAATTCTCAGATGCTCAATATGATAACATAACATTCTCATCACTTCATTTATAAATTATCCTCTAGCATCTTATGAGCATTTTCATAAACATAACATAAACTTTCAGAGCTACGTACAACAATATTAGAAAATTCACATCTCAAGCATACAAATAGAATTAAATTCACATCTCAACTGAAATCTTAACATACAATTTTGTCAACTACACAATATTGTAAAAATTCCCAACCTAGCCCGAAGGCTGACCAGCAGTAAGGTCACTTACCTTTAAGCGAAGCTCAACAAATATTAAAGTCACTTACGAAAATTCTTGGTCTCAACCTACAAGAATTTGCAACGCTTAATACGACTTTTGAGATAGTAAGGGTGCTGTAAAAATTTGCCCAAAAAGTTACATAAAGTTTACCTACTCAAAACTCGGCTCGCCGTCACTCCTAGGCTAAGAAGTTGTTCCAACCCGAACTTGGTCTCAACACCAAAATGGGGAGGTTCCTAAGGTTTAGAAAATTTTGGACAATTGAACAATTTCCAACTTAGATATTAAAAAATTATAACATTTAGAAAGAATTCGCAAGGAAATTGGAGCCTCGTTACCCACCGAAATTCATTGCGACGTCGTCAATCCTGACGGGACAGCAAGCCTAAAGCCTCAAATCTCACAATTTCGGCGCTTGAATGGAATGGGTATTAAATTTTAGGGTTGAACATAAGGTAATTGAAGCTAACTAAATCGAAAACAAAAGAGATTTGGGTTAGAATCGAAACTCACCCAACAATACAATGACGGGCGGAGGAGAGGCGACAGGGAGGTGAAGGAAAGCGGCGTGCAGAGCGATGACGGCGTTCGGCTAGGCGGCGATGGCGTGCGGTGGGTGACAACGTGATGAAAAGGGAAATGTCGGAGTTGAGATAGAGAATGAGGGTTGAGCGAGAGAGGGAATTGAGAGGGAGAGAACTGGGGTAAGAGTAAAGGTGAGGGGGAAAGGAAATTCGTAAGGGGGAGGGGGCGGCGGACTCCAGATTGGAGAAGAAGATTACTAAAAAAAAAAAAAGTTTTATATATATTTTAATAATAATAATAATATCATATTATTATTAATAATATTATTATATTTTTAATAATATTATTATTATTATTATTATTATTGTTGTTGTTTTTTAATACATTCAAAACAATAATCTTAGTTGACTTCAAACCTAAGTCCAAATCTTTTTTAAGCCCAAATTTCATATGACCAACCCACTTAAATCGACTATCAAACCCGATAACAATAAAAATTAAATAATTTATCTTACTTGGATTTCGGGTCGTTACATATATCTCTCTGAATTGTTCTCCAACAACAACATTTGCTTCTGCTTCTTTGAGAATCACCCGACAATTTTGTCTAATGTGACCTGATTTCCTACAACAATGACACAACACCTTCACCCGATAATCACGTTCTATTTGTCCCGGCTTGCCGCACCTAAGACATCCTTTTAAAGTGCCCTTTGACTACCCTTCAACCTTGGAATCTTTGCATCATTTGAATAAAGCCTTGGAGAAGAACTAACTCTTCCCTTGTCTTTTGCATAAAGAACAACTTCCACCTCAGAGTGGGTTTGCTTGTCGTTGTCAAACATTTGTTTCATCAAGGCATCGTTATTTTAGGGCAAGTTTTCCAACTCAATGATAGAAGGTTTATTTACCAAACCTTATATCGAAGAAATAAATGCCATAAACTCCTTTCACAATCTGCGAGTAAGATAACGACGCACAAGAGCATCACTAATAAGATCCCCTTTGTCCAAATTCTGAAGTTTCAGAACACAAAGTTTTAATTTTCATAAAATATTTTGAAAACGGAAAATTACCTTGAGTCATTCCAGCAAATTCGTTCTCCAAATACTACAACCTCGTCGTGTTCTTTTGAGTGAAAAACCTTTCAAGTGTGTCCCACACTTTTTTAGAGAATTTACACGTCACGAATATGCTCAATATACTCTTTGCCAATAGAAGTCCGCAAAACAAATCAAACTTTGTCACACTTGACCTTCCACTTCCTTCGTGTCACAGCATTTTCTAGAGTATCTTCTGAAATTTCTGTATCATCACCGGAAACTAGATCCCACAGATCTTGCCCTTGTAGAAAAGCTTCCATACATAACTTCCAATAGCTATAATTATCACTGGAAAGCCTGTCTACACAAATATTGTTTCCACCGTTCATCTTCAACGAGTATTTAAACTTAAACACAAGACAACGAACCTGGAAGCTCTGATATCATGTAACAAAAACGAAGAGAACAAAGTGTGGAAACAAGAGAGAAATTGCACGAAGGATAAATTACTTCAATATTAAATTCTACAATATGAACTGAAAATCTTACAAATATTTATAGGTAATGAAATAGTACACCACTAACCCATATTTATAGGTAATGAAATAGTACACCACTAACCCATAAACTATCTCACTAACCTTAAAATTCTCTATAATCATCCCACTATGTCACTAAGCCACATTGCTTAAAATTCGAAGGCACTACTTTAAATACATGTCACTATCCTAAATGAATGGCACGTCTTAATTTCAAATAAATAAAATAAAACTAAGTAAAAGAAATTTGCATAATAAATTTGCACTATTATTTAACGATATAAGTTAGTTGACCGAGAAATTTCGGTCAATCAGCAGTTGCCACGTCATTATCTAGAGAGTGATGACAAGCTTACATTTGGGACGAATCTCAAATTGACATATGTCCCATAATTTGAAGACAAAATCGGCGATTCTCGGGAAAACGCCACATGTTTTCATCATGACCGTTTGATCAGACAAGCTTAACCGATCAAGTTGGGTCATATTGCAATTGGGCTCAAAATCAAGTTGACCCAAAAAGCTATTTAAATGACAATTTGGCCCAAAGCCCAAATTCATATGACTGGGCCCAAGCCCATTATGGTCCCATGTGAACTTTATAAATAGAGAGCCCACCCTTCATTTGAAGGTTTCATAAAATTTCTACTTCTAAGAACTCAGAGAGACTTCACAAGCAACGAAGACTCCTTGAATATTTAGAAGACTGAACAATCATTGAACATCGAGAACAAGCTGCAAAGTCCTCAAACAAAATTCAACATCGAAAATAAGCTGTGAAGCCCTCGAAAAAAATCATTCAACATCGAGAACAAGCTTTGAAGCCCTCGAGATAAAATTTGTATTTGAGTTAGAAATAATTAAAGGATCATACATTGGAGATTGTAACACACGCATACATATAAATACAAATCAAAGTTCATATTAGACGTATCAAATTTCCTTGCCGAAATCTCGTGTGAACAAAGTTAAAAACAAATAGTTACGAAATTTTTAGGACAAAGTTAGAACAGGTTTATTTTGCATATATTTGGAGATAAAAAAATTTAATAAAATAATTAATCTGCCTTGACTTGTTATACTATATTCATGTCAGCTATCATAAAGTAAAGAGAAGTTTATGTCTTGTTGGGATGGTTTTCAATTCTTAATTTTAATTTTTAATTTTTTGAACAACATATGCAAGTAGTACGTAAGTGGAAATTTTTTATCCTTTTCATTTCTTATAAAGTACTATTATATTTTTTTGTTTTGTTTACTAATAAAAAGCATAACAAATAAAAATAAAATTATAATGGAAATTTGGGATGAATGACAATTTCAGATTTGATATTTGTGGATATGAAAAATTATATTTTCATTTGCAAATCTAACACTTTACTCCAATCAAATTAATTTAATCCTATTTTATTCTATTTAATTTTTTTTTTTAATCCTTATTTGCAAGTTCTTTTTTTTTTTTTGTTGTTACTTTTCTCCTCTCCTTCGTTGTTTCCTCTTTATCTTCGATTTCTTCCTTCCCGTTAGACTTGGTCTTCAATCTCTTTGACTTCGGCAGTGCCAATTTCTACAGTTGGACTTCGCTTTAGGTTTGGTTCTCACCAGCGCTAAATCCAAGTATATTTTCAATTTTTGCTGAGGAAGATAGTTTTTGGAATTATTGCAGCTGAACATTTTCAATTTCAATTTCAATTTCTACACATTTTCAATTTGGGGATAAATTTCAGATTTGAAACAAAGATAACAAAGTTTTTGAATCATCGGAGCTGAACGACGATTTTGGGTTCAATTTCAAAATGAAACGAAGCTAACCAACGGTGCAGTGGAACCATACGAGACTACAAAGCATGACGTCAATTTCTTTATATTTACCGAATCATGTCTCTTCCAAATGAAAAATTCAACCAATCTCATAAAATCAAACATTTGTGGCTCTCCATTCAAAAATTACAGTAGACACTGAAATCTAGAAATTTTTCAGATTTACCTCTTACTTTCTTCTATTATTTAGGGCCCGTTTGATAACGTTCTTGTTTCTTGTTTCTTGTTCCCGTTTCTCATTTTTTAAAAAACAGACTTGTTTGATAACTGTTCCCGTTTCTTATTTCTAAAATTTGAGAAACGTTTCCAAAAAATGGGCAAAATTTGAGAAACTACAAAAAAATGTTTCTCTTTGTTCCTTTTCTATATTTATTACTTCGTTCCTATAATTTTTTAAAATATTTGGTGGTTTGATGGTCTTAGAAATGCTCTAGTTTAGCTTCTCCATTAGACTACCCAGGTTTGAGGCATATATAGAGCATTTTTTTTTTTTTTTTTTTATAATTTATTTATCAATTATACATTATTTTTTTATGTATTATTTTGAATTTGAATTAAATTTTGCAATATATATTATTTAAGTCTGTTCACACGAGATTTCGACTAAGGATGGAGATTCGAACACGTGTAAATGAATTTGAATTTGTATTGATGTATTTATCAGTGCGTAGTGGATTACAATCTCTAATATTTGATCCTCTGATTCTCTCTCTTAAATGTAACGTACTCGAGGGCTTCGCAGCTTGTTCTCGATGTTGGGTTTGTTTCGAGGGCTTCTTAGCTTGTTCTCGATGTTGGATTTGTATCGAGGGCTTCGCAGCTTGTTCTCGATGTTGGATTTGTATCGAGGGCTTCGCAGCTTGTTCTCGATGTTGGATTTGTATCGAGGGCTTCTTAGCTTGTTCTCGATGTTGGATTTGTATCGAGGGCTTCTTAGCTTGTTCTCGATGTTGGATTTGTATCGAGGGCTTCGCAGCTTGTTCTCGATGTTGAATCTGCAGCTTCGCGTAGCGGTGAAGTCTTCAGATGTTTGAACTTGGAGTGGTGTTCAGTCTTCAGGATTCAGGGAGTCTTGTGAATTCTCTCTGAGCTCTTAGGAGAAGAAATTTTCTGAACCTTAAAAATGAAGAATGAGCTCTCTATTTATAGAGTTCTCATGGGCCTGGATCCAATGGGCTTGGGCTTAGATCCAATGGGCTTGGGTCCAATGGACTTTTGGGTTCTGGGCCCAATGGTTATTTGGGCTTGGGCCAAATTTACATTTAAATAACTTTTAGCCCGATTCGATTTCGAGCCCAATTGAGCCATGACCGAATTTGCTCGGTTAAGTTTATTCGATCCGCCGGCCGAGATGAAGACATGTGGCGACCGCTGATTGGCCGAAATTTCTCGGTCAACAAATGCCCCCTTTTTCGAGAGTTATGCACATGTACGTGTGGGTGAGTCTCGGAAAAGTTAAATTTTGAAATTGAAATGTAGGACACCCCTAATTTTGAATCTGCCTCGACATATCAATCTTATCGAAATATGAAATTTGGTCCATAAATCAATTCTTTTGATTGATACATCTTTCTATGCCAATTGACCAAAAAATATGAATTGGATTTACAATTTTGATTTTTCTTATTTGGCAGAAGCTTGACTTGAACTTTAGTAGATTCTTGTGTTCTACTTTAATTCCATTTTGGATGTAGAGTAGAGTTTTGGAGTTGCCCAATTGAATTTTGAATAGGATTTGACTTTGAACTTTACTCCAATTTCGAAGTGGGATAAAATTTGGAGTATACCCAAACCGCCAATTTCGATTCGAGACTTGGATTTAGATAAATTTTGACTCTAAATCATGCTTGGAAATAAAATTTGGAATATGCCCAAAATTTTAATTCTAGGAAAAACTATGATATTTTCTTGAAGTTTGGCTTGAATTCGGAGTAGAAGTGTTGAAAATTTTATTTTGGCATATTTGATTTGAGACTCGGATTTAGATAACTTCTGACTCTAAATCACGCTTGGAAATAAAATTTGGAATATGCCCAAAATTTTAATTTTAGGAAAATTTTGGGTTTTGCTGGAAATTTAGCTTGAATGAAAATTTGACTTGGTATAATTTTGGGATTCCAATCAATTTTGACATGAAGTTCGAAAATTTGAACTTAAGGTCATGATTATGGAAGGAAATTTAGAACCCACCTAAATTTCAAGTTGAATGAAGTATTACAATCTAAAGATAAATTATAACAATAAATCTTCTTTGGCAAAGTGGAACATGTAGAACCTTTGTTTTCTTTGGTCTTGGGTTCAAGTCCACCTTTATACATATTTTTAGATAATTTTCTTAAACAGGCGCGCGAACTTGGAGGAGATGCGCGAACTTGGAGGTGCGCGCGATGATGCAGGCGCGCGAACTTGGAGGTGCGCGCGATGATGCAGGCGCGCGAACTTGGAGGTGCGCGCGATGATGCAGGCGCGCGAACTTGGAGGAGATGCGCAAGATGATGCAGGCGCGCGAACTTGGAGGAGATGCGCAAGATGATGCAGGCGCGCGAACTTGGAGGAGATGCGCAAGATGATGCAGGCGCGCGAACTTGGAGGAGATGCGCAAGATGATGCAGGCGCGCGAACTTGGAGGAGATGCGCAAGATGATGCAGGCGCGCGAACTTGGAGGAGATGCGCAAGATGATGCAGGCGCGCGAACTTGGAGGTGCGCGCGATGATGCAGGCGCGCGAACTTGGAGGTGCGCGCGATGATGCAGGCGCGCGAACTTGGAGGTGCGCGCGATGATGCAGGCGCGCGAACTTGGAGGAGATGCGCAAGATGATGCAGGCGCGCGAACTTGGAGGAGATGCGCAAGATGATGCAGGCGCGCGAACTTGGAGGAGATGCGCAAGATGATGCAGGCGCGCGAACTTGGAGGAGATGCGCAAAACTTGGAGATGCGCAAACTTGCAGCGGAACTTGGAGGAGATGCGCGCGATGATGCAGGCGCGCGAACTTGGAGGCGCGCGAACTTCGCGAACTTGGAGGCGCGCGATGATGCAGGCGCGCGAACTTGGAGGAGATGCGCAAAACTTGGAGATGCGCAAACTTGCAGCGGAACTTGGAGGAGATGCGCAAAACTTGGAGATGCGCAAACTTGCAGCGGAACTTGGAGGAGATGCGCGCGATGATGCAGGCGCGCGAACTTGGAGGCGCGCGCGATGATGCAGGCGCGCGAACTTGGAGGAGATGCGCAAAACTTGGAGATGCGCAAACTTGCAGCGGAACTTGGAGGAGATGCGCAAAACTTGGAGATGCGCAAACTTGCAGCGGAACTTGGAGGAGATGCGCAAAACTTGGAGATGCGCAAACTTGCAGCAGAACTTGGAGATGCGCAAACTTGCAGCAGAACTTGGAGATGCGCAAACTTGCAGCAGAACTTGGAGATGCGCAAACTTGCAGCTGAACTTGGAGATGCGCAGAACTTGGAGATGCGCAGAACTTGGAGATGCGCAAACTTGCAGCAGAACTTGGAGATGCGCAAACTTGCAGCAGAACTTGGAGATGCGCAAACTTGCAGCTGAACTTGGAGATGCGCAAACTTGCAGCTGAACTTGGAGATGCGCAAACTTGCAGCTGAACTTGGAGATGCTGAACTTGGAGATGAACTTGGAGATGCGCAAACTTGGAGCTGCGCAAACTTGCAGCTGAACTTGGAGATGCGCAAACTTGCAGCTGAACTTGGAGATTCGCAAACTTGCAGCTGAACTTAGAGATGCGCAAACTTGCAACTGAACTTGGTGATGCGCAAACTTGCAACTGAACTTGGTGATGCGCAAACTTGCAACCGAACTTGGATATGAGTAGCGCAGTGATGGAAATTTGATTTGGCCTAATAACAAGCTGAATGAAATATTACAATCTGAAGTCAAATAGTAATAATGAAGCTTGTTTGGCGTAGTGGAATTGGTACTATCATTGCTTCTTTTGCTCTTGAGTTCGAACATCGATTACGTACCCTTGAATGGAAGGGATCAAGTCATATCGTAGTTCAAATGGAATGTAATCCCTTTTTTTTTATTGTTGTGACTGAACTTAAAGTATATATATATTTTTTCTTTAAGTTGCCTACGTACCCTTAGATGGAAGGGATCAAGTCATAACGTAGTTCAGGTTACATGATGAATGATCGATTTTTTTTTTTTTTTTTTTTTTTTTTTTTTTTTTTTATTTTGGGCCGTTCACCTTTTAAGCTCATGCGGGCCAGGAACAACATGTAGTTTATACTCTTACGTTAAGGAGTATTACATTGTTTTTTTTTTTTTTTACTTGGGCCGTTCACCTTTTAAGCTCGTGCGGGCCAGGAGCAACATGTAGTTTATACTCTTACGTTAAGGAGTATTACATTGTTTTTTTTTTTTTTTACTTGGGCCGTTCACCTTTTAAGCTCGTGCGGGCCAGGAGCAACATGTAGTTTATACTCTTACGTTAAGGAGTATTACATTTCAAAAGATCTTATCTTCATCATGGTCTTGATCAGATCCTTCGTTTGTAGGATTCGTTAGAATAATGATATTTTTCTTCACCTTCAAGGAGCCTTCTGTATTTATGAGAACAGATAATTTCCTCTTCATGCGCGAAGGAACACGACTGTGAATTTTCTTGTCGCTACTTTCTTCATCGAAGAGTCTTGCCCCTACAGTCTTCATCTTTCCTTGTTGTTGATCACCTGTAACTTTGAGGCGATCAAAAACAGATTTTGAAGGTCCGTCTTTCTTTGATGTAGAAACACTTAACCTTTGGAAAGTTGAAGTTCGAGTGGAGGTAGAAGTTAGACATGAATTTTCTTCTTTTGTCGCGGCCATACTCATCCTTTGGAAGACCGAAGTTCGAGTAGTTGAAGGCTTGATGCGATTGAAGACGGAAGTTCTTTGGTCGACTTTTTTTGAGTCGTCGACTTCTTCTGCGTTGATGTAGCATGAAGTTGCAAAGATTTCTTCCTCTTTTTTTATGGGAAGGAAACTTCTTGAGAGAGGGAGAGATGAGAGGTAGAGTTGTCCCACTGGGCGTGCCAATCTGTTCACACGAGATTTCGACTAAGGATGGAGATTCGAACACGTGTAAATGAATTTGAATTTGTATTGATGTATTTATCAGTGCGTAGTGGATTACAATCTCTAATATTTGATCCTCTGATTCTTTCTCTTAAATGTAACGTACTCGAGGGCTTCGCAGCTTGTTCTCGATGTTGGGTTTGTTTCGAGGGCTTCTTAGCTTGTTCTCGATGTTGGATTTGTATCGAGGGCTTCGCAGCTTGTTCTCGATGTTGGATTTGTATCGAGGGCTTCGCAGCTTGTTCTCGATGTTGGATTTGTATCGAGGGCTTCTTAGCTTGTTCTCGATGTTGGATTTGTATCGAGGGCTTCTTAGCTTGTTCTCGATGTTGGATTTGTATCGAGGGCTTCGCAGCTTGTTCTCGATGTTGAATCTGCAGCTTCGCGTAGCGGTGAAGTCTTCAGATGTTTGAACTTGGAGTGGTGTTCAGTCTTCAGGATTCAGGGAGTCTTGTGAATTCTCTCTGAGCTCTTAGGAGAAGAAATTTTCTGAACCTTAAAAATGAAGAATGAGCTCTCTATTTATAGAGTTCTCATGGGCCTGGATCCAATGGGCTTGGGCTTAGATCCAATGGGCTTGGGTCCAATGGACTTTTGGGTTCTGGGCCCAATGGTTATTTGGGCTTGGGCCAAATTTACATTTAAATAACTTTTAGCCCGATTCGATTTCGAGCCCAATTGAGCCATGACCGAATTTGCTCGGTTAAGTTTATTCGATCCGCCGGCCGAGATGAAGACATGTGGCGACCGCTGATTGGCCGAAATTTCTCGGTCAACAAAGTCAACATTATTTAAGGCGGAATGACTCGAGTGAGAGATAACATTGCATAACATTGCAGATCAAATTTGGATAACATTTAAAAGATAAAAAAAAATAAATTGCATCGAAATTTACTTGTATTAGATAAGGTAGATTTTTTATAATTATTTTTTTGTATATATTTTAACGCGTGTTATATTTTTTATATTATATATCTAAATTTTATTTAAACTATGAAAAAAAAAGGTAAGAGAACAAGAAACAAGAAACAGTTATCAAACAAGTTTCTGTTTCTGTTTCTTTTTTTCAAGAAACAAGAAATGAGAGTAGTTATCAAACATGTTCCTATTTCTAATTCTCAAAAAATAAGAAACAGAGAACAAGGAACAAAGAACAAGAAACAAGAAACGAGAAACGGGAACGTTATCAAACGGGCCCTTAGTTTCTTGTTTCTCCATTCTTTGGTAAGATTGGAAACATTGTGAAGAATTAATTTAGAATTATAATAATAATAAAAAATATATATTAATTAAATATATATATATATATATAAATGGCTTTAGTGGTTTTTTTTTTTTTTTTGCAATGAAAATGTTCCTAAGGTATTTAATTAATGCGAGATTGAACCCATGACTTTTTAGTCATGGCACAACCTCCTAGTACCTCATAGTCACTAGGCGCCTCCTAGTACCTCATAGTCACTAGGCGATACATCATGCCGTTGAGCTATGCTCTTGTTGGCAGCTTTAGTGGTTTTTGGTAGAGACGATCTCATTTTTTGAGATTTTGATTTTACATCAACCTGAAGTTTCATTTTCGGCTGTTTGGTTATGAAGAAGAGTTCTACTTCAACCTCAAGTTGCTTCCATTCCTTCATTCTTTCTTTCTTTCTTCTACTTTTTCTTTTCTTTTCTCTTCGAACGGAGTCCTACAACTCCGTTGTACGGCGTCGAGGATAGTGGGACTACCAGAGGTGGTCCTCGAGGTGTTCGTGCGAAGGTGACTAAAGAGTTCGTGACGAGGAATGAGCAGCGGATCTTGAAGAAATTAGAACTATAAGGGTATGTAATTCTAACTTCTAGTTTTTCTTTTCTTTTCTCTTCGAACGGAGTCCTACAACTCCGTTGTACGGCGTCGAGGATAGTGGGACTACTGGAGGTGGTCCTCGAGGTGTTCGTGCGAAGGTGACTGAAGAGTTCATGACGAGGACTGAGCAGCGGATCTTGAAGAAATTAGAACTATAAGGGTATGTAATTCTAACTTTTCTATTTCCGCTTTTCGAGCATGTTTCTAGTTTGTTAAATTGACGAAATTAGAGTATCAACGATCCAAAATCGCTTCCGCAACGTTATACGCTCCATCAATTGGTCAAATAATCTTTTGATCGACCAAGATTATTTTTGTTGATTGAAAATCGAAAGTCTTCTCCTACCACTCAGAGAAATTTGCACGATTATAATTTGAAATCTTGAAAACATAGGTTGTTATAATAACTTCTATATTCTATCGGTGATAGAAATCTATCATCGATAACCTTCTGTTACTGCGATAATATTAATGATTGAAGTAATATCATTGATAGACTCGTATCATTGCTAGACTTTATAACAGTTAGCAGTCTATTAATGATAGTCTTCTATCATTGATATACTTCTACAAGTGATAGAAGTCTATCACTGATACTCTATCATTGAATCTTCAAGAAAAATCATTTTAATAGATTGATTTTATCAAGTATTGCACTTTATTCTGAAGATTACAAAAAGAAAAATTATTCATAGCATTCTATCACCAATAGTTTCAATAAACTATCACTGATAGCATTCTATCAGCGATAGTATTCTATCACTAATAGTACTCTTTTTACCAAATAACGCAATCTTTATTTTGAAGTTTACGAAAAAAATTGTTTATAGCATTCTATCACTAGTTTTTTTTATAGAATTTTGTTAATGACTATCAGTAATAGTCATATATCAATCATAGCAGTCTATCAGTGATAACCACTGATTTTTGGCCATATTTTTAAAATACTTTAAATTTTGCTAAATTTGTCATTATTTTGGGTTTGTTATTTGTGCCACCAGCCCTATCTATCTATATATATATATATGATGGTGCGTTTTACGCTGCGGAAGCGATTTTGGATCGTTGATACTCTAATTTAATCAATTTAACTAATAGAAAACATGCTCAAACAACGGAAAAAAAGAAATTAGAATTACATACCCTTGTAGTTCTAAATTTCTTCGTGTTCCGCCGGTCGGTCCTCGTCACGATCTCTTCGATTCTTCTCACGAACGCTTTGGTCCTCTTCTCAAGAACGCCTCGAGAACAACTCCAGATAGTCCCGCTATCCTCGGCACCGATCAACGGAATTGTGGAACTCCGTTAAAAAGGAAAAAGAAAAGAAAAAGGAGAAGAGGAAGAGGATATGAAGAAGGTTAGAGGAAAACGATGGTCTGAAGGGCAGAGGCTTGAAGTTGAAAAAAAAAAAAAAACTTTGAAGTTCATGTAAACAGAACGAAACTTCAAGTTTTGTGTTTTTTTTCTTTTTTTGAGATTTTTCAAGCTTTCACCAATTCTCAACCAAAATCAACCCCAAAGCACACTAACCATATATATATATTATTAACTTAACATACGTCTGTACAATGCAGGTAAGACATATATATATATAATTATTATTAATTTTAAAATTAATTAAAACTTAATTAATTTTAAATAATAATAAATATTTTTATTATTAAACTTTTTAATAAATAAAAAATATATATATATATATATTAATTAATTAATATTATTAAATTCAATATCAAATATTAATTAAATAATATGGCTAAACCCGGTTTTTCGAAAACCGACTTTTTTGCACATGAATTCTATCCATGTTTTAGACCATTCCCATATTTAAATCATATTTAAATATGTCCATCATTCTTCCAAAAATCGAATTTGAACAATTCAAATTCTTTTTTCTTTTTTTTCTTTTCTCTTATATTGTTGCACGACGTAATCCGAGCTAGCCAGGAGAACCTAAAGGATCTACAGATCATGATCTCCAACGAGATTATCCGGTCAAAACTCTTTTAACCGAACTAATCAACATTCGTTAACCCCCTGAAACTTCACTATACTCTGAGGGCTCCACTCTCCTCACTATAGATATATTATGTCCTCTAATATAACCGTCACGGGCAATTCGACCCATCACAGGTTGTTCGTAATCACAACTGGGTCATTTTAAACCGTTTAACCCCTGCATTACGTCTTGTTCCTTAAGTACCACTAACATCTCTAATGAACAATAGATCCGTGGTCCAACCAACAGATCAATTAACCCTCTCATCTCATGAGAGAGTGAACGCTCATTGTTCAAGCCCCGGAGTCAACTATTAAGGGAATAACCTATCTACTAACCCTGAAGAGCGGGTTAGGAGTGAACTCCAATCTTGTTGTACTATGTCCCCAAGTACCTATTCGACTTTATCCCCAAGATGGTATGCTTATTGAGTCGGCGTTAATGGGCAACTCTCACCCGTGCAAGTCAAAGGATACTTTCGAATAAGCAGGAGTTCATAGCGAGCTCAAGATTAAGATCGAGTTACCTAGGCCATCATATGAAAATGTCGGTATCATCAGTAAACAATGTTATAAAGAGAGAGAGCGACATATTTCGCGGTTCGGTCTTATGCAAACTCTTTGCACAGGACGCCCTCACACGCACATCTCCATGTGAAACGATTCAGATCACATCGTTTTGTACAATACAAAATGAGCCGCATACAATAGTGTTACCAGGATAAGGTAGCCAGCCTCATCCGTATACTATAGACCATTTTGACTGACTACTTGAGCCTGATCCACAATCATGTCATACATGAGGCTCAAATACTCATATTTAGCCATGGGTGTTGGTCATTGGTATAGGTTATCTTAAACACGTTTCAATTTATTCCAGTAAACTCTTATTCTAAATAGAATATTTACAGACATAACAGTTTACAAACCACGAGTTTTAGGACATAAAACCCAACAAACTCCCACTTGGAATTAAACGTTCGTGGTGTACATGTTAGGTGGAGAAAACTAATATATCTTATATCAGAAGTTTTCTCCGACTGTTGATAGCTCCATTTTAGAGTTATATTTATGTCCCTAATTCATGCTAATTATGTGCTTAATCTTGCTTATTTGTGTTGATTATAGGTGTTCGCCGGTAAAGAGTTCTCGGGCCCGTTTGACGTCGTTCGAGGCTAAATATTCCGTTTGACGTCGTATGATGAATTGGCAATTTGGAAAGCTCAAAGGCAAAGTTTCATGCTCAAACACGAGAGCAAGCGTTGAGCGGAGGCGTCGAGACGTTGCTCAACGCTGCCTAGCGTTGAGACGCTGTGCCAAGCGTCTCGACGCTCCGAAGTCTGAAGCACGCCCCGCATTTTTCCACCCGAGAGCAAGCGTCGAGTGGGCGACGTCGAGAAGCCCGCTCAACGCTGCTTAGCGTCGCGACCCCGCGCAGCGTCTCGACGCCACCCCGACATCAGCGCGCTGGAATTTTAGGGCGCAGCGTCGAGACGCTGGCCTAGCGTCTCGACGCTACGACGAAGTATAAATTAAAAAAAGTCCGCTTTTCAGCGGACTGTCTCAACTTCCTCCTCGGGCTCTGCACCATTTTAAGCGTTTTCAAGCTATTTTCCACCATTGGAGAAGCCATGGAGCTTGGATTGAAGCCATTTCAACTCCTCCCCATCATGAGTAAACAATTAGTTTTGTTGAGTTCTTCTAAAGCCATGAGTAGCTAGTTTTATAAGGGTTTGTTAAGATGAATCTGTAGAATACCACTATGTGAATTCAGCATGTAGATAAGCATGAATGCATTGAATGAGTGTGAACTTCATCCCATGGGCAATTTCGACCGGCCATCCATTTTGTTCTAAAGAATTCCTAACCTCTGGAAGGAGTAAGAATTCAGAGTCATTCATTCATGTTAGCCTTTTGTTACGTCTCCAAAAGTGACCTTTTTAGGACTTATTTAGCTTAGAAAAGATGTACACCCTTAGGTGTTTTTGATAGGATTTAGCTTAAACATATGCTTATATATGAGATTTAGAAGAAGGTAGCTAAATTAGGACTTGTGTGCAAAAGGAAAGAAAAGGATTAAAAACCGAAGTTAAAAGAAGGAAAAATGAGCATTGCGGCAGCATTGCGGAAACATTGCTGAAACCGCAATGTTTCAAGTGAAATCCGTAAGTTGACTGATCTTTTTCTGTTATTTTCCGTTATTTCAGGGATTCGTTCTTTCTCCTCCATCCATTTTGAAGTACGACGTTGAGGATGGATGGTTCTCCTTGGCCCAAACGCACCTGCAAATTACTATAAAAGCGGGTCAAAGTAGAGGGTTTGATCATCATCCGAAAGCGTAGAAGCCTCTTCGCAGCTCCATCTTTTCTCCTGTTTTTCTTCTCCGTCTGTTGGTGTGAGAGGTTCAGCTGTTGGAATCGACAATCTGATAGGAAGGAGAGAAGATTCCTCTTCTCTCCCGATTGGATTCATCCAAGCAAGGCTACCCTTTCTCTCCCTTCAGCCGAGGCGTTTGCAACGAGGCGTTCAAGCTCATTTACTGCTTTCTGTCTTTCATTTCTAATTTCCAGTTCTGCTTTGTTGTTGTTTCCCTTCTAGTAGCTAGTTCATTGCATTTCGTTGCTTTCTGTCTTTATGTTATTTACTTTAAACTTCCTTCTGTTCATTCAAACAATCAAGTAATCAAAGCTCAATTCATTATTTCACAATTTCTCTCTTTTGCTGCTACTGTTTTACCTTGCTATTTTAAGCTTATTTCTCTTCTAAGCATGTCTTCTTCATCTCTTATTTCTGTTCTCCCTATATCCATGAGTAACTAAGTCACATAGGGGCATGCTAATGACAATACTATAGGCTAAAAGACGTGAACCAAGCATGTAGGATAGCTCTCGAAGCATTGATTGTATGTAAGCTTCATCCCACGGGCAATTTCGATTGACCATCCATTTTGTCCAAAGAACTCCTAACCTCTGGAAGGAGTAAGAGTTCAGAGTCATACACTCATGCTAGCCTTTCAAGGTAGCCAGAAAACGACCTAGGAATAGGCGTTTTCCTAGTACAAACCATATCTTTCTGCTTTAATAAGATGCTTAAGACCTTACTTGGACATGAGTAAACTAAAGAATCTAATGCATTAAATCGGAAGATACATGAGATTGAGTTAGTTTGATGCATAGTGAGTTGATCCAGTGCTTGAGAATCGTATAAAAATGCCTATAGAGGAGTCGTTAGTAGCCCTTGTTTCTCCATTTTACACACTTTCGCTGTTAGTCACATTGCGGTAGAATTGCTGTTCTCGCAATTCTGCTAAGTTAAAATTTCAGGTTAGCTATTTTCCTCTTTGTTTATTAATCTCTTCTCTTTTCATTTGAGTTTATCATTGACTTGCACTTGTTTATGTTCCTACCCTTTACATATTCCTTAGGACTTAGACAATTTAAAACCAATTCTACCCCATTAAATCCACCCATTCTTTCTTAACAATACACTTCACGAGTAGCTAATAATAAATCTCTGTGGGAAAACGAATGAAAAAATACTTACTACTTGCTTACAAGATCATGTATGCTTGCATGTTCTGAGTGCTCTCTCTCTTTTATTGCTATTTATTTCACACATTGAGCACGCAACAAGTTTTTGGCGCCGCTGCCGGGGATTTATTTTAGTGAAAACGAAGTTTATTAAGTTTGAAACACCAAGTTATTGTCTATCGAAGCTGATCTATTTTCATTTCTTTTGCAGGTACCATTGGGTTAGTTTATGAATGAGCCTTCAAGTAGTTATCTAGAGTTCAACCCTGAGCCTGAGAGATTATTTAAGGCTAGGAATAGAGCCAAGAAACGTCTCTTTAAACAACCCTCTATACCTCCAATAATTGCGGGAACCACAATTCCTCCGCAATTCAATCAAGAAGAAATGGATAGATTAGTTCCCAATCCGGTGCCTGTCACTCGCAATCCCATCGAAATAGCGAATGATAAGGATAGCGCCATACTATCTTACCTAGTACCTATGCCTGGGGAGCTGAACCCCAGCATAATCCGCCCTGAAATCACTGCCAACTCATTCGAGTTAAAACCAGTGATGTTCCAAATGTTGTCCACTATGGGACAATTCTTTGGAGTGGAAAATGAGGATCCCCACAACCATCTTAGAAACTTCCTAGGAGTCAGTGATACATTCATCATCCCCGGAGTTTCCCAAGAAGCCTTGAGGCTCTACCTCTTCCCTTACTCTTTGAGGGACAAAGCAAAGACGTGGTTAAACTCATTACCCTCTGGATCAGTCCTCAATTGGACAGGCTTGGCAGAAAAATTCCTAGTTAAGTATTTCCCACCTGATAGGAATTCTACCTTTCGTGATGATATAATCAAGTTCAAACAAGCTGAGAATGAGTCTCTTCACGAAGCTTGGACAAGGTTCAAAGACCTTCTTCTTAAATGTCCACACCATGGCATTCCATGGTGTATCCAAATAGAGGTCTTCTTCAAAGGATGCAACCCCAGCACCAGACAAGTTCTAAATTCATCTGCTGGTGGTTCCATGTTGTCCAAGAGTTATAACGAAGCCTATGAGATCTTGGAGAAGATCTCAGCATCTCACTGTAGGTGGTCAGATGATCCAGTTGAGCCAACTAGAGCTCAAGACAAGGACGCACTCAATGCTATGAGTAGTCAAATAAGCGCCCTAACCAACCTAGTAAAGCAAATGGCTCAAGCCAATCTCCAAACTAGTGTCAACACCGCCACAGCCATGTCAATGGGCACACAACCAAGTCAAGGTGAGACACTTATCTGTGGATTCTGTGGGGAAGGGCACCTGTATGAATACTGCCCTGGGAATCCAGCCTCAGTCTGCTACGTTGGAAGCCAACAGCAGCCTAGGAACAACCCCTATTCCAATACTTACAATCCTGGTTGGAGGAACCACCCAAACCTGTCATGGGGTGGCCAACAGAATGCTAACCAAGCTCCTAACCAACCTAGGCCGAGTGGAACACCTGGTTTCACTCCCCAACATAACCAATCCATGTATCAAAAACCATGCAACCACCCAGTAGGGTCTTCTGTAGAAAATCTACTCAAAGAGTACATCGCCAAGAATGATGCTACTCTACAAAGCCAGCAAGCTACTCTTAGGAGCCTAGAGAACCAAATAGGGCAACTAGCCAATGAACTCAAAAGTAGGCCCCAAGGTAGACTTCCTGCTGATACTGAAGTGCAAAGGAGAGATGGAAAAGAGCAAGTTCAAGCAATTGAACTTAGAAGTGGTAGACCATTGGTGAGCAACACAAAGGAAGCCCCAAAGAGAGTAGAGAACACTGAGTCTAGTGCTCCACTGGAGTCTCTGCCAAACCAAGGTCAACCATCACCAAGCACATCAGGAGCAAGGCTGGAGCCAATCCTAGAGGAGATAGAAGAAATTCCAAGGCCTCCACCTATCCTAAGGCGACCTGAAGTGCCTGCATATGTGCCACCACCTCCATTTCCTCGAAGGCTAAAGAAAAAACAAGAACAGGAAGTGCACTTTAATAAATTTCTAGAAATTCTTAAGCAAGTGCATGTTAATATTCCTTTTGTAGAAGTTTTACAGTCTATGCCCTCTTATGTAAAGTTTTTGAAGGATATTATCACTAACAAGAGAATAATTGGTGAGTTTGAAACAGTAAATCTCACTGAGGAGTGCAGTGCCATACTCCAGAACAAGCTACCCAAGAAGGAGAAGGATCCTGGTTCCTTCACCTTACCAGTAGAGCTAGGAGGCAAGCACGTGGGCAGAGCTCTTTGTGACCTGGGAGCCAGCATAAACCTCATGCCCCTATCACTATTCCGCCAGCTAGGAATAGGAGAAGCACGTCCAACCACTGTCACTTTACAACTAGCAGACAGATCCATAACCTACCCTGAGGGTAAGATTGAGGATATTCTTGTAAAGGTTGACAAGTTTATTTTCCTTGCAGATTTCATTATCCTGGATTATGAAGCAGACAAGGAGGTCCCCATCCTATTAGGCAGACCATTTCTCGCCACAGGTAGGGCCCTGATAGATGTCCAAAAAGGTGAGCTCACGATGAGGGTTCATGATGAAGAGGTGAAATTTAGTGTGTATAAAGCCTTACGGTACCCCTCTGATTCTGAATCTTGTGCTAGCATGGACATTGTAGATTCACAAATGGAAGAACAGCTGGAGCATGTATTATTAACTAAGCATGCTAATGAATATGTACAATTAAATGTAGCTGATTTGAATGTATTTGAGATAATGGATATGCCTGTAGATACAACACAGCATGCATGTATAAATAATGACCTAACTGATAGATCTTTAAATCCTTTAAAACCATCCATTGAGCATCCACCTGTATTAGAATTGAAACCTCTGCCCACTCACCTCAAGTATGCATATTTAGGAAGTAATGAGACTTTACCTGTAATTATTTCTTCTAAATTAAGTGAAAAGCATGAGGTGGAACTGATTTTATTACTTAAGCAACATAGGAAGGCTATTGCATGGACTATTGCTGACATTAGAGGCATTAGCCCTTCTTATTGCATGCATAAGATCATATTAGAGGAAGAGCATACACCCCGAATAGATCACCAACGTAGGTTGAACCCCTCTATGAAAGAGGTAGTGAAAAAGGAAATAATAAAATGGTTAGATGCTGGTGTGATCTTCCCTATAGCTAGTAGCCAGTGGGTGAGTCCTATACAATGTGTACCTAAGAAGGGGGGGATGACTGTGGTAGTCAATGAGAACAATGAACTGATTCCAACAAGGACTATCACAGGATGGAGAGTTTGCATGGATTATAGGAAATTAAATAAGGAAACCAAAAAAGACCACTTCCCCCTACCATTCATTGACCAAATGTTAGATAGGATAGCTGGTAGAGCCTACTACTGCTTCTTAGACGGTTATTCAGGATATAACCAGATCACTATAGACCCCAAGGACCAAGAAAAGACTACCTTCACTTGCCCTTTTGGAACTTTTTCCTTTCGCAGAATGCCTTTTGGCTTATGCAATGCACCGGCAACATTCCAAAGGTGCATGTTGGCAATCTTCTCTGATTTGGATGAGTCCATGATAGAGATATTCATGGATGATTTCTCAGTCTTTGGGGATTCATTCACAAACTGTCTACAGAACTTAGGACAAGTCCTGGCTAGGTGTGAGGAGACCAACCTAGTCCTAAACTGGGAGAAGTGCCACTTCATGGTGGATGAAGGGATTGTCTTAGGTCATAGAGTGTCTAGGACAGGTGTAGAGGTCGATAGGGCCAAAATTGAAATAATAGAGAAATTGGTAGAACCTCAAAATGTAAAAGCCATTAGAAGTTTCTTAGGGCATGCAGGCTTCTATAGAAGGTTCATTAAGAACTTTTCTAAGATTTCCAAGCCTTTATGTGAGCTTCTAGAGCTTAACAAACCATTCATCTTCTCTAAAGAATGTTTCCTAGCCTGGAAAACCCTTAAGGAAGCACTAGTCACAGCACCTATTATAGTAGGGCCTAATTGGGAACTCCCCTTTGAGATGTTATGTGATGCAAGTGACTATGTTGTGGGGGTTATGTTAGGGCAAAAGATTGACAAGTTAACACACCCTGTATACTATGCTAGTAAGACACTTAATGAGGCACAATGTAATTACACAACTACTGAGAAGGAGATGCTAGCTGTAGTGTTTGCTTGTGAGAAGTTTAGGAATTACATTGTAGGCACTAGGACAATTGTGTACACTGACCATTCTGCTTTAAAATACCTTATGAGGAAAGCTGATGCCAAGCCTAGGTTGATTAGATGGGTTTTGCTGCTGCAAGAGTTTGATCTAGACATTAGAGATAAGAAAGGATGTGAAAATGTGGTTGCGGATCATCTTTCTAGATTACAGCATAATTGCGAAAAAATTGCGGAAACCGCAATTTCTTATGCTTTTATTGATGAACATGTCTTTGTATTGACTCATCGTGATAACGATGAGAAACCTTGGTTTGCTGACATTGCTAACTTCCTTGCATCGCAGGTACTACCAACTTTCAAGGGAGGACAAGAAAAGAAGAGGTTCCTTCATGAAGCAAGGAAATTCATATGGGATGATCCCACACTTTACAAGACATGTGCTGATGGTCTGCTAAGGAAGTGTGTTTCAGCTGCTGAGGCGAAGTCTGTGCTGCAGCACTGCCATACAGCACTGTTGCGTGCTCAGTGTAAAAGATAAATAAGCAATAAGGTAGAGAGAGCACTTAGAACATGCAAGCATACATGGTCTCACAGCAAGTAGTAAGTATATTTCATTCGTTTTTTTCCACAGAGACTTATGTTTAGCTATTCGCGAAGTGTATTTGTTAAGAAAGATGGGGTGGATTTGAAGGGGTAAAATTGGTTTTTAATTATCTAATTTTTGCTGAATGTGTAAAGGGATGCAACATAAACAAATTAAAGTTGAAATCAGACTCAAAGGACAAGAGATGGAATTGATAAACGAAGAAGAAAACAGCTAAACAGAATGATAAAATGGCAGAATTGCGAGGACCGCAATGTTACCGCAATTGAATAACAGCGAAAGTGTGTAAATGGGTGAATTTAAGGCTACTAATGACTATCCTATAGGCATTTTATTACGATTCTCAAGCACTGGATCAACTCTCTATACATCAAGCTCACTCTATCTCAAGTATCGTCCGATTCCATGCATTAGAGTCTTAAGTTTACTCGACTTCAAAGTAAGGTCTTAAGCATCTTGTTAAAACAGGAGTGTTTAGTTTGTACTAGGAAAACGCTTATTCCTAAGCCGTTTTCTGATTACCGTGAAAGGCTAGCATGATTATATGACTCTGAACTCTTACTCCTTCCAGAGGTTAGGAGTTCTTTGGACAAAATGGATGGCCAATCGAAATTGCCCGTGGGATGAAGCTTACATACAATCAATGTTTCGAAGGCGATCCTACATGCTTGGTTCACGTTTTTTAGCCTATAGTTCTGTCATTAGCATGCCCCTAAGTGACTTAGATACTCATGGATATATGGAGAACAGAAAGGGTAGATAAAACAGACATGCTTAGAAGAGAAATGTGCTTAAAACAGCAAGACAAAACCGTAGCAGAAAAAGGTGGAAACTGTGAAATGCAGAATTGTACTTTGATTACTTTGAGTGTTTGAACGACAAAGGAAAGCTTTGAAAGAAATGATTCCAAGACAGACAACAACGAAATGCAGTAAGTAAAACACTAAACTAGAACAACAACTAATCAAAGCTGGAAATGAGAAGAAAAAGACAGAAAAGCAGTAAAGGTTGCTTGAAAGCTTCGTTGCAGTCGCCTCGAATGAAAGGGATGAGAGGTCAGCCTTGCTTGGATGAATCCAATCGAGAGAGAAGAAGAATCTCCTCTCCTTCCTATCAGATTATCGATTCCAACAGCTGAGACTCCCACTCCAACAGACGGTAAAGGAAAACAGAGAGAAATGATGGACTGCGAGAAGACTTCTGCGCTTTGAATGATGATCAAACCTCCGACTTTGGCCCCCTTTTATAGTAGTTTGCAGGTGCGTTTGGGCCAAGGAGAACCATCAATCTTCAACGTCATATATCAGAATGGATGGAGGAGAAAGAACGAATCCCTGAAATTACGGAAATTAACAGAAAAAGATCAGTCAACTTACGGTTTTCACTTGAATAATTGCGGTCACCGCAATGTTTTCGCAATTCATTCGCAATGCTCATTTTTTCATTCTTTTCCTTCGGTTTTCAACCCTTTTTCTACCTATTGTACATAAGTCCTAGATTAGCTACCTTCTTCTAATTCTCATATTAAAGCATAGGTTTAGGCTAAATGTTATCAAAAACACCTAAAAGTGTACATCTTCCTAAGCTAAATGGGTCCTAAATAAGTCACTTTCAGAGACTTAACACACCCCCAAACTTAAGGTTTTGCTTGTCCTCAAGCATACTAAGGACTTACTTAGGCTTGTTATTTTATCTTCTTTGACCACTTACTGACTCCCCTATATCCCTATCTCTAGCAGTGCTGTCCTGTGACACACCTCTACGTTTAGAACTAACCTCTTATCAAGCTTCTTCTGACTTCACCTGCCTACTATACCTGCTGTTTTTATTAACCCCCTACTACTGATCTAGCTACTTTTATAATATCATGCCACTATCCCTAAGGTTTCAAATTCTACCAAGTTTTACTCCAGACTCAGTACATGCTTCTAGCTTATTTTTAATGTGTCTAGGATTCCTTAGAGTCATGCCAGTTTTAGTATTAACAGTGAGAGTGGTACTTTTAGAGAACAACCTAAACCCTGGCATCACTACATTGGATATACATTCATCTCCCTGGACAAACCTAAAAGCTACAACCTTGTGCTTAGCTCATTGAGGATCAGAGTTCTTTTTTTTTTTTTTGAATAGGACATCTAAGCCACAAGATTATAACTCCTAAGCATACATTCTTCTTCCCCTATTTCTCCCTTTTTCCTTTTTTACTTAGGTGAGGTCTCTTCTTGGGTTGCCTTTTAACGCAATGCACTTGTGGTTTACACACTTGGCACTGATTACTTAGCAACTTGAGAGAAACTCCCCTCTTTATTCTATTTTTCAACTTTTTTTTTTTCAGTTCATCATTTTATTTGTAAAGGAGAAGAAGAATGCTTATGTCCTAAGGAAGAGAGGAATGTTCCTAGGCCTAGGGTGGCCTCCCCCAAACTTAAACTACTCATTGTCCCCAATGAGTGTCTGAGGTGGCACACCCCCAAACTTGTCCTAGAAGCATCTAGTCTAAGGTAAAACAAAGAGAATCTAAAAATCCTAGACATAGGCAAAACATTCTAAGAGCAATTATTCCAGCAGTAGAAAATTTGAACATAACAGACAGTTTAAGGACTGATGGTTTATGCATGCTGAGCCCTATTCAGAGGCTAATTTAAACAATCAAAAGGATGTCCTATGACACTCATCCAGCATGCTTTAAGATCAGCTATATAAGGTAGTCATGCTAGCAGCAAAAGATAGAATTTTAACAGATCTCAGCCTAACTAAACAGACAGTCCAAAACATGCAATCAGGCACAAAAATTGCGGGAACCGCAATTTTTTCGCAATTCAATCAGGGCAGATATAACATCGATTTAGGCCCCTAAACATGCTTTTTCCAGTCACTTTAAGCTCGACAAAAATAAAACTAAATGAACCTACCTAGGCAGCTAATATCAGACTATCCTAAACAAAAGAAAAAACATAAAAATAAACATAAAAAACAGAGCAAAAATTGAGCATAATTCACATTGTCTATCAGAAAGCAGAAAATTGTTTTTGTTTTCTAAGGGAACAGCAATACTCCCTTCAGTGCACTTCAAACCAGCACTCAATTCTCGTCATCCTCATCAGGTTGTCTTGGTCTTGGGGGCACCCATGGAGTTAGAAGATTGGTAGGGAACTCAGGGAAGAGGCACCCCAGCTGGTCTGCAACTTCCTTGTCCCTCGCCTGCGCATAAGTGGCCCATTGAGCCATTCTTCTCTGCATATCCATTAAGCAGGCCATGGATAGAGACTGTTCAGCAGCCAGCCTATCCAGTTCAAACTCCATATTCCCCTTTCTTCTCAACCTCAGGTTAGCAGGCAGCTCCAAATGGCCTGTGTAAGCCATTTGCTGCTCCAAACGCTCGGTGGGGACTCCTGCAAGCAAACATAGCTTGGTTATGGTATTAGGGAAAAACAGTGGTCCCTTACCTTTCTTGGCGCATTCAGCAATGGCCGCAGTGATGACTTCTCCCACGTTAATTGTGAGACCTCTCATGATCGCATACACCAGCAGCGATCGGCTCTGGTTTATTGTTGTCTCGTGAGTCACCGGGGACAATCTCCTTCGCACGAACGAAAACCAAACAGCTGCCTTAGCCGTGAGGTTGGCACTCATGAGAGTGTGCCTCCCATTGCGTGACACGGTCCAAGAAGCTTCAGGCTGGCCAATAGTCCGAATGGCCTCTTCCAAAACTGCCTCAGTAGGCTCATCGACAATCCGTGCATAATCTGTATGAGTTTGGCCCTTGAGACCAAAGGCTTCATTGATGGCCTTGGCTGAGAAATCTACTTCTACCCCTCTGACCACAGACAGGCCATCCTCAGGGCTGAGCACATTGGCGTAGAAATCATACACCATGCTCGTGTATGCTGGATTAGGCGGTCTGCAGAATTCCTCCCAGCCGTGGTTGATCACCCCTGCGCGCAAGAACTGCGGCAGGTCAGCAGGTCGGTCGAGGAAGCCTTTCTCGTGCAGCAACTCCCTCTTCCTTAACTCAGCACCCCTGGATTCAGCATCAGATGAGACATACCTCACTGACTGAGGTTCGTCTTCAGGGTAGAGTTTGGCTTTCCCCTTATCTGCTGGCTTGGCTGACTCGGCAGCCTCAACCTTGAGCCTTTTGAGTGATGGCTCCGTGCTTTCTTTGTCTGCTGAAGGCACTCTCTTGGCCTTCTTCTTCTTCAGCTTCTTGGATCTCTTGGCCTTGACAATCTTGGCCTTCTTCTTCTTCTTAATGTTGATCTGCTGGAGGCATGCCCCCAACGTCTCCTCCATGGAATCATCCTGCTGTGCAGGAACATCAGGGCTGTGTTCCCTCATGGGAGAAAAGACTTCGTCTTCCCCAGCATCGCCACTGCCCTGCGTGGACTCTTGATAATCCCCGTATGGGAATTCAGGATCAGGCCGTGGAGAATTGTGCAATGGCGTGGGATTGTGCTCTGCTGATGGTGTCTGCGCAGAACTCAGTGGCGAAGACGGCAGTTCAGGACTCTGCGCTGCTGCAGGTGTTGGTTCAGAACCCTGAGGTGCTGGAGACAACTCGGAGCTCTGTGCAGGCGGTGACGACTCTGCGCTTGGCACTGGTTCAGATGGTGAAGGGCTGTGCGCAGGTGATGCGGATGGCGACGAACCTTCTCTGGCTGACTCGTGGGATGCACGATCAGTTTCTTGACTCTCCACAGAGGGAGTCTTTGCTGTGTTTGGTTCGGCGGCTATCTCGACACTCCACCGGCGTTTCTTGGGCGTGCCCGCTGGCTCAGATGGTCCAGCAGGGATCTCAGTGACAACCCTCCACTTCTTCCTACGGATAGGAAGCTTAGGAAGAGGTCCGGTGCGAACGGCACCATCATCTGCAAGGGTGAGCAGTGCTTCCCTCGCAGCCGCTTCAGCTGCGTCATCAGCCTTCTTCTTGGCTGCGGATCTTTCAGCCCGTGTGGACACCATTGTCGAATCTTGGTGATCTTGAGAGTAGAATCAAAGATGAAAAGAATCGCAGAGTTCTTGGAAATCAGAGAATGAGAGAATCGTATCGATCGAGCGCTTTCCAACGGATATAAAGGCAACGGAAAAAATCCCAACGACTCTTTTTTGCGAATCCAGCAATTCCAGCGCAATTCCAGGGATATTTTTTCATCAAAATCTCAAACTTTGCTCGTCCGTATCTTTTATTTGGCTCAACCGTTTCTTGATTTTAAAAGCTGGATTTACTCTCCTTGATCCCCTCTTTCGAATCCCTGCAAAAACAAATAAAAAAAACATTAAATACGCAATTAAAATCACACCACAAAACATACAAACGATAATCGGAAAAACAGAAAAAAATAAACTAAGGCATTGGCCTTGACTAAACGAGCACAGTAACCACTCGTTCTCTCTCGTTTTTAACTTCATGCTTCACGCAAGAGGAAGGCCGAGAGAGTCTTCACATCTCCTTCCTCATAGTAGTGCTTCAATCTAGCACCATTTACCATAAAAGGCTGTCCTTGCTGCAAGTTCTTTATCTCTATCGCACCATGAACAAAGACATCAGTAATAACAAATGGACCCGACCATCTGGACTTTAGTTTGCCTGGAAATAACTTTAATCGTGAGTTAAATAATAGGACAAGTTGGCCTTTCCTAAAGTCTTTGATCCTAAGTCTACTGTCGTGCCATATTTTGGTCTTTTCTTTATACATTTTGGCATTCTCATAAGCCATATGCCTAAGCTCATCAAGCTCATGTATTTGCAAAGACCTCAGTGTCCCCGCATCCTTTACACAAAAATTCAATTCCTTCATGGCCCAAAATGCTTTGTTTTCTAACTCAAGTGGTAAGTGACAAGCCTTGCCATATACCAGCCTATAAGGGGACATTCCTAGAGGTGTCTTATATGCTGTCCTATAAGCCCAGAGTGCATCCTCAAGCTTAAATGACCAGTCTTTTCTATTAGGTTTGACTACCTTTTCTAGGATGTTCTTTATCTCCCTATTGGAAATTTCAGCTTGGCCATTCGAGTGTGGGTGGTAGGGAGTGGCTACTCTATGTCTAATGTTATATTTAGCCAATACTTTCTCCATAGCCTTATTAATGAAATGTGACCCCTCATCACTAATGATAGCACGAGGAGTCCCAAATCTAGTGAAAATGTGCCTATGCAAGAAGTTAGTGACTGTTTTAGCATCATTATTAGGACATGCTTTGGCCTCTACCCACTTGGACACATAATCCACTGCCACTAATATGTACAGGTTACCTGATGATGGAGGGAATGGTCCCATGAAGTCAATGCCCCACACATCAAAGAGCTCCAACTCTAAAATGTACGTGAGGGGCATCTCATCCTTGCGACTGAGGTTACCTGTCCTTTGGCACTCATCACAGCTGTGGGCATAGTTGTGGGCATCCTTGAAGATTGTTGGCCAATAGTAGCCACTCAGAAATACCTTCGCAGCTGTTCTTTGACCACCAAAGTGTCCACCATAAGGAGATGAGTGACAGTGCTGCAGCACAGACTTCGCTTCAGCAGCTGAAACACATTTCCTTAGCAAGCCATCAGCACAGGTTCTGTAAAGTGTGGGGTCATCCCAGATGAATTTCCTTGCTTCATGAAGGAACCTCTTCTTCTCTTGTCCTCCCTTGAACACTGGTAATACCTGTGATGCACGGAAGTTAGCAATGTCAGCAAACCAAGGTTCCTCATCGTTATCACGATGAGCCAAAGCAAAGACATGTTCATCAATAAAAGCATCAGAAATTGCGGTCTCCGCAATTTTTTCGCAATTGTGCTGCAATCGAGACAGGTGATCTGCAACCACATTTTCACATCCTTTCTTGTCCCGAATGTCCAAATCAAATTCCTGCAGCAATAACACCCACCTAATCAACCTAGGCTTGGCATCAGCCTTTCTCATAAGATATTTCAAGGCAGAATGGTCAGTGTATACAATTGTCCTAGTGCCTACAATATAGTTTCTGAATTTTTCGCAAGCAAACACTACAGCAAGCATCTCTTTTTCAGTAGTTGTATAATTACATTGAGCCTCATTCAAGGTCTTACTAGCATAATAGACAGGGTGTGTTAGCTTGTCAATCTTCTGTCCTAACATGACCCCTACAGCATAGTCACTGGCATCACATAACATCTCAAAGGGAAGATCCCAATTCGGTCCTACTATGATAGGGGCTGTGACTAGTGCTTTCTTAAGAGTGGTCCAAGCTACTACACATTCCTTAGAGAAGATGAAGGGTCTATTTAGCTCTAATAGCTCACACAGAGGCTTGGCTATCTTAGAAAAGTCCTTAATGAACCTTCTGTAGAAGCCAGCATGCCCTAAGAAGCTTCTAATGGCTTTGACATTCTGGGGCTCTACCAACTTCTCTATGATCTCAATCTTGGCCCGATCAACTTCCACACCTGCCCTTGACACTCTGTGTCCTAAGACAATCCCCTCATCTACCATAAAATGGCACTTTTCCCAATTTAGGACTAGGTTGGTCTCCTCACACCTAGCCAGGACTTGTCCTAAGTTTTCTAGACAGGTTTTAAATGAATCCCCAAAAACTGAGAAGTCATCCATGAATATTTCTATCATGGACTCATCCAACTCGGAGAAGATTGCCATCATGCACCTTTGGAAAGTTGCCGGTGCATTGCATAAGCCAAAAGGCATTCTGCGAAAGGCAAACGTTCCAAAAGGGCAAGTGAAGGTGGTCTTCTCTTGATCCTTAGGGTCTATAGTAATTTGATTATAGCCTGAATAGCCATCTAAGAGACAATAGTAGGCTCTACCAGCTATTCTGTCTAGCATCTGGTCAATGAACGGTATAGGGAAATGGTCTTTTTTAGTCTCTTTATTTAATTTTCTGTAATCCATACACACTCTCCACCCTGTGACAGTCCTTGTTGGAATCAGTTCGTTGTTCTCATTGACTACCACAGTTATTCCCCCCTTTTTAGGTACACATTGGATGGGGCTCACCCACTGGCTACTAGCTATTGGGAAGATCACTCTTGCATCTAACCATTTTATTATTTCCTTCTTTACTACATCTTTCATAGAGGGGTTCAGCCTACGCTGGTGATCTACCCTAGGTGTGTGCTCTTCCTCTAGTATAATTTTGTGCATGCAATAAGAAGGGCTAATGCCTCGAATATCAGCAATAGTCCATGCTATAGCCTTCCTATGTTGCTTAAGCAGTAAAATTAATTCACCCTCATGCTGTTCACTTAGTTTAGAAGAAATAATTACAGGCAGTGTATCATTATTTCCTAAATATGCATATTTGAGGTGAGTGGGTAGTGGTTTAAGTTCTAAAACAGGTGGATTCTCAATGGAGGGCTTTAACGGATTTACAGTTCTATCAGTTAAATCTATATTCATACATACATGCTGTGGGTTATCTACAGGCATATCCATTATGTCAGATATATTTAAGTCAGCTATATCTAATCCTACATATTCATTGGCATGTTTGGTTAATAATACATGCTCTAATTGTTCTTCCATTAAAGAATCAATAACGTCCATACTAGCACAGGATTCAAGGTCAGAGGGGTACCTTAAAGCTTTATATACACTAAACTTTACCTCTTCATCATGAACCCTCATAGTAAGCTCACCTTTTTGGACGTCTATAAGTGCCCTACCTGTGGCTAGAAATGGTCTACCTAGCAGGATGGGGACTTCCTTGTCTGCCTCATAGTCCAGGACAATGAAATCTGCAAGGAAAATAAATTTGTCAACTTTAACTAGAATATCCTCAATCTTACCTTCTGGATATGCGATGGATCTGTCTGCTAGTTGTAAAGTGACTGTGGTTGGACGTGCTTCTCCCATTCCCAACTGGCGGAATAGGGACAGGGGCATGAGATTTATGCTGGCGCCCAGGTCACAAAGCGCTCTGCCCACGTGCTTGCCTCCAAGTTCTACAGGCAAGGTGAAGGAACCAGGATCCTTCTCCTTCATGGGCAGCTTGTTCTGGAGGATGGCACTGCACTCCTCGGTGAGGTTTACTGTTTCAAACTCACCAATTATTTTTTTGTTAGTAATAATGTCCTTCAAAAACTTTACATAAGAAGGCATAGACTGTAAAACTTCTACAAAAGGAATGTTAACATGCACTTGCTTAAGTATTTCTAAGAATTTATTAAAATGAACTTCCTGTTCTTGCTTCTTCTTAAGCCTTCGAGGGTATGGAGGTGGTGGCACATATGCAGGCACGTCAGGTCGCCTTATGACAGGTGGAGGTCTTGGAATTTCTTCTATCTCCTCAACAATTGGCTCTAGCCTGGCTCCTGATGTGCTAGTCGGTGGTGGACCTTGGTTTGGCAGAGACTCCAGTGGAGCACTAGACTCAGTGTTCTCTACTCTCTTTGGTGTGTCCTTTCTGTTGCTCACCAATGGTCTTCCACTCCTAAGTTCAATTGCTTGAACTTGCTCTTTGCCATCTCTCCTTGGTACCTCGGTGTCAGCAGGGAGTCTACCTTGGGGCCTACTTTTAAGTTCATTGGCTAATTGGCCTATTTGGTTTTCCAGGCTCCTAAGAGTAGCTTGCTGGCTCTGAAGAGTAGCATCATTCTTAGCTATGTATTCCTTGAGTAGGCTTTCTACAGAAGATCCTACAGGTTGATTGTAAGGTTTTTGGTACATTGACTGGTTATGTTGGGGAGTGAAACCAGGTGTTCCACTCGGTCTAGGTTGGTTAGAATTTTGGTTAGTGCTTTGTTGGCCACCCCATGACAGGTTAGGGTGGTTTCTCCAACCAGGGTTGTAAGTTTGTGAGTAGGGGTTATTCCTGGGCTGCTGCTGGCTTCCAACATAGCAGACTGAGGATGGATTCCCAGGGCAGTATTCATATGGGTGCCCTTCCCCACAGAATCCACAGATAGGTGCCTCGCCTTGACTTGGTTGGGTGCCCATTGACATGGCTGTGGCGGTATTGGCACTGGTTTGGAGATTGGCCTGAGCCATTTGCTTAACTAGGTTGGTCAGGGCATTTATTTGGGTGCTCATGGCGCTTAGAGCATCATTGTCTTGAGCCCTAGTTGGCTCTACTGGATCGTCTGACCACCTACAATGAGATGTTGAGATCTTCTCCAAGATCTCATAAGCTTCGTTGTAACTCTTGGACAACATGGAACCACCAGCAGATGAATTTAGAACTTGTCTGGTGCTGGGGTTGCATCCTTTAAAGAAGACTTCTATTTGGATACACCATGGAATGCCATGGTGTGGACATTTAATGAGAAGGTCTTTGAATCTTGTCCAAGCTTCGTGAAGGGACTCACTTGGAGCTTGTTTGAACTTTATGATATCATCACGAAAGGTTGAATTCCTATCTGGTGGGAAATATTTGACTAGGAATTTTTCTGCTAAATCTGTCCAATTGAGGACAGATCCTGAGGGTAAAGAATTTAACCATGTTTTGGCTTTGTCCCTTAAAGAGTAAGGGAAAAGATATAACCTCAGGGCTTCTTGGGAAACTCCAGGGATTAGGAATGTGTCACTAACTCCTAGGAAGTTCCTAAGGTGGTTATGGGGGTCCTCATTTTCTATTCCAAAGAATTGTCCCACAGTGGACAACATTTGGAACATCACTGGTTTTAACTCGAATGAGTTGGCAGTGATTTCAGGACGGATTATGCTGGGGTTCAGCTCCCCAGGCATAGGTACTAGGTATGAAAGGATGGCGCTATCCTTGTCATTCGCTATTTCAATGGGATTGCGAGTGACAGGCACCAGGTTTTGATTTACTCCAGCCATTTCTTCTTGAGGTAATTGCGGAGGAATTGTAGTTTCTGCAATGATTGGGGGTAAAAGGGTTTGTTTAAAGAGACGTTTCTTGGCTCTATTTCTAGCTTTAAATAATCTCTCGGGCTCAGGGTTGAACTCTAGATCACTAGATGGAGTCTCATTCATAAACTACCCTAAATGGTACCTGAAAAAGAAATAAAGATGGATCAAATTCAATGGAAAATAACTTGATGTTTCAAACTTAACAAACTTCGTTTTCACTTAAAATAAGTCCCCGGCAGCGGCGCCAAAAACTTGTTGCGTGCTCAGTGTAAAAGATAAATAAGCAATAAGGTAGAGAGAGCACTTAGAACATGCAAGCATACATGGTCTCACAGCAAGTAGTAAGTATATTTCATTCGTTTTTTCCACAGAGACTTATGTTTAGCTATTCGCGAAGTGTATTTGTTAAGAAAGATGGGGTGGATTTGAAGGGGTAAAATTGGTTTTTAATTATCTAATTTTTGCTGAATGTGTAAAGGGATGCAACATAAACAAATTAAAGTTGAAATCAGACTCAAAGGACAAGAGATGGAATTGATAAACGAAGAAGAAAACAGCTAAACAGAATGATAAAATGGCAGAATTGCGAGGACCGCAATGTTACCGCAATTGAATAACAGCGAAAGTGTGTAAATGGGTGAATTTAAGGCTACTAATGACTATCCTATAGGCATTTTATTACGATTCTCAAGCACTGGATCAACTCTCTATACATCAAGCTCACTCTATCTCAAGTATCGTCCGATTCCATGCATTAGAGTCTTAAGTTTACTCGACTTCAAAGTAAGGTCTTAAGCATCTTGTTAAAACAGGAGTGTTTAGTTTGTACTAGGAAAACGCTTATTCCTAAGCCGTTTTCTGATTACCGTGAAAGGCTAGCATGATTATATGACTCTGAACTCCTACTCCTTCCAGAGGTTAGGAGTTCTTTGGACAAAATGGATGGCCAATCGAAATTGCCCGTGGGATGAAGCTTACATACAATCAATGTTTCGAAGGCGATCCTACATGCTTGGTTCACGTTTTTTAGCCTATAGTTCTGTCATTAGCATGCCCCTAAGTGACTTAGCTACTCATGGATATATGGAGAACAGAAAGGGTAGATAAAACAGACATGCTTAGAAGAGAAATGTGCTTAAAACAGCAAGACAAAACCGTAGCAGAAAAAGGTGGAAACTGTGAAATGCAGAATTGTACTTTGATTACTTTGAGTGTTTGAACGACAAAGGAAAGCTTTGAAAGAAATGATTCCAAGAAAGACAACAACGAAATGCAGTAAGTAAAACACTAAACTAGAACAACAACTAATCAAAGCTGGAAATGAGAAGAAAAAGACAGAAAAGCAGTAAAGGTTGCTTGAAAGCTTCGTTGCAGTCGCCTCGAATGAAAGGGATGAGAGGTCAGCCTTGCTTGGATGAATCCAATCGAGAGAGAAGAAGAATCTCCTCTCCTTCCTATCAGATTATCGATTCCAACAGCTGAGACTCCCACTCTCGCAATGTTACCGCAATTGAATAACAGCGAAAGTGTGTAAATGGGTGAATTTAAGGCTACTAATGACTATCCTATAGGCATTTTATTACGATTCTCAAGCACTGGATCAACTCTCTATACATCAAGCTCACTCTATCTCAAGTATCGTCCGATTCCATGCATTAGAGTCTTAAGTTTACTCGACTTCAAAGTAAGGTCTTAAGCATCTTGTTAAAACAGGAGTGTTTAGTTTGTACTAGGAAAACGCTTATTCCTAAGCCGTTTTCTGATTACCGTGAAAGGCTAGCATGATTATATGACTCTGAACTCTTACTCCTTCCAGAGGTTAGGAGTTCTTTGGACAAAATGGATGGCCAATCGAAATTGCCCGTGGGATGAAGCTTACATACAATCAATGTTTCGAAGGCGATCCTACATGCTTGGTTCACGTTTTTTAGCCTATAGTTCTGTCATTAGCATGCCCCTAAGTGACTTAGCTACTCATGGATATATGGAGAACAGAAAGGGTAGATAAAACAGACATGCTTAGAAGAGAAATGTGCTTAAAACAGCAAGACAAAACCGTAGCAGAAAAAGGTGGAAACTGTGAAATGCAGAATTGTACTTTGATTACTTTGAGTGTTTGAACGACAAAGGAAAGCTTTGAAAGAAATGATTCCAAGACAGACAACAACGAAATGCAGTAAGTAAAACACTAAACTAGAACAACAACTAATCAAAGCTGGAAATGAGAAGAAAAAGACAGAAAAGCAGTAAAGGTTGCTTGAAAGCTTCGTTGCAGTCGCCTCGAATGAAAGGGATGAGAGGTCAGCCTTGCTTGGATGAATCCAATCGAGAGAGAAGAAGAATCTCCTCTCCTTCCTATCAGATTATCGATTCCAACAGCTGAGACTCCCACTCCAACATACGGTAAAGGAAAACAGAGAGAAATGATGGACTGCGAGAAGACTTCTGCGCTTTGAATGATGATCAAACCTCCGACTTTGGCCCCCTTTTATAGTAGTTTGCAGGTGCGTTTGGGCCAAGGAGAACCATCAATCTTCAACGTCATATATCAGAATGGATGGAGGAGAAAGAACGAATCCCTGAAATTACGGAAATTAACAGAAAAAGATCAGTCAACTTACGGTTTTCACTTGAATAATTGCGGTCACCGCAATGTTTTCGCAATTCATTCGCAATGCTCATTTTTTCATTCTTTTCCTTCGGTTTTCAACCCTTTTTCTACCTATTGTACATAAGTCCTAGATTAGCTACCTTCTTCTAATTCTCATATTAAAGCATAGGTTTAGGCTAAATGTTATCAAAAACACCTAAAAGTGTACATCTTCCTAAGCTAAATGGGTCCTAAATAAGTCACTTTCAGAGACTTAACAAGCACCCTATGGTGGACATTTTGGTGGCCAAAGAACAGCTGCAAAGGTGTTCCAGAGTGGCTACTATTGGCCAACAATCTTCAAGGATGCCCACAACTATGCCCACAGCTGTGATGAATGCCAGAGAACAGGTAACCTTAGCCGAAAGGATGAGATGCCTCTCACTTACATCTTAGAGTTGGAGCTCTTTGATGTGTGGGGCATCGACTTCATGGGACCATTTCTCCCATCATCAGGTAACCTTTACATATTGGTAGCAGTAGACTATGTATCTAAGTGGGTAGAGGCCATAGCATGTCCAAATAATGATGCCAAAACAGTCATAAGATTCTTGCATAGACATATTTTTACTAGATTTGGGACACCTCGTGCTATAATCAGTGATGAGGGGACACATTTCATTAACAAAGCTATGGAGAGAGTGTTGGCTAAGTATAATATTAGACATAGAGTAGCCACCCCTTATCACCCACACTCGAATGGCCAAGCTGAAATTTCAAATAGGGAGATTAAAAACATACTAGAAAAAGTGGTCAAACCCAATAGAAAAGATTAGTCGTTTAAACTCGAGGATGCACTTTGGGCATATAGAACTGCATATAAGACACCCCTAGGTATGTCTCCTTATAGACTTGTGTACGGCAAAGCATGTCACTTACCATTCGAGTTAGAAATTAAAGCATTTTGGGCCCTAAAAGAGTTGAATTACTGCGTGACTGATGCGGGAACATTGCGGTCTTTGCAATTACATGAGCTTGATGAGCTTAGGCATATGTCTTATGAAAATGCTAAAATGTATAAGGAAAAGACTAACATTTGGCACGACAGTAGACTTAGGATTAAGGACTTCAAGAAAGGCCAGCTTGTCTTATTATTTAACTCACGATTGAAATTATTTCCAGGCAAACTTAAGTCTAGATGGTCAGGTCCATTTGTAATAACTAATGTGTTTGTTCATGGTGCAATCGAGATAAAGAACCTGCAACAAGGACAACCATTCATGGTTAATGGTGCAAGATTGAAGCACTACTATGAGGAAGGAGATGTGAAGACTCTCTCGGCCTTCCTCTTGAATGAGACGTGAAAACAAGAACGAGAGAGGACGAGTGATCACTGTGCTCGTCCATGCGAGGCTCATGCCTTAGTTTATTTTTTGCGATTTTTCGGTTCCTGTTTGTGTATATTTTTGTGTGATTTTAATTATGAATTTGATGTTGATTTTATTTCTTTTTGTAGGGAATCAATAGAGGGAATCAAGGAGATAAAATCAAGCTAAAAAAATCGAGGAGATATTGGGCCAAATCAAAGATTCAGTTAAGAGAAGATTGGCATTTAAAATCAGAAAATCTCCAACGGTCACTAAAATTGCGCTGGATTTGCAAAATCCGCAACGGAAAAGAGCCGTTGGGATTTCCATCATTATTTATATCCGTTAGAGGCGCGATGATCCGTACGATTTCCCCATTATCTGAACTCCAAGAAATCTCTCTTCCTCTTCATCTGCAATTCCTCTTTCCAGATTTCTACGCTTCCACCATGGTGCTAACAAGAGCTGAGAGGTCTGCGTCCAAGAAGAGGGCTGACGACGCTGAAACTGCTGCGAGGGAAGCACTTCTTGCCCTTGCAGACGCTGAGGATGCGCGCACTGAACGACTCCCCAAACTGCCGATCCACAAGAAGAAGTGGAAGGTAGTTACGGAGATACCTGCTGGACCCTCTGAACCAGCAGGAACACCCAAGAAACGCAAGTGGAGCATGGCGGTGGCTGAAGAAGCGAGCAAGAAAAAGACTCCCTCTGTGGAGAGTCAAGAAAGTGACCGTCGGTCACACGAGTCAGCCAAGCAGAGCTCTTCGCCATCTCCACCAGAGCGAAGCCCTGAGCTTCCTCCATCACCGCAGAGTTCTGAACATACCCCACCAGCAGAGAGCCCTGAAGCATCACCCACTTCCCCACAACCTGACCCTGAATTTCCATATGGAGAGTATCAAGAATCGACGCAGGGCAGTGGGGAAGCTGAGGAAGAAGAGGTCTTCTCTCCTTTGAGGGAAGCCAGCCCTGAGAGCCCTGCGCAGAGGGATGATTCGATGGACGAAACGCTGGGGGATTGCCTCCAGCAGATCACAACCAAGGCGAGGTTGAAGAAGAAGAAGGCCGCCAAGGTTGTCAAGGCCAAACGGCCCAAGAAGTCAAAGAAAAAGAAAACCAAGAGGGCGCCTTCATCAGAGAAGGAGAGTGATGAGCCGTCGCTGAAGAAGCTCAAGATTGAGGCTGCTGAGTCAGCCAAACCAAAAGACAAAGGGAAAGCCAAGCTTTACCCTGAAGATGAGCCTCAATCAGTGAGGTACGTGTCTTCTGACGCTGAATCTAGAGGCATTGAGCTGAGGAAAAGGGAACTGCTGCACGAGAAGGGATTCCTAGACGCACCTGCTGACCTGCCGCAATTCTTGCGCGCAGAAATCACGAATCACGGCTGGGAGGAGTTGTGCAGACCACCCAATCCAGCCTACTCCAGCATGGTGTATGACTTTTACGCCAATTTGATGAATCCTGAGGATGGCCTGTCTGTGGTCAGAGGAGTTGAGGTGGACTTCTCAGCGAAGGCGATCAACGAAGCCTATGGCCTCAAGGGCCAAAAACACACTGATTATTCAAGGATCGTTGATGAGCCAACAGAAGCTGTTCTGGAGGAGGCCATTCGGATCATTGGTCAGCCAGAGGCATCGTGGACAGTATCGCGCAATGGGAGGCACACTCTCATGAGTGCCAACCTCACAGCCAAGGCGGCTGTCTGGTTTTCCTTCGTGCGGAGGAAGCTGTCCCCAGTGACCCATGAGACCACCATCAACCAGAGCAGATCGCTGCTAGTCTACGCGATCATGCGAGGTCTCACGATCAACGTGGGCGAGGTCATTGCAGCTTCAATTGCTGACTGCGCCAAGAAGGGTAAGGGACCACTTTTCTTTCCTAATACAATTACTAAGCTCTGCTTACGTGCAGGGGTCCCAATCGAGCGAATGGAAAGGCAGCTGGCCTACACAGGGCACTTGGAGTTGCCTACAGACTTGAGGATGCGAAGGAAGGGGAACATGGAGTTCGAGCTGGATGGTTTGGCTGCTGCTCAGTCTCTGTCCATGGCATGCCTGATGGATTTGCAGAAGAGGATGGCTCAATGGGCCACATATGCGCAGGCACGGGACAAGGAGGTCGCTGACCAATTGGGATGCATCTTCCCTGAATTTCCCACGAACCTAATGACCCCATGGGCGCCACCAACACCAAGAAGGAATGATGAAGATGAGGACATCTGAGTGCTAGGCACTCAAGGGATAATTGCTGTTCCCTTAAAATAGAAAAAATCAAACTGTTTTTTTTTACCATGTGAATTATGCTGTTTTGAGTTAATATTTTGATCTATTTTAGTTCTTTAGTGTTAATTTTTAAATTTGTTTAGTGTAGTCTGATGATAGCTGAATAGGTAGATTAGTTTAGTTTCATTTTTGTATAGCTTGACTGACTGGAAAAAGCATGCATAGGGGCCCTGATCACTGATATATCTGCCCTGTATCTATTGCGAAATAATTGCGGAAACCGCAATTTTTATTAGTAAATGCATGTTTTTGACCGACTGTTTAGCTAGGCTGGATCTGTTTCAATTTTGTATTTTGCCGCTATCATGACTACTCTATATAGCTTATCTCAAAGCATGCTGGATGAGTGTCATTGGACACCCTTTGATAGTTTAAATTAGCCTCTTAAAAGTGCTCAGCATGCATAGCTTTAAGTCCTTACCTGCCTGTTTTTTCAAATTTCTGCTGCTGTGATATTTACTTTTAAAATGTTCTGTCTATGCCTAGGGCTTTTAGATTCTCTTTGTTTTACCTTAGACTAGATGCTTCTAGGACAAGTTTGGGGGTGTGCTACCTCAGACACTCATTGGGGACAATTAGTAGTTTAAGTTTGGGGGAGGCCACCCTAGGCCTAGGAACATTCCTCTCTCCCTTAAAAGCATAAGCATTCTTCTTCTCCTTTACAAAAAAAATGATGAGCTGAAAAAAAAATGAAAAATAGAACAAAGAGGGGTGTCTCTCTTAGGTTGTTGAGTAATCAGTGCCAAGTGTGTAACCCACAAGTGGCATTGCATCAAAAGGCAACCAAAGGAGAGGCTCCACCTAAGTAAGAAAGAAAGAAAAAAGGAAGAAGTAGGGAAGAAGAATGTATACCTAGGAGTTGCAACTTTGTGGCTTAGATGTCCTGAATAAAAAAGAACTCTGATCCTCAATTAGCTGAGCACAAAGTTGTAGCTTGTAGGGGTGTTTAGGGAGATGAATGTATGTCCAATGTAGTGATGCCAGGGTTTAGGTTGTTCTCTAAAAGTACTACTGTCACTGTTAATACTAAGACTGGCATGACTCTAAGGAATCCTAGGCAAGGCAAAAATAAAAACTAGAAGCATGTACTGAGTCTGGGGTAAAGCTAGGTAGAATTTGAAACCTTAGGGATAGATGCACGATATGATAAAAGCAAGTAGACCAGTCGTAGGGAGTTAATGAAACAGTAGGAGTATTAGGCGTGCGAAGTCAGAAGAAGCTAGATAAGAGGATAGTTTTAAACATAGAAGTATGTCACAGGACAACACTGCTATAGATAGGAGTGTGGGGGAGTCAGTAAGTGGTTAAAGAAGATGAACAGCAGCCTAGGCAAGTCCTTAGATTGCTCGAGGACGAGCAAAACCTTAAGTTTGGGGGTGTGTTACGTCTCCAAAAGTGACCTTTTTAGGACTTATTTAGCTTAGAAAAGATGTACACTCTTAGGTGTTTTTGATAGGATTTAGCTTAAACCTATGCTTATATATGAGATTTAGAAGAAGGTAGCTAAATTAGGACTTGTGTGCAAAAGGAAAGAAAAGGATTAAAAACCGAAGTTAAAAGAAGGAAAAATGAGCATTGCGGCAGCATTGCGGAAACATTGCTGAAACCGCAATGTTTCAAGTGAAATCCGTAAGTTGACTGATCTTTTTCTGTTATTTTCCGTTATTTCAGGGATTCGTTCTTTCTCCTCCATCCATTTTGAAGTACGACGTTGAGGATGGATGGTTCTCCTTGGCCCAAACGCACCTGCAAATTACTATAAAAGGGGGTCAAAGTAGAGGGTTTGATCATCATCCGAAAGCGTAGAAGCCTCTTCGCAGCTCCATCTTTTCTCCTGTTTTTCTTCTCCGTCTGTTGGTGTGAGAGGTTCAGCTGTTGGAATCGACAATCTGATAGGAAGGAGAGAAGATTCCTCTTCTCTCCCGATTGGATTCATCCAAGCAAGGCTACCCTTTCTCTCCCTTCAGCCGAGGCGTTTCCAACGAGGCGTTCAAGCTTATTTACTGCTTTCTGTCTTTCATTTCTAATTTTCAGTTCTGCTTTGTTGTTGTTTCCCTTCTAGTAGCTAGTTCATTGCATTTCGTTGCTTTCTGTCTTTATGTTATTTACTTTAAACTTCCTTCTGTTCATTCAAACAATCAAGTAATCAAAGCTCAATTCATTATTTCACAATTTCTCTCTTTTGCTGCTTCTGTTTTACCTTGCTATTTTAAGCTTATTTCTCTTCTAAGCATGTCTTCTTCATCTCTTATTTCTGTTCTCCCTATATCCATGAGTAACTAAGTCACATAGGGGCATGCTAATGACAATACTATAGGCTAAAAGACGTGAACCAAGCATGTAGGATAGCTCTCGAAGCATTGATTGTATGTAAGCTTCATCCCACGGGCAATTTCGATTGGCCATCCATTTTGTCCAAAGAACTCCTAACCTCTGAAAGGAGTAAGAGTTCAGAGTCATACACTCATGCTAGCCTTTCAAGGTAGCCAGAAAACGACCTAGGAATAGGCGTTTTCCTAGTACAAACCATATCTTTCTGCTTTAATAAGATGCTTAAGACCTTACTTGGACATGAGTAAACTAAAGAATCTAATGCATGAAATCGAAAGATACATGAGATTGAGTTAGTTTGATGCATAGTGAGTTGATCCAGTGCTTGAGAATCGTATAAAAATGCCTATAGAGGAGTCGTTAGTAGCCCTTGTTTCTCCATTTTACACACTTTCGCTGTTAGTCACATTGCGGTAGAATTGCTGTTCTCGCAATTCTGCTAAGTTAAAATTTCGGTTTAGCTATTTTCCTCTTCGTTTATTAATCTCTTCTCTTTTCATTTGAGTTTATCATTGACTTGCACTTGTTTATGTTGCTACCCTTTACATATTCCTTAGGACTTAGACAATTTAAAACCAATTCTACCCCATCAAATCCACCCATTCTTTCTTAACAATACACTTCACGAGTAGCTAATAATAAATCTCTGTGGGAAAACGAATGAAAAAATACTTACTACTTGCTTACAAGATCATGTATGCTTACATGTTCTGAGTGCTCTCTCTCTTTTATTGCTATTTATTTCACACATTGAGCACGCAACACCTTTCATGGTAACCAGAGAGTGATCTAGGAATAGGTGCTTTCCTAGCACGTTTAATAGCATGCAATCATCAATAGGTTCTTAGCCTTACTTGGATATGAGTAACTTATGAATCTAATGCATATAATTGGAAGATGTATGAGATCTAGCTGAATACGATGCATGTAATGCTTGTTCACTGCTGAATGATCATGGTTTCTGCCTATGGAGGATTCTTAGCCAACCTTGCTGTCTTTATCTTAGATTTTACTTATTTGTTAATCTGTTGCTAGTTTATTGCGAAAGTGTTGCGAGACCCGCAATACTATTTTCTATTCTGCAAGTTGTTATTATTTCAGCATTTTCGCTATTTACTTGTTTCTGCATTTTGTATGTTTTGTCGTTATTTCAGCAACCCAACCAACAACATTTTGTCACCGGTTACATTTTTCTTCAATCAATCTGTACTTAGCATAAACTTAATCAAATCTCTATGGGAAAATGATATAAAATATACTTATCACTTGCTGCAGACCATGCATACTTGCATGATCTGAGTGCTCTTCGCATCTAATTTACACACACTGAGCACGCAACACATATTACAAGAGCATGTTAGATTGATTGGAATTGACGGCTTTGATTTCTAGCATGTTCCTTAGTTAAAAATTGTGATGTCGTGCCTCTCACAATTGACAAGTAACATGGATTGATGGTGCCATTGAATGCATAGGCTTCCTTGTGTTCTTGACATTCATCCTTCTTGAAGAACTAATTAAAATCGATAAACTAATTTGGCTTCCAATTTAGACAATCGTCGTGATTAGCCCGTTGCTATCGATTTGTCTTGGGAGAGCGTTGACCCCCAATGTCCAATCACTATGCTTAATTAGCACATTTATTTGATTTAATTATTATCCATGGGGCGTGTTTAATTTGATTTATCAATTTAGGCGAATTGCGTGTTAATCTATATGTTTAGCCAATATTTCCGTTAGTCTGTGATCCGAAAATTGGCTAATTCTTAGTTCCAAGCATCCCAAAACGAACGCTCCGTTAGATTAATTTTTTCCCTATTGTGTGATTTTTCCGTTAGCATAATTGGAACTATTTTTTCCCCAAAAATTCCCCCAAATTTATTCATTTCTTTAGTTTGCAAGTTTAATTAAAATTAAGTTGAGATTAGCATAATTCCCTGTGGATCGACCCCGTTATCATTAGGCTACTAATTGCTCGGTGAAATCGG
The DNA here is from genome assembly GCA_028017165.1 of Herpetospermum pedunculosum. NCBI lineage: Eukaryota > Viridiplantae > Streptophyta > Magnoliopsida > Cucurbitales > Cucurbitaceae > Herpetospermum > Herpetospermum pedunculosum. Next base: position 24,998,036 of record CM051524.1, on the reverse strand, counting down.
GTATTTACAAATTTATTTTGGCGGGTCTCGACAACCCGATATTTGGCGATTATTCAAAATTATCGTTACCAAAATTGGCGCCGTTGCCGGGGAGTTAAGGTTAATCCGGCCTAATTTAAATTTAATTTGTAGACTTTTGAATTTTTAATTTGATTTGTTTATTCTTTTATTAATTGCATAATTTGATTTGTTTGTTAAGGGTGCTAGAGTGCAAAATTTAAATTTGAGAAAAATGGAAGTCTCTAATGATGGTGATGAAGCTGAAGCTCAGAAAACACTCAGACAGTTGGCCATGATTAATTTGAACCGCCGACCTCCGTGCATTTCTTACCCGGAAATTACAGGTAATTTTGAACTTAAATCTGGTTTAATTAATCAATTGCCTTCTTTTTGTGGTGAAACAGAAGAAGATCCCATCAAGCACCTCAAAGTTTTTCAAATGGTGTGTTCTGCCATGAGACCAAGCGAAGTGACTGAAGATAAGCTCAGTCTGAGGGCCTTTCCATTCACCTTGAAAGAGAAGGCACGAGACTGGTTGCACTACTTACCTTTGGGGACCATTTCTACTTGGGAAGAGTTGAAGAGCGTGTTTATGGAAAAATATTTTCCAGCTTCAAGAGCCACAATCCTGAAGAAGAAGATCTACGGGATCACTCAATCCGTTGGAAAGGCGTTTCACGAGTGTTGAGAACGATACATACAGTTGTGCGAGAGCTGCCCGAACCATCAGATATTAGAGGCTGAGCTCATTCGGTTTTTCTATGACGATTTGCAACCATATGACCGACAGATGCTCGATGCTGCGAGTGGAGGAGCTTTTAGGGACAAGACACCTGCAAAGGACAGATAGTTGATCTCCAACATGGCAGGGAACCTTCAGCATTATGGAGGAGAAAATGTGCAAGCTCGGTTGTCGACTGACGTAGACGAGCTTAAGACTGAAATGTCTAAGGTATTTAGCGTCGTTCTTAAGTTGCAAGAAAACTCATCGCAAGCTATTCCTTCTGTTTCAGGTCAATCCCTTGAAGGAATGTTCAAATCCTTTATGGAAATGAGCATGGAGCATCGTGAGGAATCCAGAGCGCAAATTCAGTTTTTGAGCAAGGAGATCACAGAGATTAAGGATAGGATGAGTAAGGGAGAAACTCATGCAGCGGAAGGCATTAACGCCATTGCCCTTAGAAGTGGCAAAGAAGTACCATCGCGGCCTATGCCTGAAGATTCCAACAAGAGTCCCGAGATGCCTAAAGAAAAGTGTCAGCCACCACCTCCAGAGAATACGGTATGTGCTAACCCATCTCCTTCTATTAAGTCTTACATTTCTTCTGCTCCCTTTCCTAGCAGGTTGGTGAGGCCGCCCAAGGAAGACAAAGACATGGACATCCTCGATAAATTGAAGAAGGTTGAAATAAACATACCATTGCTAGATGCCATACAACAAATTCCAAGGTATGCAAAATTCCTCAAGGAGATATGCACTAACAAGAGAAAAGCAAAGAGCACCGAAAGAGTGGTGGTAAGTAAAAATGTGTTTGCCTTGATCACGCGAAACCTGCCAGATAAATTTCAGGATCCAGGTATGTTTCTCTTACCATGCACCATAGGAGATAAGGAAATCAAGCATGCGATGCTAGATTTAGGGGCTTCGATAAATGTGATGCCATACTCTGTTTACAAAAGTCTTGATTTGGAAGAGTTGCAGGAAACTAGTGTCATAATCCAATTGGCTGATAGGTCCTCTATTCACCCCTTAGCAGTAGTTGAGGATGTGTTAGTTCGGGTTAGAGATCTTATTTTTCCTGCTGATTTTTATGTCCTTAGAATGGAAGATAATGCATCATCTGCTCCTTCAGTCCTGTTGCGTAGACCTTTCATGAAAACTGCTAGGACTAAGATTAATGTGCATGATGGTACTTTGTCTGTGGAGTATGAAGGAGAGGTGTTTGAATTTAATGTCTTTAATGCCATGAAACACCATGTTGATCTGCATTCTGTATGTAAAGTTGATTTGATAGACAATTTAGAACAGGAAGAATGCATGACTGTTGTTGATGGGGATGACCCATTTGTTTTTACTGAGACTGTTGGCGAGATTGAAAATAGCAAACCCCTTTTGTCTGAATCATGTGAAAAAGATGTCATTACTTTAGAGGCATGCGAAAAGCCAACTAAGATGTTAACATCTCTTTTACAGGCTCCCAAGTTGGAACTTAAGGAGTTGCCGGGTCACCTCAAGTACATGTACTTGGGGGAGGTGGAGACACTCCCGGTAATAATTTCTAAGGAGCTTACATCAGAGCAAGAAGGCAAGCTGGTTGAAATACTGAAGAAGAACAAGCGAGCGTTAGGATGGACGTTGGCGGATTTGCATGGGTTGAGTCCAGTTCTATGTATGCACAAGATTCGACTGAATGATGGAGCAAAGCCATCTCGAGAGCCTCAGAGGAGACTGAATCCAACCATGAAAGAGGTAGTGCTATCTGAGATACACAAACTCCTTGACGCAGGTATCATCTATCCCATTTCTGATAGTCAGTGGGTAAGCTAGGGAATGGAGGTGGTGGCACATATGTAGGCAAGTCAGGTTGCCTAATTATAGAGGGAGGTCTAGGAATTTCTTCTGGTTCCTCGATGATAGGTTCCAGCCTCACCCTTGTTGTGTTTGGTTGTATTTGATCAAGATTAGGCAGAGAATCCAGTGGAGCACTAGACTCTTCATTCTCTACTCTCTTTGGTGTTTCTCTGTTGTTGATCACCAACGACCTTCCACTTCGAAGTTCAATGGCTTGAACTTGTTCTTTACCATCCCTTCTTGGGGTTTCAGTGTCTGCAGGCAATCTGCCTTGGGGCCTATTTTTCAGCTCGTTCTCCAACTGCCCTATTTGATTTTCTAAGCTTCTCAGTGGTGCTTGCTGGCTCTGCAGAGTTGCATCATTCTTTGCTATGTACTCCTTCAGCAAGTTCTCCACTGATGATCCCATTTAGATTAGTTACGCATGGTTTCCAAGGTAAAAGAGATGGATTGATTGATCATGATTTAAATAACTTAGTAAACAAAAATGAATAAGAGATAACAAAATAAAGAACTCAAGAAACTTAATTGATTACTCTTTAAAAACCGAATACAAATACTTCATAAACAGACGTGCAAAGGTTTGAAAGTAGTAAAGAATAAGGGATGTAGAAGTAACGATCCAGATAATTGTTGCAAATGGAAACAATAGAGAGAAAACAATAGAGAAAGCTTGTAAAAGTGCACGGATCTCCTCGTCGCAAACGCCTCGGATGAAGGAGAATATTAGTTGTTCTTGGGGATGAATTAAATCAGAAGAGACGAAGGATCTTCTCTTCTTCCTCTCGAATTTATCGACGCCAACGGCTGATTTCTTCGTTCCAACAAACGAGAGAAGGAAATTCGTCTGCAGATTGCATTGCAACCGAGAACTCCACGCTTTTGAGCTATTTCTTTCCTTCATCATTCGTCTCCTTTTATAGCCTCTGGGTGGTTGCAAAAGGCTGCTCAATAATCGTGGATCACCATTCAGCTTTGTGAGGTAGTCCAGCTTGACATGTGGCAGCAGCAGGGAGAGTTGACGACTGAAAAAACTCAGTCAATAACGACTGACGGCTAGGGGAAAATTGCAGCAGCAATGACTGTTTCCTTGCGGTTTCCTTGCGAAGGCCGCAATGCTTCATTGCGGCCTCAGCAATATTTCAGCAAAGTTCCCTACAATGTACATTTAAGCTTGTTTTTCATCATTTTTCATTTTTTTTCTTTCCTTTTCCAAATAAGTCCTATTTTAGCATCACTTCTCAAATTCTCACATTTATGCACACATTAAGCTAACTCCTAACAAAAACACTCAAGAATGTGCATGATTTAAAGGTAAATATAGCCCTAAATAATGAACTTTTGGCGAGGTAAAAGCAACCCCAGCACGAGGCAAGTCTTGAATTCCTCAACTGGAGGTTCGATGCTATCAAAGAGCTATAACGAAGCTTATGAGATTTTGGAGAAAATCCCAACATCACATTATCGGTTGTCAGATGATCCTGTGGAGCCAAACAGAAGGAAAGCTCAGGACATGGATGCACTCAATGCAATGAGCAGCCAGATCAATGCTCTGACCAACCTGGTGAAGCTAATGGCTCAAACCAACATTCAACAAAGTGTCAACACAGTGGCAGCTGTTTCAACAAGCACAGCAGTAGCCAACCAAGTGGATGCACTAGTTTGTCGACTCTGTGGAGAAGGGCATGTATATGATTATTGCCCTGCTAATCCAGCTTCTGTGTGTTATGTTGGAAGTCAACAACAACCAAGGAACAATCCCTATTCAAATACATATAACTCTGGTTGGAGAAACCACCCAAATTTCTCTTGGAGTGGACAACAAAGCACAAGCCAGGTGCCAAATTAAAACAAACCAAGTGGACCACCTGGGTTCACTCAACACACTCAAGGTAACCAACTCCCATATCAGAAACAATATGTCAACAACCAACCAATGGGAACATCAGTGGAGAACTTGCTGAAAGAATACATAGCGAAGAATGACGCAACTTTGCAGAGCCAGCAAGCAACCTTGAGGAGTCTATAAAATCAAATAGGGCAATTGGCAAACGAGCTGAAGAATAGGTGTTGCGTGCTCAATGTGTTAATAAAAATGATAAATAAGAGAGAGAGAGCACTCAGAACATGCAAGCATACATGATCTTATAGCAAGTAGTAAGTATATTTCATTCGTTTTCCCACAGAGACTTGTTTTTAGCTATTCTCGAAGTGTTTTTGTTAAGAAAGATGGGGTGGATTTGAGGGGGTAAAATTGGTTTTTAATTATCTAATTTTTGCTGAATGTATAAAGGGATATAACATAAACAAATGCAAGTTGAAATTAGATGCAAAGGACAAGAGATGGAATTAATAAACGAGGAAGAAAACAGCTAAACAGAATGCAACTTAGCAGAATTGCGAGAACCGCAATTAATCCGCAATTAACTCAACAGCAAAAGTATGTAAATGGGCGAATTAAGGGCTACTAATGACTATCCTATAGGCAGTTTATTACGATTATCAAGCTTTGGATCAACTCTCTATACATCAAACTCACTCTATCTCAAGTATCGTCCGATTCCATGCATTAGAGTCTTAAGTTTACTCGACTTCAAAGTAAGGTCTCAAGCATCTTATTTACGCAGGAGTGTTCAGTTGTACTAGGGAAACGCCTATTCCTAGGCCGTTTCCTGATTACCATGAAAGGCTAGCATGATTATATGACTCTGAACTCTTACTCCTTCCAGAGGTTAGGAGTTCTTTGGACAAAATGGATGGCCAATCGAAATTGCCCGTGGGATGAAGCTTACATACAATCAATGTTCGAGTGTTAATCTGCCTACTTGATTCACGTTTTTTAGCCTATAGTTCTGTCATTAGCATGCCCCTAAGTGACTTAGCTACTCATGGATATATAGAGAACAGAAATGGCAGATAAGATAGACATGCTTAGAAGGGAAATGTGCTTAAAACAATAAGCCAAACCCGTAGCAGAAGATAGGAAATGAGAAATGCAGAAATGAACTTTAATTACTGAAATTGTTTGTTGAACAGACAAAAGCTGTAAAGTAAATAGCAACAAGACAGAAAGCAACGAACTAACTAATCTAGCTACTTAGGAAAAGAACAGCACGAAGCAAAATGTAAAACAGAAGAGAAAGACAGAAAAACAGTAAAGAGTTGCTGGAAAGCTTCGTGGCAGTCGCCTCGAATGAAGGGGATGAAAGATCAGCCTTGCTTGGATGAATCCAATCGAGAGAGAAGAAGAATCTTCCCTCCTTCCTATCAGATTATCGATTCCAACAGCTGAGACTCTCACTCCAACAGACGGCAAAGGAAAACAGATGGAAATGGTGGACTGCGAGAAGACTTCTGCGCTTCGAGTGATGATCAAACCTCCGACTTTGACCCCCTTTTATAGTAGTTTGCAGGTGCGTTTGGGCCAAGGAGAACCATCAATCTTCAACGTCGTATATCAGAATGGATGGAGGAGAAAGAATGAATCCCTGAAATTACGGAAATTAACAGAAAAAGATCAGTCAACTTACGGTTTTCACTTGAATAATTGCGGCCTCAGCAATGTTTTCGCAATTCATTCGCAATGCTCATTTTTTCATTCTTTTCCTTCGGTTTTCAACCCTTTTTCTACCTATTGTACATAAGTCCTATATTAGCTACCTTCTTCTAATTCTCATATTAAAGCATAGGTTTAGGCTAAATGCTAACAAAAACACCTAAATGTGTACATCTTCTTAAGCTAAATGGGTCCTAAATAAGTCACTTTCAGAGACTTAACACACCCCCAAACTTAAGGCTTTGCTTGTCCTCAAGCATACTAAGGACTTACTTAGGCTGCTGTTTTATCTTCTTTAACTACTTACCGACTCCCCTATATCCCTATCTCTAGCAGTGCTGTCCTGTGACACACTTCTAAGTTTAGAATTAACCTCTTATCACGCTTCTTCTGACTTCACCTGCCTACTATACCTGCTGGTTTTGTTAACCCCCTACTATTGATCTAACTACTTTTATGATATCATGCCACTATCCCTAAGGTTTCAAATTCTACCAAGCTTTACTCCAGACTCAGTACATGCTTCTAGCTTAACTTTTAATGTGCCTAGGATTCCTTAGAGTCATGCCAGTCTTAGTATTAACAGTGACAGTGGTACTTTTAGAGAACAACCTAAGCCCTGGCATCACTACATTGGATATACATTCATCTCCCTAGACAAACCTAAAAGCTATAACCTTGTGCTTAGCTCATTAAGGATCAGAGTTCTTTTTTAACTAGGACATCTAAGCCACAAGATTATAACTCCTAAGCATACATTCTTCTTCCCCTATTTCTCCCTTTTTCCTTTTTTACTTAGGTGGAGTCTCTCCTTGGGTTGCCTTTTGATGCAATGCCACTTGTGGTTTACACACCTGGCACTGATTACTCAGCACTTGAGAGAGACTCCCCTCTTTATTCTATTTTTCACTTTTTTCTATTTATCACAAAAATTTTTTCTTAAAGGAGAAGAAGAATGCTTATGTCCTAAGGAAGAGAGGAATGTTCCTAGGCCTAGGGTGGCCTCCCCCAAACTTCAACTACTCATTGTCCCTAATGAGTGTCTGAGGTGGCACACCCCCAAACTTGTCCTAGAAGCATCTAGTCTAAAGTAAAACAAAGAGAATCTAAAAATCCTAGGCATAGGCAAAACATTCTAAAAGCAATTATTCCAACAGCAGAAAATTTGAACATAACAGACAGTTTTTAAGGACTTACGGTTTATGCATGCTGAGCACTATTCAGAGGCAAATTTAAACTATCAAAGCGTGTCCTATGACACTCATCCAGCATGCTTTAAGATCAGCTATATAAGGTAGTCATGCTAGCATCAAAAGATAGAATATAACAGATCATAGCCTAACTAAACAGACAGTCCAAAACATGCAATCAGTCACAAAAATTGCGGGAACCGCAATTATTTCGCAATTCAATCCGGGCAGATTTAACATTGATTCAGGCCCCTAGCATGCTTTTTCCTGTTACTCATGCCTCCTAAAAATAAAACTAAACTATCCTACCTATTCAGCTAACATCAGACTAGACTAAGCAAAAGAAAAAACATAAAACTAAACATTAAAAACAGATCAAAAATTGAACAAAAAACAGCATAATGCACATTATCTATCAGAAAGCAGAAAAATTGTTTGTTTTTTCTAAGGGAACAGCAATACTCCCTTCAGTGCACTTCAAACCAGCACTCAATTCTCGTCATCCTCATCTGGTTGCCGTGGTCGTGGGGGCACCCATGGAGTTAGGAGATTGGTAGGGAAGTCCGGGAAGATGCACCCCAACTGGTCTGCAACTTCCTTGTCCCTTGCCTGCGCATAGTTGGCCCATTGAGCCATTCTCCTCTGCATGTCCATTAAGCAGGCCATGGATAGGGACTGTTCAGCAGCCAGCCTATCCAACTCAAACTCCATATTCCCCTTTCTTCTCAGCCTCAGGTTCGCAGGCAGCTCCAAATGGCCTGTGTACGGCATCTGCTGCTCCAAGCGCTCGGTGGGGACTCCTGCAAGCAAACACAATTTTGTTATAGTGTTGGGGAAAAATAATGGCCCCTTACCTTTTCTGGCGCATTCAGCAATGGCAGCTGACATGATCTCCCCTACATTGACCGTGAGACCGCGCATGATGGCATAAACCAGCAGTGATCTACTCTGGTTGATTGTTGTCTCGTGGGTCACAGGGGACAACTTCCTCCTCACAAAGGCAAACCAAACAGCTGCCTTTGCTGTCAGATTGGCACTCATTAAGGTGTGCCTCCCATTGCGTGAGACAGTCCACGCTGCTTCAGGCTGGCCAATTGTGCGAATGGCCTCTTCCAGCACGGCCTCAGTCGGCTCATCAACTATCCGTGCATAATCTGTGTGCGTTTGGCCCTTGAGACCAAAGGCTTCATTGATGGCCTTGGCTGAGAAATCAACTTCCACCCCTCTGACCACAGATAGGCCATCCTCAGGGCTGAGCACATTGGCGTAGAAATCGTACACCATGCTCGTGTAGGCTGGATTAGGCGGTCTGCAGAATTCCTCCCAGCCATGGTTGATCACTCCTGCGCGCAAAAACTGCGGCAGGTCAGCGAGTCGGTCGAGGAAACCTTTCTCGTGCAACAGGTCTCTCTTCCTTAGCTCAGCCCCCCTGGATTCAGCATCAGACGAAACATACCTCACTGACTGAGGTTCGTCTTCAGGGTAGAGCTTAGCCTTCCCCTTGTCTGCTGGTTTGGATGATTCGGCAGCCTCCACCTTGAGGCGTTTGAGCGAAGGCTCGGTACTCTCTTTGTCCGCCGAGGGCACCTTCTTGGCCTTCTTTTTCTTCAACTTCTTGGCCTTGCCAATCGTGGCCTTCTTCTTCTTCTTGAGTCTGGCCTTGATATTGATCTGCTGGAGGCATGCCCCCAACGTTTCTTCCATAGAATCGTCCTGCTGTGCAGGCTCGGCAAGGCTATCTTCCCTCATAGGAGAGAAGACTTCGTCTTCCCCAGCATCTCCACTGCCTTGCGTGGATTCTTGATAATCTCCATAAGGAAATTCCGGATCAGGCCGTGGAGAATTATGTCCTGCTGATGGTGTCTGCGCAGAACTCAGTGGCGAAGATTGCAGCTCAGGGCTCTGCGCTGCTGCAGGTGTCGGATCAGAACTCTGAGGTGCTGGAGACAACTCAGGGCTCTGTGCAGGCGGTGACGACTCTGCGCTTGGCACTGGTTCAGCTGGGAGAGGGCTGCGCGCAGGTGAGGCAGACGGCGACGAACCTTCTTTGGCTGACTCGTGGGATGCACGATCAGTTTCTTGACTCTCCACAGAGGGAGTCCTTGCGGTGCTTGGTTCGGCGGCTGTCTTGACACTCCACCAGCGTTTCTTGGGCGTGCCCACTGGCTCAGATGGTCCAGCAGGGATCTCAGTGACCACCCTCCACTTCTTCCTACGAATAGGAAGCTTGGGAAGAGGACCGGTGCGAACGGCACCATCGTCTGCAAGGGTGAGAAGCGCTTCCCTCGCAGCTGCTTCAGCTGCGTCATCAGCCTTCTTCTTGGCTGCGGATCTTTCAGCACGTGTGGCCACCATTGTCAAGTCTTGAAGATCTTGAGAGAGGAATCAAAGATGGAGAGAATCGCTGAATTCTTGGAGAGCAAAGAGAGAGATAATCGTAACATTCGAGCGCCTTCCAACGGATATAAAGGCAACGGATAAAATCCCAACGGCTCTTTTTGCGGATCCAGCAATTTTAGCGCAATTCCAGGGATATTATTTCATTGAAATCTCCAACTTTGCCCGTCCGTATCTTTTATTTGGCTCAACCGTTTCTTGATCTTTAAAGTGGGATTTACTCTCCTTGATCCCCTCTTTCGATTCCCTACAAAAACAAATAAAACAAACATTAAATACGCAATTAAAAACACACCACAAAACATACAAACGATAATCGGAAAAACAGTAAAAATAAACTAAGGCATTTGGCCTTGACTAAACGAGCACAGTAACCACTCGTTCTCTCTCTTTATTTTTGTCATGCTTCAGTCAAGAGGAAGGCCGAGAGAGTCTTCACATCTCCTTCCTCATAGTAGTGCTTCAACCTAGCACCATTGACCATAAATGGCTGGCCTTGCTGCAAGTTCTTTATCTCTATTGCACCATGAACAAAGACATTAGTAATAACAAATGGACCCGACCATCTAGACTTTAGTTTGCCTGGAAATATCTTTAAACGTGAGTTAAATAATAGGACAAGTTGGCCTTTCCTAAAGTCTTTGATCCTAAGTCTACTGTCGTGCCATATTTTGGTCTTTTCTTTATACATTTTGGCATTCTCATAGGCCATATGCCTAAGCTCATCAAGTTCATGTAGCTGCAAAGATCTCAATGTCCCCGCATCCTTTACACAGAAATTCAATTCCTTCATGGCCCAAAATGCTTTGTTTTCTAACTCAAGTGGCAAGTGGCACGCCTTGCCATACACCAACCTATAGGGCGACATACCTAGAGGTGTCTTTTATGCTGTCCTATAAGCCCAAAGTGCATCCTCAAGCTTAAATGACCAGTCTTTCCTATTTGGTTTGACTACCTTTTCTAGGATGTTCTTTATCTCCCTATTGGAAATTTCAGCTTGGCCATTCGAGTGTGGGTGATAGGGAGTAGCTACCCTATGTCTAATGTTATATTTAGCCAATACTTTCTCCATAGCATTATTAATGAAATGTGACCCCTCATCACTAATGATAGCACGAGGAGTCCCAAATCTAGTGAAAATGTGCCTATGCAAGAAGTTAGTGACTGTTTTAGCATCATTATTAGGACATGCTTTGGCTTCTACCCACTTGGACACGTAGTCCACTGCTACTAAAATGTACAGGTTACCTGATGATGGAGGGAATGGTCCCATGAAATCAATGCCCCATACATCAAAGAGCTCCAACTCTAAGATGTAGGTGAGGGGCATCTCATCCTTGCGACTGAGGTTACCTGTCCTTTGGCATTCGTCACAGCTGTGGGCATAGTTGTGGGCGTCCTTGAAGATTGTTGGCCAATAGTAGCCACTCTGAAATACCTTCGCAGCTGTTCTTTGACCACCAAAGTGTCCACCGTAAGGAGATGAGTGACAGTGCTGCAGCACAGACTTCGCCTCAGCAGCTGAAACACACTTCCTCAACAACCCATCAGCACAAGTTCTGTAAAGTGTGGGGTCATCCCAGATGAATTTCCTTGCTTCATGAAGGAACCTCTTCTTCTCTTGTCCTCCCTTGAACACTGGCAATACCTGTGATGCACGGAAGTTAGCAATGTCAGCAAACCAAGGTTCCTCATCGTTATCACGATGAGTCAAAGCAAAGACATGTTCATCAATAAAAGCATCAGAAATTGCGGTCTCCGCAATTTTTTCGCAATTGTGCTGCAATCGAGAAAGGTGATCTGCAACCACATTTTCACAACCTTTCTTGTCCCGAATGTCCAAATCAAATTCCTGCAGCAATAACACCCATCTAATCAATCTAGGCTTGGCATCAGCCTTCCTCATAAGATATTTTAAAGCAGAATGGTCAGTATATACAATGGTCCTAGTGCCTACAATATAGTTTCTAAATTTTTCACAAGCAAATACTACAGCAAGCATCTCTTTCTCTGTAGTTGTATAATTACATTGAGCCTCATTCAAGGTCTTACTAGCATAATAGACAGGATGTGTGAGCTTGTCAATCTTCTGTCCTAACATGACTCCTACAGCATAGTCACTGGCATCACATAGCATCTCAAATGGGAGATCCCAATTTGGTCCTACTATGATTGGTGCTGTGACCAGTGCTTCCTTAAGGGTTTTCCAAGCTACTACACATTCCTTAGAGAAGATGAATGGTCTATTTAGCTCTAGAAGCTCGCACAGAGGCTTGGCTATCTTAGAAAAGTCCTTAATGAACCTTCTGTAGAAGCCAGCGTGCCCTAAGAAGCTCCTAATAGCCTTGACATTCTGGGGCTCTACCAACTTCTCTATGATCTCTATTTTTGCCCTATCCACTTCCACACCTGCCCTTGACACTCTATGTCCTAAGACAATCCCTTCATCTACCATAAAATGGCACTTTTCCCAATTTAGGACTAGGTTGGTCTCCTCACACCTAGCCAGGACTTGTCCTAGGTTTTCTAGACAGGTTTTAAATGAATCCCCAAAGACTGAGAAGTCATCCATGAATATTTCTATCATGGACTCATCCAACTCAGAGAAGATTGCCATCATACACCTTTGGAAAGTTGCCGGTGCATTGCATAAGCCAAAAGGCATTCTGCGGAAGGCAAACGTTCCAAAAGGGCAAGTGAAGGTAGTCTTCTCTTGATCCTTAGGGTCTATAGTAATTTGATTATAGCCAGAGTACCCATCTAAGAAACAATAGTAGGCTCTACCAGCTATTCTGTCTAGCATCTGGTCAATAAACGGTATAGGGAAATGGTCTTTTTTAGTTTCTTTATTTAATTTCCTGTAATCCATACATACCCTCCACCCTGTGACAGTCCTTGTTGGAATCAGTTCGTTGTTCTCATTGACTACCACAGTTATTCCCCCCTTTTTAGGTACACATTGGATGGGGCTCACCCACTGGCTACTAGCTATGGGGAAAATTACTCCTGCATCTAACCACTTGATTATTTCCTTCTTCACTACCTCTTTCATAGAGGGGTTCAACCTACGCTGGTGATCTACCCTAGGTGTGTGCTCTTCCTCTAGTATAATTTTGTGCATGCAATAAGAAGGGCTAATGCCTCGAATATCAGCAATAGACCATGCTATAGCCTTCCTATGTTGCTTAAGCAGTAAAATTAAATCAACCTCATGCTGTTCACTTAGTTTAGAAGAAATAATTACAGGCAGCGTATCATTATCTCCTAAATATGCATATTTGAGGTGAGTAGGTAGTGGTTTCAGTTCTAACACAGGTGGATGCTCAATGGAGGGCTTTAACGGATTTATAGTTCTATCAGTTAAATCTATATTCATACATACATGCTGTGGTTTATCTACAGGCATATCCATTATGTCAGATACATTTAAATCAGCTACATCTAATCCTACATATTCATTTGCATGCTTGGTTAATAATACATGCTCTAATTGTTCTTCCATCAGTGAGTCAACAATATCCATGCTAGCACAGGATTCAAGGTCAGAGGGATACCTTAAAGCTTTATAAACACTAAATTTTACCTCTTCATCATGAACTCTCATAGTTAACTCACCTTTCTGAACATCTATGAGTGCCCTACCTGTGGCTAGAAATGGTCTACCTAGCAGGATGGGAACCTCCTTGTCTGCCTCATAGTCCAGGACAATGAAATCTGCAAGGAAAATGAATTTGTCAACTTTAACTAGAATATCCTCGATCTTACCTTCTGGATATGCGATGGATCTGTCTGCTAGTTGTAAAGTGACTGTGGTTGGACGTGCTTCTCCCATTCCCAACTGGCGGAATAGGGACAGGGGCATGAGATTTATGCTGGCGCCCAGGTCACAAAGCGCTCTGCCCACGTGCTTGCCTCCAAGTTCTACAGGTAAGGTGAAGGAACCAGGATCCTTCTCCTTCTTGGGCAGCTTGTTCTGGAGGATGGCACTGCACTCCTCGGTGAGGTTCACTGTTTCAAACTCACCAATTATTTTTTTGTTAGTAATAATGTCCTTCAAAAACTTTACATATGAAGGCATAGACTGTAAAACCTCTACAAAAGGAATGTTAACATGCACTTGCTTAAGTATTTCTAAAAATTTATTAAAATGAACTTCCTGTTCCTGCTTCTTTTTAAGCCTTCGAGGGTATGGAGGTGGTGGCACATATGCAGGCACGTCAGGACGCCTTACGATAGGTGGAGGCCTTGGAATTTCTTCTACGTCCTCAACAATTGGCTCTAGCCTGGCTCCTGATGTGCTAGTTGGTGGTGGACCTTGGCTTGGCAGAGACTCCAGTGGAGCACTAGACTCAGTGTTCTCTACTCTCTTTGGTGTGTCCTTTGTGTTGCTCACCAATGGTCTCCCACTCCTAAGTTCAATTGCTTGAACTTGTTCTTTGCCATCTCTCCTTGGTACCTCGGTATCAGCAGGGAGTCTACCTTGGGGCCTACTTTTAAGTTCATTGGCTAATTGGCCTATTTGGTTCTCTAGGCTCCTAAGAGTAGCTTGCTGGCTCTGAAGAGTAGCATCATTCTTAGCTATATATTCCTTGAGTAGGTTTTCTACAGAAGATCCTACAGGTTGATTGTAAGGCTTTTGGTACATTGACTGGTTATGTTGGGGAGTGAAACCAGGTGTTCCACTCGGCCTTGGTTGGTTAGGATTTTGGTTAGTGTTCTGTTGGCCACCCCATGACAGGTTAGGGTGGTTTCTCCAACCAGGGTTATAGGTGTTGGAGTAGGGGTTATTCCTAGGCTGCTGCTGGCTTCCAACATAGCAGACTGAAGATGGATTCCCAGGGCAGTATTCATAAGGGTGCCCTTCCCCACAGAATCCACAGATTGGTGCCTCGCCTTGACTTGGTTGGGTGCCCATTGACATGGCTGTGGCGGTATTGGCACTGGTTTGGAGATTGGCCTGAGCCATTTGCTTGACTAAGTTGGTCAGGGCATTTATTTGGGTGCTCATGGCGCTTAGAGCATCCTTGTCTTGAGCCCTAGTTGGCTCTACTGGATCGTCTGACCACCTACAATGAGATGTTGAGATCTTCTCCAAGATCTCATAAGCTTCGTTGTAACTCTTGGACAACATGGAACCTCCAGCAGATGAATTTAAAACTTGTCTGGTGCTGGGGTTGCATCCTTTAAAGAAGACTTCTATTTGGATACACCATGGAATGCCATGGTGTGGACATTTAATGAGAAGGTCTTTGAATCTGGTCCAAGCTTCGTGAAGAGACTCACTTGGAGCTTGTTTGAACTTTATGATATCATCACGAAAGGTCGAATTCCTATCAGGTGGGAAGTATTTGACTAGGAATTTTTCTGCTAAATCTGTCCAATTGCGGACAGATCCTGAGGGTAAAGAATTTAACCATGTTTTGGCTTTGTCCCTCAAAGAGTAAGGGAAAAGATATAGCCTCAGGGCTTCTTGGGAAACTCCAGGGATTAGGAAGGTGTCACTAACTCCTAGGAAGTTCCTAAGGTGGTTATGGGGGTCCTCATTTTCTATTCCAAAGAATTGCCCCACAGTGGACAACATTTGGAACATCACGGGCTTTAACTCGAATGAGTTGGCAGTGATTTCAGGACGGATTATGCTGGGGTTCAGCTCCCCAGGCATAGGTACTAAATATGAAAGGATGGCGCTATCCTTGTCATTCGCTATTTCAATGGGATTGCGAGTGACAGGCACCAGGTTTTGATTTACTCCAGCCATTTCTTCTTGAGGTAATTGCGGAGGAATTGTAGTCTCTGCAATGATTGGAGGTAAAAGGGTTTGTTTAAAGAGACGTTTCTTGGCTCTATTCCTAGCTCTAAGTAATCTCTCGGGCTCAGGGTTGAACTCTAGATCACTACTTGGAGTCTCATTCATAAACTACCCTAAATGGTACCTGAAAAAGAAATGAAAATGGATCAAATTCAATGGAAAATAACTTGATGTTTCAAACTTCACAAACTTCGTTTTCACTTAAAATAAGTCCCCGGCAGCGGCGCCAAAAACTTGTTGCGTGCTCAATGTGTTAATAAAAATGATAAATAAGAGAGAGAGAGCACTCAGAACATGCAAGCATACATGATCTTATAGCAAGTAGTAAGTATATTTCATTCGTTTTCCCACAGAGACTTGTTTTTAGCTATTCTCGAAGTGTTTTTGTTAAGAAAGATGGGGTGGATTTGAGGGGGTAAAATTGGTTTTTAATTATCTAATTTTTGCTGAATGTATAAAGGGATATAACATAAACAAATGCAAGTTGAAATTAGATGCAAAGGACAAGAGATGGAATTAATAAACGAGGAAGAAAACAGCTAAACAGAATGCAACTTAGCAGAATTGCGAGAACCGCAATTAATCCGCAATTAACTCAACAGCAAAAGTATGTAAATGGGCGAATTAAGGGCTACTAATGACTATCCTATAGGCAGTTTATTACGATTATCAAGCTTTGGATCAACTCTCTATACATCAAACTCACTCTATCTCAAGTATCGTCCGATTCCATGCATTAGAGTCTTAAGTTTACTCGACTTCAAAGTAAGGTCTCAAGCATCTTATTTACGCAGGAGTGTTCAGTTGTACTAGGGAAACGCCTATTCCTAGGCCGTTTCCTGATTACCATGAAAGGCTAGCATGATTATATGACTCTGAACTCTTACTCCTTCCAGAGGTTAGGAGTTCTTTGGACAAAATGGATGGCCAATCGAAATTGCCCGTGGGATGAAGCTTACATACAATCAATGTTCGAGTGTTAATCTGCCTACTTGATTCACGTTTTTTAGCCTATAGTTCTGTCATTAGCATGCCCCTAAGTGACTTAGCTACTCATGGATATATAGAGAACAGAAATGGCAGATAAGATAGACATGCTTAGAAGGGAAATGTGCTTAAAACAATAAGCCAAACCCGTAGCAGAAGATAGGAAATGAGAAATGCAGAAATGAACTTTAATTACTGAAATTGTTTGTTGAACAGACAAAAGCTGTAAAGTAAATAGCAACAAGACAGAAAGTAACGAACTAACTAATCTAGCTACTTAGGAAAAGAACAGCACGAAGCAGAATGTAAAACAGAAGAGAAAGACAGAAAAACAGTAAAGAGTTGCTGGAAAGCTTCGTGGCAGTCGCCTCGAATGAAGGGGATGAAAGATCAACCTTGCTTGGATGAATCCAATCGAGAGAGAAGAAGAATCTTCCCTCCTTCCTATCAGATTATCGATTCCAACAGCTGAGACTCTCACTCCAACAGACGGCAAAGGAAAACAGATGGAAATGGTGGACTGCGAGAAGACTTCTGCGCTTCGAGTGATGATCAAACCTCCGACTTTGACCCCCTTTTATAGTAGTTTGCAGGTGCGTTTGGGCCAAGGAGAACCATCAATCTTCAACGTCGTATATCAGAATGGATGGAGGAGAAAGAATGAATCCCTGAAATTACGGAAATTAACAGAAAAAGATCAGTCAACTTACGGTTTTCACTTGAATAATTGCGGCCTCAGCAATGTTTTCGCAATTCATTCGCAATGCTCATTTTTTCATTCTTTTCCTTCGGTTTTCAACCATTTTTCTACCTATTGTACATAAGTCCTATATTAGCTACCTTCTTCTAATTCTCATATTAAAGCATAGGTTTAGGCTAAATGCTAACAAAAACACCTAAATGTGTACATCTTCTTAAGCTAAATGGGTCCTAAATAAGTCACTTTCAGAGACTTAACAATAGGCCCCAAGGCAGACTGCCTGCTGATACTGAAACTCCAAAAAGGGATGGTAAGGAACAAGTTCAAGCTATTGAACTGAGAAGTGGAAGGCCATTGGTGCTTAGTAGCAGAGAAGCACCAAAGAGAGTAGAGAATGAAGAGTCTAGTGCTCCACTGGATTCTCTGCCTAAACTTGACCAAATACAACCAAGCACAACAAGGGTAAGGCTGGAACCTATCATTGAGGAACCAGAAGAAATTCCTAAGCCTCCCCCTGTCATTAGGCAACCTTAATTGCCCACCTATGTGCCACCACCTCCATTCCCTAGACGGCTCAGAAAGAAACAAGACCAGGAAGCTCATTTCCATAAGTATTGCAGTCAATGCCAACCTATGTAAATTTTTTAAAAGATACTATAACTAACAAGAAAGTTATTGGGGAGTTTGAAACAGTTAACCTCACGGAAGAGTGTAGTGCCATACTCCAAAACAAGCTGCCAAAGAAGGAGAAGAACCATGGTTCCTTCACCTTGCCAGTAGAATTGGGAGGCAAACACGTGGGCAGAGCCTTATGTGACTTGGGAGCCAGTATAAATCTCATGCCCTTGTCACTGTTACAGCAGCTTGGGATAGGAGAAGCACGACCAACAACAGTCACCTTGCAACTTGCAGACAGATCCATCTTATACCCTGAAGGTAAGATTGAGGATATACTAGTCAAGGTTGACAAATTTATTTTTCTTGCAGATTTTATAATCTTGGACTATGAAGCGGACAAAGAGGTGCGAATCATCTTAGGCAAACCTTTCTTAGCCACAGGTAGGGCCCTCATTGATGTCCAGAAAGGTGAACTCACCATGCGAGTCCATGATGAAGAGGTTAAGTTCAGTGTTTTTAAAGCTCTGAGGTACCCCTCTGATCTTGAACACTGTGCTACTGTACATATAGTAGACTCGTTAATGGAAGATGAACTTGAGCATGAATTATTAGTTAAACATGCCACTGATTATGCACAAATAGATTTGAATGACTTAAATATTTCTGAATTGATGGATGTATCGTTGAATAACCCTGAGCATGTATGCATGAGCAATGAACTATCCGGAAGAACTACAACTCCTATGAAGCCATCAATTGAACATCCACCTTTGCTAGAATTAAAACCACTGCCACAACACCTAAAATATGCATATCTAGGAGAAAAATACATCTTGCCTGTCATTATTTCGTCTAAATTAAATGAAGAACATGAAATTGCGTTAAATTGCTGCTGAAGCAACATAGAAAGGCAATTGGGTGGACGATTGCTGACATTAGGGGTATAAGTCCTTCGTATTGCATGCATAAGATATTATTAGAGGAAGAACATACACCTAGGATAGAGCATCAACGGAGGTTGAAACCCTCCATGAAGGAGGTTGTTAAAAAAGAAATCATTAAGTGGTTAGATGCAGGTGTGATATTCCCCATATCCAATAGTCAGTGGCTCAGTCCCATCCAATGTGTGCCAAAAAAGGGTGGTATGATTGTAGTAGTTAATGAAAACAATGAATTAATACCAACTCGAACTGTCACAGGATGGAGAGTATGTATGGATTATCGAAAACTTAATAAAGAAACGAAAAAAGACCATTTCCCCTACCTTTTATCGACCAAATGTTAGATAGAATAGCTGGTCGAGCCTTCTATTACTTTTTAGATGGCTACTCAGGGAATAACCAAATCACCATAGACCCTGAGGACCAAGAGAATACAACATTTACATGTCCATTTGGTACGTTTGCTTTTCGCAGAATGTCATTCGGCTTATACAATGCACCAGCAACGTTCCAAAGATGCATGTTGGCAATCTTCTCTGACCTAGATGAGTCCATAATAGAGATCTTTATGGATGACTTTTCAGTATTTCGTGACTCCTTTAACCACTGTCTAGCTAATCTAGGACAAGTTCTCACTAGGTGTGAAGAAACCAATCTAGTGTTGAATTGGGAAAAATGCCACTTCATGGTGGAAGAAGGCATAGTGTTAGGACATAGAGTGTCCAAAGCAGGAATAGAGGTCGATAGGGCCAAGATAGAAGTCATTGAAAAGTTATTCGAACCTAAGAATGTCAAAGCCATAAGATGTTTCTTAGGACACGCAGGATTTTATAGGAGATTAATAAAAGATTTTTCAAAAATCTCTAAACCCCTCTGTGAGCTTCTAGAGCTGAATAAAACATTTATCTTTTCAAATTAGTGTTTAATAGCATGGACCAAGCTTAAGAATGCCTTAGTCAAAGCACCAGTCATAGTCGGGCCAAATTGGGATATGCCTTTTGAAATAATGTGCGATGCAAGTGACTATGCAATTGGAGCTATGCTTGGCCAAAAGAGAGACAAATTAACACATCCTATATATTATGCGAGTAAAACTTTGAATGAAGCTCAATGCAACTACACTACCACAAAAAAAGAGATGTTAGCAGTAGTGTTTGCATGTGAGAAATTTAGGCCATATATGGTAGGAAATAAAACAATTGTGTATACTGATCATTTTGCAATAAAGTACTTAATGAGGAAGGATGATACCAAACCTCGTCTGATTAGATGGGTGCTACTGTTGCAGGAGTTTGATTTGGAAATCAGAGACAAAAAAGGATGTGAAAATTTAGTTGCTGATCACTTATCAAGATTGCAGAGTCATTGCGATTCTATTGCTGAGCCCGCAATGACAGATTCTTTTATTGATGAACATGTTTTTGTTTTAGTACATTGTGATAATGATGATGAACCATGGTTTGCTGATATTGCAAATTTTCTTGCCTGACAGATGTTACCAGAATTCAGCAAGGGGCAGGTGTTGCGTGCTCAATGTGTAAAGATAAATATGCAAGAGGGTAGAGAGAGCACTTAGAACATGCAAGCATACATGGTCTCACAGCAAGTAGTAAGTATATTTCATTCGTTTTTTCCACAGAGACTCATTTTTAGCTATTCGCGAAGTGTGTTTGTTAAGAAAGGTGGGATGAATTTGAGGGGATAAAATTGGTTTTTAATTACCTAAGTTTTGCTGAATGTGTAAAGAAATATACCATAAACAAGTTAAAGTTAAAATCAGGCTCAAAGAACAAGAGATGGAATCAATAAACGAAGAAGAAAACAGCTACACACAATGCAATTTAGCAGAATTGCGAGAACCGCAATTAATCCGCAATTAAATGGCAGCGAAACTGATTAAAAGGGTGAATTAAGGGCTACTAATGACTATCATATAGGCAGTTTATTACGATTATCAAGCTTTGGATCAACTCTCTATACATCAAACTCACTCTATCTCAAGTATCGTCCGATTCCATGCATTAGAGACTCAAGTTTACTCGACTTCAAAGTAAGGTCTTAAGCACCTTGTTAAAATAGGAGTGTTTAGTTTGTACTAGGGAAACGCCTATTCCTAGGCCGTTTCCTGTTTACCATGAAAGGCTAGCATGATTATATGACTCTGAACTCTTACTCCTTCCAGAGGTTAGGAGTTCTTTGGACAAAATGGATGGCCAATCGAAATTGCCTGTGGGATGAAGCTTACATACAATCAATGTTCGAGTGTTAACCTGCCTACTTGACTCACGTTTTTTAGCCTATAGTTCTGTCATTAGCATGCCCCTAAGTGATTTTAGTTACTCATGGATATGTAGAGAACAGAAATGGTAGATAAAACAGACATGCTTAGAAGATAAATGTACTTAAAACAGCAAGCCAAAGCCGTAGCAGAAACAGATGGAAACTGTAAAATGCAGAAGTATACTTCGATTACTTGAAGTGTTTGAATGACAAAGGGAAGCTCTAAAAGAAATGAATTCAAGACAGACAACAACGAAATGCAGTAATTGAAATGCTAAACTAAGAACAACAGTGATCAGAAATGGAAATGAGAAGAACAGAGCAGAAAAACAGTAAAGGTTTGCTAGAAAACTCCGTGGCAGTCGCCTCGAATGATGGTGATGAAAAGTCAGCCGTGCTTGGATGAATCCAATCGAGAGAGAAGAAGAATCTCCTCTCCTTCGTATCAGATTATCGGTTCCAAAAGCTTAGACTCTCACTCCAACAGACGGCAAAGGAAAACAGATGGAAATGGTGGACTGCGAGAAGACTTCTGCGCTTCGAGTGATGACTGAACCTCCGACTTTGACCCCCTTTTATAGTAGTTTGCAGGTGCGTTTGGGCCAAGGAGAACCATCAATCTTCAACGTCATATATCAGAATGGATGGAGGAGAAAGAACGAATCCCTGAAAAGTCGGATCTAAACAGAAAAAGGTCAGCCAACTTACGGTTTTAACTTGAATAATTGCGGTCACCGCAATGTTTTCGCAATTCATTTGCAATGCTCATTTTTCATTCTTTTCCTTCGGTTTTCAACCCTTTTTCTACCTATTGTGCATAAGTCCTAAATTAGCTACCTTCTTCTAATTCTCATATTAAAGCATAGGTTAAGGCTAAATGCTAACAAAAACACCTAAATGTGTACATCTTCTTAAGCTAAATGGGTCCTAAATAAGTCACTTTCAGAGACTTAACACACCCCCAAACTTAAGGCTTTGCTTGTCCTCAAGCATACTAAGGACTTACTTAGGCTGCTGTTTTATCTTCTTTAACTACTTACCGACTCTCCTATATCCCTATCTCTAGCAGTGCTGTCCTGTGACACACTTCTAAGTTTAGAACTAACCTCTTATCAAGCTTCTTCTGACTTCACCTGCCTACTATACCTGCTGGTTTTGTTAACCCCCTACTACTGATCTAACTACTTTTATGATATCATGCTATTATCCCTAAGGTTTCAAATTCTACCAAGCTTTACTCTAGACTCAGTACATGCTTCTAGCTTATTTTTAATGTGTCTAGGATTCCTTAGAGTCATGCCAGTCTTAGTATTAACAGTGACAGTAGTACTTTTAGAGAACAACCTAAGCCCTGGCATCACTACATTGGATATACATTCATCTCCCTAGACAAACCTAAAAGCTACAACCTTGTGCTTAGCTCATTAAGGATCAGAGTTCTTTTTACATAGGACATCTAAGCCACAAGATTATAACTCCCAAGCATACATTCTTCTTCCCTATTTCTCCCTTTTTCCTTTTTTACTTAGGTGGAGTCTTCCCTTGGTTTGCCTTTTGATGCAATGCCACTTGTGGTTTACACCCTTGGCACTGATTACTTAGCAACTTGAGAAAGACTCCCCTCTTTATTCTATTTTTTCACTTTTTCTATTTTTTTTTTTTTTTAGGAGAAGAAGAATGCTTATGTCTTAAGGAAGAGAGGAATGTTCCTAGGCCTAGGGTGGCCTCCCCCAAACTTCAACTACTCATTGTCCCCAATGAGTGTTTGAGGTGGCACACCCCCAAACTTGTCCTAGAAGCATCTAGTCTAAAGCAAAACAAAGAGAATCTAAAAATCCTAGGCATAGGCAAAACATTCTAAAAGCAATTATCCCAGCAGCAGAAAATTTGAACATAACAGAAAGTTTTAAGGACTTATGGTTTCTGCATACTGAGCACTCTTTAGAGGCAAATTTAAACTATCAAAGGGTGTCCTATGACACTCATCCAGCATGCTTCAAGATCAGTTATATAAGGTGGTCATGCTAGCAGCAAAAGATAGAATGTAACAGATCACAGCCTAACTAAACAGACAGTCCAAAACATGCAAACAGTCACAAAAATTGCGGGAACCGCAATTATTTCGCAATTCAATCTGGGCAGATTTAACATTGATTCAGGCCCCTAGCATGCTTTTTCCCGTTACTCATGCATCCTAAAAATAAAACTAAACTATCCTACTTAATCAGCTAACATCAGACTAGACTAAGCAGAAGAAAAAACATAAAACTGAACATTAAAAACAGATCAAAAATTGAATACAAAACAGCATACTACACATGATTCTATCAAAAAGCAGGAAAATTGTCTTTTGTTTCGTAAGGGATCAGTAATACTCCCTCTAGTGCTCTTCAAACCAGCACTCAATTCTCATCATCCTCATCTGGTTGCCTTGGTCGTGGGGGCACCCATGGAGTTAGGAGGTTGGTGGGGAAGTCTGGGAAGATGCACCCCAACTGGTCTGCAACTTCTCTGTCCCTCGCCTGCGCATAGTTGGCCCATTGAGCCATTCTCCTCTGCATGTCCATCAAGCAGGCCATGGATAGGGACTGTTCAGCAGCCAGCCTATCCAACTCAAATTCCATGTTGCCCTTTCTTCTCAGCCTTAGGTGTGCAGGCAACTCCAAATGGCCTGTGTAAGGCAGCTGCTGCTCCAAGCGCTCGGTGGGAACCCCTGCAAGCAAACACAATTTTGTTATAGTGTTGGGGAAAAATAATGGCCCCTTACCCTTTTTAGCACACTCAGCTATGGCAGCAGCGATGACTTCTCCCACGTTGATCGTGAGACCTCTCATTATAGCATAAACCAGCAGCGAACGGCTCTGGTTAATTGTAGTCTCATGAGTTACTGGGGAGAGTCTTCGTCTGACGAATGAAAACCACACAGCTGCCTTAGCCGTGAGGTTGGCACTCATGAGTGTGTGCCGCCCATTGCGTGACACTGTCCAGGAGGCCTCAGGCTGGCCAATTGTGCGAATGGCCTCTTCCAGCACAGCCTCGGTCGGCTCATCAACTATCCGTGCATAATCTGTGTGCGCTTGGCCCTTGAGACCAAAGGCTTCATTGATGGCCTTGGCTGAGAAATCAACTTCCACCCCTCTGACCACAGATAGGCCATCCTCAGGGCTGAGCACATTGGCGTAAAAATCGTACACCATGCTCGTGTAGGCTGGATTGGGAGGTCTGCAGAATTCCTCCCAGCCATGGTTGAGCACCCCTGCGCGCAAGAACTGCGGCAGGTCAGCAAGTCGATCAAGGAACCCCTTCTCGTGCAACAGGTCCCTTTTCCTCAGTTCAACACCCCTGGATTCAGCATCAGATGAGACATACCTCACTGACGGAGGTTCATCTTCAGGGTAGAGTTTAGCCTTCCCCTTATCGGCTGGTTTGGATGATGCAGCAGCCTCCACCTTGAGGCGTTTGAGCGAAGGCTCAGCACTCTCCTCGTCTGCTGAAGGCACTCGTTTGGCCTTCTTCTTCTTCAGCTTTTTGGACTTCTTGGCCTTGCCCATCTTGGCCTTCTTCTTCTTTTTCTTAATGTTGATCTGTTGGAGGCAAGCCCCCAACGTTTCTTCCATAGAATCGTCCTGCTGTGCAGGCTCGGCAGGGCTATCTTCTCTCATAGGCGAGAAGACTTCGTCTTCTCCAGCATCTCCACTGCCTTGCGTGGACTCTTGATAATCCCCATATGGGAATTCAGGATCAGGCTGTGGAGCCTTGTGCGATGGCGTGGGAGTGTGTTCTGCTGATGGTAGATGCGCAGAACTCAGTGGCGACGATGGCAGTTCAGGACTCTGCGCTGCTGCAAGTGGCGGATCAGAACTCTGAGGTGCTGGAGACAACTCGAAGCTCTGTGCAGGCAGTGACGATTCTGCGCTTGGCACTGGTTCAGACGAGAGGGGACTGCGCGCAGGTGACACAGACGGCGACGAACCTTCTTTGGCTGACTCGTGGGCTGCACGATCAGTTTCTTGACTCTCCACAGAGGGAGTCTTGGCGGTGCTTGGTTCGGCAGCAGTCGTGACAGTCCACCGACGTTTCTTTGGCGTGCCCACTGGCTCAGATGGGCCAGCAGGGATCTCAGTGACCACCCTCCACTTCTTCCTACGAATAGGAAGCTTGGAAAGGCGGCCAGTGCGTACAGCACCTTCATCAGCGAGGGCGAGAAGCGCTTCCCTCGCAGCCGCTTCAGCTGCGTCATCGGCCTTCTTCTTGGCCGCGGATCTTTCAGCCCTAGTGGAAACCATTGTCGAGTCTTGAAGATCTTGAGAGAAGAATCAAGGATGGAGAGAATCGCAGAAATCTTGGAGATCAAAGAATGAGAGAATCGTATCAACGAGCGCGTTCTAACGGCTATAAATAAAACGGAAAAAATCCCAACGGCTCTTTTTGCGGATCCAGCAATTTTTGCGCAATTGTAGGGATATCTTTTCATCGAAATCTCCAACTTTGCTCGTCCGTATCTGTTATTTGGCTCAACCGTTTCTCGAGTTTTAAAGCCTGATTTACTCTCCTTGATCCCCTCTTTCGATTCCTTGCAAAAGCAAACAAAACAAACATTAAACACGTAATTAAAAACACATCACAACACGTACAAACGATAAGCGAAAAAACAGTAAAAATAAACTAAGGCATTGGCCTTGACTAAACGAGCACAGTAACCACTCGTTCTCTCTCGTTCTCTTTGTCATGCTTCAGTCAAGAAGAAGGTCGAGAGAGTCTTCACATCCCCTTCCTCATAGTAGTGCTTCAACCTAGCACCATTGACCATAAATGGCTGTCCTTGCTGCAAGTTTTTAATCTCTATGGCACCATGAACAAAGACATTAGTAATAATAAATGGACCTGACCATCTAGACTTTAATTTGCCTGGAAATAGCTTTAATCGTGAGTTAAATAACAATACAAGTTGGCCCTTCTTAAAGTCTTTGATCCTGAGTCTACTGTCATGCCATATTTTTGTCTTTTCTTTGTACATCTTGGCATTCTCATAGGCCATGTGCCTAAGCTCATCAAGTTCATGTAGCTGTAGAGATCTCAATGTCCCTGCATCCTTTACACAAAAATTTAATTCTTTCATGGCCCAAAATGCCTTGTTTTCCAACTCAAGTGGCAAGTGGCAAGCCTTGCCATACACCAACCTATAGGGAGACATTCCTAGAGGTGTCTTATATGCTGTTCTATAAGCCCAAAGTGCATCCTCAAGCTTGAAAGACCAGTCTTTCCTATTAGGTTTGACTACCTTTTCTAGGATGTTCTTTATCTCCTTATTGGAAATCTCAGCTTGGCCATTTGAGTGTGGGTGGTAGGGAGTAGCTACCCTATGTCTAATGTTATATTTAGCCAATATCTTCTCCATAGCCTTATTAATGAAATGTGACCCCTCATCACTAATGATAGCACGAGGAGTCCCAAATCTAGTGAAAATGTGCCTATGCAAGAAGTTAGTGACTGTTTTAGCATCATTATTAGAACATGCCTTAGCTTCTACCCACTTTGACACATAGTCTACTGCTACTAAGATGTACAGGTTACCTGATGATGGAGGGAAGGGTCCCATGAAATCAATGCCCCACACATCGAAGAGCTCCAACTCTAAGATGTAGGTGAGGGGCATCTCATCCTTGCGACTGAGGTTACCTGTCCTTTGGCATTCGTCACAGTTGTGGGCATAGTTGTGGGCGTCCTTGAAGATTGTTGGCCAGTAGTAGCCACTCTGAAATACCTTAGCAGCTGTTCTTTGACCACCAAAGTGCCCACCGTAAGGAGATGAGTGACAGTGCTGCAGCACAAACTTCGCTTCAGCAGCTGAAACACACTTCCTCAACAACCCATCAGCACAGGTCCTGTAAAGTATGGGGTCATCCCAGATGAATTTCCTTGCTTCATGGAGGAACCTCTTCTTTTCTTGTCCTCCCTTGAACACTGGTAATACCTGTGATGCACGGAAGTTAGCAATGTCAGCAAACCAAGGTTCCTCATCGTTTCCACGATGAGTCAAAGCAAAGATATGTTCATCTATAAAAGCATCAGAAATTGCGGGGTCCGCAATTTTTTCGCAATTGTGCTGCAATCGAGACAGGTGATCTGCAACCACGTTTTCACATCCCTTCTTGTCCCGAATGTCCAAATCGAATTCCTGCAGCAATAACACCCATCTAATCAATCTAGGCTTAGCATCAGCCTTCCTCATAAGATATTTTAAAGCAGAATGGTCAGTATATACAATGGTCCTAGTTCCTACAATATAGTTCCTAAATTTTTCACAAGCAAATACTACAGCAAGCATCTCCTTCTCTGTAGTTGTATAGTTACATTGAGCCTCATTCAAGGTTTTACTAGCATAATAGACAGGATGTGTGAGCTTGTCAATCTTCTGTCCTAACATGACTCCTACAGCATAGTCACTGGCATCACATAGCATCTCAAATGGGAGATCCCAATTTGGTCCCACTATGATTGGTGCTGTGACCAGTGCTTCCTTAAGGGTTTTCCAAGCTACTACACATTCTTTAGAGAAGATGAATGGCCTACCTAGCTCCAGTAGCTCACATAGAGGCTTGGCTATCTTAGAAAAGTCCTTGATGAACCTTCTATAGAAGCCAGCATGCCCTAAGAAACTCCTAATGGCCTTGACATTCTGGGGCTCTACCAACTTCTCTATGACCTCTATTTTTGCCCTATCCACTTCCACACCTGCCCTTGACACTCTATGTCCTAAGACAATCCCTTCATCTACCATAAAATGGCACTTTTCCCAATTTAGGACTAGGTTGGTCTCTTCACACCTAGCCAGGACTTGTCCTAGGTTCTCTAGACAGGTTTTAAATGAGTCCCCAAAGACTGAGAAGTCATCCATGAATATTTCTATTATGGACTCATCCAACTCAGAGAAGATTGCCATCATGCACCTTTGGAAAGTTGCCGGTGCATTGCATAAGCCAAAAGACATTCTGCGGAAGGCAAACGTTCCAAAAGGGCAAGTGAAGGTAGTCTTCTCTTGATCCTTAGGGTCTATAGTGATTTGATTATAGCCAGAGTACCCATCTAAAAAACAATAGTAGGCTCTACCAGCTATTCTGTCTAACATCTGGTCAATAAATGGTAGAGGGAAATGGTCTTTTTTAGTTTCTTTATTTAACTTTCTGTAATCCATACATACTCTCCACCCTGTGACAGTCCTTGTTGGAATCAGTTCGTTGTTCTCATTGACTACCACAGTTATTCCCCCCTTTTTAGGTACACATTGGATGGGGCTCACCCACTGGCTACTAGCTATGGGGAAAATTACTCCTGCATCTAACCACTTTATTATTTCTTTCTTTACTACCTCTTTCATAAGGGGTTTAACCTACGCTGGTGATCTACCCTAGGTGTGTGCTCTTCCTCTAGTATGATTTTATGCATGCAATAAGAAGGGCTAATGCCTCGAATATCAGCAATAGTCCATGCTATAGCCTTCCTATGTTGCTTAAGCAGTAAAATTAAATCAACCTCATGCTGTTCACTTAGCTTAGAAGAAATAATTACAGGCAGCGTGTCATTATCTCCTAGATATGCGTATTTGAGGTGAGTTGGTAGTGGTTTTAGTTCTAGAACAGGTGGATGCTCAATAGAGGGCTTTAACGGATTTACAGTTTTATCAGTTAAGTCTATAGTCATACATACATGCTGAGGTCTATCTACAGGCATATTCATTATGTCAGATACATTTAGATCATCTACATCTAATCCTACATATTCGTTAGCATGCTTGGTTAATAATACATGCTCTAATTGTTCTTCCATTAGTGAGTCAACAACATCAATGCTAGCACAAGACTCAGAATCAGAGGGATACCTTAAAGCTTTGTAAACACTAAATTTTACCTCTTCATCATGAACCCTCATAGTTAACTCACCTTTTTGCACGTCTATTAGTGCCCTACCTGTAGCTAAAAATGGTCTACCTAGCAGGATGGGAACCTCCTTGTCTGCCTCATAGTCCAGGACAATGAAATCTGCAAGGAAAATAAATTTGTCAACTTTAACTAGAATATCCTCAATCTTACCTTCTGGATATGCGATGGATCTGTCTGCTAGTTGTAAAGTGACTGTGGTGGGACGTGCTTCTCCCATTCCCAATTGGCGAAATAGGGACAGGGGCATGAGATTTATGCTGGCGCCCAGGTCACAAAGCGCTCTGCCCACATGCTTGCCTCCAAGTTCTACAGGTAGGGTGAAGGAACCAGGATCCTTCTCCTTCTTGGGCAGCTTGTTTTGGAGGATGGCACTGCACTCCTCGGTGAGGTTTACTGTTTCAAACTCACCAATTATTTTTTTGTTAGTAATAATGTCCTTCAAAAACTTTACATATGAAGGCATAGACTGTAAAACCTCTACAAAAGGAATGTTAACATGCACTTGCTTAAGTATTTCTAAGAATTTATTAAAATGAACTTCCTGTTCCTGCTTCTTCTTCAGCCTTCGAGGATATGGAGGTGGTGGCACATATGCAGGCACGTCAGGACGCCTTAGGTTAGGTGGACGCCTTGGAACTTCTTCTACGTCCTCTACAATTGGCTCTAGCCTGGCTCCTGATGTGCTAGTTGGTGGTGGACCTTGGCTCGGCAGAGACTCCAGTGGAGCACTAGACTCAGTGTTCTCTACTCTCTTTGGTGTGTCCTTTGTGTTGCTCACCAATGGTCTTCCACTCCTAAGTTCAATGGCTTGAACTTGTTCCTTGCCATCTCTCCTTGGTACCTCGGTATCAGCAGGGAGTCTACCTTGGGGCCTACTTTTAAGTTCATTGGCTAATTGGCCTACTTGGTTTTCCAGGCTCCTAAGAGTAGCTTGCTGGCTCTGAAGAGTAGCATCATTCTTAGCTATATATTCCTTGAGTAGGTTTTCTACAGAAGATCCTACAGGTTGATTATAAGGTTTTTGGTACATGGACTGGTTATGTTGGGGAGTGAAACCAGGTGTTCCACTCGGTCTAGGTTGGTTAGAATTTGGGTTAGTGTTCTGTTGGCCACCCCATGACAGGTTAGGGTGGTTTCTCCAACCAGGGTTATAGGTGTTGGAGTAGGGGTTATTCCTAGGCTGCTGCTGGCTTCCTACATAGCAGACTGAGGATGGATTCCCAGGGCAGTATTCATAAGGGTGCCCTTCCCCACAGAATCCACAGATAGGTGCCTCGCCTTGACTTGGTTGGGTGCCCATTGACATGGCTGTGGCGGTATTGGCACTGGTTTGGAGATTGGCCTGAGCCATTTGTTTAACTAGGTTGGTCAGGGCGTTTATTTGGGTGCTCATGGCGCTTAGAGCATCCTTGTCTTGAGCCCTAGTTGGCTCTACTGGATCGTCTGACCACCTACAATGAGATGTTGAGATCTTCTCCAAGATCTCATAAGCTTCGTTGTAACTCTTGGACAACATGGAACCTCCAGCAGATGAATTTAGAACTTGTCTGGTGCTGGGGTTGCATCCTTTAAAGAAGACTTCTATTTGGATACACCATGGAATGCCATGGTGTGGACATTTAATGAGAAGGTCTTTGAATCTTGTCCAAGCTTCGTGAAGAGACTCACTTGGAGCTTGTTTGAATTTTATGATATCATCACGAAAGGTTGAATTCCTATCAGGTGGGAAATATTTGACTAGGAATTTTTCTGCTAAATCTGTCCAATTGCGGACAGATCCTGAGGGTAAAGAATTTAACCATGTTTTGGCCTTGTCCCTCAAAGAGTAAGGGAAAAGATATAGCCTCAGGGCTTCTTGGGAAACTCCAGGGATTAGGAATGTGTCACTAACTCCTAGGAAGTTCCTAAGGTGGTTATGGGGGTCCTCATTTTCTATTCCAAAGAATTGTCCCACAGTGGACAACATTTGGAACATCACTGGCTTTAACTCGAATGAGTTGGCAGTGATTTCAGGACGGATTATGCTGGGGTTCAGCTCCCCAGGCATAGGTACTAAATATGAAAGGATGGCGCTATCCTTGTCATTCGCTATTTCAATGGGGTTGCGAGTGACAGGCACCAGGTTTTGATTTACTCCAGCCATTTCTTCTTGAGGTAATTGCGGAGGAATTGTAGTCTCTGCAATGATTGGAGGTAAAAGGGTTTGTTTAAAGAGACGTTTCTTGGCTCTATTCCTAGCTCTAAGTAATCTCTCGGGCTCAGGGTTGAACTCTAGATCACTACTTGGAGTCTCATTCATAAACTACCCTAAATGGTACCTGAAAAAAGAAATGAAAATGGATCAAATTCAATGAAAAATACTTTGATGTTTCAAACTTAACAAACTTCGTTTTCACTTAAAATAAGTCCCCGGCAGCGGCGCCAAAAACTTGTTGCGTGCTCAATGTGTAAAGATAAATATGCAAGAGGGTAGAGAGATCACTTAGAACATGCAAGCATACATGGTCTCACAGCAAGTAGTAAGTATATTTCATTCGTTTTTTCCACAGAGACTCATTTTTAGCTATTCGCGAAGTGTGTTTGTTAAGAAAGGTGGGATGAATTTGAGGGGATAAAATTGGTTTTTAATTACCTAAGTTTTGCTGAATGTGTAAAGGAATATACCATAAACAAGTTAAAGTTAAAATCAGGCTCAAAGAACAAGAGATGGAATCAATAAACGAAGAAGAAAACAGCTACACACAATGCAATTTAGCAGAATTGCGAGAACCGCAATTAATCCGCAATTAAATGGCAGCGAAACTGATTAAAAGGGTGAATTAAGGGCTACTAATGACTATCCTATAGGCAGTTTATTACGATTATCAAGCTTTGGATCAACTCTCTATACATCAAACTCACTCTATCTCAAGTATCGTCCGATTCCATGCATTAGAGACTCAAGTTTACTCGACTTCAAAGTAAGGTCTTAAGCACCTTGTTAAAACAGGAGTGTTTAGTTTGTACTAGGGAAACGCCTATTCCTAGGCCGTTTCCTGTTTACCATGAAAGGCTAGCATGATTATATGACTCTGAACTCTTACTCCTTCCAGAGGTTAGGAGTTCTTTGGACAAAATGGATGGCCAATCGAAATTGCCTGTGGGATGAAGCTTACATACAATCAATGTTCGAGTGTTAACCTGCCTACTTGACTCACGTTTTTTAGCCTATAGTTCTGTCATTAGCATGCCCCTAAGTGATTTTACTTACTCATGGATATGTAGAGAACAGAAATGGTAGATAAAACAGACATGCTTAGAAGATAAATGTACTTAAAACAGCAAGCCAAAGCCGTAGCAGAAACAGATGGAAACTGTAAAATGCAGAAGTATACTTCGATTACTTGAAGTGTTTGAATGACAAAGGGAAGCTCTAAAAGAAATGAATTCAAGACAGACAACAACGAAATGCAGTAATTGAAATGCTAAACTAAGAACAACAGTGATCAGAAATGGAAATGAGAAGAACAGAGTAGAAAAACAGTAAAGGTTTGCTAGAAAACTCCGTGGCAGTCGCCTCGAATGATGGTGATGAAAAGTCAGCCGTGCTTGGATGAATCCAATCGAGAGAGAAGAAGAATCTCCTCTCCTTCCTATCAGATTATCGGTTCCAAAAGCTTAGACTCTCACTCCAACAGACGGCAAAGGAAAACAGATGGAAATGGTGGACTGCGAGAAGACTTCTGCGCTTCGAGTGATGACTGAACCTCCGACTTTGACCCCCTTTTATAGTAGTTTGCAGGTGCGTTTGGGCCAAGGAGAACCATCAATCTTCAACGTCATATATCAGAATGGATGGAGGAGAAAGAACGAATCCCTGAAAAGTCGGATCTAAACAGAAAAAGGTCAGCCAACTTACGGTTTTAACTTGAATAATTGCGGTCACCGCAATGTTTTCGCAATTCATTTGCAATGCTCATTTTTCATTCTTTTCCTTCGGTTTTCAACCCTTTTTCTACCTATTGTGCATAAGTCCTAAATTAGCTACCTTCTTCTAATTCTCATATTAAAGCATAGGTTTAGGCTAAATGCTAACAAAAACACCTAAATGTGTACATCTTCTTAAGCTAAATGGGTCCTAAATAAGTCACTTTCAGAGACTTAACAGCAGGATAAGAAGAAAATCTTAAATGAGGCTAGGAAGTACATTTGGGATGATCTAACCCTCTACAAAAGCTGTGCGGATGGATTGCTAAGAAAATGTGTGTCAGCTGCTTAATCAAGGTCAATCCTGCACCATTGCCATACAATCCCGTATGGAGGACACTTTGGTGGGCAAAGAACTGCTCCAAAGGTATTTCAGAGTGGCTACTTTTGGCCAACAATCTCATGGATGCACATGACTACGCACACAATTGCAATGAATGCCAAGGAACAGGTAACCTCAGTAGGAAGGATGAGATGCCTCTAACATACATCTTAGAGTTAGAACTCTTTGATGTGTGGAGTATTGACTTCATGAGGGCCATTCCCACCATCTGCTGGTAATCTTTACATTCTAGTAGCCGTACACTATGTCTCAAAATGGGTTGAGGCAATTGCATGTCCTTTAAATGATGCTAAGACAGTTGTTAAATTTATGAATAGACATATCTTTACACGCTTTGGCACACCACGTGCCATCATAAGTGATGAAGGAACACACTTGATAAAAAAAGCCTAGTATAATGTTAGCTAAGTATAATGTTAGGCATAGGGTGGCAACACCCTATCATCCTCATTCAAATGGGCAAGCTGGAATTTCTAATAGAGAGATCAAAAGTATACTTGATAAAGTTGTAAAACCAAATAGAAATGATTGGTCTTTTAAATTAGATGATGCACTATGGGCTTATAGAACTGCATATAAAACACCTTTAGGAATGTCTCCATATAGGTTAGTATATGGAAAAGCATGCCATCTCCCCCTTGAATTAGAAAACAAAGCATTTTGGGCTTTAAAAGAGTTGAATTTTTGCATGACTGATGCGGGAACATTCCGGTCTCTGCAATTGCATGAATTAGATGAACTAAGACACATGTCATAGGAGAATGCTAAAATGTATAAGGAAAAAACTAAAATGTATAAGGAAAAAACTAAAATGTGGCATGATAGTAGACTCAGGATAAAGGATTTTAAAAAGGGCCAACATATGTTGTTATTTAATTCACGATTAAAGTTGTTTCCTGGCAAACTAAAGTCTCGTTGGTCTGGTCCGTTTGTAATCACTAATGTGTTTATTCATGGTGCAATTGAAATCCAAAATTTGGAGCAAGGTCAGCCGTTCATGGTGAATGGTGCAAGGCTGAAGCACTATTATGAGGAAGGGGATGTGAGAACACTTTCAACATTCCTCTTATCCGAAGCTTGAAAGTCAAGCAAAAGAAGATGAGCAAGGGCGTTTATTGGAATTATCCTTATGCTCAAACGTTGAAGGAATACGAAATAATTGTGTTCATTTACTATTAAAGTGTTTTTAATTTTTCTGAAACTAATTAAGTTTATTTTTAATGTTGATTAGAAGTTTGATGATTGGAAATCCTAACGGTAAAATGGATCAATCAAGAGGCTAAGAGAAGATGAATGAAGAGTCTGGGGAAATCAAAGATTTGGTTTTGTTAGGATCTTGCGGCAGACGACAATTAAGGAATAAACTGCCAACGATAACATTTCAAAGATTTTGTAGGAGTTTAGAAGCATTGCGGAATCATTGCGGAGTTCGCAAAGGCGTAGCCTTTATTTTCGCAAACCGTTATAAATAGGAGAGGCTGCAGCTCATTCCCAATTCACAATTTGCAAAACCCTCGCACTCTCAACCGAATCCCTTCTTCCTTCTTCCTGAAAATTTTTGTTCTTCACCTCCAAGAAAATGGTTTCAACCCGAGCAAAAGAGAGTCTGACCCCTGCGAAGCCATCCTCTACGGCAGAAGACACTGCCATGGCTGGGGATGCATTGATTTCCTTAGCAACTGCTGAGGCTGCCAACACATCTGAGCCAAGAAAGAGCCCTGCGAAGAGAAAGAAGAAGGTCACGGCTGGACGGGATCGTAAATCAAAAATTCGAAAGTCCACGAGTGAGGAAAGCCTCACAAGTAGCAGACCATCGTTTGAGACAGCCATGCAAAGTCTTGGCTCCACACAACAACCATCGGAACCTGAGGTCTTGATAACTCCATTTTGGAGCTATTAAATACTTCCTAATTATAGCTAAAGTCCGCATTTAAATGTTTAATTTATCTCGTTTGTAGGAGAAATGCGGCAAAGAGCTCGTGCGTCCATTGGACCCGTTTCGGAGCTAAAAGCGGAGTTTTAACGCCCCGGGAGTGCATCGGGAAAGGGCAAGTCGATCCAAGAAGAAACAGACCAAAATTGCCTAGGAGAGGCAATTTTTCCAGCCCCAAACCCGAGAGCTAGCGTCGAGCAGTAGCGTCGAGACGCTAGCTCGACGCTGCCGAAGCATCGAGACCCTACTGCGGCGTCGAGACGCTCCGGAGGAGGCGCGCGGAAGAAGTTATCGGGCCAGCGTCTCGACGCTCGCCCAGCGTCTCGACGCCATCGCGAGGCGCGCGCGGATTGCTTAGGGCGTAGCGTCGCGACGCTGCCCTAGCGTCTCGACGCTATGTCGATTAAAGAGGCTGTAATGACGATTTCTGCAGCATTCTTCTTCAAGTTTTGACATTCTGAAGCGATTTCTCTTCTTCTTCCTCTCGGTTTTCCATTATCTTTTCTTTAGCTCAGCCATTTGTGGCTTGTTTATGAGCTTTTATCTTGTATTAGTTTGATGACAACTTCCATGGCTTCCCTTGGAGCGGTATTGACAACCCGTTCCATGGACGGCTAAGGTAAGGGTGAACGGTTTGGGAAATATTTGAGGGATTTTTGTTAGACGCTTTTGGTTTTGATAATCCATGCTTAGATTATGATTTGGTGGCTGTTTTGTATGCATTTATCTTTCTTGCTTAACCCTATGCATATGTTAGAATTCGACGATTGACACTCGAGTCTTCTAGCATGTTGTGAATGTTAAAGAGTAGCGATGTCGTGCCTCTCACTGCTCGACCAAGTAACACAGATTGATAAAACTAAACCGGAGTATCGAGTCATGCATGATGGTTGTTGATTGCATACAGCGTTTGCGGGCAATCAGTTAGCAATTAGATTACGTGCTTGAATGTCTGTCGCGGTTAGCTAGTAACTATCTAGAATAAATTTGGGGTTGATCACCTTAATGCAATTTTAGATAATGTTTAATTAGAACTGTGTGGTCTAGTTAATTTTTATGGAGCCGGTTACCTTGGGGCTTCTCGGGTAACCGTCCGTGTGTACTACAAATTGTTTGCCTTGAATTTGTGATTAAATGATAAGCTGAAGATGTCTAACAATTAAATCCCAAAAATCCCCAAACCGTGCACGCGTCTCTCTCTCTCTTGTTATTCTTGTTCAATTGCTTTCTTTGCATGCTGAAAAATCCCCCCGTTACAAAACCAATCAATTAGTTAATTTCAATTTTAATATTAATTTCGGTCATAACTTCTCCTTGGATCGACCCTGTTACCACTGGCTGCAAAGCTATTGATAATAGGCTTATAAATTATATTTTGGCGAGTCTCGACAACTCGAATTTGGACTACCCCAAAAGTAGATCTACCAAAATTGGCGCCGCTGCCGGGGAGAAGGCAAAAATTTGATTGAAATTATGATTGAATTTGAATTTGGATGATTGATGGGTTGCTGAAATTTTTTTTCTGTTTGTAGTTGTATGTTTAAATTTTTGTTTGTGTATGACCCGTTCTTCTGAGATTAGTGGATTGCAGTTTATACCTGAGATCGAAAGAGAAGAGCGGCGGTTGAGGAGAGAAGCCCGCGAGGGGCAGAGATTGTTTGAGGAAGAAGGTAATCCCTTTTTGGTTGAGGAGATGGCGCAAGGCGAAGCGCCGCGAACGCTGAAAGAGCTGGCAGCGCCAGATTTGAACTTGCAACCCCTGTGTATCAACTACCCCGTGGTAGCAGGTAACTTTGAGTTAAAGTCAGGTTTAACAGCGAAATGTGTGTAAAGTGTGTAAACAAGGGCTACTAACGACTCCTCTATAGGCTTTTTCCTACGATTCTCAAGCAGTAGATCAACTCACCATGCATCAAACTAACTCATTCTCATGTATCTTCCGATTTCATGCATTAGATTCTTTAGTTTACTCATGTCCAAGTAAGGTCTTAAGCATCTTATTAAAACAGTAAGTTAAGATTTGTACTAGGAAAACGCCTATTCCTAGGTCGTTTTCTGGCTACCTTGAGAGGCTAGCATGAGTGTATGACTCTGAACTCTTACTCCTTCCAGAGGTTAGGAGTTCTTTGGACAAAATGGATGGCCAATCGAAATTGCCCGTAGGATGAAGCTTACATACAATCAATGCATTCAAGAGCTATCCTACATGCTTGATTCACGTGTTTCTACCTATAGATTTGTCATTAGCATGCCCTTATGTGATTTAGTTACTCATGGATGTAGATGGAATTGGACGAGTAGATGAAGATGACATGCTTAATAGAAAATTAGAGACAAAACAGAAGACAAAAGTGATAAACAGAGAAGGTAAAGAGCTTGCGAAGTAATGGAATTGTGCGTTGATTAACCAATCGTTTGAACTAAACAAATGATGTCTTTGAATAACTAAAGTAAAACAGAAAGCAACGAAATGGAATAGAGTACCAAACTAAAAGGGAAATAACAACAAACAGCAATGGAAATGGAAAGCTAAGACAGAAAGCAGTAAATTCAAGCGTGATCGCCTCGTCGCAGACGCCTCGGCTGAAGGGAGAGAAAGGCAAGCCTTGCTTGGATGAATCCAATCAGAAGAGAAGATGAATCTTCTCTCCTTCCTATCAGATTGTCGACTCCAACAGCTGAACCATCTCAGACCAACAGACGGAGAAGAGAAAGACTGGGAAAGACTGCGTTTGAACTGGAAGACTACGCCGTTCGAGTGTGTCTCAACCTTCCTCTTTGACCTCCTTTTATAGTATTCTGTAGGTGCGATTGGGTCAAGGAGAACCATCCATTCTCAACGTCGTACTACTACGTGGCTGCAGGAGAAAGAATGAATCCCTGAAAGGTCGGAACAAAACAGAAAATAGTTAGACAACTTACGGATTTCACTTAAAACATTGCGGTTTTAGAAATGTTTCCGCAATGCCGCCGCAAAGCACAATTTTCATTCCTTTAACTTCGTTTTTGGTTCTTTTTCTTTCCTTTTGTATATAAGTCCTAATTTAGCTTCATTCTTCTAATTCTCATATATAAGCACAAGTTCAAGCTAAATCCTACCAAGAACACTTACAAAAGCACAACTTTCTAAGGTAAATAAGTCCAAAAATTGTCACTTTTGGAGACGTAACAGACGCATCAGGAGCCAAGGGGCTTGAAGAATTGAAGAAATGGAAAAATTTGCCATTGGAAGGCAAAAGTTGGCCACCAAACCCGAGAGCTAGCGTCGATCGACAGCGTCGCGACGCTAGCTCGACGCTGCCCAAGTGTCGAGACGCTGTCGGAGCGTCTCGACGCTCTGAAGTCTGAAGTGCAAAATTAAATTCCAACCCGAGAGCAAGCGTCGAGTGACAGCGTCTCGACGCTCACTCGACGCCGCGCAAGCGTCTCGACGCTGCGCGAGCGTCTCGACGCTACCCCGTGCGCGCGCTGCCATCTTAGGGCACAGCGTCGAGACGCTGCCCTAGCGTCTCGATGCTCCGACGGCTTTAAAAGCCTTTCTTCTCCATTTTTAGCCGCAAGTTTTGTTCCATTTTTGTTTTCTCCACCATTCTTAGGCTCGGGTGGGAGCTCTAAACTTGTATTTCTTCCATTACTTCTTCAATAAAGCTCATACGTTATTGATTTCGCTTGATTTGCACAACGGGGAGCTAAGGTAAGTGCTCTAATTCGGATATTAGGGGTAATCTTGATGCTTAGTGAGGGTTTGTATGAATGTCTAGCTTAGTTTTATTTATCTCTTGCATCTCCAATATGTGTTAAGAACGAATAGCATGCCTTTCGAACTAGGAGTGACGTCCATAATTAGTTACGCATGTTAGTAGGCTAAGCATTATTTATTTTTAGACTTTAATGCATCGTAGCGAGGGTCTAGCTCGTGGCTAATCAATTCGAGCCCAAGTGACAGTGGGGGTATGAGTTGAATAACGTTTTCACGGTGTGCTCAAGGTTAGGAGAGAAATCGAATTAGTCTTAAGGATTAATTCGTGACAATGTTACCCGTTACTGTTTGATAATTGATTTAAGCGTCATGAACTTAGATTAATTAGGAAGCACGTTTAATTAGAATTTACGCCTCTAATTAATTCTTTGGGGTGCTTCGGACCGCTTGAGAAGAAGCATTTGGTGTGCATGAAATAGAACTACTTTGCTAATTAGAATCCCTATGAACTAAGCGCATCAAGATAAACCCCAACACTCGAATTAGGAGCACGTGTTACTTTTATTTTTCCGCTCTTTACTTTTAGCATTTATTTTTCCCGTTAGTTTATATTTAGTCAAACCCCCCCTTTTTTATTTGCTTTCGAGTCTTAGTGTTAAAGACAAATAGAAATTAGTTAAGAGAAAATAATTTACGTTCCCTGTGGTTCGACACCCGTTACCACTAGCTGCAAAGCTTAGTAGTTTCGGTTTTATAAATGTTATTTTGGCAAGCCTCGACAGCTTGAAATTGGAGTAACCCAAAAGTACCTCTACCAAAATTGGCGCCGCTGCCGGGGAACCATTTAATTTCTCTTAGTTAAATTTTATTTGTTTAGAAAACCACAAAAATATTTTCCTTTTCTTGTGTCGTCTTGTTTTAGCATGGCAGATCTTCGACAGCAATTTTGGGGACAAGCTTTGAAGAGTAGCGCTGAAGACTTTCTCCGAACCTCTGGGGAGGAGGTCATTATCGAAATGTACCCCGATTTTGATGAAGGAATCGAGGAATTTCTGACATGCGGAGGCAAGAACAGTGAGACCGAGGAAGATGAGCTTGACCTCGAGGAGCATCCCGAAGAGATTAGTGATGCGAACAAGCTAAGGAGTGGAGCTAAGACTTCTCCAAAGTCGGCTACTCTAGAAGAATTTCTAGCAGAATATCTTTCAGATGAAGAGGAGCCCGAAGAGTTTTATAAGGTAAGTATATCTCCACCGATTGATTTTGACTTAGAGCATGATTTTTGCATTGAAAATTTATTTGAGAATTCATGCGCTGATGAGCTTGAGCATCTGTCTGATAATGAGAATATTTTAGGAAATCTTTTCTTTGAGGATGTAGAACCAGCATGCTATGAAAATATTGTTGTGATGGATGAGGAAGTGGCAATTGTGCCTTTAGATTATTTATCTCCTTGTGTTGTGCCTGTTGGGTTTTATGTCCTAAAACTCGTGGTTTGTAAACTGAATGTATATTCTATTTTGCAATAAAGTGGTTATTGAGATTTATTCAGTAAAGTTGTTATTGAATAAAATGAATTGTGTTTTACTTTTAACCTAACTCCAATAAACAAAGAACCCATGACTATAGGTTGTATACTTGAACTTCATGTATGACATGATTGTGGATCAAGTTCAAGTAATAGCCAGAACGGTCTATAGTATAGGAATAAGGCTGGGTACCTTATCCTGGGGACACTATTGGACGCGGCCCACTTTGTATAGTACAAACGATGTGATCCGAAATCGTTCATGTGGAGACATGTGAGTGGGGGCGTCCTATGCAATGAGTTTGCATAAGACTGAACCGCGAAACAAGTCGCTCTTTCTTTATAACTCCGTTTACTGTAAAGACCGACTTTTTTCATATGATGACCTAGGTAACTCGATCTGAATCCTGAGCACGCTATGAACTCCTGTTTATTCGGGCTTATCCTTTGACTTGTATGGGTGAGAGTGGCCCGAGATTGCCGACTCAATAAGCCTACCATCTTGGGGATAAGACCGGGTAGGTAGCTGGGAACATAGTCCTGCGAGATGGAATTCACTCCTACCCGCTCTGAGGGATTAGTAGAGAGGTTGTTCCCTTAAGTGCTGACTCCAGGTCTTGAACTAGGGATCCCACCCTCTCATTGGCCCGAGAGGGACTTGGTATAGTGATGAGATCACATACCAATCGGTTTGGTGGTTGGACCACAAACCAATAGTTCATTAGAGGATCAGTGGGACTTAAGGAACAAGATGTAATTACGGGGGTAAAACGGTTATTTTGACCCAGCTATAATTACGAACGACCTGTGAAGGATCGACTTACTGATGATGGTTATATCAAGAGGACAGAAATATATCTACGGTGAGGAGAGTGCAACCCTTGGACTTTAGTGGAGTCTCCGGGGGTTAACGAATGTTGGTTAGCTTGGTTAAAGAGTTTGACCGGTTAATCTCGTATCGTTGGAGCTCATGATCTGTAGGTCCTTTAGGTTCTCCTGGCTAGCTCGGATTAAGCCGTGTAACAATATGAGAGAAAAAGAATTTGAATTTATTCAAATTCGGTTTTGGAAGAATGATGGACATATTTAAATATGATTTAAATATGGGATCGGTGTAAAACATGAATAGGGATTCATGTGTGATGATTCGGTTTAAGAAACCGGGATTAGTCTTATTATTTAATTAATATTTGATATTGAATTAAATAATAATATTAATTAATTAAAAAGTTTAATTAATTATAATTTATTTTGTTTATTAAATTAATTATGAATTAATTTTAAATCACAAAATATTACAAGTGGGATTATCCAAGTCAAAGTGGAATTATCCATGTTGAGTGGATTTATCCAAGTTGAGTGGGTTTATCCAAGTTGTGAAGTGGATTGTGAATCACCAACAACATGCATATAAACTTATCAATTTTGGAACACTTGGTTGAAGACTAATCTATCCAATTTGAGGTGTCATGCTAAACAAAGACTTTGTTGCATGTGAATTGCCTATAAATTGGATGAAGTTCAAATGGTTTGAGGTTGATGAATTTTCAAAGAGTTTGAATATTTGGATGAGCATGAAGAGTTCATGTTACTTGAGAAATTAGAAAGCTAAGTGTTAGACTTCTTCTCACAAAATCCTCATCACTTTCATCTTCCCATCTTCTTCTTCCAAACTTTTTCTTTCATAAAGGAGTCCCACCACTCCGTTGCTCGGCCCGAGGATAGCGGGACTACCGGAGGTGGTTCTCGAGGAGTTCGAGGGAAGCTTCGAAGGGTTCGCGAGGAGATTCGAGCGTTGGAAGAGAAGTCTTTAGAACTACAAGAGGTATGTGTTCTAATTCCTTTTATTTCAAAGCTTTGTGCATGTTTCTTATTTAGCTAAATTGATGAAATTAGAGTGCCAATGATCTGTCTCGCTTCCGCTGCGCTACATGCGCTCCATGAATTGGTATCAGAGCGTTTTTTGGTCACTCAATTTGCATCAATTTGAGCTAGGTGGGTATTTGTTTTAGAAATTAAATTTCCGGGCGTCTAAAGTGTGATTCCGGTTTTGGCATATTTTTTTGAGCTTTTATTTGTACTTCGTTTTGTAATTGCCCGGGCGTGTATGGGCTTTAATGTGTGAAGAAGAGTCTGTAAAAAATTCGGAGTCATTAGAGTCCATATAGGCTTTCAATTCGAAGACAGAAGCTCGGGTGTCGAAAAAAACAGCATGCTGTTTTTTTTTCTCTGCAAAATTCCAGCACAACACCGGTTCAGCGCAAGGTGGAAGAAATGGTCCGGTTCGGTCTTTGGGTGGTCCGGTTCACTGAAAGTCAGACTGGTTCCTTGTTCTTCACCCTCTGGAGGTCCGGTTCAGCTTTCGTTTGGTCCGGTTCGGGTCGGTATTGGTCCAGTTACGGGCTGTTGAAGTCGGGACAACTGTTATGGACCGGTTCAGTTTTTTTTGAAGTTTTGTAGTTGCAGTTTTTTTGGCCGGTTCAAGCAAATTCAAGCTGGTTCATGGCGGTTCGAAGGGTTCGGAAGCGTCTCAGCTTAGTTGATGAATTATTATTCTAATAATTTAGTTGCTTGCTTGTCCGTGATGCCAAAACCGGTCCACTTTAGTGTGTTTAATTAATTATGCATTGTGAATATATGTTTTAATTAAAGTCTCTTGTATGTGCATAAGTATGCCATATAGATTTCAAATCCCACCATAGGAAGCATGTTTCATGCATTGAAAGTATAATATAAGTGTTATGTTGTATAGAATGCATGCTTAATTCATGAGATTTAATATAAGTGTTATATTAATTTATGAATTGAATGTTGCTTGTTTAAAAGTAAAATTAATATAAGTGTTATATTAATTGTGAAATTAAACATACAACATAGTTGCCTTAGTTGAATATAATTGTTATATTCTTGCTTGGGAAGAATGTTATAAATTGAATGTAATGGTTATATTCTAGCTTAGGAAGCATGTTATAGAATGTCTTTGTTTTATAAAGCGTTGTAAAATGAGATAGACATTTAAAATCTATAACAAAGACAAATGCATGCTCACTAAGGGTTAAAGAATTCCAATGCGATTAGGAATTTAGTATCGATTCGTTTTAATAGTTAAAATAGGTCGATATCTTGTAAAGCTAAGGTTACGAGAGAACTCACCCGGTTTGATCCTACACTAAGGTTGGAGGTATTTAAGATGACGGTTTACGGAACACCTCCTACCTGGGGATCGATCCGATACTTGAGTTAAGTTAACCCGACTTTATGAGCATGCACGTGAGAGGTGTAAGGTTATAAAACGTTTATCACCTAGACATCTTAGGTAAAAGTATGTTCTACCTAGACTTAATTAGGTTTTATTGTCTTAGCCGGATAATGCCTAAGTAAAACTATACCCAAACCATTCTAAAATACTTAGTAGTGGTGTTGAGAAGGTATATGTGATATATCAATCTCCTCCTACGTTCTCCGCAAAGTTCACACCGTGAGATTTATGCTCGGCCTCGTGATGTCAATAGGGCATCCCCATTCGGATGGTGTTTGCATAAATCAAGAGCAAGGTGAATGGAGAAAGTATTTATAGTAAGTGGGAGAAGGAAGTATGTCAATACATCTGTTGCGTGCTCAATGTGTTAAAATAAATAAGCAATAAGATAGAGAGAGCACTCAGAACATGCAAGCATACATGGTCCTATAGCAAGTAGTAAGTATTTTTCATTCGTTTTCCCACA
This sequence comes from Herpetospermum pedunculosum, assembly GCA_028017165.1. NCBI lineage: Eukaryota > Viridiplantae > Streptophyta > Magnoliopsida > Cucurbitales > Cucurbitaceae > Herpetospermum > Herpetospermum pedunculosum. The sequence continues at coordinate 24,953,851 of CM051524.1, read as the reverse complement.
GAGATTTATTATAAGCTACTAGAGAAGTGTAAAGTTAAGAAAGAATGGGTGGATTTGATGGGGTCAAATTGGTTTTAAATTGTCTATTTCCTACTGAATACGTAGAGGGTAGCAACATGAACGAGTGCAAGTCAAAGCTAAACTCAAATGAAAAGAAACGAGATTAATAAATGAAGAAGAAAACAGCTAAACAGAATTGTGAACTTAGTAGAATTGCGGAAACAGCAATTCTACCGCAATTTTCCTAACAGCGAAAGTGTGTAAAATGGAGAAACAAGGGCTACTAACGACTCCTCTATAGGCATTTTCTCACGATTCTCAAGCATTGGATCAACTCTCTATGCATCAAACTCACTCAATCTCATGTATCGTCCGATTCCATGCATTAGATTCTTTAGTTTACTCATGTCCAAGTAAGGTCTTAACCATCTTGTTAAAGCAGAAAGTTATAGTTTGTACTAGGAAAACGCCTATTCCTAGGTCGTTTTCTGGCTACCTTGAAAGGCTAGCATGAGTGTATGACTCTGAACTCTTACTCCTTCCAGAGGTTAGGAGTTCTTTGGACAAAATGGATGGCCAATCGAAATTGCCCGTGGGATGAAGCTTACATACAATCAATGCTTCGAGAGCTATCCTACATGCTTGGTTCACGTTTTTTAGCCTATAGTATTGTCATTAGCATGCCCCTATGTGACTTAGTTACTCATGGTTGTGGGGAGAACAGAAATAAGAGATGAAAGAGACATGCTTAAAAGAGAAATAGCCTGAAAACAGCAAGGTAAGACAGTAGCAGCAAAAGTTAAGAAACTGTGAAATAACAAATTGTGCTTTGATTACTTGATTGTTTGAATGAACAAAGAGAAGCTTAAAGTAAACAATGTAAAGACAGACAGCACCGAAATGAAATGAACTAACTATCAGAAGAGAAACAACACTCAAACAGAGCTGGAAGTTAGAAATGAAAGACAGAAAACAGTAATTAAGCTTGAACGCCTCGTTGCGAATGTCTCGACTGAAGGGAGAGAAAGATCAGCCTTGCTTGGATGAATCCAATCGGGAGAGAAGAGGAATCTTCTCTCCTTCCTATCAGATTGTCGACTCCAACAGCTAAACCTCTCAAACCAACAGACGGATGAGAAAAACAGGAGAAAAGATGGAGCTGCGAAGAGGCTTCTACGCTTCCGGATGATGATTGAACCCTCGACTTTGACCCCCTTTTATAGTAATCTGCAGGTGCGTTTGGGCCAAGGAGAACCATCAATCTTCTACGTCGTACTTCAAAATGGATGGAGCAGAAAGAACGAATCCCTGAAATAACGGAAATTAACAGAAAAAGATCAGTCAACTTACGGTTTTCACTTGAAACATTGCGGTTTCAGCAATGTTTCCGCAATGCTGTCGCAATGTAGTTTTTTCATTCTTTTACTTCGGTTTTCAATCCTTTTCTTCCCTTTTTCACACAAGTCCTAATTTAGCTATCTTCTTTTAATTCTCACAAATAAGCATAAGTTTAAGCTAAATCCTATCAAAAACACCTAAGAGTGTGCATCTTTCTAAGCTAAATAATTCCTAAATAAGTCACTTTTGGAGACATAACACACCCCCAAACTTAAGGTTTTGCTCGTCTTCGAGCAAACTAAGGACTTACTTAGGCTGCTGTTTCACCTTCTTTAACCACTTACTGACTCCCCTATATCCCTATCTATAGCAGTGATGTCCTGTGACACACTTCTAAGCTTAAAACTACCCTCTTATCTAGCTTCTTCTGACTTCGCATGCCTAATACTCCTGCTGTTTTCATTAACTCCCTACAACTGATCTACCTGCTTTTGTCATATCATGCCACTATCCCTAAGGTTTCAAATTCTTCCTAGCTTTACCCCAGACTCAGTACATGCTTCTAGTTTTTACTTATGAGCTACCTAGGATTCCTTAGAGTTATGTCAGTCTTAGTATTAACAGTGACAGTAGTACTTTAAGAGAACAACCTAAACCCTGGCATCACTACATTGGACATACATTCATCTCCCTAAACAACCCTACAAGCTACAACTTTGTGCTCAGCTAATTGAGGATCAGAGTTCTTTTTATCAGGACATCTAAGCCACAAAGCTCCAACTCCTAGGTATACATTCTTCTTCCTTACTCTTTTCCTTTTTTTCTTTCTTAGGTGGAGCCTTTCCTTTGGTTGCCTTTTGATGCAATGCCACTTGTGGGTTACACACTTGGCACTGATTACTCAGCAACCTAAGAGAGACACCCCTCTTTATTCTGTTTTTCATTTTTTTTTTCAGTTCATCAATTTTTGTAAAGGAGAAGAAGAATGCTTATGCTTTTAAGGGAGAGAGGAATGTTCCTAGGCCTAGGGTGGCCTCCCCCAAACTTAAACTACTCATTGTCCCCAATGAGTGTCTGAGGTGGCACACCCCCAAACTGTCCTAGAAGCATCTAGTCTAAGGTAAAACAAAGAGAATCTAAAAGTCCTAGGCATAGACAGAACATTCTAAAAGGAAATATCACAGCAGCAGAAATTTGAAAAAAAAAAAAACAGACAGGTAAGGACTTAAAGTTATGCATGCTGAGCTTTTACAGGTTAATTTAAACTATCAAAGGGTGTCCTATGACACTCATCCAGCATGCTTTGAGATACGCTATATAAGGTAGTCATGATAGTAGCAAAAGAAAGAATTCAAACAGAACCAGCCTAACTAAACAGACAGTCAAAAACAGGCATTCAGTAATAAAAATTGCGGTTTCCGCAATTATTTCGCAATAAAGACAAGGCAGATATATCATTGATTAAGGCCCCTATGCATGCTTTTTCCAGTCATCCAAGCTATACAAAAAGGAAACTAACCTAATCTACCTAAGCAGCTATCATCAGACTACACTAAACAATTTAAAAACTTAAAACTAAGCAACTAAAACAGATCAAATTATTAACTAAAAACAGCATAATTCACACGGTTCACAAGAAGCAGTTTGATTTTTTATTTTTTTTTAATTGTAAGGGAACAGCAATACTCCCTTGAGTGCAATTCAAACTAGCACTCAGATGTCTTCATCCTCATCAGGCCTTCGTGATCTTGGAGGCGCCCATGGAGATAGCAGGTCCGTGGGGAAGTCAGGGAAAAGGCAACCCAGCTGGTCAGCGACTTCCTTGTCCCTTGCCTGTGCGTAGGTGGCCCATTGAGCCATCTTCTTCTGTAAATCCATCAGGCACGCCATGGACAGTGACTGAGCAGCAGCCAATCTATCCAGCTCGAACTCCATGTTCCCTTTCCTTCTCAGCCTCAAGCCTGTAGGCAGCTCCAAGTGGCCTGTGTAAGCCATCTGCTGCTCCATCCGCTCAATGGGGACTCCTGCACGCAAGCAAAGTTTAGTAATAGTATTAGGGAAGAACAATGGACCCTTACCTTTCTTGGCGCAGTCAGCAATGGCAGCTGTAATGACTTCGCCCACGTTGATGGTGAGACCTCGCATGATTGCATAGACCAGCAGCGATCTGCTCTGGTTGATTGTGGTCTCATGTGTCACGGGGGACAGCTTCCTTCTCACGAAGGAAAACCAGACAGCCGCCTTAGCTGTGAGGTTGGCACTCATGAGAGTGTGCCTCCCATTGCGCGACACGGTCCACGAGGCTTCAGGCTGGCCAATGATCCGAATGGCCTCTTCCAGGACTGCTTCAGTAGGCTCATCAACAATCCTTGCATAGTCATTATGTTTCTGGCCCTTGAGGCCGTAGGCTTCGTTGATGGCTTTTGCTGAGAAGTCCACTTCTACTCCCCTGACCACAGACAACCCTTCCTCAGAATTCCTCAAATTGGCGTAGAAGTCATACACCATGCCTGTGTAAGCGGGATTGGGTGGTCTGCAGAACTCCTCCCAGCCGTGATTCGTAATTCCTGCGCGCAAGAATTGCGGCAGGTCAGCAGGTCTGTCGAGGAAACCCTTCTCGTGCAGCAGCTCCCTTTTCCTCAGCTCAATGCCTCTAGACTCAGCGTCAGAAGACACGTACCTCACTGACTGAGGCTCATCTTCAGGGTACAGCTTGGCCTTCCCCTTGTCTTTCAGTCTGGCTGACTCAGCAGCCTCAATCTTGAGCTTCTTTGGGGAAGGCTCGTCACTCTCCTTCTTGGATGAAGGTGCAGCCCTGGACTTCTTCTTCTTCTTGGACTTCTTTTTTGTTCTTGGCCGTTTGGCCTTGACAACCGAGGCTTCCTTCTTCCTCAATCGTGCCTTTGTTGTCATCTGCTGGAGGCAATCCCCCAGTGTCTCGTCCATCAAGTCATCCTTCTGTGCAGGGCTCTCAGGGCTGGCTTCCCTCAAAAGAGAGAAGACCTCGTCTTCCTCAGCTTCCCCACTGCCCTGCGTCGATTCTTGGTACTCCCGATATGGGAATTCAGGGTCAGGCCGTGGAGAAGTGTGCGAAGGAGTGGTGCTTTATGCTGCTGTAGGGGTCTGTGCAGAACTCTGCGGTGATGAAGGCAGCTCAGGGCTTTGCGCGGGTGGCGATGAGGAGAGCTCAGGGCTTTGAACCGGTGGAGATGGTAAAGGGCTGCGCTCGGCTGTCTCGTGAGATGGCTGGCCCAATTCTTGACTCTCCACAGAGGGAGTCTTTTTCTTGATTTCTTCTTCGGCCATAGCCATACTCCATTTGCGCTTCTTGGGTGTGCCTGCTGGTTCAGAGGGTCCAGCAGGTATCTCTGTGACGACCTTCCACTTCTTCTTGCGGATCGGAAGTTTGGGAAGTCGTTCAGTTTGCGCAGCATCAGCGTCTGCAAGGGCAAGAAGTGCTTCCCTCGCAGCCGTTTCAGCCTCATCAGCCCTTTTCTTGGACGCAGATCATTCGGCTCTTGTTAGCACCATCGTTGAATCGTGGAGATTTGGAGAGAGGAATCACAGATGAAGAGAAAAGCAGCTTTCTTGGAGTTCAGATAATGGGAGAATCGTACGGATCAACGCGCCTTCTAACGGATATAAAGAAAACAAAAAAATCCCAACGGCTATATTTTTGCGGATTCTGCAAATCCAGCGCAATTCTAGTGACCGTTGGAGATTTTTTTCATTTAAATGTCAATCTTTGCTCAACCGTATCTTTGATTTGGCCCAATATCTCCTTGATCTTTTCAGCTGGATTTAATCTCCTTGATTCCCTCTATTGATTCCCTACAAAATGAAATAAAAGCAACATTAAATTCGTAATTAAAATCATACAAACATATACACAAACGATAACCGGAAAAAATGGAAAAAATAAACTAAGGCATGAGCCTCATATTGACGAGCACAGCAATCACTCGTCCTCTCTCGTTCTTAATTTCACGCTTCAGTCAAGAGGAAGGCGGAGAGAGTCTTCACATCTCCTTCCTCATAGTAGTGCTTCAACCTTGCACCATTAACCATGAATGGTTGTCCTTGCTGCAGGTTCTTTATCTCGATGGCACCATGAACAAACACATTAGTAATTACAAATGGACCTGACCATCTAGACTTAAGTTTGCCTGGAAATAATTTCAATCGTGAGTTAAATAATAAGACAAGCTGGCCTTTCTTGAAGTCCTTAATCCTAAGTCTACTGTCGTGCCAAATCTTGGTCTTTTCTTTATACATTTTGGCATTTTCATAAGACATATGCCTAAGCTCATCAAGCTCATGTAATTGCAAAGACCGCAACGTTCCCGCATCGGTCACGCAATAATTCAACTCTTTTAGTGCCCAAAATGCCTTAATTTCTAACTCAAATGGAAGATGACAAGCTTTACCATACACAAGTCTGTAAGGAGACATACCTAGGGGTGTCTTATATGCAGTCCTATACGCCCAAAGTGCATCCTCGAGTTTAAACGCCCAATCCTTTCTGTTGGGTTTGACCACTTTTTCTAGGATATTCTTAATCTCCCTATTTGAAATTTCAGCCTGTCCATTCGAGTGTGGGTGATAGGGAGTGGCTACTCCATGTCTAATGTTATACTTAGCCAACACTCTCTCCATAGCCTTATTAATGAAATGTGTCCCTTCATCGCTAATGATAGCACGTGGTGTTCCAAACCTAGTAAAAACGTGCCTATGCAAGAATTTTATGACTGTTTTGGCATCATTATTGGGACATGCTATGGCCTCTACCCACTTGGATACATAGTCTACTGCCACTAATATGTAAAGGTTACCTGATGATGGGGGAAATGGTCCCATGAAGTCAATGCCCCACACATCAAAGAGCTCCAACTCTAAGATGTAAGTGAGAGGCATTTCATCCTTGCGACTAAGGTTACCTGTCCTTTGGCATTCATCACAGCTGTGTGCATAGTTGTGTGCATCCTTGAAGATCGTTGGCCAATAGTAGCCACTCTGAAATACCTTTGCAGCTGTTCTTTGGCCACCAAAGTGTCCACCATAAGAAGCTGTGTGGCAGTGCTGCAGCACAGACTTTGCCTCAGCAGCTGAAACACACTTCCTTAGCAAGCCGTCAGCACATGTCTTGTAAAGTGTGGGGTCATCCCATATGAATTTCCTTGCTTCATGAAGGAACCTCTTCTTCTCTTGTCCTCCCTTGAAAGTTGGTAGTACCTGCGATGCAAGGAAGTTAGCAATGTCAGCAAACCAAGGTTCCTCATCGTTATCACGATGAGTCAATACAAAGACATGTTCATCAATAAAAGCATCAGAAATTGCGGTTTCCGCAATATTTCCGCAATTATGCTGCAATCTAGAAAGATGATCCGCAACCACATTTTCACTTCCTTTCTTATCTCTAATGTCTAGATCAAACTCTTGCAGCAGCAGTACCCACCTAATCAACCTAGGCTTAGCATCAGCCTTCCTCATAAGGTACTTTAAAGCAGAATGGTTAGTGTACACAATCGTTCTGGTGCCTACAATATAATTCCTAAATTTCTCACAAGCAAACACTACAACTAGCATCTCCTTCTCAGTGGTTGTGTAGTTGCATTGTGCCTCATTAAGTGTCTTACTAGCATAGTATACAGGGTGTGTTAACTTGTCAATCTTCTGTCCTAACATAACCCCTACAGCATAGTCACTGGCATCACATAACATCTCAAAGGGAAGATCCCAATTAGGCCCTACTATAATAGGGGCTGTGACTAGTGCTTCCTTAAGGGGTTTCCAAGCTAAGACACACTCTTTAGAGAAAATGAATGGTTTGTTTAGCTCTAGAAGTTCCTATAAAGGCTTGGAGATCTTAGAAAAGTCCTTAATAAACCTTCTATAGAAACCAGCATGCCCTAAGAAACTTCTAATGGCCTTGACATTTTGGGGTTCTACCAATTTCTCTATTACTTCAATTTTTGCCCTGTCAACTTCTACACCTGCCCTCGACACTCTATGACCTAAGACAATCCCTTCATCCACCATGAAGTGGCACTTTTCCCAATTTAGGACTCGGTTGGTCTCCTCACACCTAGCCAGGACTTGTCCTAGGTTCTCTAGACAATTTGTAAATGAATCCCCAAAGACTGAGAAATCATCCATGAATATCTCTATCATGGACTCATCCAAATCAGAGAAGATTGCCAACATGCACCTTTGGAAAGTTGCCGGTGCATTGCATAAGCCAAAAGGCATTCTGCGAAAGGCGAAAGTTCCAAAAGGGCAAGTGAAGGTAGTCTTCTCTTGGTCCTTAGGGTCTATAGTAATCTGGTTATATCCTGAATAACCGTCTAAGAAGCAGTAGTAGGCTCTACCAGCTATTCTATCTAGCATCTGGTCAATGAATGGTAGAGGGAAGTGGTCTTTTTTGGTTTCTTTATTTAGTTTCCTATAATCCATGCAAACTCTCCATCCTGTGATAGTCCTTGTTGGAATCAGTTCATTGTTCTCATTGACTACCACAGTCATCCCCCCCTTCTTAGGTACACATTGTATAGGGCTCACCCACTGGCTACTAGCTATGGGGAAGATCACACCAGCATCTAACCATTTTATTATTTCCTTTTTAACTACCTCTTTCATAGAGGGATTCAATCTACGTTGGTGATCTACTCTAGGGGTATGCTCTTCCTCTAATATAATCTTATGCATGCAATAAGAAGGGCTAATGCCTCTAATATCAGCAATAGTCCATGCAATAGCCTTCCTATGTTGCCTAAGTAGTAAAATCAGTTCCACCTCATGCTTTTCACTTAGTTTAGAAGAAATAATTACAGGCAAAGTATCATTACTTCCAAGATATGCATACTTGAGGTGAGTGGGGAGAGGTTTCAATTCTAAGACAGGTGGATGCTCAATGGATGGTCTTAATGGATTCAAAGATTTTTCAGTTAAATCAATATTCATACAAACATGCCGAGGGTTATTTACAGGTATATCCATTATCTCAGCTATGTTTAAGTCAGTTAAGTCTAATCCTACATATTCATGAGCATGCTTAGTCAACAATTCATGCTCCAATTGTTCTTCCATTAGTGAATCAACAATGTCCATGCTAGCACAAGATTCAGAGTCAGAGGGGTACCTTAAGGCTTTATAAACACTAAATTTCACCTCTTCATCATGAACCCTCATAGTGAGCTCACCTTTTTGGACATCTATCAGTGCCCTACCTGTGGCTAGAAATGGTCTACCTAACAGGATGGGGACCTCCTTGTCTGCTTCATAATCCAGGATAATGAAATCTGCAAGGAAAATAAACTTGTCAACCTTTACAAGAATATCATCAATCTTACCTTCAGGGTATTGTTAAGTCTCTGAAAGTGACTTATTGAGGACCCATTTAGCTTAAGAAGATGTACACTTTTAGGTGTTTTTGATAGCATTTAGCCTAAACCTATGCTTAAATATGAGAATGAGAAGAAGGTAGCTAAATTAGGACTTTTGCACAATAGGAAAGAAAAGGGTTTAAAACCGAAGGAAAAGAATGAAAAAAAGCTGCATTGCGACAGCATTGCGAAAACATTGCTGAAACCGCAATTATTCAAGTGAAAACCGTAAGTTGACTCATCTTTTTCTGTTAATTTCCGTAATTTCAGGGATTCGTTCTTTCTCCTCCATCCATTCTGATATATGACGTTGAAGATTGATGGTTCTCCTTGGCCCAAACGCACCTGCAAACTACTATAAAAGGGGGTCAAAGTCGGAGGTTCAATCATCATCCGAAAGCGTAGAGTCTTCTCGCAGTCCATCTTTTCGCCCTGTTTTCCTTTGCCGTCTGTTGGAGTGAGAGTCTCAGCTGTTGGAATCGATAATCTGATAGGAAGGAGAGGAGATTCTTCTTCTCTCTCGATTGGATTCATCCAAGCAAGGCTGCCCTTTCATCCCCTTCATTCGAGATGACTGCAACGAGGCTTTCAAGCACCCTTTACTGTTTTCTGTCGTATTCTTCTAATTTCCAGCTTTGATCAGTTGTTGTTTCTAGTTTAGTGTTTTATCTACTGCATTTCGTTGTTGTCTGTCTTTGAATTATTTACTTTAAGTTTCCCTTTGTTCGTTCAAACCTTCAAAATAATCAAATTACAAGTTTGCATTTCACAGTTTCCATCTTCTGCTGCGACGGTTTTGCCTTACTGTTTTGAGTACATTTCCCTTCTGAGCATGTCTGTTTTATCTTATACTTCTGTTCTCTATATATCCATGAGTAGCTAAGTCATTTAGGGGCATGCTAATGACCGAACTATAGGCTAAAAAACGTGAACCAAGCATGTAGGATAGCTATCGAAGCATTGATTGTATGTAAGCTTCATCCCACGGGCAATTTCGATTGGCCATCCATTTTGTCCAAAGAACTCCTAACCTCTGGAAGGAGTAAGAGTTCAGAGTCGTATAATCATGCTAGCCTTCCATGGTAACCAGGAAACGGCCTAGGAATAGGCGTTTCCCTAGTACAAACTAAACACTTCTGTTTTAACAAGATGCTTAAGACCTTACTTTGAGTCGAGTAAACTAAAGAATCTAATGCATGGAATCGGACGATACATGAGATAGAGTGAGTTTGATGCATAGAGAGTAGATCCAGTGCTTGAGAATCGTATAAAAATGCCTATAGGATAGTCATTAGTAGCCCTTAATTCACCCATTTACACACTTTCGCTGTTATTCAATTGCGGTAAAATTGCGGTGTCCGCAATTCTGCTAAGTTACCATTCTGTTTAGCTGTTTTCTTCTTCGTTTATTAATTCCATCTCTTGTCTTTTGAGTCTAATTTCAACTTGCATTTGTTTATGTTGCATTCCTTTACACATTCAGCAAAAATTAGATAATTAAAAACAAATTTTACCCCATCAAATCCACCCCTTCTTTCTTAACAAATACACTTCGTGAATAGCTAAAAATAAGTCTCTGTGGAAAAAACGAATGAAATATACTTACTACTTGCTGTGAGACCATGTATGCTTGCATGTTCTGAGTGCTCTATCTACCTTCTTGCTTATTTATCTTTAACACATTGAGCACGCAACAAGTTTTTGGCGCCGCTGCCGGGGACTTATTCTAAGTGAAAACGAAGTTTGTTAAGTCTGAAACACCAAGTTATTTTCCATTGAATTTGATCCATCTTCATTTCTTCTTCAGGTACCATTTAGGGTAGTTTATGAATGAGACTCCAAGTAGTGATCTAGAGTTCAACCCTGAGCCTGAGAGATTATTTAAGGCTAGAAATAGAGCCAAGAAACGTCTCTTTAAACAACCCCTTTTACCTCAAATAATTGCTGAAACCGCAGAGTCTCCGCAATCCACTAAAGAAGAAATGGCTGGAATAGATCAAAACCTGGTGCCTGTCACTCGCAATCCCATCGAAATAGCGAATGACAAGGATAGCGCCATCCTTTCGTACCTAGTACCTATGCCTGGGGAGCTGAACCCCAGCATAATCCGTCCTGAAATCACTGCCAACTCATTCGAGTTAAAACCAGTGATGTTCCAAATGTTGTCCACTGTGGGACAATTCTTTGGAATAGAAAATGAGGACCCCCATAACCACCTTAGGAACTTCCTAGGAGTCAGTGATACCTTCCTCATTCCTGGAGTGTCCCAAGAAGCCCTGAGGCTATATCTTTTCCCTTACTCTTTGAGGGACAAAGCCAAAACGTGGTTAAATTCATTACCCTCAGGATCTGTCCTCAATTGGACAGACTTAGCCGAAAAATTCCTAGTCAAATATTTCCCACCAGATAGGAATTCGACCTTTCGTGATGATATCATCAAATTCAAACAAGCTCCGAGTGAGTCTCTTCACGAAGCTTGGACAAGATTCAAAGACCTTCTCATTAAATGTCCACACCATGGTATTCCATGGTGTATCCAAATAGAAGTCTTCTTTAAAGGATGCAACCCCAGCACCAGACAAGTTCTAAACTCATCTGCTGGAGGTTCCATGTTATCCAAGAGTTACAACAAAGCTTATGAGATCTTGGAGAAGATCTCAACCTCTCACTGTAGGTGGTCAGATGATCCAGTAGAGCCAACTAGAGCTCAAGACAAGGATGCTCTAAGCGCCATGAGCACCCAAATAAACGCCCTGACCAACTTAGTTAAGCAAATGGCTCAGGCCAATCTCCAAACCAGTGCCAATACCGCCACAACCATGTCAATGGGCACTCAGCCAAGTCAAGGCGAGGCACTTATCTGTGGATTCTGTGGGGAAGGGCACCCATATGAATACTGCCCTGGGAATCCATCCTCAGTCTGCTATGTTGGGAGCCAGCAGCAGCCTAGGAATAACCCCTACTCCAACACCTATAACCCTGGTTGGAGAAACCACCCAAACCTGTCATGGGGTGGCCAACAAAACACTAACCAAAATCCTAACCAACCTAGACCGAGTGGAACACCTGGTTTCACTCCCCAACATAATCAGTCAATGTACCAGAAGCCATACAATCAACCTGTAGGATCTACTGTAGAAAACTTACTCAAGGAATATATAGCTAAGAATGATGCTACGCTTCAAAGCCAGCAAGCTACTCTTAGGAGCCTAGAGAACCAAATAGGCCAATTAGCCAATGAACTCAAGAGTAGGCCCCAAGGTAGACTCCCTGCTGACACCGAGGTACCAAGGAGAGATGGTAAAGAACAAGTTCAAGCAATTGAACTTAGGAGTGGAAGACCATTGGTGAGCAACACAAAGGACACACCAAAGAGAGTAGAGAACACTGAGTCTAGTGCTCCACTGGAGTCTCTGCCAAACCAAGGTCCACCACCAACTAGCACATCAGGAGCCAGGCTGGAGCCAATTATTGAGGAGGTAGAAGAAATTCCAAGGCCTCCACCTATCCTAAGGCGACCTGACGTGCCTGCATATGTGCCACCACCTCCATACCCTCGAAGGCTTGAGAAGAAGTAGGAACAGGAAGTTCATTTTAATAAATTCTTAGAAATTCTTAAGCAAGTGCATGTGAACATTCCTTTTGTAGAAGTTTTACAGTCTATGCCTTCTTATGTAAAGTTTTTGAAGGACATCATTACTAACAAAAAAATAATTGGTGAGTTTGAAACAGTAAACCTCACTGAGGAGTGCAGTGCCATCCTCCAGAACAAGCTGCCCAAGAAGGAGAAGGATCCTGGTTCCTTCACCTTACCTGTAGAACTTGGAGGCAAGCACGTGGGCAGAGCGCTTTGTGACCTGGGCGCCAGCATAAATCTCATGCCCCTGTCCCTATTCCGCCAGTTAGGAATAGGGGAAGCACGTCAAACCACTGTCACTTTACAACTAGCAGACAGATCCATCGCATACCCTGAAGGTAAGATTGAGGATATTCTAGTGAAAGTTGACAAATTTATTTTCCTTGCAGATTTCATTGTCCTGGACTATGAGGCAGACAAGGAGGTCCCCATCCTGCTAGGTAGACCATTTCTAGCCACAGGTAGGGCACTTATAGACGTCCAAAAAGGTGAGCTTACTATGAGGGTTCATGATGAAGAGGTGAAGTTTAGTGTATATAAAGCTTTAAGGTACCCCTCTGACCTTGAATCCTGTGCTAGCATGGACGTAGTAGACTCCTTGATGGAGGAACAATTGGAGCATGTATTATTAACTAAGCATGCTACTGAATATGTACAATTAGATGTAGCTGACTTGAATGTATCTGACATAATGGATATACCTGTAGATAAACCACAACATGTATGTATGAATATAGATTTAACTGATAGATCTGTGAATCCTTTAAAGCCCTCCATTCAGCATCCACCTGTTTTAGAACTAAAACCACTACCTACTCACCTCAAGTATGCATATCTAGGAAGTAATGAAACTCTGCCTGTTATCATTTCTTCTAAATTAAGTGAAAAGCATGAGGTTGAACTGATTTTACTGCTTAAGCAACATAGGAAGGCTATAGCATGGACTATTGCTGATATCCGAGGCATTAGCCCTTCTTATTGCATGCACAAAATTATATTAGAGGAAGAGCACACACCTAGGGTAGATCACCAGCGTAGGCTAAACCCCTCTATGAAAGAGGTAGTAAAGAAGGAAATAATAAAATGGTTAGATGCAGGGGTGATCTTCCCAATAGCTAGTAGCCAGTGGGTGAGCCCCATCCAATGTGTACCTAAAAAGGGGGGAATAACTGTGGTAGTCAATGGGAACAACGAACTGATTCCAACAAGGACTGTCACAGGGTGGAGAGTGTGTATGGATTACAGGAAATTAAATAAAGAAACTAAAAAAGATCACTTCCCTCTACCGTTCATTGACCAGATGCTAGACAGAATAGCTGGTAGAGCCTACTATTGTTTCTTAGACGGGTATTCAGGCTATAATCAAATAACTATAGACCCTAAGGATCAAGAGAAGACCACCTTCACGTGCCCTTTTGGAACTTTTGCCTTTCGCAGAATGCCTTTTGGCTTATGCAATGCACCGGCAACTTTCCAAAGGTGCATGATGGCAATCTTCTCTGAGTTAGATGAGTCCATGATAGAAATATTCATGGATGACTTCTCAGTCTTTGGGGACTCATTTTCAAACTGTCTAGAAAACCTAGGACAAGTCCTGGCTAGGTGTGAGGAGACCAACCTAGTCCTAAATTGGGAAAAATGCCATTTTATGGTGGATGAGGGGATTGTCTTAGGACATAGAGTGTCGAGGGCAGGAGTCGAAGTTGACCGAGCCAAAATTGAGGTCGTAGAGAAGTTGGTAGAGCCCCAGAATGTCAAAGCCATTAGAAGCTTCTTAGGGCATGCTGGCTTCTACAGAAGGTTCATCAAGGACTTTTCTAAGATAGCCAAGCCTCTGTGTGAGCTTTTAGAGCTAAATAGACCATTCATCTTCTCTAAGGAATGCTTAGTAGCTTGGACTACCCTTAAGAAAGCACTAGTCACTGCACCTATAATAGTAGGACCAAATTGGGATCTCCCGTTTGAGATGCTATGTGATGCCAGTGATTATGCTGTAGGAGTCATGTTAGGACAGAGGATTGACAAGCTAACACACCCTGTCTATTATGCTAGTAAGACCTTGAATGAGGCTCAATGTAATTATACAACTACTGAGAAAGAGATGCTTGCTGTAGTGTTTGCTTGCGAAAAATTTAGAAACTATATTGTAGGCACTAGGACAATTGTATACACTGACCATTCTGCCTTGAAATATCTTATGAGGAAGGCTGATGCCAAGCCTAGGTTGATTAGGTGGGTGTTATTGCTGCAGGAATTTGATTTGGACATTCGAAACAAGAAAGGATGTGAAAACGTGGTTGCAGATCACCTGTCTCGATTGCAGCACAATTGCGAAAAAATTGCAGACCCCGCAATTTCTGATGCTTTTATTGATGAACATGTCTTTGCTTTGACCCATCGTGATAACGATGAGGAACCTTGGTTTGCTGACATTGCTAACTTCCGTGCATCACAGGTATTACCAGTTTTCAAGGGGGGACAAGAGAAAAAGAGGTTCCTTCATGAAGCAAGGAAATTCATCTGGGATGACCCCACACTTTACAGAACCTGTGCTGATGGCTTGCTAAGGAAGTGTGTTTCAGCTGCTGAAGCGAAGTCTGTGCTGCAGCACTGTCACACATCTCCTTATGGTGGACACTTTGGTGGCCAAAGAACAGCTGCAAAGGTATTTCAGAGTGGCTATTACTGGCCAACAATCTTCAAGTATGCCCACAGCTGTGATGAATGCCAAAGAACAGGTAACCTCAGTCGAAAGGATGAGATGCCCCTCACCTACATTTTAGAGTTAGAGCTCTTTGATGTATGGGGCATTGACTTCATGGGACCATTCCCTCCATCATCAGGTAACCTTTACATATTAGTAGCAGTGGACTATGTGTCCAAGTGGGTAGAGGCCAAAGCATGTCCTAATAATGATGCTAAAACAGTCACCAACTTCTTGCATAGGCACATTTTCACTAGGTTTGGGACACCTCGTGCTATCATTAGTGATGAGGGGTCACATTTCATTAACAAGGCTATGGAGAGAGTGTTGGCTAAATATAACATTAGACATAGAGTAGCCACTCCCTATCACCCACACTCAAATGGCCAAGCTGAAATCTCAAATAGGGAAATTATGAACATCCTAGAAAAAGTGGTCAAACCTAATAGGAAAGACTGGTCCTTCAAGCTTGAGGATGCACTTTGGGCTTATAGGACAGCATACAAGACACCCCTAGGTATGTCCCCTTATAGGCTGGTATATGGCAAGGCTTGTCACTTACCACTTGAGTTAGAAAACAAAGCATTTTGGGCCATGAAGGAATTGAATTTTTGTGTAAAGGATGCGGGGACACTGAGGTCTTTGCAATTACATGAGCTCGATGAGCTTAGGCATATGGCCTATGAAAATGCTAAGATGTACAAGGAAAAAACCAAGATTTGGCATGATAGTAGACTTAGAGTTAAGGACTTTAAGAAGGGTCAACTTGTTTTGTTGTTTAACTCACGGTTGAAACTATTTCCAGGGAAACTTAAGTCTAGATGGTCGGGACCATTTGTCATTACTAATGTGTTTGTTCATGGTGCAATAGAGATAAAAAACTTGCAGCAAGGTCAGCCATTTATGGTCAATGGGGCGAGGTTGAAGCACTACTATGAGGAAGGAGATGTGAAGACTCTCTCGGCCTTCCTCTTGAATGAAGCGTGAAACTAAAAACGAGAGAGAACGAGTGGTCACTGTGCTCGTTTAGTCAAGGCTCATGCCTTAGTTTTTTTTTTTTTTTTTTTTTTTTTCACTTTTTTCGGTTATCATTTGTATGTTTTGTGGTGTGATTTTAATTGAGTATTTAATGTTTGTTTTATTTGTTTTTATAGGGAATCGAAAGAGGGAATCAAGGAGAGTAATCCCAGCTTTAAAAATCAAGAAACGATAGAGCAAAATAAAAGATACGGATGAGCAAAGTTTGCCATTTAAGATAAAAAGAAATCCCTAAAATTGCGCTGGAATTGCAGGATCCGCAAAATAGAGCCGTTGGGATTTAGCCGTTGCTTTTATATCCGTTAGAAGGCGCTCGATCGATACGATTCTCTCATTCTCTGATTTCCAAGAAAACTGAGATTCTCTTCATCTTTGATCTTTCTCTCCAAACCTCCAAGATTCGACAATGGTCTCCACAAGGGCTGAAAGATCCGCAGCCAAGAAGAAGGCTGATGACGCAGCTGAAGCGGCTGCGAGGGAAGCACTTCTGACCCTTGCAGATGCTGGGGCTGTACGCACCGGACCTCTTCCCAAGCTTCCGATCCGTAAGAAGAAGTGGAGGGTTGTCACTGAGATCCCTGCTGGACCTTCTGAACCAGCGGGCACGCCCAAGAAGCGCCGGTGGAGTGTCGAGACGGCCGCCGAACCAAGCAAAGCAAAGACTCCCTCTGTGGAGAGTCAAGAATCGGATCGTGCGTCCCACGAGTCGACCAAGAAGGGTTCGACGCCATCTGCCTCACCTGCGCACAGCCCTTCACCATCTGGACTAGTGCACAGCCCAGAGCTTTCATCATCGCTGCCTACACAGAGCCCTGAGACGCCGTCTTCACCACTGAATTCCGTGCAGACGCCTACAGCAGAGCAGAGTGCCACACCTTCGCACACGCCTCCACGGCCTGACCCTGAATTCCCATATGGGGAGTACCAGGAATCCACTCAAGGCAGTGGGGAAGGTGGTGAAGACGAGGTCTTCTCGCCTGCAAGGGAAGCTAGCCCAGAGAGTCCTGCACAGCAGGATGATTCCATGGAAGAGACGCTGGGGGCATGCCTGCAGCAGATCAACATTAAGGCAAAGCTCAAGAAGAAGAAGGCCAAGATTGTCAAGGCCAGGCGATCCAAGAAGCTGAAAAAGAAGAAGGCTAAAAGGGCGCCTTCAGCAGACAAAGAGAGCACTGAGCCTTCGCTCAAACGACTCAAGGTTGAGGCTGCCGAGTCAGCCAAACCATCAGATAAAGGGAAGGCAAAGCTCTACCCTGAAGACGAGCCTCAGTCAGTGAGGTATGTTTCCTCTGATGCTGAGTCCAGGGGTGCTGAGCTGAGGAAGAGGGAGTTGCTGCACGAGAAAGGCTTCCTCGACCGACCTGCTGACCTGCCGCAGTTCTTGCGCGCAGGAGTGATAAACCACGGCTGGGAGGAATTTTGCAGACCGCCCAATCCAGCCTACACGAGCATGGTGTATGATTTCTACGCCAATGTGCTCAGCCCTGAGGATGGCCTGTCTGTGGTCAGAGGGGTAGAAGTGGATTTCTCAGCTAAGGCCATCAACGAAGCCTATGGTCTCAGGGGCCAAACACATACAGATTATGCACGGATCGTTGATGAGCCTACGGAGGCAGTTTTGGAAGAGGCCATTCGAACCATTGGCCAGCCTGAAGCAGCGTGGACTGTATCACGCAATGGAAGGCACACTCTCATGAGTGCCAACCTCACGGCTAAGGCGGCTGTTTGGTTTTCGTTCGTGAGAAGGAGATTGTCCCCAGTGACTCACGAGACTACAATCAACCAGAGCCGATCGCTGCTGGTGTACGCGATAATGAGAGGTCTCACGATCAACGTGGGAGAAGTCATCACTGCTGCTATTGCTGAATGCGCCAAGAAAGGTAAGGGACCACTGTTTTTCCCTAATACCATAACCAAACTATGTTTGCTTGCAGGAGTCCCCACCGAGCGCCTGGAGCAGCAAATGGCTTACACAGGCCACTTGGAGCTGCCTGCTAGCCTGAGGCTGAAGAGGAAGGGGAATATGGAGTTTGAACTGGATAGGCTGGCTGCTGATCAGTCCCTATCCATGGCCTGCCTAATGGATATGCAGAGGAGAATGGGCCACTTATGCGCAGGCAAGGGACAAGGAAGTTGCAGACCAACTTGGGTGCATCTTCCCTGACTTCCCCACAAATCTCCTGACTCCATGGGTGCCTCCACGACCACGACAACCAGATGAGGATGAAGAAGTTTGAGTGCTGGTTTGAAGTGCACTGAAGGGAGTATTGCTGTTCCCTTAGAAAAAACAAACAATTTTCTGCTTTCTGATAAATTATGTGAATTATGCTGTTTTAGTACATATTTGATCTGTCGTAGATGCTTAGTTTTATGTTTTTAATTTTGCTTAGTATAGTCTGATGATAGGTGACTAGATAGGTTAGTTTTGTTTTATTTTTAGAAGAGCTTGAATGACTGGAAAAAGCATGCTTAGGGGCCTTAATCACTGTTATATCTGCCCTGACTTAATTGCGAAATAATTGCGGTCCCCGCAATTTTCATTACTAAAAGCATGTTTTGGACTGTCTGTTTAGCTAGGCTGTGATCTGTTTAAATTCCTTCTTTTTCTGCTATCATGACTACCATATATAGCTTATCTGAAAGCATGCTGGATGAGTGTCATAGGACACCCTTTGCTAGTTTAAATCGACCTCTAAAAAGCTCAGCATGCACAGCTTTAAGCCCTTAACTGTCTGTTTTTTTTAATTTACTGCTACTGTGATAATTTCTTTTCACTGTTCTGTCTATGCCTAGGGCTTTAGATTCTCTTTGTTTTACCTTAGACTAGATGCTTCTAGGATAGTTTGGGGGTGTGCCACCTCAGACACTCATTGGGGACAATGAGTAGTTGAAGTTTGGGGGAGGCCACCCTAGGCCTAGGAACATTCCTCTCTCTCTTAGAAACATAAGCATTCTTCTTCTCCTTTACAAAAAATGATGAACTGAAAAAAAAAAATGATGAAAAATAGAATAAAGAGGGGGGTCTCTCTTATGTTGCTAAGTAATCAGTGCCAAGTGTGTGACCCACAAGTGGCATTGCATCAAAAGGCAACCAAAGGAGAGGCCCCACCTAAGTAAGAAAAAGGAAAAGAATAGGGAAGAAGAATGTATACCTAGGAGTTATAACTTTGTGGCTTAGGTGTCCTATTTAAAAAGAACTCTGATCCTCAATTAGCTAAGCACAAAGTTGTAACTTGTAGGGTTGTTTAGGGAGATGAGTGTTTTTCCAATGTAGTGATGCCAGGGTTAGGTTGTTCTTTAAAGTACTACTGTCACCGTTAATACTAAGACTGGCATGACTCTAAGGAATCCTAGACACATTAAAAATAAAGCTAGAAGCATGTACTGAGTCTGAGGCAAAGCTAGGCAGAATTTGAAACCTTAGGGATAGTGGCATGATATGACAAAAGCAAATAGATCAGTTGTAGGAAGTTAATAAAAGCAGGTGAGTGTTAGGCAGGCGAAGTCAGAAGAAGCTAGATAAGAGGGTAGTTTTGAACTGAGAAGTGTGTCACAGGACAGCAGTGTTATAGATAGGGATATAGGGGAGTCAGTAGGTGGTTAAAGAAGGTGAAACAGCAGCCTAGGTAAGTCCTTAGTATGCTTGAGGACAAGCAAAACCTTAAGTTTGGGGGTGTGTTAAGTCTCTGAAAGTGACTTATTGAGGACCCATTTAGCTTAAGAAGATGTACACTTTTAGGTGTTTTTGATAGCATTTAGCCTAAACCTATGCTTAAATATGAGAATGAGAAGAAGGTAGCTAAATTAGGACTTTTGCACAATAGGAAAGAAAAGGGTTGAAAACCGAAGGAAAAGAATGAAAAAAAGCTGCATTGCGACAGCATTGCGAAAACATTGCTGAAACCGCAATTATTCAAGTGAAAACCGTAAGTTGACTGATCTTTTTCTGTTAATTTCCGTAATTTCAGGGATTCGTTCTTTCTCCTCCATCCATTCTGATATATGACGTTGAAGATTGATGGTTCTCCTTGGCCCAAACGCACCTGCAAACTACTATAAAAGGGGGTCAAAGTCGGAGGTTCAATCATCATCCGAAAGCGTAGAGTCTTCTCGCAGTCCATCTTTTCGCCCTGTTTTCCTTTGCCGTCTGTTGGAGTGAGAGTCTCAGCTGTTGGAATCGATAATCTGATAGGAAGGAGAGGAGATTCTTCTTCTCTCTCGATTGGATTCATCCAAGCAAGGCTGCCCTTTCATCCCCTTCATTCGAGGCGACTGCAACGAGGCTTTCAAGCACCCTTTACTGTTTTCTGTCGTATTCTTCTAATTTCCAGCTTTGATCAGTTGTTGTTTCTAGTTTAGTGTTTTATCTACTGCATTTCGTTGTTGTCTGTCTTTGAATTATTTACTTTAAGTTTCCCTTTGTTCGTTCAAACCTTCAAAATAATCAAATTACAAGTTTGCATTTCACAGTTTCCATCTTCTGCTGCGACGGTTTTGCCTTACTGTTTTGAGTACATTTCCCTTCTGAGCATGTCTGTTTTATCTTATACTTCTGTTCTCTATATATCCATGAGTAGCTAAGTCATTTAGGGGCATGCTAATGACAGAACTATAGGCTAAAAAACGTGAACCAAGCATGTAGGATAGCTATCGAAGCATTGATTGTATGTAATCTTCATCCCACGGGCAATTTCGATTGGCCATCCATTTTGTCCAAAGAACTCCTAACCTCTGGAAGGAGTAAGAGTTCAGAGTCGTATAATCATGCTAGCCTTCCATGGTAACCAGGAAACGGCCTAGGAATAGGCGTTTCCCTAATACAAACTAAACACTTTTGTTTTAACAAGATGCTTAAGACCTTACTTTGAGTCGAGTAAACTAAAGAATCTAATGCATGGAATCGGACGATACATGAGATAGAGTGAGTTTGATGCATAGAGAGTAGATCCAGTGCTTGAGAATCGTATAAAAATGCCTATAGGATAGTCATTAGTAGCCCTTAATTCACCCATTTACACACTTTCGCTGTTATTCAATTGCGGTAAAATTGCGGTGTCCGCAATTCTGCTAAGTTACCATTCTGTTTAGCTGTTTTCTTCTTCGTTTATTAATTTCATCTCTTGTCTTTTGAGTCTAATTTCAACTTGCATTTGTTTATGTTGCATTCCTTTACACATTCAGCAAAAATTAGATAATTAAAAACAAATTTTACCCCATCAAATCCACCCCTTCTTTCTTAACAAATACACTTCGTGAATAGCTAAAAATAAGTCTCTGTGGAAAAAACGAATGAAATATACTTACTACTTGCTGTGAGACCATGTATGCTTGCATGTTCTGAGTGCTCTATCTACCTTCTTGCTTATTTATCTTTAACACATTGAGCACGCAACAGGTATGCAATGGATCTGTCTGCTAGTTGTAAGGTGACAGTTGTTGGACGTGCTTCTCCTATTCCTAGCTGGCGGAATAGTGATAGGGGCATGAGGTTTATGCTGGCTCCCAGGTCACAAAGAGCTCTGCCCACGTGCTTGCCTCCCAGCTCTACAGGTAGGGTGAAGGAACCAGGATCCTTCTCCTTCTTGGGTAGCTTGTTTTGGAGTATAGCACTGCACTCTTCAGTGAGATTGACTGTTTCAAACTCACCAATTATTCTCTTGTTAGTTATAATATCCTTCAAAAACTTTACATAAGAAGGCATAGACTGTAAAACTTCTACAAAAGGAATATTAACATGCACTTGCTTAAGAATTTCTAGAAATTTATTAAAGTGCACTTCCTGTTCTTGTTTTTTCTTTAGCCTTCTAGGAAATGGAGGTGGTGGCACATATGCAGGCACTTCAGGTCGCCTCAGGATAGGTGGAGGCCTTGTAATTTCTTCTATCTCTTCTATGATTGGCTCCAGCCTTTGTCCTGATGTGCTTGGTGGTGGTGGACCTTGGTTTGGCAGAGACTCCAGTGGAGCACTAGACTCAGTGTTCTCTACTCTCTTTGGTGTTTCTTTGGTGTTGCTCACCAATGGTCTCCCACTTCTGAGTTCAATTGCTTGAACTTGCTCTTTACCATCTCTCCTTGGCACTTCAGTGTCAGCAGGGAGTCTACCTTGGGGCCTACTTTTGATTTCATTGGCTAGTTGCCCTATTTGGTTCTCTAGGCTCCTAAGAGTAGCTTGCTGACTCTGTAGAGTGGCATCATTCTTGGCTATGTATTCCTTGAGTAAGTTTTCTACAGAAGACCCTACAGGTTGGTTGTATGGTTTTTGGTACATGGATTGGTTATGTTGGGGAGTGAAACCAGGTGTTCCACTCGGTCTTGGTTGGTTAGGATTTTGATTAGCATTTTGTTGGCCACCCCATGACAGGTTTTGGTGGTTCCTCCAACAAGGGTTGTGAGTGTTGGAATAGGGGTTGTTCCTAGGCTGCTGCTGGCTTCCAATATAGCAGACTGAGGCTGGATTCCCAGGGCAGTATTCATACAGGTGCCCTTCCCCACAGAATCCACAGATAAGTGTCTCACCTTGGCTTGGTTGGGTGCCCATTGACATGGCTGTGGCGGTGTTGACACTTGTTTGGAGATTGGCTTGAGCCATTTGCTTAACTAGGTTGGTCAGGGCATTTATTTGGCTGCTCATTGCACTTAGAGCATCCTTGTCTTGAGCTCTAGTTGGCTCAACTGGATCATCTGACCACCTACAGTGAGATGCTGAGATCTTCTCCAAGATCTCATAGGCCTCGTTGTAACTCTTGGACAACATGGAACCTCCAGCAGATGAATTTAAGACTTGTCTAGTGCTGGGGTTGCATCCTTTGAAAAAGACCTCTATTTGGATACACCATGGGATGCCATGGTGTGGACATTTAAGAAGTAGATCTTTAAACCTTGTCCAAGCTTCGTGAAGAGACTCAGTGTCAGCTTGTTTGAACTTGATTATGTCGTCACGAAAGGTAGAATTCCTATCAGGTGGGAAGTATTTGACTAGGAATTTTTCTGCTAAGTCTGTCCAATTACGGACTGATCCTGAGGGTAATGAGTTTAACCACGTTTTGGCTTTGTCCCTCAAAGAGTAAGGGAAAAGGTATAGCCTCAAGGCTTCTTGGGAAACTCCAGGGATGATAAAGGTATCACTGACTCCTAAGAAGTTTCTAAGATGGTTGTGGGGATCCTCATTTTCCACTCCAAAGAATTGTCCCACAGTGGACAACATTTGGAACATCACTGGCTTTAACAAGAATGAGTTGGCCGTGATTTCAGGACGGATTATGCTGGGGTTCAGCTCCCCAGGCATAGGTACTAGGTAAGAGAGTATGGCGCTATCCTTATCATTCGTTATTTCGATGGGATTACGAGTGACAGGCACCGGATTTGGAACTATTCCATCCATTTCTTCTTGAGACAATTGCGGAGGAATTGCGGTTCCCGCAATTATTGGAGGTCTAGAGGGTTGGTTAAAGAGACGTTTCTTGGCTCTATTTCTGGCCCTAAGTAATCTCTCAGGCTCAGGATTGAACTCTAGATCACTACTTGAACGCTCACTCATAAACTAACCCAATAGTACCTGCAAAAGAAATGAAACAGATCAGCTTCAATAGGCAATAAACTTGGTGTTTCAAACTTAACAAACTTCGTTTTCACTTAAATAAATCCCCGGCAGCGGCGCCAAAAACTTGTTGCGTGCTCAATGTGTTAAAATAAATAAGCAATAAGATAGAGAGAGCACTTAGAACATGCAAGCATACATGGTCCTATAGCAAGTAGTAAGTATTTTTCATTCGTTTTCCCACAGAGATTTATTATAAGCTACTAGAGAAGTGTAAAGTTAAGAAAGAATGGGTGGATTTGATGGGGTCAAATTGGTTTTAAATTGTCTATTTCCTACTGAATACGTAGAGGGTAGCAACATGAACGAGTGCAAGTCAAAGCTAAACTCAAATGAAAAGAAACGAGATTAATAAATGAAGAAGAAAACAGCTAAACAGAATTGTGAACTTAGTAGAATTGCGGAAACAGCAATTCTACCGCAATTTTCCTAACAGCGAAAGTGTGTAAAATGGAGAAACAAGGGCTACTAACGACTCCTCTATAGGCATTTTCTCACGATTCTCAAGCATTGGATCAACTCTCTATGCATCAAACTCACTCAATCTCATGTATCGTCCGATTCCATGCATTAGATTCTTTAGTTTACTCATGTCCAAGTAAGGTCTTAAGCATCTTGTTAAAGCAGAAAGTTATAGTTTGTACTAGGAAAACGCCTATTCCTAGGTCGTTTTCTGGCTACCTTGAAAGGCTAGCATGAGTGTATGACTCTGAACTCTTACTCCTTCCAGAGGTTAGGAGTTCTTTGGACAAAATGGATGGCCAATCGAAATTGCCCGTGGGATGAAGCTTACATACAATCAATGCTTCGAGAGCTATCCTACATGCTTGGTTCACGTTTTTTAGCCTATAGTATTGTCATTAGCATGCCCCTATGTGACTTAGTTACTCATGGTTGTGGGGAGAACAGAAATAAGAGATGAAAGAGACATGCTTAAAAGAGAAATAAACTGAAAACAGCAAGGTAAGACAGTAGCAGCAAAAGTTAAGAAACTGTGAAATAACAAATTGTGCTTTGATTACTTGATTGTTTGAATGAACAAAGGGAAGCTTAAAGTAAACAATGTAAAGACAGACAGCACCGAAATGAAATGAACTAACTATCAGAAGAGAAACAACACTCAAACAGAGCTGGAAGTTAGAAATGAAAGACAGAAAACAGTAATTAAGCTTGAACGCCTCGGTGCGAATGTCTCGACTGAAGGGAGAGAAAGATCAGCCTTGCTTGGATGAATCCAATCGGGAGAGAAGAGGAATCTTCTCTCCTTCCTATCAGATTGTCGACTCCAACAGCTAAACCTCTCAAACCAACAGACGGATGAGAAAAACAGGAGAAAAGATGGAGCTGCGAAGAGGCTTCTACGCTTCCGGATGATGATTGAACCCTCGACTTTGACCCCCTTTTATAGTAATCTGCAGGTGCGTTTGGGCCAAGGAGAACCATCAATCTTCAACGTCGTACTTCAAAATGGATGGAGGAGAAAGAACGAATCCCTGAAATAACGGAAATTAACAGAAAAAGATCAGTCAACTTACGGTTTTCACTTGAAACATTGCGGTTTCAGCAATGTTTCCGCAATGCTGTCGCAATGTAGTTTTTTCATTCTTTTACTTCGGTTTTCAATCCTTTTCTTCCCTTTTTCACACAAGTCCTAATTTAGCTATCTTCTTTTAATTCTCACAAATAAGCATAAGTTTAAGCTAAATCCTATCAAAAACACCTAAGAGTGTGCATCTTTCTAAGCTAAATAAGTCCTAAATAAGTCACTTTTGGAGACATAACAACATCCTGCGGTCTCCTCCATTAGGTTGAACCGTGAGATTCCCATGTTCCGCCTGCTGGTTGCCCATAGTAGCACCGTCCATTCGGAGGGCTGTTTCATGGGAGTCGGAACAACTCAATCTCCAGAAATGGATAGGGTCTCTTAGGTCCATTCCCAACTCTGACATTTCCATTCGGTTGCACTGTTGGGGCCGACCTCTGAGTTCTGAAAATGGCGGGTCACACTTACAAGGATTACTAAGTTGTTAGTAGATTCTTGACCGAAGTAGCGATAACTAAGGTGCTATAGGAATATGAGTTATTCTGGTATTAGCATTTAGTCAAGAATGTCTTGGTTCAGTGAAGGAGTGATTGACTGCCCCTCGGTAGCGGTTGCTCTGACTCACTGAAGTATCGTTGCAAATTAATAATGATTTTTTGGGTACATTATTACTTTTGCTAAAATTCTTGATTGGTTGTTAAAAATAGGTTAAGTTCAATTCACTAATAGAATTCATTCTTTTCAGCATGTCTAGCTCGTTTATCCAATTACTAGCTTCTGATAAACTAAACGGCGATAACTACACGACCTGGAAATCGAACTTGAATACGATTCTTGTTATCGATGATCTTAGGTTTGTCTTAACTGAGGAAGGTCCTCCCCCTCCTAGCTCATCTGCAACTCGAACTGTTCGAGATGCATTTGACAGGTGGACTAGGGCTAATGATAAAGCCCGAGTCTACATCTTGGCCAGCACATCTGATGTGTTAGCTAAGAAGCATGAGGTAATGGTCTCCGCTAAGGAGATCATGGATTCATTACAGATGATGTTTGGACAACCGTCCTCATCGGTCTATCATGATACCCTCATGGCGAGCAAAGCTGAGAAGAAACAACTAAGTAAATATGATTTACTCGTTGTTGAAACATGTCTAGTGGAACATGATAGTTCTGCCTGGATACTGGATTCAGGAGCCACTAACCATGTTTCTTCTTCTTTCCAAGAAACTAGTTCCTGGCAGCTGCTTGCTGAAGGTGAGATAACTCTCAGGGTTGGAACAGGAGAGGTTGTCTCAGCCAAGGCAGTGGGAGCTGTCAAGTTGTTATATAGAGATAGTTTCATTTTACTTGAAAATGTATTGTTGGTTCCTAGCTTTAAAAGGAACCTTGTATCTATCTCTTGTTTACTTGAACATTTGTATAAAGTATCTTTTGATTTTAATGAAGCGTTCATTAGCAAAAGAGGTGTACATATATGTTCTGCGAAACTTGAAAACAACTTGTATGTGTTAAGACCAACAGAGGCAAAAGCTATTTTGAACACCGAGATGTTTAAAACAGCTCAAACTCAAACTAAAAGGCAGAAACTTTCTCCAAGTACCTATCTTTGGCACTTGAGACTAGGCCACATTAATCTCAATAGGATTGGGAGATTGGTTAAGAGTGGTCTCCTAAATCAGTTAGAGGACAACTCTTTATCACCATGTGAGTCTTGTCTTGAGGGCAAGATGACCAAACGATCTTTTTCTGAAAAAGGTCATAGGTCCAAAGAAACTCTAGAGCTTGTACATTCAGATCTTTGTGGTCCGATGAATGTTAAAGCACGGGGAGGGTATGAATATTTTATCAGCTTCATTGATGATTATTCTAGGTACGGCTATCTTTACCTAATGCATCATAAGTCCGAAGCTCTTGAAAAGTTAAAGGAGTATAAGGCAGAGGTTGAGAACACATTAGGTAAAACGATTAAAACACTCCGATCAGATCGAGGTGGAGAGTATATGGATTTAAGATTCCAGGACTATATGATAGAACATGGAATAGTATCCCAACTCTCAGCGCCCGAAACACCGCAGCAGAACGGTGTTTCCGAAAGGAGAAATAGAACCCTGTTAGACATGGTTCGATCTATGATGAGCTATGCTCAACTGCCTAGTTCGTTTTGGGGATATGCAGTAGAGGCTGCTGTATATATTTTGAACATGGTTCCCTCTAATAGTGTTTCAGAAACACCTTATGAGTTATGGAGAGGGCGTAAAGGTAGTTTACGTCACTTCAGAATTTGGGGGTGTCCGGCACATGTGTTGGTGCCCAATCCAAAGAAGTTGGAACATCGTTCAAAATTATGCCTATTCGTAGGCTACCCCAAGGAAACAAAAGGTGGTCTATTTTACGATCCTCAACAAGATAAGGTGCTCGTATCGACAAACACCACGTTCTTAGAGGAAGACCACATGAGAGATCATCAACCTTCGAGCAAAATTGTTTTGACCGAATTTTCCAGGAAAGCTACAGATGGGTCAACAAAAGTTGTTGATCAGGCTGATCCTTCTCAAGAGTTGAGAATACCTCGACGTAGTGGGAGGGATGTGAGACAACCCGACCGCTACATGGGTTTAACGGAAACCCAGGTCGTCATACCTGATGACGGCGTTGAGGATCCATTGACCTTTAAACAGGCAATGAATGACATAGACAAGGACCAGTGGCTTAAAGCCATGGACCTCGAAATGGAGTCGATGTACTTCAATTCGGTCTGGGATCTTGTAGAGCAACCTGATGGTGAAAGACCTATCGGTTGCAAGTGGATCTACAAGAGGAAACGAGACCAAGCCGGTAAGGTGCAAACCTTTAAGGCTCGACTTGTGGCAAAGGGTTATTCCCAGAGGGAAGGGGTGGACTATGAAGAAACTTTTTCCCCTGTTGCCATGTTAAAGTCGATTAGAATACTCTTGTCCATTGCCACATTTTATGATTATGAAATTTGGCAAATGGATGTCAAGACAGCCTTTCTGAATGGCAATCTTGAAGAGAGTATTTATATGGCTCAACCATAGGGGTTCATAATTCACGGTCAAGAGCAAAAGGTTTGCATGCTTAATCAATCCATTTATGGGTTGAAGCAAGCGTCTAGATCCTGGAATATAAGGTTTGATACTGCGATCAAATCTTATGGCTTTGAACAGAATGTTGACGAACCTTGTGTCTACAAGAAAATAGTCAATTATGTTGTAGCTTTCTTAGTCTTATATGTAGATGATATCCTACTCATTGGGAATGATGTAGGGTTCCGACTGACGTTAAGCAATGGCTAGCGACCCAATTCCAAATGAAAGATTTGGGAGAGGCTCAGTTTGTTGTAGGGATTCAAATCGTAAGGAATCGTAAGAACAAAACGCTAGCGCTGTCTCAAGCATCTTATATCGACAAGGTGTTGATACGATATTCGATGCAGAATTCCAAGAAGGGTTCTTTACCTTTCAGGCATGGAATTCAATTGTCAAAGGAAGAGTGTCCTAAGACACCTCAAGAAGTTGAGGATATGAGACGAATTCCCTATGCATCAGCAGTCGGTAGTCTGATGTACGCCATGTTATGTACACGACCCGACATATGCTATGCAGTGGGAATTGTCACTAGGTACCAGTCCAATCCAGGATATGATCATTGGACTGCCGTTAAACACATCATCAAGTATCTTCAGAGAACGAGGGACTATGTGCTCGTGTATGGCGCGAAGGATTTGATCCTTATAGGATACACTGACTCTGATTTTCAAACCGATAAGGATTCGAGGAAATCCACATCGGGATCAGTGTTCACTCTTAACGGAGGGGCAATAGTATGGAGGAGTATAAAGCAAGGTTGTATTGCTGACTCCACCATGGAAGCTGAGTATGTCGCGGCTTGCGAAGCTGCGAAAGAGGCTGTATGGCTTAGAAAGTTCTTGACGGATTTGGAAGTTGTTCCAAATATGAATTTGCCTATCACACTTTATTGTGATAATACTGGTGCTGTGGCAAATTCGAGAGAACCTAGAAGCCATAAGCGTGGAAAGCACGTTGAGCGGAAATATCATCTCATCAGAGAGATAGTGCTATGAGAAGACGTGAGCGGAAATATCATCGCATTTAACCGGTAAGTTCTTTGTGATCACTGCAGAGACGTTCTCACTTACCACGACGCGTTCACTCTCCTTTGTCTTCCTCTGGTTGGTGCAAATTTTCCTGAGGAACTTGGCGTACCTCGGAATTTCCTTCAGAGCGTCCAACAGAGGGATGTTGATCTCTACTTTCTTGAATGTGTCCAGGAACTCCTTCTCGTAGTCCTCCTTAGGCGGTCTCGCTAACCTGCTAGGAAAAGGAGCCTTAGGCACATAAACTCTAGTACATGTAGGATCGAAATTTACCCCATGCCACCGTGGTTCGGGATTTTCTGTCTATGGCTCGACGTGGCCATAATCGACTTCCACCGGTGGGGTACTCGTGGGAAGATGCTTCCCACTTCTCAGGGCGATGGCACTAGCATTCTCAGCTTCCTGCTTTTCCATCCTATTTATCTTCTCGGTCGCAAGGGACATTTCCTTAACCACATCTTGCATCTGAGTTCCAACGTTATCGAGCTTGTCCAAGGTGTCTTGCTGTGATTTGGAAACTACCGCAATTATAGCTTTAAGCATGTCCTCAGCGGGTGTACCTGAAACAGAAGATTGGGATTTAAGAAAGTCATCCTGTAAAGCGAGAACAGCTTTACTTACCTCAAAAAGCTGAGCCTTAAGCTCGTCCACGTCCTTTCTCAAGCGAGCTTGCTCCTCGCCTCCGTCTCCACTCCGCTCCAAGCTTCTAGCTGTTGCGTGCTCAATGTGTTGAAATAATTAGGCAATAAAAGAGATAGAGCACTCAGAACATGCAAGCATACATGATCTTATAGCAAGTAGTAAGTATATTTCATTCGTTTTCCCACAGAGATTTATTTTTAGCTATTCGCGAAGTGTTTTGTTAAGAAAGAAGGGGTGGTTTTGATGGGGTAAAATTGGTTTTTAATTATCTAATTTTTGCTGAATGTGTAAAGGGTAGTAACATAAACAAGAACAAGTTAAAGCTAAGCTCAAATGAAAAGAGACGAGATTAATAAATGAAGATAAAAACAGCTAAACAGAATTGTAACTTAAGCAGAATTGCGGAGACAGCAATTCTACCGCAATTAAATAGCAGCGAAAGTGTGTAAATGGGTGAATTAAGGGCTACTAATGACTATCCTATAGGCATTTTTATACGATTCTCAAGCACTGGATCTACTCTCTATGCATCAAACTATCTCAATCTCATGTATCGTCCGATTCCATGCATTAGATTCTTTAGTTTACTCAACTCAAAGTAAGGTCTTAAGCATCTTGTTAAGGCAGAAAGATATGGTTTGTACTAGGGAAACGCCTATTCCTAGGCCGTTTCCTGGTTACCTTGAAAGGCTAGCATGATAATATGACTCTGAACTCTTACTCCTTCCAGAGGTTAGGAGTTCTTTGGACAAAATGGATGGCCAATCGAAATTGCCCGTGGGGTGAAGCTTACATACAATCAATGCTTCGAGAGCTATCCTATATGCTTGATTCACGTTTTTTAGCCTATAGTGTTGTCATTAGCATGCCCCTAAGTGACTTAGTTACTCATGGATATAAGGAGAACAGAACTAAAGGATAAAATAGACATGCTTAGAAAGGAAATGTGTTTAAAACAGCAAGGGAAAGCAGTGGAATGCAAAGGCGAGAGTCTGTGAAATACTGAATTTTGTGTTTGATTAATTGACTGTTTGAATGAACATAAGAGATACTTAAAGTAAAGAACAGCAAGACAGAACACAACGAAATGAACTAGATTAGTCACACGAACAGAAACAACACAAGACAGAATTGTAAAGTAGAAATGAAGAACAGAAAGCAGTAAAACAGCTCGAATCACTCGTTGCAGCCGCTTCGAATGAAGGATGAGAAAGGTCAGCCTTGCTTGGATGAATCCAATCGGGAGAGAAGAAGAATCTCCTCTCCTTCCTATCAGATTATCGATTCCAACAGCTGAGCTTCGCAAACCAGCAGACGGCAAAGGAAAACGGGAGAAAAGTTGGACTGCGAGAAGACTTCTACGCTTTCGGATGATGCTTGAACCCTCGACTTTGACCCCTATTTATAGTAATCTGCAGGTGCATTTGGGCCAAGGAGAACCATCAATCTTCAACGTCGTACTTCAGAATGGATGGAGGAGAAAGAACGAATCCCTGAAATAACGGAAATTAACAGAAAAAGATCAGTCAACTTACGGTTTTCACTTGAAACATTGCGGTGACCGCAATGTTTCCGCAATGCGTTCGCAATGCTTGTTTTTCATTCTTTTCCTTCGGTTTTCAACTCTTTTCTTTCCTATTGTACATAAGTCCTAATTTAGCTACCTTCTTCTAATTCTCATATTTAAGCATAGGTTTAGGCTAAATGCTATCAAAAACACCTAAGAGTGAACATCTTTCTAAGCCAATTAAGTCCTAAAAAGGTCACTTTTGGAGACGTAACACACCCCCAAACTTAAGGTTTTGCTTGTCCTCAAGCAATCTAAGGACTTCCTAGGCTGCTGTTTCTTCTTCTTTAACCACTTACTAACTCCCCTATATCCCTATCTATAGCACTGCTGTCCTGTGACACACTTCTAAGCTTAAAACTACCCTCTTATCTAGCTTCTTCTGACTTCGCCTGCCTAATACTCCTTCTGTTTTCATTAACTCCCTACAACTGATCTATTTGCTTTTGTCATATCATGCCACTATCCCTAAGGTTTCAAATTCTGCCTAGCTTTACCTCAGACTCAGTACATGCTTCTAGCTTTATTTTTAAATTGTCTAGGATTCCTTAGAGTCATGCCAGTCTTAGTATTAACGGTGACAGTAGTAGTTTTAGAGAACAACCTAAACCCTGGCATCACTACATTGGGTATACACTCATCTCCCTAAACAACCCTACAAGTTACAACTTTGTGCTTAGCTAATTGAGGATCAGAGTTCTTTTTAAATAGGACATCTAAGCCACAAAGTTATAACTCCTAGGTATACATTCTTCTTCCCTATTCTTTTCCCTTTTTCTTACTTAGGTGGGGCCTCTCCTTAGGTTGCCTTTTGATGCAATGCCACTTGTGGGTCACACACTTGGCACTGATTACTTAGCAACCTAAGAGAGACCCCCCTCTTTATTCTATTTTTCATTTTTTTTTTTTCAGTTCATCATTTTTTTGTAAAGGAGAAGAAGAATGCTTATGTTTCTAAGGGAGAGAGGAATGTTCCTAGGCCTAGGGTGGCCTCCCCCAAACTTCAACTACTCATTGTCCCCAATGAGTGTCTGAGGTGGCACACCCCCAAACTATCCTAGAAGCATCTAGTCTAAGGTAAAACAAAGAGAATCTAAAGCCCTAGGCATAGACAAAACATTCGAACGGCAAATATCACAGCAGCAGTAATAAAAAAAAAACAGACAGATAAGGGCTTAAAGCTGTGCATGCTGAGCTTTTTAGAGGTTGATTTAAACTAGCAAAGGGTGTCCTATGACACTCATCCAGCATGCTTTTAGATAAGCTATATATGGTAGTCATGATAGCAGCAAAAGATGGAATTTAAACAGATCACAGCCTAGCTAAACAGACAGTCCAAAACATGCTTTCATTAATAAAAATTGAGGGTACCGCAATTATTTCGCAATCAAGTTAGGGCAGATAAAACAGTGATTGAGGCCCCTAAGCATGCTCTTTCCAGTCATTCAAGCTTTTCTAGAAATAAAACAAAACTAACCTACCTACTCACCTATCATCAGATTATACTAAGCAAAATTATAAACATGAAACTAAGCATCTAAAACAGATCAAAAATGTACTAAAAACAGCATAATTCACATAGTCTATCAGAAAGCAGAAAATTGTCTTTTTTTTCTAAGGGAACAGCAATACTCCCTTCAGTGCAATTCAAACCAGCACTCAATTGTCTTCATCCTCATCTGGTTATCGTGGTCGTGGGGGCACCCATGGAGTCAGGAGATTTGTGGGGAAGTCAGGGAAGATGCACCCAAGTTGGTCTGCAACTTCCTTGTCCCGTGCCTGCGCGTAAGTGGCCCATTGGGCCATCCTCCTTTGCATATCCATCAGGCATGCCATGGATAGTGACTGATCAGCAGCCAGCCTATCCAGTTCAAACTCCATATTCCCCTTCCTCTTCAGCCTCAAGCTAGCAGGCAGCTCCAAGTGGCCTGTGTAAGCCATCTGCTGCTCCATCCGCTCAGTGGGGACTCCTGCAAGCAAACATAGTTTGGTTATGGTGTTAGGGAAAAACAATGGTCCTTTACCTTTCTTGGCGCACTCAGCAATGGCGGCTGACATGATTTCACCCACGTTAACCGTGAGACCTCGCATAATGGCATAGACCAGCAGCGATCTGCTCTAGTTGATGGTCGTCTCATGGGTCACAGGGGACAGCTTTCTCCTTACAATAGCAAACCATACAGCTGCCTTTGCTGTCAGGTTGGCACTCATGAGGGTGTGCCTCCCATTGCGTGAGACAGTCCACGCTGCTTCAGGCTGGCCAATGGTTCGAATGGCCTCCTCCAGCACTGCCTCAGTAGGCTCATCAACGATCCTCGCATAATCAGTGTGTCTTTGGCCCTTGAGGCCATAAGCTTCGTTGATGGCTTTTGCTGAGTAATCCACCTCTACTCCCCTCACCACAGAAAGCCCTTCCTCAGAGTTACGCAGGTTGGCGTAGAAGTCGTAAACCATACTCGTGTAAGCTGGATTGGGCGGCCTGCACAACTCCTCCCAACTATGATTTATGATTCCTGCGCGCAAGAACTGCGGCAGGTCAGCAGGTCTGTCGAGGAAGCCCTTCTCGTGCAGCAACTCCCTCTTCCTCAGTTCAACGCCTCTGGACTCAGCGTCAGAGGACACGTACCTCACGGACTGAGGCTCATCTTCAGGGTAGAGCTTGGCCTTCCCTTTGTCTGCTGGCTTGGCTGACTCTGCAGCCTCAACCTTGAGTCTTTTGAGCGACGGCTCAGTGCTCTCTTTTTCTGACGAAGGCGCCTTCTTGGCCTTCTTCTTCTTCAGCTTCTTGGATCGCCTGACCTTAAGAATCTTGGCCTTCTTCTTCTTCTTGAGCTTTGCCTCAATGGAGATCTGCTGCAGGCATGCCCCCAGCGTCTCTTCCATGGAATCATCCTTCTGCGCAGGACTCTCCTGGGCTAGCTTTCCTCACAGGCGAGAAAACCTCCTCGTCCTCACCTTCCCCACTGCCCTGCGTTGATTCTTGGTACTCCCCATATGGGAATTCAGGGTCAGGCCGTGGGGAAGTGTGCGACGGCGTGGTTGTTTGCTCTGTTGAAGGTGTCTGTGCAGAACTCAGTGGCGAAGACGGTTGCTCAGGGCTCTGCGCTGGCGATGATGGAGAGGAGCTGTACGCTGGTGGTGCAGGTGGCGAGGCACTCCTCTTGGCTGAATCGTGGGACACACGATCAGTTTCTTGACTCTCCACAGAGGGAGTCTTTTCTTTGCTCGGTTCAGCGGCCACCGCTAAACTCCACCTACGCTTCTTGGGTGTGCCTGCTGGTTCAGAGGGTCCAGCAGGTATCTCAGAGACAACCTTCCACTTCTTCTTGCGAATCGGAAGCTTATCTAGTCGTTCCGTTCGCGCAGCCTCAGCATCAGCCAAGGCAAGCAATGCATCTCTCGCAGCCGTTTCAGCGTCGTCAGCCCTCTTCTTGGCTGCAGATCTTTCAGCCCTTGTGAACACCATTGCTGAGTCTTGGAGATTTGGAAAGAAGAATCAAAGATGAAAAGAATCGCAGCTTTCTTGGAATTCAGAGAGTGGGAGAATCGTATCGATCAAGCGCCTTCTAACGGATATAAAAGAAACGGCTAAATCCCAACGGCTATATTTTTGCGGATCCTGCAAATCCAGCGCAATTTTAGGGATATTTTTTCATCAAAATGTCAATCTTTGCTCGTCCGTATCTTTTATTTGGCTCAATCTTTTCTTGATTTTTAAAGCTGGAATTACTCTCCTTGATTCCCTATGTCGATTCCCTACAAAAAGAAATAAAAGCAACATCAAATTCGTAATTAAAATCATACAACAAAACACACAAACGATAACCAGAAAATCGCAAAAAATAAACTAAGGCATGAGCCTTATGTTGACGAGCACAGCAATCACTCGTCCTCTCTCGTTCTCGTTTTCATGCTTCAGTCAAGAGGAAGGCCGAGAGAGTCTTCACATCTCCTTCCTCATAGTAGTGCTTCAACCTTGCACCATTAACCATAAACGGTTGGCCTTGCTGCAAGTTCTTTATCTCTATGGCACCATGAACAAACACATTAGTAATCACAAATGGACCTGACCACCTAGACTTAAGTTTCCCTGGAAATAGTTTCAACCGTGAGTTAAACAACAAAACAAGTTGACCCTTCTTAAAGTCCTTAACTCTAAGTCTACTATCGTGCCAAATCTTGGTCTTTTCCTTATACATTTTAGCATTTTCATAGGCCATATGTCTAAGCTCATCAAGCTCATGTAATTGCAAAGACCACAATGTTCCCGCATCATTTACGCAAAAATTCAATTCCTTCATGGCCCAAAATGCTTTGATTTCTAACTCAAGTGGTAAGTGACAAGTCCTGCCATATACCAGCCTATAAGGAGACATACCTAGGGGTGTCTTATATGCTGTCCTATACACCCAAAGTGCATCCTCGAGCTTAAAGGACCAGTCTTTCCTATTAGGTTTGACCACTTTTTCTAGGATGTTCTTAATTTCCCTATTTGAAATTTCAGCCTGTCCATTCGAGTGTGGGTGATAGGGAGTGGCTACTCTATGTCTAATGTTATACTTAGCCAACACTCTCTCCATAGCCTTTTTAATGAAATGTGACCCCTCATCACTAATGATGGCACGAGGTGTCCCAAACCTAGTAAAAATATGCCTATGCAAGAATTTGGTGACTGTTTTAGCATCATTATTGGGACATGCTTTGGCCTCTACCCACTTGGATACGTAGTCTACTGCTACCAAAATGTAAAGGTTACCTGATGATGGAGGGAATGGCCCCATGAAGTCAATGCCCCACACATCAAAGAGCTCCAACTCTAAGATGTAGGTGAGGGGCATCTCATCCTTTCGACTGAGGTTACCTGTTCTTTGGCATTCATCGCAGCTGTGGGCATAGTTGTGGGCATCCTTGAAGATTGTTGGCCAATAGTAGCCACTCTGAAATACCTTTGCAGCTGTTCTTTGGCCACCAAAGTGTCCACCATAAGGAGCTGTGTGGCAGTGCTGCAGCACAGACTTCGCTTCAGCAGCTGAAACACACTTCCTTAGCAAGCCGTCAGCACAGGTTCTGTAAAGTGTGGGGTCATCCCATATGAATTTCCTTGCTTCATGAAGGAACCTCTTCTTCTCTTGTCCTCCCTTGAAAACTGGTAATACCTGTGATGCAAGGAAGTTAGCAATGTCAGCAAACCAAGGTTCCTCATCGTTATCACAATGAGTCAAAACAAAGACATGTTCATCAATGAAAGCATCAGAAATTGCGGGTTCCGCAATGTTTTCGCAATTGTGCTGCAATCGAGAAAGGTGATCCGCAACCACGTTTTCACATCCTTTCTTGTCTCGAATGTCCAAATCAAATTCCTGCAGCAATAACACCCACCTAACCAACCTAGGCTTAGCATCAGCCTTCCTCATAAGATACTTTAAGGCAGAATGGTCAGTGTACACAATTGTCCTAGTGCCTACAATATAGTTCCTGAATTTCTCACAAGCAAACACTACAGCAAGCATCTCTTTCTCATTAGTTGTATAATTACATTGAGCCTCATTCAAGGTCTTACTAGCATAATAGACAGGGTGTGTTAGCTTGTC
Source organism: Herpetospermum pedunculosum (assembly GCA_028017165.1). Lineage (NCBI taxonomy): Eukaryota > Viridiplantae > Streptophyta > Magnoliopsida > Cucurbitales > Cucurbitaceae > Herpetospermum > Herpetospermum pedunculosum. The sequence continues at coordinate 24,916,677 of CM051524.1, read as the reverse complement.
AATCTTCTGTCCTAACATAACCCCTACAGCATAGTCACTAGCATCACATAACATCTCAAATGGGAGATCCCAATCTGGCCCTACTATAACAGGTGTTGTGACTAGTGCTTTCTTAAGGGTTGTCCAAGCTACTACACATTCCTTAGAGAAGATGAATGGCCTATTTAGTTCTAGCAGCTCACACAGAGGCTTGGCTATCTTAGAAAAGTCCTTAATGAACCTTCTGTAGAAGCCAGCATGCCCTAAGAAACTTCTAATGGCCTTGACATTCTGAGGCTCTACCAACTTCTCTATGATCTCTATCTTTGCCCTGTCAACTTCTACACCTGCCCTGGACACTCTATGACCTAAGACAATCCCCTCATCTACCATGAAGTGACACTTTTCCCAATTAAGGACTAAGTTAGTCTCTTCACATCTCGCCAGGACTTGTCCTAAATTATCTAGACAGTTGGTAAAGGAGTCCCCAAAGACTGAGAAATCATCCATGAATATTTCTATCATGGACTCATCCAAATCAGAAAAGATTGCCAACATGCACCTTTGGAATGTTGCCGGTGCATTGCATAAGCCAAAAGGCATTCTGCGAAAGGCAAATGTTCCAAAAGGGCAAGTAAAGGTAGTCTTTTCTTGGTCTTTGGGGTCTATAGTGATCTGGTTATACCCTGAATAACCGTCTAGGAAACAGTAATAGGCTCTACCAGCTATTCTGTCTAACATTTGGTCAATGAATGGTAGAGGGAAGTGGTCTTTTTTAGTTTATTTATTTAGTTTCCTATAATCCATGCAAACTCTCCATCCTGTGACAGTCCTAGTTGGAATCAGTTCGTTGTTCTCATTGACTACCACAATCATCCCCCCCTTCTTAGGTACACATTGTATAGGGCTCACCCACTGACTACTGGCTATTGGAAAGATCACACCAGCATCTAACCATTTAATTATCTCTTTCTTAACTACCTCTTTCATAGAGGGATTCAGCCTACGTTGGTGATCTACTCTAGGTGTGTGCTCTTCCTCTAGTATAATCTTATGCATGCAATAAGAAGGGCTAATGCCTCTAATATCAGCAATAGTCCAGGCAATAGCCTTCCTATGTTGCTTAAGCAGTAATATCAGTTCAACCTCATGCTTTTCACTTAATTTAGAAGAAATGATAACAGGAAAAGTTTCATTACTCCCTAAATATGCATACTTGAGGTGAGTGGGGAGTGGCTTTAATTCTAATACAGGTGGATGCTCAATGGATGGCTTTAAAGGATTTAAGGCTCTATCAGTTAAGTCAATATTCATACAAACATGCTGAGGGTTATTTACAGATATGTCCATTATCTCAGCTATGTTTAAGTCAGTTAATTCTAATCCTACATATTCATTGGCATGCTTGGTTAATAATACATGCTCCAATTGTTCTTCCATTAAAGAGTCTACAACGTCCATGCTAGCACAGGATTCAAGGTCAGAGGGGTACCTTAAAGCTTTATACACACTAAATTTCACCTCTTCATCATGAACCCTCATAGTAAGCTCACCTTTTTGGACGTCTATCAGTGCCCTACCTGTGGCTAGAAATGGTCTGCCTAACAGGATGGGGACCTCCTTGTCTGCTTCATAATCCAGGATAATGAAATCTGCAAGGAAAATAAACTTGTCAACCTTTACTAAAATATCCTCAATCTTACCTTCTGGGTATGCAATGGATCTGTCTGCTAATTGTAAAGTGACAGTGGTTGGACGTGCTTCTCCTATTCCTAGCTGGCGGAATAGTGATAGGGGCATGAGGTTTATGCTGGCGCCCAGGTCACAAAGCGCTCTGCCCACGTGCTTGCCTCCAAGTTCTACAGGTAAGGTGAAGGAACCAGGGTCCTTCTCCTTCTTGGGCAACTTGTTTTGGAGTATGGCACTGCACTCCTCAGTGAGGTTTACTGTTTCAAACTCACCAATTATTTTTTTGTTAGAAATAATATCTTTCAAAAACTTTACATAGGAAGGCATAGACTGTAAAACTTCTACAAAAGGAATGTTGACATGCACTTGCTTAAGAATTTCTAAGAATTTATTAAAATGCACTTCCTGTTCCTGCTTCTTCTTAAGCCTTCGAGGATATAGAGGTGGTGGCACATATGCAGGCACGTCAGGTCGCCTTAGGATAGGTGGAGGCCTTGGAATTTCTTCTATTTCCTCAACAATTGGCTCTAGCCTGACTCCTGATGTGCTAGTTGGTGGTGGACCTTGGTTTGGCAGAGACTCTAGTGGAGCACTAGACTCAGTGTTCTCTACTCTCTTTGGTGTTTCCTTTGTGTTGCTCACCAAGGGTCTACCACTTCTAAGTTCAATTGCTTGAACTTGCTCTTTACCATCTCTCCTTGGTACTTCAGTGTCAGCAGGGAGTCTACCTTGGGGCCTACTCTTGAGTTCATTGGCTAATTGGCCTATTTGGTTCTCTAGGCTCCTAAGAGTAGCTTGCTGGCTTTGAAGAGTAGCATCATTCTTAGCTATGTATTCCTTGAGTAAGTTTTCTACAGAAGATCCTACAGGTTGGTTGTATGGTTTTTGATACATGGATTGGTTATGTTGGGGAGTGAAACCAGGTGTTCCACTCGGTCTAGGTTTGTTAGGATTTTGGTTAGCATTTTGTTGGCCACCCCATGACAGGTTTGGGTGGTTCCTCCAACCAGGGTTGTAAGTATTGGAATAGAGGTTGTTCCTAGGCTGCTGCTGACTTCCAATGTAGCAGACTGAGGCTGGATTCCCAGGGCAGTATTCATACAGGTGCCCTTCCCCACAGAATCCACATACAAGTGTCTCACCTTGACTTGGTTGGGTGCCCATTGACATGGCGGTAGCGGTGTTGACACTTGTTTGGAGATTGGCTTGAGCCATTTGCTTAACTAGGTTGGTCAGGGCATTTATTTGGCTGCTCATTGCACTTAGAGCATCCTTGTCTTGAGCTCTAGTTGGCTCAACTGGATCATCTGACCACCTACAGTGAGATGCTGAGATCTTCTCCAAGATCTCATAGGCCTCGTTGTAACTCTTGGACAACATGGAACCACCAGCAGATGAATTTAAGACTTGCCTAGTGCTGGGGTTGCATCCTTTGAAAAAGACCTCTATTTGGATACACCATGGGATGCCATGATGTGGACATTTGAGAAGAAGGTCCTTGAACCTTGTCCAAGCTTCGTGAAGAGATTCATTATCAGCTTGTTTGAACTTAACTATATCATCACGAAAGGTAGAATTCCTATCAGGTGGGAAGTATTTGACTAGGAATTTCTCTGCTAAATCTGTCCAATTAAGGACAGATCCAGAGGGTAATGAGTTTAACCATGTTTTGGCTTTGTCCCTCAAAGAATAAGGGAACAAGTATAGCCTCAAAGCTTCTTGGGACACTCCAGGGATGATGAAGGTATCACTAACTCCTAAGAAGTTCCTAAGATGGTTGTGGGGGTCCTCATTTTCCACTCCAAAGAATTGTCCCACAGTGGACAACATTTGGAACATCACTGGCTTTAACTCGAATGAGTTGGCAGTGATTTCAGGACGGATTATGCTGGGGTTCAGCTCCCCAGGCATAGGTACTAAATATGAAAGAATGGCACTATTCTTATCATTCGCTATTTCGATGGGGTTGCGAATGACAGGTACCTGATTTGGAACTATCTCGTCCATTTCTTCGATTTCAGGTATGATTTGAGGTATAGGGGGTTGTTTGAAAAGACGTTTCTTGGCTTTATTTCTGGCTTTAAATAGTCTCTCGGGCTCAGGATTGAACTCTAGATCTCTACTTGAAGGCTCACTCATAAACTACCCCTAATAGTACTTGGTGTTTCAAACTTAACAAACTTCGTTTTCACTTAAATAAATCCCCGGCAGCGGCGCCAAAAACTTGTTGCGTGCTCAATGTGTTGAAATAATTAGGCAATAAAAGAGATAGAGCACTCAGAAATGCAAGCATACATGATCTTATAGCAAGTAGTAAGTATATTTCATTCGTTTTCCCACAGAGATTTATTTTTAGCTATTCGCGAAGTGTTTTGTTAAGAAAGAAGGGGTGGTTTTGATGGGGTAAAATTGGTTTTTAATTATCTAATTTTTGCTGAATGTGTAAAGGGTAGTAACATAAACAAGAACAAGTTAAAGCTAAGCTCAAATGAAAAGAGACGAGATTAATAAATGAAGATAAAAACAGCTAAACAGAATTGTAACTTAAGCAGAATTGCGGAGACAGCAATTCTACCGCAATTAAATAGCAGCGAAAGTGTGTAAATGGGTGAATTAAGGGCTACTAATGACTATCCTATAGGCATTTTTATACGATTCTCAAGCACTGGATCTACTCTCTATGCATCAAACTATCTCAATCTCATGTATCGTCCGATTCCATGCATTAGATTCTTTAGTTTACTCAACTCAAAGTAAGGTCTTAAGCATCTTGTTAAGGCAGAAAGATATGGTTTGTACTAGGGAAACGCCTATTCCTAGGCCGTTTCCTGGTTACCTTGAAAGGCTAGCATGATAATATGACTCTGAACTCTTACTCCTTCCAGAGGTTAGGAGTTCTTTGGAGAAAATGGATGGCCAATCGAAATTGCCCGTGGGGTGAAGCTTACATACAATCAATGCTTCGAGAGCTATCCTATATGCTTGATTCACGTTTTTTAGCCTATAGTGTTGTCATTAGCATGCCCCTAAGTGACTTAGTTACTCATGGATATAAGGAGAACAGAACTAAAGGATAAAATAGACATGCTTAGAAAGGAAATGTGTTTAAAACAGCAAGGGAAAGCAGTGGAATGCAAAGGCGAGAGTCTGTGAAATACTGAATTTTGTGTTTGATTAATTGACTGTTTGAATGAACATAAGAGATACTTAAAGTAAAGAACAGCAAGACAGAACACAACGAAATGAACTAGATTAGTCACACGAACAGAAACAACACAAGACAGAATTGTAAAGTAGAAATGAAGAACAGAAAGCAGTAAAACAGCTCGAATGACTCGTTGCAGCCGCTTCGAATGAAGGATGAGAAAGGTCAGCCTTGCTTGGATGAATCCAATCGGGAGAGAAGGAGAATCTCCTCTCCTTCCTATCAGATTATCGATTCCAACAGCTGAGCTTCGCAAACCAGCAGACGGCAAAGGAAAACGGGAGAAAAGTTGGACTGCGAGAAGACTTCTACGCTTCCGGATGATGCTTGAACCCTCGACTTTGACCCCTATTTATAGTAATCTGCAGGTGCATTTGGGCCAAGGAGAACCATCAATCTTCAACGTCGTACTTCAGAATGGATGGAGGAGAAAGAACGAATCCCTGAAATAACGGAAATTAACAGAAAAAGATCAGTCAACTTACGGTTTTCACTTGAAACATTGCGGTGACCGCAATGTTTCCGCAATGCGTTCGCAATGCTTGTTTTTCATTCTTTTCCTTCGGTTTTCAACTCTTTTCTTTCCTATTGTACATAAGTCCTAATTTAGCTACCTTCTTCTAATTCTCATATTTAAGCATAGGTTTAGGCTAAATGCTATCAAAAACACCTAAGAGTGAACATCTTTCTAAGCCAATTAAGTCCTAAAAAGGTCACTTTTGGAGACGTAACACTAGCCAAGTTGGAAATTAAAACTCTAGCTTCAGCGGGTATCTTATCCATGAGCGAACCGCCACTGGCGACATCAACTAACTGTCGGTTTGGCGGCAAGAGACCTTCGTAGAAATTCAGAATTAGGCGTTGGTCAGACACTTGGTGATTGGGACAGTCCTCACACAACCGACCAAATCTCTCCCAACACTCAAGAACGGTCTCTTTTTCTCCTTGCTCAATTCTATTAATCATTCTTCTAAGGGCGGCGACTTTGGGAGGTGGAAAATATTTCGCATAAAACGCTCCCTGTAGCTCAGCCCAAGAAGTGATGGACCCGGTCGGTAGGTAAAGTATCCAATCTCTCGCCTTCTCCTTCAAGGTGAAGGGAAAGGTCCTGAGATGGAGTTGATCTGCAGTGATGTCATCGGTTCTGAATGACGCACACACCATCTGGAATGCCTTGAGGTGTCTGACGGGATCCTCATCTGTATTACCACAAAAAGAAGGTAATAAGTTAATCAGACCAGCTGTAAGTTCAAAATTACCTGTAGCTACCGGATGCGAGATACTCGATGTGTTCCGGCCTAGCTCAGATGATGCAAGCTCCCTCATGGTTCTTTGATGCTCAAGATTACCCACGACCTCCATCTTGGCGCTTCTTTTGAATTTTCAAAGAATGACTGCGCTCCAAAAACTCAAACAAAACGCGTAAAATAATACAAAAGAATTAAAACTATACAAACTAAACTTAACTAAACTAAATTAATTAAATCCCCGGCAACGGCGCCAATTTTGGTAGAGGTACTTTTGGGGTACTCCAAATTCAAGCTGTCGAGGCTTGCCAAAATACAATTTATAAACCCGAATACACCGAGCTATTTGTAGCTAAGTGGCAACGGGATCGATCCACAGGGAAATAAGAAATTCAATTTGACTAAGTCTAATTTGCTAGAAATAAAAGAATGCACAGATTAAAGAATGGTAATTTGGTTTTGGGGGAAGGGAGCTCCTAATTATGCTAACGGAAAATTAACAACGTGCAAAAAGTAAACGGTTGTGCTTAACTTCGAGAAATGGAATTGCTCGTTATGGATGTTCGGATCATTGATACGGTTTACGCGTTAGCTAATTCATGCACACAATTCATTTAGTTATTCCTAACTCAAATGACCCAAGGAATTAATTAGAAGCGTGCAATTCTAATTAAACTTAGCCAATAATCTATCCAAGGTAGCGACCCCCAAATTGATTACGTGCTAGTGACGGGAACATTGTGACGGCCTAATCCTAAGACTAAACCAATTTCTCTCTTGCCTTAAGCCTAACATGAAAACGTTAATTAACTCAGTTTACCAATGTCACTTTGGGCCGAACTAATTAGCCATGCTTAGACCCGTGCTACCTAGCGGTATAGGGAATTATACGTCCCAACCTTTAGCCCTCTATCATGCATAAGAATTAGAGCGTCAATCTAATTTAGCTACACATGCTAGATTTTGATGAAGAACAAGCAAGAGATGCATTAATCAAACTAATTTCTCAACATTCACAAAGGGGAAAATCTCCCCAAACATCCAAAACTTACAAACCAAAACTCTAAATCAAGCACTAACCTCGGTTTAGCCTTCCATGGAGGTTGGATTAATCCAATCCCCCATGGAAGAGCTTGGAATCATGCACAAAGAAGGAGAAGAAGTACAAAAATGGTGGAAAAACGCCTTGGAACCGAGAGGAGAAGCTTGAGGAAGAAGGAGGATGAAAAAGTGGCTGCAAATTTGCAACTTTCACGGTTTTTAAGATCGGAGCGTCGAGACGCTATGCCAGCGTCTCGACGCTGTGCCCTAAGTTGGCAGGCGCGCGCGCGGGGGGCGGCGTCGAGACGCGCGCGCGGCGTCGAGCGAGCGTCGAGACGCTTGCGCTCGACGCTTGCTCTCGGGTGGATCTTCAAATGTACGCTTCAGAGTTCGGAGCGTCGAGACGCTCGGCCAGCGTCTCGACGCTGTCGGCGTTGAGCGAGCGTTGAGACGCGCGCTCGACGCTGATGCACGTCTAGCTTGGGGAATCGTCGGGGCAGCGTCGAGCTAGCGTCTAGACGCTGGGGCGCACGCAGATCTTCAATGACGGGCGCGCGGGCGAGGCGGACACGGGCGAGGGCGCGCGGGCGCGCGCGGACATGGGCGAGGGCGCGCGGGCGCGAGGCGAGGCGGCGCGCGCGGGCGCGCGCGCGTCTGGCCGTCTGGGCGCGGGCGTGCGGTGCTTGCGAGTGGCGCGCGCGGGCGCGCGCACGTGCTGCGTTCGTTGGGCGCCTGGGCGCTGGGCGCCGGCGCTTGGGCGCTGCCCTCTCGGCTCTTAGCCCACTTTTGGGTCGTTTTGGCTCCCGAGCTCCGTTTGGCCTATCGTTTTGACCCGAACACTTCCCGAAACGTCTTAAATGACCTTTTTAGCCCCGAAAATCCTCAATGGACTTCCCGAGCTCTTCACCATGAAATCACCTACAAGGAAGCATTTTAATCAATATATATCATGGTTTTAGCTAGAATTAGGGACATTAAGATAGCTCTATTTTGGAGCTATCAGCTTGCCTGATGGATATGCAGAAGAGGATGGCTCAATGGGCCACATACGCGCAGGCACGGGACAAGGAAGTTGCTGACCAGCTTGGCTGCATCTTCCCTGACTTCCCCACAAATCTTCTGAATCCATGGGTGCCTCCACGACCACGACGACCTGATGAGGATGAAGACATCTGAGTGCTGGTTTGAATTGCACTCAAGGGAGTATGGCTGTTCCCTTAGAATAAAAAAAAAAAAAAAAAAAAAAAAAAAAAAAATCTGCTTTCTGATAGACCATGTGAATTCTGCTGTTTTTAGTAAAGTGTTGATCTGTTTTAGTTGCTTAGTTTTACGTTTTTAAATTGCTTCGTATAGCCTGCTGCTAGCTGATTAGGTAGGATAGTTTAGGTTTATTTTTGTCGAGCTTGAATGACTGGATAAAGCATGCTTAGGGGCCCTAAACATTGATATATCTGCCCTGACTTGATTGCGAAATAATTGCGGTACCCGCAATTTTTATTACTGAATGCATGTTTTGGACTGTCTGTTTAGCTAGGCTGTGATCTGTTTCAATTCTATCTTTTGTTGCTGTCATGACTACCTTATATAGCTTATCTAAAGGCGTGCTGGATGAGTGTCATAGGACATCCTTTGATAGTTTAAATTAACCTCTAAATAGCTCAGCATGCATAGCTGTAAGTCCTTGCCTGTCTGTTTTTTTCGAATTCCTGCTGCTGTGATATTTTCTTTTAGAATGTTCTGTCTATGCCTAGGGCTTTTAGATTCTCTTTGTTTTACCTTAGACTAGATGCTTCTAGGACAAGTTTGGGGGTGTGCCACCTCAGACACTCATTGGGGACAATGAGTAGTTGAAGTTTGGGGGAGGCCACCCTAGGCCTAGGAACATTCCTCTCTCCCTTAAAACATAAGCATTCTTCTTCTCCTTGACAAAAATAATGAACTGAAAAAAAATAGAATAAAGAGGGGAGTCTCTCTTAGGTTGCTGAGTAATCAGTGCCAAGTGTGTAACCCACAAGTGGCATTGCATCAAAAGGCAACCAAAGGAAAGGCTCCACCTAAGAAAGAAAAAAGGAAAAGAGTAGGGAAGAAGAATGTATACCTAGGAGTTGCAACTTTGTGGCTTGGATGTCCTGTTTAAAAATAACTCTGATCCTCAATGAGCTAAGAGCAAAGTTGTAGCTTGTAGGGTTGTTTAGGGAGATGAGTGTATATCCAATGTAGTGATGCCAGGGTTTAGGTTGTTCTCTAAAAGTACTACTGTCACCATTAATACTAAGACTGGCATGACTCTGAGGAATCCTAGGTAGCTCATAAGTATAAACTAGAAGCATGTACTGAGTCTGGGGTAAAGTTAGGTAGAATTTGAAACCTTAGGGATAGTGGCATGATATGATAAAAGCAGGTAGATCAGTTGTAGGGAGTTAATAAAAACAGTAGGAGTATTAGGCATGCGAAATCAGAAGAAGCTAGATGAGAGGGTAGTTTTAAGCTTAGAAGTGTGTCACAGAACAGCATTGCTATGAATAAGAATATAGGGGAGTTAGTAAGTGGTTAAAGAAGAAGAAACAGCAGCCTAGGAAAGTCCTTAGATTGCTCGAGGACAAGCAAAACCTTAAGTTTGGGGGTGTGTTACGTCTCCAAAAGTGACCTTTTTAGGACTTAGTTATCTTAGAAAGATGTTCACTCTTAGGTGTTTTTGATAGCATTTAGCCTAAACCTATGCTTAAATATGAGAATTAGAAGAAGGTAGCTAAATTAGGACTTATGTACAATAGGAAAGAAAAGGGTTGAAAACCGAAGGAAAAGAATGAAAAACAAGCATTGCGATAGCATTGCGGAAACATTGCTGAAACCGCAATGTTTCAAGTGAAAACCGTAAGTTGACTGATCTTTTTCTGTTAATTTCCGTTATTTCAGGGATTCGTTCTTTCTCCTCCATCCATTCTGAAGTACGACGTTGAAGATTGATGGTTCTCCTTGGCCCAAACGCACCTGCAGATTGCTATAAAAGGGGGTCAAAGTCGAGGGTTCAAACATCATCCGAAAGCGTAGAAGTCTTCTCGCAGCTCCATCTTTCTTCGTGTTTTCCTTTGCCGTCTGTTGGTGTGAGAGTCTCAGCTGTTGGAATCGACAATCTGATAGGAAGGAGAGAAGATTCATCTTCTCTCCCGATTGGATTCATCCAAGCAAAGCTATTCTTTCACCCTCTTCAGCCGAGGCGGTTGCAACGAGGCTTTCAAGCATCTTTTACTGTTTTCTGTCTTTATTTCCATTTTCCAGCTTCAGTTTGTTGTTGTTTCCTTTCTTGTAACTAGATCAGTCCATTTCGTTGTGTTCTGTCTTTCTGTTTTGCACTTTAAGTTACTCTTTTTGTTCATTCAACCAATTAAGTAATCCAAGCACAATTCTTCATCTAGCAATTTCTTGTCTTCGCATCTTACTGTTTTACCTTGCTGTTTTTAGTTTAGTTCTCTTCTAGGCATGTCTCTTTCATCCCTTATTTCTGTTCTCCCTATATCCATGAGTAACTAAGTCACTTAGGGGCATGCTAATGACAACACTATAGGCTAAAAAACGTGAACCAAGCATGTAGGATAGCTCTCGAAGCATTGATTGTATGTAAGCTTCATCCCACGGGCAATTTCGATTGGCCATCCATTTTGTCCAAAGAACTCCTAACCTCTGGAAGGAGTAAGAGTTCAGAGTCATACTATCATGCTAGCCTTTCAAGGTAGCCAGGAAATGGCCTAGGAATAGGCGTTTCCCTAGTACAAACCATATCCTTCGGCCTTAACAAGATGCTTAAGACCTTACTTGGACATGAGTAAACTAAAGAATCTAATGCATGAAATCGGAAGATACATGAGAATGAGATAGTTTGATGCATAGTGAGTTGATCCAGTGCTTGAGAATCGTATGAAAAAGCCTATAGGATAGTCGTTAGTAGCCCTTAATTCATCACTTTACACACTTTCGCTGTTATTTAAATTGCGGTAGAATTGCTGTCTCCGCAATTCTGTTTAAGTTACAATTCTGTCTAGCTGTCTTTGCCTTCATTTATTGATCTCGTCTCTTTTCATTTGAGTTTAGCTTTGACTTGTTCTTGTTTATGTTGCTACCCTCTACACATTCAGTAGGAAATAGACAATTTAAAACCAATTTTACCCCATCAAATCCACCCTCTCTTTCTTAACTTTACACTTCACGATTAGCTTATAATAAATCTCTGTGGGAAAACGAATGAAAAAATACTTACTACTTGCTATAAGATCATGTATGCTTGCATGTTCTGAGTGCTCTTTCTATCTTATTGCTTAATTATTTCAACACATTGAGCACGTAACATAAGGCTTCCTTAAGGGTTGTCCAAGCTAAGAAACATTCTTCTGAGAAGACAAATGGTTTATTTAGCTCTAGAAGCTCACACAGAGGTTTAGAGATTTTTGAAAAGTTCTTAATGAACCTTCTATAGAAACCTGCGTGTCCTATGAAACTTCTAATCGCCTTCACATTCTGAGGTTCCACTAGCTTCTCTATTATCTCTATCTTGGCCCTGTCGACCTCTACTCCTGCTCTAGACACTCTATGACATAGGACTATTCCTTCTTCCACCATAAAGTGGCATTTCTCCCAATTAAGGACTAGGTTGGTCTCCTCACACCTAGCTAGGACTTGTCCTAAGTTCTTTAAGCCATTTTTAAAAGAATCACCAAAGACTGAGAAGTCATCCATAAATATTTCTATCATGGACTCATCTAAGTCAGAGAAAATAGCCAACATGCACCTTTGAAACGTTGCTGGTGCATTGCACAAGCCAAAAGGCATTCTGCGAAAAGCAATAGTTCCAAAGGGGCATGTAAAGGTTGTTTTCTCCTGGTCCACAGGGTCTATGGTGATTTGGTTATATCCAGAATAACCATCTAGGAAGCAGTAGTAGGCTCGGCCAGCTATTCTATCTAACATCTGATCTATAAACGGTAAAGGAAAGTGATCTTTTTTTGTTTCTTTATTTAATTTTCTATAGTCCATGCAGACTCTCCATCCTGTAATAGTTCTAGTTGGAATTAGTTCATTACTCTCATTCACTACTACAGTCATCCCCCCCTTCTTAGGTACACATTGAATTGGACTCACCCACTGACTGTTGGCTATAGGGAAGATTACACCTGCATCTAACCATTTGATGATTTCTTTTTTTACTACCTCCTTCATGGAGGGATTCAACCTACGTTGGTGGTCTACTCGGGGTGTATGTTCCTCTTCCAATAGTATCTTATGCATGCAGTAGGAAGGACTAATACCTCTTATGTCAGCAATCGTCCATGCAATAGCCTTTTTATGTTGCTTAAGCAGCAATATTAGCGCAATTTCATGCTTTTCACTTAACTTGGACGAAATAATAACAGACAAGGTATCATGCTCTCCTAGATATGCATACTTAAGATGATCAGGCAATGGTTTTAATTATAAGAGAGGTGGATGCTCAATGGATGGTTTCAATGGATTCAGGGATCTTTCAGTCAAGTCATTAGTCATACAAACATGCTGAGGTTTATCCACATGTATATCCATTAGCTCAGAAATATTTAAGTCAGTTACATCTATTTGTACATAGTCATTGGCATGCTTAATCAATAGTTCATGCTCAAGTTGTTCTTCCATTAGTGAATCTACTATATCTACACTTGCACAAGATTCAGAGTCAGAAGGATACCTTAGAGCTTTAAAGACACTAAACTTAACCTCCTCATCATGAACCCTCATGGTGAGCTCACCTTTTTGGACATCGATCAAGGCCCTACCTGTGGCTAGAAATGGTCTGCCTAATAGGATGGGGACCTCCTTGTCTGCTTCATAATCCAGAATGATGAAGTCTGCAAGAAAAATAAATTTATCAACCTTGACAAGAATATCCTCAATCTTACCCTCAGGGTATGCTATGGATCTGTCTGCAAGCTGCAAGGTGACAGTAGTAGGACGTGCTTCTCCTATTCCAAGCTGACGGAATAGTGATAAGGGCATGAGATTTATGCTGGCTCCAAGGTCACAAAGAGCTCTGCCCACGTGCTTGCCTCCTAACTCGACTGGTAAGGTAAAGGAACCAGGATCCTTCTCCTTCTTTGGTAGCTTGTTCTAGAGTATTGTTGCGTGCTCAATGTGTTAAAATAAATAAGCAATAAGATAGAGAGAGCACTCAGAACATGCAAGCATACATGATCCTATAGCAAGTAGTAAGTATTTTTTCATTCGTTTTCCCACAGAGATTTATTATAAGCTACTCGTGAAGTGTAAAGTTAAGAAAGAAAGGGTGGATTTGATGGGGTAGAATTGGTTTTAAATTGTCTATTTCCTACTGAATACGAAGAGGGTAGTAACATAAACAAGTGCAAGTCAAAGTTAAACTCAAATGAAAAGAGACGAAATTTATAAACGAAGACAAAAACAGCTAGACAGAATTGTAACTTTAGCAGAATTGCGCAAACAGCAATTCTACCGCAATTTTCCTAACAGCGAAAGTGTGTAAAATGGAGAAACAAGGGCTACTAACGACTCCTCTATAGGCATTTTCTCACGATTCTCAAGCATTGGATCAACTCTCTATGCATCAAACTCACTCAATCTCATGTATCGTCCGATTCCATGCATTAGATTCTTTAGTTTACTCATGTCCAAGTAAGGTCTTAAGCATCTTGTTAAAGCAGAAAGTTATGGTTTGTACTAGGGAAACGCCTATTCCTAGGTCATTTTCTGGCTACCTTGAAAGGCTAGCATGAGTGTATGACTCTGAACTCTTACTCCTTCCAGAGGTTAGGAGTTCTTTGGACAAAATGGATGGCCACTCGAAATTGCCCGTGGGATGAAGCTTACATACAATCAATGCTTCGAGAGCTATCCTACATGCTTGATTCACGTTTTTTAGCCTATAGTACTGTCATTAGCATGCCCCTAAGTGACTTAGTTACTCATGGATATGGGGTAAATAGAAATACGAGATGAAGGAAACATTCTTAGAAGAGAAATATACTTAAAACAGTAAGGAAAAACCGTAGCAGCAAAAGATGGAAAACTTGTGAAATAATAACTATGCTTTGATTACTTGATTGTTTGAATGGACAAGAAGAGGAACTTAAAGTGCATAACAGAAAGACAGAACACAACGAAATGGACTGATCTAGTTACAAGAAAGGAAACAACACCAAACTAAAGCTGGAAAATAGAAATAAAGACAGAAAGCATAAAAACGAGCGTGAACGCCTAGTTGCAGATGCCTCGGCTGAAGGGGATGAAAGAATAGCTTTGCTTGGATGAATCCAATCGGGAGAAAAGATGAATCTTCTCTCCTGCCTATCAGATTGTCGATTCCAACAGCTGAGACTCTCACACCAACAGACAGAGAAGAACGACAGGAGAAAAGATGGAGCTGCGAGAAGACTTCTACGCTTTCGGATGATGATTGAACCCTCGACTTGGACCCCCTTTTATAAGAATTTGCAGGTGCGTTTGGGCCAAGGAGAACCATCAATCTTCAACGTCGTACTTCAAAATGGATGGAGGAGAAAGAACGAATCCCTGAAATAACGGAAATTAACAGAAAAAGATCAGTCAACTTACGGTTTTCACTTGAAACATTGCGGTTTCAGCAATGTTTCCGCAATGCTAACGCAATGTAGTTTTTTCATTCTTTTACTTCGGTTTTCAATCATTTTCTTTCCTTTTGCACACAAGTCCTAATTTAGCTACCTTCTTTTAATTCTCACAAATAAGCATAGGTTTAAGCTAAATCCTATCAAAGACACCTAAGAGTGTGCATCTTTCTAAGCTAAATAAGTCCTAAATAAGTCACTTCTGGAGACATAACACACCCCCAAACTTAAGGTTTTGCTTGTCCTCAAGCAATCTAAGGACTTACTTGGGCTGCTGTTTCATCTTCTTTAACCACTTACTGACTCCTCTATATCCCTATCTGTAGCAGTGCTGTCCTGTGACACACTTCTAAGCTCAAACTATCCTCTTATCTAGCTTCTTCTGACTTCGCATGCCTAATATTCCTACTGTTTCATTAACTTCCTACAACTGATCTACTTGCTTTTGTCATATCATGCCACTATCCCTAAGGTTTCAAATTCTACCTAGCTTTACCCCAGACTCAGTACATGCTTCTAGTTTTTACTTATGAGCTACCTAGGATTCCTTAGGGTCATGCCAGTCTTAGTATTAACAGTGACAGTAGTGCTTTAAGAGAACAACCTAAACCCTGGCATCACTACATTGGACATACATTCATCTCCCTAAACAACCCTACAAGCTACAACTTTGTGCTCAGCTAATTGAGGATCAGAGTTCTTTTTATCAGGACATCTAAGCCACAAAGCTGCAACTCCTAGGTATACATTCTTCTTCCCTACTCTTTTCCTTTTTTTTTCTTACTTAGGTGGTGCCTATCCTTTGGTTGCCTTTTGATGCAATTCCACTTGTGGGTTACCCACTTGGCACTGATTACTTAGCAACCTAAGAGAGACTCCCCTCTTTATTCTATTTTTCATTTTTTTTTTTTTCAGTTCCTCATTTTTTGTAAAGGCGAAGAAGAATGCTTATGTTTTTAAGGGAGAGAGGAATGTTCCTAGGCCTAGGGTGGCCTCCCCCAAACTTAAACTACTCATTGTCCCCAATGAGTGTCTGAGGTGGCACACCCCCAAACTGTCCTAGAAGCATCTAGTCTAAGGTAAAACAAAGAGAATCTAAAAGTCCTAGGCATAGGCAGAACATTCTAAAAGTAAATATCACAGCAGCAGACGTTTGAAAAAAAAACAGACAGGTAAGGACTTAAAGCTACGCATGCTGAGCTTTTTAGAGGTTAATTTAAACTATCAAAGGGTGTCCTATGACACTCATCCAGCATGCTTGAAGATAAGCTATACAAGGCAGGCATGATGGCAGCAAAAGATAGAATTTAACAGATCACAGCCTAGCTAAACAGACAGTCCCAAAACATGCATTCAGTAATAAAAATTGCGGTTTCCGCAATTATTTCGCAATAAAGCCAGGGCAGATATAACAGTGATTCAGGCCCCTAAGCATGCTTGTTTCCCGTCACTCAAGCTCTACAAAAATAAAACCAAACTAACATACCTATTCATCTATCATCAGACTACACTAAACAATTTAAAAACTTAAAACTAAGCAACTAAAACAGATCAAAATATTAACTAAAAACAGCATAATTCACATGGTTCACAAAAAAACAGTTTATTATTTTTTTTTTTTGTAAGGGAACAACAATACTCCCTTGAGTGCAATTCAAACTAGCACTCAGATGTCTTCATCCTCATCATCAGTCCCTCGTGGTCGTGGAGGCACCCATGGAGACAGCAGGTTTGTGGGAAAGTCAGGGAAGATGCATCCCAGTTGGTCAGCAACTTCCTTGTCCCTCGCCTGTGCGTACGTGGCCCATTGAGCCATCCTCTTCTGTAGATCCATCAGGCACGCCATGGACAGTGACTGAGCAGCAGCCAATCTATCCAGCTCGAACTCCATGTTCCCCTTCCTTTTCAGCCTCAAGCCTGTAGGCAGCTCCAAGTGGCCTGTGTAAGCCATCTGCTGTTCCATCCGCTCAATGGGGACTCCTGCACGCAAGCATAGTTTAGTAATAGTATTAGGGAAGAACAATGGACCCTTACCCTTCTTGGCGCAGTCAGCAATGGCGGCCGACATGACTTCACCCACATTGATCGTGAGACCTCGCATGATTGCATAAACCAGCAGCGACCTGCTCTGGTTGATGGTGGTCTCATGAGTCACTGGGGATAGTTTCCTTCTCACGAAAGAAAACCATACAGCCGCCTTAGCTGTGAGGTTAGCACTCATGAGAGTGTGCCTCCCATTGCGTGACACGGTCCAGGATGCTTCAGGCTGGCCAATGGTCCGAATGGCCTCTTCCAGGACGGCTTCAGTAGGCTCATCAACAATCCTCACATAGTCAGTATGTTTTTGGCCCTTGAGGCCATAGGCTTCGTTGATGGCTTTTGCTGAGAAGTCCACTTCTACTCCCCTGACCACAGACAACCCCTCCTCAGAATTCCTCAGGTTGGCGTAGAAGTCATTCACCATGCTTGTGTAAGCTGGATTGGGTGGTCTGCACAACTCCTCCCAGCCGTGATTCGTAACTCCTGCGCGCAAGAATTGCGGCAGGTCAGCAGGTCTGTCGAGGAAGCCCTTCTCGTGCAGCAGCTCTCGTTTCCTCAGCTCCATGCCTCTAGACTCAGCGTCAGAAGACACGTACCTCACTAACTGAGGCTCATCTTCAGGGTAAAGCTTGGCCTTCCCTTTGTCTTTTGGTTTGGCTGACTCAGCAGCCTCAATCTTGAGCTTCTTGAGCGATGGCTCAGCACTCTTCTCCTCTGATGCAAACGCCCTCTTGGCTTTCTTTTTCTTTGATTTCTTGGACCGTTTGGCCTTGACAATCTTGGCAGCCTTCTTCTTCTTCAGCCTTGTCTTGGTTGTGATCGCATGGAGGCAAGCCCCCAGTGTTTCTTCCATAGAATCATCCTTCTGCGCAGGACTCTCAAGGCTGGCTTCCCTCAACGGAGAGAAGACCTCTTCTTCCTCAGCCCCCCCACTGCCCTGCGTTGATTCTTGGTACTCCCCATATGGGAATTCAGGGTCAGGCCGTGGAGAAGTGGGCGACGGGGTGGTGCTTTGTGCTGCTGTAGGGGTCTGTGCAGAACTCTGTGGTGATGAACGCAGCTCAGGGCTCTGCGCTGGCGGCGATGAGGAGAGCTCAGGGCTTTGAACTGGTGGAGATGGTGAAGGGCTGCGCTCGGCTGTCTCGTGGGATGGCTGGCCTCGTTCTTGACTCCCCACAGAGGGGGTCTTCTTGCTTTCTTCTTCGGCCATAGCCATACTCCATTTGCGCTTCTTGGGTGTGCCTGCTAGTTCAGAGGGTCCAGCAGGTATCTCTGTGACGACCTTCCACTTCTTCTTGCGGATCGGAAGTTTGGGTAGTCGTTCAGTTCGCGCAGCATCAGCGTCTGCAAGGGCAAGAAGTGCTTCCCTCGCAGCCGTTTCAGCTTCATCAGCCCTTTTCTTGGATGCAGATCGTTCGGCCCTTGTTAGCACCATTGTTGAATTGTGGAGATTTGGAGAGAGGAATCACAGATGAAGAGAAAAGCAGCTTTCTTGGAGTTCAGATAATCGGGGAATCGTGCGGATCAACGCGCCTTCTAACGGATATAAAGAAACCCAAAAAATCCCAACGGCTATATTTTTGCGGATTCTGCAAATCCAGCGCAATTCTAGTGACCGTTGGAGATTTTCTGCATTTAAATGTTAATCTTTGCTCAACCGTATCTTTGATTCGGCCCAATATCTTTTTGATCTTTTTGGCTGGATTTAATCTCCTTGATTCCCTCTATTGATTCCCTACAAAAAGAAATAAAATCAACATCAAATTCGTAATTAAAATCATACAAACATATACACAAACGATAACCGGAAAATCGCAAAAAATAAACTAAGGCATGAGCCTCATATTGACGAGCACAGCAATCACTCGTCCTTTCTCGTTCTTAATTTCACGCTTCAGTCAGGAGGAAGGCCGAGAGAGTCTTCACATCCCCTTCCTCATAGTAGTGCTTCAATCTTGCACCATTAACCATGAATGGTTGTCCTTGCTGCAGGTTCTTTATCTCGATGGCACCATGAACAAACACATTAGTAATTACAAAAGGACCTGACCATCTAGACTTAAGTTTGCCTGGAAATAATTTCAATCGTGAGTTAAATAATAAGACAAGTTGGCCTTTCTTAAAGTCCTTAATCCTAAGTCTACTGTCGTGCCAAATCTTGGTCTTTTCCTTATACATTTTGGCATTTTCATAAGACATATGCCTAAGCTCATCAAGCTCATGTAATTGCAAAGACCGCAACGTTCCTGCATCGGTCACGCAATAATTCAACTCTTTTAGTGCCCAAAATGCCTTAATTTCTAACTCAAATGGAAGATGACAAGCTTTACCATACACAAGTCTGTAAGGAGACATACCTAGGGGTGTCTTATATGCAGTTCTATACGCCCAAAGTGCATCCTCGAGTTTAAATGACCAGTCCTTTCTATTAGGTTTGACCACTTTTTCTAGGATGTTCTTAATCTCCCTATTAGAAATTTCAGCCTGACCATTCGAGTGTGGGTGATAGGGAGTGGCTACTCTATGTCTAATGTTATACTTAGCCAACACTCTCTCTATAGCTTTATTAATGAAATGTGTCCCTTCATCGCTAATGATGGCACGTGGTGTTCCAAACCTAGTAAAAATGTGCCTATGCAAGAATTTTATGACTGTTTTGGCATCATTATTGGGACATGCTATGGCCTCTACCCACTTGGATACATAGTCTACTGCCACTAATATGTAAAGGTTACCTGATGATGGGGGAAATGGTCCCATGAAGTCAATGCCCCACACATCAAAGAGCTCCAACTCTAAGATGTAAGTGAGAGGCATTTCATCGTTACGACTAAGGTTACCTGTCCTTTGGCATTCATCACAGGTGTGTGCATAGTTGTGTGCATCCTTGAAGATCGTTGGCCAATAGTAGCCACTCTGAAATACCTTTGCAGTTGTTCTTTGGCCACCAAAGTGTCCTCCATAAGGAGCTGTGTGGCAGTGCTGCAGCACAGACTTCGCCTCAGCAGCTGAAACACACTTCCTTAGCAAGTCGTCAGCACATGTTTTGTAAAGGGTGGGGTCATCCCATATGAATTTCCTTGCTTCATGAAGGAACCTCTTCTTCTCTTGGCTTCCCTTGAAAGTTGGTAGTACCTGTGATGCAAGGAAGTTAGCAATGGCAGCAAACCAAGGTTCCTCATCGTTATCACGATGAGTCAATACAAAGACATGTTCATCAATAAAAGCATCAGAAATTGCGGGTTCCGCAATTTTTTCGCAATTATGCTGCAATCTAGAAAGATGATCCGCAACCACATTTTCACTTCCTTTCTTATCTCTAATGTCTAGATCAAACTCTTGCAGCAGCAGTACCCACCTAATCAACCTAGGTTTAGCATCAGCCTTCCTCATAAGGTACTTTAAAGCGGAATGGTCAGTGTACACGATTGTCCTAGTGCCTACAATATAGTTCCTAAATTTCTCACAAGCAAACACTACAGCTAGCATTTCTTTCTCAGTGGTTGTGTAGTTGCATTGTGCCTCATTAAGTGTCTTACTAGCATAATAGACAGGGTGTGTTAACTTGTCAATCTTCTGTCCTAACATAACCCCTACAGCATAGTCACTAGCATCACATAACATCTCAAATGGGAGATCCCAATTTGGCCCTACTATAATAGGCGCTGTGACTAGTGCTTTCTTAAGGGTTTTCCAAGCTAGGACACACTCTTTAGAGAAAATGAATGGTTTGTTTAGCTCTAGAAGCTCACATAGAGGCTTGGAGATCTTAGAAAAGTCCTTAATGAACCTTCTATAGAAACCAGCATGCCCTAAGAAACTTCTAATGGCCTTGACATTTTGGGGTTCTACCAATTTCTCTATTATTTCAATTTTTGCCCTGTCAACTTCTACACCTGCCCTTGACACTCTATGACCTAAGACAATCCCTTCATCCACCATGAAGTGGCACTTTTCCCAATTTAGGACTAGGTTGGTCTCCTCACACCTAGCCAAGACTTGTCCTAGGTTCTCTAGACAGTTTGTAAATGAATCCCCAAAGACTGAGAAATCATCCATGAATATCTCTATCATGGACTCATCCAAATCAGAGAAAATTGCCAACATGCACCTTTGGAAAGTTGCCGGTGCATTGCATAAGCCAAAAGGCATTCTGCGAAAGGCAAAAGTTCCAAAAGGGCAAGTGAAGGTGGTCTTCTCTTGGTCCTTAGGGTCTATAGTAATCTGGTTATATCCCGAATAACCGTCTAAGAAGCAGTAGTAGGCTCTACCAGCTATTCTATCTAGCATCTGGTCAATGAATGGTAGAGGGAAATGGTCTTTTTTGGTTTCTTTATTTAGTTTCCTATAATCCATGCAAACTCTCCACCCTGTGATAGTCCTTGTTGGAATCAGTTCATTGTTCTCATTGACTACCACAGTCATCCCCCCCTTCTTAGGTACACATTGTATAGGGCTCACCCACTGACTACTAGCTATGGGGAATTTCACACCAGCATCTAACCATTTAATTATTTCTTTCTTAACTACCTCTTTCATAGAGGGATTCAGCCTACGTTGGTGATCTACTCTAGGTGTATGCTCTTCCTCTAGTATAATCTTATGCATGCAATAAGAAGGGCTAATGCCTCTAATATCAGCAATAGTCCATGCAATAGCCTTCCTATGTTGCTTAAGTAGTAAAATCAGTTCAACCTCATGCTTTTCACTTAATTTAGAAGAAATAATCACAGGCAAAGTATCATTACTTCCTACATATGCATACTTGAGGTGAGTGGGGAGAGGTTTTAATTCTAAGACAGGTGGATGCTCAATGGATGGTTTTAATGGATTCACAGATCTTTCAGTTAAGTCAATATTCATACAAACATGCTGAGGGTTATTTACAGGTATATCCATTATCTCAGCTATGTTTAAGTCAGTTAATTCTAATCCTACATAGTTATTAGCATGCTTAGTCAACAATTCATGCTCCAATTGTTCTTCCATTAAGGAATCTACAATGTCCATGCTAGCACAAGATTCAGAGTCAGAGGGGTACCTTAAGGCTTTATAAACACTAAATTTCACCTCTTCATCATGAACCCTCATAGTGAGCTCACCTTTTTGGACATCTATTAGTGCCCTACCTGTGGCTAGAAATGGTCTGCCTAACAGGATGGGGACCTCCTTGTCTGCTTCATAATCCAGGATAATGAAATCTGCAAGGAAAATAAACTTGTCAACCTTTACTAAAATATCCTCAATCTTACCTTCAGGGTGTGCAATGGATCTGTCTGCTAGTTGTAAAGTGACAGTGGTTGGACGTGCTTCTCCTATTCCTAGCTGGCGGAATAGTGATAGGGGCATGAGGTTTATGTTGGCTCCCAGGTCACAAAGAGCTCTGCCCACGTGCTTGCCTCCCAGCTCTACAGGTAAGGTGAAGGAACCAGGATCCTTCTCCTTCTTGGGTAGCTTGTTCTGGAGTATGGCACTGCACTCCTCAGTGAGATTGACTGTTTCAAACTCACCAATTATTCTCTTGTTAGTTATAATATCCTTCAAAAACTTTACATAAGAAGGCATAGACTGTAAAACTTCTACAAAAGGAATATTAACATGCACTTGCTTAAGAATTTCTAGAAATTTATTAAAGTGCACTTCCTGTTATTGTTTCTTCTTTAGCCTTCTGGGAATGGAGGTGGTGGCACATATGCAGGCACTTCAGGTCGCCTCAGGATAGGTGGAGGTCTTGGAATTTCTTCTATCTCCTCTATGATTGGCTCCAGCCTTGCTCCTGATGTGTTTGTTGGTGGTGGACCTTGGTCTGGCAGAGACTCCAGTGGAGCACTAGACTCAGTGTTCTCTACTCTCTTTGGTGTGTCCTTGGTGTTGCTTACCAATGGTCTACCACTTCTAAGTTCAATTGCTTGAACTTGTTCTTTACCATTTCTCCTTGGCACTTCCGTGTCAGCAGGGAGTCTACCTTGGGGCCTACTTTTGATTTCATTGGCTAGTTGCCCTATTTGGTTCTCTAGGCTCCTAAGAGTAGCTTGCTGACTCTGTAGAGTGGCATCATTCTTGGCTATGTATTCCTTGAGTAAGTTTTCTACAGAAGATCCTATAGGTTGGTTGTACGGTTTTTGATACATGGATTGGTTATGTTGGGGAGTGAAACCAGGTGTTCAACTCGGTCTTGGTTGGTTAGGAGCTTGGTTAGCATTTTGTTGGCCACCCCATGACAGGTTTGGGTGGTTCCTCCAACCAGGATTGTAAGTATTAGAGTAGGGGTTGTTCCTAGGCTGCTACTGGCTTCCAATATAGCAGACTGAGGCTGGATTCCCAGGACAATATTCATACAGGTGCCCTTCCCCACAGAATCCACAGATAAGTGTCTTACCTTGACTTGGTTGGGTGCCCATTGACATGGCTGTGGCGGTGTTGACACTTGTTTGGAGATTGGTTTGAGCCATTTGCTTAACTAGGTTGGTCAGGGCATTTATTTGGCTGCTCATTGCACTTAGAGCATCCTTGTCTTGAGCTCTAGTTGGCTCAACTGGATCATCTGACCACCTACAGTGAGATGCTGAGATCTTCTCCAAGATCTCATAGGCTTCGTTGTAACTCTTGGACAACATGGAACCTCCAGCAGATGAATTTAAGACTTGTCTAGTGCTGGGGTTGCATCCTTTGAAAAAGACCTCTATTTGGATACACCATGGGATGCCATGGTGTGGACATTTAAGAAGAAGATCTTTAAACCTTGTCCAAGCTTCGTGAAGAGACTCAGTGTCAGCTTGTTTGAACTTGATTATGTCATCACGAAAGGTAGAATTCCTATCAGGTGGGAAGTATTTGACTAGGAATTTTTCTGCTAAGTCTGTCCAATTGCGGACAGATCCAGACGGTAATGAGTTCAACCATGTTTTGGCTTTGTCCCTCAAAGAGTAAGGGAAAAGGTATAGCCTCAAGGCTTCTTGGGAAACTCCAGGGATGATAAAGGTATCACTGACTCCTAAGAAGTTCCTAAGATGGTTGTGGGGGTCCTCATTTTCTATCCCAAAGAATTGTCCCACAGTGGACAACATTTGGAACATCACTGGCTTTAACTCGAATGAGTTGGCAGTGATTTCAGGACGGATTATGCTGGGGTTCAGCTCCCCAGGCATAGGTACTAGGTACGAGAGTATGGCGCTATCCTTATCATTCGCTATTTCGATGGGATTGCGAGTGACAGGCACCGGATTTGGAACTATTCCATCCATTTCTTCTTGAGACAATTGCGGAGGAATTGCGGTTCCCGCAATTATTGGAGGTCTAGAGGGTTGGTTAAAGAGACGTTTCTTGGCTCTATTTCTGGCCCTAAGTAATCTCTCAGGCTCAGGATTGAACTCTAGATCACTACTTGAAGGCTCACTCATAAACTAGCCCAATAGTACCTGCAAAAGAAATGAAACAGATCAGCTTCAATAGGCAATAAACTTGGTGTTTCAAACTTAACAAACTTCGTTTTCACTTAAATAAATCCCCGGCAGCGGCGCCAAAAACTTGTTGCGTGATCAATGTGTTAAAATAAATAAGCAATAAGATAGAGAGAGCACTCAGAACATGCAAGCATACATGATCCTATAGCAAGTAGTAAGTATTTTTTCATTCGTTTTCCCACAGAGATTTATTATAAGCTAATCGTGAAGTGTAAAGTTAAGAAAGAAAGGGTGGATTTGATGGGGTAGAATTGGTTTTAAATTGTCTATTTCCTACTGAATACAAAGAGGGTAGTAACATAAACAAGTGCAAGTCAAAGTTAAACTCAAATGAAAAGAGACGAAATTTATAAACGAAGACAAAAACAGCTAGACAGAATTGTAACTTTAGCAGAATTGCGGAAACAGCAATTCTACCGCAATTTTCCTAACAGCGAAAGTGTGTAAAATGGAGAAACAAGGGCTACTAACGACTCCTCTATAGGCATTTTCTCACGATTCTCAAGCATTGGATCAACTCTCTATGCATCAAACTCACTCAATCTCATGTATCGTCCGATTCCATGCATTAGATTCTTTAGTTTACTCATGTCCAAGTAAGGTCTTAAGCATCTTGTTAAAGCAGAAAGTTATGGTTTGTACTAGGGAAACGCCTATTCCTAGGTCATTTTCTGGCTACCTTGAAAGGCTAGCATGAGTGTATGACTCTGAACTCTTACTCCTTCCAGAGGTTAGGAGTTCTTTGGACAAAATGGATGGCCACTCGAAATTGCCCGTGGGATGAAGCTTACATACAATCAATGCTTCGAGAGCTATCCTACATGCTTGATTCACGTTTTTTAGCCTATAGTACTGTCATTAGCATGCCCCTAAGTGACTTAGTTACTCATGGATATGGGGTAAATAGAAATACGAGATGAAGGAAACATGCTTAGAAGAGAAATATACTTAAAACAGTATGGAAAAACCGTAGCAGCAAAAGATGGAAAACTTGTGAAATAATAACTATGCTTTGATTACTTGATTGTTTGAATGGACAAGAAGAGGAACTTAAAGTGCATAACAGAAAGACAGAACACAACGAAATGGACTGATCTAGTTACAAGAAAGGAAACAACACCAAACTAAAGCTGGAAAATGGAAATAAAGACAGAAAGCATAAAAACGAGCGTGAACGCCTAGTTGCAGATGCCTCGGCTGAAGGGGATGAAAGAATAGCTTTGCTTGGATGAATCCAATCGGGAGAGAAGATGAATCTTCTCTCCTTCCTATCAGATTGTCGATTCCAACAGCTGAGACTCTCACACCAACAGACAGAGAAGAACGACAGGAGAAAAGATGGAGCTGCGAGAAGACTTCTACGCTTTCGGATGATGATTGAACCCTCGACTTGGACCCCCTTTTATAGTAATTTGCAGGTGCGTTTGGGCCAAGGAGAACCATCAATCTTCAACGTCGTACTTCAAAATGGATGGAGGAGAAAGAACGAATCCTTGAAATAACGGAAATTAACAGAAAAAGATCAGTCAACTTACGGTTTTCACTTGAAACATTGCGGTTTCAGCAATGTTTCCGCAATGCTAACGCAATGTAGTTTTTTCATTCTTTTACTTCGGTTTTCAATCCTTTTCTTTCCTTTTGCACACAAGTCCTAATTTAGCTACCTTCTTTTAATTCTCACAAATAAGCATAGGT
Source organism: Herpetospermum pedunculosum (assembly GCA_028017165.1). Classification (NCBI taxonomy): domain Eukaryota; kingdom Viridiplantae; phylum Streptophyta; class Magnoliopsida; order Cucurbitales; family Cucurbitaceae; genus Herpetospermum; species Herpetospermum pedunculosum. The sequence continues at coordinate 24,890,675 of CM051524.1, read as the reverse complement.
TTAAGATAAATCCTATCAAAGACACCTAAGAGTGTGCATCTTTCTAAGCTAAATAAGTCCTAAATAAGTCACTTCTGGAGACATAACAAGTATAGCACTGCACTCCTCAGTGAGATTCACTGTTTCAAATTCACCAATAATTTTCTTGTTAGTGATAATATCCTTCAAAAACTTAACATAAGAAGGCATAGATTGCAAAACCTCTACAAACGGAATATTAACATGCATTTGCTTTAAAATTTCTAAAAATTTATTAAAGTGCACTTCCTGTTCTTGTTTTTTCTTTAGCCGTCTAGGGAATGGAGGTGGTGGCACATATGTAGGCACTTCAGGTCGCCTAATGATAGGTGGAGGCCTTGGAATTTCTTCTGGTTCCTCTATGATAGGTTCCAGCCTCACCCTTGATGTGCTTGGAGGTAGTTGACCATGGTTAGGCAGAGAATCCAGTGGAGCACTAGACTCTTCATTCTCTACTCTCTTTTGTGTTTCTCTAGTGTTGCTCACCAATGGTCTCCCACTTCGAAGTTCAATTGCTTGAACTTGCTCTTTTCCGTCCCTTCTAGGTACTTCAGTGTCAGCAGGCAGCCTACCTTGGGGCCTACTCTTGAGTTCATTGGCTAATTGCCCTATTTGGTTCTCTAGGATCCTAAGGGTAGCTTGCTGACTTTGTAGGGTAGCATCATTCTTTGCAATGTACTCCTTAAGTAAGTTTTCTACTGATGACCCTATTGGTTGATTGTATGGTTTTTGGTACATGGATTGGTTATTTTGGGGAGTGAAACAAGGTGTTCCACTCGGCCTTGGTTGGTTTGGAGCTTGGTTAGTGTTTTGTTGCCCACCCCAAGAAAGATTTGGGTGGTTCCTCCAACCAGGATTGTAAGTGTTAGAATAGGGGTTGTTCCTAGGCTGCTGTTGACTTCCAACATAGCAGACTGAAGCTGGACTCCCAGGGCAGTATTCATACAAGTGCCCTTCCCCACAGAATCCACAGATTAGTGTCTCACCTTGACTATTTGGTGCACCCATTGAAACGGCTGCTGCGGTGTTGACACTGGATTGAAGATTGGTTTGAGCCATTTGTTTAACTAGGTTGGTCAGGGCATTAATTTGGCTGCTCATTGCACTGAGTGCATCCTTGTCTTGAGCTCTACTAGGCTCTACTGGATCATCTGACCATCTACAATGGGAAGTTGAGATTTTCTCCAGAATCTCATAGGCTTCATTGTAACTCTTTGAAAGCATGGAACCACCAGCTGAAGAGTTTAGCACTTGCCTTGTGCTGGGTTGCATCCTTTAAAGAATACTTCTATTTGAATACACCATGGAATGCCATGGTGTGGACATTTAAGCAAAAGGTCCTTGAACCTTGTCCAAGCTTCGTGAAGAGACTCGTTTTCGGCTTGTTTGAACTTAATTATGTCATCACGAAAGTTGGAATTCCTATCAGGTGGGAAGTATTTGATTAGGAATTTCTCAGCCAGATCTGTCCAAATGACAATTGATCCGGAGGGTAAGGAATTTAACCACGTTTTGGCTTTATCTCTTAATGAGTAAGGGAAGAGGTAAAGCCTCAAAGCTTCATGAGAAACTCCAGGGATAAGGAAGGTATCACTAACTCCTAGGAAGTTTCTTAGATGGTTGTGGGGGTCCTCATTTTCCACTCCAAAGAATTGTCCCACAGTGGACAACATTTGGAACATTACTGGTTTTAACTCGAAAGAGTTGGCAGTAATCTCAGGGCGTATGATCCTTGGGTTTAGCTCCCCAGGCATGGGAACTAAGTAGGAGAGGATGGCACTATCCTTGTCATTCGCTATTTCGATGGGGTTGCGAATGGTAGGTGCTGGATTTGGGATTGGTCTATCCATTTCTACTTGATGGAATTGCGATGACTCCGCAGAGTCAGCAATGTTTTGAGGTATAGGGGTTGTTTGAAGAGACGTTTCTTAGCTTTGTTTCTGGCCCTAAGTAATCTTTCAGGCTCAGGATTGAACTCTAGATCGCTACTTGAATGCTCATTCATAAACTAACCCAATGGTACCTGCAAAAGAAATGAAAATAGATCAACTCCAATAGGTAGTAAGATTTGTGTTTCTAACTTAACAAACTTCGTTTTTACTAAACAAAATCCCCGGCAGCGGCGCCAAAAACTTGTTGGGTGCTCAATGTTTAAAATAAAGATGCAATGGGAGAGCACTCAGAACATGCAAGCATACATGGTCCTGTAGCAAGTAATAAGTATTTTTTCATTCGATTTCCCACAGAGATTTATTCTTAGTTACTAACGAAGTGAGATTTTAAGTGAGAATGGGTGGTTTAAATGGGGTAGATTTGGGTTTAAGGTGCCTAACTATTAAGGAACTTGCAAGATATGAAGCATAAACAAGTGCAAGTAAATAATTAAATTCGAATGTAGAGGGAAGAGAACAGCAAACTAAGAAAGAAATGGCTAAGGCAAAATTTTGAACTAAGAGAATTGCGGAAACAACAATTTTCTAGCAATGTTACTAACAGCGAATTAGGGGTAAAGTAGGGAAACAAAGGCTACTAACGACTCCTCTATAGGCTTTTTCATACGATTCTCAAGCAGTAGATCAACTCATCATGCATCAAACTAACTCATTCTCATGTATCTTTCGATTTCATGCATTAGATCCTTTAGTTTACTCATGTCCAAGTAAGGCCTTAAGCATCTATTTATAAAAGCAAGTTTAGTGATTTGTACTAGGAAAACGCCTATTCCTAGGTCGTTTTCTGGCTACCATGAAAGGCTAGCATGAATGTACGACTCTGAACTCTTACTCCTTCCAGAGGTTAGGAGTTCTTTGGACAAAATGGATGGCCAATCGAAATTGCCCGTGGGATGAAGCTTACATACATCCAATGCATTTTAAGCTAACCTACATGCTTGATTCACGTATTTCTACCTATAGCCTTGTCATTAGCATGCCCTTATTTGGTTTAGTTACTCATGGATGATGTGGAAATGGAAATACTTGTGTATTTAAACATGCTCGACAGTATTCAAGAAGAAACAACAGAAAACAGAAGAGGTGGAGAACTTGCGAAGTGATGAAATAATGCTTTGATTAACCAAAGTTTGAACTAAACAAATGACAACTTTGAACAACTAAAGCTAAACGGAAAGAGACGAAATGAAGTAGAGTAGCAAACAAAAGGGAAATAACAACAGCCAGCAATGAAAACAGAAACAGAAAGCAGTAAAAGTAAGTAAATCCGTGCGTAGAGCCCCTCGTCGCGAACGCCTCGGCTGAAGGAAGAAGGAGAGCCTTGTTTGGATGAATCTAATTAGAAGAGAAGACAAATCTTCTCTTCTGCCTCTCAGATTATCGATTCCAGCAGCTGAGCCCTTCAAACCAACAAACGGAAGAGAGAAAAAGAGTAGAAAAGACTGCGTTGTACTGTAGAGTCTACGCCTTTCGAGTGTGTCTTTAACCTTCCCCTTTGACCTCCTTTTATAGTGTTCTGCAGATACGATTGGGCCAAGGAGAACCATCCATTCTGAACGTCGTTCTTCTACGTGGCAGCAGGAGAAAGAACGGGCGGCTGAAATATCGCAACAAAATAGAAATCAGTTAAACAAGTAACAACTTTCACTTAAAACATTGCTGAGACCGCAATGTTTCCGCAATGCTTCAGCAATGTGCAATTTTCACTCTTTAGCTTTGTTTTTGGTTCTTTTCCTTTCCTTTTACATATAAGTCCTAATTTAGCTTCATTCTACTAATTCTCATATATAAGCACAAGTTTAAGCCAAATCCTACCAAAAACGCTTAAGAGTGTACATCTTTCTCTATCAAATAAGTCCTAAAATAGTAACTTTTGGAGACGTAACACATGCCCCCTTCCATCAGTGCTTCAGTTAATGTTGGTTGCCTCGAAAATTTTGATGTGATCCCTCCTTTGGTCGAGTCTTTATTTTCTGTTCAGTTAGTTGAGTCTTTTAATTCTGTTGAGTCAGTTGAGTCTGCTTTTATTTTGTTTCAGTCTGTTGAGTCTTTACTTTTTCCATATATTGAAAATACCAAAAAAATAACAACTCTGTCCGGCTGCCTAGAAAAGTCGAAGAGCTTGCTTCTCCTAGCAGGTTTCGTTGATTCAAGGAAGAAGGGGCCGAAGAAGTACAAAAATTTTTATGTACGCTGACAGAGTGGAGGACACGTCGAGCATAACGACGTTAAAAAATTGCGCTTCTTAGGAGGCAACCCATGAGTATTTTTAAGTTCATGTTTTTACTTTTAGTTTTTATTTTCCTAGCTTAGCTTTTTATTGCTTTCTTTTGTAGGATGTCTTGTGGCCTAAGGATCGGGACAGTGGGCGAATAGTGCACCGCTCCAACCGACAACCTAACAAAATTCAGGGGAGGTTTTCTGTTCCCTTTTATTTTGTGCGTTTTATCTGCTTAGTCTGAAGTGTGATACATAGAGGACTATGTATAATTTTAGGTTGGGGGTGGAGTTGTCTGTTGGACGGAATCCATGTGCAGTTTGTTGAGCAAGGCTAATTTAAAATTTGAAGTGCTTGGGACTCTGTTTATATGCTTTCTGATTATGATGATCTAGGCAGTGTCTTTTTGGAATCTGAGCATTTGCATAATCTAGTTTTTGCATGATGTAGCTTTGCATTTATTAGGTTTATGTCAAAAATTTTAAAAATTTTCCTGTTGCTCCCTTGCATCTATTGAGCACTTAGCAACCTCATCCTAGACTCCGTAGGCTTAGTAGAAAAGCATGTTGCATGATTCTTGTTGTCACCCCGAAAGGCACCCTTAGGTAGCTTGTTGCATGAGAGTTAATGGTTAATTAATCGAGTTAGCATGAGCTAATCCTAAATAAAAAAAAAATATAGAAAAGCATGTTAGCATGAAAATTCCCCCGAGGCGTTCCGCCTTCTTAAGTGCGCACTAAAGAAGTGAGCGTTAGTCCTTAAAAATGTGAAGCTTAGGCCTAAGTTTGACATGTTAGGCAACTCTTAGGCAACTCGGGATGGGAAAGAAAAAGAAAATCAAGTTAGGTTCAAAGAACCTTAACAAAGAGTACAAAGTACTCAAAGAAAAGAAAAAGGAATGAGAAAAAATTTTAGGTCTCTTAATTTATTACTCTCTCTTGTGTAAGTCAAGCTTAGACTGTTCTTAATCGCTAGAAGTAGGGGGAAAATGGGATGACATGTTGCATGCAGTTCTTCCGAGCTTACGTTGGTTTAAGATAGGTTGGCTAGCACACACACACGTTAGGGAGCGATAGTTAATTTTTGATGTGATCTTGATTAAATGCATGCGCCGATTGCTTTCATGATTATGTTCTGTTTAGATTTGTAAAAAGAATCGAGGTTTGAATTAGAAGCATGTATGCATGGTCCTTTAGAGTCAAATTATTTATTAGCCTTGCTCGAGGACTAGCAAGATTTAGGTTGGGGGTATTTTGATAGCTCCAAAATAGAGCTATTATTTACTCCCTAATTATAGCTAAAACCATGCTCGATATTGATTAAAATCCCTCTTTGTAGGTAAATTCATGGTTGAGAGCTCGGGGAGTCCGAGGACGTGTTTCGGGGCTAAAAGTAGCATTTTAGAGCTTCATGGACGCATCGGGTGCCAAAGGGCTTGAAGAATTGAAGAAATGGCAAAATTTGCCATTGGAAGGCAAAAGTTGGCCAACAAACCCGAGAGCTAGCATCGAGCGACAGCGTCGCGAAGCTAGCTCAACGCTGTCGGAGCGTCTCGACGCTCCGAAGTCTGAAGTGCAAAATTAAATTCCAACCCGAGAGCAAGCGTCGAGTGACAGCGTCTCGACGCTCACTCGACGCCGCGCAAGCGTCTCGACGCTACCCCGTGCGCGCGCGCTGCCAACTTAGGGCACAGCGTCTCGACGCTCCGACGGCTTTAAAAGCCTTTCTTCTCCATTTTTAGCCGCAAGTTTTGTTCCATTTTTGTTTTCTCCACCATTGTTAGGCTCGGGTGGGAGCTCTAAACTTGTATTTCTTCCATTACTTCTTCAATAAAGCTCATACGTTATTGATTTCGCTTGATTTGCACAACGGGGAGCTAAGGTAAGTGCTCTAATTCGGGTATTAGGGGTAATCTTGATGCTTAGTGAGGGTTTGTATGAATGTCTAGCTTAGTTTTATTTATCTCTTGCATCTCCAATCTGTGTTAAGAACGAATAGCATGCCTTTCGAACTAGGAGTGACGTCCATAATTAGTTACGCATGTTAGTAGGCTAAGCATTATTTCTTTTTAGACTTTAATGCATCGTAGCGAGGGTCTAGCTCGTGGCTAATCAATTCGAGCCCATGTGACAGTGGAGGTATGAGTTGATTAACGTTTTCACGGTGGGCTCAAGGTTAGGAGAGAAATCGAATTAGTCTTAAGGATTAATTCGTCACAATGTTACCCGTTACTGTTTGATATAATTGATTTAAGCGTCATGAACTTAGATTAATTAGGAAGCACGTTTAATTAGAATTTACGCCTCTAATTAATTCTTTGGGGTGCTTCGGACCGCTTGAGAAGAAGCATTTTGTGTGCATGAAATAGAACTACTTTGCTAATTAGAATCCCTATGAACTAAGCGCATCAAGATAAACCCCGACACTCGAATTAGGAGCACGTGTTACTTTTATTTTTCCGCTCTTTACTTTTATAATTTAGGTTCCCTGTGGTTCGACACCCGTTACCACTAGCTGCAAAGCTTAGTAGTTTCAGTATTATAAATGTTATTTTGGCAAGATTCGACAGCTTGAAATTGGAGTACCCCAAAAGTACATCTACCAAGCATCCTCGAGAAAACAGTAAGTCCAACGAGGAAGGATTGGAGTCTCAGGCTGGACGACGCTTTGTGGGCCTATCGTACGGCTTACAAAGCCCCCATAGGGATGTCTCCCTACCGGATGGTTTTTGGGAAAGCCTGTCATCTTCCAGTGGAGATCGAGCACAAAGCTTACTTGGCCGTGAAGAAGTGTAATATGGACTTTGACAAGGCTGGCGAAGAAAGACTCCTCAAATTGCAAGAAGTAGAGGAGCTTCGCCTGGACGCATATGAGAACTCGAAGATCTACAAGGAGAAGACCAAGATGTTCCATGACAGACGAATCATTCGGAAACACTTCGAAATTGGTCAGAAGGTCCTCTTGTTCAACTCCCGCCTGAAGTTCATGCCAGGTAAACTTCGTTCCCGATGGATTGGTCCTTTTATTATAACTGATGTACATCACTATGGTGCAGTCAAGATTCAGAGCCTAGATTCAGAGAAGAAAATCACGATGAATGGCCAACGACTGAAGATCTTCCATGAGGGAATGTCAGAGGACTTCGACGAGCATGCCTTCTTGAGAGAGCCCGATTATGAGAAAGGATGAAATGAGTTTTGGTAAAGTCGAGCAATCGACTCTAAAAATTTGCGCTACTCGGAGGCACCCGAGCTCGAACTGTACATGCTTTTTGTTTACTTTACTATTTTGTTTTTAGGATTAGCTTAGGTTCTTACTCTCATGTTGTGAGTTTTCAGGAAAGCGATGGCTCGTCCTCGAGATGGTTTACAAAAGATCAAGCGAACTCTCCAACCCTCTAAGTCACAATTCAGGGAAGGTTTTCTTTCCCTAGAATTTTAACCGTGCCTATTTAGTCCAATGAGGACATTGTCCATTTCTAAGTTGTGGGTGGTGGGTTGTACCTTACAGTGATTGTCGAGTTTAGTTGTGGAATTCTGATAAGCATATTCTGTTGCGATGAATGCATGCTAGTTGGACTATGAAATTCTGTGATGTACTGTTGAGGTCTTCGTATTTGTACTTGTTGTGAAATTCAGCATGATTGCATTTGTTAGGGCCATTTTGAATTTTGTTTCAAGTTATTTCCCTGTTTAAACTTCGCATGTTAGCGCTCTATCTTGGATCTGTGGGTTTAGGGTAGCTCTGGTTGTTTTGAAATTCGTTGTCACCTCGAAAGGCAACCTTAAGATGGGCTAAGATTCGTTCATGTTCGTAATCCATGCGCTCAGAATGTTAACACGATTTATAGGCTAAAAAGAAAAAAGAATGCAAAAATTTATAAAAAGAAAGTAATCTCCTGAGGTGTTCCTCCTTCTTGAGTTGCCTTAGTAGCCAGGGGCGATCGTGTAACCCACGGTCGCCACTGCATGAAAAGGAAGCACAAAGAAGTGAACGCTAGTCCTTAAAAATGTGAATTTTGCCCGTAGTCAGATGCACTGTGCAATGAAATTGCAGGCAAGCTGAAACGAAAGTAAAATTGACATGTTAGGCGCTCATGGAGATAAAAAAAAAAGAGAGAAAAGATGCCTTGCGATCTATTACTTGCTTAGACGATGAATAGCCCTTAGACTGTTCTGTTTAGCCATAAGTAGAGGGAAGGCGAAGTTTTGGGACGGGTAGAGCTGTTCTAAGCCTGTTAAAATCTAAGATCGAGGAGCTAGGTCCGAAGCATAAATTGGTAAGCATCTTTAAATTTTTCGAAATATTCTTAACCAATGCATGCGTGCAGCTGTTTCTTTCAAATACAAATGCCTTGTCGTTTCCAGTACTGAGAATTGAGTCCCTAGCATGCGTATTCGTTTTATTTTGATTAATCAGAATTCCACCTTGCTCGTGGACTAGCAAGATTTAAGTTGGGGGTGTTTGATAGCTCCATTTTGGAGCTATAATTATGTCCTTAATTCACGATTATTACATGCTTAATCTTGCTTTTATGTGTTAATTGCAGGTGTTCTCGGTAATTCTCCCTCGGGAGCGTTTCAGCGCTTTTCGGGGCTTAATATCGCATTTTAAAGACCTAAGAACACTTCCGGGGAAGGACCATGCAAAAACATGAAGATTGGGCATTTTGAAAAAATTCAAGGCAAAATACCATGCAAAAACCCGAGAGCTAGCGTCGAGACGCTGCCAGAGCGTCTCGACGCTCCGAAGTCTGAGGCGTAAAATTGAAATTCCACCCGAGAGCAAGCGTCGAGTGACAGCGTCTCGACGCTCGCTCGACGCCGCGCAAGCGTCTCGACGTTGCGCGAGCGTCTCGACGCCACCCCGACTGCGCGCGCTGATTATTTAGGGCGCAGCGTCGAGACGCTGCCCTAGCGTCTCGACGCTCCGACGGATTACTTAAGTTTTTGTCCGATTTTCTGCCGGGATCATCATCTCCTACCTCGGGCTCCGCACCAGATTAGACGTTTCAGCAGCCATTTTCGCCATGGGAGAGGCTAGGAAGCTTGGAATGGAGCCATCCCACCTCACACACAACATGAGTGAGTAGTCTATAGCGTTTTTGGCTAGGGATTGTAAAGGAATAATGTAGTTTGAACTTTTGGTGAGGTTGTTGAACTAACTTCTGATTTGGCGTGAATGATTGATCGAATTAGTTTCTATTTCTTTGCTTATTCCATGAACATGTTTGATTGATTTAGGACTAGGCACCCTTGATATCGAGCATGCTTCATATGTTAAAGGTTTTGATGCCGTGCCTCTCTAAACCGCCAAGTAACATAGATTTACGATGCCTTTGAGCGCATAGGCGTCCTTGCGTTCTTGGTGTTCGTTCTTCTCGAATTAGAATCTGAAATCGATACACTAATTTCGCGTCCAAATTAGATAATCGTCGTAGTTAGCTCGTTGCTATCGATTGGTCTTGGGAGAGCGTTGGCCGCCAATGTCCAATCGATATGCTTGATTAGCATGATTAATTGTGTTTAATTAACATCCATGGAGCATGGTGTTACGTCTCCAAAAGTGACCTTTTTAGGACTTATTTATCTTAGAAAGATGTACACTCTTAGGTGTTTTTGATAGGATTTAGCTTAAACCTATGCTTATATATGAGAATTAGAAGAAGGTAGCTAAATTAGGACTTGTGTGCAAAAGGAAAGAAAAGGAATGAAAACCGAAGTAAAAGAAGGAAAAATGAGCATTGCGGAAACATTGCTGAAACCGCAATGTTTCAAGTGAAATCCGTAAGTTGACTGATCTTTTTCTGTTATTTTCCGTTATTTCATGGATTCGTTCTTTCTCCTCCATCCATTTTGAAGTACGACGTTGAGGATGGATGGTTCTCCTTGGCCCAAACGCACCTGCAGATTACTATAAAAGGGGGTCAAAGTAGAGGGTTTGATCATCATCTGAAAGCGTAGAAGTCTCTTCGCAGCTCCATCTTTTCTCCTGTTTTTCTTCTCCGTCTGTTGGTTTGAGAGGTTCAGCTGTTGGAGTCGACAATCTGATAAGAAGGAGAGAAGATTCATCTTCTCTCCTGATTGGATTCATCCATGCAAGGCTACCCTTTCTTCCCTTTCAGCCGAGGCATTTGCGACGAGGCGTTCAAGCTCATTTACTGCTTTCTGTCTATTATTTCTAATTTCCAGCTCTGTTTAGTTGTTGTTTCTTTTCTAGTGGCTAGTTCATCTCATTTCGTTGCTTTCTGTCTTTATGTTATTCACTTTAAGCTTCCCTTTGTTCAGTCAAACAATCAAGTAATCAAAGCACAATTCATTATTTCACAGTTTCTTATTTTTGCTGCGTACTGTTTTGCCTTGCTGTTTTAAGTTTATTTCTCTTCTGAGTATGCCTATTTTATCTAGTATTTCTGTTCTCTCTATATCCATGAGTAACTAAGTCACATAGGGGCATGCTAATGACAATACTATAGGCTAAAAAACGTGAACCAAGCATTGATAGTATGCCAGGGTTTAGGTTGTTCTCTAAATGTACTACTGTCACTGTTAATACTAAGACTGGCATGACTCTAAGGAATCCTAGGTAGCTCAAAAGTAAAAACTAGAAGCATGTACTGAGTCTGGGGTAAAGCTAGGTAGAATTTGAAACCTTAGGGATAGTTGCACGATATGACAGAAGCAAGTAGATCAGCTGTAAGGAGTTAATGAAACAGTAGGAGCATTAGGCGTGCGAAGTCAGAAGAAGCTAGATAAGAGGATAGTTGTAAACTTAGAAGTATGTCACAGGACAGCACTGCTATAGATAGGAAGTTAGGGGAGTCAACAAGTGGTTAAGAGGATAAAACAGCAGCCTAAGTAAGTCCTTAGATTGCTCGAGGACGAGCAAAACCTTAAGTTTGGGGGTGTGTTACGTCTCCAAAAGTGACCTTTTTAGGACTTGTTTTCCATAGAAAGATGTACACTCTTAGGTGTTTTTGATAAGATTTAGCTTAAACCTATGCTTATTTATGAGAATTAGAAGAAGGAAGCTAAATTAGGACTTGTATGCAAAAGGAAAGAAAAGGAATGAAAAACGAAGTTAAAAGAATGAAAAATGTGCATTGCGGCAGCATTGCGGAAACATTGCTAAAACCGCAATGTTTCAAGTGAAATCCGTAAGTTAGCTGATCTTTTTCTGTTATGTTCCGTTATTTCAGGGATTCGTTCTTTCTCCTCCATCCATTTTGAAGTACGACGTTGAGGATGGATGGTTCTCCTTGGCCCAAACGCACCTGCAGATTACTATAAAAGGGGGTCAAAGTAGAGGGTTTGATCATCATCCGAAAGCGTAGAAGTCTCTTCGCAGCGCAGTCTTTCCCATTCATTCTCTTCTCCGTCTGTTGGTTTGAGAGGTTTAGCTGTTGGAGTCGACAATCTGATAGGAAGGAGAGAAGATTCATCTTCTCTCCTGATTGGATTCATCCAAGCAAGGCTACCCTTTTTCTCCCTTCAGCCGAGGCGTTTGCGACGAGGCGTTCAAGCTCACTTACTGCTTTCTGTCTTTTACTTCTCATTTCCAGCACTGTTTTGTTGTTGTTTCTTTTCCATTAGTTAGTCCATTTCATTTCGTTGCTTTCTGTCTTTATGTTATTTACTTTAAGTTTCCCTTTGTTCATTCAAACAATCGATTAATCAAAGCACAATTCATTATTTCACAGTTTCTTGTCTTTGCTGTTTACTGTTTTGCCTTGTTGTTTTAAGTTTATTCTTCTTCTGAGCATGCCTATTTCATCTAATATTTCTGTTCTCTCTATATCCATGAGTAACTAAGTCACATAGGGGCATGCTAATGACAATACTATAGGCTAAAACACGTGAACCAAGCATGTAGGATAACTCTCGAATCCATTGATTGTATGTAAGCTTCATCCCACGGGCAATTTCGATTGGCCATCCATTTTGTCCAAAGAACTCCTAACCTCTGGAAGGAGTAAGAGTTCAGAGTCATACACTCATGCTAGCCTCTCAAGGTAGCCAGAAAACGACCTAGGAATAGGCGTTTTCCTAGTACAAATCATAACTTACTGCTTCAACAAGATGCTTAAGACCTTACTTGGACATGAGTAAACTAAAGAATCTAATGCATGAAATCGGAAGATACATGAGAATGAGTTAGTTTGATGCATAGTGAGTTGATCCAATGCTTGAGAATCGTGTGAAAATGCCTATAGAGGAGTCGTTAGTAGCCCTTGTTTCTCCATTTTACACACTTTCGCTGTTAGTAACATTGCGGTAGAATTGCTGTTCTCGCAATTCTGCTAAGTTAAAAATTCTGCTTGGCTACTTTTCTCTTCGTTTACTAATTTCTTCTCTTTACATTTGCGTTTGTCATTGACTTGCACTTGTTTATGTTGCTATCTTTTATATATTCAGTAGTAAATAGGAATTTTAAAACCAAATCTACCCCTTCAAATCCACCCATTCTTGCTTAACAATACACTTCACGAGTAGCTAATAATAAATCTCTGTGGGAAAACGAATGAAAAAATACTTACTACTTGCTACAAGATCATGTATGCTTGCATGTTCTGAGTGCTCTCTCTCTCTTATTGCTTATTTATTTTACACATTGAGCACGCAACATGGTGTAACCGATCTGCGCGGAGTTGAGCGTCCTGGAGGCATAATAAATCACATGGCTCTTTTTGTCTATCCTCTGACCCAGCACAACACCAATAGCGTAATTGCTTGCATCGCACGTAATCTCGAAGGGGGTCCCCTACTGCGGTGGATGAATAATGGGTGCATTGGTCAGGCACTTCTTCAGCACATCAAAGGCAAGCTTGCACTCTTTGTCAAAGCATAATGGGACGTCTTTTTTCAGCAAGCTCGTTATCGGTGTCACTATCTTCGAGAAGTCCTTGATGAACCTGAGGTAGAAACCTGCATGACCAAGAAAAGAACGCACTTCCCGAAGATTTGTGGGGTAAGGTAAGTCAGATATAACATCAATCTTCGCTTTATCCACCTCTATACCCTTAGCTGACACAACGTGACATAGGACTATGCCCTGACTCGCCATGAAATGACACTTTTCGAAATTTAAAACAAGATTAGTTTCAATGCATCTTTCCATGACTCTAGACAAGTTAATTAGGCAATCCTCAAATGAACTCCTGTATACTGTAAAATCGTCCATAAAAACCTCGATGCATTTTTCTACAAATTTAGTAAAAATGCTCATCATGCATCGCTGAAAAGTCCCTGGGGCATTACTGTTACCTTTCCAAAAGTACATATTTTAGGGACTTATTTACCATGGAATCATGTAATCTCTTAAGCGTTTATGTTAGAATTTAGCTTAATACGTGCTTAAATATGAGAATTCAAGGAATGATGCTAAATTAGGACTTATTTGTAAAAGGAATGAAAAAGAATAAAAAACGAAGTTAAAAGAGTGAAATTTGCATTGCAGGAGAATTGCTGAAACATTGTTGTTTCCGCAATGTTTATTGCGGTCACAACGAGGAATGCGCAATGTTTAAAGCTGTTGCTGCTAAGTTGTTCCAACCGTCCGCCGTCACAGTTGCGATCTTTCAGCCGCCTAACCTCTCTCCTGCTGCCACGTGGAGGGTCGTCGTTTAGAATGGATGGTTCTCCATGGCTGAAGATACCTGCAAAACACTATAAAAGGAGGTGAAGGGTGAAGGAGAAAAGCATCTGAGAAGTGTAGAGCTCCCTATCTCAACGCAATCTAAAGTCCCATTTCCTTCTCCCGGTTGTTGGAACGAAGAAATCAGCCATTGGCGTCGATAACTCGAGAGGAAGAAGAGAAGATCCTTCTTCTCTTCTGATCGAATTCATCCCCAAGTTTATCTAATCTTCGCCCTCATCCGAGGCGCTTGCGGCGAGGATCCGTGCACACTTTTATCGCTTTCTATCTTTTGTTTCTTACTGCGTTCTATCTTTTGTTTCTAGTTACTACATTACTTCAATTCGCCTTCATCTGTTTAAGTTCTTTACTGTTTTACAGTCTTTCGCACATTAAGCTTTCAATCTTATTTAATAGAGGAATCGTTTAAATCTTCGCAAGTTTCATATCACTTTCTGTTTTTCCTTTGCTTTCATTTAAGTACTGTTAATCATGCTCAATCGATCTAGTATTTCCAACTCCACATCAACCATGAGTAACTAATCACACAAGGTTCTGCTAATGATGAATTTATAGGTAGAAATACTTGAATTCAACATGTAGGATAGCTTCGAATGCATTGAATGTATGTGTACTTCATCCCACGGGCAATTTCGATTGGCCATCAATTTTGTCTAAAGAACTCCTAACATCCAGAAGGAGTAAGAGTTCAGAGTCGTCCATTCATGCTAGCCTTTCATGGTAGCCAGAAAACGACCTAGGAATAGGCGTTTTCCTAGCACAATTCATTAGCTTGCTTATATAAATAGATGCTTAAGCCTTACTTGGACATGAGTGAACTAAAGGATCTAATACATGTAATCGAGAGATGCATGAGACTAAGCTAAGTTGATGCATGATAAGTTAAGTTACTGCTGAATAATCGTATGAAAAAGACTATAGAGGAGTCTTTAGTTGACCTTGTTTCCTTATCTCACCCTCAATTCGTCGTTAACTTAATTGCTAGAAAATTGCTGTCTGCGCAATTCTGTTATTTTGCTTATTGCCTTAGCCATCTTTCCAGTCTTCTACTTTTGCGATTTAATTGCTTTCTCCGCAATTCTTTTTCCTCTACCTTCAAGTTAATCTCTTTACTTGCTTTTGTTTATGCTTGCATATCTCGTACATTCTTCATTAGTTTGGCACAACACCCTCAATTCTACCCCATTTAAGTCACTCTTTCTAATTTAGCACCTCACTTCGTTAGTAACTAAGAATAAATCTCTGTGGGAAAACGAATGAAAAAATACTTATCACTTGCTGCAAGACCATGTATGCTTGCATGATCTAAGTGCTCTCGCATCACATTTTATTTACACACTGAGCACGCAACAAGTTTTTAGCGCCGCTGCCGGGGATTTTGTTTAGTAAACACGAAGTGTGTTAATTTAGAAAACACAAACTTAATATCTATTGGAGCTAATCTTCTATCATTTCCTTTACAGGTACCATCAAGATAGTTTATGAATGACCATTTAACTACCAACCTAGAGTTCAATCCTGAGCCTGAAAGATTTCTAAGGGCCAGAAACAAAACCAAAAAACGCCTTTTTAAACAGCCACCTGTATCTCAAAGCATTGCGGACTCCGCAGAGTCATCGCAATCCCAACCACCCGAAATGGATAGAGAAGCCCCAAACCAAGCACCTACCATTCGCAACCCCATCGAAATTGCGAATGATAACGATAGTGCCATTCTCTCGTACCTAGTACCCATGCCTGAGGAGCTTAATCTGAGCATTATACGCCCTGAGATTACAGCTAACTCATTCGAGTTAAAGCCCGTCATGTTCCAAATGCTATCCACTGTTGGACAATTCTTTGGAGTGGAAAACGAAGATCCCCACAATCACTTGAGAAACTTCCTAGGAGTAATTGATACTTTTGTCATCCCAGGAGTTTCCCAAGAAGCCTTAAGACTATACCTCTTTCCATATTCATTAAGAGATAAGGCCAAAACGTGGTTGAATTCCTTACCTTCTAGATCGATTGTCAATTGGACAGATCTAGCTGAAAAGTTCCTAGTCAAATACTTTCCACCTGATAGGAACTCCAACTTCCGTGATGATATTATTAAGTTCAAACAAGCCGAAAACGAGTCATTACACGAAGCTTGGACAAGGTTCAAGGACCTTTTGCTTAAATGTCCACACCATGACATTCCATGGTGTATCCAAATAGAAGTCTTCTTTAAAGGATGCAACCCCAACACGAGACAAGTGTTGAATTCTTCAGCTGGTGGTTCCATGCTTTCAAAGAGCTACAATGAAGCCTATGAGATTTTGGAGAAAATCTCAAATTCCCATTGTAGATGGTCAGACGATCCTTTAGAGCCAAGGAGGGCTCAAGACAAGGATGCACATAGTGCAATGAGCAGCCAAATCAATGCCCTGACCAATCTAGTAAAACAAATGGCTCAAACCAATCTCCAACAAAGTGTCAACACCGCAGCAGCCGTTTCAACGAGCACAAAAACTAATCAAGGTGAGGCACTAATGTGTGGATTCTGTGAGGAAGGGCACATGTATGATTTCTGCCCTAGGAATCCATCCTCGGTGTGCTATGTTGGGAGTCAACAGCATCCAAGGAACAACCCCTACTCTAACACCTATAATCCTGGTTGGAGGAACCACCCAAATCTCTCGTGGGGTGGACAACAAAATACTAACCAAGCACAAAACCAACCAAGACCGAGTGGAACACCTGGTTTCACTCAACAAAATAACCAATCTATGTACCAAAAGCCATATACCAACCAATAGGATCATCAGTAGAGAATTTGCTTAAGGAATACATTGCAAAAAATGATGCAACCCTGCAAAGTCAGCAAGCAACCCTTAGGAGCTTAGAAAACCAAATAGGGCAGTTAGCAAACGAGCTAAAAAATAGGCCCCAACGTAGATTGTCTGCAGACACTGAAATACCAAGGAGGGATGGAAAAGAACAAGTTCAAGCCATTGCACTTCGTAGTGGAAGACCGTTGGTGATCAACAACAAAGAAGCACCAAAGCGAGTAGAGAATGAAGAGTCTAGTGCTCCACTGGATTCTCTGCCAAACCGTGATCAATCACCACCAAGCACAACAAGGGTGAGGCTGGAACCTATTGTTGAGGAACCAGAAGAAATCCCAAGGCCTCCACCTGTCATTAGGCGACCTGAATTGCCTACATATGTGCCACCACCTCCATTCCCTAGAAGGCTGAAGAAGAAACAAGAACAGGAAGTGCACTTTCATAAGTTTTTAGAAATTTTAAAACAAGTGCATGTTAATATCCCATTTGTGGAAGTTTGGCAATCTATGCCTTATTATGTTAAGTTCTTGAAAGATATAATTACTAACAAGAAAATCATTGGTGAATTTGAAATAGTGAATCTCACTGAGGAGTGCAGTGCTATACTCCAAAACAAACTGCCAAAGAAGGAGAAGGATCCTGGTTCCTTCACCTTACCAGTCGAGTTGGGAGGCAAGCACGGGGGCAGAGCTCTGTGTGATCTGGGAGCCAGCATCAATCTCATGCCCTTGTCACTATTCCGTCAGCTCGGGATAGGGGAAGCACGACTTACTACTGTCACCTTGCAGCTTGCAGACAGATCCATAGTATACCCTGAGGGTAAAATTGAGGATATACTTGTCAAGGTTGACAAATTCATCTTTCTTGCAGACTTTAAAATTTTGTATTATGAGGCAGACAAGGAGGTACCAATCTTATTAGGCAGACCATTTCTAGCCACAGGTAGGGCTTTAATCGATGTCCAGAAAGGTGAGCTCACCATGAGAATTCAGGATGAGGAGGTTAAATTTAGTGTATTTAAAGCTCTAAGGTATCCCTCTGACTCTGAATCCTGTGCAAATGTAGATGTAGTAGATGTAGTAGATTCACATATGGAAGAAGAACTCGAGCATGAACTGTTAATTAAGCATGCCACTAACTATGTACAAGTAGATATAGATGACTTAAATATTTTTGAATTGATGGATATATCTGTGGACAACCCTCAGCATGTTTGTATGACTAATAAATTGTCTGAGAGAACCCTCAATCCTTTGAAACCATCAATTGAACATCCACCTCTATTAGAATTAAAACCATTGCCTGATCATCTTAAGTATGCATATCTAGGAGAGGAAGATACTTTGCCTGTTTTTATTTCGTCTAAACTGAGTAAACAGCATGAAATTGCGCTAATATTGCTGCTTAAGGAACATAAAAAAGCTATTGCCTGGACGATTGCTGATATAAGAGGTATTAGTCCTTCAAATTGCATGCATAAAATATTGTTGGAAGAGGAACATACACCTAGGGTAGATCACCAACGTAGGTTGAATCCCTCCATGAAGGAGGTAGTTAAGAAAGAAATTATCAAATGGTTAGATGCATGTGTAATTTTCCCCATAGCCAATAGTCAATGGGTGTGTCCGATCCAATCTGTGCCTAAGAAGGGTGGGATGACTGTAATAGTTAATGAGAATAACGAACTAATCCCAACTAGAACTGTTACAGGATGGAGAGTCTGTATGGACTACAGAAAACTTAACAAAGAAACCAAAAAAGATCACTTTCCTTTACCGTTTATAGATAAAATATTAGATAGAATAGCTGGCCGAGACTATTACTGCTTTTTAGATGGTTATTCAGGATATAACCAAATTACCATAGACCCTGAGGACCAGGAGAAAACGACCTACACATGTCCCTTTGGAACATTTGCTTTTCGCAGAATGCCATTTGGCTTATGCAATGCACCAACAACATTTCAAAGGTGCATGTTGGCTATTTTCTCTAACTTAGATGAGTCCATGATAGAAATATTTATAGATGAGTCCATTCAGCCTAATCTTGTCCTAAGTTCTCTAAACAGTTTGTAAAAGAATCACCAAAGACTGAGAAGTCATCCATAAATATCTCTATCATGGATTCATCTAAGTCAGAGAAAATGGCCAACATACACCTTTGGAAAGTTGCTGGTGCATTGCATAAGCCAAAAGGCATTCTGCGAAAAGCAAATGTTCCAAAGGGACATGTGAAGGTTGTTTTCTCCTGGTCCACAGGTTCTATGGTGATTTGGTTATATCCAGAATAACCATCTAGAAAGCAGTAGTAGGCTCGGCCAGCTATCCTATCTAACATCTGGTCTATAAACGGTAAGGGAAAGTGATCTTTTTTTGTTTCTTTATTCAATTTTCTATAGTCCATACAGACTCTCCATCCTGTAATAGTTCTAGTTGGAATCAGTTCATTGCTCTCATTCACTACTACAGTCATCCCCCCCTTCTTAGGTACACATTGTATTGGACTCACCCACTGACTACTAGCTATAGGGAAGATTACACCTGCATCTAACCATTTTATTATCTCTTTTTTAACTACCTCCTTCATAGAGGGGTTCAACCTACGTTGGTGATCTACTCGGGGTGTATGCTCTTCTTCCAATATTATCTTATGCATGCAGTAGGAAGGACTAGTACCTCTAATGTCAGCAATCGTCCATGCAATAGCCTTTTTATGTTGCTTAAGCAATAATATCAACTCAATTTCATGCTTTTCACTCAATTTGGACGAAATAATAACAGGCAAAGTATCATCACTTCCTAGATATGCATACTTAAGATGTTCAGGCAGTGGTTTTAATTCTAAGATAGGTGGATGCTCAATGGATGGTTTCAATGGATTCATGGATCTTTCAGTCAAGTCACTAGTCATACAAACATGCTGAGGTTTATCCACATGTATATCCATTATTTCAGAAATATTTAAGTCAGTTACATCGAATTGTACATAATCATTGGCATGCTTAATCAGTAGTTCATGCTCAAGTTGTTCTTCCATAAGTGAATCTACTATATCCATACTTGCACAAGATTCAGAGTCAGAAGGATACCTCAGAGCTTTAAAGACACTAAACTTAACCTCCTCATCATGAACCCTCATGGTGAGCTCACCTTTCTGGACATCAATCAAGGCCCTACCTGTGGCTAGAAATGGTCTGTCTAATAGGATGGGGACCTCCTTGTCTGCTTCATAATCCAGAATTATGAAGTCTGCAAGAAAAATGAACTTGTCAATCTTGACAAAAATATCATCTATCTTACCCTCAGGGTAGGCTATAGATCTGTCTGCCAACTGCAAGGTGACAGTGGTAGGACGTGCTTCCCCTATTCCAAGCTGACGGAATAGTGATAGGGGCATGAGGTTTATGTTGGCTCCCAGGTCACAAAGAGCTCTGCTCACCTGCTTGCCTCCCAACTCCACTGGTAAGGTGAAGGAACCAGGATCCTTCTCCTTCTTTGGTAGCTTGTTTTGGAGTATGGCACTGCACTCCTCAGTGAGATTCACTGTTTCAAATTCACCAATAATTTTCTTGTTAGTAATTATATCCTTCAAAAACTTAACATAAGAAGGCATGAATTGAAAAACCTCTACAAACGGGATATTAACATGCACTTGCTTAAGTATTTCTAAAAATTTATTAAAGTGCACTTCCTGTTCTTGTTTTTTCTTTAGCCTTCTAGGGAATGGAGGTGGTGGCACATATGTAGGCACTTCAGGACGCCTCAGAACAGGTGGGGGCCTTGAAATTTCTTCTAGTTCCTCTATGATTGGTTCCAGCCTCGCCCTTGATGTGCTTGTTTGTGGTTGACCTTGGTTTGGCAGAGAATCCAGTGGAGCACTAGACTCTTCATTCTCTACTCTCTTTGGTGTTTCTCTAGTGTTGCTCACCAATGGTCTTCCACTTCGAAGTTCAATTGCTTGAACTTGCTCTTTTCCATCCCTTCTAGGCACCTCAGTGTCAGCAGGCAGTCTACCTTGGGGCCTACTTTTGAGTTCATTGGCTAGTTGCCCTATTTGGTTCTCTAGGCTCCGAAGGGTAGCTTGCTGACTTTGTAGAGTGGCATCATTCTTTGCAATATACTCCTTAAGTAGATTTTCTACAGATGACCCTATTGGTTGGTTATATGGTTTTTGATACATGGATTGGTTATTTTGGGGAGTGAAACCAGGTGTTCCACTTGGTCTTGGCTGGTTGGGAGCTTGGTTAGTATTCTGTTGCCCACCCCAAGAAAGATTTGGGTGGTTCCTCCAACCAGGATTGTAAGTGTTAGAGTAGGGGTTGTTCCTAGGCTGTTGTTGGCTTCTAACATAGCAGACTGAGGCTGGATTCCCAGGGCAGTATTCATACAGGTGCCCTTCCCCACAGAATCCACAGATCAGTGTCTCACCTTGACTTGTTTGTGCCCCCATTGAGATGGCTGCTGCGGTGTTGACACTGGATTGGAGATTGGTTTGAGCCATTTGTTTGACTAGGTTGGTCAGGGCGTTTATTTGGTTGCTCATTGCACTCAGAGCATCCTTGTCTTGAGTTCTCCTAGGCTCGACTGGATCATCTGACCACCTACAGTGAGATGCTGAGATCTTCTCCAGGATCTCATAGGCTTCATTATAGCTTTTAGAAAGCATGGAACCACCAGCTGACGAATTTAGCACTTGCCTTGTGCTGGGGTTACATCCTTTAAAAAAGACTTCTATTTGGATACACCATGGGATGCCATGGTGTGGACATTTAAGTAGAAGGTCCTTGAACCTTGTCCAAGCTTCGTGAAGAGACTCAATTTCAGCTTGTTTGCATTTAATAATGTCATCACTAAAGTTTGAATTCCTATCAGGTGGAAAGTATTTGACTAGGAATTTCTCAGCCAGATCTGTCCAATTGACAACTGATCCGGAAGGTAATGAGTTTAACCACGTTTTGGCTTTATCTCTTAATGAGTAAGGGAACAGGTAAAGCCTCAAGGCTTTTGGGGAAACTCCAGGGATAAGAAAGGTATAACTAACTCCTAGGAAGTTTCTTAGATGGTTGTGGGGGTCCTCATTTTCCACTCCAAAGAATTGTCCCACAGTGGACAACATTTGGAACATTACTGGCTTTAACTCGAATGAGTTGGCAGTAATTTCAGGGCGTATGATGCTTGGGTTTAGCTCCCCAGGCATGGGAACTCGGTAGGAGAGAATGGCACTATCCTTGTCATTCGCTATTTCGATGGGGTTGCGAATGGTAGGTGCTGGATTTGGGTTTGTTCTATCCATTTCTATTTGATGGGATTGTGATGACTCAGTAGAGTCAGCAACGTTTGGAGGTATAAGGGGTTGGTTGAAGAGACGTTTCTTAGCTCTGTTTTTGGCCCTAAGTAATCTCTCAGGCTTAGGATTGAACTCTAGATCGCTACTTGAATGCTCATTCATAAACTAACCCAATGGTACCTGCAAAAGAAATGAAAATAGATCAGCTCCAATAGATATTAAGATTTGTGTTTCTAACTTAACAAACTTCGTTTTCACTAAACTAAATCCCCGGCAGCGGCGCCAAAAACTTGTTGCGTGCTCAATGTTTAAAAGAAATATGCAATGGTAGAGCACTCAGAACATGCAAGCATACATGATCGTGTAGCAAGTAATAAGTATTTTTTCATTCGATTTCCCACAGAGATTTATTCTTAGTTACTAGCAAAGTGATTTGTTAAGTGAGAATGGGTGGATTAAATGGAGTAGATTTGGTTTTAATGTGCCTAATTACTAAGGGATGTGTAGAGGATGGAAGCATAAACAAGTGCAAGTAGATAATAAACTTGAATGTAAAGAGAAGAGAATAGCAAATGAAGAGAAAAATGACTAAGGCAAAATTTCAACTAAGGAATTGCGGAAACAACAATTATTTAGCAATGTTACTAACAGCGAATTAAGTGTAAAGTGTGGAAACAAGGGCTACTAACGACTCCTCTATAGGCTTTTTCACACGATTCTCAAGCATTAGATCAACTCATCATACATCAAACTAACTCATTCTCATGTATCTTCCGATTTCATGCATTAGATCCTTTAGTTTACTCATGTCCAAGTAAGGTCTTAAGCATCTTTTTATAACAGGAAGTATTGGTTTGTACTAGGAAAACGCCTATTCCTAGGTCGTTTTCTGGCTACCTTGAGAGGCTAGCATGAGTGTATGACTCTGAACTCTTACTCCTTCCAGAGGTTAGGAGTTCTTTGGACAAAATGGATGGCCAATCGAAATTGCCCGTGGGATGAAGCTTACATACATTCAATGCATTCGAGAGCTATCCTACATGCTTTAGTCACGTGTTTCTACCTAAAGATTTGTCATTAGCCTGCCCTTATGTGATTTAGTTACTCATGGATGAAGATGGAATGAGAGAAGTAGATGAAGATGACATGCTTAATAGAATATTAACGATAAAACAGAAGCTAAAGACAGTAAGTAGACGAGATGAAGAACTTGTGAATTGACGAAAATAATACTTCGATTAACTAAAGTTTGAACTAAACAAATGACAGACTTAAGTCACTAAAGTAAAACAGAAAGCAACGACATGAAGTAGAGTAGCTAACGAAAGAGAAATGACAACAAACAGCAATGGAAGCAGAAAGCTAAGGCAGAAAACAGTAAATCCGTGCGTGATCTTCTTGTTGCGAACGCCTCGGCTGAAGGAAGAAAGTGGCAAAGAGATTTTTTTAACTTAATAAAAATTTCTCTAATGTTCAGGTTGTCGAGACCTGCCAAAATAACATTTATAAATCCGATACTACAGAGCTTTGCAGCTAGTGGTAGTCGGGTGTCGAACCACAAGGAACCAAAACTATTTTCTCTTAATTAACTTCTATTTGCTTTAAATAAAACTCAAAGTAAAACAGTAAAATAAAGGGGGAAAACGCTAACGGAGAATTAGACTAAAACAGAAAAATATAGCTAACGGTAAAATAAAATAAAATGCGAGAAAAATAAACGGAACACGTGCTCCTAATTTGAGTTTTGGGATTGGTTGTTGATGTGGTTCGGATCATAGACACAAAATATACTTAGCCGGTTTTTATTAACACTCACACACATAAAAAGACCCAATTAAAACAAGTGCTCCCATGCTTTAATTAGAACTAATAATCCCAATTAATTAGAAAAGAGGTGACGACTCTAGACTATGCTTCGCTAATAATTCTAACTTAGGGGCGATCGCTCTCCAAAATTAGGATTAGTCGCGAGCGACGGGTATTCATGCGACGAGCCCATTGATGAAATCTCTAACAATGGGACTCGATTTTATTCAATCTCTATATTTTATCAACAACCCAAACAAATGTGGCCACATTTAATTCAGAATGCTATATTAAATTACTCAAAACATGAAGTGCGATCGCTAAGTCATGAATCTTTAATCTAACCAACACACAATTAACTAAACGGGTGTCAATCATTAAGAAAATCATGCTGGACATTAAGAACGATGCTAGAGATGAATTGAATGCTAGAACAAGCCAAGAAGATGATAAAAAGTTCAGATTTCACCTAATACATCAACAACACAAACCTTAGACCCAAATTAGAGCACTTACCTTAGTTGCCCGTTGTGAAAATCAAGAGAAATCAACTTAAAATGTATTAGAATGGGTAAGAATAATGTTTTGGCTCAAGAATCGAGCTCTACAACAAATGGGGGCGGAAGAAATTGAGAGAGAAATTGAAAGAATGACCTAAAAACAGCAAAAACGGACTTAAATACCCATTTCTGCGTCAGACTAGCGCCTAGGCGCCATAAGTCAGCGCCTAGGCGCCGCGGGGGCGCGCGCACAGAATCGGGACAGCGCCTAGGCGCCATAAGTCAGCGCCTAGGCGCTGAGCCCTCTGGAAAATTACCAAAATTGGGAATTTCTTGACTTTTAAGGACGGGCTTCAGGACTTTAGATGACGATTATTTTGCGTCCTGGGAAAGGGGTGTGCGTGCGGGCGAGGCGAGGCATGGCCGAGTGGCGCGCGCGCAGACTTGCGATGATGGGCGCTCGGGCGCTGAGGCGGGCGAGCGACGCGCGCGGGCGTCGGCGGGGCGAGGCGGCGCGCGGGCGTGCGGCGCGAGTGTGGGCGGAGCGCGCGCGGGGTGCGCGCGGGCGTGCGCGGGCGTGGGCGTCTGGTTCCGTTGGGCGCTGCCCTCTTGGGTCTAAGCCCAATTTTGGGTCGTTTTGGCTCCCGAGCTCCGTTTGGCCTATCTTCTTGACCCGAACACTTCCCGAAACCTCTTAAATGACCATTTTAGCCCCGAAAATCATAAATGGACTTCCCGAGCTCTTCGCCACGAAAACACCTATAAAAAGACAATTTAACTAAATTAAGCATGACATTTAGCTAGATTTGAGGCTATAATTATAGCTCTATTTTAGAGCTATCAAAATACCCCCCACATGAATCTTGCTAGTCCTTGAGCAAGGAAAACTTAGATTTATCTCATAGAAATAAGCATGCATGCTGACGACTCAAATCTCAATACTTGCAAAAACAAGATAATCATGCTAACGGAAAACAATCAAGCATATGCATAAATTGTGAACATTTCAAAATATTAACTCCTATTCCCTAACGTGTGTGTGTGATTAGCGCCTCCTATCCTAGTTTCCATAGACCCGGAACCACCTTAATCAATCCTAATACTCATCTTCCCCCTACTTCTGGCAATAAGAACAGTCTAATGGCTTTTCAATGTCGGAAAGAATAACAAAACAAAAGGCCTAACTATTTTTTTCATCTTTTCTTTTCTTGAGAGCCTAACACGTCAAGCTTTTATTTCGCTTCACGTTTTTAAGGACTAGTGCTCACTTCCGTTAGTTGCCTTTTCATGCAGTGGCAACCGTGGGTTACACGATCGCCCCTGGTTACACATGCAACACGAGAAGGAGGAGCACCTCAGAATATATTTCAAACATGCTTTTACTCTCAATGAATTTTTTTATAGGCATATAGCTTTGCTAAAACAAATGATTCGTTATAAATTCTAACACATCAAGCCTCCCTAAAGGTACCTTTCGGGGTGACAACGAGTTTTCAGACCAAATAAAATTATTCTAAGCCTACAGAACTAAGAGTAAGAGGTCTACGTGCTCAGTGAATGTAGGGGAATATTCGAAAAAAAATTTAAAATATGCTCAAACTATGCATACATTCTCATAGCTTTCTCGCAATGCACAATTATGGAGTATTTACAAACAAATCACAGAAAGTCCTCATCGGACAACATGCATTCAGATTCCTAAACATCTCAAAATCAGAGTATGACATGCTCAAGAACTACAACGAAGTCCGAATATACATTCTACCCCCCACCTAAAAGACTGCATTGTCCTCAATGCATCTAATCCCACAGATAAACAATGATAACGACAAAAATTAAAGGGAACAGAAACCTCCCCTGAATTTTTGCGGGATCGGTGAGTAGGGATGCGCAACCTCGTCTTTAAAAATAGATCCGAAATGCAGTTCATCTCTCGCTTATTACCTAAGAAAGCAAGAAAAAACTAAGATAGGAAAATAAAAACTAAAAGTAAAGACAAAAATTGAAATACTCATGGGTTGCCTCCCAAGAAGCGCAAATTTTTAACGTCGTTATGCTCGACGTGTCCTCCACTCTGTCAGGGTACGTAAAAATTCTCGTACTTCTTCGGCCCCTTCTTCCTTGAATCAATAAAACCTGCTAAGAGAAGCAAGCTCTTCGAATTTTGGAGGCAGCCGGACAGAGTTGTTATTTTTTTGGTATTTTCAATATATGGGAAAAATAAAGACTCAACAGACTGAAATAAAATAAAAGGAGACTCAACTGACTCAACAAAAATAAAAGACTCGACAGACATAGGAGAAAAAGGAAGAAAGCATGCATCAATAGAGGATTTAACAGGAAATAAAATAGATAGAGGCTTGTCAGCCTCAAACTCTATCACCTGAACATCCTCCTCGGGACTAGGCTCGGTATCTTCCTTAATCTCACCGATCTCATCTTCGCATGGCAGAGCATCCTCAAGCTCTTCATCATTATCGGGGTACATTTCCTCAGTGAACCTCTCCTCAGTGGTATGCTCAACTGGATGATATTCCTCACCCTCCAATTCCTTCGCAGGATTGAGCAAATGGCTTATTTGCTCATTCGCTTCGCGGAGCTTGGCTTCTAACCGAGCCTCGTGCATTGTCTGCGAATATTGGTGAGTGCTATCAACTAATTCATTGACCATTTGTTCTAGTGACATACCTCGACAATAATTATGAGGAAATTGGTTTTGTTGCTCCTCCATTCCTTGCAACTCAACTTCAGTCTCTAGGAGAGACTCGCGACCTTCCTGCGAAAACTGGAGCGTGCTGTTGACTAACTGGCCAACCATCTGCTCCAATGTCGTTCTTTGGCAAGGGATGAGAGGAGTTTCTTCGGCTTCATACCTTGAAGCTTGACCCCAATAATCAAATGGAAATCCTGTCATGCTAAACAAGAAGACACAAGACAAAGAAAAATATTTTTGTGGTTTTTAAACAAATAAAATTTAACTAAGAGAATCTAAATGGTTCCCCGGCAACGACGCCAAATTTGGCAAAGAGATTTTCTTAACTTAATAAAAATTTCTCAAATGTTCAGGTTGTCGAGACCCGCCAAAATAACATTTATAAATCCGATACTACAGAGCTTTGCAGCTAGTGGTAGTCGGGTGTCGAACCACAAGGAACCAAAACTATTTTCTCTTAATTAACTTCTATTTGCTTTAAATAAAACTCAAAGTAAAACAGTAAAATAAAGGGGGAAAACGCTAACGGAGAATTAGACTAAAACAAAAAAATATAGCTAACGGTAAAATAAAATAAAATGCGAGAAAAATAAATGCGAGAAAAATAAACGGAACACGTGCTCCTAATTTGAGGGTCGGGATTGGTTGTTGATGTGGTTCGGATCATAGACACAAAATATACTTAGCCGGTTTTTATTAACACTCACACACATTAAAAGACCCAATTAAAACAAGTGCTCCCATGCTTTAATTAGAACTAATAATCCCAATTAATTAGAAAAGAGGTGACGACTCTAGACTATGCTTCGCTAATAATTCTAACTTAGGGGCGATCGCTCTCCCAAATTAGGATTAGTCGCGAGCGACGGGTATTCATGCGACGAGCCCATTGATGAAATCTCTAACAATGGGACTCGATTTTATTCAATCTCTATATTTTATCAACAACCCAAACAAATGTGGCCACATTTAATTCAGAATGCTATATTAAATTACTCAAAACATGAAGTGCGATCGCTAAGTCATGAATCTTTAATCTAACCAACACACAATTAACTAAACGGGTGTCAATCATTAAGAAAATCATGTTGGACATTAAGAACGATGCTAGAGATGAATTGAATGCTAGAACAAGCCAAGAAGATGATAAAAAGTTCAGATCTCACCTAATACATCAACAACACAAACCCTAGACCCAAATTAGAGCACTTACCTTAGTTGCCCGTTGTGAAAATCCAGAGAAATCAACTTAAAATGTATTAGAATGGGTAAGAATAATGTTTTGGCTCAAGAATCGAGCTCTACAACAAATGGGGGCGGAAGAAATTGAGAGAGAAATTGAAAGAATGACCTAAAAACAGCAAAAACGGACTTAAATACCCATTTCTGCGTCAGACTAGCGCCTAGGCGCCATAAGTCAGCGCCTAGGCGCCGCGGGGGCGCGCGCACAGAATCGGAACAGCGCCTAGGCGCTGAGCCCTCTGGAAAATTAACAAAATTGGGAATTTCTTGACTTTTAAGGACGGGCTTCAGGACTTTAGATGACGATTATTTTGCGTCCTGGGAAAGGGGTGTGCGTGCGGGCGAGGCGAGGCATGGCCGAGCGGCGCGCGCGCAGACTTGCGATGATGGGCGCTCGGGCGCTGAGGCGGGCGAGCGACGCGCGCGGGCGTCGGCGGGGCGAGGCGGCGCGCGGGGCGCGCGGGCGTGCGGCGCGAGTGTGGGCGGAGCGCGCGCGGGGTGCGCGCGGGCGTGCGCGGGCGTGGGCGTCTGGTTCCGTTGGGCGCTGCCCTCTTGGGTCTAAGCCCAATTTTGGGTCGTTTTGGCTCCCGAGCTCCGTTTGGCCTATCTTCTTGACCCGAACACTTCCCGAAACCTCTTAAATGACCATTTTAGCCCCGAAAATCATAAATGGACTTCCCGAGCTCTTCGCCACGAAAACACCTATAAAAAGACAATTTAACTAAATTAAGCATGACATTTAGCTAGATTTGAGGCTATAATTATAGCTCTATTTTAGAGCTATCAAAATACCCCCCACATGAATCTTGCTAGTCCTTGAGCAAGGAAAACTTAGATTTATCTCATAGAAATAAGCATGCATGCTGACGACTCAAATCTCAATACTTGCAAAAACAAGATAATCATGCTAACGGAAAACAATCAAGCATATGCATAAATTGTGAACATTTCAAAATATTAACTCCTATTCCCTAACGTGTGTGTGTGATTAGCGCCTCCTATCCTAGTTTCCATAGACCCGGAACCACCTTAATCAATCCTAATACTCATCTTCCCCCTACTTCTGGCAATAAGAACAGTCTAATGGCTTTTCAATGTCGGAAAGAATAACAAAACAAAAGGCCTAACTATTTTTTTCATCTTTTCTTTTCTTGAGAGCCTAACACGTCAAGCTTTTATTTCGCTTCACGTTTTTAAGGACTAGTGCTCACTTCCGTTAGTTGCCTTTTCATGCAGTGGCAACCGTGGGTTACACGATCGCCCCTGGTTACACATGCAACACGAGAAGGAGGAGCACCTCAGAATATATTTCAAACATGCTTTTACTCTCAATGAATTTTTTTATAGGCATATAGCTTTGCTAAAACAAATGATTCGTTATAAATTCTAACACATCAAGCCTCCCTAAAGGTACCTTTCGGGGTGACAACGAGTTTTCAGACCAAATAAAATTATTCTAAGCCTACAGAACTAAGAGTAAGAGGTCTACGTGCTCAGTGAATGTAGGGGAATATTCGAAAAAAAATTTAAAATATGCTCAAACTATGCATACATTCTCATAGCTTTCTCGCAATGCACAATTATGGAGTATTTACAAACAAATCACAGAAAGTCCTCATCGGACAACATGCATTCAGATTCCTAAACATCTCAAAATCAGAGTATGACATGCTCAAGAACTACAACGAAGTCCGAATATACATTCTACCCCCCACCTAAAAGACTGCATTGTCCTCAATGCATCTAATCCCACAGATAAACAATGATAACGACAAAAATTAAAGGGAACAGAAACCTCCCCTGAATTTTTGCTGGATCGGTGAGTAGGGATGCGCAACCTCGTCTTTAAAAATAGATCCGAAATGCAGTTCATCTCTCGCTTATTACCTAAGAAAGCAAGAAAAAACTAAGATAGGAAAATAAAAACTAAAAGTAAAGACAAAAATTGAAATACTCATGGGTTGCCTCCCAAGAAGCGCAAATTTTTAACGTCGTTATGCTCGACGTGTCCTCCACTCTGTCAGGGTACGTAAAAATTCTCGTACTTCTTCGGCCCCTTCTTCCTTGAATCAATAAAACCTGCTAAGAGAAGCAAGCTCTTCGAATTTTGGAGGCAGCCGGACAGAGTTGTTATTTTTTTGGTATTTTCAATATATGGGAAAAATAAAGACTCAACAGACTGAAATAAAATAAAAGGAGACTCAACTGACTCAACAAAAATAAAAGACTCGACAGACATAGGAGAAAAAGGAAGAAAGCATGCATCAATAGAGGATTTAACAGGAAATAAAATAGATAGAGGCTTGTCAGCCTCAAACTCTATCACCTGAACATCCTCCTCGGGACTAGGCTCGGTATCTTCCTTAATCTCACCGATCTCATCTTCGCATGGCAGAGCATCCTCAAGCTCTTCATCATTATCGGGGTACATTTCCTCAGTGAACCTCTCCTCAGTGGTATGCTCAACTGGATGATATTCCTCACCCTCCAATTCCTTCGCAGGATTGAGCAAATGGCTTATTTGCTCATTCGCTTCGCGGAGCTTGGCTTCTAACCGAGCCTCGTGCATTGTCTGCGAATATTGGTGAGTGCTATCAACTAATTCATTGACCATTTGTTCTAGTGACATACCTCGACAATAATTATGAGGAAATTGGTTTTGTTGCTCCTCCATTCCTTGCAACTCAACTTCAGTCTCTAGGAGAGACTCGCGACCTTCCTGCGAAAACTGGAGCGTGCTGTTGACTAACTGGCCAACCATCTGCTCCAATGTCGTTCTTTGGCAAGGGATGAGAGGAGTTTCTTCGGCTTCATACCTTGAAGCTTGACCCCAATAATCAAATGGAAATCCTGTCATGCTAAACAAGAAGACACAAGACAAAGAAAAATATTTTTGTGGTTTTTAAACAAATAAAATTTAACTAAGAGAATCTAAATGGTTCCCCGGCAACGACGCCAAATTTGGCAAAGAGATTTTCTTAACTTAATAAAAATTTCTCAAATGTTCAGGTTGCCGAGACCCGCCAAAATAACATTTATAAATCCGATACTACAGAGCTTTGCAGCTAGTGGTAGTCGGGTGTCGAACCACAAGGAACCAAAACTATTTTCTCTTAATTAACTTCTATTTGCTTTAAATAAAACTCAAAGTAAAACAGTAAAATAAAGGGGGAAAACGCTAACGGAGAATTAGACTAAAACAAAAAAATATAGCTAACGGTAAAATAAAATAAAATGCGAGAAAAATAAATGCGAGAAAAATAAACGGAACACGTGCTCCTAATTTGAGTGTCGGGATTGGTTGTTGATGTGGTTCGGATCATAGACACAAAATATACTTAGCCGGTTTTTATTAACACTCACACACATTAAAAGACCCAATTAAAACAAGTGCTCCCATGCTTTAATTAGAACTAATAATCCCAATTAATTAGAAAAGAGGTGACGACTCTAGACTATGCTTCGCTAATAATTCTAACTTAGGGGCGATCGCTCTCCCAAATTAGGATTAGTCGCGAGCGACGGGTATTCATGCGACGAGCCCATTGATGAAATCTCTAACAATGGGACTCGATTTTATTCAATCTCTATATTTTATCAACAACCCAAACAAATGTGGCCACATTTAATTCAGAATGCTATATTAAATTACTCAAAACATGAAGTGCGATCGCTAAGTCATGAATCTTTAATCTAACCAACACACAATTAACTAACCGGGTGTCAATCATTAAGAAAATCATGTTGGACATTAAGAACGATGCTAGAGATGAATTGAATGCTAGAACAAGCCAAGAAGATGATAAAAAGTTCAGATCTCACCTAATACATCAACAACACAAACCCTAGACCCAAATTAGAGCACTTACCTTAGTTGCCCGTTGTGAAAATCCAGAGAAATCAACTTAAAATGTATTAGAATGGGTAAGAATAATGTTTTGGCTCAAGAATCGAGCTCTACAACAAATGGGGGCGGAAGAAATTGAGAGAGAAATTGAAAGAATGACCTAAAAACAGCAAAAACGGACTTAAATACCCATTTCTGCGTCAGACTAGCGCCTAGGCGCCATAAGTCAGCGCCTAGGCGCCGCGGGGGCGCGCGCACAGAATCGGAACAGCGCCTAGGCGCTGAGCCCTCTGGAAAATTAACAAAATTGGGAATTTCTTGACTTTTAAGGACGGGCTTCAGGACTTTAGATGACGATTATTTTGCGTCCTGGGAAAGGGGTGTGCGTGCGGGCGAGGCGAGGCATGGCCGAGCGGCGCGCGCGCAGACTTGCGATGATGGGCGCTCGGGCGCTGAGGCGGGCGAGCGACGCGCGCGGGCGTCGGCGGGGCGAGGCGGCGCGCGGGGCGCGCGGGCGTGCGGCGCGAGTGTGGGCGGAGCGCGCGCGGGGTGCGCGCGGGCGTGCGCGGGCGTGGGCGTCTGGTTCCGTTGGGCGCTGCCCTCTTGGGTCTAAGCCCAATTTTGGGTCGTTTTGGCTCCCGAGCTCCGTTTGGCCTATCTTCTTGACCCGAACACTTCCCGAAACCTCTTAAATGACCATTTTAGCCCCGAAAATCATAAATGGACTTCCCGAGCTCTTCGCCACGAAAACACCTATAAAAAGACAATTTAACTAAATTAAGCATGACATTTAGCTAGATTTGAGGCTATAATTATAGCTCTATTTTAGAGCTATCAAAATACCCCCCACATGAATCTTGCTAGTCCTTGAGCAAGGAAAACTTAGATTTATCTCATAGAAATAAGCATGCATGCTGACGACTCAAATCTCAATACTTGCAAAAACAAGATAATCATGCTAACGGAAAACAATCAAGCATATGCATAAATTGTGAACATTTCAAAATATTAACTCCTATTCCCTAACGTGTGTGTGTGATTAGCGCCTCCTATCCTAGTTTCCATAGACCCGGAACCACCTTAATCAATCCTAATACTCATCTTCCCCCTACTTCTGGCAATAAGAACAGTCTAATGGCTTTTCAATGTCGGAAAGAATAACAAAACAAAAGGCCTAACTATTTTTTTCATCTTTTCTTTTCTTGAGAGCCTAACACGTCAAGCTTTTATTTCGCTTCACGTTTTTAAGGACTAGTGCTCACTTCCGTTAGTTGCCTTTTCATGCAGTGGCAACCGTGGGTTACACGATCGCCCCTGGTTACACAGGCAACACGAGAAGGAGGAGCACCTCAGAATATATTTCAAACATGCTTTTACTCTCAATGAATTTTTTTATAGGCATATAGCTTTGCTAAAACAAATGATTCGTTATAAATTCTAACACATCAAGCCTCCCTAAAGGTACCTTTCGGGGTGACAACGAGTTTTCAGACCAAATAAAATTATTCTAAGCCTACAGAACTAAGAGTAAGAGGTCTACGTGCTCAGTGAATGTAGGGGAATATTCGAAAAAAATTTAAAATATGCTCAAACTATGCATACATTCTCATAGCTTTCTCGCAATGCACAATTATGGAGTATTTACAAACAAATCACAGAAAGTCCTCATCGGACAACATGCATTCAGATTCCTAAACATCTCAAAATCAGAGTATGACATGCTCAAGAACTACAACGAAGTCCGAATATACATTCTACCCCCCACCTAAAAGACTGCATTGTCCTCAATGCATCTAATCCCACAGATAAACAATGATAACGACAAAAATTAAAGGGAACAGAAACCTCCCCTGAATTTTTGCGGGATCGGTGAGTAGGGATGCGCAACCTCGTCTTTAAAAATAGATCCGAAATGCAGTTCATCTCTCGCTTATTACCTAAGAAAGCAAGAAAAAACTAAGATAGGAAAATAAAAACTAAAAGTAAAGACAAAAATTGAAATACTCATGGGTTGCCTCCCAAGAAGCGCAAATTTTTAACGTCGTTATGCTCGACGTGTCCTCCACTCTGTCAGGGTACGTAAAAATTCTCGTACTTCTTCGGCCCCTTCTTCCTTGAATCAATAAAACCTGCTAAGAGAAGCAAGCTCTTCGACTTTTGGAGGCAGCCGGACAGAGTTGTTATTTTTTTGGTATTTTCAATATATGGGAAAAATAAAGACTCAACAGACTGAAATAAAATAAAAGGAGACTCAACTGACTCAACAAAAATAAAAGACTCGACAGACATAGGAGAAAAAGGAAGAAAGCATGCATCAATAGAGGATTTTACAGGAAATAAAATAGATAGAGGCTTGTCAGCCTCAAACTCTATCACCTGAACATCCTCCTCGGGACTAGGCTCGGTATCTTCCTTAATCTCACCGATCTCATCTTCGCATGGCAGAGCATCCTCAAGCTCTTCATCATTATCGGGGGACATTTCCTCAGTGAACCTCTCCTCAGTGGTATGCTCAACTGGATGATATTCCTCACCCTCCAATTCCTTCGCAGGATTGAGCAAATGGCTTATTTGCTCATTCGCTTCGCGGAGCTTGGCTTCTAACCGAGCCTCGTGCATTGTCTGCGAATATTGGTGAGTGCTATCAACTAATTCATTGACCATTTGTTCTAGTGACATACCTCGACAATAATTATGAGGAAATTGGTTTTGTTGCTCCTCCATTCCTTGCAACTCAACTTCAGTCTCTAGGAGAGACTCGCGACCTTCCTGCGAAAACTGGAGCGTGCTGTTGACTAACTGGCCAACCATCTGCTCCAATGTCGTTCTTTGGCAAGGGATGAGAGGAGTTTCTTCGGCTTCATACCTTGAAGCTTGACCCCAATAATCAAATGGAAATCCTGTCATGCTAAACAAGAAGACACAAGACAAAGAAAAATATTTTTGTGGTTTTTAAACAAATAAAATTTAACTAAGAGAATCTAAATGGTTCCCCAGCAACGACGCCAAATTTGGCAAAGAGATTTTCTTAACTTAATAAAAATTTCTCAAATGTTCAGGTTGTCGAGACCCGCCAAAATAACATTTATAAATCCGATACTACAGAGCTTTGCAGCTAGTGGTAGTCGGGTGTCGAACCACAAGGAACCAAAACTATTTTCTCTTAATTAACTTCTATTTGCTTTAAATAAAACTCAAAGTAAAACAGTAAAATAAAGGGGGAAAACGCTAACGGAGAATTAGACTAAAACAAAAAAATATAGCTAACGGTAAAATAAAATAAAATGCGAGAAAAATAAATGCGAGAAAAATAAACGGAACACGTGCTCCTAATTTGAGTGTCGGGATTGGTTGTTGATGTGGTTCGGATCATAGACACAAAATATACTTAGCCGGTTTTTATTAACACTCACACACATTAAAAGACCCAATTAAAACAAGTGCTCCCATGCTTTAATTAGAACTAATAATCCCAATTAATTAGAAAAGAGGTGACGACTCTAGACTATGCTTCGCTAATAATTCTAACTTAGGGGCGATCGCTCTCCCAAATTAGGATTAGTCGCGAGCGACGGGTATTCATGCGACGAGCCCATTGATGAAATCTCTAACAATGGGACTCGATTTTATTCAATCTCTATATTTTATCAACAACCCAAACAAATGTGGCCACATTTAATTCAGAATGCTATATTAAATTACTCAAAACATGAAGTGCGATCGCTAAGTCATGAATCTTTAATCTAACCAACACACAATTAACTAAACGGGTGTCAATC
This sequence comes from Herpetospermum pedunculosum, assembly GCA_028017165.1. Taxonomy (NCBI): domain Eukaryota; kingdom Viridiplantae; phylum Streptophyta; class Magnoliopsida; order Cucurbitales; family Cucurbitaceae; genus Herpetospermum; species Herpetospermum pedunculosum. The sequence goes on along the minus strand of CM051524.1, from coordinate 24,854,850 downwards.
ATTAAGAAAATCATGTTGGACATTAAGAACGATGCTAGAGATGAATTGAATGCTAGAACAAGCCAAGAAGATGATAAAAAGTTCAGATCTCACCTAATACATCAACAACACAAACCCTAGACCCAAATTAGAGCACTTACCTTAGTTGCCCGTTGTGAAAATCCAGAGAAATCAACTTAAAATGTATTAGAATGGGTAAGAATAATGTTTTGGCTCAAGAATCGAGCTCTACAACAAATGGGGGCGGAAGAAATTGAGAGAGAAATTGAAAGAATGACCTAAAAACAGCAAAAACGGACTTAAATACCCATTTCTGCGTCAGACTAGCGCCTAGGCGCCATAAGTCAGCGCCTAGGCGCCGCGGGGGCGCGCGCACAGAATCGGAACAGCGCCTAGGCGCTGAGCCCTCTGGAAAATTAACAAAATTGGGAATTTCTTGACTTTTAAGGACGGGCTTCAGGACTTTAGATGACGGTTATTTTGCGTCAGGGAAAGGGGTGTGCGTGCGGGCGAGGCGAGGCGTGGCCGAGCGGCGCGCGCAGACTTACGATGACGGGCGCTGAGGCGGGCGAGCGACGCGCGCGGGCGTCGGCGGACACGGGCGTGGGCGGGGCGAGGCGGCCTGGCGCGGGCGAGGCGGCGCGCGGGCGTGCAGTGCGAGTGTGGGCGGAGCGCGCGCGTGTTGCGCGCGGTCTGGGCGCGGCGTGCGCGCGGTCTGGGCGCGGCATGCGCGCGGGCGTGGGCGTCTGGTTCTGTTGGGCGCCTGGGCGCTGGGCGCTGCCCTCTCGGGTCTAAGCCCAATTTTGGGTCGTTTTGGCTCCCGAGCTCCGTTTGGCCTATCTTCTTGACCCGAACACTTCCCGAAACCTCTTAAATGACCGTTTTAGCCCCGAAAATCATAAACGGACTTCCCGAGCTCTTCGCCACGAAAACACATATAAAAAGGCAATTTAACTAAATTAAGCATGACATTTAGCTAGATTTGAGGCTATAATTATAGCTCTATTTTAGAGCTATCAGAAAGGAAGCCTTGCTTGGATGAATCTAATCAGAAGAGAAGATGAGTCTTCTCTCCTTCCTATCAGATTGTCGACTCCAACAGCTGAACCTCTCAAACCAACAGACGAAAGAGAAAAAGAATGGGAAAGACTGCGTTAAACTGGAAGTCTACGCCGTTCGAGTGTGTTTCAACCTTCCATCTTGACCTCCTTTTATAGTGTTCTGCAGGTACGATTGGGCCAAGGAGAACCATCCATTCTCAACGTCGTACTTCTACGTGGCTGCAGGAGAAAGAAGGGATCCCTGAAAGATCGGAACAAAACAGAAAATGGTTAGACAACTTACGGATTTCACTTAAAACATTGCGGTTTTAGCAATGTTTCCGCATTGCTTCCGCAATGTGCAATTTTCATTCCTTTAACTTCGTTTTTTGTTATTTTTCATTCCTTTTGCATATAAGTCCTAATTTAGCTTCATTCTTCTAATTCTCATATATAAGCACAAGTTCAAGCTAAATCCTACCAAAAACACTTACAAATGCACAACTTCCTATCACAAATAAGTCCTAAAATAGTCACTTTTGGAGACGCAACACTTTTCATGCAGTGGCGACCGTGGGTTACACGACCGCCACTGGCTACTAAGGCAACTCAAGAAGGAGGAACACCTCAGGAGATTACTTTTTTTTTTCTTTTTTTTTTATAAAATATGCATTCCTTTTCTTTTTAGCCTAAATATCATGCTAAAATTTTAAGCGCACGGATTACAAACAAGAGCGAATCTTAGCCCGTCCTAAGGTTGCCTTTCGAGGTGACAACGAATTTCAAAACAAACAGAGCTACCCTAAACCCACAGATCCAAGATAGAGTGCTAACATGCGAAGCTTAAACAGGGAAATAACTTGAAATTTTTTTCAAAATGGCCTTAACATATGCAATTATGCTAAATTTCACGACAAATACAAATACGAAGACCTTAGCAGTACATCACAGAATTTCATAATCGGACTAGCATGCTTTCACCATAACTCAACAAGTTAATCAGGATTCCACAACTAAGCTCGACAATCACTGTAAGGCACAACCCACCACCAACAACTTAAAAATGGACAATGTCCTCATTGGACTATAAAAGCACAGTCAAAATTCTAAGGAAAGAAAACCTTCCCTGAATTGTGACTTAGAGGGTTGGGGAGCGCCCTTAAACTTTTAGCCAATAAACCGCAAGGACGAGCTATTGTTTCACCTGAAAATTCACAACATCAGAGTAGGAACCTAAGCTAATCCTAAAGACAGTAAAGTAAACAAAAAGCATGTACAGTTCAAGCTCGGGTGCCTCCGAGTAGCGCAAATTTTTAGAGTCGATTGCTCGACTTTACCAAAACTCATTTCATCCTTTCTCATAATCAGGCTCTTTCAAGTAGGCATGGTCGTCGAAGTCCTCTGACATTCCCTCATGAAAGGTCTTCAGTCGCTGGCCATTCACCGTGTATTTCTTCTCTGTATCCAGGCTCTGAATCTTGACTGCACCATAGTGATGGACATCAGTTATAATGAAAGGACCAAGCCACCGGGAACGAAGTTTACCTAAAATGAACTTCAGGCGGGAGTTGAACAAGAGGACCTTCTGACCAACTTCGAAGTGTTTTCTGACGACTCGTCTGTCGTGGAACATCTTGGTCTTTTCCTTGTAGGTCTTCGAGTTCTCATATGCATCCAGGCGAAGCTCCTCTAGTTCTTGCAATTTGAGGAGTCTTTCTTCGCCTGCCATGTCAAAGTCCATGTTACACTTCTTCACGGCCGAGTAAGCTTTGTGCTCTATCTCCACAAGGAGATGACAGGCTTTCCCAAAAACCATCCGGTAGGGAGACATCCCTATGGGGGTTTTGTAAGCCGTACGATAAGCCCAGAAAGCGTCGTCCAGCCTCAGACTCCAGTCCTTCCTTCCTAGACTTACTGTTTTCTCGAGAATGCTCTTCACCTCTCGATTGGAAACTTCTGCTTGGCCGTTGGTTTGAGGATGGTACGGGGTGGAGATTTTGTGATTTACCCCATACTTCCTCATCAAAGCCTGGATCGTCTTGTTGCATAAGTGGCTCCCCTGGTCGCTTATGATGGCCCGTGGAACTCCATACCTGCTAAAAATATTGGATTTGACAAAACTGGAAACAACATTAGCAGTATCCACTTTGGTGGCCTTAGCCTCCACCCAGTTAGACACGTAGTCGACAGCCAACAGAATATAGACAAAACCAAATGAAGGGGGAAAAGGTCCCATAAAGTCCATACCCCAAACCAAAAAAATTTCACAAGTTAAAATGGGGTTTTGGAGCATTTCATTCCTACTAGTGATGGACCCTGGTGAAGGTACTTTATGTGGTACTCCAAATTCAAGTTGTCGAGGCTTGCCAAAATACAATTTATAAACCCGATGTACACCGAACTATTTGAAGCTTAGTGGTAACGGGGTCGATCCAAAGGGAAATAAGAAATTCAATTTAACTAAGTCTAATTCGCTAATTATAAAAAGTATGCCCAATTAAAATAAAAGAATTGTAATTTGGTTTGGGGGGAAGGGAGCTCCTAATATGCAACTAACGGAAAATTAAATAACAACGTGCAAAATTAAACGGTCGTGCTTAACTTCGAGAAATGGAATTGCTCGTTATGGATGTTCGGTTCATCGATACATTTTACTCGCTAGCTAATTCATGCACACAATTCATTTAGTTATCTCTAACTCAAATGACCCAAGGATTTAATTAGAAGCGTGCAATTCTAATTAAACTTGGCCAATAATCTATCCAAGGTAGCGACCCCTAAATCGACTGCGTGCCAGTGACGGGAACATTGCGACGGCCTAATCCTAAGACTAACCCGGTTTCTCTCTTGCCTTAAGCCTAACATGAAAACGTTAATTAATTCAGATTACCAACTGTCACTTTGGGCCGAACTAATTAGCCATGCTTAGACCCGTGCTACCTAGCGGTAAAGGCAATTATACGTCCCAACCTTTAGCCCTATATCATGCATAGGAACTAGGGCGTCAACCTAATTTAGCTACACATGCTAGATTTGATGAAGAACAAACAAGAAATGCATAAACAAGTCAATTGTCTCAACATTCACAAAGGGGAAAATCTCCCCAAACATCCATAATTTACAAATCCAAACCCAAAATAGAGCACTAACCTCGGTTTAGCCTTCAATGGAGGATGAATTAATCCAATCCCCCATGGAAGAGCTTGGAATCATGCACAGAGAAGGAGAAGAAGTACAAAAATGGTGGAAAATGGTGGTAGACCCGAGAGGAGAAGCTTGGAGAAGAAAAAGAATGAAAAGTTGGCTGCAAATTTGCGTTTTCACGCTTTTAAAGCTCGGAGCGTCGAGACGCTAGGCAAGCGTCTCGACGCTGTGCCCTAAGTTGGCTGCCGCGCGCGCGGGGTAGCGTCGAGACGCGCGCGCGGCGTCGAGCGAGCGTCGAGACGCTGTTGCTCGACGCTTGCTCTCGGGTGGAATTTCAAATGTGCGCTTCAGACTTCGGGGCGTCGAGACGCTAGGCCAGCGTCGCGACGCTGTCGGCGTTGAGTTAGCGTTGAGACGCGCGCTCGACGCTGGCGCTCGTCCATTTCGGGAATCGTCGGGGCAACGTCGAGCTAGCGTCGAGACGCTGGGGCGCACGCGGATTTTCAATGACGGGCGCGAGGCGAGGCGGCGCGCGCGGGCGCGCGCGCGTCTGGCCGTCTGGGCGCGGGCGTGCGGCGTGCTGCGTTCGTTGGGCGCTGCCCTCTCGTGTCTTAGCCCAATTTTGGGTCGTTTTGGCTCCCGAGCTCCGTTGGCCTATCTTTTTGACCCGAACACTTCCGGAAACCTTTTAAATGACCGTTTTAGCCCCGAAAATCATCAATGGACTTCCCGAGCTCTTCACCATGAAATCACCTACAAGGAAGCATTTTAATCAATATATGTCATGGTTTTAGCTAGAATTAGGGACATTAAGATAGCTCTATTTTGGAGCTATCAAAATACCCCCGACCTAAATCTTGCTAGTCCTCGAGCAAGGTATACTCTAAATAATCTCCAAAGAATTAAATGCATGCTTGGACTCTAATCTCAATGCTTGTGAAACAAGGTACTTGTAATAAATTCAAAACCATCAAAAGCATGCAAACGTTGAAATCATTTCAAAATTTAAACTCCTATTCCCTTACGTGTGTGTGTGTTTAGCACCTCTCACCCTAGCTCATGCAAGCCCGGAACAACCTTATACAGTCCTATAACTCGTTTTCCCCTACTTATGGCGATAAGAACAGTCTAACGGCTTTTAGCGATAGAAAGAGCAACAAAACATAAGGCCTAAATTTTATTCTTTTTCCTTGAGTACTTTGTACCCATTTTTCCTTTGAACCATTTTTTTTTTATTTTTCTCCAAGAGAGCCTAACACGTCAAGCCAAATTTAGCTTCATGTTTTTAAGGACTATTGCACACTTCTATTAGTTCCCCTTTCATGCAGTGACAACCGTGGGTTACACGATCGCCCCTGGTTACACGGGCAACACAAGAAGGCGGAGCAACTCTAGAGGTTTTATTTTTCATGCAAACACTTTTTTTTAGGCAATAGCTATGCTATACAACAAATGAGTTATTACCACTTCTAACACGTCAAGCCTCGCTAATGGTACCTTTCGGGGTGACAACAAGGTTTCAGACAAAATAAGACCATTCTAGACCTACAGAGCTGAGAATAAGAGTGTTATGTGCTCAGTGAATGTAGGGAAATAACAGAAAAAAATTTAAAATAGGCTCAAAATGTGCATACATCGTCAAATTTTCGAATCATGCAAATACGGAGTGTTCACAAGCAAATCACAGACCGTCCTCATCGGACACATGCATTCAGATTCTAATCTAACCATCAGAGTATACGTATGCTCAACAACTACTAAGAAGTCTCATCTCTATCTATCAACAAACTCCACCCCCCACCTTAAGATATGCATTGTCCCCAATGCATTAAACAATTAAAACAGTAAAATCCTAAGGGAACAGAAAACCTCCCCTGAATCTTATGGAGCCGACGGGTGGAGATGTGCACCAACGTCCTCCAATGTACTCTCGAATTGCAGGCCATTCCACCTTTTCTCCTAGGAAAACAAGAAAACAAACAACAACTCAAAAGCAAATATAAACAAAAGCAAAGCGATAAACAACAGAATTACATTTCAAACTCGGGTGCCTCCGAGAAGCGCAAATTTTTAAAGTCGATTGCTCGACTGTATTCTCTCGTCAACTCATCCATAGTCAAACTTGGAAGATGCCCCATCCATCTTCCTAATCACCTCTTTCCTGCGAAAATCCATGAACAATTCTTTCTCTCGTGCCTTCTGCGCACATACAACATCAATTTTAAATTTTGCAGGTTTAACAAAAGGTTGATCCCATAAAATTGATGCAAAAACGTGAGAGAAATTTTTATGCATTCCATAAGCAAAAGGATCAGCAGGAAAGAACGGGTCATTAACTTTGCCCAAAACATCTTCCACCTTTTCCAAGGGGTGCACATAGGATTTATCAACCAATTGCAAAGTAGAACAAGATTCATGCAAGTCATTCATTTTAAGCTCATCAAAAACAGCATGCGACTCAACATTAACCGGTGGTTCTAAATCTAGCATGGCTTGATTAGTCATTTCATTTCCAAAAGTGCAAGGTAAAGTGGAAGGAAGTAGATTAGCAGGGTTCTCAACAATTGTCAAAGCAGAAACAGATGAATCACAAAATTCAGTCAAGGATGGCTCATGCAACTCATGATCATTGGTGGGCGGATTTTTGAATATCCACTTAATCTCAAGCTGTCGAGGCTTGCCAAAATACGATTTATAAAGCCTATGACCAAGGCTTTGCAGCCAGTGGTAACAGGGTCGATCCAAGGAATAGGAAGATTGAATTTACTTGTGAAATTGGGATTTAATTGATTAATTGGTAACGGGGGGTTTTAAGCATGCAAAGGAAATAATGATGTAAGCTAACGGAGGAAAGAAATAATAAGAAGAGAATGTGTGCACGGTTTGGGGAGTCTCGGGATCAATTGTTAGACAAATTCAACTTATCATTTAATTCTAATAACATGGAATTCAATTTACTGAACACGCGGACGACTACCAGAGAAGCCCCAAAGTAGCCGACTCCATGGATTTTTATTAGACCACACAGTTCTAATTACACTTTATCTAATCCTACGTCAAGGTGATCAGCCCCAAAGTAAATTTAGACAGTCACTAGCTAACCGCGACGAACATTCGAGCGTGAATTCTAATTGCTAGTAGATTGCCCGCAAACGCTGTATGCAATCAACAATTATCCAACCCGACCCGATACTTCGATTTAATTCTATCTACCTGTGTTACTTAGTCGAGCAGTGAGAGGCACGGCATCGCTACTCTTTAACATACACAACATGCGAAACTACTCGAGTGTCAATCGGCGTATTTTAACATGCGCTTTGGATTAAGCAAAGTAGATAAATGCAAAGTAAACAGAACCAATATGCATATCAAAACTCAGATTCTCAAAGCTAAATCGTCTAACAAAATCCCCCTAAACAAATCCCAAACCGTCACCCTTACCTTAGCCGCTCATGGCGCGGTTCGTCAATCCCGCTCCAACAACGACCATGGAAGAGTTCATCTACTTATTACAATGGTGGTGGAGCTCACAAGCATGCCAACAATGGCGGAGCTCCACGGAAAATAGAGAGAAAATGGGGAAGAAGAAGACCAAAATCGTCCAAAACCGTAGAGAGATGAAGAAGATGAAGATATCAAAAAATGTGCAGAAAAATCGTCTTTTAGCTGCTGCCATCGTCGTAGCGTCGAGACGCTAGGCCAGCGTCTCGACGCTGTGCCCTAAGTTTTCCGCGCGCGCGCTCGCGATGGCGTCGCGACGCAAAGCCAGCGTCGCGACGCTGCCCCGATAAAATTCTTGCGCGCGCCTCCTCCGGAGCGTCTCGACGCCAGGGCAGCGTCGAGCTAGCGTCTCGACGCTATCACTCGACGCTTGCTCTTGGGTTTTTCCAGCGTCTCGACGCTATAGCTCGACGCTGGCTCTCGGGTTTGGGGCTGAAGCTTTGCCTCTCCAAGGCAGTTTTGGCCCGTTTCTTCACGGAACAAGCTCCCCTCTTCCCGATGCATTTCCGGGGCGCTAAAACTCTGCTTTAAGCACTCGAACATGCCCAACGGACGCACAAGCTCTTTGCCGCTTTTCTCCTACAAAAGAGATATATTTAATCAATCGGAAGCGGACTTTAGCTATAATTAGGAAGCATTTAATAGCTCCAAAATGGAGTTATCAATCATCAAAAAGTTCAGTTAAAAATAATGGGTCATCCCCATCCTCAACAATCATGCATTCATTCGGTGCTAAAGATTCAAAAGTATCTATTTGACAAAGAGAGAAGACATCATCATCATGCTCTTCTACAATGGGCAGATGCATTTCAACAACCTCTCCGCCATACTCAACAGATAAAATGCCCTTATCCACATTTATTTTAGTTTTAGCAGTTTTCATAAAGGGCCTACTGTTGCGTGCTCAATGTGTAAAGATAATTATGCAAAAGTGTAGAGAGAGCACTTAGAACATGCAAGCATACATGGTCTCACAGCAAGTAGTAAGTATATTTCATTCGTTTTTTCCACAGAGACTCATTTTTAGCTATTCGCGAAGTGTGTTTGTTAAGAAAGATGGGATGAATTTGATGGGGTAAAATTGGTTTTTAATTATCTACTTTTTGCTGAATGTATAAAGGGATATAACATAAACAAATGCAAGTTAAAACTAGACTTAAAAGGCAAGAGATGGAATTAATAAACGAGAAAGAAAACAGCTAAACAGAATGAAAATCTGGCAGAATTGCGAGGACCGCAATGTTTCCGCAATTAAACAGCAACGAACGTGTGTAAATGGGTGGATTAAGGGCTACTAATGACTATCCTATAGGCATTTTCTTACGATTCTCAAGCATTGGATCAACTCTCTATACATCAAACTCACTCTATCTCAAGTATCGTCCGATTCCATGCATTAGAGTCTTAAGTTTACTCGACTTCAAAGTAAGGACTTAAGCATCTTGTTTAAGCAGGAGTGTTTAGTTTGTACTAGGGAAACGCCTATTCCTAGGCCGTTTCCTGATTACCATGAAAGGCTAGCATGATTATATGACTCTGAACTCTTACTCCTTCCAGAGGTTAGGAGTTCTTTGGACAAAATGGATGGCCAATCGAAATTGCCCGTGGGATGAAGCTCACATACAATCAATGTTCGAGTGTTAATCTGCCTACTTGATTCACGTTTTTTAGCCTATAGTTCTGTCATTAGCATGCCCCTAAGTGACTTAGCTACTCATGGATATATAGAGAACAGAAATGGTAGATAAGATAGACATGCTTAGAAGGGAAATATGCTAAAAACAGTAAGCAAAACCCGTAGCAGAAGATGGGAAATGAGAAATGCAGAAATGAACTTTGATTACTGGAATTGTTGTTGAACAGATAGAAGCTGTAACGTGAATAGCAACAAGACAGAAAGCAACGAAATAACTAATCTAGCTACTTAGGAAAAGAACAGTACGAAGCAGAATGTAAAACAGAAGAGAAAGACAGAAAACTCGTAAAATAGTGCTTGAAGCCTCGTCGCAATCGCGTCGAATGAAGGATCAAGAAGGACAGCTCTGCGTGGATGAATCCAATCGGGAGAGAAGAAGAATCTACTCTCCTTCCTATCAGATTATCGACTCCAGCAGCTGAGCTTCGCAAAACCAACAGACGGCAAGAGAAAAACAGTGGAAATGATGGACTGCTAGACGACTTCACGCTTTCGGATGATGATCAAACCTCCGACTTTGGCCCCCTTTTATAGTAGTTTGCAGGTGCGTTTGGGCCAAGGAGAACCATCAATCTTCAACGTCGTATATCAGAATGGATGGAGGAGAAAGAACGAATCCCTGAAAATACGGAAATTAGCAGAAAAAGATCAGTCAACTTACGGTTTTCACTTGAATAATTGCGGTCACCGCAATGATTTCGCAATTCATTCGCAATGTTTATTTTTTCATTCTTTTCCTTCGGTTTTCAACCCTTTTTCTACCTATTGTACATAAGTCCTATATTAGCTACCTTCTTCTAATTCTCATATTAAAGCATAGGTTTAGGCTAAATGCTAACAAAAACACCTAAATGTGTACATCTTCTTAAGCTAAATGGGTCCTAAATAAGTCACTTTCAGAGACTTAACACACCCCCAAACTTAAGGCTTTGCTTGTCCTCAAGCATACTAAGGACTTACCTAGGCTGTTATTTTATCTTCTTTAACTACTTACCGACTCCCCTATATCCCTATCTCTAGCAGTGCTGTCCTGTGACACACTTCTAAGTTTAGAATTAACCTCTTATCAAGCTTCTTCTGACTTCACCTGCCTACTATACCTGCTGTTTCTGTTAACCCCTTACTACTGATCTAACTACTTTTATGATATCATGCTACTATCCCTAAGGTTTCAAATTCTACCAAGCTTTACTCCAGACTCAGTACATGCTTCTAGCTTAACTTTTAATGTGCCTAGGATTCCTTAGAGTCATGCCAGTCTTAGTATTAACAGTGACAGTGGTACTTTTAGAGAACAACCTAAGCCCTGGCATCACTACATTGGATATACATTCATCTCCCTAGACAAACCTAAAAGCTACAACCTTGTGCTTAGCTCATTAAGGATCAGAGTTCTTTTTTAACTAGGATATCTAAGCCACAAGATTATAACTCCTAAGCATACATTCTTCTTCCCCTATTTCTCCCTTTTTCCTTTTTTACTTAGGTGGAGTCTCTCCTTGGGTTGCCTTTTGATGCAATGCCACTTGTGGTTTACACACTTGGCACTGATTACTCAGCACTTGAGAGAGACTCCCCTCTTTATTCTATTTTTCACTTTTTTCTATTTATCACAAAAAATTTTCCTTTAAAGGAGAAGAAGAATGCTTATGTCCTAAGGAAGAGAGGAATGTTCCTAGGCCTAGGGTAGCCTCCCCCAAACTTCAACTACTCATTGTCCCCAATGAGTGTTTGAGGTGGCACACCCCCAAACTTGTCCTAGAAGCATCTAGTCTACAGTAAAACAAAGAGAATCTAAAAATCCTAGGCATAGGCAAAACATTCTAAAAGCAATTATTCCAACAGCAGAAAATTTGAACATAACAGACAGTTTTTAAGGACTTACGGTTTATGCATGCTGAGCACTATTCAGAGGCAAATTTAAACTATCAAAGCGTGTCCTATGACACTCATCCAGCATGCTTTAAGATCAGCTATATAAGGTAGTCATGCTCGCAGCAGAAGATAGAATATAACAGATCACAGCCTAACTAAACAGACAGGCCAAAACATGCAATCAGTCACAAAAATTGCGGGAACCGCAATTATTTCGCAATCCAATCCGGGCAGATTTAACATTGATTCAGGCCCCTACCATGCTTTTTCCTGTTACTCATGCATCCTAAAAATAAAACTAAACTATCCTACCTATTCAGCTAACATCAGACTAGACTAAGCAGAAGAAAAAACATAAAACTAGACATTAAAAACAGATCAAAAGTTGATCACAAAATAGCATAATATACATGATCCTATCAGAAAGCAGAAAAATTGTTTTTTTTTCTAAGGGAACAGCAATACTCCCTTTTGTGCACTTCAAACCAGCACTCAATTCTCGTCATCCTCATCTGGTTGCCTTGGTCGTGGGGGCACCCATGGAGTTAGGAGATTGGTAGGGAAGTCCGGGAAGATGCACCCCAACTGGTCTGCAACTTCCTTGTCCCTTGCCTGCGCATAGTTGGCCCATTGAGCCATTCTCCTCTGCATGTCCATTAAGCAGGCCATGGATAGGGACTGTTCAGCAGCCAGCCTATCCAACTCAAACTCCATATTCCCCTTTCTTCTCAGCCTCAGGTTCGCAGGCAGCTCCAAATGGCCTGTGTACGGCATCTGCTGCTCCAAGCGCTCGGTGGGGACTCCCGCAAGCAAACACAATTTTGTTATAGTGTTGGGGAAAAATAATGGCCCCTTACCTTTTCTGGCGCATTCAGCAATGGCAGCTGACATGATCTCCCCTACATTGACCGTGAGACCGCGCATGATGGCATAAACCAGCAGTGATCTACTCTGGTTGATTGTTGTCTCGTGGGTCACAGGGGACAACTTCCTCCTCACAAAGGCAAACCAAACAGCTGCCTTTGCTGTCAGATTGGCACTCATTAAGGTGTGCCTCCCATTGCGTGAGACAGTCCACGCTGCTTCAGGCTGGCCAATTGTGCGAATGGCCTCTTCCAGCACGGCCTCAGTCGGCTCATCAACTATCCGTGCATAATCTGTGTGCGGTTGGCCCTTGAGACCAAAGGCTTCATTGATGGCCTTGGCTGAGAAATCAACTTCCACCCCTCTGACCACAGATAGGCCATCCTCAGGGCTGAGCACATTGGCGTAAAAATCGTACACCATGCTCGTGTAGGCTGGATTAGGTGGTCTGCAGAATTCCTCCCAGCCATGGTTGATCACTCCTGCGCGCAAGAACTGCGGCAGGTCAGCGAGTCGGTCGAGGAAACCTTTCTCGTGCAACAGGTCCCTCTTCCTCAGCTTAGCACCCTTTGATTCAGCATCAGACGAAACATACCTCACTGACTGAGGTTCGTCTTCAGGGTGGAGTTTAGCCTTCCCCTTGTCTGCTGGTTTGGATGATTCGGCAGCCTCCACCTTGAGGCGTTTGAGCGAAGGCTCAGTACTCTCTTTGTCCGCCGAGGGCACCTTCTTGGCCTTCTTTTTCTTCAACTTCTTGGCCTTGCCAATCGTGGCCTTCTTCTTCTTCTTGAGTCTGGCCTTGATATTGATCTGCTGGAGGCATGCCCCCAACGTTTCTTCCATAGAATCGTCCTGCTGTGCAGGCTCGGCAGGGCTATCTTCCCTCATAGGAGAGAAGACTTCGTCTTCCCCAGCATCTCCACTGCCTTGCGTGGATTCTTGATAATCTCCATAAGGAAATTCCGGATCAGGCCGTGGGTAATTGTGCTCTGCTGATGGTGTCTGCGCAGAACTCAGTGGCGAAGATTGCAGCTCAGGGCTCTGCGCTGCTGCAGGTGTCGGATCAGAACTCTGAGGTGCCGGAGACAACTCAGGGCTCTGTGCAGGCGGTGACGACTCTGCGCTTGGCACTGGTTCAACTGGGAGAGGGCTGTGCGCAGGTGAGGCAGACGGCGACGATCCTTCTTTGGCTGACTCGTGGGATGCACGATCAGGTTCTTGACTCTCCACAGAGGGAGTCTTTGCTGTGCTTGGTTCGGCGGCCGTCTTGACACTCCACCGGCGTTTCTTGGGCGTGCCCACTGGCTCAGATGGTCCAGCAGGGATCTCAGTGACCACCCTCCACTTCTTCCTACGAATAGGAAGCTTGGGAAGAGGACCGGTGCAAACGGCACCATCGTCTGCAAGGGCGAGAAGCGCTTCCCTCGCAGCCGCTTCAGCTGCGTCATCAGCCTTCTTCTTGGGTGCGGATCTTTCAGCACGTGTGGCCACCATTGTCGAATCTTGGAGGTTTTGAGAGAAGAATCAAAGATGGAGAGAATCGCTGAATTCTTGGAGAGCAAAGAGAGAGATAATCGTAACATTCGAGCGCCTTCCAACGGATATAAAGGCAACGGATAAAATCCCAACGGCTCTTTTTGCGGATCCAGCAATTTTAGCGCAATTCCAGGGATATTATTTCATTGAAATCTCCAACTTTGCCCGTCCGTATGTTTTATTTGGCTCAACCGTTTCTTGATTTTTAAAGTGGGATTTATTCTCCTTGATCCCCTCTTTCGAATCCTTGCAAAAACAAACAAAACAAACATTAAATACGCAATTAAAATTACACCACAAAACATACAAATGATAACCGGAAAAACAGAAAAAAATAAACTAAGGCATTGGCCTTGACTAAACGAGCACAGTAACCACTCGTTCTCTCTCGTTCTCTTTGTCATGCTTCAGTCAAGAGGAAGGCCGAGAGAGTCTTCACATCTCCTTCCTCATAGTAGTGCTTCAACCTAGCACCATTGACCATAAATGGCTGGCCTTGCTGCAAGTTCTTTATCTCTATTGCACCATGAACAAAGACATTAGTAATAACAAATGGACCCGACCATCTAGACTTTAGTTTGCCTGGAAATATCTTTAAACGTGAGTTAAATAATAGGACAAGTTGGCCTTTCCTAAAGTCTTTGATCCTAAGTCTACTGTCGTGCCATATTTTGGTCTTTTCTTTATACATTTTGGCATTCTCATAGGCCATATGCCTAAGCTCATCAAGTTCATGTAGCTGCAAAGATCTCAATGTCCCCGCATCCTTTACACAGAAATTTAATTCCTTCATGGCCCAAAATGCTTTGTTTTCTAACTCGAGTGGCAAGTGGCAAGCCTTGCCATACACCAACCTATAGGGAGACATGCCTAGGGGTGTCTTATATGCTGTTCTATAAGCCCAAAGTGCATCCTCAAGCTTAAATGACCAGTCTTTCCTATTAGGTTTGACTACCTTTTCTAGGATGTTTTTTATCTCCCTATTAGAAATTTCAGCTTGACCATTCGAGTGTGGGTGATAGGGAGTAGCTACCCTATGTCTAATGTTATATTTAGCCAATACTTTCTCCATAGCCTTATTAATGAAATGTGACCCCTCATCACTAATGATAGCACGAGGAGTCCCAAATCTAGTGAAAATGTGCCTATGCAAGAAGCTAGTGACTGTTTTAGCATCATTATTAGGACATGCTTTGGCTTCGACCCACTTGGACACGTAGTCTACTGCTACTAAAATGTAAAGGTTACCTGATGATGGAGGGAATGGTCCCATGAAATCAATGCCCCACACATCAAAGAGCTCCAACTCTAAAATGTAGGTGAGGGGCATCTCATCCTTGCGACTGAGGTTACCTGTCCTTTGGCATTCGTCACAGCTGTGGGCATAGTTGTGGGCGTCCTTGAAGATTGTTGGCCAATAGTAGCCACTCTGAAATACCTTCGCAGCTGTTCTTTGACCACCAAAGTGTCCACCGTAAGGAGATGAGTGACAGTGCT
The DNA here is from genome assembly GCA_028017165.1 of Herpetospermum pedunculosum. Lineage (NCBI taxonomy): Eukaryota > Viridiplantae > Streptophyta > Magnoliopsida > Cucurbitales > Cucurbitaceae > Herpetospermum > Herpetospermum pedunculosum. Next base: position 24,839,697 of record CM051524.1, on the reverse strand, counting down.
GCAGCACAGACTTCGCCTCAGCAGCTGACACACACTTCCTCAACAACCCATCAGCACAAGTTCTGTAAAGTGTGGGGTCATCCCAGATGAATTTCCTTGCTTCATGAAGGAACCTCTTCTTCTCTTGTCCTCCCTTGAACACTGGTAATACCTGTGATGCACGGAAGTTAGCAATGTCAGCAAACCAAGGTTCCTCATCGTTATCACGATGAGCCAAAGCAAAGACATGTTCATCTATAAAAGCATCAGAAATTGCGGTCTCCGCAATTTTTTCGCAATTGTGCTGCAATCGAGAAAGGTGATCTGCAACCACGTTTTCACATCCCTTCTTGTCCCGAATGTCCAAATCAAATTCCTGCAGCAATAACACCCATCTAATCAATCTAGGCTTAACATCAGCCTTCCTCATAAGATATTTTAAAGCAGAATGGTCAGTATATACAATGGTCCTAGTGCCCACAATATAGTTTCTAAATTTTTCACAAGCAAATACTACAGCAAGCATCTCTTTCTCTGTAGTTGTATAATTACATTGAGCCTCATTCAAGGTCTTACTAGCATAATAGACAGGATGTGTGAGCTTGTCAATCTTCTGTCCTAACATGACTCCTACAGCATAGTCACTGGCGTCACATAGCATCTCAAATGGGAGATCCCAATTTGGTCCTACTATGATAGGTGCTGTGACTAGTGCTTCCTTAAGGGTTTTCCAAGCTACTACACATTCCTTAGAGAAGATGAATGGTCTATTTAGCTCTAGAAGCTCGCACAGAGGCTTGGCTATCTTAGAAAAGTCCTTAATGAACCTTCTGTAGAAGCCAGCGTGCCCTAAGAAGCTTCTAATGGCTTTGACATTCTGGGGCTCTACCAATTTCTCTATGATCTCTATTTTTGCCCTATCCACTTCTACACCTGCCCTTGACACTCTATGTCCTAAGACAATCCCTTCGTCTACCATAAAATGGCACTTTTCCCAATTTAGGACTAGGTTGGTCTCCTCACACCTAGCCAGGACTTGTCCTAGGTTTTCTAGACAGGTTTTAAATGAATCCCCAAAGACTGAGAAGTCATCCATGAATATTTCTATCATGGACTCATCCAACTCAGAGAAGATTGCCATCATGCACCTTTGGAAAGTTGTCGGTGCATTGCATAAGCCAAAAGGCATTCTGCGGAAGGCAAACGTTCCAAAAGGGCAAGTGAAGGTGGTCTTCTCTTGATCCTTAGGGTCTATAGTAATTTGATTATAGCCAGAGTACCCATCTAAAAAACAATAGTAGGCTCTACCAGCTATTCTGTCTAGCATCTGGTCAATAAACGGTATAGGGAAATGGTCTTTTTTAGTCTCTTTATTTAATTTTCTGTAATCCATACATACCCTCCAACCTGTGACAGTCCTTGTTGGAATTAGTTCGTTATTCTCATTGACTACCACAGTTATTCCCCCCTTTTTAGGTACACATTGGATGGGGCTCACCCACTGGCTACTAGCTATGGGAAAAATTACTCCTGCATCCAACCACTTGATTATTTCCTTCTTCACTACCTCTTTCATAGAGGGGTTCAACCTACGCTGGTGATCTACCCTAGGTGTGTGCTCTTCCTCTAGTATAATTTTGTGCATGCAATAAGAAGGGCTAATGCCTCGAATATCAGCAATCGTCCATGCTATAGCCTTCCTATGTTGCTTAAGTAGTAAAATTAAATCAACCTCATGCTGTTCACTTAGTTTAGAAGAAATAATTACAGGCAGCGTATCATTATCTCCTAAATATGCATATTTGAGGTGAGTAGGTAGTGGTTTCAGTTCTAACACAGGTGGATGCTCAATGGAGGGCTTTAACGGATTTATAGTTCTATCAGTTAAATCTATATTCATACATACATGTTGAGGTTTATCTACAGGCATATTCATTATGTCAGATACATTTAAGTCAGCTACATCTACTTGTACATATTCACTAGCATGCTTGGTTAACAATACATGCTCTAATTGTTCTTCCATTAGTGAGTCAACAACATCCATGCTAGCACAGGATTCAAGGTCAGAGGGATACCTTAAAGCTTTATAAACACTAAATTTTACCTCTTCATCATGAACCCTCATAGTTAACTCACCTTTTTGAACATCTATTAGTGCCCTACCTGTGGCTAGAAATGGTCTACTTAGCAGGATGGGGACCTCCTTGTCTGCCTCATAGTCCAGGACAATGAAATCTGCAAGGAAAATGAATTTGTCAACTTTAACTAGAATATCCTCAATCTTACCTTCTGGATATGCGATGGATCTGTCTGCTAGTTGTAAAGTGACTGTGGTCGGACGTGCTTCTCCCATTCCCAACTGGCGGAATAGGGACAGGGGCATGAGATTTATGCTGGCGCCCAGGTCACAAAGCGCTCTGCCCACGTGCTTGCCTCCAAGTTCTACAGGTAAGGTGAAGGAACCAGGATCCTTCTCCTTCTTGGGCAGCTTGTTCTGGAGGATGGCACTGCACTCCTCGGTGAGGTTTACTGTTTCAAACTCACCAATTATTTTTTTGTTAGTAATAATGTCCTTCAAAAACTTTACATATGAAGGCATAGACTGTAAAACCTCTACAAAAGGAATGTTAACATGCACTTGCTTAAGTATTTCTAAAAATTTATTAAAATGAACTTCCTGTTCCTGCTTCTTTTTAAGCCTTCGAGGGTATGGAGGTGGTGGCACATATGCAGGCACGTCAGGACGCCTTAAGATAGGTGGAGGCCTTGGAATTTCTTCTACGTCCTCAACAATTGGCTCTAGCCTGGCTCCTGATGTGCTAGTTGGTGGTGGACCTTGGCTTGGCAGAGACTCCAGTGGAGCACTAGACTCAGTGTTCTCTACTCTCTTTGGTGTGTCCTTTGTGTTGCTCACCAATGGTCTCCCACTCCTAAGTTCAATGGCTTGAACTTGTTCTTTGCCATCTCTCCTTGGTACCTCGGTATCAGCAGGGAGTCTACCTTGGGGCCTACTTTTAAGTTCATTGGCTAATTGGCCTATTTGGTTCTCTAGGCTCCTAAGAGTAGCTTGCTGGCTCTGAAGAGTAGCATCATTCTTAGCTATATATTCCTTGAGTAGGTTTTCTACAGAAGATCCTACAGGTTGATTGTAAGGCTTTTGGTACATTGACTGGTTATGTTGGGGAGTGAAACCAGGTGTTCCACTCGGCCTTGGTTGGTTAGGATTTTGGTTAGTGTTCTGTTGGCCACCCCATGACAGGTTAGGGTGGTTTCTCCAACCAGGGTTATAGGTGTTGGAGTAGGGGTTATTCCTAGGCTGCTGCTGACTTCCAACATAGCAGACTGAAGATGGATTCCCAGGGCAGTATTCATATGGGTGCCCTTCCCCACAGAATCCACAGATAGGTGCCTCGCCTTGACTTGGTTGGGTGCCCATTGACATAGCTGTGGCGGTATTGGCACTGGTTTGGAGATTGGCCTGAGCCATTTGCTTAACTAGGTTGGTCAGGGCATTTATTTGGGTGCTCATGGCGCTTAGAGCATCCTTGTCTTGAGCCCTAGTTGGCTCTACTGGATCGTCTGACCACCTACAGTGAGATGTTGAGATCTTCTCCAAGATCTCATAAGCTTCGTTGTAACTCTTGGACAACATGGAACCTCCAGCAGATGAATTTAAAACTTGTCTGGTGCTGGGGTTGCATCCTTTAAAGAACACTTCTATTTGGATACACCATGGAATGCCATGGTGTGGACATTTAATGAGAAGGTCTTTGAATCTTGTCCAAGCTTCGTGAAGAGACTCACTTGGAGCTTGTTTGAACTTTATGATATCATCACGAAAGGTAGAATTCCTATCAGGTGGGAAGTATCTGACTAGGAATTTTTCTGCTAAATCTGTCCAATTGCGGACAGATCCTGAGGGTAAATAATTTAACCATGTTTTGGCTTTGTCCCTCAAAGAGTAAGGGAAAAGATATAGCCTCAGGGCTTCTTGGGAAACTCCAGGGATTAGGAAGGTGTCACTAACTCCTAAGAAGTTCCTAAGGTGGTTATGGGGGTCCTCATTTTCTATTCCAAAGAATTGCCCCACAGTGGACAACATTTGGAACATCACTGGCTTTAACTCGAATGAGTTGGCAGTGATTTCAGGACGGATTATGCTGGGGTTCAGCTCCCCAGGCATAGGTACTAAATATGAGAGGATGGCGCTATCCTTGTCATTCGCTATTTCAATGGGATTGCGAGTGACAGGCACCAGGTTTTGATTTACTCCAGCCATTTCTTCTTGAGGTAATTGCAGAGGAATTGTAGTCTCTGCAATGATTGGAGGTAAAAGGGTTTGTTTAAAGAGACGTTTCTTGGCTCTATTCCTAGCTCTAAGTAATCTCTCGGGCTCAGGGTTGAACTCTAGATCACTACTTGGAGTCTCATTCATAAACTACCCTAAATGGTACCTGAAAAAGAAATGAAGATGGATCAAATTCAATGGAAAATAATTTGATGTTTCAGACTTAACAAACTTCGTTTTCACTTAAAATAAGTCCCCGGCAGCGGCGCCAAAAACTTGTTGCGTGCTCAATGTGTAAAGATAATTATGCAAAAGTGTAGAGAGAGCACTTAGAACATGCAAGCATACATGGTCTCACAGCAAGTAGTAAGTATATTTCATTCGTTTTTTCCACAGAGACTCATTTTTAGCTATTCGCGAAGTGTGTTTGTTAAGAAAGATGGGATGAATTTGATGGGGTAAAATTGGTTTTTAATTATCTACTTTTTGCTGAATGTATAAAGGGATATAACATAAACAAATGCAAGTTAAAACTAGACTTAAAAGGCAAGAGATGGAATTAATAAACGAGAAAGAAAACAGCTAAACAGAATGAAAATCTGGCAGAATTGCGAGGACCGCAATGTTTCCGCAATTAAACAGCAACGAACGTGTGTAAATGGGTGGATTAAGGGCTACTAATGACTATCCTATAGGCATTTTCTTACGATTCTCAAGCATTGGATCAACTCTCTATACATCAAACTCACTCTATCTCAAGTATCGTCCGATTCCATGCATTAGAGTCTTAAGTTTACTCGACTTCAAAGTAAGGACTTAAGCATCTTGTTTAAGCAGGAGTGTTTAGTTTGTACTAGGGAAACGCCTATTCCTAGGCCGTTTCCTGATTACCATGAAAGGCTAGCATGATTATATGACTCTGAACTCTTACTCCTTCCAGAGGTTAGGAGTTCTTTGGACAAAATGGATGGCCAATCGAAATTGCCCGTGGGATGAAGCTCACATACAATCAATGTTCGAGTGTTAATCTGCCTACTTGATTCACGTTTTTTAGCCTATAGTTCTGTCATTAGCATGCCCCTAAGTGACTTAGCTACTCATGGATATATAGAGAACAGAAATGGTAGATAAGATAGACATGCTTAGAAGGGAAATGTGCTAAAAACAGTAAGCAAAACCCGTAGCAGAAGATGGGAAATGAGAAATGCAGAAATGAACTTTGATTCTTGGAATTGTTGTTGAACAGATAGAAGCTGTAACGTGAATAGCAACAAGACAGAAAGCAACGAAATAACTAATCTAGCTACTTAGGAAAAGAACAGTACGAAGCAGAATGTAAAACAGAAGAGAAAGACAGAAAACTCGTAAAATAGTGCTTGAAGCCTCGTCGCAATCGCGTCGAATGAAGGATCAAGAAGGACAGCCCTGCGTGGATGAATCCAATCGGGAGAGAAGAAGAATCTACTCTCCTTCCTATCAGATTATCGACTCCAGCAGCTGAGCTTCGCAAAACCAACAGACGGCAAGAGAAAAACAGTGGAAATGATGGACTGCTAGACGACTTCACGCTTTCGGATGATGATCAAACCTCCGACTTTGGCCCCCTTTTATAGTAGTTTGCAGGTGCGTTTGGGCCAAGGAGAACCATCAATCTTCAACGTCGTATATCAGAATGGATGGAGGAGAAAGAACGAATCCCTGAAAATACGGAAATTAACAGAAAAAGATCAGTCAACTTACGGTTTTCACTTGAATAATTGCGGTCACCGCAATGATTTCGCAATTCATTCGCAATGTTTATTTTTTCATTCTTTTCCTTCGGTTTTCAACCCTTTTTCTACCTATTGTACATAAGTCCTATATTAGCTACCTTCTTCTAATTCTCATATTAAAGCATAGGTTTAGGCTAAATGCTAACAAAAACACCTAAATGTGTACATCTTCTTAAGCTAAATGGGTCCTAAATAAGTCACTTTCAGAGACTTAACACCTACCTAATAAGATCGAAGCATGCGGAGAGGAATAGTTTTCATCCATTTTCAGAACATAAAAGTCAACAGGAAAAATTAATTCATTAACTTGCACTAACACATTTTCTACTATTCCTAGAGGATGTACAGAAGTTCTATCAGCAAGTTGAATAATTGTTCCTGTTTTATCCATTCCTTTCAGTTTCAGTTTCTGATAAATGGAATAAGGCATAACGCTAATGGAGGCTCCTAGATCAAGCATTTCTCTTCTAATATGCATACCTCCAATCTTACAAGGGAGAGAGAACATACCTGGATCGTCGCATTTAACCGGTAAGTTCTTTGTGATCACAGCAGAGACGTTCTCACTTACCACGACGCGTCACTCTCCTTTGTCTTCCTCTGGTTGGTGCAAATTTTCCTGAGGAACTTGGCGTACCTCGGAATTTCCTTCAGGGCGTCCAACAGAGAGATGTTGATCTCTACCTTCTTCAATGTGTCCAGGAACTCGTTCTCGTAGTCCTCCTTGGGCGGTCTCGCTAACCTGCTAGGAAAATGAGCCTTAGGCACATAAACTCTAGGGCATGTAAGATCGAAATTTACCCCATGCCACCGTGGTTCGGGGTTTTCTGTCTGTGGCTCGACGTGGCCATATTCGACTTCCACCGGCGGTGTACTCGTGGGAAGATGCTTCCCACTTCTCAGAGTGATGGCACTAGCGTTCTCCACGTTCTGGTGCTCAATCACTGTCAACCTCTTACTCACTTGAATCACTACATCGCTCAGAGTTTGAAACTGCTCTCGAGTTTCCTTATGTTGTGATTCAAGCATTTCTTCCAAGGATCTACCTGAAACAGAAAGACGGGGCTGTAAGTGATCTTTCAAAGCAATAACAGCGTTACTTACCACTAGAAGTTGGGCCTTAAGCTCATCCACGTCCCTTCTCAGGCGAGTATTCTCCTTGTCTCTATCCGCACTCCACTCCAAGCTTCTAGCTACGTTGGAAATTAAAGCTCTAGCTTCGGCGGGTGTCTTATCCATAATCGAACCTCCACTGGCGGCGTTTATCATCTGCTGGCATTGGGGAAGCAAACCGTAGTAGAAACTCTGAATGAGGGAATGCTCGGTTATTTGATGATTGGGACAATCCTCGCATAACCGACCAAACCTCTCCCAGCATTCAAGGACGATTTCTTCCTTTCCATGCTCAATTTTGTGTATCTCCCTTCTGAGGGCGACGGTCTTTGACGCAGGAAAATACCTTTCTAAAAACGCCCCATTCAACTCCTTCCAAGTCGTGATGGATCCGGTCGGTAGGTAACATATCCAATCTCTCGCCTTCTCCTTCAAGGTGAAGGGAAAGGTCCTGAGATGGAGTTGATCTGCAGTGGTGTCATCGGTTCTAAATGACGAACACACCATCTGGAATGCCTTGAGGTGTCTGACGGGATCCTCATCTGTATTACCATAAAAAGAAGGTAATAAGTTAATTAGACCAGCTGTAAGTTCAAAATTACCTGCAGCTACCGGATACAATATACTCGATGTGTTCCGGCCTAGCTCAGGTGATGCAAGCTCCCTCATGGTTCTTTGATGCTCATAATTACCCCCGACCTCCATCTTGGCGCTTCTTTTGAATTTTCAAAGAATGACTACGCTCCAAAAACTCAAACAAAAACGGGTAAAATAACACAAAAGAATTAAACTGTACAAAAAAGAGTAAAGAAAATTTTTAAAACCAACAAACTAAATTTAATCAAACTAAATTAATTAATTCCCCGGCAACGGCGCCAATTTGGTAGAGGTACTTTATGTGGTACTCCAAATTCAAGCTGTCGAGGCTTGCCAAAATACAATTTATAAACCCGATGTACACCGAGCTATTTGAAGCTTAGTGGTAACGGGGTCGATCCACAGGGAAGTAAGAAATTCAATTTAACTAAGTCTAATTCGCTAATTATAAAAAGTATGCACAACTCAAATAAAAGAATTGTAATTTGGTTTGGGGGGAAGGGAGCTCCTAATATGCAACTAACGGAAAATTAAATAACAACGTGCAAAATTAAACGGTCGTGCTTAACTTCGAGAAATGGAATTGCTCGTTATGGATGTTCGGTTCATCGATACATTTTACTCGCTAGCTAATTCATGCACACAATTCATTTAGTTATCTCTAACTCAAATGACCCAAGGATTTAATTAGAAGCGTGCAATTCTAATTAAACATGGCCAATAATCTATCCAAGGTAGCGACCCCTAAATCGACTACGTGCCAGTGACGGGAACATTGCGACGGCCTAATCCTAAGACTAACCCGGTTTCTCTCTTGCCTTAAGCCTAACATGAAAACGTTAATTAATTCAGATTACCAACTGTCACTTTGGGCCGAACTAATTAGCCATGCTTAGACCCGTGCTACCTAGCGGTATAGGCAATTATACGTCCCAACCTTTAGCCCTCTATCATGCATAGGAACTAGGGCGTCACCCTAATTTAGCTACACATGCTAGATTTGATGAAGAATGTTACGTCTCCAAAAGTGACCTTTTTAGGACTTAATTAGCTTAGAAAGATGTTCACTCTTAGGTGTTTTTGATAGCATTTAGCCTAAACCTATGCTTAAATATGAAAATTAGAAGAAGGTAGCTAAATTAGGACTTATGTACAATAGGAAAGGAAAGGGTTGAAAACCGAAGGAAAAGAATGAAAAAACTGCATTGAGACAGCATTGCGAAAACATTGCGGACACCGCAATGTTTCAAGTGAAAACCGTAAGTTGACTGATCTTTTTCTGTTAATTTCCGTTATTTCAGGGATTCGTTCTTTCTCCTCCATCCATTCTGAAGTACGACGTTGAAGATTGATGGTTCTCCTTGGCCCAAATGCACCTGCAGATTACTATAAATAGGGGTCAAAGTCGAGGGTTCAAGCATCATCCGAAAGCGTAGAAGTCTTCTCGCAGTCCAACTTTTCTCCTGTTTTCCTTTGCCGTCTGCTGGTTTGCGAAGCTCAGCTGTTGGAATCGATAATCTGATAGGAAGGAGAGGAGATTCTTCTTCTCTCCCGATTGGATTCATCCAAGCAAGGCTGACCTTTCTCAACCTTCATTCGAGGCGACTGCAACGAGACATTCGAGCTGTTTTACTGCTTTTTGCTCTTCATTTCCATTTCCAGCTTTGTCTTGTCGTTGTTTCCTTTTTAGTAGCTAGATTATACTATTTCGTTGTGTTCTGTCTTCCTGTTATTTGCTTTAAAGCTGTTCTTTGTCAATCAAACAATCAAGTAATCAAATCTCAATTCTTCATTTCACAGTTTCCTGCCTTTACATTCTACTGCTTTCCCTTACTATTTTGTCTTTAAATTCCTTCTAAGCATGTTTACTTCTTCTCTTGCTTCTGTTCTGTTTACATCCATGAGTAGCTAAATCACTTAGGGGCATGCTAAGGACAACACTATAGGCTAAAAAACGTGAACTAAGCATGTAGGATAGCTCTCGAAGCATTGATTGTATGTAAGCTTCATCCCACGGGCAATTTCGATTGGCCATTCATTTTGTCCAAAGAACTCCTAACCTCTGGAAGGAGTAAGAGTTCAGAGTCATACTATCATGCTAGCCTTTCAAGGTAACCAGGAAACGACCTAGGAATAGGCGTTTCCCTAGTACAAACCATATTTTTCTGCCTTAACAAGATGCTTAAGACCTTACTTGGACATGAGTAAACTAAAGAATCTAATGCATGAAATCGGAAGATACATGAGACTAAGATAGTTTGATGCATAGAGAGTTGATCCAATGCTTGAGAATCGTGAGAAAAAGCCTATAGGATAGTCGTTAGTAGCCCTTAATTCATCACTTTACACACTTTCGCTGTTATTTAAATTGCGGTAGAATTGTTGTTTCCGCAATTCTGCTAAGTTACAATTCTGTCTAGCTGTTTTTGTCTTCATTTATTAATCTCGTCTCTTCTCATTTGAGTTTAGCTTTGACTTGCACTTGTTTATGTTGCTACCCTCGTCGTATTCAGTAGGAAATAGACAATTAAAAACCAATTCTACCCCATCAAATCCACCCCTTCTTTCTTAACTTTACACTTCATGAATAGCTTATAATAAATCTCTGTGGGAAAACGAATGAAATATACTTACTACTTGCTATAAGACCATGTATGCTTGCATGTTCTGAGTGCTCTCTCTACCTTATTGCTTATTTATTTTAACACATTGAGCACGCAACAAGTTTTTGGCGCCGCTGCCGGGGATTTATTTAATTGAAAACGAAGTTTGTTAAGTTTGAAATACCAAGTTTATTGCCTATTGAAGCTGATCTGTTTCATTTCTTTTGTAGGTACTATTGGGTTAGTTTATGAGTGAGCCTTCAAGTGGTGATCTAGAGTTCAATCCTGAGCCTGAGAGATTACTTAGGGCCAGAAATAGAGCCAAGAAACGTCTCTTTAACCAACCCTCTATACCTCAAGTAATTGCGGGAACCGCAATTCCTCCGCAATTGTCTCAAGAAGAAATGGAAGAGATAGTTCCAAATCAGGTACCTGTCATTCGCAATCCCATCGAAATAGCGAATGACAAGAATAGTGCCATCCTCTCATATTTAGTACCTATGCCTGGGGAGCTGAACCCCAGCATAATCCGTCCTGAAATCACTGCCCACTCATTCGAGTTAAAGCCAGTGATGTTCCAAATGTTGTCCACTGTGGGACAATTCTTTGGAGTGGAAAATGAGGACCCCCACAACCATCTTAGGAACTTCTTAGGAGTCAGTGATACCTTCATCATCCCTGGAGTTTCCCAAGAAGCTTTGAGGCTATACTTGTTCCCTTACTCTTTGAGGGACAAAGCCAAAACATGGTTGAACTCATTACCTTCTGGATCTGTCCGCAACTGGACAGACTTAGCAGAAAAATTCCTAGTCAAATACTTCCCACCTGATAGGAATTCTACCTTTCGTGATGACATAGTCAAATTCAAGCAAGCTGATAATGAGTCTCTTCACGAAGCTTGGACAAGGTTCAAAGATCTACTTCTTAAATGTCCACACCATGGCATCCCATGGTGTATCCAAATAGAGGTCTTTTTCAAAGGATGCAATCCCAGCACTAGACAAGTCTTAAATTCATCCGCTGGAGGTTCCATGTTGTCCAAGAGTTACAACGAGGCCTATGAGATCTTGGAGAAGATCTCAGCATCTCACTGTAGGTGGTCAGATGATCCAGTTGAGCCAACTAGAGCTCAAGACAAGGATGCTCTAAGTGCAATGAGCAGCCAAATAAATGCCCTGACCAACCTAGTTAAGCAAATGGCTCAAGCCAATCTCCAAACAAGTGTCAACACCGCCACAGCCATGTCAATGGGCACCCAACCAAGTCAAGGTGAGACACTTGTATGTGGATTCTGTGGGGAAGGGCACCTGTATGAATACTGCCCTGGGAATCCATCCTTAGTCTGCTATATTGGAAGCCAACAGCAGCCTAGGAACAACCCCTATTCCAATACTTACAATCCTGGTTGGAGGAACCACCCAAACCTGTCATGGGGTGGCCAACAGAACACTAACCAAAATCCTAACCAACCTAGACCGAGTGGAACACCTGGTTTCACTCCCCAACATAACCAATCAATGTATCAAAAATCTTACAGCCAACCTGTAGGATCTTCTGTAGAAAACTTACTCAAGGAATACATAGCCAAGAATGATGCCACATTACAGAGTCAGCAAGCCACTCTTAGGAGCCTAGAGAACCAAATAGGGCAACTAGCCAATGAACTCAAGAGTAGGCCCCAAGGTAGACTCCCTGCTGACACTGAAGTGCCAAGGAGAGATGGTAAAGAACAAGTTCAAGCAATTGAACTTAGAAGTGGTAAACCCTTGGTAAGCAACACCAAAGACACACCAAAGAGAGTAGAGAACACTGAGTCTAGTGCTCCACTGGAGTCTCTGCCAGACCAAGGTCCACCACCAACTAGCACATCAGGAGCCAGGCTAGAGCCAATTATTGAGGAGATAGAAGAAATTCCAAGACCTCCACCTATCCTAAGGCGACCTGAAGTGCCTGCATATGTGCCACCACCTCCATATCCTCGAAGGCTTAAGAAGAAGCAGGAACAGGAAGTGCATTTTAATAAATTCTTAGAAATTCTTAAGCAAGTGCATGTCAACATTCCTTTTGTAGAAGGTTTACAGTCTATGCCTTCCTATGTAAAGTTTTTGAAAGATATTATTACTAACAAAAAAATAATTGGTGAGTTTGAAACAGTAAACCTCACTGAGGAGTGCAGTGCCATCCTCCAGAACAAGCTGCCCAAGAAGGAGAAGGATCCTGGTTCCTTCACCTTACCTGTAGAACTTGGAGGCAAGCACGTGGGCAGAGCGCTTTGTGACCTGGGCGCCAGCATAAACCTCATGCCCCTATCACTATTCCGCCAGTTGGGAATAGGAGAAGCACGTCCAACCACTGTCACTTTACAACTAGCAGACAGATCCATTGCATACCCTGAAGGTAAGATTGAGGATATTCTAGTGAAAGTTGACAAATTTATTTTCCTTGCAGATTTCATCATCCTGGATTATGAAGCAGACAAGGAGGTCCCCATCCTGTTAGGCAGACCATTTCTAGCCACAGGTAGGGCACTGATAGACGTCCAAAAAGGTGAGCTCACTATGAGGGTTCATGATGAAGAGGTGAAATTTAGTGTGTATAAAGCTTTAAGGTACCTCTCTGACCTTGAATCCTGTGCTAGCATGGACGTTGTAGATTCTTTGATGGAAGAACAATTGGAGCATGTATTATTAACCAAGCATGCTAATGAATATGTAGGATTAGAATTAACTGACTTAAACATAGCTGAAATAATGGACATATCTGTAAATAACCCTCAGCATGTTTGTCTGAATATTGACTTAACTGATAGAGCCTTAAATCCTTTAAAGCCATCCATTGAGCATCCACCTGTATTAGAATTAAAACCTCTCCCCACTCACCTCAAGTATGCATATTTAGGGAATAATGAGACTTTGCCTGTAATTATTTCTTCTAAGCTAAGCGAACAGCATGAGGTTGAATTAATATTACTACTTAAGCAACATAGGAAGGCTATTGCATGGACTATTGCTGATATTAGAGGCATTAGCCCTTCTTATTGCATGCATAAGATTATACTAGAGGAAGAGCACACACCTAGAGTAGATCATCAACGTAGGCTGAATCCCTCTATGAAAGAGGTAGTTAAGAAAGAAATAATAAAATGGTTAGATGCTGGTGTGATCTTCCCCATAGCTAGTAGTCAGTGGGTGAACCCTATACAATGTGTACCTAAAAAGGGTGGGATGACTGTGGTAGTCAATGAGAACAATGAACTGATTCCAACTAGGACTGTCACAGGATGGAGAGTATGTATGGATTATAGGAAGCTAAATAAAGAGACCAAAAAAGACCATTTCCCTCTACCATTTATTGACCAAATGTTAGACAGAATAGCTGGTAGAGCCTACTACTGTTTCTTAGACGGTTTTTCAGGGTATAACCAGATCACTATAGACCCTAAGGATCAAGAGAAGACCACCTTCACTTTCCCTATTGGAACTTTTGCCTTTCGCAGAATGCCTTTTGGCTTATGCAATGCACCGGCAACTTTCCAAAGGTGCATGTTGGCAATCTTCTCTGATTTGGATGAGTCCATGATAGAGATATTCATGGATGATTTCTCAGTCTTTGGGGATTCCTTTACCAACTGTCTAGAGAATTTAGGACAAGTCCTGGCTAGATGTGAAGAGACTAACTTAGTCCTTAATTGGGAGAAGTGTCACTTCATGGTAGATGAGGGGATTGTCTTAGGTCATAGAGTGTCAAGGGCAGGTGTAGAAGTTGACAGGGCAAAGATAGAGATCATAGAGAAGTTGGTAGAGCCTCAGAATGTCAAGGCCATTAGAAGTTTCTTAGGGCATGCTGGCTTCTACAGAAGGTTCATTAAGGACTTTTCTAAGATAGCCAAGCCTCTGTGTGAGCTTCTAGAGCTAAATAGGCCATTCGTCTTCTCTAAGGAATGTTTAGTAGCTTGGCAAACCCTTAAGAAAGCACTGGTCACAGCACCTATTATAGTAGGGCCAGATTGGGATCTCCCATTTGAGATGCTATGTGATGCTAGTGACTATGCTGTAGGGGTTATGTTAGGACAGAAGATTGACAAGTTAACACACCCTGTCTATTATGCTAGCAAGACACTGAATGAGGCTCAATGTAATTATACAACTACTGAGAAAGAGATGCTTGCTGTAGTGTTTGCTTGTGAGAAATTTAGAAACTATATTGTAGGCACTAGGACAATTGTGTACACTGACCATTCTGCCTTGAAGTATCTCATGAGGAAGGCTGATGCTAAGCCTAGGTTGATTAGGTGGGTGTTATTGCTGCAGGAATTTGATCTGGACATTCGAGACAAGAAAGGATGTGAAAATGTGGTTGCGGATCACCTGTCTCGATTGCAGCACAATTGCGAAAAAATTGCGGAACCCGCAATTTCTGATGCTTTTATTGATGAACATGTCTTTGTATTGACTCATCGTGATAACGATGAGGAACCTTGGTTCGCTGACATTGCTAACTTCCTTGCATCACAGGTATTACCAGTTTTCAAGGGAGGACAAGAGAAGAAGAGGTTCCTTCATGAGGCAAGGAAATTCATCTGGGATGACCCCACACTTTACAGAACATGTGCTGACGGCTTGCTAAGGAAGTGTGTTTCAGCTGCTGAGGCGAAGTCTGTGCTGCAGCACTGTCACACAGCTCCTTATGGTGGACACTTTGGTGGCCAAAGAACAGCTGCAAAGGTATTTCAGAGTGGCTACTATTGGCCAACGATCTCCAAGGATGCCCACAACTATGCCCACAGCTGTGATGAATGCCAAAGAACAGGTAACCTCAGTCGCAAGGATGAGATGCCTCTCACCTACATCTTAGAGTTAGAGCTCTTTGATGTATGGGGCATTGACTTCATGGGACCATTTCCTCCATCCTCAGGTAACCTTTACATTTTGGTGGCAGTAGATTACGTATCCAAGTGGGTAGAGGCCATAGCATGTCCTAATAATGATGCTAAAACAGTCATAAAATTCTTGCATAGGCACATTTTTACTAGGTTTGGGACACCTCGTGCTGTCATTAGTGATGAGGGGACACACTTCATTAATAAGGCTATGGAGAGAGTGTTGGCTAAGTATAACATTAGACATAGAGTAGCCACTCCCTATCACCCACACTCGAATGGTCAGGCTGAAATTTCAAATAGAGAGATTAAGAACATCCTAGAAAAAGTGGTTAATCCTAATAGAAAGGACTGGTCATTTAAACTCGAGGATGCACTTTGGGCTTATAGAACTGCATATAAGACACCTCTAGGTATGTCTCCTTACAGACTTGTGTACGGTAAAGCTTGTCATCTTCCATTTGAGTTAGAAATTAAGGCATTTTGGGCACTAAAAAAGTTGAATTATTGCGTGACCGATGCGGGAACGTTGCGGTCTCTGCAATTACATGAGCTTGATGAGCTTAGACAAATGTCTTATGAAAATGCCAAAATGTATAAGGAAAACACCAAGATTTGGCACGATAGTAGACTTAGGATCAAGGACTTTAAGAAAGGCCAACTTGTTTTATTATTTAACTCACGATTGAGGTTGTTTCCAGGCAAACTAAAGTCCAGATGGTCAGGTCCTTTCATGATTACTAATGTGTTTGTTCATGGTGCCATCGAGATAAAGAACTTGCAGCAAGGTCAACCATTCATGGTTAATGGTGCAAGGTTGAAGCACTACTATGAGGAAGGAGATGTGAAGACTCTCTCGGCCTTCCTCTTGACTGAAGCGTGAAATTAAGAACGAGAGAGGACGAGTGATTACTGTGCTCGTCAATACGAGGCTCATGCCTTAGTTTATTTTTTGCGATTTTCCGGTTATCGTTTGAGTGTTTTGTTGTATGATTTTAATTACGTATTTGATGTTGATTTTATTTCTTTTTGTAGGGAATCAATAGAGGGAATCAAGGAGAGTAAATCCAGCTTTAAAAATCAAGAAAATATTGGGCCAAATAAAAGATACGGATGAGCAAAGATTGACATTTAGATGGAAAAAATCTCCAACGGTCACTAAAATTGCGCTGGATTTGCAGGATCCGCAAAAATATAGCCGTTGGGATTTATCCGTTTTCTTTATATCCGTTAGAAGGCGCGTTGATCTGTACGATTCTCCCATTCTCTGAACTCCAAGAAAGCTTCGATTCTCTTCATCTTTGATTCTTCTCTCCAAATCTCCAAGATTCAACAATGGTGCTAACAAGGGCCGAACGATCTGCGTCCAAGAAAACGGCCGATGACGCTGAAACGGCTGCGAGAGAAGCACTGCTTGCCTTGGCTGATGCTGAGGCTGCGCGTACCGAACGCCTGACGAAACTGCCTGTCCGCAAAAAGAAGTGGAAGGTAGTTACGGAGATACCTGCTGGACCTTCTGAATCAGCAGGCACACCCAAGAAGCGACGATGGAGTATGGCGGTGGCCGAGGAAGAAATCAAGAACAAGACTCCCTCTGTGGAGAGTCAAGAACAAAGCCAGCCATCCCACGAGTCAGCCGAGCGCAGCCTTTCATCATCACCACCAGCACAGAGCCCTGAGATCTCCTCATCACTGCCAGCGCAGAGCCCTGAGCAGCCGTCTTCACCACAGAGTTCTGCACAGACACCTACAGCAGAGCAAGGAACCACGCCGTCGCACACTTCCCCACGGCCTGACCCTGAATTCCCATATGGGGAGTACCAAGAATCAACTCAGGGCAGTGGGGAAGGTGAGGAAGAAGAGGTTTTCTCTCCGTTGAGGGAAGCCAATCCTGAGAGTCCTGCGCAGAAGGATGATTCCATGGAAGAGACGCTGGGGGCGTGCCTCCAGCAGATCACCATCGAGGCAAAGCTCAAGAAGAAGAAGAAGGCCAAGATTCTCAAGGCCAAGCGGTCCAAGAAGCTGAAAAAGAAGAAGGCCTAGAGGGCGCCTTCATCAGAAAAGGAGAGCACTGAGCCATCGCTCAAGAGACTCAAGGTTGAGGCTGCGGAGTCAGCCAAACCAGCAGACAAAGGGAAGGCCAAGCTTTACCCTGAAGATGAGCCTCAGTCAGTGAGGTATGTGTCCTCTGACGCTGAGTCCAGGGTATTGAGCTGAGAAAAAGGGAGTTGGTGCATGAGAAAGGCTTCCTCGACAGACCTGCTGACCTGCCGCAATTCTTGCGCACAGGCATTGTGAATCACAGCTGGGAGGAGTTGTGCAGGCCACCCAATCCGGCTTACACGAGTATGGTATACGACTTCTACGCCAACCTGCGAGACTCTGAGGAGGGGCTGTCTGTGGTCAGAGGGGTAGAGGTGGACTTCTCAGCAAAGGCCATCAACGAAGCCTATGGTCTGAAGGGCCAAAAACATACAGATTATGCACGGATTGTTGATGAGCCTACTGAGGCAGTCCTGGAAGAGGCCATTCGCACCATTGGCCAGCCTGAAGCTTCCTGGACCGTGTCACGCAATGGGAGGCACACTCTCATGAGTGCCAACCTCACAGCTAAGGCAGCTGTTTGGTTTTCCTTCGTGAGAAGGAAACTGTCCCCAGTGACTCATGAGACCACGATCAACCAGAGCAGATCGCTGCTGGTATATGCGATAATGAGAGGTCTCACGATCAACGTGGGAGAAGTCATTGCTGCTGCCATTGCTGAGTGCGCCAAGAAAGGTAAGGGACCACTGTTTTTCCCTAATACCATAACTAAACTCTGTTTGCTTGCAGGGGTTCCCATTGAGCGAATGGAGCAGCAGATGGCTTACACGGGCCACTTGGAGCTGCCTGCTGGCTTAAGGCTGAAGAGGAAGGGGAATATGGAGTTCGAACTGGATAGGTTGGCTGCTGATCAGTCACTGTCCATGGCTTGCATGATGGATATGCAGAAGAGGATGGCTCAATGGGCCACGTACGCGCAGGCACGGGACAAGGAAATTGCAGACCAACTTGGGTGCACCTTCCCTGACTTCCCCACGAATCTCCTGCAGCCATGGGTGCCTCCACGACCACGACAACCTGATGAGGATGAGGACATTTGAGTGCTGGTTTGAATTGCACTGAAGGGAGTATTGCTGTTCCCTTAGAAAAAAAAACAAAATCTGCTTTCTGATAGACCATGTGAATTATGCTGTTTTTAGTACAATTTTGATCTGTTTTAGTTGCTTAGTTTTATGTTTTTAAATTGCTTAGTATAGCCTGCTGCTAGCTGATTAGGTAGGATAGTTTAGGTTTCTTTTTGTTGAGCTTGAACGACTGGATAAAGCATGCTTAGGGGCCTTAGTAACTGATATATCTGCCCTGACTTGATTGCGAAATAATTGCGGTACCCGCAATTTTTATTACTGAAAGCATGTTTTGGACTGTCTGCTTACTAGGCTGTGATCTGTTTAAATTCTATCTTTTGCTGCTATCATGACTACCTTATATAGCTTATCTAAATGCATGCTGGATGAGTGTCATAGGACACCCTTTGATAGTTTAAATTAACCTCTAAATAGCTCAGCATGCATAGCTGTAAGTCCTTGCCTGTCTGTTTTTCAAATTCCTGCTGCTGTGTTATTTTCTTTTAGAATGTTCTGTCTATGCCTAGGGCTTTTAGATTCTCTTTGTTTTACCTTAGACTAGATGCTTCTAGATAGTTTGGGGGTGTGCCACCTCAGACACTCATTGGGGACAATGAGTAGTTGAAGTTTGGGGGAGGCCACCCTAGGCCTAGGAACATTCCTCTCTCCCTTAAAACATAAGCATTCTTCTTCTCCTTGACAAAAATAATGAACTGAAAAAAATAAAAAAAATGAAAAATTGAATAAGGAGGGGAGTCTCTCTTAGGTTGCTGAGTAATCAGTGCCAAGTGTGTAACCCACAAGTGGCATTGCATCAAAAGGCAACCAAAGGAAAGGCTCCACCTGAGAAAGGAAAAAAGGAAAAAGTAGGGAGGAAGAATGTATACCTAGGAGTTGCAACTTTGTGGCTTAGATGTCCTATTTAAAAAGAACTCTGATCCTCAATTAGCTAAGCACAAAGTTGTAGCTTGTAGGGTTGTTTAGGGAGATGAGTGTATATCCAATGTAGTGATGCCAGGGTTTAGGTTGTTCTCTAAAAGTATTACTGTTACCATTAATCCTAAGACTGGCATGACTCTAAGGAATCCTAGGTAGCTCATAAATATAAACTAGAAGCATGTACTGAGTCTGGGGTAAAGCTAGGTAGAATTTGAAACCTTAGGGATAGTGGCATGATATGATAAAAGCAGGTAGATCAGTTGTAGGGAGTTAATAAAAGCAGTAGGAGTTTTAGGCATGCGAAATCAGAAGAAGCTAGATGAGAGGGTAGTTTTAAGCTTAGAAGTGTGTCACAGGACAGCACTGCTATAGATGAGAATATAGGGGAGTCAGTAAGTGGTTAAAGAAGAAGAAACAGCAACCTAGGAAAGTCCTTAGAGTGCTCGAGGACAAGCAAAACCTTAAGTTTGGGGGTGTGTTACGTCTCCAAAAGTGACCTTTTTAGGACTTAATTAGCTTAGAAAGATGTTCACTCTTAGGTGTTTTTGATAGCATTTAGCCGAAACCTATGCTTAAATATGAAAATTAGAAGAAGGTAGCTAAATTAGGACTTATGTACAATAGGAAAGGAAAGGGTTGAAAACCGAAGGAAAAGAATGAAAAAACTGCATTGAGACAGCATTGCGAAAACATTGCGGACACCGCAATGTTTCAGGTGAAAACCGTAAGTTGACTAATCTTTTTCTGTTAATTTCCGTTATTTCAGGGATTCGTTCTTTCTCCTCCATCCATTCTGAAGTACGACGTTGAAGATTGATGGTTCTCCTTGGCCCAAATGCACCTGCAGATTACTATAAATAGGGGTCAAAGTCGAGGGTTCAAGCATCATCCGAAAGCGTAGAAGTCTTCTCGCAGTCCAACTTTTCTCCTGTTTTCCTTTGCCGTCTGCTGGTTTGCGAAGCTCAGCTGTTGGAATCGATAATCTGATAGGAAGGAGAGGAGATTCTTCTTCTCTCCCGATTGGATTCATCCAAGCAAGGCTGACCTTTCTCAACCTTCATTCGAGGCGACTGCAACGAGACATTTGAGCTGTTTTACTGCTTTTTGCTCTTCATTTCCATTTCCAGCTTTGTCTTGTCGTTGTTTCCTTTCTAGTAGCTAGATTATACTATTTCGTTGTGTTCTGTCTTCCTGTTATTTGCTTTAAAGCTGTTCTTTGTCAATCAAACAATCAAGTAATCAAATCTCAATTCTTCATTTCACAGTTTCCTGCCTTTACATTCTACTGCTTTCCCTTACTGTTTTGTCTTTAAATTCCTTCTAAGCATGTTTACTTCTTCTCTTGCTTCTGTTCTGTTTACATCCATGAGTAGCTAAATCACTTAGGGGCATGCTAAGAACAACACTATAGGCTAAAAAACGTGAACTAAGCATGTAGGATAGCTCTCGAAGCATTGATTGTATGTAAGCTTCATCCCACGGGCAATTTCGATTGGCCATCCATTTTGTCCAAAGAACTCCTAACCTCTGGAAGGAGTAAGAGTTCAGAGTCATACTATCATGCTAGCCTTTCAAGGTAACCAGGAAACGACCTAGGAATAGGCGTTTCCCTAGTACAAACCATATTTTTCTGCCTTAACAAGATGCTTAAGACCTTACTTGGACATGAGTAAACTAAAGAATCTAATGCATGAAATCGGAAGATACATGAGACTAAGATAGTTTGATGCATAGAGAGTTGATCCAATGCTTGAGAATCGTGAGAAAAAGCCTATAGGATAGTCGTTAGTAGCCCTTAATTCATCACTTTACACACTTTCGCTGTTATTTAAATTGCGGTAGAATTGCTGTTTCCGCAATTCTGCTAAGTTACAATTCTGTCTAGCTGTTTTTGTCTTCATTTATTAATCTCGTCTCTTCTCATTTGAGTTTAGCTTTGACTTGCACTTGTTTATGTTGCTACCCTCGTCGTATTCAGTAGGAAATAGACAATTAAAAACCAATTCTACCCCATCAAATCCACCCCTTCTTTCTTAACTTTACACTTCATGAATAGCTTATAATAAATCTCTGTGGGAAAACGAATGAAATATACTTACTACTTGCTATAAGACCATGTATGCTTGCATGTTCTGAGTGCTCTCTCTACCTTATTGCTTATTTATTTTAACACATTGAGCACGCAACAAAGAACAAACAAGAAATGCATAAACAAGCCAATTGTCTCAACATTCACAAAGGGGAAAATCTCCCCAAACATCCATAATTTACAAATCCAAACCCAAAATCAAGCACTAACCTCGGTTTAGCCTTCCATGGAGGATGAATTAATCCAATCCCCCATGGAAGAGCTTTGAATCATGCACAAAGAAGGAGAAGAAGTACAAAAATGGTGGAAAATGGTGGTAGACCCGAGAGGAGAAGCTTGGAGAAGAAGAAGAATGAAAAGTTGGCTGCAAATTTGCGTTTTCACGCTTTTTAAGCTTGGAGCGTCGAGACGCTAGGCAAGCGTCTCGACGCTGTGCCCTAAGTTGGCTGCCGCGCGCGCGGGGTAGCGTCGAGACGCGCGCGCGACGTCGAGACGCTGTCGCTCGACGCTTGCTCTCGAGTGGAATTTCAAATGTGCGCTTCAGACTTCGGGGCGTCGAGACGCTAGGCCAGCGTCGCGACGCTGTCGGCGTTGAGTGAGCGTTGAGACGCGCGCTCGACGCTGGCGCTCGTCCATCTTCGGGAATCGTCGGGGCAGCGTCGAGCTAGCGTCGAGACGCTGGGGCGCACGCGGATTTTCAATGACGGGCGCGCGGGCGCGCGCGCGTCTGGCCGTCTGGGCGCAGGCGTGCGGCGCGGGTGTGCGGCGTGCTGCGTTCGTTGGGCGCCTGAGCGCTGGGCGCCGGCGCTTGGGCGCTGCCATCTCGGGTCTTAGCCCAATTTTGGGTCGTTTTGGCTCCCGAGCTCCGTTTGGCCTATCTTTTTGACCCGAACACTTCCGAAAACCTCTTAAATGACCGTTTTAGCCCCGAAAATCATCAATGGACTTCCCGAGCTCTTCACCATGAAATCACCTACAAGGAAGCATTTTAATCAATATATGTCATGGTTTTAGCTAGAATTAGGGACATTAAGATAACTCTATTTTGGAGCTATCAGACCCTTTTCTCTGACACTGATCACAAGATTTGCAAAATTCATAACTGTCCTTAAACAGTGATGGCCAGAAAAACCCACAATCTAAAATTTTTCTCGCAGTCCTATTTTGGCCAAAGTGTCCCCCACATGCAAATTCATGGCAAAATGTAAGGATGGACCTATGCTCAGACTTAGGGACACACTTCCTAATTACTTGGTCAGCGCAAAATTTCCATAAAACGGGCTCTTCCCAAACGTAAGTTTTGGCTTCGCTTTTCAGCTTAGCTCTTTGGTTATATGAAAAGTCGAATGGGAACGTACCTGTGACCAAATAATTGACAATGTCGGCGTGCCATGGTGTCTCCACACTTACCTGGAAGAGAACTTCATCAGGGAACTCATCATTCAGAGGCAAGTCATCCTCATTACGCACAATGCGGCTCAAGTGGTCAGCAACGGTATTTTCTGATCCTTTTCTGTCCTGGACCGAGACGTCGAACTCCTGGAGTAGTAATACCCACCTGAGCAGTCTAGGCTTCGAGTCCTTCTTGTTTATCAAATAACGAACTGCTGCATGATCAGAAAAAACAATTACTTTAGATCCAAGAATATAGGGCCGAAATTTATCAAGAGCGAAAACAATGGAAAGCAGCTCCTTCTCTGTTGTTGTGTAACCGATTTGCGCGGAGTTGAGCATTCTGGAGGCATAATAAATCACATGGCTCTTCTTGTCTATCCTCTGGCCCAACACAGCGCCCACGGCATAATTGCTTGCGTCGCACATGATCTCGAAAGGAGTCCCCCAATGCGGTGGATGAATGATGGGTGCGTTGGTCAAACACTTCTTCAGAACATCGAAAGCGAGCTTGCACTGCTTGTCAAAGCAGAATGGGACATCCTTTTTCAGCAAGCTTGTCATCGGAGTCACTATCTTCGAGAAGTCCTTAATGAACCTGCGGTAAAAACCTGCGTGACCAAGAAAAGAACGCACTTCCCGAAGGTTCGTGGGGTAAGGTAAATCAGATATGACATCGATTTTTGCTTTATCAACCTCTATCCCCTTAGCCGACACAACGTGACCCAATACTATGCCCTGACTGGCCATGAAATGACACTTTTCAAAATTTAAAACAAGATTAGTTTCCATGCATCTTTCCATGACTCTAGACAAGTTAAACAGGCAATCCTCAAATGAACTTCCATACACAGTGAAATCATCCATAAAGACTTCGATGCATTTTTCTACGAATTCAGTAAATATGCTCATCATGCATCGCTGAAAAGTCCCTGGAGCATTACAAAGACCAAAGGGCATTCTCCTATATGCGTAATTTCCGAATGGACAGGTAAAAGTAGTCTTTTCTTGGTCTTCCTAGGCTATGGGAATTTGATAAAACCCAGAAAAACCATCTAGAAAACAGAAGAACGACTTCCCAGCTAAACGCTCCACCATTTGATCTATGAAGGGAATCGGAAAATGGTCCTTCTTAGTCACATCATTCAGTTTTCTAAAATCTATACACATCCTCCACCCATTTTGCACTCTCTTAGGTACTAACTCCCCTTTATCATTCCTAATAACGGTTATGCTCGTCTTTTTAGGTACAACATGAATAGGGCTAACCCATTGGCTATCAGAAATGGGAAAGATAATACCTGCATCCAGGAGTTTGAGTATCTCAGACAACACTACCTCTTTCATTGCTGGGTTCAGTCTCCGCTGAGGCTCTCGGGATGGCTTTGCTCCCTCATCCAGCCGAATCTTGTGCATGCACAACACTGGACTAAACCCGTGCAAGTCTGCCAATGTCCATCCTATGGCTCTTTTGTTCTTTTTCAAGACCTCAACCAACTCACCTTCTTGATCCGATGTAAGCTCCTTGGAGATAATTACCGGGAGTGTCTCCATCTCACCCAAGTATACGTACTTGAGATGACCCGGCAACTCCTTTAGTTCCAACTTGGGAGCCTGCAAAAGAGATGGTAATATTTTAGTTGGCTTTTCACATGTCTCTAAAGCAAAAGTAGTTTGTTCAGATGAGTCAGACAATATGGGAACACTACTTTCACTCTCTCCAACAATTTCAGTAAAAACGAGTGGGTCATCCCCATCAACAACAGTCATGCATTCTTCTTGTTCTAAAGTATCTATGAGATCGGTCTTACAGACAGAATGCACATCAGCATGTTGTTTCATGGCATCAAATACATTAAATTCGAACACATCCCCTTCATATTCAACAGACAAGGTACCATCATGCACATTAATTTTTGTCTTAGTGGTTTTCATGAATGGTCTCCCTAGTAAAACTGAAGTAGTGGGTGATGCGTTTTCTTCCATATTTATCACATAAATATCAGCAGGGAAGATCAAATCCTTAACTTTAACCAACACATCCTCAATCACCCCTAGAGGATGAATAGAAGACCTATTAGCTAACTGGATAATTAAACTAGTTTCCTGCATACCTTCTAAATCGAGACTCTTGTAGACTGAGTATGGCATAACATTAATTGAAGCTCCTAAGTCTAGCATGGCGTGCTCGATTTCTCAATCTCCTATAGTACATGGCAAGAGGAACATACCTGGGTCCTGGCATTTGCTTGGAATACCTTGGGTTATCAGGGCAGAAACATTCTTGCTTACCACGACTCTCTCAGCACCTTTGGTCTTCCTCTTCATGGTGCACATCTCCTTTAAAAATTTAGCGTACCTTGGGATTTGCTGAATTGCATCAAGAAACGACATATTGATCCCAACCTTTCTCAACGTCTCAAGAACATCCGCGTCGTCGACCTCCTTAGGTGGCCTCGCCAACCTACTAGGAAAAGGAGCAACGGGAGTGTAAGACTTCATAGAAATATAAGGAGAAGCTACAACTGTTTCAGAGGGTGTTTGAGAACACTTATCTGGAGATATCTCTGAATCTTTGTTAGAACTCTTGGGAGTGGTTTGAGATGGCACTTCTTTACCATTTCTGAGATTTATCGCGCTAACGCTTTCCGCATTGGATTCTATCTTGCTCATTCTTTCCTTCACCTCAGTTAACCCATCTCTTAGCGATTGCATCTCTGACCTGGTCTCATCTCTTAGAGATCGCATCTGCGAATTGGTCTCATTGCTAGATTCCATAAGTGACTTGAACATGCTGTTACGTCTCCAAAAGTGACCTTTTTAGGACTTATTTATCTTAGAAAGATGTATACTCTTAGGTGTTTTTGTTAGGATTTAGCTTAAACCTATGCTTATATGTGAGAATTAGAAGAAGGAAGCTAAATTAGGACTTGTGTGCAAAAGGAAAGAAAAGGAATGAAAAAGGAAGTTAAAAGAATGAAAAATGTGCATTGCGGAAGCATTGCGGAAACATTGCTAAAACCGCAATGTTTTAAGTGAAATCCGTAAGTTGGCTAACCTTTTTCTGTTGTAATCCGATATTTCAGGGATTCGTTCTTTCTCCTCCATCCATTTTGAAGTACGACGTTGAGGATGGATGGTTCTTCTTGGCCCAATCGCACCTGCAGAACACTATAAAAGGAGGTCAAAGAGGAAGGTTTAATCATCATCCGAAAGCGTAAAAGTCTCTTCGCAGCGCAGTCTTTTCCCATTCATTCTCTTCTCCGTCTGTTGGTTTGAGAGGTTCAGCTGTTGGAGTCGACAATCTGATAGGAAGGAGAGAAGATTCATCTTCATCTTCTCTCCTGATTGGATTCATCCAAGCAAGGCTTACCTTTCTCTCCCTTCAGCCGAGGCGTTTGCGACGAGGCGTTCAAGCTCACTTTACTTGCTTTCTGTCTTTACTTTACATTTCCAGCACTGTTTTGTTGTTATTTCTTTTCCATTAGTTACTCCATTCCATTTCGTT
Organism: Herpetospermum pedunculosum; assembly: GCA_028017165.1. Taxonomy (NCBI): domain Eukaryota; kingdom Viridiplantae; phylum Streptophyta; class Magnoliopsida; order Cucurbitales; family Cucurbitaceae; genus Herpetospermum; species Herpetospermum pedunculosum. Next base: position 24,813,368 of record CM051524.1, on the reverse strand, counting down.
GCTTTCTGTCTTTATGTTAGTAACTCTAAGTCTTCATCTGTTCATTCAAACAATTGAGTAATCAAAGCACAATTCATCATTTCGCACTTTCTCTCATTTCGTTTCTGCCTACTGTTTTGCCTCATTGTTTTGTCTTCAATCTTCTTCTAAGCATGTCCACCTCATCTATTAATTTTGTTATCTTTACATCCATGAGTAACTAAGTCACATAGGGGCATGCTAATGACAATACTATAGGATAAAACACGTGAACCAAGCATGTAGGATAGCTCTCGAATGCATTGATTGTATGTAAGCTTCATCCCACGGGCAATTTCGATTGGCCATCCATTTTGTCCAAAGAACTCCTAACCTCTGGAAGGAGTAAGAGTTCAGAGTCATACTCTCATGCTAGCCTCTCAAGGTAACCAGAAAACGACCTAGGAATAGGCGTTTTCCTAGTACAAATCATAACTTACTGCTTTAACAAGATGCTTAAGACCTTACTTGGACATGAGTAAACTAAAGAATCTAATGCATGAAATCGGAAGATACATGAGAATGAGTTAGTTTGATGCATAGTGAGTTGATCCAATGCTTGAGAATCGTGTTAAAATGCCTATAGAGGAGTCGTTAGTAGCCCTTGTTTCTCCATTTTACACACTTTCGCTGTTAGTAACATTGCGGAAAAATTGCTGTTCTCGCAATTCTATTAAGTTCAAAATTCTGCTTAGCCATTTTCCTCTTCGTTTATTATTCTCTTCTCTTTAAATTTGAGTTCATCATTGACTTGCACTTGTTCATGTTGCTATCCTTTATATATTCATTAGTAATTAGGCTATTAAAAACCAAATTTACCCCATCAAATCCACCCATTCTTGCTTAACAACACACTTCGCGAGTAACTAATAATAAGTCTCTGTGGGAAAACGAATGAAAAAATATTTACTACTTGCCACAAGATCATGTATGCTTGCATGTTCTAAGTGCTCTCTCATTACATATTTATTTTAACATTGAGCACGCAACAAGTTTTTGGCGCCGCTGCCGGGGACTTAGTTTAGCGAAAACGAAGTTTGTTAAGTTTGAAACACATTGGTATTGATCTTTTTCTCATTTCTTGTGCAGGTACCATTGGGTTAGTTTATGAATGAGCATTCACGTAGTGATCTAGAGTTCAATCCTGAGCCTGGGAGATTATTTAGGGCCAGAAATAGAGCCAAGAAACGTCTCTTTAACCAACCCTCTATACCTCCAACAATTGCTGAAACCGCAGAGTCTCCGCAATTCTATCAAGAAGAAATGGACAGACCAATCCCAAATCCGGTACCTACCACTCGCAATCCCATCGAAATAGCGAATGATAAGGATCGTGCCATTCTTTCCAACCTAGTACCTATGCCTGGGGAGCTAAACCCAAGCATAATCCGCCCTGAGATTACTGCCAACTCATTCGAGTTAAAGCCAGTAATGTTCCAAATGTTGTCCACTGTGGGCCAATTCTTTGGAGTAGAAAATGAGGATCCCCACAACCATCTTAGAAACTTCCTAGGAGTTAGTGATACCTTTATCATCCCTGGAGTTTCCCAAGAAGCCTTGAGGCTCTACCTCTTCCCTTACTAATTAAGGGACAAAGCAAAGACGTGGTTAAACTCATTACCCTCTGGATCAGTCCTCAATTGGACAGACTTGGCGGAGAAATTCCTAGTGAAATACTTCCCACCTGATAGGAATTCTACCTTTCGTGATGACATAATAAATTTTAAACAAGCTGAAAATGAGTCTCTTCACGAAGCTTGGACAAGGTTTAAGGACCTTCTGCTTAAATGTCCACACCATGGTATTCCATGGTGTATCCAAATAGAGGTCTTTTTCAAAGGATGCAACCCCAGCACCAGACAAGTGTTAAATTCATCTGCTGGAGGTTCCATGCTATCCAAGAGTTATAACGAAGCCTATGAGATCTTGGAGAAGATCTCAGCATCTCACTGTAGGTGGTCAGATGATCCAATCGAGCCAAGTAGAGCTCAAAATAAGGACGCACTCAATGCCATGAGTAGCCAAATAAGCGCCCTGACCAACCTAGTCAAACAAATGGCTCAAGCCAATCTCCAAACTAGTGTCAACACCGCCACAGCCATGTCAATGGGCACACAACCAAGTCAAGGTGAGACACCTATCTGTGGATTCTGTGGGGAAGGGCACCTGTATGAATACTGCCCTGGGAATCCAGCCTCAGTCTGCTATGTTGGAAGCCAACAGCAGCCTAGGAACAACCCCTATTCCAATACTTACAATCCTGGTTGGAGGAACCACCCAAAACTTTCATGGGGTGGCCAACAAAATGCTAACCAAGCTCCTAACCAACCAAGACCGAGTGGAACACCTGGTTTCACTCCCCAACATAACCAATCCATGTATCAAAAACCATACAACCAACCAGTAGGGTCATCTGTAGAAAATCTACTCAAAGAGTACATCGCCAAGAATGATGCTACTCTACAAAGCCAGCAAGCTACCCTCAGGAGCCTAGAGAACCAAATAGGGCAACTAGCCAATGAACTCAAAAGTAGGCCCCAAGGTAGACTACCTGCTGACACTGAGGTGCCAAGGAGAGATGGAAAAGAACAAGTTCAAGCAATTGAACTTAGAAGTGGAAGACCGTTGGTGAGCAACATAAAAGAAACCCCAAAGAGAGTAGAGAACAAAGAGTCTAATGCTCCACTGGAATCTCTGCCAAACCATGGTCAACCATCACCAAGCACATCAGGAGCAAGGCTGGAGCCCATCATAGAAGAGATAGAAGAAATTCCAAGGCCTCCACCTATCCTGAGGCGACCTGAAGTGCCTGCATATGTGCCACCACCTCCATTTCCTCGAAGGCTCAAGAAAAAACAAGAACAGGAAGTGCACTTTAATAAATTCTTAGAAATTCTTAAACAAGTGCATGTGAATATTCCTTTTGTAGAAGTTCTACAGTCTATGCCCTCTTATGTAAAGTTTTTAAAAGATATAATCACTAACAAAAAAATTATTGGTGAATTTGAAACAGTGAATCTCACTGAGGAGTGCAGTGCCATACTCCAGAACAAGCTACCCAAGAAGGAGAAGGATCCTGGTTCCTTCACCTTACCAGTAGAGCTAGGAGGCAAGCACGTGGGCAGAGCTCTTTGTGACCTGGGAGCCAGCATAAACCTCATGCCCCTATCACTATTCCGCCAGCTAGGAATAGGGGAAGCACGTCCAACCACTGCCATTTTACAACTTGCAGACAGATCCATAGCATACCCTGAGGGTAAGATTGAGGATATTCTTGTAAAGGTTGACAAGTTTATTTTCCTTGCAGATTTCATCATCCTGGATTATGAAGCAGACAAGGAGGTCCCCATCCTATTAGGCAGACCATTTCTAGCCACAGGTAGGGCCCTGATAGATGTCCAGAAAGGTGAGCTCACCATGAGGGTTCATGATGAGGAGGTTAAATTTAGTGTTTATAAAGCCTTAAGGTACCCCTCTGACTCTGAATCTTGTGCTAGCATGGACATTGTAGATTCACTGATGGAAGAACAGCTCGAGCATGAATTATTAACTAAGCATGCTAATGAATATGTACAATTAGATTTAACTGATTTAAATGTTTCTGAGATAATGGATATACCTGTAGATAAAATACAGCATGTTTGTATGAATAAAGACCTAACTGACAGATCCCTGAATCCATTAAAGCCATCCATTGAGCATCCACCTGTCTTAGAATTGAAACCCTTACCCACTCACCTCAAATATGCATATCTAGGAAGTAATGATACTCTGCCTGTGATTATTTCTTCTAAATTGAGTGAAAAGCATGAGGTTGAACTGATATTATTACTTAAGCAGCATAAAAAGGCTATTGCATGGACTATTGCTGACATTAGAGGCATTAGCCCTTCTTACTGCATGCATAAGATTATACTAGAGGAAGAACATACACCCCGAGTAGATCACCAACGTAGATTGAACCCCTCTATGAAAGAGGTAGTAAAGAAAGAAATCATAAACTGGTTAGATGCAGGTGTAATCTTCCCTATAGCTAGTAGTCAGTGGGTGAGTCCTATACAATGTGTACCTAAGAAGGGGGGGATGACTGTAGTAGTAAATGAGAGCAATGAACTGATTCCAACTAGAACTATTACAGGATGGAGAGTTTGCATGGATTATAGGAAGTTGAATAAGGAAACAAAGAAAGATCACTTCCCTCTACCATTCATTGACCAAATGTTAGATAGGATAGCTGGTAGAGCCTACTACTGTTTTCTAGATGGTTATTCTGGATATAACCAAATCACTATAGACCCCAAGGACCAAGAGAAGACCACCTTCACTTGCCCTTTTGGAACCTTTGCCTTCCGCAGAATGCCTTTTGGCTTATGCAATGCACTGGCAACATTCCAAAGGTGCATGTTGGCAATCTTCTCTGACTTAGATGAATCCATGATAGAGATATTTATGGATGACTTCTCAGTATTTGGTGATTCATTTACAAACTGTTTAGAGAACTTAGGACAAGTCCTGGCTAGGTGTGAGGAGACTAACCTAGTCCTTAATTGGGAAAAGTGCCACTTCATGGTGGAAGAAGGGATAGTCCTAGGTCATAGAGTGTCTAGAGCAGGAGTGGAGGTCGATAGGGCCAAGATTGAAATAATAGAGAAGTTGGTGGAACCTCAGAATGTGAAAGCCATTAGAAGTTTCTTAGGACACGCAGGATTCTATAGAAGGTTGTTCATTAAGAATTTTTCTAAGATCTACAAGCCCTTGTGTGAGCTTCTAGAGTTGAACAAACCATTCATCTTCTCTAAAGAATGTTTAATAGCCTGGAAAACCCTTAAGGAAGCACTAGTCAAAGCACCTATTATAGTAGGGCCAAATTGGGATCTTCCCTTTGAGATGTTATGTGATGCAAGTGACTATGCTGTAGGGGTTATGCTAGGACAAAAGATTGACAAGCTAACACACCCTGTATACTATGCTAGTAAGACACTTAATGAGGCACAATGTAATTACACAACCACTGAGAAGGAGATGCTAGCTGTAGTGTTTGCCTGTGAGAAGTTTAGGAATTACATTGTAGGCACTAGAACAATCGTGTATACAGATCACTCTGCACTAAAGTACCTTATGAGGAAAGCTGATGCTAAGCCTAGGTTGATTAGATGGGTATTGCTGCTGCAAGAGTTTGATCTGGACATTAGAGATAAGAAATGATGTGAAAATGTGGTTGCGGATCATCTTTCCATATTGCAACATAATTGCGATAACATTGCGGAAACCGCAATTTCTGATGCTTTTATCGATGAGCATGTCTTTGTATTAGCACATCGTGATAACGATGAGGAACCTTGGTTTGCTGACATTGATAACTTCCTTGCATCGCAGGTACTACCAACTTTCAAGGGAAGCCAAGAGAAGAAGAGGTTCCTGCATGAAGCTAGGAAGTTCATATGGGATGATCCTACACTTTACAAGACATGTGCAGATGGTTTGCTGAGGAAATGTGTGTCAGCTGCTGAGGCGAAGTCTGTGCTGCAGCACTGCCATACAGCCCCCTATGGTGGACACTTTGGTGGCCAAAGAACAGCTGCAAAGGTGTTCCAGAGAGGCTACTATTGGCCCACAATCTTCAAGGATGCCCACGAATACGCCCACAGCTGTGATGAATGCCAGAGAACAGGTAACCTTAGTCGAAAGGATGAGATGCCTCTCACTTACATCTTAGAGTTGGAGCTCTTTGATGTGTGGGGCATTGACTTCATGGGGCCATTTCCCCCATCATCAGGTAACCTTTACATACTTGTAGCTGTAGACTATGTATCTAAATGGGTAGAAGCCATAGCATGTCCAAATAATGATGCCAAAACAGTCATTAAGTTCCTTCATAGAGCTATGGAGAGAGTGTTGGCTAAATACAATGTTAGACATAGAGTAGCCACCCCTTATCACCCACATTCGAATGGCCAAGCTGAAATATCCAATAGGGAGATTAAAAACATACTCGAAAAAGTGGTCAAACCCAATAGAAAAGATTGGTCGTTTAAACTCGAGGATGCACTTTGGGCATATAGAACTGCATATAAGACACCCCTAGGTATGTCTCCTTATAGACTTGTGTATGGCAAAGCATGTCACTTACCATTCGAATTAGAAATTAAAGCATTTTGGGCCTTGAAAGAACTAAATTATTGCGTGACTGTTGCGTGCTCAATGTGTAAAGATAATTATGCAAAAGGGTAGAGAGAGCACTTAGAACATGCAAGCATACATGGTCTCACAGCAAGTAGTAAGTATATTTCATTCGTTTTTTCCACAGAGACTCATTTTAGCTATTCGCGAAGTGTATTTGTTAAGAAAGATGGGGTGGATTTGATGGGGTAAAATTGGTTTTTAATTATCTAAGTTTTGCTGAATGTATAAAGGAATATAACATAAACAAATGCAAGTTGAAACTAGACGCAAAAGACAAGAGATGGAATTAATAAACGAAGAAGAAAACAGCTAAACAGAATGGTAAAATGGCAGAATTGCGAGGACCGCAATGTTACCGCAATTAATTGACAGCGAAAGTGTGTAAATGGGTGAATTAAGGGCTACTAATGACTATCCTATAGGCACTTTATTACGATTCTCAAGCTTTGGATCAACTCTCTATACATCAAACTCACTCTATCTCAAGTATCGTCCGATTCCATGCATTAGAGTCTTAAGTTTACTCGACTTCAAAGTAAGGTCTTAAGCATCTTGTTAAAACAGGAGTGTTTAGTTTGTACTAGGGAAACGCCTATTCCTAGGCCGTTTCCTGATTACCCTGAAAGGCTAGCATGATTATATGACTCTGAACTCTTACTCCTTCCAGAGGTTAGGAGTTCTTTGGACAAAATGGATGGCCAATCGAAATTGCCCGTGGGATGAAGCTCACATACAATCAATGTTCGAGTGTTAATCTGCCTACTTGATTCACGTTTTTTTAGCCTATAGTTCTGTCATTAGCATGCCCCTAAGTGACTTAGCTACTCATGGATATATAGAGAATAGAAATGGTAGATAAGATAGACATGCTTAGAAGGGAAATGTGCTAAAAACAGTAAGCAAAACCCGTAGCAGAAGATAGGAAATGAGAAATGCAGAAATGAACTTTAATTACTGAAATTGTTTGTTGAACAGACAAAAGCGGTAAAGTAAATAGCAACAAGACAGAAAGCAACGAACTAACTAATCTAGCTACTTAGGAAAAGAACAGCACGAAGCAGAATGTAAAACAGAAGAGAAAGACAGAAAAACAGTAAAGAGTTGCTGGAAAGCTTCGTGGCAGTCGCCTCGAATGAAGGGGATGAAAGATCAGCCTTGCTTGGATGAATCCAATCGAGAGAGAAGAAGAATCTTCTCTCCTTCCTATCAGATTATCGATTCCAACAGCTGAGACTCTCACTCCAACAGACGGCAAAGGAAAACAGATTGAAATGGTGGACTGCGAGAAGACTTCTGCGCTTCGAGTGATGACTGAACCTCCGACTTTGACCCCCTTTTATAGTAGTTTGCAGGTGCGTTTGGGCCAAGGAAAACCATCAATCTTCAACGTCATATATCAGAATGGATGGAGGAGAAAGAACGAATCCCTGAAAAGTCGGATCTAAACAGAAAAAGATCAGCCAACTTACGGTTTTAACTTGAATAATTGCGGTCACCGCAATGTTTTCGCAATTCATTTGCAATGCTCATTTTTTCATTCTTTTCCTTCGGTTTTCAACCCTTTTTCTACCTATTGTGCATAAGTCCTAAATTAGCTACCTTCTTCTAATTCTCATATTAAAGCATAGGTTTAGGCTAAATGCTATGAAAAACACCTAAAAGTGTACATCTTCCTAAGCTAAATGGGTCCTAAATAAGTCACTTTCAGAGACTTAACACACCCCCAAACTTAAGGCTTTGCTTGTCCTCAAGCATACTAAGGACTTACCTAGGCTATTATTTTATCTTCTTTAACTACTTACCGACTCCCCTATATCCCTATCTCTAGCAGTGGTGTCCTGTGACACACTTCTAAGTTTAGAACTAACCTCTTATCAAGCTTCTTCTGACTTCACCTGCCTACTATACCTGCTGTTTTTGTTAACCCCCTACTACTGATCTAACTACTTTTATGATATCATGCCACTATCCCTAAGGTTTCAAATTCTACCAAGCTTTACTCCAGACTCAGTACATGCTTCTAGCTTATTTTTAATGTGTCTAGGATTCCTTAGAGTCATGCCAGTCTTAGTATTAACAGTGACAGTGGTACTTTTAGAGAACAACCTAAGCCCTAGCATCACTACATTGGATATACATTCATCTCCCTAGACAAACCTAAAAGCTACAACCTTGTGCTTAGCTCATTGAGGATCAGATTTCTTTTTTTTTTTTTAAATAGGACATCTAAGCCACAAGATTATAACTCCCAAGCATACATTCTTCTTCCCTATTTCTCCCTTTTTCCTTTTTTACTTAGGTGGAGTCTCTCCTTGGGTTGCCTTTTGATGCAATGCCACTTGTGGTTTACACACTTGGCACTGATTACTCAGCAACTTGAGAGAGACTCCCCTCTTTATTCTATTTCTCATTTTTTTTCAGTTCATCATTTTTTGTAAAGGAGAAGAAGAATGCTTATGTTTCTAAGGGAGAGAGGAATGTTCCTAGGCCTAGGGTGGCCTCCCCCAAACTTCAACTACTCATTGTCCCCAATGAGTGTCTGAGGTGGCACACCCCCAAACTTGTCCTAGAAGCATCTAGTCTAAAGTAAAACAAAGAGAATCTAAAAATCCTAGGCATAGGCAAAACATTCTAAAAGCAACTATTCCAGCAGCAGAAAATTTGAAAAAACAGAAAGTCTTAAGGACTTATGGTTTATGCATGCTGAGCACTATTCAGAGGCAAATTTAAACTATCAAAGGGTGTCCTATGACACTCATCCAGCATGCTTCAAGATCAGCTATATAAGGTAGTCATGCTAGCAGCAAAAGATAGAATTTAACAGATCACAGCCTAACTAAACAGACAGTCCAAAGCATGCAATCAGTCACAAAAATTGCGGGAACCGCAATTATTTCGCAATTTAATCCGGGCAGATATAACATTGATTCAGGCCCCTAGCATGCTTTTTCCTGTAACTCATGCATCCTAAAAATAAAACTAAACTATCCTACCTATTCAGCTAACATCAGACTAGACTAAGCAAAAGGAAAAACATAAAACTAAACATTAAAAACAGATCAAAAGTTGAACACAAAACAGCATAATTCACAATATCCTATCAGAAAGCAGAAAAATTGTCTTTTGTTTCTTAAGGGAACAGCAATACTCCCTTTAGTGCACTTCAAACCAGCACTCAATTCTCATCATCCTCATCTGGTTGCCTTGGTCGTGGGGGCACCCATGGAGTTAGGAGATTGGTAGGGAAGTCCGGGAAGATGCACCCCAACTGGTCTGCAACTTCCTTGTCCCTTGCCTGCGCATAGTTGGCCCATTGAGCCATTCTCCTCTGCATGTCCATTAAGCAGGCCATGGATAGGGACTGTTCAGCAGCCAGCCTATCCAACTCAAACTCCATATTCCCCTTTCTTCTCAGCCTCAGGTTCGCAGGCAGCTCCAAATGGCCTGTGTACGGCATCTGCTGCTCCAAGCGCTCGGTGGTGACTCCTGCAAGCAAACACAATTTTGTTATAGTGTTGGGAAAAAATAATGGCCCCTTACCTTTCCTGGCGCATTCAGCAATGGCAGCTGACATGATCTCCCCTACATTGACCGTGAGACCGCGCATGATGGCATAAACCAGCAGTGATCTACTCTGGTTGATTGTTGTCTCGTGGGTCACAGGGGACAACTTCCTCCTCACAAAGGCAAACCAAACAGCTGCCTTTGCTGTCAGATTGGCACTCATTAAGGTGTGCCTCCCATTGCGTGAGACAGTCCACGCTGCTTCAGGCTGGCCAATTGTGCGAATGGCCTCTTCCAGCACGGCCTCAGTCGGCTCATCAACTATCCGTGCATAATCTGTGTGCGTTTGGCCCTTGAGACCAAAGGCTTCATTGATGGCCTTGGCTGAGAAATCAACTTCCACCCCTCTGACCACAGATAGGCCATCCTCAGGGCTGAGCACATTGGCGTAGAAATCGTACACCATGCTCGTGTAGGCTGGATTAGGCGGTCTGCAGAATTCCTCCCAGCCATGGTTGATCACTCCTGCGCGCAAGAACTGCGGCAGGTCAGCGAGTCGGTCGAGGAAACCTTTCTCGTGCAACAGGTCTCTCTTCCTTAGCTTAGCCCCCCTGGATTCAGCATCAGACGAAACATACCTCACCGACTGAGGTTCGTCTTCAGGGTAGAGTTTAGCCTTCCCCTTGTCTGCTGGTTTGGATGATGCAGCAGCCTCCACCTTGAGGCGTTTGAGCGAAGGCTCAGTACTCTCTTTGTCCGCCGAGGGCACCTTCTTGGCCTTCTTTTTCTTCAACTTCTTGGCCTTGCCAATCGTGGCCTTCTTCTTCTTCTTGAGTCTGGCCTTGATATTGATCTGCTGGAGGCATGCCCCCAACGTTTCTTCCATAGAATCGTCCTGCTGTGCAGGCTCGGCAGGGCTATCTTCCCTCATAGGAGAGAAGACTTCGTCTTCCCCAGCATCTCCACTGCCTTGCGTGGACTCTTGATAATCTCCATAAGGAAATTCCGGATCAGGCCGTGTTGAATTATGTCCTGCTGCAGGTGTCGGATCAGAACTCTGAGGTGTTGGAGACAACTCAGGGCTCTGTGCAGGCGGTGACGACTCTGCGCTTGGCACTGGTTCAGCTGGGAGAGGGCTGCGCGCAGGTGAGGCAGACGGCGACGAACCTTCTTTGGCTGACTCGTGGGATGCACGATCAGTTTCTTGACTCTCCACAGAGGGAGTCCTTGCGGTGCTTGGTTCGGCGGCTGTCTTGACACTCCACCGGCGTTTCTTGGGCGTGCCCACTGGCTCAGATGGTCCAGCAGGGATCTCAGTGACCACCCTCCACTTCTTCCTACGAATAGGAAGCTTGGGAAGAGGACCGGTGCGAACGGCACCATCGTCTGCAAGGGTGAGAAGCGCTTCCCTCGCAGCTGCTTCAGCTGCGTCATCAGCCTTCTTCTTGGCTGCGGATCTTTCAGCACGTGCGGCCACCATTGTCAAGTCTTGAAGATCTTGAGAGAAGAATCAAAGATGGAGAGAATCGCTGAATTCTTGGAGAGCAAAGAGAGAGATAATCGTAACATTCGAGCGCCTTCCAACGGATATAAAGGCAACGGATAAAATCCCAACGGCTCTTTTTGCGGATCCAGCAATTTTAGCGCAATTCCAGGGATATTATTTCATTGAAATCTCCAACTTTGCCCGTCCGTATCTTTTATTTGGCTCAATCGTTTCTTGATCTTTAAAGTGGGATTTACTCTCCTTGATCCCCTCTTTCGATTCCCTAAAAAAACAAATAAAACAAACATTAAATACGCAATTAAAAACACACCACAAAACATACAAACGATAATCGGAAAAACAGTAAAAATAAACTAAGGCATTTGGCCTTGACTAAACGAGCACAGTAACCACTCGTTCTCTCTCTTTCTTTTTGTCATGCTTCAGTCAAGAGGAAGGCCGAGAGAGTCTTCACATCTCCTTCCTCATAGTAGTGCTTCAACCTAGCACCATTGACCATAAATGGCTGGCCTTGCTGCAAATTCTTTATCTCTATTGCACCATGAACATAGACATTAGTAATAACAAATGGACCCGACCATCTAGACTTTAGTTTGCCTGGAAATATCTTTAAACGCGAGTTAAATAATAGGACAAGTTGGCCTTTCCTAAAGTCTTTGATCCTAAGTCTACTGTCGTGCCATATTTTGGTCTTTTCTTTATACATTTTGGCATTCTCATAGGCCATATGCCTAAGCTCATCAAGTTCATGTAGCTGCAATGATCTCAATGTCCCTGCATCCTTTACACAGAAATTTAATTCCTTCATGGCCCAAAATGCTTTGTTTTCTAACTCGAGTGGCAAGTGGCAAGCCTTGCCATACACCAACCTATAGGGAGACATGCCTAGGGGTGTCTTATATGCTGTTCTATAAGCCCAAAGTGCATCCTCAAGCTTAAATGACCAGTCTTTCCTATTTGGTTTGACTACCTTTTCTAGGATGTTCTTTATCTCCCTATTGGAAATTTCAGCTTGGCCATTCGAGTGTGGGTGATAGGGAGTAGCTACCCTATGTCTAATGTTATATTTAGCCAATACTTTCTCCATAGCCTTATTAATGAAATGTGACCCCTCATCACTAATGATAGCACGAGGAGTCCCAAATCTAGTGAAAATGTGCCTATGTAAGAAGTTAGTGACTGTTTTAGCATCATTATTAGGACATGCTTTGGCTTCTACCCACTTGGACACGTAGTCCACTGCTACTAAAATGTACAGGTTACCTGATGATGGAGGGAATGGTCCCATGAAATCAATGCCCCATACATCAAAGAGCTCCAACTCTAAGATGTAGGTGAGGGGCATCTCATCCTTGCGACTGAGGTTACCTGTCCTTTGGCATTCGTCACAGCTGTGGGCATAGTTGTGGGCGTCCTTGAAGATTGTTGGCCAATAGTAGCCACTCTGAAATACCTTCGCAGCTGTTCTTTGACCACCAAAGTGTCCACCATAAGGAGATGAGTGACAGTGCTGCAGCACAGACTTCGCCTCAGCAGCTGAAACACACTTCCTCAACAACCCATCAGCACAAGTTCTGTAAAGTGTGGGGTCATCCCAGATGAATTTCCTTGCTTCATGAAGGAACCTCTTCTTCTCTTGTCCTCCCTTGAACACTGGCAATACCTGTGATGCACGGAAGTTAGCAATGTCAGCAAACCAAGGTTCCTCATCGTTATCACGATGAGTCAAAGCAAAGACATGTTCATCAATAAAAGCATCAGAAATTGCGGTCTCCGCAATTTTTTCGCAATTGTGCTGCAATCGAGAAAGGTGATCTGCAAACACATTTTCACAACCTTTCTTGTCCCGAATGTCCAAATCAAATTCCTGCAGCAATAACACCCATCTAATCAATCTAGGCTTGGCATCAGCCTTCCTCATAAGATATTTTAAAGCAGAATGGTCAGTATATACAATGGTCCTAGTGCCTACAATATAGTTTCTAAATTTTTCACAAGCAAAGACTACAGCAAGCATCTCTTTCTCTGTAGTTGTATAATTACATTGAGCCTCATTCAAGGTCTTACTAGCATAATAGACAGGATGTGTGAGCTTGTCAATCTTCTGTCCTAACATGACTCCTACAGCATAGTCACTGGCGTCACATAGCATCTCAAATGGGAGATCCCAATTTGGTCCTACTATGATTGGTGCTGTGACCAGTGCTTCCTTAAGGGTTTTCCAAGCTACTACACATTCCTTAGAGAAGATGAATGGTCTATTTAGCTCTAGAAGCTCGCACAGAGGCTTGGCTATCTTGGAAAAGTCCTTAATGAACCTTCTGTAGAAGCCAGCGTGCCCTAAAAAGCTTTAAATAGCCTTGACATTCTGGGGCTCTACCAACTTCTCTATGATCTCTATTTTTGCCCTATCCACTTCTACACCTGCCCTTGACACTCTATGTCCTAAGACAATCCCTTCATCTACCATAAAATGGCACTTTTCCCAATTTAGGACTAGGTTGGTCTCCTCACACCTAGCCAGGACTTGTCCTAGGTTTTCTAGACAGGTTTTAAATGAATCCCCAAAGACTGAGAAGTCATCCATGAATATTTCTATCATGGACTCATCCAACTCAGAGAAGATTGCCATCATACACCTTTGGAAAGTTGCCAGTGCATTGCATAAGCCAAAAGGCATTCTGCGGAAGGCAAACGTTCCAAAAGGGCAAGTGAAGGTAGTCTTCTCTTGATCCTTAGGGTCTATAGTAATTTGATTATAGCCAGAGTACCCATCTAAGAAACAATACTAGGCTCTACCAGCTATTCTGTCTAGCATCTGGTCAATAAACGGTATAGGGAAATGGTCTTTTTTAGTTTCTTTATTTAATTTTCTGTAATCCATACATACCCTCCACCCTGTGACAGTCCTTGTTGGAATCAGTTCGTTGTTCTCATTGACTACCACAGTTATTCCCCCCTTTTTAGGTACACATTGGATGGGGCTCACCCACTGGCTACTAGCTATGGGGAAAATTACTCCTGCATCTAACCACTTGATTATTTCCTTCTTCACTACCTCTTTCATAGAGGGGTTTAGCCTACGCTGATGATCTACCCTAGGGGTGTGCTCTTCCTCTAGTATAATTTTGTGCATGCAATAAGAAGGGCTAATGCCTCGAATATCAGCAATAGTCCATGCTATAGCCTTCCTATGTTGCTTAAGCAGTAAAATTAAATCAACCTCATGCTGTTCACTTAGTTTAGAAGAAATAATTACAGGCAGCGTATCATTATCTCCTAAATATGCATATTTGAGGTGAGTAGGTAGTGGTTTCAGTTCTAACACAGGTGGATGCTCAATGGAGGGCTTTAACGGATTTATAGTTCTATCAGTTAAATCTATATTCATACATACATGCTGTGGTTTATCTACAGGCATATCCATTATGTCAGATACATTTAAATCAGCTACATCTAATCCTACATATTCATTTGCATGCTTGGTTAATAATACATGCTCTAATTGTTCTTCCATCAGTGAGTCAACAATATCCATGCTAGCACAGGATTCAAGGTCAGAGGGATACCTTAAAGCTTTATAAACACTAAATTTTACCTCTTCATCATGAACTCTCATAGTTAACTCACCTTTCTGAACATCTATGAGTGCCCTACCTGTGGCTAGAAATGGTCTACCTAGCAGGATGGGGACCTCCTTGTCTGCCTCATAGTCCAGGACAATGAAATCTGCAAGGAAAATGAATTTGTCAACTTTAACTAGAATATCCTCAATCTTACCTTCTGGATATGCAATGGATCTGTCTGCTAGTTGTAAAGTGACAGTAGTTGGACGTGCTTCTCCCATTCCCAACTGGCGGAATAGGGACAGGGGCATGAGGTTTATGCTGGCGCCCAGGTCACAAAGCGCTCTGCCCACGTGCTTGCCTCCAAGTTCTACAGGTAAGGTGAAGGAACCAGGATCCTTCTCCTTCTTGGGCAGCTTGTTCTGGAGGATGGCACTGCACTCCTCGGTGAGGTTCACTGTTTCAAACTCACCAATTATTTTTTTGTTAGTAATAATGTCCTTCAAAAACTTTACATATGAAGGCATAGACTGTAAAACCTCTACAAAAGGAATGTTAACATGCACTTGCTTAAGTATTTCTAAAAATTTATTAAAATGAACTTCCTGTTCCTGCTTCTTTTTAAGCCTTCGAGGGTATGGAGGTGGTGGCACATATGCAGGCACGTCAGGACGCCTTACGATAGGTGGAGGCCTTGGAATTTCTTCTACGTCCTCAACAATTGGCTCTAGCCTGGCTCCTGATGTGCTAGTTGGTGGTGGACCTTGGCTTGGCAGAGACTCCAGTGGAGCACTAGACTCAGTGTTCTCTACTCTCTTTGGTGTGTCCTTTGTGTTGCTCACCAATGGTCTCCCACTCCTAAGTTCAATTGCTTGAACTTGTTCTTTGCCATCTCTCCTTGGTACCTCGGTATCAGCAGGGAGTCTACCTTGGGGCCTATTTTTAAGTTCATTGGCTAATTGGCCTATTTGGTTCTCTAGGCTCCTAAGAGTAGCTTGCTGGCTCTGAAGAGTAGCATCATTCTTAGCTATATATTCCTTGAGTAGGTTTTCTACAGAAGATCCTACAGGTTGATTGTAAGGCTTTTGGTACATTGACTGGTTATGTTGGGGAGTGAAACCAGGTGTTCCACTCGGCCTTGGTTGGTTAGGATTTTGGTTAGTGTTCTGTTGGCCACCCCATGACAGGTTAGGGTGGTTTCTCCAACCAGGGTTATAGGTGTTGGAGTAGGGGTTATTCCTAGGCTGCTGCTGGCTTCCAACATAGCAGACTGAGGATGGATTCCCAGGGCAGTATTCATAAGGGTGCCCTTCCCCACAGAATCCACAGATAGGTGCCTCGCTTTGATTTGGTTGGGTGCCCATTGACATGGCTGTGGCGGTATTGGCACTGGTTTGGAGATTGGCCTGAGCCATTTGCTTAACTAGGTTGGTCAGGGCGTTTATTTGGGTGCTCATGGCGCTTAGAGCATCCTTGTCTTGAGCCCTAGTTGGCTCTACTGGATCGTCTGACCACCTACAATGAGATGTTGAGATCTTCTCCAAGATCTCATAAGCTTCGTTGTAACTCTTGGACAACATGGAACCACCAGCAGATGAATTTAGAACTTGTCTGGTGCTGGGGTTGCATCCTTTAAAGAAGACTTCTATTTGGATACACCATGGAATGCCATGGTGTGGACATTTAATGAGAAGGTCTTTGAATCGGGTCCAAGCTTCGTGAAGAGACTCACTTGGAGCTTGTTTGAACTTTATGATATCATCACGAAAGGTCGAATTCCTATCAGGTGGGAAGTATTTGACTAGGAATTTTTCTGCTAAATCTGTCCAATTGCGGACAGATCCTGAGGGTAAAGAATTTAACCATGTTTTGGCTTTGTCCCTCAAAGAGTAAGGGAAAAGATATAGCCTCAGGGCTTCTTGGGAAACTCCAGGGATTAGGAAGGTGTCACTAACTCCTAAGAAGTTCCTAAGGTGGTTATGGGGGTCCTCATTTTCTATTCCAAAGAATTGCCCCACAGTGGACAACATTTGGAACATCACTGGCTTTAACTCAAATGAGTTGGCAGTGATTTCAGGACGGATTATGCTGGGGTTCAGCTCCCCAGGCATAGGTACTAAATATGAAAGGATGGCGCTATCCTTGTCATTCGCTATTTCAATGGGATTGCGAGTGACAGGCACCAGGTTTTGATTTACTCCAGCCATTTCTTCTTGAGGTAATTGCGGAGGAATTGTAGTCTCTGCAATGATTGGAGGTAAAAGGGTTTGTTTAAAGAGACGTTTCTTGGCTCTATTCCTAGCTCTAAGTAATCTCTCGGGCTCAGGGTTGAACTCTAGATCACTACTTGGAGTCTCATTCATAAACTACCCTAAATGGTACCTGAAAAAGAAATGAAAATGGATCAAATTCAATGAAAAATACTTTGATGTTTCAGACTTAACAACTTCGTTTTCACTTAAAATAAGTCCCCGGCAGCGGCGCCAAAAACTTGTTGCGTGCTCAATGTGTAAAGATAATTATGCAAAAGGGTAGAGAGAGCACTTAGAACATGCAAGCATACATGGTCTCACAGCAAGTAGTAAGTATATTTCATTCGTTTTTTCCACAGAGACTCATTTTAGCTATTCGCGAAGTGTATTTGTTAAGAAAGATGGGGTGGATTTGATGGGGTAAAATTGGTTTTTAATTATCTAAGTTTTGCTGAATGTATAAAGGAATATAACATAAACAAATGCAAGTTGAAACTAGACGCAAAAGACAAGAGATGGAATTAATAAACGAAGAAGAAAACAGCTAAACAGAATGGTAAAATGGCAGAATTGCGAGGACCGCAATGTTACCGCAATTAATTGACAGCGAAAGTGTGTAAATGGGTGAATTAAGGGCTACTAATGACTATCCTATAGGCACTTTATTACGATTCTCAAGCTTTGGATCAACTCTCTATACATCAAACTCACTCTATCTCAAGTATCGTCCGATTCCATGCATTAGAGTCTTAAGTTTACTCGACTTCAAAGTAAGGTCTTAAGCATCTTGTTAAAACAGGAGTGTTTAGTTTGTACTAGGGAAACGCCTATTCCTAGGCCGTTTCCTGATTACCCTGAAAGGCTAGCATGATTATATGACTCTGAACTCTTACTCCTTCCAGAGGTTAGGAGTTCTTTGGACAAAATGGATGGCCAATCGAAATTGCCCGTGGGATCAAGCTCACATACAATCAATGTTCGAGTGTTAATCTGCCTACTTGATTCACGTTTTTTTAGCCTATAGTTCTGTCATTAGCATGCCCCTAAGTGACTTAGCTACTCATGGATATATAGAGAATAGAAATGGTAGATAAGATAGACATGCTTAGAAGGGAAATGTGCTAAAAACAGTAAGCAAAACCCGTAGCAGAAGATAGGAAATGAGAAATGCAGAAATGAACTTTAATTACTGAAATTGTTTGTTGAACAGACAAAAGCGGTAAAGTAAATAGCAACAAGACAGAAAGCAACGAACTAACTAATCTAGCTACTTAGGAAAAGAACAGCACGAAGCAGAATGTAAAACAGAAGAGAAAGACAGAAAAACAGTAAAGAGTTGCTGGAAAGCTTCGTGGCAGTCGCCTCGAATGAAGGGGATGAAAGATCAGCCTTGCTTGGATGAATCCAATCGAGAGAGAAGAAGAATCTTCTCTCCTTCCTATCAGATTATCGATTCCAACAGCTGAGACTCTCACTCCAACAGACGGCAAAGGAAAACAGATGGAAATGGTGGACTGCGAGAAGACTTCTGCGCTTCGAGTGATGACTGAACCTCCGACTTTGACCCCCTTTTATAGTAGTTTGCAGGTGCGTTTGGGCCAAGGAAAACCATCAATCTTCAACGTCATATATCAGAATGGATGGAGGAGAAAGAACGAATCCCTGAAAAGTCGGATCTAAACAGAAAAAGATCAGCCAACTTACGGTTTTAACTTGAATAATTGCGGTCACCGCAATGTTTTCGCAATTCATTTGCAATGCTCATTTTTTCATTCTTTTCCTTCGGTTTTCAACCCTTTTTCTACCTATTGTGCATAAGTCCTAAATTAGCTACCTTCTTCTAATTCTCATATTAAAGCATAGGTTTAGGCTAAATGCTATCAAAAACACCTAAAAGTGTACATCTTCCTAAGCTAAATGGGTCCTAAATAAGTCACTTTCAGAGACTTAACAGTGACCGATGCGGGAACATTGCGGTCTCTGCAATTACATGAGCTTGATGAGCTTAGACATATGTCCTATGAAAATGCTAAAATGTATAAGGAAAAGACTAAGATTTGGCATGATAGTAGACTTAGGATTAAGGACTTTAAGAAAGGCCAACTTGTCTTGTTATTTAACTCAAGGTTGAGATTATTTCCAGGCAAACTTAAGTCCAGATGGTCAGGTCCTTTTGTGATAACTAACGTGTTTGTTCATGGTGCAATCGAGATTAGGAACCTGCAGCAAGGGCAACCGTTCATGGTTAATGGTGCACGATTGAAGCATTACTATGAGGAAGGAGATGTGAAGACTCTCTCGGCCTTCCTCTTGACTGAAACGTGAAAATAAGAACGAGAGAGGACGAGTGATCACTGTGCTCGTCCATGCGAGGCTATGCCTTAGTTTATTTTTTGCTATTCTTTCGGTTACGATTTGCATATATTTTTGTGTGATTTTAATTACGAATTTGATGTTGATTTTATTTCTTTTAATAGGGGATCGATACAGGGAATCAAGGAGAAGAATCTAGGATAAAAAAATCGGGGAGGATATTGGGCCAAATCAAAGATTGAGTTGAGGAAATATGGGCAGTTGAAACGAAGGAAATCTCCAACGGCCATTTAATTGCGGTAGATTTGCGAAATCCGCAACAGAAATAGCCGTTGGGATTTCCATCATTACTTATAGCCGTTAGAAGCGCTCTGATCCGTACGTCTCTCTCATTCCCCGAACTCCAAGAAAGCTCTCTCCTTCTTCCTCTACAATCCCTCTTTCCAGATTCTTACGTCTCCACCATGGTGCTAACGAGAGCTGAGAGATCTGCGTCCAAGAAGAAGGCTGACGACGCTGAGATCCCTGCGAGAGAAGCACTTCTAGCCTTGGCCGACGCTGAGGCCGCGCGAACTGAACGCCTTCCCAAGCTTCCTGTTCGCAAGAAGAAGTGGAAGGTGGTGACGGAGATTCCTGCTGGACCATCTGAACCAGCAGGAACGCCCAAGAAGAGGAAGTGGAGTATGGCTGTGGTTGATGCAGCAATCAAGAAGAAGACTCCCTCTGTGGAGAGTCGAGAGAGTGGCCGTCCATCCTACGAGACGGCCAGGCAAAGCCATTCCCCATCTCCACCGGCGCGAAGCCCTGAACCATCTCCGTCGCCACAGAGCTCTGAACACTCTCCACCAGCGCAGAGCCCTGAAGCTTCACCCATCTCCCAGACGCCTGAACCTGAAATTCCAGAGGCAGACCATCAAGAATCGGCGCAGGGGGATGACGCAGCTGAGGAAGACGAGGTCTTCTCGCCCTTGAGGGAAGTCAGCCCCGACAGCCCTGCAGAAGGGGATGATTCGATGAATGAGACGTTGGGGGATTGCCTCCAACAGATCACAACCAAGGCCAGATTGAGAAAGAAGGCCACCAAGGTTGTCAAGGCCAAACGGCCAAAAGCCTCGAAGAAGTCCAAGAAAAAGAAAGCCAGGGGTGAACCTTCATCAAAGAAGATTAGTAGTGAGCCTTCCCCAAAGAAGCTCAAGATCGAGGCTGCTGAATCAGCCAAACCAAAAGACAAGGGGAAAGCCAAGCTGTACCCCGAAGATGAGCCTCAATCTGTGAGGTATGTGTCCTCTGATGCAGAATCAAGAGGCACTGAGCTGAGGAAGAGGGACCTACTGCACGAGAAAGGGTTCCTCGACGCGCTAGCAGACCTGCCGCAATTCTTGCGCGGAGGGATCACCAATCACGGCTGGGAGGAGCAGTGCAGACCACCCATCCCCGCCTACTCCAGCATGGTGTATGACTTTTACGCCAACCTGATGAACCCTGAGGATGGCCTATCTGTGGTCAGAGGAATCGAGGTGGATTTCTCAGCGAAGGCAATCAATGAAGCCTATGGCCTCAAGGGGCAAAAGCACACGAATTATGCCAGGATCGTTGATGAGCCAACAGAAGCTGTCCTGGAGGAAGCAATTCGAGTCATTGGCCAACCTGAGGCAGCGTGGGCAGTTTCACGCAATGGGAAGCACACCCTGATGAGTGCTACCCTCACAGCCAAGGCGGCTGTCTGGTTTTCCTTCGTGCGGAGGAAGCTGTCCCCAGTGACCCACGAGACCACCATCAACCAAGGCAGATCGCTGCTGGTCTATGCGATCATGAGGGGCCTCACAATCAATGTGGGCGAGGTCATTGCAGCCTCAATCGCTGACTGTGCCAAAAAGGGTAAGGGTCCACTTTTCTTTCCTAATACAATTACTAAGCTCTGCTTACGTGCAGGGGTACGAATCGAGCGGATGGAAAGGCAGCTGGCCTACACGGGGCACCTGGAGTTGCCTACTGCCTTGAGGATGCGAAGGAAGGGGAACATGAAGTTCGAGTTGGATGGCCTGGCTGCTGCTCAGTCTCTGTCCATGGCCTGCCTGATGGATCTGCAGAAGAAGATGGCTCAATGGGCCACATATGCGCAGGCACGGGATAAAGATGTTGCAGACCAATTGGGCTGCATCTTTCCTGAATTCCCCACGGACCTACTGACACCATGGGCGCCTCCAAGACCACGGAGGGATGATGATGATGAGGACATCTGAGTGCTAGACTGATTAGCACTCAAGGGAGTATTTCTGTTCCCTAAAAGAAAAAATAATCAATCTGCTTTTTGTTGAACCATGTGAATTCTGCTGTTTTGAGTTAATTTTTGATCTGTTTTTAGTTCTTTATTTTTGCTGTTTAGATTTGTTTAGTATAGTCTGATGGTAGCTGAATAGGTAGATTAGTTTAGTTTCCTTTTTGTATAGCTTAAATGCCTGGAAAGAGCATGCATAGGGGCCTTGATCACTGATATATCTGCCCTGTATCCATTGCGAAATAATTGCGGAATCCGCAATTTTTATTAGTAAATGCATGTTTTTGACTGACTGTTTAGCTAGGCTGGTTCTGTTTAAATTTTGTCTTTTGCTGCTATCTTGACTGCCTTATATAGCCTATCTAAATGCATGCTGGATGAGTGTCTTAAGGCACCTTTAATAGTTTAAATTAGCCTCTTAGAAAGTGCTCAGCATGCGTAGCTTTAAGTCCTTCCCTGCCTGTTTTTATAAATTTCTGCTACTGTGATGTTTGCTTTTAGAATGTTCTGTCTATCCCTAGGGCTTTTAGATTCTTTGTATTTTACCCTAGACTAGATGCTTCTAGGATAAGTTTGGGGGTGTGCCACCTCAGACACTCATTGGGGACAATGAGTAGTTTAAGTTTGGGGGAGGCCACCCTAGGCCTAGGAACGTTCCTCTCTCCCTTAAAGCATAAGCATTCTTCTTCTCCTTTACAAAAAAGTGATGAGCTAAAAAAATGAAAAATAGAATAAAGAGGGGTGTCTCTCTTAAGTTGCTGAGTAATCAGTGCCAAGTGTGTAACCCACAAGTGGCATTGCATCAAAAGGCAACCAAAGGAGAGGCTCCACCAAAGTGAGAAAGAAAAAAAAAAAAAAAAAAAAAAAAAAAAAAAAAAAAAAAACAAACAAAAATGAGAAATAGGGAAGAAGAATGTATACCTAGGAGTTGCAACTTTGTGGCTTAGATGTCCTTAATAAAAAGAACTCTGATCCTCAAGTAGCTGAGCACAAAGTTGTAGCTTGTAGGGTTGTTTAGGGAGATGAATGTATGTCCAATGTAGTGATGCCAGGGTTTAGGTTGTTCTCTAAAAGTACTACTGTCACTGTTAATACTAAGACTGGCATGACTCTAAGGAATCCTAGGTAGCTCGAAAGTAAAAACTAGAAGCATGTACTGAGTCTGGGGTAAAGCTAGGTAGAATTCGAAACCTTAGGGATAGCTGCACGAATTGACAGAAGCAAGTAGGTCAGTCGTAGGGAGTTAATGAAACAGCAGGAGTATTAGGCGTGCAAAGTCAGAAGAAGCAAAATAAGAGGATAGTTGCGAACTTAGAAGGGTGTCACAGGACAGCACTGCTATAGATAGGAATTTAGATTGCTCGAGGACGAGCAAAACCTTAAGTTTGGGGGTGTGTTACGTCTCCAAAAGTGACTTTTTAGGACTTATTTATCTTAGAAAGATGTATACTCTTAGGTGTTTTTGTTAGGATTTAGCTTAAACCTATGCTTATATGTGAGAATTAGAAGAAGGAAGCTAAATTAGGACTTGTGTGCAAAAGGAAAGAAAAGGAATGAAAAAGGAAGTTAAAAGAATGAAAAATGTGCATTGCGGAAGCATTGCGGAAACATTGCTAAAACCGCAATGTTTTAAGTGAAATCCGTAAGTTGGCTAACCTTTTTCTGTTGTAATCCGATATTTCAGGGATTCGTTCTTTCTCCTCCATCCATTTTGAAGTACGACGTTGAGGATGGATGGTTCTCCTTGGCCCAATCGCACCTGCAGAACACTATAAAAGGAGGTCAAAGAGGAAGGTTTAATCATCATCCGAAAGCGTAGAAGTCTCTTCGCAGCGCAGTCTTTTCCCATTCATTCTCTTCTCCGTCTGTTTGTTTGAGAGGTTCAGCTGTTGGAGTCGACAATCTGATAGGAAGGTGAGAAGATTCATCTTCTCTCCTGATTGGATTCATCCAAGCAAGGCTTACCTTTCTCTCCCTTCAGCAGAGGCGTTTGCGACGAGGCGTTCAAGCTCACTTTACTTGCTTTCTGTCTTTACTTTACATTTCCAGCACTGTTTTGTTGTTATTTCTTTTCCATTAGTTACTCCATTCCATTTCGTTGCTTTCTGTCTTTATGTTAGTAACTCTAAGTCTTCATCTGTTCATTCAAACAATTGAGTAATCAAAGCACAATTCATCATTTCGCACTTTCTCTCATTTCGTTTCTGCCTACTGTTTTGCCTCATTGTTTTGTCTTCAATCTTCTTCTAAGCATGTCCACCTCATCTATTAATTCTGTTCTCTTTACATCCATGAGTAACTAAGTCACATAGGGGCATGCTAATGACAATACTATAGGATAAAACACGTGAACCAAGCATGTAGGATAGCTCTCGAATGCATTGATTGTATGTAAGCTTCATCCCACGGGCAATTTCGATTGGCCATCCATTTTGTCCAAAGAACTCCTAACCTCTGGAAGGAGTAAGAGTTCAGAGTCATACTCTCATGCTAGCCTCTCAAGGTAACCAGAAAACGACCTAGGAATAGGCGTTTTCCTAGTACAAATCATAACTTACTGCTTTAACAAGATGCTTAAGACCTTACTTGGACATGAGTAAACTAAAGAATCTAATGCATGAAATCGGAAGATACATGAGAATGAGTTAGTTTGATGCATAGTGAGTTGATCCAATGCTTGAGAATCGTGTGAAAATGCCTATAGAGGAGTCGTTAGCAGCCCTTGTTTCTCCATTTTACACACTTTCGCTGTTAGTAACATTGCGGAAAAATTGCTGTTCTCGCAATTCTATTAAGTTCAAAATTCTGCTTAGCCATTTTCCTCTTCGTTTATTATTCTCTTCTCTTTACATTTGAGTTCATCATTGACTTGCACTTGTTCATGTTGCTATCCTTTATATATTCATTAGTAATTAGGCTATTAAAAACCAAAATTACGCCATCAAATCCACCCATTCTTGCTTAACAACACACTTCGCGAGTAACTAATAATAAGTCTCTGTGGGAAAACGAATGAAAAAATATTTACTACTTGCTACAAGATCATGTATGCTTGCATGTTCTAAGTGCTCTCTCATTACATATTTATTTTAACATTGAGCACGCAACACATGCCTTTGAGGGCTTGACCTGAAATAGAAGGAACAACCTGAGATGATTTTTCTTGCATTGTATGAAATAAGCCAAATACCTGAGACACTTTTTCTTTGAGCTCTTCTATGTCGGTAGACATTTTAGATTGCTCGTTTCTTCCTCCGTATTGGCGACGGTTCTCAGCCATGTTGGAGATCAACTGTCTGGCTTCTGCAGGTGTTTTCTCCCAAAGGGCTCCTCCACTCGATGCATCAAGCATCTGGCAGTCATGCGGAAGCAACCCATCATAGAAGAATTCGATAAGCGCGGCTTCTGCTATCAGATGGTTCGGGCATTTCTCACAGAGTTTCATGAATCTCTCCCAGCATTCGTGAAATGCTTCGTCCTCTTCTTGCTTGAAATGGTGGATATCTTTTTTCACGGCTCTGGCTTTTGAAGCTGGGAAATACCTTTCCAAGAATAGACTCTGTAACTTCTTCCAAGTGGAGATGGTTCCTGATGGCAAGTAATGTAGCCAATCTCGAGCTTCACCTCTCAAGGTGAATGGAAAAGCTCTCAGGTAGAGCTGATCTTCAGTTATGTCGCCTGGCTTCATCGCGGAACTTGTCATTTGAAACGCTTTGAGGTGTTTAAAGGGATCTTCATCTGTTTTACCACAAAAGGAAGGCAAATGATCAATTAAGCCTGACTTAAGCACAAACTCACCTGAGATTTCCGGGTAGGAAATACAAGAAGGTTGGTGGCCCATAGCAACCGATGTCCACTGTCTGAGTGTTTTTGGGACTCCAGCCTCATCGGCGATCTCCATTTTCTCAATAAAAAAATTAAGCACTTCTAGCACACTTAAACAAACAGATCAAAAATTGCAAATAATAAAAGAATAAACAATTTTTTTTTAAAGTAAAAATTAAAAGTCTACAAATCAAATTTAAATTAGGCCGAATTACACTTAAGTCCCCGGCAACGGCGCCAATTTTGGTAACGAAATTATTGAACTATCGCCAATCATCGGGTTATCGAGACCCGCCAAAATGAATTTATATTTGCCCGAATTCACTAAACTATTAGTAGAGTAGCGGCAACGGGGTCGATCCACAGGGAATTAAGTTAACTTGGCTTAATCTTAATTAAAATTGCAAACTTATGATAATAAATGAAATATGGGGGATCTGTTGATTTTTTATTCACTAAGAGGGAACAATGCAAATGGGAAAATTTAACTAACGGAGTTTTCGACTCGGGACGATCGGGAATAAAATTAGCATTCCTCTTGGATCATAGGTTGACAAGTATAATGGCTAAACAATTTAACAAATACGCAGCTCGTCTAAAATTAATGAATTAACTCAGACATGCTCCATGGATATTAATTAAGCATAATAAATCATGCTAATCAAGCATATCGATCGGACATTGGCGGCCAACGCTCTCCCAAGACCGATCGATAGCAACGAGCTATAACTGCGACGACTATCTAACTTGGACGCGAAATTAGTGTGTCGATTTGGAATTCTAATTCGGGAAGAACGATCACCAAGAGCGCAAGGACGCCAATACGCTCAAAGGTGTCGTAAATCCTTGTTACTTGGCGGTTTAGAGAGGCACGACATCAAAACCTTTAACAAATGAAGCATGCTTAAAATCAAGGGTGCCTAGTCCTAAATCATTCAAACATGTTCATGGAATAAGCAAAGATTTAGAAATCAATTCAATAAATCATTCAACCAATTCAGAATTTCAATTCTACAACCTCACCAAGAGTGCAAACTACATTGTTCCTTTACAATCCCGAGCCAAAAACGGTAAAACTACTCACTCATGACATGTGTGGTGTGGGATGGCTTCAATCCAAGCTTCCTAGCCCCTCCCATGGTGAAAATAGCTGCTGGAACGTCAAATCAGGTGCGGAGCCCGAGGTAGAAGATGAAGATGGCGGCTAAAATTGGACAAAAACTTTAAGTAATCTGTCGTAGCGTCTCGACGCTGCGCCCTAAATAATCCGCGCGCGCAGTCGGGGTGGCGTCGAGACGCTCGCGCAACGTCGGGACGCTGTGCGGCGTCGAGCGAGCGTCGAGATGCTGTCGCTCGACGCTTGCTCTCGGGTGAATTTTCAAATTATCGCCTCTGACTTCGGAGCGTCGAGACGCTTGTGCGGCGTCGAGCGAGCGTCGAGACGCTGTCACTCGACGCTCTCTCTCGGGTGGATCTTCAAAATATCGCCTCTGACTTCGGAGCGTCGAGACGCTCGCACAGCGTCGAGACGCTGGGGAAGCGTCGAGCTAGCGTCGCGACGCTATCGCTCGACGCTAGCTCTCGGGTTTTTGCATGGATTTTTGCCTTCAATTTCCCCAAAGCGCCCAATCTTCATGCCTTTGCATGGTTCTTCCCCGGAAGTGTTCTTAGGCCTTTAAAATGCGATATTAAGCCCCGAAAAGCACCGAAACGCTCCCGAGGGCGAATTACCGAGAACACTTGCAATAATCACATAAAAGCAAGATTAAGCCAGTAATAATCGTGAATTAGGGACATAATTATAGCTCCAAAATGGAGCTATCACAGTTTTCATGAAAGGTCTACCCAACAGGACTGAAGCAGCAGATGATGCATTATCTTCCATTTTTAGCACATAAAAATCAGCAGGAAAAACAGGATCCTTAACCCGAACTAACACATCCTCAACAACTCCTAAAGGATGAATAGAGGACCTATCAGCTAATTGGATTATGACACTAGTTTCCTGCAACCCTTCCAGATCAAGACTTTTATAAACTGAGTATGGCATTACATTAATCGAAGCCCCTAAATCTAGCATTGCATGCTTGATTTCCTTATCTCCTATGGTGCATAGTAAGAGAAACATACCTGGGTCCTGACATTTTTCTGGCATGTTTTGCGTGATCAGGGCATAAACATTTTTACTTACCACCACTCTCTCAGTGCTCTTTGTTTTCCTCTTATTAGTGCACATCTCCTTAAGGAATTTCGCATACCTTGAAATTTGTTGAATGGCATCAAGCAACGGTATGTTGATTCCAAGTTTCTTCAGTGTATCGAGGATGTCCACGTACTTGTCTTCCTTGGGTGGCCTCACCAACCTGCTAGGAAAATGAGCAATGGGAATGTAAGACTTCATAGAAGTAGATGGAGTAGCAACTACCGTGTTCTCAGGAGGTGTTCGATGGCACTTATCTTCAGGTATTTCTAGACTCCTGCTGGGATCTTCAATTACAGGCCGCGATGGTACTTCCTTGCCACTTCGCAAGGCGATGGCGTTAATGCCTTCTGCTTCTTGAGTCTCTCCCTTTTTCATCCCATCCTTCATTTCCGCGATCTCTCTCCTCAATAACTCAAACTGAGCTTTGGACTCCTTGTGGCTCTCATTTCTTGACAACTCAAATCGCGCTTCGGACTCTTCGCGACGATGCACGTCCCTTTCCAAAAAGGACTTGAACATTCCTTCAAGGGATTTACATACCTGAGACATTTGAGTTTTAAGCTCTTCGACGTCGGTTGCCAACCGAGCTTGTGCATTCCCTCCTCCAAATTGTTGAAGGTTCCCTGCCATGCTGGAGATCAACTGTCTAGCCTCTGCAGGTGTCTTTTCCCTAAGGGCTCCTCCGCTCGAAGCATCGAGCATCTGACGATCATATGGTTGCAGTTCGTCATAGAAAAAACGAATGAGCTCAGCCTCTGATATCTGGTGGTTTGGGCAGCTCTCGCATAGCTGAATGTAACGCTCCAAACACTCGTGAAATGCCTCCTCATCTGATTGAGAAAACCCGAAGATTTGCTTCCTTAGAAATACGGCTGTCGAAGCTGGGAAATATTTATCGAAAAATAAGCTCTTCAACTTTTCCCAAGTGGAAATGGTTCCCGAAGGCAAATAATGCAGCCAATCTCGAGCTTTCCCTTTCAAGGTGAAGGGAAAAGCCCTCAAGTTGAGTTGGTCTTCAGTCACTCCACTCGGCTTCATAGCAGAACTAATCATTTGGAAATTTTTCACATGCTTGATAGGGTCTTCCCCTGCTTCACCACAAAAAGAAGGCAATTGATTAATTAAACCGGACTTAAGCTCGAACTCACCTGTGACTTCCGGATAGGAAATGCATAAAGGTTGGCAGTCCAAATCAACCGACACCCACTGTCTGAGTGTTTTCTAAACTTCCGCCTCATTGACATCCACAGTGACTTCCATTTTCTCAATTCAAATTTAGCACTCTAGCTCACTTAACAATCAAATCAAATTTTGCAAATAATAAAAGAATAAACAAATCGAAAATAAAAATAAAAATTCAAAAAGTCTACAAATTAAATATAAATTAGGCCGACTTAAACTTAATTCCCCGGCCACGGCGCCAATTTTGGTAGCGATATTTTTGAACAATCGCCAAATACCGGGTTGTCGAGACCCGCCAAAATAAATTTGTAATTACCCGAATTCACCGAGCGATTAGTAGCTTAGCAATAACGGGGTCGGTCCACAGGGAATTATGTTAATCCAACTTAATTCTGATTAAATTTGCAAACTAGAAAATTAAATGGAATGGGGGAATTTTTGGGTTGAGATGTCTTAACGGAAAAATTACGCAAAGAGGAAAAAACTGAACCTACGGACCATTCGACTCGGGGTGTTCGGGATTAAGAATTAGGAAATTAATGGATCACAGGCTAACGAAAAACTTTAGTTAAGCATACGGATGGATACGCAGTTCGTCTCAATCGATTAATCAATTCAAACACGCCCCATGGATAGTAATTAGACACAATTAATTATGCTAATTAAGCATATCGATTGGACATTAGGGGCCAACGCTCTCCAAGGACCAATCGATAGCAACGGGCTAACTATGACGATTATCTAACGTGGGAGCCAAATTAGTGTATAGATTTAAGTTTCAAGTTCAAGAAGAACGACCACCAAGAACACAAGGAAGCCTATACGCTCTATGGCATCGTTAGTCCGTGTTACTTGGCGATTTAGAGAGGCACGACATCAAAATCTTTAACTAGCGAATCATGCTTGAAATCTAAGTTGTCTAATCCTATCAATCAAACACAATCATGTAATATGCATAGAAGGAGAAACTAACTCAACCAAATATTCTAGCCAAATCAGAAATTGAAAGCATAAACCTCACCAAAAAATGCTAATTACATTAATCCCTTACAATCCCGAGCCAAAACGCTATAATCTACTCACTCATGATATAGGTGACTTGAATTAGCGCCCATCCAAGCTCCATGGCTTCTCCAATGGTGGAAATGGCTTCAAAAACGTCAAAAATGGTGCGGAGCTCGAGGTAGGAGATGAGATTCGGCGCTGGAAATCGGACAAAATAATATATATTCCGTCGAAGCGTCGAGACACTTGGGCAGCGTCTCGACGCTGCGCCCTAAAGTTCCAGCGCGCTGAGTCGGGGGGGCGTCGAGACGTTGTGCGGCGTTGAGCGGGCGTCTCGACGCTGTGCAGTTGTTACGTCTCCAAAAGTGACTATTTTAGGACTTATTTGTGATAGGAAGTTGTACATTTGTAAGTGTTTTTGGTAGGATTTAGCTTGAACTTGTGCTTATATATGAGAATTAGAAGAATGAAGCTAAATTAGGACTTATATGCAAAAGGAAAGAAAAGGAATTAAAAACGAAGTTAAAGGAATGAAAATGGTGCATTGCGGAGGCATTGCGGAAACATTGCTAAAACCGCAATGTTTTAAGTGAAATCCGTAAGTTGTCTAACTATTTTCTGTTTTGTTCCGACCTTTCAGGGATTCATTCTTTCTCCTGCAGCCACGTAGTAGTACGATGTTGAGAATGGATGGTTCTCCTTGACCCAATCGCACCTGCAGAATACTATAAAAGGAGGTCAAATAGGAAGGTTGAGACACACTCGAACGGCGTAGTCTTCCAGTTCAAACGCAGTCTTTCCCAGTCTTTCTCTTCCACGTCTGTTGGTCTGAGAGGTTCAGCTGTTGGAGTCGACAATCTGATAGGAAGGAGAAAAGATTCATCTTCTCTTCTGATTGGATTCATCCAAGCAAGGCTTGCCTTTCTCTCCCTTCAGCCGAGGCGTCTGCGACGAGGCGATCACGCTTGAATTTACTGCTTTCTGTCTTAGCTTTCCATTTCCATTGCTGTTTGTTGTTATTTCCCTTTTAGTTTACTACTATATTCCATTTCGTTGCTTTCTGTTTTACTTTAGTTATTCAAAGACATCATTTGTTTAGTTCAAACGATTGGTTAATCAACGCACAATTCCATTACTTCGCAAGCTCTTTACCTTCTCTGTTTATCACTTCTGTCTTCTGTTTTGTCTCTAATTTTCTATTAAGCATGTCATCTTCATCTACTCGTCCCATTCTATCTACATCCATGAGTAACTAAATCACATAAGGGCATGCTAATGACAAATCTATAGGTAGAAACACGTGAATCAAGCATGTAGGATAGCTCTTGAATGCATTGATTGTATGTAAGCTTCATCCCACGGGCAATTTCGATTGGCCATCCATTTTGTCCAAAGAACTCCTAACCTCTGGAAGGAGTAAGAGTTCAGAGTCATACACTCATGCTAGCCTCTCAAGGTAGCCAGAAAACGACCTAGGAATAGGCGTTTTCCTAGTACAAATCTTAACTTACTGTTTTAATAAGATGCTTAAGACCTTACTTGGACATGAGTAAACTAAAGAATCTAATGCATGAAATCGGAAGATACATGAGAATGAGTTAGTTTGATGCATGGTGAGTTGATCTACGGCTTGAGAATCGTAGGAAAAAGCCTATAGAGGAGTCGTTAGTAGCCCTTGTTTACACACTTTACACACATTTCGCTGTTAAGAACGTTGCGGTATAATTGCTGTTTCCGCAATTCCCTTAGTTAAATATTCTGCCTTAGCCATTTCTCTCTTCGTTTATTTTTCTCTTCTCTTTACATTCAAGTTTAGTATTTATTTACACTTGTTCATGCTTGCATCCTCTACATATTACTTAGTAATTAGGCACCTTAAAATCAAATCTACTCCATTTAATCCACCCATTCTTACTTAACAACACACTTCACGAGTAACTAAGAATAAATCTCTGTGGGAAATCGAATGAAAAAAATACTTATTACTTGCTACAAGATCATGTATGCTTGCATGTTCTGAGTGCTCTATCATTGCATATTCCTTTTAAACATTGAGCACGCAACAGCAGTCGACGCTTGCTCTCGGGTGGAATTTCTGAATGACGCTTCAGACTTCGGAGCGTCGAGACGCTTGGGCCGCGTCTCGATGCTAGGCAGCGTTGAGCCAGCGTCGGGACGCTCCCTGCTCAGCGCTTGCTCTCGGGTTTTTGCATGGAAATTTGCCTTTGAACTTCCCAAAACGCCAATTCTTCATATTTTTGCATGGTTCCTTCCCTGAGGTGTTCCTAGGCCCTTAAAACGTGATATTAAGTC
The DNA here is from genome assembly GCA_028017165.1 of Herpetospermum pedunculosum. Taxonomy (NCBI): domain Eukaryota; kingdom Viridiplantae; phylum Streptophyta; class Magnoliopsida; order Cucurbitales; family Cucurbitaceae; genus Herpetospermum; species Herpetospermum pedunculosum. The sequence goes on along the minus strand of CM051524.1, from coordinate 24,781,219 downwards.
TCGAACTACGTCAAACGTGCCCGAGAACAAATTACCGAGAACACCTATAATTAACACAGATAAACAAGATTAAGCACATAATTAGCATGAAATAGGGACATAAATATAGCTCCAAAATGGAGCTATCAGTTTGTCCATGTTTGGAACTATTTCCAAATCAATTAAGAACTTTCTGAGCCATACAGCTTCTTTCGCTGCTTCACAAGCAGCAACGTACTCAACTTCCATTGTAGAGTCTGCAACACATCCTTGTTTGATGCTCCTCCACAGAGGGTGAACACGAATCCTGATGTAGATTTTCTCGAATCCTTAACAGTTTGGAAATCAGAGTCAGTGTATCCTGTAAGGATCAAATCCTTAGCTTGATACACAAGCATGTAATTTCTTGTTTTCCGTAGATACTTGAGAATAGTTTTGACTGATGTCCAATGATGATATCTTGGATTTGATTGATATCTATTGACTATCCCTGCTGCATAACATATGTCAGGTCTTGTACACAACATAACATACATTAGACTGCCTACAACTGAGGCATATGGAATTCGTCTCATATCCTCAACCTCTTGAGGTATCTTAGGACACTGTTCCTTAGATAGTTTAATTCCATGTCGTGAAGGCAAAGTGCCCTTCTTGGAATTTTGCATCGAATACTTGACAAGAATCTTGTCAATATAAGATGCCTGAGACAAGGCTAGCATTTTTTGTTCTTGCAATCCCTTATAATTTGGATCCCAAGAACAAATTGTGTTTCTCCCAAATCTTTCATTTGAAATTGATTAGCTAGCCAACTTTTAATGTCAGTTAGAAAACCCACATCATTCCCAATGAGTAAGATATCATCCACATATAGGATGAGAAAAGCTACTTTATTCTTGATGATTTTCTTGTATACATGTTAACTCTCCAAATGAGAGTTATTAGGCCTAAAAGGAAGAAAATGTGGAGTCCTCTTTAAGAAATAGAATGTGATAAGCTGGAAAATGTGTTGATTTAGTGAATATTTGAGAAGAGTCTAACATTTGAGCCTTGTGTGATAATTGTACATATTTAAGCTCTTTTGTGCATAAATAATTTCGCTTTGATCTTCTCAAGTGTCGCTAGAATCTCGCGTGAGTCGCAGCGTGTGGTGAAGAGTGTTCAGAGCTATTGAGGAGCTTTGCGGCCGCATCGCGGTAGCAAAGCTGGCATCTTTAAGAAACTTTGCGGGGGCGAAGCATCAGCAAAAGTTGTACCTGATCCAGCAGAATTGTCAGCTCTTGTCTCCTGTCGTACTCTTAATATGCTTTTTCCAATTGCAGCCTTCGAATAAGGAGGCAGAGGCCATTTTAGGGCAAACTCTGATGGAAACCCTGGAGAATATATAGAAAAAGGAGGAAAGAGACAAGGCAGAGTTGAGACGGGAAAAATTGTAGAATTCAAGAAGACCTCTGGGTTTTCAGAGCTTTTGGGAAGAAGAGAAGAAAATCCTCCATTGAAGTTGTCTCCTCAAGCGCATGAGTTGTGCAGCATTCCTTTCAAGAAGGGTTGAGGAGGAGGAACTAGTTGAGGAGAACCGAAATGCTGTGAAGAGTTGCAGCACCCGAAGACTCTGATTATTACTTACTGTTTTCTATTTTTTTCTTCTAAGTGTTCTAGTGTTCTTCATCCTTTGTTACTTGAGCATACTCTTATTTCTTAGTCATGAACTTTTCTGTTGTTTTGAGTTCTTTCTATAGCATGAGTAGCTAAATCTGCAAGGGTTGGCTAGGATGATTCAGTAGTGAATAGATCATTATTTCAGCACTTGATTGGCATGAAATGTTCTGAGCATATGTGTTCTTAATGTAATAATGCATTTTCGACCAGCCATCCATTACGTGTTAATGATTTCTGAACCTCCGAGAGGAGTAGGGAGTCTGAGTCATATGTTCACGCTAGCCTTTCATGGTAACCAGAGAGGAGGCTAAGCTTAGTGATTCTCCTAGCGCGTCAGATAGCATGTTTGTATGAATAGGATGCTAGCTTCGTTTGGATATGAATGATTGGTGAGACGGATTTTGAATATCCTCTCTAAATTCGGGCTGTCGAGACCCGCCAAAATAAATTTATAAACCTATTAACCTTAGCTTTGCAGCTAGTGGTAACAGGGTCGATCCACAGAGAAGGTCTTAATATGATTGAAATTAAAGTTCAAGATTCCAATTGGTTGATTGATTTCGCCTTGGTAACTTGGGGGTTTTATCATGCAATGAGAAAATTAAAACGCTAACGGAAAGAATTTAAAGAGAAAGAGATTAACAAGTGTACGGTTCGGGGAGTTTCGGGATCTTTGCTAGACATTCTATCATTCATCATCTAATTCAAATCTAAGGCTATCCAATTGTCATGCACGCGGTCGGTTACCTGGGAACCCCTTTGGTAACCGGCTCCATATTAATTAATTAAAGCAACAGTCTAATTAAACATTGTTCAAAGTATTCCTAGAGTGATCACCTCCAAATTTACTCTAAACAGTTACTAGCTAACCGCGACGAACATTCGACCATGCAATCCTAATGCTAACTGGCTACCCGCGCACACTGAAGTACCCAACATTTATCATGCATAAATCAATACTACGATTTGTTTCATTGTTCTGTGTTACTAAGCGAAAAGTGAGAGGCATGGCATCGCTAATCTTTAACTCTAACACATGCTAGAAAACTCGATTGTCCGTCGGCGAAATCTAACACATGCATGGGATTAAGGAAGAACAATAAATGCATGCAAATCAGAGACCAAATCAGAATTTATAGCATGGATTATCAAAATGAAGAAGTCTAACAAATAATCCCTAATTCATCCTGAACCGTTCACAGTACCTTAGCCGACCATGGGGAGAATCGTCACAAACGGTCCCACGGAGGCAAGGGCCATCATCTCTAACTTTATTACAATGAAAAGTTCCAAAACTAGGCCACAAATGGCGGAGCAAGGCTAAAAAGTAGAAAACAAACCCGAGAGCAAGAAGATGAAATCGAACTTGGCTGCTGAAAAATCGTCCTTCTGGTTTTTAAATCCGTCGGAGCGTCGAGACGCTGCGACCTAATGAATCCGCGCGCGCCTCGCGATGGCGTCGATACGCTGGGCGAGCGTTTCGACGCTGGCCCGATAATTTCCTGCGCACGCGCCCCTCGGAGCGTCTCGACGCCAGGCAGCGTTGAGCAAGCGTCTCGACGCTGTCTGCTCGACGCTTGCTCTCGGGTTTGGGCTGGAAAATTACCTCTCCTAGGCAATTTTGGTCCGGTTCTTCTTGGATCAGCTTGCCCTTTTCCCAATGCACTCCCGGGGCGTTAAAACACCGCTTTAAGCTACAAAACGAGTCCAATGGACGCATGAGCTCTTCACCGCAAATCTCCTATAAATGAGACATATTAACTAATTAAATGCGGAATTTAGCTAGAATTAAGGAGTGAACAATAGCTCCAAAATGGAGTTATCAGCACCCGAGCCCGAACTGTATATGCTTTTTGTTTAATTTATTGCTCTTAGGATAGCTTAGGTGTTTGCTCTCATGTTGTGAGTTTTCAGCAGACAGGATGGCTCGACCTTGCGGTAATACTTGAAAGAAAGAAGCGTGCTCTCCAACCCCCTTAATCACAATTCAGGGGAGGCCTTCTGTTCCCTCGATTTTTGATTATGCATTATTCGTTCAATGAGGACATTGTGTCTTTCTAAGTTGGGGGTGGCGAGTTGTGATTTATAGTAGTTGTCGAGTCTTGTGGATTTCTGATAAATTGACTCTTTTGTTGATATTTGCATGTTAATTTGATTATGAAGTTCTGTGATGTACTATTGGAACCTTTGTATTTGTATCTTCCAAGAAATGTAGCATATATGCATTTATTAAGCCCATTTTGAAAAAAATTCTTCGTTACTTCCTTGTTTAAATTGCGCACGTAGCACTCTATCTTAGTTCTGTGGGCTTAGAAGTGGTCTTGCTTGACTTGAACTTCGTTGTCACCCCGAAAGGCACCTTTAGGGTGGACTCGATTCGTTAGTGTTCGTAATTTTTCATTCAATGTTATAGCATGGCTATTAGGCTAAAAGAAAGGACGATAAAAAGTTTGAAAAAGTAATCTCCTGAGGTGTTCCTCCTTCTTGAGTTGCCCAAGTAACCAGGGGCGGTCGTGTAACCCACGGTTGCCACTGCATGAAAAGGGATCATTTAGATGTGAACGCTAGTCCTTAAAAATGTGAACTTTTCCAGCAGTGAAACTACAAGCAGGCTGAAACGAAAGTAAATTTGACATGTTAGGCGCTCATGGAGATCAAAAAATATATAAGAGAGTAAAGAAAAGAGGCTTGATGATCTCCTACTTGCTTTGATGATGAAAAGCCATGAGACTGTTCGATTAGCTAGAAGTAGGGGAAAGCGAGGCCTAGGGTCGGTTAGGATTCCTCTGTGCCTATAAGAAATAAGATAGAGGAGCTAAGAGCACACACTCATAGGGAATAGCGATTTAAATTTCTTGAAATGTTCTTAGTCAATGCATGCATGTAAGAATTTCCTTCTGTTATAAATGTCCTGCTTCTTTTAGTACGGAGAATTGAGTCATTAGCATGCATGTCGTTTTTGTTGTGATAAATCAGAATTCCATCTTGCTCGAGGACTAGCAAGAACCTAAGTCGGAGGTATTTGATAGCTCCATTTTACAGCTATAATTATGTCCCTAATTCATGCTAATATCGTGTTTATTCTTGCTTATTTACCTTGATTATAGGTGTTCGTCGCTCAAGAGGTCACGAGACCCGTTTGACGTCGTTCGGGGCTAAGTAAGCCGTTTTAAGGCCCCAAGAATGTTTCGGGAAAAGAAGGATTAAAAAAGATGGAGATTGGCCAAAATGGAAATCTCAAAGGCAAAATATTTAGCTCAAACCCGAGAGCTAGCGTCGAGACGCTGCTCAACGCTGCCTAGCATCGCGACGCTTGCCCGCAAGCGTCTCGACGCTCCGAAGTCTGGAGCGCCCCGCTTTTTCCACCTGAGAGCAAGCGTCGAGACGTCGCTCTACGCCATGCCAACGTCGCAACGCTTCGAAGATCAGCGCGCTCCGCCTTTTCGCTCGTAGCGTCTCGACGCTACGACGAGGTATAAATGAAAAAGTCCTCTTTTTAGGTAAAAATGTCTTGTCTTTCTCAGGATCCGCACCAGTTTTTGGCGATTTGCAGCTATTTTTCCACCATTGAAGGAGCCCTGGAGCTTGGATTGAAGCCATTTAGAATCTCTTCCATCATGAGTGAGTAGTTGGTAAGTGTTTGGCTTGGGAATGTAAAGAATATATGTAATTAGCGCAATTTTGGTGAGATTAAGGTCTTAATTTTTGTTTTAGCTTAAACTTTGGTGACCCAATTTCTTCTTCTAAGCTTATGACAAGAGCATGTTAGATTGATAGGAATTGACGGCTTTGATTTCTAGCATGTTCCTTAGTTAAAAATTGCGATGTCCTGCCTCTCACAATTGCCTAGTAACACAAATTGATGGTGCATTTGAATTCATAGGCTTCCTTGTGTTCTTTGCATTCATTCTTCTTGAAGAAGTAATTAAAATCGATACACTAATTTGGCTTCCATCTTAGACAATCGTCGCAATTAGCCCGTCGCTTAGGATTCTTTGTGGACAACTTTAAAAAACGCCCATATTCACGAATCTAACAACGAAAAGCAATGGGTAAATAAAATTAAACCTGAACAGCACGTGGGTGATTTCGCACATCGATAAAATGCTCCTTGAACCAATACGGCCATCGTCCGAGCGTCGTTGCAGAAAAAAAGGCCCCCCTTAGAACTCGTCGCCGCTCAAAACCACGCCCAAGAGCTTGTCGCCTCACCGCACCGCCGCCTACCTACAGCTGGTCGAAAGAGGATGGTCGGAAATGGAGGTCGACGACGCTGGAAAACGAGAGAGAGAGAGAGATTAAGAAGAAATAGGGCAGATGCGTGGGTGTGGGTTTCAGTCTAGAGGGGTTAAAACGGAGAGAGAGAAAAAATAAAAATAAATAAAAGGAAACTTAAAGATGATAAATTCTGTCGGTTAAAGAGAAAAAAAACAAAGATTTAAAAAAAAAAACCTATTTATTAATTCTTTGAAAAGTCTTCTTTTCTTTTAAATGAAAAAAAACTTTCTCTTTCTCTCTTTTTTTTAAAACAAATCTCTTTTTTTTTTTTTTTTTTTTTTCATTCACTTTTTTTTAATAAAAACAAAACCCCAATTTTTTTTTTATAAAACTACTCCTTCTTAAACTTACTTTTACACCCAATTTAACCCTGAACTTATCGCAAAAAGAAAACAACACTACGTGCAGTAGTTGGGCGTTACAACTTGAGCCTCATGTATGAAATGATTGTGGATCAGGCTCAAGTAGTCAGTCAAAACTGTCTATAGTATACGGATAAGGTTGGGTACCTTATCCTGGTAACACTATAGAATGCAGTTCACTTTGTATTATACAAAACGATGTGATCCGAATCGTTTCACATGGAGATGTGCGAGTGAGGGCGTCCTGTGGAAAGAGTTTGCTTAAGACCGAACCGCGAAATAAGTCGCTCTCTCTTTATAACATCGTTTACGAATGAGACCGACATTTTCATTTGATGGCCTAGGTAACTGATCTCAATCCTGAGCTCGCTATGAACTTCTGTTTATTCGAAAGTATCCTTTGACTTGCATGGGTGAGAGTGGCCCATAAGCGCCGACACAATAAGCCTACCATCTTGGGGATAAAGTCGAATATGTAGCTGGGGACATAGTACAGTGATAACTCCATTTTGAAGCTATTAAATACTTCCTAATTATAGCTAAAGTCCGCTTTCAATTGATTAAATATATCTATTTTGTAGGAGAAAAGCGGCAAAGAGCTCGTGCGTCCGTTGGACCCGTTCGAGAGCTTAAAGTGGAGTTTTAGCACCCCGGGAATGCATCGGGAAGAGGGGAACTTGATCCGTGAAGAAACGGGCCAAAACAGCCTTGGAGAGGCAAAGCTTCAGCCCCAAACCCGAGAGCCAGCGTCGAGCTATAGCGTCGAGACGCTGGCTCGACGCTGGAAAAACCCGAGAGCAAGCATCGAGTGATAGCGTCGGGACGCTAGCTCGACGCTGCCCTGGCGTCGAGACCCTGCTTGGCGTCGAGACGCTCCGGAGGAGGCGCGCGCAGGAATTTTATCAGGGCAGCGTCGCGACGCTAGGCCTTGCGTCGCGACGCCATCGCGAGCGCGCGCGGAAAACTTAGGGCACAGCGTCGAGACGCTGGCCCTGGCGTCTCGACGCTACGACGATTGCAGCAACTTAAATGACGATTTTTCTGCAATTTTGGAGGAGAATCCTCTCCATCTTTTAGACGATTTTGAGAGCGTTTTACCTTCTTCTTCCTCTGTATTTCTCTTGGAGCTCCGCCATTGTTGGCATGCGAGTGAGCTCCATTTCTTTTGCAACTCGTGGATGATTCCTACCAAGGTCGTGGTTCGAGCGGGATTGACAAACCGCGCCATAAGCGGCTAAGGTAAGGGTGACGGTTTGGGAATGTTTTAGGGATATTTTTGTTAGTAAATTTGGTTTTGATAATCTGCGTTTTGAATTATGCATATTGGATTCTGTTTGTTAGCATCTATTTACTTTGCTTAATCCAACGCGCATGCTAAAATACGACGATTGACACTCGGGTAGTTTCGCATGCTGTGTATGTTAAAGAGTAGCAATGCCGTGCCTCTCACTGCTCGACTAAGTAACACAGGTAGATAGAACTAAATCGAAGTATCGGGTCGGGTAGGATAATTGTTGATTGCATAAGGCGTTTGCGGGAAATCTACTAGCAATTAGAATTCACGCTCGAATGTTCGTCGCGGTTAGCTAGTAACTGTCTAGATTTACCTTAGGGCTGATCACCTTGATGTAAGTTTAGATAACGTGTAATTAGAACTGTGTGGTCTAGTTAAAATCCATGGAGTCGGCTACTTTGGGGCTTCTCTGGTAGTCGTCCGCGTGCATAATAAACTGATTTTCCATGAACTTTGCATTAAATGATAAACCGAATTTATCTAACATTTGATCCCGAAACTCCCAAACCGTACACACATTTTCTACTAGTTATTCTTTCTTCATTAGCTTCCCCATTACTTTCTCTTGCATGATAAAACCCCCCGTTACCAAAAGTCCATCAATTAATTAAGTCTCAATTTTAATTGTGCGTTTGATCATTCCTATTCCTTGGATCGACCCTGTTACCACTAGCTGCAAAGCCTTGGTCATAGGCTTTATAAATCGTATTTTGGCAAGCCTCGACAGCTTGAGATTAAGCGAAAGTTCAAAATATCGCGCACCATACAGCAAGATGGAAGTTCACTCCTAACCCGCTCTTCAGGGTTAGTAGATAGGTTGTTCCCTTAATAATTGACTCCGGGGCTTGAACGATGAGCGCTCACACTCTCATGAGATGAGAGTGTTAATTGATCTGTTGGTTGGACCACAAATCTATTTTTCATTAGAGGTGTTAGTGGTACTTAAGGAACAAGACGTAATTGAGGGGTTAAACGGTTTAAATGACCCAACTGTGATTACGAACAACCTGTGAAGGGTCGACTTTCCCATGACGGTTATATCGGAGGACATAATATATCTATAGTGAGGAGAGTGCAACCCTCGGACTATAGAGGCGTCTTGGAGGGTTAACGAATCGTTGGAGCTCATGATCTCGTATCGTTGGAGCTCATGATCTGTAGGTCCTTTAGGTTCTCCTGGCTAGCTCGGATAACGTCGTGCAACAGTATAAGAGAAAATGATGAAGAAAAATAATTTAAATTGTTCAAATTCAGTTTGTGGAAGGATGATGGACATATTTAAATATGATTTAAATATGGGAATGCTCTAAACCATGAATAGGATTCATGTGCAAAAAGTCGGTTTTCGGAAAGTAGGGTTTCGCCGTATTATTTAATTAATATTTGATATTTAATTAAATAATATTAATTAATTAATTAATATATATATATATTTTTTATTTATTAAAATGTTTAATAAATAAAATATTTATTATTATTTAAAATTAATTATGAATTAATTTTTTTAAAAATAATAATAATTATATATATATATATATATTGGTTAAAAAGAAAATTCGGCTGAGTGCACAATTGGGTACTCAATTTCTCATAAGAGTTTAGTTTTGTCTTCGGCTGAGCTTTAACAAAAGGTTGAAGAAGAACTTCTCTCTCAGCCCACAAACCTCCATCTGCTTCTATTCTTCTTCTTCTTCCTTTCTTTTCTTTTTTTTTTCGGAGTCCCACAACTCCGTTGCACGGCGCCAAGGATAGCGGGACTACCGGAGGTGGTTCTCGGGGCGTTCGTGAGAAGAGGCTCGATGCATTCGTGAGGAGAAACGTCCAGCGAAACTCGAAGAAATTGGAACTACAAGGGTATGTATTCTAAATTTCTATTTTCCGTCTGTTTGAATATGTTTCTAGTTTGTTAAAATGGTGAGATTAGAGTATCAACGATCCAAAATCGCTTATGCATCGTTAAACGCTCCATCATATGACTGTCGAGTGGCGTAAACGAGGCGAAGCTACGTCCGAGTGTGAGGGTTTGATATTTGCGTGTCCGACGGCGTGTGCTTTGTCGTCTGCTTGCCGGGACTCGGGTGTGCTTAAAGGATTGTACACGACCGCAGAGTGGCGTAGACAAGGCGAAGCTGCGTCCGAGCGTGAGGGTTTGATACCTGGGGACTTAGCATTTTTTGCGTCTCATGGATCCTAGTCTTGTCAAGGAGAGGCCTGGGCGGGGCAGATGGGAGCCCTGAGGGGGGCCCTAGCCCTATGGGCGAACAGTCGCATCGCGTCCCCGTGCGCCGAGAAGGCGAATAGTGGGAGTATGGAAGCGTGTTTCCCGCATGCGGTCTTGATATGCAATGCAGTGGACAGTTGTCGCGCGCCCCTTTCTTCGGGCTGAACTCTCGCATTGAATCTTTGTTCGTTGAGAAGACGAATCGGGGGGATATGGTGACGAATCGGCGCGACAGGTGTTTGGTCGCGTCGGTTTCCTATTTTTTTTAGAAGACAAATCGGGTGGACAGGGAGGTGTAACGGCACGCACGGTTTCGAGGTGGTGCTGAATTCCCATGTTATCTTCGTCCGTTGGATGCGCGATGCGGTGGACGGCTGTGATGGCCCCGGGGCTGCAATAAGTAGTTGGCCCTTGCGGCTTTCACTACACCTCTATCTTTGTCGATGTCGATGTTGTTCCGCCTTGCATGGTGTTGGTTTATGGTTTCTGTCATGGGATCTGGGAGTAAGCTTTTCCCCAGCGATGCTTGATGGCTCCATACGAGTACTGTTTGACAAGGCCTCTTGGAGTCATGGTCACACATGGCTCCATAGGAGTACCGTTTGTGGTTCATGCTTTTTGGCCTCCTTGTCGCCTTTCCTCCGCCACTTACATCCAGGTTGTTAGGAGTGCTAACAAAGTCCCACATTGGTTAGGGAAGAGATTGATCCATGGTATATAAGTGAGGACAATTATCTCCATTGGTATGAGGCCTTTTGGGTGGAACAAAAAGCAATGTTATGCGGGTTTAAGCCCAATGTGGACAATATCATACTAATGTGGAGATATTGTGGAGTTCCCTTATCCTTATCAATTGGTATCAGAGCCATGGTACCCTAGCTGTGTGGAAAGTTCCTCAGATTCCGAACAAAGAGAACGCCCCGGATCGAACAAAAAGTGCTTGAATAACAAACAAGAAGTATAACTCATAAAAGGAGTAGCCCTATCAAGAAGATACGAAGAGTAGATCTTTGTTCGAGGGGAGGCTCCAAGTGGTACTTTGTTCGAGGGGAGGATTGTTTGGAGTGCTAACAAAGTCCCACATTGGTTAGGGAAGAGATTGATACATGGTATATAAGTCAGGACAATTATATCCATTGGTATATGAGGCCTTTTGGGTGGAACCAAAAGCAAAGTCATGAGGGTTTAGGCCCAAAGTGGACAATATCATACTAATGTGGAGATACTGTGGAGTTTCGTTGTCCTTACAAACTTCCTTCTTCTTGCTATATCCAGGAAGGAATTGGTGGCCGGTGGGGAGGGTGTTGGGTTTTATGTCCTAAAACTCGTGGTTTGTAAACGATAAACATATTTTATTAGTAATAAAATGTTATTGAGGTTTATTCAATAAAGTTATTATTGAATATGTGAATTGCTTATTTCATTTTAGAAAACCCTAAATACAATAAACTAAGATCCATGGCTATAACATGAGTACTGATAGCTCTAAAATAGAGCTACAATTCTAGCCTCAAATCTAGCTAAATGACATGCTTAATTTACTTAAATTGCCTTTTTATAGGTGTTTTCGTGGCGAAGAGCTCGGGAAGTCCATTTATGATTTTCGGGGCTAAAACGGTCATTTAAGAGGTTTCGGGAAGTGTTCGGGTCAAGAAGATAGGCCAAACGGAGCTCGGGAGCCAAAACGACCCAAAATTAAGCTTAGACCCGAGAGGGCAGCGTCCAGGCGCCCAACGAAGCGCAACAGCCCAGCACGCCCAAGTCCGCGCGCGTCGCTCGCCCTCGCCCGATCCGTGTCCGAGCGCCCGCGCGCTCCGCCGACGCCTGCGCGCGTCGCTCGCCCGCCTCAGCGCCCGAGCACCCGTCATCGTAAGTCCGCGCGCGCGCCCTCGCCCACGCCTCGCCTCGCCCCCGCGCACACCCCTTCCCTGACGCAAAAATGCCAAGTTTGTAATTTTTCCAAAGGGCTCAGCGCCTAGGCGCTGACTTATGGAGCCAAGGCGCTGTCCCGATTCTGTGCGCGCGCCCCCGCGGCGCCTAGGCGCTGACTTATGGCGCCTAGGCGCTAGTCTGACGCAGAAATGGGTATTTAAGTCCGTTTTTGCTGTTTTTAGGGCATTCTTTCCCATTCTCTCTCAATTTTTCCGCCCCCCTTTCTTTGTAGAGCTCAAATCTTGAGCCAAAATACGTTTCTTACCTATTTCTAATACATTTGAGTGGATTACTCTTGATTTTCACAACGGGCAACTAAGGTAAGTGCTCTAATTCGAGTTTAGGGGTTGTCTTGATGCTTAGGGAGGGTTTATATGAATTTCTAGCTTGGTTTTGTTAATTTCTTGCATCTCTTGGTCTGTATTAAGAACGAATAACTTGCCTTTCCGATTAGGAGTGACGTCCATAATTAGTTACGCATGCTTAGTTGGCTATTATTGATTTTTGACAAACTTCAATACTTAGTAGCGAAAGTCTAGCTCGTGGCTAATCAATTCGAGCCTTAGTGACAGTTGGGGGTAGGAATGGATTAACGTTCTCACGGCGGGCTTAAGACTAAGAGATAAATCGAATTAGTTTTAGGATTAATTCGTCTCAATGATACCCGTTACTGTTTGTTAATTGATTTAAGCGTCATGAACTTAGATTAATTAGTTGGCATGTTTAATTAGGATTGCACTTCCCTAATTAATTCTTTGGGGTGCTTTGGACCCGTTTGGGACGAAGCATTTTGTGTGCATGAAATAGAACTACCTTGCTAATTAGAATCCCTATTAACTAAGCGCATCAAGATAAATCCCGACACTCATATTAGGAGCACGTGTTACATTTAATTGTTTTTCGCTCTTTACTTTTCGCAATTATTTTTCCGTTAGCTTAGTTTAGTTTTAATTAACTCCCTCTTTATTTGCTTTTGAGTTTTAGTTAAAAGACAAATAGAAATTAGCTAGGAGAAAATAACTTAGGTTCCCTGTGGTTCGACACCCGTTACCACTAGCTGCAAAGCTTAGTAGTTTCGGTATTATAAATGTTATTTTGGCAAGCCTCGACAGCTTGAAATTGGAGTACCCCAAAAGTTCTCTACCAAAATTGGCGCCGTTGCCGGGGAACCATTTAATTTCTCTTAGTTAAATTTTATTTGATAGAAAAATCAAAAAAAAAAAAAAAAATAAATAAATAAATATATGGTTCCAAGGGATCTCTCTCTGATGAAGTCAGTGAACTGAAAGCTCAAATGTCTGATTTAGTTGCTTTATGTAAATCAACTGTTGAGGATTATCAGGCATACAACAGAGCTCGAGAGGAAAGTCAAGCTCGCACAGGTTTGTTATTGGAACAAATGGTTGCGCAAATGGCCACTACTAACTTTGATTGCAGAAGGCAGCAACCATATTTCATCAAGAACAAGCTCAGCCTCAAGAAGAGCCCCGGGAAGACTCATGCCCCGAGTACTTTCCTTCGATGTCTGACGAACAAGGGGAGGCTGAGTTTAGTCCCGAGGAATATCCTGAGGAGACTGACGATGCGAATGAGCTGAGTGGAGCTGAGACTTCTCCAGGATTGAAGTTCTGGGCGGAATTTCTCGCCTGTGATGAAGAAGATCTCAGAGAATTCTTAGAGGTAAGTAATTCTCCACCTGTTGATTTCGATTCAGAGCATGAATTTTGTATTGAAAATTTATTTGAAGAATCATGCATGGATGAGCTTGAGCATATTTCTGATGTTGAAGATATTTTCGGAAATCTTTTCACTGATGAGTTAGAACCAGCATGCTTTGAAAATATTGTTGTGATGGATGAGGAAGTGGCAATTGTGCCTTTAGATTATTTATCTCCTTGTGTTGTGCCTCGTGATAATTCATGTAATCTAGGAGATTTATCTTGCATGCCCCCTTCCATCTGTGCTTCAGTTAATGTTGGTTGCCTCGAGAATTTCGATGTGATCCCTTCCCATATCGAGTCTTTATTTTCTGTTCAGTTAGTTGAGTCTTTTAATTCTGTTGAGTCAGTTGAGTCTGCTTTTATTTTGTTTGAGTCTGTTCAGTCTTTTATTTTTCCATATATCAAAAATACAAAAAAAATAACAACTCTGTCCGGCTGCCTCCAAAAGTCGAAGAGCTTGCTTCTCTTAGCAGGTTTTATTGATTCAAGGAAGAAGGGGCCGAAGAAGTACGAGAATTTTTACGTACCCTGACAGAGTGGAGGACACGTCGAGCATAACGACGTTAAAAATTTGCGCTTCTTGGGAGGCAACCCATGAGTATTTCAATTTATGTCTTTACTTTTAGTTTTTGTTTTCCTAGCTTAGTTTTTTCTTGCTTTCTTAGGTAATAAGCGAGAGATGACATGCATTTCGGATTTATTTTGAAGACAAGGTTGCGCATCCCTACTCACCGATCCCACAAAAATTCAGGGGAGGTTCATGTTCCCTTTAATTTTTGTCGTTATCATTGTTTATCTGTGGGATTAGATGCTGTTGCGTGCTCAATGTGTTAAAATAAATAAGCAATAAGGTAAAGAGAGCACTCAGAACATGCAAACATACATGATCCTATAGCAAGTAGTAAGTATTTTTTCATTCGTTTTCCCACAGAGATTTAATATAAGCTACTCGAGAAGTGTAAAGTTAAGAAAGAAGGGGTGGATTTGATGGGGTAGAATTGGTTTTAAATTGTCTACTTCCTACTGAATACGTAGAGGGTAGCAACATAAACAAGAGCAAGTCCAAGTTAAACTCAAAGGAAAAGAGACGAGATTAATAAACGAAGAAGAAAACAGCTAAACAAAATTGTAAACTTAGCAGAATTGCGGAAACAGCAATTCTACCGCAATTTTCCTAACAGCGAAAGTGTGTAAAATGGAGAAACAAGGGCTACTAACGACTCCTCTATAGGCATTTTCTCACGATTCTCAAGCATTGGATCAACTCTCTATGCATCAAACTCACTCAATCTCATGTATCGTCCGATTCCATGCATTAGATTCTTTAGCTTACTCATGTCCAAGTAAGGTCTTAAGCATCTTGTTAAAGCAGAAAGTTATGGTTTGTACTAGGAAAACGCCTATTCCTAGGTCGTTTTCTGGCTACCTTGAAAGGCAAGCATGAGTGTATGACTCTGAACTTTTACTCCTTCCAGAGGTTAGGAGTTCTTTGGACAAAATGGATGGCCAATCGAAATTGCCCGTGGGATGAAGCTTACATACAATCAATGCTTCGAGAGCTATCCTACATGCTTGGTTCACGTTTTTTAGCCTATAGTATTGTCATTAGCATGCCCCTATGTGACTTAGTTACTCATGGATATAGGGAGAAAAGAAAGAATTGATAAAACAGACATGCTTAGAAGGAATTTAAAGACAAAACAGTAAAGAAAAACAGTAGATCGCAAAGGCAAGAAACTGTGAAATATTGAATTTTGCTTTTGATTACTTGATTGTTTGAATGGACAAAGGAAAGCTTAAAGTGGATAACACAAAGATAGAACACCACGAAATGAAATAAACTAGCTACTAGAACAGAAACAACAACTAAACAATGCTGGAAAGCAGAAATGAGAGACAGAAAGCAGGTAAATGAGCTTGAACGCCTCGTCGCAACCGCCTCGGCTGAAGGATGAGAAAGATCAGCCTTGCTTGGATGAATCCAATCGGAAGAAAAGATAAATCTCCTCTCCTTCCTATCAGATTATCGATTCCAACAGCTGAGCTTCGCAAACCAACAGACGGCAAAGGAAAACAGGAGAAAAGATGGAGCTGCGAGAAGACTTCTACGCTTTCGGATGATGATTGAACCCTCGACTTTGACCCCCTTTTATAGCAATCTGCAGGTGCGTTTGGGCCAAGGAGAACCATCAATCTTCAACGTCGTACTTCAAAATGGATGGAGGAGAAAGAACGAATCCCTGAAATAACGAAAATTAACAGAAAAAGATCAGTCAACTTACGGTTTTCACTTGAAACATTGCGGTTTCAGCAATGTTTCCGCAATGCTGTCGCAATGTAGTTTTTTCATTCTTTTACTTCGGTTTTCAACCCTTTTCTTTCCTTTTGCACACAAGTCCTAATTTAGCTACCTTCTTTTAATTATCACAAATAAGCATAGGTTTAAGCTAAATCCTATCAAAAACACCTAAGAGTGTGCATCTTTCTAAGCTAAATAAGTCCTAAATAAGTCACTTTTGGAGACATAACACACCCCCAAACTTAAGGTTTTGCTCGTCCTCGAGCAAACTAAGGACTTACTTAGGCTGCTGTTTCATCTTCTTTAACCACTTACTGACTCCCCTATATCCCTATCTATAGCAGTGCTGTCCTGTGACACACTTCTAAGTTTAGAACTATCCTCTTATCTAGCTTCTTCTGACTTCGCATGCCTAATACTCCTACTGTTTTATTAACTCCCTACAACTGATCTACTTGCTTTTGTCATATCATGCCACTATCCCTAAGGTTTCAAATTCTACCTAGCTTTACCCCAGACTCAGTACATGCTTCTAGTTTTTACTTATGAGCTACCTAGGATTCCTTAGAGTCATGCCAGTCTTAGTATTAACAGTGACAGTAGTACTTTAAGAGAACAACCTAAACCCTGGCATCACTACATTGGACATACATTCATCTCCCTAAACAACCCTACAAGCTACAACTTTGTGCTCAGCTAATTGAGGATCAGAGTTCTTTTTATCAGGACATCTAAGCCACAAAGTTGTAACTCCTAGGTATACACTCTTCTTCCCTACTTTTTCCTTTTTTTTTTTTTCTTTCTTAGGTGGAGCCTTTCCTTTGGTTGCCTTTCGATGCAATGCCACTTGTGGGTTACACACTTGGCACTGATTACTCAGCAACCTAAGAGAGACACCCCTCTTTATTCTATTTTTCATTTTTTTTTCAGCTCATCTATTTTTGTAAAGGAGAAGAAGAATGCTTATGTTTTTAAGGGAGAGAGAATGTTCCTAGGCCTAAGGTGGCCTCCCCCAAACTTAAACTACTCATTGTCCCCAATGAGTGTCTGAGGTGGCACACCCCCAAACTGTCCTAGAAGCATCTAGTCTAAGGTAAAACAAAGAGAATCTAAAAGTCCTAGGCATAGGCAGAACATTATAAAAGTAAATATCACAGCAGCAGAAATGTGAAAAAACAGACAGGTAAGGACTTAAAGCTATGCATGCTGAGCTTTTTAGAGGTTAATTTAAACTATCAAAGGGTGTCCTATGACACTCATCCAGCATGCTTTGAGATACGCTATATAAGGTAGTCATGATAGCAGCAAAAGAAAGAATTTAAACAGAACCAGCTTAACTAAACAGACAGTCAAAAACAGGCATTCAGTAATAAAAATTGCGGTTTCCGCAATTATTTCGCAATAAAGACAGGGCAGATATATCATTGATTAAGGCCCCTATGCATGCTTTTTCCAGTCATTCCAGCTCTCTAAAAATGAAACTAAACTAATCTACCTAATCAGCTATCATCAGACTACACAAAACAATTTAAAAACTTAAAACTAAGCAACTAAAACAGATCAAATTATTAACTAAAAACAGCATAATGTACATGGTTCAACAAAAAGCAGTTTTAATTTTTTTTTCTAAGGGAACAGCAATACTCCCTTTAGTGCTCCTCAAACTAGCACTCATACATCTTCCTCATCATCAGTCCCTCGTGGTCGTGGAGGCACCCATGGAGACAGTAGGTTCGTGGGAAAGTCAGGGAAGACGCATCCCAGTTGGTCAGCAACTTCTTTGTCCCTCGCCTGTGCGTATGTGGCCCATTGAGCCATCCTCTTCTGTAAATCCATCAGGCATGCCATGGACAGTGACTGAGCAGCAGCCAATCTATCCAGCTCGAACTCCATGTTCCCCTTCCTTCTCAGCCTCAAGCCTGTAGGCAGCTCCAAGTGGCCTGTGTAAGCCATCTGCTGTTCCATCCGCTCAATGGGGACTCCTGCACGCAAGCATAGTTTAGTAATAGTATTAGGGAAGAACAATGGACCCTTACCCTTCTTGGCGCAGTCAGCAATGGCAGCTGCAATGACTTCGCCCACGTTGATTGTGAGACCTCGCATAATTGCATAGACCAGCAGCGATCTGCTCTGGGTGATTGTGGTCTCATGGGTCACGGGGGACAGGTTCCTCCTCACGAAGGAAAACCAGACAGCCGCCTTAGCTGTGAGGTTGGCACTCATGAGAGTGTGCCTCCCATTGCGCGACACGGTCCATGATGCCTCAGGCTGGCCAATTATCCGTATGGCCTCTTCCAGGACGGCTTCAGTAGGCTCATCAACAATCCTCGCATAGTCAGTATGCTTTTGGCCCTTGAGGCGATAAGCTTCATTGATTGCCCTTGCTGAGAAGTCTACTTCTACTCCCCTGACCACAGACAATCCCTCCTCAGAATTCCTCAAATTGGCGTAGAAGTCATACACCATGCTTGTGTAAGCTGGATTGGGTGGTCTGCACAACTCCTCCCAGCCGTGATTCGTAATTCCTGCGCGCAAGAATTGCGGCAGGTCAGCAGGTCTGTCGAGGAAGCCCTTCTCGTGCAGCAGCTCCCTTTTCCTCAGCTCAATGCCTCTAGACTCAGCGTCAGAAGACACGTACCTCACTGACTGAGGCTCATCTTCAGGGTACAGCTTGGCCTTCCCCTTGTCTTTCAGTCTGGCTGACTCAGCAGCCTCAATCTTGAGCTTCTTTGGGGAAGGCTCGTCACTCCCCTTCTTGGATGAAGGCGCAGCCCTGGACTTCTTCTTCTTCTTGGACTTCTTTTTTGTTCTTGGTCGTTTGGCCTTGACAACCTTGGCTTCCTTCTTCCTCAACCGTGCCTTCGTTGTCATCTGCTGGAGGCAATCCCCCAGTGTCTCGTCCATCGAATCATCCTTCTGTGCAGGGCTCTCAGGGTTGGCTTCCCTCAAAGGAGAGAAGACCTCATCTTCCTCAGCTTCCCCACTGCCCTGCGTCGATTCTTGGTACTCCCCATATGGGAATTCAGGGTCAGGCCGTGGAGAAGTGGGCGATGCCTCAGGGCTCTCTGCTGGTGGGGTACACTCAGAACTCTGTGGTGATGAAGGCAGCTCAGGGCTCTGCGCTGGTGGCGATGAAGAGAGCTCAGGGCTTCGAACCGGTGGGGATGGTGAAGGGCTGCGCTCGGCTGTCTCGTGGGATGGCTGGCCTAGTTCTTGACTCTCCACAGAGGGAGTCTTTTTCTTGCTTTCTTCTTCGGCCACAGCCATACTCCATTTGCGCTTCTTGGGTGTGCCTGCTGGTTCAGAGGGTCCAGCAGGTATCTCTGTGACGACCTTCCACTTCTTCTTGCGGATCGGAAGTTTGGGAAGTCGTTCAGTTCGCGCAGCATCAGCGTCTGCAAGGGCAAGAAGTGCTTCCCTCGCAGCCGTTTCAGCCTCATCAGCCCGTTTCTT
This sequence comes from Herpetospermum pedunculosum, assembly GCA_028017165.1. Classification (NCBI taxonomy): domain Eukaryota; kingdom Viridiplantae; phylum Streptophyta; class Magnoliopsida; order Cucurbitales; family Cucurbitaceae; genus Herpetospermum; species Herpetospermum pedunculosum. The sequence goes on along the minus strand of CM051524.1, from coordinate 24,762,021 downwards.
GGACGCAGATCGTTCGGCTCTTGTTAGCACCATTGTCGAATTATGGAGATTTGGAAAGAGGAATCACAGATGAAGAGAAAAGCAGCTTTCTTGGAGTTCAGATAATGGGAGAATCGTACGGATCAACGCGCCGCTAACGGATATAAAGAAAACACAAAAAATCCCAACGGCTATATTTTTGCGGATTCTGCAAATCCAGCGCAATCCTAGTGACCGTTGGAGATTTTCTGCATTTAAATGTCAATCTTTGCTCAACCGTATCTTTGATTTGGCCCAGTATCTTTTTGATATTTTTGGCTGGATTTAATCTCCTTGATTCCCTCTATTGATTCCCTGCAAAAAGAAATAAAATCAACATCAATTTCGTAATTAAAATCATACAAACATATACACAAGCGATAACCGAAAAAATGGAAAAAATAAACTAAGGCATGAGCCCCGTCTGGACGAGCACAGTAATCACTCGTCCTCTCTCGTTCTTAATTTCACGCTTCAGTCAAGAGGAAGGCCGAGAGAGTCTTCACATCTCCTTCCTCATAGTAGTGCTTCAACCTTGCACCATTAACCATGAATGGTTGTCCTTGCTGCAGGTTCTTTATCTCGATGGCACCATGAACAAACACATTAGTAATTACAAATGGACCTGACCATCTAGACTTAAGTTTGCCTGGAAATAATTTCAATCGTGAGTTAAATAATAAAACAAGTTGGCCTTTCTTAAAGTCCTTAATCCTAAGTCTACTGTCGTGCCAAATCTTGGTCTTTTCCTTATACATTTTGGCATTTTCATAAGACATATGCCGAAGCTCATCAAGCTCATGTAATTGCAAAGACCGCAACGTTCCCGCATCGGTCACGCAATAATTCAACTCTTTTAGTCCCCAAAATGCCTTAATTTCTAACTCGAATGGAAGATGACAAGCTTTACCATACACAAGTCTCTAAGGAGACATACCTAAGGGTGTCTTATACGCAGTTCTATACGCCCAAAGTGCATCCTCGAGTTTAAACGCCCAATCCTTTCTGTTGGGTTTGACCACTTTTTCTAGGATGTTCTTAATCTCCCTATTTGAAATTTCAGCCTGTCCATTCGAGTGTGGGTGATAGGGAGTGGCTACTCTATGTCTAATGTTATACTTAGCCAACACTCTCTCCATAGCCTTATTAATGAAATGTGTCCCTTCATCGCTAATGATAGCACGTGGTGTTCCAAACCTAGTAAAAATGTGCCTATGCAAGAATTTTATGACTGTTTTGGCATCATTATTGGGACATGCTATGGCCTCTACCCACTTGGATACATAGTCTACTGCCACTAATATGTAAAGGTTACCTGATGATGGGGGAAATGGTCCCATGAAGTCAATGCCCCACACATCAAAGAGTTCCAACTCTAAGATGTAGGTGAGAGGCATCTCATCCTTTCGACTGAGGTTACCTGTTCTTTGGCATTCATCACAGCTGTGGGCATAGTTGTGGGCATCCTTGAAGATTGTTGGCCAATAGTAGCCACTCTGAAATACCTTTGCAGCTGTTCTTTGGCCACCAAAGTGTCCACCATAAGGAGCTGTGTGGCAGTGCTGCAGCACAGACTTCGCCTCATGAGCTGAAACACACTTCCTTAGCAAGCCGTCAGCACATGTTTTGTAAAGTGTGGGGTCATCCCATATGAATTTCCTTGCTTCATGAAGGAACCTCTTCTTCTCTTGTCCTCCCTTGAAAGTTGGTAGTACCTGCGATGCAAGGAAGTTAGCAATGTCAGCAAACCAAGGTTCCTCATCGTTATCACGATGAGTCAATACAAAGACATGTTCATCAATAAAAGCATCAGAAATTGCGGTTTCCGCAATTTTTTCGCATTTATGCTGCAATCTAGAAAGATGATCCGCAACCACATTTTCACATCCTTTCTTATCTCTAATGTCTAGATCAAACTCTTGCAGCAGCAAAACCCATCTAATCAACCTAGGCTTAGCATCAGCCTTCCTCATAAGGTACTTCAAAGCAGAATGGTCAGTGTACACGATTGTCCTAGTGCCTACAATGTAATTCCTAAACTTCTCACAAGCAAACACTACAGCTAGCATCTCCTTCTCAGTAGTTGTGTAATTACATTGTGCCTCATTAAGTGTCTTACTAGCATAGTATACAGGGTGTGTTAACTTGTCAATCTTCTGTCCTAACATCACCCCTACAGCATAGTCACTAGCATCACATAACATCTCAAATGGGAGATCCCAATTTGGTCCTACTATAATAGGGGCTGTGACTAGTGCTTCCTTAAGGGTCTTCCATGCTAAGAAACACTCTTTAGAGAAAATGAACGGTTTGTTTAGCTCTAGAAGCTCACATAGAGGCTTGGAGATCTTAGAAAAGTCCTTAATGAACCTTCTATAGAAACCAGCATGCCCTAAGAAACTTCTAATGGCCTTGACATTTTGGGGTTCTACCAATTTCTCTATTACTTCAATTTTTGCCCTGTCAACTTCTACACCTGCCCTTGTGATAACTCCATTTTGGAGCTATTAAATACGTCCTAATTATAGCTAAAGGCCGCTCGCAATTGATTAGATGTATCTCTTTTGTAGGAGAAAAGCGGCAAAGAGCTCGTGCGTCCGTTGGACATGTTCGAGCGCTTAAAGCAGAGTTTTAGCGCCCCGGGAATGCATCGGGAAGAGGGGAACTTGTTCCGTGAAGAAACGGGCCAAAACAGCCTTGGACAGGCAAAGCATCAGCCCCAAACCCGAGAGCCAGCGTCGAGCTATAGCGTCGAGACGCTGGCTCGACGCTGGAAAAACCCGAGAGCAAGCGTCGAGTGATAGCGTCGAGACGCTAGCTCGACGCTGCCCTGGCGTCGAGACCCTGCTTGGCGTCGAGACGCTTCGGAGGAGGCGCGCGCTGGAAATTCATCGGGGCAGCGTCGCGACGCTGGCCTAGCGTCGCGACGCCATCGCGCGCGCGCGCGGATTACTTAGGGCACAGCGTCGAGACGCTGGCCTAGCGTCTCGACGCTACGACGAAGGCAGTAGCTAAAAGACGATTTTTCTGCACATTTTTGGGGATCTTGATCTTCTTCATCTCTCAACGGAATCCGGCGATTCTTCTTCCCTTCTTCCCCATTTTCTCTCTATTTTCCGTGGAGCTCCGCCATTGTTGGCATGCGAGCGATGCTCCACTTCCATTTGTAATAGGTAGATGAACTCTTCCATGGTCGTTGTTGGAGCGGGATTGACGAACCGCGCCATGAGCGGCTAAGGTAAGAGTGACGGTTTGGGATTTTGTTTAGGGGAATTTTGTTAGACCTTTATGGCTTTGATAATCTGAGTTTAATTTGCATATTGGTTCTGTTTACATTGCATTTGTTTACCTTGCTTAATCCAACGCGGATGTTAAATTACGTTGATTGACACTCGGGTAGTTTCGCATGTTGTGTATGTTAAAGAGTAGCGATGTCGTGCCTCTCACTGCTCGACTAAGTAACACAGGTAAACAAAACTAAATCGCAGTATCGGGTCGGGTAGGATAATTGTTGGTTGCATACAGCGTTTGCGGGCAACCTACTAGCAATTAGAATTCACGCCCGAATGTTCGTCGCGGTTAGCTAGTGACTGTCTAAATTCATCTTAGGACTGATCATCTTAATATGAGATTAGATAACGTGTAATTAGGACTGTGTGGCCTAATTAAAATCCATGGAGTCGGCTACTTTGGGGCTTCTCTGGTAGTCGTCCGCGTGCTTGGTAAACTGAATTCCATGTTATTTGAATTAAATGATAAGTTGTAATTGTCTAACAATTGACCCCGAGACTCCCCAAACCGTGCACACATTTTCTACATATTATTTCTTTCTTCTGTTAGCTTTCTCATTGATTTCTTTGCATGATAAAACCCCCCGTTACCAATTAATCAATCAAACCCCAATTTCACTAGTAAATTAAACTCTCCTATTCCTTGGATCGACCCTGTTACCACTGGCTGCAAAGCCTTGGCAATAGGCATTATAAATCGTATTTTGGCAAGCCTCGACAGCTTGAGATTAGGCGGATATTCAAAAAATCCGTCCACCAAAATTGGCGCCGTTGCCGGGGAATAGGCAATTGATTGAATTTATGATTGAAGTTTGAATTTGATTTATTAATGGTTGACTGAAAATTTTTCTGTTTGTATGTTGTATGTTTAGATTTGTGTTTGTGTATGACCCGTTCCTCTGAGGGTAGTTTGCAGTATATTCCTGAGATTGACAGAGAGGAGCGGCGGTTACGTAGAGAGGCCCGTGAGGGGCAAGGACAGTTTGGAAGAGAAGAAGGCAATCCCTTCTTATTTGACGAGATGGCGCAAGGTGATGCGCCACGGACGCTTAAGCAGCTGGCAGCGCCAGACCTGAACCTGCAGCCCTTGTGCATTAACTATCCCGTGGTAGCGGGTAACTTTGAGCTGAAATCTGGTTTAATTCACCAGTTACCTTCTTTCCATGGAAACGCAGGTGAGGACGCGAATAAGCATTTGATGGAGTTCCATTGCGTCTGCGCGGGGATGAAGCCCGCAGGGGTCACGGAAGAGCAACTGAATATGAGGGCATTCCCCTTCACGCTCAAGGACAAGGCCAAGGATTGGCTGTATTATTTGCCTTCCGGATCCATCACCACGTGGCAGGATATGAAGCGGGTATTTTTGGAGAAATACTTTCCCGCATCCCTAGCCACCACTCTGCGGAAGAGAATTTATGGGATCACCCAGGATGTAGGTGAGTCCCTGCATGAGTATTGGGAACGCTTTGGGCGCCTGTGCGCGAGTTTCCCACACCACCAGATCGCCGATCAGCTGCTCATACAGTACTTTTATGAGGGGATGACGCCCCATGACCGGCAGATGATCGATGCAGCGAGTGGAGGGGCACTGATTGACAAGACCCCAGTTGAGGCCAAGCAGCTCATTGCAAATATGGCTACCAACTCGCAGCAGTTTGGGATCAGGGGGCAAGGCCAAGTGCACAGCGTGGCTCAGAGCCATGAGATGTCTGAAATGAGGGCCCAGGTGGCCGAGATAGGTAGTATGTTGAAAAAAATTGTTGGAGGACACCGCGAAGAGGCGGAGGTCAATGCAATCGGGGGGTATGCTTCCAACCCAAGGAAGTATGATCCATATGCAAACACTTACAACCCCGGTTGGCGCGACCATCCAAATTTCAGCTATGGGAACAGGGAAGGACAAAATCGCTTCCAAGGCCAGTCCCAGGATAGGCCTAACTCTTCCACCCAGGCTCAAGCTTCGAGCTCCTCCAGCTCACTTGAAGAGATGGTAAGGACCATCGTGACTAGCACCAGCCAGTTCCAGAAAGAGGCTCGCGAGGAGCTAAATTCTCATAAGGCAGAGCTGCAGAATTTGAACAAGCAGCTGACACAAATGGCGGTGTCTATCAGTAAGATTGAGAGCAAGAGCTCGGGGAAGCTTCCTTCCCAAACTACAGTTAACTCATGTGAAAACGTGAGTGCCATTCAGCTGCGCAGTGGGAAGTCACTTTCCACCAGAGCTGCGAAGGAAGCCACGGACAGCCTGAACAAGTCCGCCCCGACTGCTCCTGAGACTCAGAATGAGAAAAGAAATGAGAAGGTCAGTGTACTTGTCGATGTTGCCAAAGCACCATTCCCGAGTAGGCTTGCGAAGCCTACTTTGGAATCCGATGACGAGGAGGTCCTTCGAACCTTCCAGAAGGTGATGGTAAATATCCCGCTCCTAGAGGCAGTCAGTCAAGTGCCCAAGTACGCGAAATTCCTAAGGAGCTGGTGCACTACAAAAAGGAAGTCCAGAGGGACTGAGAAAAAGAAAGAGAACGTCTCTGCCATACACCCAGGTACGTTGCCTGCAAAGTGCAACGATCCAGGTACTTTTACTATCCCATGCACTATAGGTAGTAAAATTGTTCATAATGCCATGTTAGACTTAGGAGCCTCTGTTAATGTTATGTCTTATGCATTATATCGTGAACTGAATTTAAATGAAATGCATGAGTGTAATGTTTCTGTTCAGTTGGCTAATGGGTCGAGCATCTGTCCTAGGGGGAAGGTAGAGGATGTTTTAGTTAGAGTTGGGAATATGACCTTTCCCGCTGATTTCCTTGTTTTAGATATGAATGAAAATTCATTGCATGCTTCGTCCTCTATGCTGTTAGGACGCCCTTTTCTTAAGACCGCTAGGGTCAAAATCGATGTGTATAAGGGCGTCGTTTCGTTAGAGTTTGATGATACTTTGCATGAGTTTTCTTTATTTGATGGGAAATCTGTTGCGAATGTTTCTGTGGTTGAGCATGTTGAGAATGGGAGTCTACCCTCGCGCTTGAGGGATGGTTCCCATGTCTCTGTTAAAATTTCTGATTTGAATTTGATGGATGATACTGCTGGATTTTGCACTAACATGTCTGATATTCACGTGCCCGAGGCACGAAGAGTGCAAAATGTTTTTCAGGTGGATGGTGGAAAAGGTGTGGCCAAGGACAAGTCTGGATCGTCCCCCGCACCTACAGACTATGGATGAGTCTGTTTCGAGAATACAGTCGAGCAACCGACTTTAAAAATTCTGCGCTTCTCGGAGGCACCCGAGCGATGGACTGTTTTTGTGTTTTAGTTTAGTTTTATTGCTTTTTAGATTAACTTAGTTTTAATTAGCTTGCTGTTTTTTTTTAGGAATCGAGGATGAGAAGACAATTTTGGGCTCTGATGCGTTCGTGCGCCGCTTCCTCGCCCTCGCCAGCTTCACCAAGAGTCAGGGAAGTGTATTTCTTCTTCCCTTTTACTTTGATGTATCTGACTGGTTGGCATTGAGGACAATGCCAAATTTTGAAGTTGGGGGTGGAGCAGTCCGTTGGATATGCATGTGTAGTTTGTTGAGAAGTGTTGCAAAGATATTGAAGTGCTTGGGACTCTGTTTACTGTTTTCTAACTGTGATAGCCTAGGAAATGCATGTTGGAATTCTGAGCATGTTCATAATCGAGTTTTTGCATGAGTTTTGTGTTTATTAGGTTCATGTCAAAAATTTTAAAATTTTTTCTGTTGCTCCCTTGCACTCATCGCGCACTTAGCAACTTCTCCCTAGATTCCGTAAGCTTGGTTTGTCGCATGTTTAGCTAATTCTCGTTGTCACCCCGAAAGGCACCCTTAGGTAGCTTGTTGCATGAGAGTTAGTAGCTAATTAATTGAGGAAGCATGTGCTTAGCCTAATAAAAAAAAAATAGAAAAGCATGTTCTATAGAAAATTTTCTCTCGAGGCGCTCCTCCTTCTTTTTAAGCGCTTAAAAGAAGTGAGCGTTAGTCCTTAAAAACGTGAAGTTTTATGCATGAATTTGACGTGTTAGGCATCTCGAGTTGGAAAGAAAAAGAAATGAAAGGTTGGTTCAAAGAACCCAAATAAAAAGAGTACAAAGTACTTTTGAAAAGAAAGAAAAAGTATGAGAAAATAATTAGGTCTCTTAATTTCTTTCTCTCTCTCGTGCAAGTCAAGTGTAGCTGTTCTTAAACGCTAGAAGTAGGGGGAAAATGGGATGTGCGTTGCATGTTGGTTTTCCGGGTTTACGTGAGTTTAGGAGTCGTTGTCTAGCACACACACACGTTAGGGGGCAATAGTTAATTTTTGATATGTCCTAGTTAATGCATGAACAAAATGCTTCCATGATTATGCTCGTGTTTAAATTTCAATATGCATGGAGGTTTGAGTTAGAATATATGTAAATGCGTCCTTAGAGTCAATGTCTTTGTAGTGCTTGCTCGAGGACTAGCAATGTTTAAGTTGGGGGTGTTTGATAACTCCATTTTGGAGCTATTAAATACGTCCTAATTATAGCTAAAGGCCGCTCGCAATTGATTAGATGTATCTCTTTTGTAGGAGAAAAGCGGCAAAGAGCTCGTGCGTCCGTTGGACATGTTCGAGCGCTTAAAGCAGAGTTTTAGCGCCCCGGGAATGCATCGGGAAGAGGGGAACTTGTTCCGTGAAGAAACGGGCCAAAACAGCCTTGGAGAGGCAAAGCATCAGCCCCAAACCCGAGAGCCAGCGTCGAGCTATAGCGTCGAGACGCTGGCTCGACGCTGGAAAAACCCGAGAGCAAGCGTCGAGTGATAGCGTCGAGACGCTAGCTCGACGCTGCCCTGGCGTCGAGACCCTGCTTGGCGTCGAGACGCTTCGGAGGAGGCGCGCGCTGGAAATTCATCGGGGCAGCGTCGCGACGCTGGCCTAGCGTCGCGACGCCATCGCGCGCGCGCGCGGATTACTTAGGGCACAGCGTCGAGACGCTGGCCTAGCGTCTGGACGCTACGACGAAGGCAGTAGCTAAAAGACGATTTTTCTGCACATTTTTGGGCATCTTCATCTTCTTCATCTCTCAACGGAATCCGGCGATTCTTCTTCCCTTCTTCCCCATTTTCTCTCTATTTTCCGTGGAGCTCCGCCATTGTTGGCATGCGAGCGATGCTCCACTTCCATTTGTAATAGGTAGATGAACTCTTCCATGGTCGTTGTTGGAGCGGGATTGACGAACCGCGCCATGAGCGGCTAAGGTAAGAGTGACGGTTTGGGATTTTGTTTAGGGGAATTTTGTTAGACCTTTATGGCTTTGATAATCTGAGTTTAATTTGCATATTGGTTCTGTTTACATTGCATTTGTTTACCTTGCTTAATCCAACGCGCATGTTAAATTACGTTGATTGACACTCGGGTAGTTTCGCATGTTGTGTATGTTAAAGAGTAGCGATGCCGTGCCTCTCACTGCTCGACTAAGTAACACAGGTAAACAAAACTAAATCGAAGTATCGGGTCGGGTAGGATAATTGTTGGTTGCATACAGCGTTTGCGGGCAACCTACTAGCAATTAGAATTCACGCCCGAATGTTCGTCGCGGTTAGCTAGTGACTGTCTAAATTCATCTTAGGACTGATCATCTTAATATGAGATTAGATAACGTGTAATTAGGACTGTGTGGCCTAATTAAAATCCATGGAGTCGGCTACTTTGGGGCTTCTCTGGTAGTCGTCCGCGTGCTTGGTAAACTGAATTCCATGTTATTTGAATTAAATGATAAGTTGTAATTGTCTAACAATTGACCCCGAGACTCCCCAAACCGTGCACACGTTTTCGACATATTATTTCTTTCTTCTGTTAGCTTTCTCATTGATTTCTTTGCATGATAAAACCCCCCGTTACCAATTAATCAATCAAACCCCAATTTCACTAGTAAATTCAACTCTCATATTCCTTGGATCGACCCTGTTACCACTGGCTGCAAAGCCTTGGCAATAGGCATTATAAATCGTATTTTGGCAAGCCTCGACAGCTTGAGATTAGGCGGATATTCAAAAATCCGTCCACCACCTTGACACTCTATGACCTAAGACAATCCCTTCATCCACCATGAAGTGGCACTTTTCCCAATTTAGGACTAGGTTGGTCTCCTCACACCTAGCCAGGACTTGTCCTAAGTTCTCTAGACAGTTTGTAAATGAATCCCCAAAGACTGAGAAATCATCCATGAATATCTCTATCATGGACTCATCCAAATCAGAGAAGATTGCCAACATGCACCTTTGGAAAGTTGCCGGTGCATTGCATAAGCCAAAAGGCATTCTGCGAAAGGCAAAAGTTCCAAAAGGGCAAGTGAAGGTAGTCTTCTCTTGGTCCTTAGGGTCTATAGTAATCTGATTATACCCTGAATAACCGTCTAAGAAACAGTAGTAGGCTCTACCAGCTATCCTATCTAGCATTTGGTCAATGAATGGTAGAGGGAAATGGTCTTTTTTGGTTTCTTTATTTAGTTTCCTATAATCCATGCAAACTCTCCAACCTGTGATAGTCCTTGTTGGAATCAATTCATTGTTCTCATTGACTACCACAGTCATCCCCCCCTTCTTAGGTACACATTGTATAGGGCTCACCCACTGGCTACTAGCTATGGGGAAGATCACACCAGCATCTAACCATTTTATTATTTCCTTTTTAACTACCTCTTTCATAGAGGGGTTCAGCCTACGTTGGTGATCTACTCTAGGTGTATGCTCTTCCTCTAATATAATCTTATGCATGCAATAAGAAGGGCTAATGCCTCTAATGTCAGCAATAGTCCATGCAATAGCCTTCCTATGTTGCTTAAGTAGTAAAATCAGTTCAACCTCATGTTTCTCACTTAATTTAGAAGAAATAATCACAGGCAAAGTACCATTACTTCCTAGATATGCATACTTGAGGTGAGTGGGGAGAGGTTTTAATTCTAAGACAGGTGGATGCTCAATGGATGGTTTTAATGGATTCAAAGATTTTTCAGTTAAATCAATATTCATACAAACATGCTGAGAGTTATTTACAGGTATGTCCATTATCTCAGCTATGTTTAAGTCAGTTAATTCTAATCCTACATATTCATGAGCATGCTTAGTCAATAATTCATGCTCCAATTGTTCTTCCATTAATGAATCTACAATGTCCATGCTAGCACAAGATTCAGAGTCAGAGGGGTACCTTAAGGCTTTATAAACACTAAACTTCACCTCTTCATCATGAACCCTCATAGTGAGCTCACCTTTTTGGACATCTATTAGTGCCCTACCTGTGGGTAGGAATGGTCTGCTGGTAACGATATTTTTGAACTATCGCTATAATCTCAAGCTGTCGAGGCTTGCCAAAATACGATTTATAATGCCTATTGCCAAGGCTTTGCAGCCAGTGGTAACAGGGTCGATCCAAGGAATAGGAGAGTTGAATTTACTAGTGAAATTGGGATTTGATTGATTAATTGGTAACGGGGGGTTTTATCATGCAAAGAAATCAATGAGAAAGCTAACAGAAGAAAGAAATAATATGTAGAAAACGTGTGCACGGTTTGGGGAGTCTCGGGGTCAATTGTTAGACAATTACAACTTATCATTTAATTCTAATAACATGGAATTCAGTTTACCAAGCACGCGGACGACTACCAGAGAAGCCCCAAAGTAGCCGACTCCATGGATTTTAATTAGGCCACACAGTCCTAATTACACGTTATCTAATCTCATATTAAGATGATCAGTCCTAAGATGAATTTAGACAGTCACTAGCTAACCGCGACGAACATTCGGGCGTGAATTCTAATTGCTAGTAGGTTGCCCGCAAACGCTGTATGCAACCAACAATTATCCTACCCGACCCGATACTTCGATTTAGTTTTGTTTACCTGTGTTACTTAGTCGAGCAGTGAGAGGCACGGCATCGCTACTCTTTAACATACACAACATGCGAAACTACCCGAGTGTCAATCAACGTAATTTAACATGCGCGTTGGATTAAGCAAGGTAAACAAATGCAATGTAAACAGAACCAATATGCAAATTAAACTCAGATTATCAAAGCCATAAAGGTCTAACAAAATTCCCCTAAACAAAATCCCAAACCGTCACTCTTACCTTAGCCGCTCATGGCGCGGTTCGTCAATCCCGCTCCACCAACGACCATGGAAGAGTTCATCTACCTATTACAAATGGAAGTGGAGCTCGCTCGCATGCCAACAATGGCGGAGCTCCACGGAAAATAGAGAGAAAATGGGGAAGAAGGGAAGAAGAATCGCCGGATTCCGTTGAGAGATGAAGAAGATGAAGATGCCCAAAAATGTGCAGAAAAATCGTCTTTTAGCTACTGCCTTCGTCGTAGCGTCGAGACGCTAGGCCAGCGTCTCGACGCTGTGCCCTAAGTAATCCGCGCGCGCGCGCGATGGCGTCGCGACGCTAGGCCAGCGTCGCGACGCTGCCCCGATGAATTTCCAGCGCGCGCCTCCTCCGAAGCGTCTCGACGCCAAGCAGGGTCTCGACGCCAGGGCAGCGTCAAGCTAGCGTCTCGACGCTATCACTCGACGCTTGCTCTCGGGTTTTTCCAGCGTCGAGCCAGCGTCTCGACGCTATAGCTCGACGCTGGCTCTCGGGTTTGGGGCTGATGCTTTGCCTCTCCAAGGCTGTTTTGGCCCGTTTCTTCACGGAACAAGTTCCCCTCTTCCCGATGCATTCCCGGGGCGCTAAAACTCTGCTTTAAGCGCTCGAACATGTCCAACGGACGCACGAGCTCTTTGCCGCTTTTCTCCTACAAAAGAGATACATTTAATCAATTGCGAGCGGCCTTTAGCTATAATTAGGACGTATTTAATAGCTCCAAAATGGAGTTATCATCTGCCTAACAGGATGGGGACCTCCTTGTCTACTTCATAATCCAGGATAATGAAATCTGCAAGGAAAATAAACTTGTCAACCTTTACAAGAATATCCTCAATCTTACCTTCAGGGTATGCTATGGATCTGTCTGCTAGTTGTAAAGTGACAATGGTTGGACGTGCTTCTCCTATTCCTAGCTGGCGGAATAGTGATAGGGGCATGAGGTTTATGCTGGCTCCCAGATCACAAAGAGCTCTGCCCACGTGCTTGCCTCCTAGCTCTACAAGTAAGGTGAAGGAACCAGGATCCTTCTCCTTCTTGGGTAGCTTGTTTTGGAGTATAGCACTGCACTCCTCAGTGAGATTGACTGTTTCAAACTCACCAATTATTCTCTTGTTAGTTATAATATCCTTCAAAAACTTTACATAAGAAGGCATAGACTGTAAAACCTCTACAAAAGGAATATTAACATGCACTTGCTTAAGAATTTCTAGAAATTTATTAAAGTGCACTTCCTGTTCTTGTTTTTTCTTTAGCCTTCTAGGAAATGGAGGTGGTGGCACATATGCAGGCACTTCAGGTCGCCTCAGGATAGGTGGAGGCCTTGGAATTTCTTCTATCTCTTCTATGATTGGTTCCAGCCTTTGTCCTGATGTGCTTAATGGTGGTTGACCTTGGTTTGGCAGAGACTCCAGTGGAGCACTAAACTCAGTGTTCTCTACTCTCTTTGGTGTTTCTTTGTGCTCACCAATGGTCTACCACTTCTAAGTTCAATTGCTTGAACTTGCTCTTTACCATCTCTCCTTGGCACTTCAGTGTCAGCAGGGAGTCTACCTTGGGGCCTACTTTTGATTTCATTGGCTAGTTGCCCTATTTGGTTCTCTAGGCTCCTAAGAGTAGCTTGCTGACTCTGGAGAGTGGCATCATTCTTGGCTATGTATTCCTTGAGTAACTTTTCTACAGAAGACCCTACAGGTTGGTTGTATGGTTTTTGGTACATGGATTGGTTATGTTGGGGAGTGAAACCAGGTGTTCCACTCGGTCTTGGTTGGTTAGGATTTTGATTAGCATTTTGTTGGCCACCCCATGACAGGTTTGGGTGGTTCCTCCAACCAGGGTTGTAAGTGTTGGAATAGGGGTTGTTCCTAGGCTGCTGCTGGCTTCCAATATAGCAGACTGAGGCTGGATTCCCAGGGCAGTATTCATACAGGTGCCCTTCCCCACAGAATCCACAGATAAGTGTCTCACCTTGATTTGGTTGGGTGCCCATTGACATGGCTGTGGCGGTGTTTACACTTGTTTGGAGATTGGCTTGAGCCATTTGCTTAACTAGGTTGGTCAGGGCATTTATTTGGCTGCTCATTGCACTTAGAGCATCCTTGTCTTGAGCTCTAGTTGGCTCAACTGGATCATCTGACCACTTACAGTGAGATGCTGAGATCTTCTCCAAGATCTCATAGGCTTCGTTGTAACTCTTGGACAACATGGAACCTCCAGCAGATGAATTTAAGACTTGTCTAGTGCTGGGGTTGCATCCTTTGAAAAAGACCTCTATTTGGATACACCATGGGATGCCATGGTGTGGACATTTGAGAAGAAGGTCCTTGAACCTTGTCCAAGCTTCGTGAAGAGACTCAGTGTCAGCTTGTTTGAACTTGATTATGTCATCACGAAAGGTAGAATTCCTATCAGGTGGGAAGTATTTGACTAGGAATTTCTCTGCTAAGTCTGTCCAATTGCGGACAGATCCAGAGGGTAATGAGTTCAACCACGTTTTGGCTTTGTCCCTTAAAGAGTAAGGGAAAAGGTATAGCCTCAAGGCTTCTTGGGAAACTCCAGGGATGATGAATGTATCACTGAGTCCTAGGAAGTTTCTAAGATGGTTGTGGGGGTCCTCATTTTCCACTCCAAAGAATTGTCCCACAGTGGACAACATTTGGAACATCACTGGCTTTAACTCGAATGAGTTGGCCGTGATTTCAGGACGGATTATGCTGGGGTTCAGCTCCCCAGGCATAGGTACTAGGTAAGAGAGGATGGTGCTATCCTTGTCATTCGCTATTTCGATGGGGTTGCGAGTGACAGGCACCGGATTTGGAATTATTCCATCCATTTCTTCTTGAGACAATTGCGGAGGAATTGCGGTTCCCGCAATTACTTGAGGTAAAGAGGGTTGGTTAAAGAGACGTTTCTTGGCTCTATTTCTGGCCCTAAGTAATCTCTCAGGCTCAGGATTGAACTCTAGATCACTACTTGAAGGCTCACTCATAAACTAACCTACTGGTACCTGCAAAAGAAATGAAACAGATCAGCTTCAATAGGCAATAAACTTGGTGTTTCAAACTTAACAAACTTCGTTTTCACTTGAATAAATCCCCGGCAGCGGCGCCAAAACCTTGTTGCGTGCTCAATGTGTTAAAATAAATAAGCAATAAGGTAGAGAGAGCACTCAGAACATGCAAGCATACATGATCCTATAGCAAGTAGTAAGTATTTTTTCATTCGTTTTCCCACAGAGATTTATTATAAGCTACTCGAGAAGTGTAAAGTTAAGAAAGAAGGGTGGATTTGATGGGGTAGAATTGGTTTTAAATTGTCTATTTCCTACTGAATACGTAGAGGGTAGCAACATAAACAAGAGCAAGTCAAAGTTAAACTCAAAGGAAAAGAGACGAGATTAATAAACGAAGAAGAAAACAACTAAACAGAATTGTAAACTTAGCAGAATTGCGGAAACAGCAATTCTACCGCAATTTTCCTAACAGCGAAAGTGTGTTAAATGGAGAAACAAGGGCTACTAATGACTCCTCTATAGGCATTTTCTCACAATTCTCAAGCATTGGATCAACTCTCTATGCATCAAACTCACTCAATCTCATGTATCGTCCGATTCCATGCATTAGATTCTTTAGTTTACTCATGTCCAAGTAAGGTCTTAAGCATCTTGTTAAAGCAGAAAGTTATGGTTTGTACTAGGAAAACGCCTATTCCTAGGTCGTTTTCTGGCTACCTTGAAAGGCTAGCATGAGTGTATGACTCTGAACTCTTACTCCTTCCAGAGGTTAGGAGTTCTTTGGACAAAATGGATGGCCAATCGAAATTGCCCGTGGGATGAAGCTTACATACAATCAATGCTTCGAGAGCTATCCTACATGCTTGGTTCACGTTTTTTAGCCTATAGTATTGTCATTAACATGCCCCTATGTGACTTAGTTACTCATGGATATAGGGAGAACAGAAAGAAGTGATAAAACAGACATGCTTAGAAGGAATTTAAAGACAAAACAGTAAAGCAATCTACGCTTGGGCCAAGGAGAAGACTTCTACGCTTTCGGATGATGATTGAACCCTCGACTTTGACCCCCTTTTATAGCAATCTGCAGGTGCGTTTGGGCCAAGGAGAACCATCAATCTTCAACGTCGTACTTCAAAATGGATGGAGGAGAAAGAACGAATCCCTGAAATAACGGAAATTAACAGAAAAAGATCAGTCAACTTACGGTTTTCACTTGAAACATTGCGGTTTCAGCAATGTTTCCGCAATGCTGTCGCAATGTAATTTTTTCATTCTTTTACTTTGGTTTTCAACCCTTTTCTTTCCTTTTGCACACAAGTCCTAATTTAGCTACCTTCTTTTAATTATCACAAATAAGCATAGGTTTAAGCTAAATCCTATCAAAAACACCTAAGAGTGTGCATCTTTCTAAGCTAAATAAGTCCTAAATAAGTCACTTTTGGAGACATAACAGATGCATTGAGGACAATGCAATCTTTTAGGTGGGGGGTAGAATGTATAGTTGGACTTCGTTGTAGTTCTTGAGCATGTCATACTCTGATTTTGAGATGTTTAGGAATCTGAATGCATGTTGTCCGATGAGGACTTTCTGTGATTTGTTTGTAAATACTCCATAATTGTGCATTGCGAGAAAGCTATGAGAATGTATGCATAGTTTGAGCATATTTTAAAAAACAATTTCGAATATTCCCCTACATTCACTGAGCACGTAGACCTCTTACTCTTAGTTCTGTAGGCTTAGAATAATTTTATTTGGTCTGAAAACTCGTTGTCACTCCGAAAGGTACTTTTAGGGAGGCTTGATGTGTTAGAATTTGTAATGAATCATTTGATTTAGCAAAGCTATATGCCTATAAAAAAATCGTTGAGAGTAAGAGCATGTTTGAAATATAATCTGAGGTGCTCCTCCTTCTTGTGTTGCCCGTGTAACCAGGGGCGATCGTGTAACCCACGGTTGCCACTGCATGAAAAGGCAACTAACAGAAGTGAGCACTAGTCCTTAAAAACGTGAAGCGAACTAAAAGCTTGACGTGTTAGGCTCTCAAGAAAAGAAAAGATGAAAAAAAAATTAGGCCTTTTGTTTTGTTATTCTTTCCGACATTGAAAAGCCATTAGACTGTTCTCATTGCAAGAAGTAGGGGGAAGATGAGTATTAGGATTGATTAAGGTGGTTCCGGGTCTATGGAAACTAGGATAGGAGGCGCTAATCACACACACACGTTAGGGAATAGGAGCTAATATTTTGAAATATTCACAATTTATGCATATGCTTGATTGTTTTCCGTTAGAATGATTATCTTGTTTTTGCAAGTATTGAGATTCGAGTCATCAACATGCATGCTTATTTCTATGAGATAAATCTAAGTGTTCCTTGCTCGAGGACTAGCAAGATTCAGGTGGGGGGTATTTTGATAGCTCTAAAATAGAGCTACAATTCTAGCCTCAAATCTAGCTAAATGCCATGCTTAATTTAGTTAAATTGCCTTTTTATAGGTGTTTTCGTGGCGAAGAGCTCGGGAAGTCCATTTATGATTTTCGAGGCTAAAATGGTCATTTAAGAGTTTTCGGGAAGTGTTCGGGTCAAGAAGATAGGCCAAACGGAGCTCGGGAGCCAAAACGACCCAAAATTGGGCTTAGACCCGAGAGGGCAGCGCCCAGGCGCCGGCGCCCAGCGCCCAGGCGCCCAACGAAGCGCAGCAGCCCAACACGCCCAAGTCCGCGCGCGCGTCGCTCGCCCTCGCTCGGTCCGTGTCCGAGCGCCCGCGCGCGCCGCCTCGCCTCGCCTCGCCCGCGCGCCCCGCGTGCGCTCCGCCCACGCCCGTGTCCGCCGACGCCCGCGCGCGTCGCTCGCCCGCCTCAGCGCCCGAGCGCCCGTCATCGTAAGTCCGCGCGCGCGCCCTCGCCCACGCCTCGCCTCGCCCGCGCGTGTTAAGTCGCTGAAACCGCAATGTTTCAAGTGAAAACCGTAAGTTGACTAATCTTTTTCTGTTAATTTCCGTTATTCCAGGGATTCGTTCTTTCTCCTCCATCCATTTTGAAGTATGACGTTGAAGATGGATGGTTCTCCTTGACCCAAATGCAGCTGCAGATTACTATAAATAAGGGTCAAAGTCGAGGGTTTGATCATCATCCGAAAGCGTAGAAGCCTCTTCGCAGCTCCATCTTTTCTCCTGTTTTTCTCATCCGCCTGTTGGTTTGAGAGGTTTAGCTGTTGGAGTCGACAATCTGATAGGAAGGAGAGAAGATTCCTCTTCTCTCCCGATTGGATTCATCCAAGCAAGGCTGATCTTTCTCTCCCTTCAGTCGAGACATTCGCAACGAGGCGTTCAAGCTTAATTACTGTTTTCTGTCTTTCATTTCTAATTTCCAGCATTGTTTAGTTGTTGTTCCTGTTCCAGTAGCTAGTTTATTGCATTTCGTTGTGTTTTGTCTTTGTGTTATTCATTTTAAGCTTTCTTTTGTTCCTTCAAACAATCAAGTAATCAAAAGTAAAATTCATTATTTCACAGTTGCTTACCCTTGCAGTTTACTGTTTTCCCCTACTGTTTTGTCTTTAAATTCCTTCTGTACATGTCTGTTTTATCTTCTATTTCTGTTCTCCCCACATCCATGAGTAACTAAGTCACATAGGGGCATGCTAATGACAAAACTATAGGCTAAAAAACGTGAACCAAGCATGTAGGATAGCTCTCGAAGCATTGATTGTATGTAAGCTTCATCCCACGGGCAATTTCGATTGGCCATCCATTTTGTCCAAAGAACTCCTAACCTCTGGAAGAAGTAAGAGTTCAGAGTCATACACTCATGCTAGCCTTTCAAGGTAGCCAGAAAACGACCTAGGAATAGGCGTTTTCCTAGTACAAACCATAACTTTCTGCTTTAACAAGATGCTTAAGACCTTACTTGGACATGAGTAACCTAAAGAATCTAATGCATGGAATCGGACGATACATGAGATTGAGTGAGTTTGATGCATAGAGAGTTGATCCAATGCTTGAGAATCGTGTGAAAATGCCTATAGAGGAGTCGTTAGTAGCCCTTGTTTCTCCACTTTTCACACTTTCGCTGTTAGGAAAATTGCGGTAGAATTGCTGTTTCCGCAATTCTGCTAAGTTCACAATTCTGTTTAGCTGTTTTCTTCTTCATTTATTAATCTCGTCTCTTTTCATTTGAGTTTAGCGTTGACTTGCACTTGTTTATGTTGCTACCCTCTACGTATTCAGTAGGAAATAGACAATTTAAAACCAATTTGACCCCATCAAATCCACTCATTCTTTCTTAACTTTACACTTCACTAGTAGCTTATAATAAATCTCTGTGGGAAAACGAATGAAAAATACTTACTACTTGCTATAGGATCATGTATGCTTGCATGTTCTGAGTGCTCTCTCTATCTTATTGCTTGTTTATTTTAACACATTGAGCACGTAACAAGTTTTTGGCGCCGCTGCCGGGGATTTATTTAAGTGAAAACGAAGTTTGTTAAGTTTGAAACACCAAGTTTATTACCTATTGAAGGTTATCTGTTTCATTTCTTTTGCAGGTAATAGTTGGGTTAGTTTATGAGTGAGCCTTCAAGTAGTGATCTAGAGTTCAATCCTGAGCCTGAGAGATTACTTACGGCTAGAAATAGAGCCAAGAAACGTCTCTTTAACCAACCCTCTATACCTCCAATAATTGCGGGAACCGCAATTCCTCTGCAATTGTCTCAAGAAGAAATGGATGGAATAGTTCCAAATCCGGTGCCTGTCACTCGCAATCCCATCGAAATAGCGAATGACAAAGATAGCGCCATACTCTCTTACTTAGTACCTATGCCTGGGGAGCTGAACCCCAGCATAATCCGTCCTGAAATCACTGTCCACTCATTCGAGTTAAAGCCAGTGATGTTCCAAATGTTGTCCACTGTGGGACAATTCTTTGGAGTGGAAAATGAGGACCCCCACAACCATCTTAGAAACTTCTTAGGAGTCAGTGATACCTTTATCATCCCTGGAGTTTCCCAAGAAGCCTTGAGGCTATACTTGTTTCCTTATTCTTTGAGGGACAAAGCCAAAACGTGGTTAAACTCATTACCCTCAGGATCAGTCCGTAATTGGACAGACTTAGCAGAGAAATTCCTAGTCAAATACTTCCCACCTGATAGGAATTCTACCTTTCGTGATGACATAATCAAGTTCAAACAAGCTGACACTGAGTCTCTTCACGAAGCTTGGACAAGGTTTAAAGATCTTCTTCTTAAGTGTCCACACCATGGCATCCCATGGTGTATCCAAATAGAGGTCTTTTTCAAAGGATGCAACCCCAACACTAGACAAGTCTTAAATTCATCTGCTGGAGGTTCCATGTTGTCCAAGAGTTACAACGAAGCCTATGAGATCTTGGAGAAGATCTCAGCATCTCACTGTAGGTGGTCAGATGATCCAGTTGAGCCAACTAGAGCTCAAGACAAAGATGCTCTAAGTGCAATGAGCAGCCAAATAAATGCCCTGACCAACCTAGTTAAGCAAATGGCTCAAACCAATCTCCAAACAAGTGTCAACACCGCCACAGCCATGTCCATGGGCACCCAACAAAGTCAAGGTGAGACACTTATCTGTGGATTCTGTGGGGAAGGGCACCCGTATGAATACTGCCCTGGGAATCCAGCCTCAGTCTGCTATATTGGAAGCCAGCAGCAGCCTAGGAACAACCCCTACTCTAATACTTACAACCCTGGTTGGAGGAACCACCCAAACCTGTCATGGGGTGGCCAACAGAATACTAATCAAAATCCTAACCATCCAAGACCGAGTGGAACACCTAGTTTCACTCCCCAACATAACCAATCCATGTATCAAAAACCGTACAACCAACCTGTAGGATCTTCTGTAGAAAACTTACTTAAGGAATACATAGCCAAGAATGATGCCACTCTGCAGAGCCAGCAAGCTACTCTTAGGAGCCTAGAGAACCAAATAGGGCAACTAGCCAATGAAATCAAAAGTAGGCCCCAAGGTAGACTCCCTGCTGACACTGAAGTGCCAAGGAGAGATGGTAAAGAGCAAGTTCAAGCAATTGAACTTAGAAGTGGTAGACCATTGGTAAGCAACACCAAGGACACACCAAAGAGAGTAGAGAACACTGAGTCTAGTGCTCCATTGGAGTCTCTGCCAAACCAAGGTCCACCACTAACAAGCACATCAGGAACAAGGCTAGAGCCAATCATAGAGGAGATAGAAGAAATTCCAAGGCCTCCACCTATCCTAAGGCGACCTGAAGTGCCTGCATATGTGCCACCACCTCCATTTCCTAAAAGGCTAAAGAAAAAACAAGAACAGGAAGTGCACTTTAATAAATTTCTAGAAATTCTTAAGCAAGTGCATGTTAATATTCCTTTTGTAGAAGTTTTACAGTCTATGCCTTCTTATGTAAAGTTTTTGAAGGATATTATAACTAACAAGAGAATAATTGGTGAGTTTGAAACAGTCAATCTCACTGAGGAGTGCAGTGCCATACTCCAGAACAAGCTACCCAAGAAGGAGAAGGATCCTGGTTCCTTCACCTTACCAGTAGAACTAGGAGGCAAGCACGTGGGCAGAGCTCTTTGTGACCTGGGAGCCAGCGTAAACCTCATGCCCCTATCACTATTCCGCCAGCTAGGAATAGGAGAAGCACGTCCAACCACTGTCACTTTACAACTAGCAGACAGATCCATAGCATACCCTGAAGGTAAGATTGAGGATATTCTTGTAAAGGTTGACAAATTTATTTTCCTTGCAGATTTCATTATCCTGGATTATGAAGCAGACAAGGAGGTCCCCATCCTGTTAGGCAAACCATTTCTAGCCACAGGTAGGGCACTGATAGATGTCCAAAAAGGTGAGCTCACTATGAGGGTTCATGATGAAGAGGTGAAATTTAGTGTTTATAAAGCCTTAAGGTACCCCTCTGACTCTGAATCTTGTGCTAGCATGGTGTTATGTCTCCAAAAGTGACTTATTTAGGACTTATTTAGCTTAGAAAGATGCACACTCTTAGGTGTTTTTGAGAGGATTTAGCCTAACCCTATGCTTATATATAAGAATTAAGAGAAGGTAGCTAAATTAGGACTTGTGTGCAAAAGGAAAGAAAAGGAATGAAAACCGAAGGAAAAGAATGAAAAATTCACATTGCGATAGCATTGCGGAAACATTGCTGAAACCGCAATGTTTCAAGTGAAAACCGTAAGTTGACTGATCTTTTTCTGTTAATTTCCGTTATTTTAGGGATTCGGTCTTTCTCCTCCATCCATTTTGAAGTACGACGTTGAAGATTGATGGTTCTCCTTGGCCCAAACGCACCTGCAGATTACTATAAAAGGGGGTCAAAGTCGAGGGTTCAATCATCATTCGAAAGCGTAGAAGTCTTCTCGCAGCTCCATCTTTTCTCCTGTTTTTCTTTGCCGTCAGTTGGTTTGCGAAGCTGAGCTGTTGGAATCGATAATCTGATAGGAAGGAGAGGAGATTTGTCTTCTTTCCCGATTGGATTCATCCAAGCAAAGCTGTTCTTTCTCATCCTTCAGCCGAGGCGGTTGCGACGAGGCGTCCAAGCTCATTTACATGCTTTCTGTCTTTCCTTTCTAATTTCCAGCATTGTTTAGTTGTTGTTTCTGTTTTAGTGACTAGTTCATTTCATTGCGTTGCTTCTTGTCTTTGAATTATTTACTTTAAGCTTTCCTTTGTTCATTCAAACAATCAAGTAATCAAATCACAATTTTTCATTTCACAGTTTCTTGCCTTTGCGATCTACTGTTTTTCCTTACTGTTTTCTCTTTAAATTTCTTCTAAGCATGTCTGTTTTATCTATTCTTTCTGTTCTCCCTATATCCATGAGTAACTAAGTCACATAGGGGCATGCTAATGACAATGCTATAGGCTAAAAAACGTGAACCAAGCATGTAGGATAACTCTCGAAGCATTGATTGTATGTAAGCTTCATCCCACGGGCAATTTCGATTGGCCATCCATTTTGTCCAAAGAACTCCTAACCTCTGGAAGGAGTAAGAGTTCAGAGTCATACACTCATGCTAGCCTTTCAAGGTAGCCAGAAAACGACCTAGGAATAGGCGTTTTCCTAGTACAAACCGTAACTTTCTGCTTTAACAAGATGCTTAAGACCTTACTTGGATATGAGTAAACTAAAGAATCTAATGCATGGAATCGGAAGATACATGAGATTGAGTGAGTTTGATGCATAGTGAGTTGATCCAATGCTTGGGAATCGTATGAAAAAGCCTATAGAGGAGTCGTTAGTAGCCCTTGTTTCTCCATTTTACACACTTTCGCTGTTATTAAAATTGCGGTAGAATTGCTGTTTCCGCAATTCTGCTAAAGTACAATTCTGTCTAGTTGTTTTTGTCTTCGTTTATTAATCTCACCTCTTTTCATTTGAGTTTAACTTTGACTTGCACTTGTTTATGTTGTTACCCTCTACGTATTCAGTAGGAAATAGACAATTTAAAACCAATTCTACCCCATCAAATTCACCCCTTCTTTCTTAACTTTACACTTCACGAGTAGCTTATAATAAATCTCTGTGGGAAAACGAATGAAAAAATACTTACTACTTGCTATAGGATCATGTATGCTTGCA
Organism: Herpetospermum pedunculosum; assembly: GCA_028017165.1. NCBI lineage: Eukaryota > Viridiplantae > Streptophyta > Magnoliopsida > Cucurbitales > Cucurbitaceae > Herpetospermum > Herpetospermum pedunculosum. Next base: position 24,738,962 of record CM051524.1, on the reverse strand, counting down.
TGTTCTGAGTGCTCTCTCTATCTTAATGCTTCTTTATTGTAACACATTGAGCACGTAACAAGTTTTTGGCGCCGCTGCCGGGGATTTATTTAAGTGAAAACGAAGTTTGTTAAGTTTGAAATACCAAGCTTATTGTCTATTGTAACTGATCTGTTTCATTTCTTTTACAGGTACCATCGGGTTAGTTTATGAGTGAGCCTTCAAGTAGTGATCTAGAGTTCAATCCTGAGCCTGAGAGATTACTTAGGGCTAGAAATAGAGCCAAGAAACGTCTCTTTAACCAACCCTCTATACCTCAAGTAATTGCGGGAACCGCAATTCCCCCGCAATTGTCTCAAGAAGAAATGGATGGAATAGTTCCAAATCCGGTGCCTGTCACTCGCAACCCCATCGAAATAGCGAATGATAAGGATAGCGCCATACTCTCTTACCTGGTACCTATGCCTGGGGAGCTGAACCCCAGCATAATCCGTCCTGAAATCACTGCCCACTCATTCGAGTTAAAGCCAGTGATGTTCCAAATGTTCTCCACTGTGGGACAATTCTTTGGAGTGGAAAATGAGGACCCCCACAACCATCTTAGAAACTTCTTAGGAGTTAGTGATACATTCATCATCCCTGGAGTTTCCCAAGAAGCCTTGAGGCAATACCTTTTCCCTTACTCTTTGAGGGACAAAGCCAAAACATGGTTGAACTCATTACCCTCTGGATCTGTCCGCAATTGGACAGACTTAGCAGAAAAATTCCTAGTCAAATACTTCTTACCTGATAGGAATTCTACCTTTCGTGATGACATAATCAAGTTCAAACAAGCTGACACTGAGTCCCTTCACGAAGCTTGGACAAGGTTTAAAGATCTTCTTCTTAAATGTCCACACCATGGCATCCCATGGTGTATCCAAATAGAGGTCTTTTTCAAAGGATGCAACCCCAACACTAGACAAGTCTTAAACTCATCTGCTGGAGGTTCCATGTTGTCCAAGAGTTACAACGAAGCCAATGAGATCTTGGAGAAGATCTCAGCATCTCACTGTAGGTGGTCCGATGATCCAGTTGAGCCAACTAGAGCTCAAGACAAGGATGCTCTAAGTGCAATGAGCAGCCAGATAAATGCCCTGACCAACCTAGTTAAGCAAATGGCTCAAACCAATCTCCAAACAAGTGTCAACACCGCCACAGCCATGTCAATGGGCACCCAACCAAGTCCAGGTGAGACACTTATCTGTGGATTCTGTGGGGAAGGGCACCCGTATGAATACTGTCCTGGGAATCAAGCCTCAGTCTGCTATGTGGGAAGCCAACAGCAGCCTAGGAACAACCCCTACTCTAATACTTACAACCCTGGTTGGAGGAACCACCCAAACCTGTCATCGGGTGGCCAACAGAATGCTAACCAAAATCCTAACCAACCAAGGCCGAGTGGAACACCTGGTTTCACTCCCCAACATAACCAATCCATGTATCAAAAACCATACAACCAACCTGTAGGGTCTTCTGTAGAAAACTTACTCAAGGAATATATAGCCAAGAATGATGCCACTCTACAGAGTCAGCAAGCCACTCTTAGGAGCCTAGAGAACCAAATAGGGCAACTAGCCAATGAAATCAAAAGTAGGCCCCAAGGTAGACTCCCTGCTGACACTGAAGTGCCAAGGAGAGATGGTAAAGAGCAAGTTCAAGCAATTGAACTTAGAAGTGGTAGACCATTGGTAAGCAACACCAAGGACACACCAAAGAGAGTAGAGAACACTGAGGAGTCAATCTCACTGAGGAGTGCAGTGCCATACTCCAGAACAAGCTACCCAAGAAGGAGAAGGATCCTGGTTCCTTCACCTTACCTGTAGAACTAGGAGGCAAGCACGTGGGCAGAGCTCTTTGTGACTTGGGAGCCAGCATAAATCTCATGCCCCTATCACTATTCCGCCAGATAGGAATAGGAGAAGCACGTCCAACCAATGTCACTTTACAACTAGCAGACAGATCCATTGCATACCCTGAAGGTAAGATTGAGGATATTCTTGTAAAGGTTGACAAGTTTATTTTCCTTGCAGATTTCATTATCCTGGATTATGAAGCAGACAAGGAGGTCCCCATCCTGTTAGGCAGACCATTTCTAGCCACAGGTAGGGCACTAATAGATGTCCAAAAAGGTGAGCTCACTATGAGGGTTCATGATGAAGAGGTGAAATTTAGTGTTTATAAAGCCTTAAGGTACCCCTCTGACTCTGAATCTTGTGCTAGCATGGACATTGTTGATTCACTAATGGAAGAACAATTGGAGCATGAATTGTTGACTAAGCATGCTAATAACTATGTAGAATTAGAATTAACTGACTTAAACATAGCTGAGATAATGGACATACCTGTAAATAACCCTCAGCATGTTTGTATGAATATTGACTTAACTGAAAAATCTTTGAATCCACTAAAACCATCCATTGAGCATCCACCTGTCTTAGAATTGAAACCTCTCCCCACTCACCTCAAGTATGCATATCTAGGAAGTAATGATACTTTGCCTGTGATTATTTCTTCTAAATTAAGTGAAAAGCATGAGGTTGAACTAATATTACTACTTAAGCAACATAGGAAGGCTATTGCATGGACTATTGCTGATATTAGAGGCATTAGCCCTTCTTATTGCATGCATAAGATTATACTAGAGGAAGAGCATACACCTAGAGTAGATCACCAACGTAGGCTGAATCCCTCTATGAAAGAGGTAGTTAAGAAAGAAATAATAAAATGGTTAGATGCTGGTGTGATCTTCCCCATAGCTAGTAGCCAGTGGGTGAGCCCTATACAATGTGTACCTAAGAAGGGGTGGATGACTGTGGTAGTCAATGAGAACAACGAACTCATTCCAACTAGGACTGTCACAGGATGGAGAGTTTGCATGGATTATAGGAAACTAAATAAAGAAACCAAAAAAGACCATTTCCCTCTACCATTCATCGACCAGATGCTAGATAGGATAGCTGGTAGAGCCTACTACTGTTTCTTAGACGGTTATTCAGGGTATAACCAGATTACTATAGACCCTAAGGACCAAGAGAAGACTACCTTCACTTGCCCTTTTGGAACTTCTGCCTTTTGGCTTATGCAATGCACCGGCAACTTTCCAAAGATGCATGTTGGCAATCTTCTCTGATTTGGATGAGTCCATGATAGAGATATTCATGGATGATTTCTCAGTCTTTGGGGATTCATTTACAAACTGTCTAGAGAACCTAGGACAAGTCCTGGCTAGGTGTGAGGAGACCAACCTAGTCCTAAATTGGGAAAAGTGCCATTTCATGGTGGATGAGGGGATTGTCTTAGGTCATAGAGTGTCGAGGGCAGGTGTAGAAGTTGACAGGGCAAAAATTGAAATAATAGAGAAATTGGTAGAACGCCAAAATGTCAATGCCATTAGAAGTTTCTTAGGGCATGCTTGTTTCTATAGAATGTTCATTAAGGACTTTTCTAAGATCTCCAAGCCTCTATGCGAGCTTCTAGAGCTAAACAAACCATTCATTTTCTCTGAAGAGTGTGTCCTAGCTTGGAAAACCCTTAAGAGAGCACTAGTCACTGCGCCTATTATAGTAGGGCCAAATTGGGATCTCCCATTTGAGATGTTATGTGATGCTAGTGACTATGCTGTAGGGGTTATGTTAGGACAGAAGATTGACAAGTTAACACACCCTGTCTATTATGCTAGTAAGACACTTAATGAGGCACAATGCAACTACACAACCACTGCGAAAGAAATGCTAGCTGTAGTGTTTGCTTGTGAGAAATTTAGGAACTATATTGTAGGCACTAGGACAATCGTGTACACTGACCATTCTGCTTTAAAATACCTTATGAGGAAGGCTGATGCTAAGCCTAGGTTGATTAGGTGGGTACTGCTGCTGCAAGAGTTTGATCTAGACATTAGAGATAAGAAAGGAAGTGAAAATGTGGTTGCGGATCATCTTTCTAGATTGCAGCATAATTGCGAAAAAATTGCGGAACCCGCAATTTCTGATGCTTTTATTGATGAACATGTCTTTGTATTAACTCATCGTGATAACGATGAGGAACCTTGGTTTGCTGACATTGCTAACTTCCTTGCATCACAGGTACTACCAACTTTCAAGGGAAGCCAAGAAAAGAAGAGGTTCCTTCATGAGGCAAGGAAATTCATATGGGATGACCCCACCCTTTACAAAACATGTGCTGACGGCTTGCTAAGGAAGTGTGTTTCAGCTGCTGAGGCGAAGTCTGTGCTGCAGCACTGCCACACAGCTCCTTATGGTGGACACTTTGGTGGCCAAAGAACAGCTGCAAAGGTATTTCAGAGTGGCTACTATTGGCCAACGATCTTCAAGGATGCACACAACTATGCACACAGCTGTGATGAATGCCAAAGGACAGGTAACCTTAGTCGCAAGGATGAAATGCCTCTCACTTACATCTTAGAGTTGGAGCTCTTTGATGTGTGGGGCATTGACTTCATGGGACCATTTCCCCCATCATCAGGTAACCTATACATATTAGTGGCAGTAGACTATGTATCCAAGTGGGTAGAGGCCATAGCATGTCCCAATAATGATGCCAAAACAGTCATAAAATTCTTGCATAGGCACATTTTTACTAGGTTTGGAACACCACGTGCTATCATTAGTGATGAAGGGACACATTTCATTAATAAGGCTATGGAGAAAGTGTTGGCTAAGTATAACATTAGACATAGAGTAGCCACTCCTTATCACCCACACTCGAATGGTCAGGCTGAAATTTCAAATAGGGAGATTAAGAACATCCTAGAAAAAGTGGTCAAACCTAATAGAAAGGACTGGTCATTTAAACTCGAGGATGCACTTTGGGCATATAGGACTGCATATAAGACACCCCTAGGTATGTCTCCTTACAGACTTGTGTATGGTAAAGCTTGTCATCTTCCATTTGAGTTAGAAATTAAGGCATTTTGGGCACTAAAAGAGTTGAATTATTGCGTGACCGATGCGGGAACGTTGCGGTCTTTGCAATTACATGAGCTTGATGAGCTTAGACATATGTCTTATGAAAATGCCAAAATGTATAAGGAGAAGACCAAGATTTGGCACGACAGTAGACTTAGGATTAAGGACTTCAAGAAAGGCCAGCTTGTCTTATTATTTAACTCACGATTGAAATTATTTCCAGGCAAACTTAAGTCTAGATGGTCAGGTCCATTTGTAATTACTAATGTGTTTGTTCATGGTGCCATCGAGATAAAGAACCTGCAGCAAGGACAACCATTCATGGTTAATGGTGCAAGATTGAAGCACTACTATGAGGAAGGGGATGTGAAAACTCTCTCGGCCTTCCTCTTGACTGAAGCGTGAAATTAGGAACGAGAGAGGACGAGTGATTGCTGTGCTCGTCAATATGAGGCTCATGCCTTAGTTTATTTTTTACGATTTTCCGGTTATCGTTTGTGTATATGTTTGTATGATTTTAATTACGAATTTGATGTTGATTTTATTTCTTTTTGTAGGGAATCAATAGAGGGAATCAAGGAGATTAAATCCAGCCAAAAGGATCAAAATGATATTGGGCCAAATCAAAGATACGGTTGAGCAAAGATTGACATTCAAATACAGAAAATCTCCAACGGTCACTAGAATTGCGCTGGATTTGCAGAATCCGCAAAAATATAGCCGTTGGGATTTTTTGGGTTTCTTTATATCCGTTAGAAGGCGCGTTGATCCGCACGATTCCCCCATTATCTGAACTCCAAGAAAGCTTCTTTTCTCTTCATCTGTGATTCCTCTTTCCAAAATCTCCACAATTCAACAATGGTGCTAACAAGAGCCGAACGATCTGCGTCCAAGAAACGGGCTGATGAGGCTGAAACGGCTGCGAGGGAAGCACTTCTTGCCCTGGCAGACGCTGATGCTGCGCGAACTGAACGACTTCCCAAACTTCCGATCCGCAAGAAGAAGTGGAAGGTCGTCACAGAGATACCTGCTGGACCCTCTGAACCAGCAGGCACACCCAAGAAGCGCAAATGGAGTATGGCTGTGGCCGAAGAAGAAATCAAGAAGAAGACTCCCTCTGTGGAGAGTCAAGAATTGGGCCAGCCATCTGATAACTCCATTTTGGAGCTATTAAATACGTCCTAATCATAGCTAAAGTCCGCTTTCAATTGATTAAATATATCTCTTTTGTAGGAGAAAAGCGGCAAAGAGCTCGTGCGTCCATTGGGCATGTTCGAGCGCTTAAAGCAGAGTTTTAGCGCCCCGGGAATGCATCGGGAAGAGGGGAATTTGTTCCGTGAAGAAACGGGCCAAAACAGCCTTGAAGAGGCATTGCATCAGCCCCAAACCCGAGAGCCAGCGTCGAGCTATAGCGTCGAGACGCTGGCTCGACGCTGGAAAAACCCGAGAGCAAGCGTCGAGTGATAGCGTCGAGACGCTAGCTCGACGCTGCCCTGGCGTCGAGACCCTGCTTGGCGTCGAGACGCTCCGGAGGAGGCGCGCGCAGGAATTTCATCGGGGCAGCGTCGCGACGCTGGCCTTGCGTCGCGACGCCAGCGCGCGCGCGCGCGGATCACTTAGGGCACAGCGTCGAGACGCTGGCCTAGCGTCTCGACGCTACGACGATTACAGCAGCTTAAGGACGATTTTTCTGCACATTTTTCACAATCTTCTCCAAGCCTTTTCTCCTTCATCTCTCAACGGAATCCGGCGATTCTTCATCCCTTCTTCCCCATTTTCTCTCTACTTTCCGTGGAGCTCTGCCATTGTTGGCATGCGAGTGAGCTCCACTTCCATTTGTAATACGTAGATGAACTCTTCCATGGTCGTTGGTGGAGCGGGATTGACGATCCGCGCCATGAGCGGCTAAGGTAAGGGTGACGGTTTGGGATTTTGTTTAGGGGAATTTTGTTAGACATTATTGCTTTGATAATCTGAGTATGAATTTGCATATTGGTTCTGTTTACATAGCATTTATTTACTTTGCTTAATCCAACGCGCATGCTAAATTATGTTGATTGACACTCGGATAGTTTCGCATGTTGTGTATGTTAAAGAGTAGCGATGCCGTGCCTCTCACTGCTCGACTAAGTAACACAGGTAAATAGAACTAAATCGAAGTATCGGGTCGGGTAGGATAATTGTTGGTTGCATACGGCGTTTGCGGGCAACCTACTAGCAATTAGAATTCACGCCCGAATGTTCGTCGCGGTTAGCTAGTAACTGTCTAAATTCATCTTAGGACTGATCATCTTAATGTGAGATTAGATAACGTGTAATTAGGACTGTGTGGCCTGATTAAAATCCATGAAGTCGGCTACTTTGGGGCTTCTCTGGTAGTCGTCCGCGTGCTTAGTAAATTGAACTCCATGTTATTAGAATTAAATGATAAGTTGTATTTGTCTAACAATTGACCCCGAGACTCCCCAAACCGTGCACACGTTTTCTACATATTACTTCTTCCTTCCGTTAGCTTTTGCATTATTTCCTATTTGCATGATAAAACCCCCCGTTACCAATTAATTGATCAAATCCCAATTTCATTAGTAAATTCAACTCTCCTATTCCTTGGATCGACCCTGTTACCACTGGCTGCAAAGCCTTGGCAATAGGCATTATAAATTTATTTTGGCAAGCCTCGACAGCTTGAGTTTATAGCGATAGTTCAAAAATATCGTTACCAAAATTGGCGCCGCTGCCGGGGAGTAGGCAATTGTTTGAATTTATGATTGAAGTTTAAATTTGATTTATTGATGGTTGACTGAAAATTTTTTCTGTTTGTATGTTGTATGTTTAGATTTTTGTTTGTGTATGACCCGTTCCTCTGAGGGTAGTTTGCAGTATATCCCTGAGATTGACAGAGAGGAGCGGCGGTTACGTAGAGAGGCCCGTGAGGGGCAAGGAACGTTTGAAAGAGAAGAAGGCAATCCCTTCTTGTTTGACGAAATGGCGCAAGGTGAAGCGCCACGGACGCTGAAGCAACTAGCAGCGCCAGACCTGAACCTGCAGCCTTTGTGCATTAACTACCCCGTGGTAGCAGGTAACTTCGAACTGAAATCTGGTTTAATTCACCAGTTACCTTCTTTCCATGGAAACGCAGGTGAGGACGCGAACAAACATTTGATGGAGTTCCATTGCGTCTGCGCTGGGATGAAGCCCGCAGGGGTCACGGAAGAGCAGCTGAATATGAGGGCATTCCCCTTCACGCTCAAGGACAAGGCCAAGGATTGGCTGTACTATTTGCCTTCCGGATCTATCACCACGTGGCAGGACATGAAGCGCGTATTTTTGGAGAAGTACTTTCCCGCGTCCTTGGCCACCACTCTGCGGAAGAGGATATATGGGATCACCCAGGATGTAGGTGAGTCCCTGCATGAGTATTGGGAACGCTTTGGGCGCCTGTGCGCGAGTTTCCCACACCACCAGATCGCCGATCAGCTGCTCATACAGTATTTCTATGAGGGGATGACGCCCCACGACAGGCAGATGATCGATGCAGCGAGTGGAGGGGCACTGATTGACAAGACCCCAGTTGAGGCCAAGCAGCTCATTGCAAATATGGCTACAAACTCGCAGCAGTTTGGGATCAGGGGGCAAGGACAAGTGCACAGCGTGGCTCAGAGCCATGAGATGTCTGAAATGAGGGCCCAAGTGGCCGAGATAGGTAGTATGTTGAAGAAAATTGTTGGAGGACAACGCGAAGAGGCGGAGGTCAACGCAATCGGGGGATATGCTTCCAACCCAAGGAAGTATGATCCATATGCTAACACTTACAACCCCGGTTGGCGTGACCATCCTAACTTCAGCTATGGGAACAGGGAAGGACAAAATCGCTTCCAAGGCCAATCCCAGGATAGGCCTAACTCTTCCACCCAAGCTCAAGCCTCGAGCTCCTCCAGCTCACTTGAAGAGATGGTCAGAACCATCGTGACTAGCACCAGCCAGTTCCACAAAGAGGCTCGCGAGGAGCTAAATTCTCATAAGGCAGAGCTGCAGAATTTGAACAAGCAGCTGACACAAATGGCGGTGTCTATTAGTAAGATTGAGAGCAAGAGCTCGGGGAAGCTTCCTTCCCAAACTACAGTTAACTCATGTGAAAATGTGAGTGCCATTCAGCTGCGCAGTGGGAAGTCACTTTCCACCAGAGCTGCGAAGGAAGCCACGGACAGCCTGAACGAGTCCGCCCCGATTGCTCTTGAGACTCAGAATGAGAAAAGAAATGAGAAGGTCAGTGTGCCTGTGGATGTTGCCAAAGCACCATTCCCGAGTAGGCTTGCGAAGCCTACTTTGGAATCCGATGACGAGGAGGTCCTTCGAACCTTCCAGAAGGTGATGGTGAATATCCCGCTCCTAGAGGCAGTCAGTCAAGTGCCCAAATATGCAAAATTCTTAAGGAGCTGGTGCACTACGAAGAGAAAGTCCAGAGGGACTGAGAAAAAGAAAGAGAACGTCTCTGCCATACTCCCAGGTACGTTGCCTGCAAAGTGCAACGATCCAGGTACCTTTACTATCCCTTGCACTATAGGTAGTAAAATTGTTCATAATGCCATGTTGGACTTAGGAGCCTCTGTTAATGTTATGTCTTATGCATTATATCGTGAACTGAATTTGAATGAAATGCATGAATGTAATGTTTCTGTTCAGTTGGCTAATGGGTCGAGCATCTGTCCTAGGGGGAAGGTAGAGGATGTTTTAGTTAGAGTTGGGAATATGACGTTTCCCGCCGATTTCCTTGTTTTAGATATGAAAGAAAGTTCATTGCATGCTTCGTCCTCTATGCTGTTAGGACGCCCTTTTCTTAAGACCGCTAGGGTTAAAATCGATGTGTATAAGGGCGTCGTGTCGTTAGAGTTTGATGATACTTTGCATGAGTTTTCTTTATTTGATGGGAAATCTGTTGGAAATGTGTCTGTTGTTGAGCATGTTGAGAATGAGAGTCTACCCTCGCGCTTGAGGGATGGTTCCCATGTCTCTGTTAAAATTTCTGATTTAAATATGTGTGATGATAATGCTGGCTTTTGCACTAACAATGCTGATATTCACGTGCCCGAGGCGCGAAGAGTGCAAAATGTTTTTCAGGTGAACGATGGAAAAGGTGTGGCCATGGACAAGTATGGATCGTCCCCCGCACCTACAGACTATGGATGAGTCTGTTGAGAGAATACAGTCGAGCAACCGACTTTAAAAATTCTGCGCTTCTCGGAGGCACCCGAGTGTTGAACTGTTTTTATGCTTTAGTTTAGTTTTGTTGCTTTTTTAGTATTAATTAGCTTGCTGTTTTTTTTTTAGGGAATCGAGGAAGAGAAGGCAATTTTGGGCTCTGATGCGTTCGTGCGCCGCTTCCTCACCCTCGCCTGCTTCACAAAGAGTCAGGGAAGTGTATTTCTTCTTCCCTTTTACTTCTTGTATCTGACTGATTGGCATTGAGGACAATGCCAAATTTTGAAGTTGGGGGTGGAGTAGTCCGATGGATGTGCATGTGTAGTTTGTTGAGAAGTGTTATAAAAATATTGAAGTGCTTGGGACTCTGTTTACTGTTTTCTGACTGTGATAGCCTAGGAAATGCATTTTGGAATTCTGAGCATGTTCATAATCGAGTTTTTGCATGAGTTTTGTGTTTATTAGGTTCATGTCAAAAATTTTAAAATTTTTTCTGTTGCTCCCTTGCACTCATCGCGCACTTAGCAACTTCTCCCTAGATTCCGTAAGCTTGGTCTGTCGCATGTTTAGCTAATTCTCGTTGTCACCCCGAAAGGCACCCTTAGGTAGCTTGTTGCATGAGAGTTAGTAGCTAATTAATTGAGAAAGCATGTGCTTAGCCTAATGTAAAAAAAAATAGAAAAGCATGTTTTGTAGAAAAGTTCCTCTCGAGGCGCTCCTCCTTCTTATTTGCGCTTAAAAGAAGTGAGCGTTAGTCCTTAAAAACGTGAAGTTTCATGCATGAATTTGACGTGTTAGGCAACTCGAGTAGGAAAGAAAAAGAAATGAAAAGTTGGTTCAAAGAACCCAAATAAAAGAGTACAAAGTACTTTTGAAAAGAAAGAAAAAGAATGAGAAAATAATTAGGTCTCTTAATTTGTTTCTCTCTCTCGTGTAAGTCAAGTGTAGCTGTTCTTAAACGCTAGAAGTAGGGGGAAAATGGGATGTGCGTTGCATGTTTGTTTTCCGGGTTTACGTGAGTTTAGGAGTAGTTGTCTAGCACACACACACGTTAGGGGGCAAGAGTTAATTTTTGATGTGTCCTAGTTAATACATGAACAAAATGCTTCCATGATTGTGCTCGTGTTTAAATTTCAATATGCATGGAGGTTTGAGTTAGAATATATGTAAACGCGTCCTTAGAGTCAATGTCTTTGTAGTGCTTGCTCGAGGACTAGCAATGTTTAAGTTGGGGGTGTTTGATAACTCCATTTTGGAGCTATTAAATACGTCCTAATCATAGCTAAAGTCCGCTTTCAATTGATTAAATATATCTCTTTTGTAGGAGAAAAGCGGCAAAGAGCTCGTGCGTCCATTGGGCATGTTCGAGCGCTTAAAGCAGAGTTTTAGCGCCCCGGGAATGCATCGGGAAGAGGGGAATTTGTTCCGTGAAGAAACGGGCCAAAACAGCCTTGAAGAGGCATTGCATCAGCCCCAAACCCGAGAGCCAGCGTCGAGCTATAGCGTCGAGACGCTGGCTCGACGCTGGAAAAACCCGAGAGCAAGCGTCGAGTGATAGCGTCGAGACGCTAGCTCGACGCTGCCCTGGCGTCGAGACCCTGCTTGGCGTCGAGACGCTCCGGAGGAGGCGCGCGCAGGAATTTCATCGGGGCAGCGTCGCGACGCTGGCCTTGCGTCGCGACGCCAGCGCGCGCGCGCGCGGATCACTTAGGGCACAGCGTCGAGACGCTGGCCTAGCGTCTCGACGCTACGACGATTACAGCAGCTTAAGGACGATTTTTCTGCACATTTTTCACAATCTTCTCCAAGCCTTTTCTCCTTCATCTCTCAACGGAATCCGGCGATTCTTCATCCCTTCTTCCCCATTTTCTCTCTACTTTCCGTGGAGCTCCGCCATTGTTGGCATGCGAGTGAGCTCCACTTCCATTTGTAATACGTAGATGAACTCTTCCATGGTCGTTGGTGGAGCGGGATTGACGATCCGCGCCATGAGCGGCTAAGGTAAGGGTGACGGTTTGGGATTTTGTTTAGGGGAATTTTGTTAGACATTATTGCTTTGATAATCTGAGTATGAATTTGCATATTGGTTCTGTTTACATAGCATTTATTTACTTTGCTTAATCCAACGCGCATGCTAAATTATGTTGATTGACACTCGGATAGTTTCGCATGTTGTGTATGTTAAAGAGTAGCGATGCCGTGCCTCTCACTGCTCGACTAAGTAACACAGGTAAATAGAACTAAATCGAAGTATCGGGTCGGGTAGGATAATTGTTGGTTGCATACGGCGTTTGCGGGCAACCTACTAGCAATTAGAATTCACGCCCGAATGTTCGTCGCGGTTAGCTAGTAACTGTCTAAATTCATCTTAGGACTGATCATCTTAATGTGAGATTAGATAACGTGTAATTAGGACTGTGTGGCCTGATTAAAATCCATGAAGTCGGCTACTTTGGGGCTTCTCTGGTAGTCGTCCGCGTGCTTAGTAAATTGAACTCCATGTTATTAGAATTAAATGATAAGTTGTATTTGTCTAACAATTGACCCCGAGACTCCCCAAACCGTGCACACGTTTTCTACATATTACTTCTTCCTTCCGTTAGCTTTTGCATTATTTCCTATTTGCATGATAAAACCCCCCGTTACCAATTAATTGATCAAATCCCAATTTCATTAGTAAATTCAACTCTCCTATTCCTTGGATCGACCCTGTTACCACTGGCTGCAAAGCCTTGGCAATAGGCATTATAAATTTATTTTGGCAAGCCTCGACAGCTTGAGTTTATAGCGATAGTTCAAAAATATCGTTACCACCATCTCACGAGACAGCCGAGCGCAGCCCTTCCCCATCTCCACCAGTTCAAAGCCCTGAGCTCTCCTCATCGCCGCCAGCCCAGAGCCCTGAGCTGCCTTCATCACCGCAGAGTTCTGCACAGACCCCTACAGCAGCACAAAGCACCACTCCGTCGCCCACTTCTCCACGGCCTGACCCTGAATTCCCATATGGGGAGTACCAAGAATCAACGCAGGGCAGTGGGGGGGCTGAGGAAGAAGAGGTCTTCTCTCCGTTGAGGGAAGCCAGCCTTGAGAGTCCTGCGCAGAAGGATGATTCTATGGAAGAAACACTGGGGGCTTGCCTCCATGCGATCTCAACCAAGGCGAAGCTGAAGAAGAAGAAGGCTGCTGTTGCGTGCTCAATGTGTTAATAAAAAAATGATAAATAAGAGAGAGAGAGCACTTAGAACATGCAAGCATACATGGTCTCACAGCAAGTAGTAAGTATATTTAATTCGTTTTTTCCACAGAGACTCATTTTTTAGCTATTCGCGAAGTGTGATTGTTAAGAAAGATGGGATGAATTTGATGGGGTAAAATTGGTTTTTAATTATCTACTTTTTGCTGAATGTATAAAGGGATTTAACATAAACAAATGCAAGTTAAAACTAGACTTAAAAGGCAAGAGATGGAATTAATAAACGAGGAAGGAAACAGCTAAACAAAATGCAATTTAGCAGAATTGCGAGAACCGCAATTAATCCGCAATTAACTCAACAGAAAAAGGGTGCAAATGGGCGAATTAAGGGCTACTAATGACTATCCTATAGGCAGTTTATTACGATTCTCAAGCTTTGGATCAACTCTCTATACATCAAACTCACTCTATCTCAAGTATCGTCCGATTCCATGCATTAGAGACTTAAGTTTACTCGACTTCAAAGTAAGGTCTTAAGCATCTTGTTAAAACAGGAGTGTTTAGTTTGTACTAGGGAAACTCCTATTCCTAGGCCGTTTCCTGATTACCATGAAAGGCTAGCATGATTATATGACTCTGAACTCTTACTCCTTCCAGAGGTTAGGAGTTCTTTGGACAAAATGGATGGCCAATCGAAATTGCCCGTGGGATGAAGCTTACATACAATCAATGTTCGGGTGTTAATCTGCCTACTTGATTCACGTCTTTTTAGCCTATAGTTCTGTCATTAGCATGCCCCTAAGTGACTTAGCTACTCATGGATATATAGAGAACAGAAATGGCAGATAAGATAGACATGCTTAGAAGGGAAATGTACTTAAAACAGCAAGCAAAACCCGTAGCAGAAGATGGTGGAAACTGTAAAATGCAGAATTGTACTTCGATTACTTTGAGTGTTTGAAAGACAAAGGAAAGCTTTCTAGAAATGAATCCAAGACAGACAACAACGAAATGCAGTAAGTAAAATACTAAACTAAGAACAACAATAATCAGAAATGGAAATAAGAAGAACAGAACAGAAAAGCAGTAAAGGGTTGCTGAAAACTTCGTGGCAGTCGCCTCGAATGAAGGTGATGAAAAGTCAGCCTTGCTTGGATGAATCCAATCGAGAGAGAAGAAGAATCTTCTCTCCTTCCTATCAGATTATCGACTCCAAAAGCTGAGACTCTCACTCCAACAGACGGCAAAGGAAAACAGATGGAAATGGTGGACTGCGAGAAGACTTCTGCGCTTCGAGTGATGACTGAACCTCCGACTTTGACCCCCTTTTATAGTAGTTTGCAGGTGCGTTTGGGCCAAGGAGAACCATCAATCTTCAACGTCATATATCAGAATGGATGGAGGAGAAAGAACGAATCCCTGAAAAGTCGGATCTAAACAGAAAAAGATCAGCCAACTTACGGTTTTAACTTGAATAATTGCGGTCACCGCAATGTTTTCGCAATTCATTCGCAATGCTCATTTTTTCATTCTTTTCCTTCGGTTTTCAACCCTTTTTCTACCTATTGTGCATAAGTCCTAAATTAGCTACCTTCTTCTAAATCTCATGTTAAAGCATAGGTTTAGGCTAAATGCTATCAAAAACACCTAAATGTGTACATCTTCCTAAGCTAAATGGGTCCTAAATAAGTCACTTTCAGAGACTTAACAGCTGCCAAGATTGTCAAGGCCAAACGGTCCAAGAAATCAAAGAAAAAGAAAGCCAAGAGGGCGTTTGCATCAGAGGAGAAGAGTGCTGAGCCATCGCTCAAGAAGCTCAAGATTGAGGCTGCTGAGTCAGCCAAACCAAAAGACAAAGGGAAGGCCAAGCTTTACCCTGAAGATGAGCCTCAGTCAGTGAGGTACGTGTCTTCTGACGCTGAGTCTAGAGGCATGGAGCTGAGGAAGCGAGAGCTGCTGCACGAGAAGGGTTTCCTCGACAGACCTGCTGACCTGCCGCAATTCTTGCGCGCAGGAATTACGAATCACGGCTGTGAGGAGTTGTGCAGACCACCCAATCCAGCTTACACAAGCATGGTGTATGACTTCTACGCCAACCTGAAGAATTCTGAGGAGGGGTTGTCTGTGGTCAGGGGAGTAGAAGTGGACTTCTCAGCAAAAGCCATCAACGAAGCCTATGGCCTCAAGGGCCAAAAACATACTGACTATGCGAGGATTGTTGATGAGCCTACTGAAGCCGTCCTGGAAGAGGCCATTCGGACCATTGGCCAGCCTGAAGCATCCTGGACCGTGTCACGCAATGGGAGGCACACCCTCATGAGTGCCAACCTCACAGCTAAGGCGACTGTATGGTTTTCTTTCGTGAGAAGGAAACTATCTCCAGTGACTCATGAGACCACCATCAACCAGAGCAGGTCGCTGCTGGTTTATGCAATCATGCGAGGTCTCACGATCAATGTGGGTGAAGTCATGTCAGCCGCCATTGCTGACTGCGCCAAGAAGGGTAAGGGTCCATTGTTCTTCCCTAATACTATTACTAAATTATGCTTGCGTGCAGGAGTCCCCATTGAGCGGATGGAACAGCAGATGGCTTACACAGGCCACTTGGAGCTGCCTACAGGCTTGAGGCTGAAAAGGAAGGGGAACATGGAGTTCGAGCTGGATAGATTGGCTGCTGCTCAGTTATTATCCATGGCGTGCCTGCTGGATTTACAGAAGAGGATGGCTCAATGGGCCACGTACGCACAGGCGAGGGACAAGGAAGTTGCTGACCAACTGGGATGCATCTTCCCTGACTTTCCCACGAATCTACTGTCTCCATGGGTGCCCCCACGACCACGAGGGAATGATGATGAGGATGAAGACATCTGAGTGCTGGTTTGAATTGCACTAGAGGGAGTATTGTTGTTCCCTTAGAATAAACAAGAAAAAAAAAAATCAAAACTGCTTTTTGTGAACCGTGTGAATTATGCTGTTTTTAGTTAATATTTTGATCTGTTTTAGTTGCTTAGTTTTAAGTTTTTAAATTGTTTAGTTTAGCCTGCTGCTAGCTGATTAGGTAGATTAGTTTAGTTTCATTTTTAGAGACCTTGAATGGCTGGAAAAAGCATGCGTAGGGGCCTTAAACACTGATATATCTGCCCTGACTTTATTGCGAAATAATTGCGGAACCCGCAATTTTTATTACTGAATGCATGTTTTGGACTGTCTGTTTAGCTAGGCTGTGATCTGTTAAATTCTATCTTTTGCTGCTATCATGCCTACCTTGTATAGCTTATCTTCAAGCATGTTGGATGAGTGTCATATGACACCCTTTGATAGTTTAAATTAACCTCTAAAAAGCTCAGCATGCATAGCTTTAAGTCCTTACCTGTCTGTTTTGTTTCAAATGTCTGCTGCTGTGATATTTACTTTTAGAATGTTCTGCCTATGCCTAGGACGTTAAGATTCTCTTTGTTTTACCTTAGACTAGATGCTTCTAGGACAGTTTGGGGGTGTGCCACCTCAGACACTCATTGGGGACAATGAGTAGTTTTAGTTTGGGGGAGGCCACCCTAGGCCTAGGAACATTCCTCTCTCCCTTAAAAGCATAAGCATTCTTCTTTTCTTTCACAAAAATGATGAACTGAAAAAAAAAATGAAAAATAGAATAAAGAGGGGAGTTATTTTTTTTAGGTTGCTGAGTAATCAGTGCCAAGTGTGTAACCCACAAATGGCATTGCATCAAAAGGCAACCAAAGGAAAGGCTCCACCTAAGAAAGAAAAAAGGAAAAAGTAGGGAAGAAGAATGTATACCTAGGAGTTGCAACTTTGTGGCTTAGATGTCCTGTTTAAAAAGAACTCTGATCCTCAATTAGCTAAGCACAAAGTTGTAGCTTGTAGGGTTGTTTAGGGAGATGAATGTATGTCCAATGTAGTGATGCCAGGGTTTAGGTTGTTCTCTTAAAGTACTACTGTCACTGTTAATACTAAGACTGGCATGACTCTAAGGAATCCTAGGTAGCTCAAAAGTAAAAACTAGAAGCATGTACTGAGTCTGGGGTAAAGCTAGGTAGAATTTGAAACCTTAGGGATAGTGGCATGATATGACAAAAGCAAGTAGATAAGTTGTAGGGAGTTAATGAAAACAGTTGGAGTATTAGGCAGGCGAAGTCAGAAGAAGCTTGATAAGAGGATAGTTCTGAACTTAGAAGTGTGTCACAGGACAGCACTGCTATAGATAGGGATATATGGGAGTCATAAGAGGTTAAAGAAGATGAAACAGCAGCCTAAGTAGTCCTTAGATTGCTTGAGGACAAGCAAAACCTTAAGTTTGGGGGTGTGTTATGTCTCCAAAAGTGACTTATTTAGGACTTATTTAGCTTAGAAAGATGCACACTCTTAGGTGTTTTTGAGAGGATTTAGCCTAAACCTATGCTTATATATAAGAATTAAGAGAAGGTAGCTAAATTAGGACTTGTGTGCAAAAGGAAAGAAAAGGAATGAAAACCGAAGGAAAAGAATGAAAAATTCACATTGCGATAGCATTGCGGAAACATTGCTGAAACCGCAATGTTTCAAGTGAAAACCGTAAGTTGACTGATCTTTTTCTGTTAATTTCCGTTATTTCAGGGATTCGGTCTTTCTCCTCCATCCATTTTGAAGTACGACGTTGAAGATTGATGGTTCTCCTTGGCCCAAACGCACCTGCAGATTACTATAAAAGGGGGTCAAAGTCGAGGGTTCAATCATCATCCGAAAGCGTAGAAGTCTTCTCGCAGCTCCATCTTTTCTCCTGTTTTTCTTTGCCGTCAGTTGGTTTGCGAAGCTCAGCTGTTGGAATCGATAATCTGATAGGAAGGAGAGGAGATTTGTCTTCTTTCCCGATTGGATTCATCCAAGCAAAGCTGTTTTTTCTCATCCTTCAGCCGAGGCGGTTGCGACGAGGCGTCCAAGCTCATTTACATGCTTTCTGTCTTTCCTTTCTAATTTCCAGCATTGTTTAGTTGTTTTTTCTGTTTTAGTGACTAGTTCATTTCATTGCGTTGCTTTCTGTCTTTGAATTATTTACTTTAAGCTTTCCTTTGTTCATTCAAACAATCAAGTAATCAAATCACAATTCTTCATTTCACAGTGTCTTGCCTTTGCGATCTACTGTTTTTCCTTACTGTTTTCTCTTTAAATTTCTTCTAAGCATGTCTGTTTTATCTATTCTTTCTGTTCTCCCTATATCCATGAGTAACTAAGTCACATAGGGGCATGCTAATGACAATGCTATAGGCTAAAAAACGTGAACCAAGCATGTAGGATAACTCTCGAAGCATTGATTGTATGTAAGCTTCATCCCACGGGCAATTTCGATTGGCCATCCATTTTGTCCAAAGAACTCCTAACCTCTGGAAGGAGTAAGAGTTCAGAGTCATACACTCATGCTAGTACAAACCATACCTTTCTGCTTTAACAAGATGCTTAAGACCTTACTTGGATATGAGTAAACTAAAGAATCTAATGCATGGAATCGGAAGATACATGAGATTGAGTGAGTTTGATGCATAGTGAGTTGATCCAATGCTTGGGAATCGTATGAAAAAGCCTATAGAGGAGTCGTTAGTAGCCCTTGTTTCTCCATTTTACACACTTTCGCTGTTATTAAAATTGCGGTAGAATTGTTGTTTCCGCAATTCTGCTAAAGTACAATTCTGTCTAGCTGTTTTTGTCTTCGTTTATTAATCTCACCTCTTTTCATTTGAGTTTAACTTTGACTTGCACTTGTTTATGTTGCTACCCTCTACGTATTCAGTAGGAAATAGACAATTTAAAACCAATTCTACCCCATCAAATTCACCCCTTCTTTCTTAACTTTACACTTCACGAGTAGCTTATAATAAATCTCTGTGGGAAAACGAATGAAAAAATACTTACTACTTGCTATAGGATCATGTATGCTTGCATGTTCTGAGTGCTCTCTCTATCTTAATGCTTCTTTATTGTAACACATTGAGCACGTAACACATGGACATTGTAGATTCATTAATGGAAGAACAATTGGAGCATGAATTGTTGACTAAGCATGCTCATGAATATGTAGGATTAGAATTAACTGACTTAGACATAGCTGAGATAATGGATATACCTGTAAATAACCCTCAGCATGTTTGTATGAATATTGACTTAACTGAAAAATCTGTGAATCCATTAAAACCATACATTGAGCATCCACCTGTCTTAGAATTGAAACCTCTCCCCACTCACCTCAAGTATGCATATCTAGGAAGTAATGATACTTTGCCTGTAATTATTTCTTCTAAACTAAGTGAAAAGCATGAGGTGGAACTGATATTACTACTTAAGCAACATAGGAAGGCTATTGCATGGACTATTGCTGATATTAGAGGCATTAGCCCTTCTTATTGCATGCATAAGATTATATTAGAGGAAGAGCATACCCCTAGAGTAGATCACCAACGTAGGTTGAATCTCTCTATGAAAGAGGTAGTTAAAAAGGAAATAATAAAATGGTTAGATGCTGGTGTGATCTTCCCCATAGCTAGTAGCCAGTGGGTGAACCCGATACAGTGTGTACCTAACAAGGGGGGGATGACTGTGGTAGTCAATGAGAACAATGAACTGATTCCAACTAGGACTGTCACAGGATGGAGAGTTTGAATGGATTATAGGAAACTAAATAAGGAAACCAAAAAAGACCATTTCCCTCTACCGTTCATTGACCAAATGCTAGATAGGATAGCTGGTAGAGCCTACTACTGCTTCTTATACGGTTATTCAGGATATAACCAGATTACTATAGACCCTAAGGACCAAGAGAAGACTACCTTCACTTGCCCTTTTGGAACTTTTGCCTTTCGCAGAATGCCTTTTGGCTTATGCAATGCACCGGCAACTTTCCAAAGGTGCATGTTGGCAATCTTCTCTGATTTGGATGAGTCCATGATAGAGATATTCATGGATGATTTCTCAGTCTTTGGGGATTCAGTTACAAACTGTCTAGAGAACCTAGGACAAGTCCTGGCTAGGTGTGAGGAGACCAACCTAGTCCTGAATTGGGAAAAGTGCCATTTCATGGTGGATGAAGGGATTGTCTTAGGTCATAGAGTGTCGAGGGCAGGTGTAGAAGTTGACAGGGCAAAAATTGAAATAATAGAGAAATTGGTAGAACCCCAAAATGTCAAGGCCATTAGAAGTTTCTTAGGGCATGCTGGTTTCTATAGAAGGTTCATTAAGGACTTTTTCTAAGATCTCCAAGCCTCTATGTGAGCTTCTAGAGCTAAACAAACCATTCATTTTCTCTAAAGAGTGTGTCCTAGCTTGGAAAACCCTTAAGAAAGCACTAGTCACAGCGCCTATTATAGTAGGGCCAAATTGGGATCTCCCATTTGAGATGTTATGTGATGCTAGTGACTATGCTGTAGGGGTTATGTTAGGACAGAAGATTGACAAGTTAACACACCCTGTCTATTATGCTAGTAAGAAACTTAATGAGGCACAATGCAACTACAGAACCACTGAGAAAGAAATGCTAGCTGTAGTGTTTGCTTGTGAGAAATTTATGAACTATATTGTAGGCACTAGGACAATCGTGTACACTGACCATTCTGCTTTAAAGTACCTTATGAGGAAGGCTGATGCTAAGCCTAGGTTGATTAGGTGGGTACTGCTGCTGCAAGAGTTTGATCTAGACATTAGAGATAAGAAAGGAAGTGAAAATGTGGTTGCGGATCATCTTTCTAGATTGCAGCATAATTGCGAAAAAATTGCGCAACCCGCAATTTCTGATGCTTTTATTGATGAACATGTCTTTGTATTGACTCATCGTGATAACGATGAGGAACCTTGGTTTGCTGACATTGCTAACTTCCTTGCATCGCAGGTACTACCAACTTTCAAGGGAGGACAAGAGAAGAAGAGGTTCCTTCATGAAGCAAGGAAATTCATATGGGATGACCCCACACTTTACAAACCATGTGCTGACGGCTTGCTAAGGAAGTGTGTTTCAGCTGCTGAGGCGAAGTCTGTGTTGCAGCACTGCCACACAGCTCCCTATGGTGGACACTTTGGTGGCCAAAGAACAGCTGCAAAGGTATTTCAGAGTGGCTACTATTGGCCAACGATCTTCAAGGATGCTCACAACTATGCCCACAGCTGTGATGAATGCCAAAGAACAGGTAACCTTAGTCGCAAGGATGAAATGCCTCTCACTTACATCTTAGAGTTGGAGCTCTTTGATGTGTGGGGCATTGACTTCATGGGACCATTTCCCCCATCCTCAGGTAACCTTTACATATTAGTGGCAGTAGACTATGTATCCAAGTGGGTAGAGGCCATAACATGTCCCAATAATGATGCCAAAACAGTCATAAAATTCTTGCATAGGCACATTTTTACTAGGTTTGGAACACCTCGTGCTATCATTAGTGATGAGGGGACACATTTCATTAATAAGGATATGGAGAGAGTGTTGGCTAAGTATAACATTAGACATAGAGTAGCCACTCCCTATCACCCACACTCGAATGGACAGGCTGAAATTTCAAATAGGGAGATTAAGAATATCCTAGAAAAAGTGGTCAAACCCAACAGAAAGGATTGGGCATTTAAACTCGAGGATGCACTTTGGGCGTATAGGACTGCCTACAAGACACCCCTAGGTATGTCTCCTTACAGACTTGTGTATGGTAAAGCTTGTCATCTTCCATTCGAGTTAGAAATTAAGGCATTTTGGGCACTAAAAGAGTTGAATTATTGCGTGACCGATGCGGGAACGTTGCGGTCGTTGCAATTACATGAGCTTGATGAGCTTAGACATATGTCTTATGAGAATGCCAAAATGTATAAGGAAAAGACCAAGATTTGGCACGACAGTAGACTTAGGATTAAGGACTTCAAGAAAGGCCAGCTTGTCTTATTATTTAACTCACGATTGAAATTATTTCCGGGCAAACTTAAGTCTAGATGGTCAGGTCCATTTGTAATTACTAATGTGTTTGTTCATGGTGCCATCGAGATAAAGAACCTGCAGCAAGGACAACCATTCATGGTTAATGGTGCAAGATTGAAGCACTACTATGAGGAAGGGGATGTGAAGACTCTCTCGGCCTTCCTCTTGACTGAAGCGTGAAATTAGGAACGAGAGAGGACGAGTGATTGATGTGCTCGTCAATATGAGGCTCATGCCTTAGTTTATTTTTTGCGATTTTCCGGTTATCGTTTGTGTATATGTTTGTATGATTTTAATTACGAATTTGATGTTGATTTTATTTCTTTTTGTAGGGAACCAATAGAGGGAATCAAGGAGATTAAATCCAGCCAAAAAGATCAAAAAGATATTGGGCCAAATCAAAGATACGATTGAGCAAAGATTGACATTTAAATGCAGAAAATCTCCAACGGTCACTAGAATTGCGCTGGATTTGCAGAATCCGCAAAAATATAGCCGTTGGGATTTTTTGGGTTTCTTTATATCCGTTAGAAGGCGCGTTGATCCGCACGATTCTCCCATTATCTGAACTCCAAGAAAGCTGCTTTTCTCTTCATCTGTGATTCCTCTCTCCAAATCTCCACAATTCAACAATGGTGCTAACAAGAGCCGAACGATCTGCGTCCAAGAAAAGGGCTGATGAAGCTGAAACGGCTGCGAGGGAAGCACTTCTTGCCCTTGCAGACGCTGATGCTGCGCGAACTGAACGACTGCCCAAACTTCTGATCTGCAAGAAGAAGTGGAAGGTCGTCACAGAGATACCTGCTGGACCCTCTGAACCAGCAGGCACACCCAAGAAGCGTAAATGGAGTATGGCTATGGCCGAAGAAGAAATCAAGAAAAAGACTCCCTCTGTGGAGAGTCAAGAATTGGGCCAGCCATCTCACGAGACAGCCGGGCGCAGCCCTTCACCATCTCACGAGACAGCCATCTCACGAGACCCCTACAGCCGCACAAAGCACCACTCCGTCGCCCACTTCTCCACGGCCTGACCCTGAATTCCCATATGGGGAGTACCAAGAATCGACGCAGGGCAGTGGGGGGGCTGAGGAAGAAGAGGTCTTCTCTCCGTTGAGGGAAGCCAGCCCTGAGAGTCCTGCGCAGAAGGATGATTCTATGGAAGAAACACTGGGGGCTTGCCTCCATACGATCACAACCAAGGCGAAGCTAAAGAAGAAGAAGGCTGCCAAGATTATCAAGGCCAAACGGTCCAAGAAATCAAAGAAAAAGAAAGCCAAGAGGGCGCTTGCATCAGAGGAGAAGAGTGTTGGGCCATCGCTCAAGAAGCTCAAGATTGAGGCTGCTGAGTCAGCCAAACCAAAAGACAAAGGGAAGGTCAAGCTTTACCCTGAAGATGAGCCTCAGGTAGTGCGGTACGTGTCTTCTGACGCTGAGTCTAGAGGCATGGAGCTGAGGAAACGAGAGCTGCTGCACGAGAAGGGCTTCTTCGACAGACCTGCTGACCTGCCGCAATTCTTGCGCGCAGGAATTACGAATCACGGCTGGGAGGAGTTGTGCAGACCACCCAATCCAGCTTACACGAGCATGGTGTATGACTTCTACGCCAACCTGAGGATGTCTGAGGAGGGGTTGTCTGTGGTCAGGGGAGTAGAAGTGGACTTCTCAGCAAAAGCCATCAACGAAGCCTATGGCCTCAAGGGCCAAAAACATACTGACTATGCGAGGATTGTTGATGAGCCTACTGAAGCCGTCCTGGAAGAGGCCATTCGAACCATTGGCCAGCCTGAAGCATCCTGGACCGTGTCACGCAATGGGAGGCACACTCTCATGAGTGCCAACCTCACAGCTAAGGCGGCTGTATGGTTTTCTTTCGTGAGAAGGAAACTATCCCCAGTGACTCATGAGACCACCATCAACCAGAGCAGGTCGCTGCTGGTTTATGCAATCATGCGAGGTCTCACGATCAACGTGGGTGAAGTCATGTCAGCCGCCATTGCTGACTGCGCCAAGAAGGGTAAGGGTCCATTGTTCTTCCCTAATACTATTACTAAACTATGCTTGCGTGCAGGAGTCCCCATTGAGCGGATGGAACAGCAGATGGCTTACACAGGCCACTTGGAGCTGCCTACAGGCTTGAGGCTGAAAAGGAAAGGGAACATGGAGTTCGAGCTGGATAGATTGGCTGCTGCTCAGTCATTGTCCATGGCGTGCCTGATGGATCTACAGAAGAGGATGGCTCAATGGGCCACATACGCACAGGCAAGGGACAAGGAGGTTGCTGACCAACTGGGATGCATCTTCCCTGACTTTCCCACAAACCTACTGTCTTTATGGGTGCCTCCACGACCACGAGGGACTGATGATGAGGATGAAGACATCTGAGTGCTAGTTTGAATTGCACTCAAGGGAGTATTGCTGTTCCCTTACAATTACAATAAAAAAAAAAAAAAAAAAAATCAAACTGTTTTTTTTGTGAACTGTGTGAATTATGCTGTTTTTAGTTATTATTTTGATCTGTTTTAGTTGCTTAGTTTTAAGTTTTTAAATTGTTTAGTGTAGTCTGATGATAGCTGATTAGGTAGATTAGTTTAGTTTCATTTTTAGAAAGCTTGAGTGACTGGAAAAAGCATGCGTAGGGGCTTTAATCACTGATATATCTGCCCTGCTTTTATTGCGAAATAATTGCGGATATCGCAATTTTTATTACTGATTGCATGTTTTTGACTGTCTGTTTAGCTAGGTTGGTTCTGTTTAAATTCTGTCTTTTGCTGCTAGTATGCTTGCCTTATATAGCTTATCTAAAAGCATGCTGGATGAGTGTCATAGGACACCCTTTGGCAGTTTAAGTTAACCTCTAAACAGTGCTCAGCATGCATAGCTTTAAGTCCTTGCCTGCCTGTTTTTTTTTTAAATTCTGCTGCTGTGATAATTACTTTTAGCATGTTCTGTCTATGCCTAGGGCTTTTAGATTCTCTTTGTTTTACCTTCGACTAGATGCTTCTAGGGCAAGTTTGGGGGTGTGCCACCTCAGACACTCATTGGGGACAATGCGTAGTTTAAGTTTGGGGGAGGCCACCCTAGGCCTAGGAACATTCCTCTCTCCCTTAAAAGCATAAGCATTCTTCTTCTCCTTGACAAAAATGATGAACTGAAAAAAAAAAAAAAAATGAAAAATAGAATAAAGAGGGGAGTCTCTCTCAGGTTGCTAAGTAATCAGTGCCAAGTGTGTAACCCACAAGTGGCATTGCATCAAAAGGCAACCAAAGGAAAGGCTCCACCTAAGAAAGAAAAAAGAAGGGAAAAGAGTAGGGAAGAAGAATGTATACCTAGGAGTTGCAACTTTGTGGCTTAGATGTCCTGTTTAAAAAGAACTGTGATCCTCAATTAGCTGAGCACAAAGTTGTAGCTTGTAGGGTTGTTTAGGGAGATGAATGTATGTCCAATGTAGTGATGCCAGGGTTTAGGTTGTTCTCTTAAAGTACTACTGTCACTGTTAATACTAAGACTGGCATGACTCTAAGGAATCCTAGGTAGCTCAAAAGTAAAAACTAGAAGCATGTACTGAGTCTGGGGTAAAGCTAGGTAGAATTTGAAACCTTAGGGATAGTGGCATGATATGACAAAAGCAAGTAGATCAGTTGTAGGGAGTTAATGAAGCAGTAGGAGTATTAGGCATGCGAAGTCAGAAGAAGCTAGATAAGAGGATAGTTTTAAACTTAGAAGTGTGTCACAGGACAGCACTGCTATAGATAGGGATATAGGGGAGTCAGTAAGTGGTTAAAGAAGATGAAACAGCAGCCTAAATAAGCCCTTAGTTGCTTGAGGACAAGCAAAACCTTAAGTTTGGGGGTGTGTTATGTCTCCAAAAGTGACTTATTTAGGACTTATTTAGCTTAGAAAGATGCACACTCTTAGGTGTTTTTGATAGGATTTAGCTTAAACCTATGCTTATTTGTGAGAATTAAAAGAAGGTAGCTAAATTAGGACTTGTGTGCAAAAGGAAAGAAAAGGATTGAAAACCGAAGTAAAAGAAAGAAAAAACTACATTGCGATAGCATTGCGGAAACATTGCTGAAACCGCAATGTTTCAAGTGAAAACCGTAAGTTGACTGATCTTTTTCTGTTAATTTCTGTTATTCCAGGGATTCGTTCTTTCTCCTCCATCCATTTTGAAGTATGACGTTGAAGATGGATGGTTCTCCTTGGCCCAAATGCAGCTGCAGATTACTATAAATAGGGGTCAAAGTCGAGGGTTTGATCATCATCCGAAAGCGTAGAAGCCTCTTCGCAGCTCCATCTTTTCTCCTGTTTTTCTCATCCGTCTGTTGGTTTGAGAGGTTTAGCTGTTGGAGTCGACAATCTGATAGGAAGGAGAGAAGATTCCTCTTCTCTCCCGATTGGATTCATCCAAGCAAGGCTGATCTTTCTCTCCCTTCAGTCGAGACATTCGCAACGAGACGTTCAAGCTTAATTACTGTTTTCTGTCTTTCATTTCTAATTTCCAGCATTGTTTAGTTGTTGTTCCTGTTCCAGTAGCTAGTTTATTGCATTTCGTTGTGTTCTGTCTTTGTGTTATTCATTTTAAGCTTTCTTTTGTTCCTTCAAACAATCAAGTAATCAAAAGTAAAATTCATTATTTCACAGTTGCTTACCCTTGCAGTTTACTGTTTTCCCCTACTGTTTTGTCTTTAAATTCCTTCTGTACATGTCTGTTTTATCTTCTATTTCTGTTCTCCCCACATCCATGAGTAACTAAGTCACATAGGGGCATGCTAATGACAAAACTATAGGCTAAAAAACGTGAACCAAGCATGTAGGATAGCTCTCGAAGCATTGATTGTATGTAAGCTTCATCCCACGGGCAATTTCGATTGGCCATCCATTTTGTCCAAAGAACTCCTAACCTCTGGAAGGAGTAAGAGTTCAGAGTCATACACTCATGCTAGCCTTTCAAGGTAGCCAGAAAACGACCTAGGAATAGGCGTTTTCCTAGTACAAACCATAACTTTCTGCTTTAACAAGATGCTTAAGACCTTACTTGGACATGAGTAACCTAAAGAATCTAATGCATGGAATCGGACGATACATGAGATTGAGTGAGTTTGATGCATAGAGAGTTGATCCAATGCTTGAGAATCGTGTGAAAATGCCTATAGAGGAGTCGTTAGTAGCCCTTGTTTCTCCACTTTTCACACTTTCGCTGTTAGGAAAATTGCGGTAGAATTGCTGTTTCCGCAATTCTGCTAAGTTCACAATTTTGTTTAGCTGTTTTCTTCTTCATTTATTAATCTCGTCTCTTTTCATTTGAGTTTAGCGTTGACTTGCACTTGTTTATGTTGCTACCCTCTACGTATTCAGTAGGAAATAGACAATTTAAAACCAATTTGACCCCATCAAATCCACTCATTCTTTCTTAACTTTACACTTCACTAGTAGCTTATAATAAATCTCTGTGGGAAAACGAATGAAAAATACTTACTACTTGCTATAGGATCATGTATGCTTGCATGTTCTGAGTGCTCTCTCTATCTTATTGCTTGTTTATTTTAACACATTGAGCACGTAACACTTCCCAGCTAAACGCTCCACCATTTGATCTATGAAGGGAATAGGAAAATGGTCCTTCTTAGTCACATCATTCAGTTTTCTAAAATCTATACACATTCTCCACCCATTTTGCACTCTCTTAGGTACTAACTCTCCCCGCTCATTTTTAATAACAGTTATGCCCGTCTTTTTAGGTACAACATGAATAGGGCTAACCCACTGGCTATCAGAAATGGGAAAGATAATACCTGCATCAAGGAGTTTGTGTATCTCAGACAACACTACCTCTTTCATTGCTGGGTTCAGTCTTCGTTGAGGCTCTCGGGATGGCTTCGCTCCCTCATCCAGCCGAATCTTGGGCATGCACAGAACTGGATTCAACCCGTGCAAGTCTGCCAATGTCCATCATATGGCTCTTCTGTTCTTTTTCAAGACCTCAACCAACTCGCCTTCTTGCTCCGATGTAAGCTCCTTGGAGATAATTACCGGGAGTGTCTCCACCTCACCCAAGTATACGTACTTGAGATGACCCGGCAACTCCTTAAGTTCCAACTTGGGAGCCTGCAAAAGAGATGGTAATATTTTAGTTGGCTTTTCACACGCCTCTAAAGCAAAAGTAGCTTGTTCAGATAGGTCAGACAATATGGGAACACTACTTTCAACCTCCCCAACAATTTTAGTAAAAATGAGTGGGTCATCTCCATCAACAACAGTCATGCATTCTTCTTGTTCTAAAGTATCGATAAGATCAATTTTACAGACAGAATGCACATCAGCATGGTTTTTCATGGCATCAAATACATTAAATTCGAACACATCCCCTTCATACTCAACTGACAAGGTTCCATCATGCACATTAATTTTCGTCTTAGCGGTTTTCATGAATGGTCTACCTAGTAAAACTGAAGTAGTGGGTGATGCGTTTTCTTCCATATTTATCACATAAAAATCAGTAGGAAAGATTAGGTCCTTAACTCTAACCAACACATCCTCAATCACCCCTAAAGGATGAATAGAAGACCTATTAGCTAACTGGATAATTAAACTTGTTTCCTGCATACCTTCTAAATCGAGACTCTTGTAGACTGAGTATGGCATAACATTAATTGAGGCTCCTAAGTCTAGCATGGCGTGCTCGATTTGTCTATCTCCTATAGTACATGGCAAGAGGAACATACCTGGGTCCTGGCATTTGTTTGGAATACCTTGTGTTATCAGGGCAGAAACATTCTTGCTTACCACGACTCTCTCAGCACCTTTAGTCTTCCTCTTCATGGTGCACATCTCCTTTAGAAATTTCGCGTACCTTGGGATTTGCTGAATTGCATCAAGCAGCGGCATATTGATCCCAACCTTTTTCAGCGTCTCGAGGACGTCCGCGTCCTCGACCTCCTTAGGTGGCCTCACCAACCTACTCGGAAAAGGAGCAACGGGAGTGTAAGACTTCATAGAAATATAAGGAGAAGCTACAACCGTTTCAGAGGGTGTTTGAGGAAACTTATCTGGAGATATCTCAGTATCCTTGTTAGAGTCCTCGGGAGTGGTCCGCGATGGTATCTCTTTACCACTTCTGAGATTTATCGCACTAACGCATTCCGCTTTGGATTCTATCTTACTCATCCTTTCTTTCACCTCAGTGAACCCATCTCTTAGCGATTGCATCTCCGACCTGGTCTCATCTCTTAGAGACCGCATCTGCGAATTGGTCTCGTTGCTAGATTCCATAAGTGACTTGAACATGCCTTCGAGGGTTTGACCTGAAATAGAAGAAACAGCCTGAGATGATTTTTCGTGCAACGTATGAATTAAACCAAATACCTGGGACACTTTTTCTTTGAGCTCTTCTATGTCGGTAGACATTTTAGCTTGCTCGTTTCTTCCCCCGTATTGGCGACGGTTCTCAGCCATGTTGTTGATCAACTGTCTGGCTTCCGCAGGCGTTTTCTCCCTAAGGGCTCCTCCACTCGATGCATCGAGCATCTAACAGTCATGCGGAAGCAAACCATCATAGAAGAATTCGATAAGCGCGACCTCTGCTATCAGATGGTTCGGGCATCTCTCGCAGAGCTTAATGAATCTCTCCCAGCACTCGTGGAATGCCTCTTTCTCATCCTGCTTGAAACTAAAGATGTCTTTTTTCACGGCTCTGGCTCTTGAAGCTGGGAAGTACCTTTCCAAGAATAGACCCTTTAACTTCTCCCAAGTGAAGATGGTTCCCGATGGCAAATAATGTAGCCAATCTCGAGCTTCACCTATCAAGGTGAATGGAAAAGCTCTCAGGTAGAGCTGATCTTCTGTTATGTCGCCTGGCTTCATCGCGGAACTTGTCATTTGAAAAGCCTTAAGATGTTTGAAGGGGTCTTGATCTTTTTCACCACAAAAGGAAGGAAAATGGTTAAGTAAGCCCGACTTAAGTACAAACTCACCTGAGATTTTCGGGTAGGAAATACAAGAAGGTTGGTGGCCCATAGCAAAGGATGTCCACTGCCTGAGTGTTTTTGGGGCTCCAGCCTCATCGTCAACCTCCATTTTCTCAATAAAAAATTAGGCACTTCTGGCACACTTAAACAAACAGATCAAATCTTGCAAATAATAAAAGAATAAACCAATTTTTAAAGTAAAAATCAAAAGTCTACAAATCAAATCTAAATTAGGCCGAATTACACATAAGTCCCCGGCAACGGCGCCAATTTTGGTAACGATATTTTCGAACTATCGCCAATCATCGGGTTGTCGAGACCCGCCAAAATGAATTTATATTTACCCGAATTCACTGAACTATTAGTAGATTAGTGGCAACGGGGTCGATCCATAGGGAATTAAGTTAATTAGACTTAATCTTAATTAAATTTGCAAACTATTACAATAAATAAAATATTGGGGATTTGTTGGTTTTTAATTAACTAAGAGGAAACAATGCAAACGGGAAAAATTCAACTAACGGAGCGTTCGACTCGGGACGATCGGGAATAAAATTAGCAAGCCTCTTGGATCATAAGTTTAATGGCTAAACAATTTAACAAATACGCAGCTCGTCTCAAATTAACGAATTAACTTAGACATGCTCCATGGATATTAATTAGACATAATGAATCATGCTAATCAAGCATATCGATCGGACATTGGCGGCCAACGCTCTCCCAAGACCGATCGATAGCAACGAGTTAACTACGACAATTATCTAATTTGGACGCGAAATTAGTGTATCGATTTCGGATTCGAATTCGAGAAGAACGAACACCAAGAACGCAAGGACGCCAATACGCTCAAAGGTGTCGTAAATCTTTGTTACTTGGCGGTTTAGAGAGGCACGGCATCAAAACCTTTAACGAATGAAGCATGCTCAAAATCAAGGGTGCCTAGTCCTAAATCATTCAAGCACATTCATGGAATAAACAAAGAAATAGAAACCAATTCAATAAATCATTCAAGCCAATTCATAATTTAATTCAACAACCTCACCAAGAGTTCAAACTACATCATTCCTATACAATCCAGAGCCAAAAACGCTAAAACTACTCACTCATGATGTGTGTGATGTGGGATGGCTCAAATCCTAGCTTCCTAGCCTCTCCCATGGTGAAAATGGCTGCTGGAACGTCTAATCAGGTGCGGAGCCCAAGGTAGGAGATGAAGATGGCGGCTAAAAATCGGACAAAAACTTAAGTAACCCGTCGGAGCGTCGAGACGCTAGGGCAGCGTCTCGACGCTGCGCCCTAAATAATTCGCGCGCAGTCGGGGTGGCGTCGAGACGCTCGCGCAGCGTCGAGACGCTTGCGCGGCGTCGAGCGGGCGTCGAGACGCTGTCACTCGACGCTTGCTCTCGGGTGGATTTTCAATTTCAGGCCTCAGACTTCGGAGCGTCGAGACGCTAGGGCAGCGTCGAGACGCTTGGGCAGCGTCGAGCTAGCGTCGCGACGCTGTCGCTCGACGCTAGCTCTCGGGTTTTTGCATGGAATTTTGCCTTCAATTTTCCCAAAGCACCCAATCTTGATGTTTTTGCATGGACCTTCCCCGGAGGTGCTCATAGGTCTTTAAAACGCAATATTAAGCCTCGAAAAGTGCCGAAACGCTCCCGAGGATGAATTACCGAGAACACCTGCAATTAACACATAAAAGCAAGATTAAGCATGTAATAAACGTGAATTAGGGACATAATTATAGCTCCAAAACGGAGCTATCACCCCACCTTCTCATTGGCCCGAGAGGGACTCGGTATAGTGATTAGATCACATACCAATCGGTTTAGTGATTGGATCACAAACCAATTGTTCATTAGAGGATTAGTGGGACTTAAGGAGCAAGATGTAATTACAAAGGTAAAACAGATATTTGACCCAATCGTAAATTACGAACAACCTGTGAAGGGTCAACTTACTAATTCGTAGTCGGATTTTTGAATGTCCGATTAATTCTCTGGTTGTCGAAGCCTGACCAAAATGAATTTATAATACCTATAACCTTTAGCTTTGCAGCTAGTGGCAACAGGGTCGAACCACAGAGAGGGAACAAAATTGAGAATCAATTGTGTGAGTTGCTATTTAATTGATCGGAAGGTTTTGTCACAACACAGGGGGTTATTATCATTCAAAGTAAGGAATAAATCGCTAACGGAAAAATAATACGAATGAGATTGAAAAGTGTTGGATTTGGGGGATTTCGGGATTTTGCTAAGCATTATAACATTCATCATATAATTCCAAAGTATGGCTAACAAATTGACATGCACGCAGACGGTTACCCTGGAACCCTAAAGTAACCGACTTCATATTAATTAATTAGAATTAGCAATCCTAACTAAACAGTGTTCGCGATCGCATTAGAGTGATCAACCCCAATTTAACCCCGAACAGTTACTAGCTATCCATGACGGACGTTCGATTATGCACCCTAAATGGTAATTGACTACCCGGAAACCCTAAAGTAATCAACACTCAGCATGCATAACACGATACTTCGATTTGTTCTATTGTTCTGTGTTACTAAGTCGAAAATGATAGACACGGGATCGCTAGTCTATAACGCTAACACATGCTAGAAAACGAGATTGTCCGTCTAGAAATCTAACACATGCATAGATGAAGCAAGAACAATAAATGCATACAAGAATTAAAGCCAAATCAGAACCAACATTCTTAATTATCAAAACATTAAAAGCTTAACAAAAATCCCTAATCAATCCCAAATCCTACACGATTACCTTAGCCGACCATGGAGAAATTTATCCCAATAGCATCCATGGGAGCCTTGGCCATCATCCCAAGCTAAATACAAATGGAAAGCTCCAAAAACGGCCAACAATGGTGGAGCAAAGAGGAAAAACAGCGGAGAATCGAGAATAAGATGGCTGAAAAATCGTCTTTACAGCTTAAATATTCGTCGGAGCGTCAAGACGCTAGGCCAGCGTCGCGACGCTGCGACCTAAAATTCTCAGCGCGCCCATCGCGATGGCGTCGAGACGCTAGGCGAGCGTCTCGACGCTGCGCCGATAATTTCCAGCGCGCGCCTCTTCGGAGCGTCTCGAGGCCACGACAGAGTCTCGACGCTTGCTCTCGGGTTTGGGGCTGAAAAATTGCCTTCTCTTGGTAATTTTTCCCGGTTCTTCATGGATGAGCTTCCCCTTTTCCCGATGCACTCCCGAGGCGCTAAAACACCTTCCTTAGCCACGAAACGCGTTCAATGGACACCACGAGCTCTATGCCGCGAAACTCCTATAAACAAGACAAATTAATCAATTAATCACGGCTTTTAGCTAGAGTTAGGGAGTGATAATTAGCTCCAAAATGGAGTTATCAAACACCCCCAACCTAAATCTTGCTAGTCCTCGAGCAAGGCAAATAAAGAATTCGACTCTAAAGGACCATGCATACATGCTTCTAATTCAAGCCTCAATGCTTTTTACAAATCTAAACATTACATAATCACGACAGCAAAACGGCGCATGCATTTAATCACGAACACATCAAAAATTAACTATCGCTCCCTAACGTGTGTGTGCTAGCCAACCTATCCTAAGCCTACGTAAACCCGGAAAAACCGCATGCAACATATCATCCCGTTTTCTCCCTACTTCTAGCATTTAAGAACAGTCTAAACTTGTTCACACAAGAGAGAGCAATGGATTAAGAGACCTAAAACGATTTTCTCATACTTTTTTTTTTCTTTTTGAGTACTTTGTACTCTTTGTTTGGTTCGTTGAACCCAACTTTTAATTTTCTTTTTCTTTCCAATCCCGAGTTGCCTAACACGTCAAATTCATGCATCAAACTTCACGTTTTTAAGGGCTAACGCTCACTTCTTAGGTACCAATAAGAAGGAGGAGCGCCTCGAGAGAATTTTCTAGCTAACATGCTTTTCTATTTTTTTTTCCTTTAGGCTTAGCTTATGCTAACTCGATTAATTGACCACTAACTCTCATGCAACAAGCTACCCAAGGGGTGCCTTTCGGGGTGACAACAAGAATCATGCAACATGGAATCTAACTAAGCCTACGGAGTCTAAGATGAGGTTGCTAAGTGCTCGATAGATGCAAGGGAGCAACAAAAATTTTTTTAAAATTTTTGACATGAACCTAATAAATGCAAAACAACTTATGCAAAAATTAGATTATGCAAATGCTCAGATTCCAAAGAGACACTTCCTAGATCATCATAGTTAGAAAGCAGTAAACAGAGTCCCAAGCACCTCAAATTCTAAATTAGCACTGCTCAACAAACTGCACATGGAAATCCACAACGTCCACCCCCAACCTCAGAACATAGCATTGTCCCCAATGCTTCTTAATCAAATACACAAAAATAAAAGGGAAAGGGAAAAACGACACTTCCCTTATCTTTGTGAAGTTGGCGAGGGACAAGAGGCGGCGCTCTCTATCAAAGCTCAATTTCCTCAACTTTCCTCATTCTCCTAAAAAAAACAGCAAGCAAATAAACCAAATTAAACTAAGAAACTTAAACCAAAACAACGATAAACTAAGTACAGAAAAACAGTTCAACACTCGGGTGCCTCCGAGAAGCGCAAAATTTTTAAAGTCGTTTGCTCGACTGAATTCTCCCCATGAACTCATCCATATTCTAACAGCGTGGGGGACTTTCCAAACATTCCTTCATCCACGCTATTGTTGCGTGCTCAATGTGTAAAGATAATTATGCAAAAGTGTAGAGAGAGCACTTAGAACATGCAAGCATACATGGTCTCACAGCAAGTAGTAAGTATATTTCATTCGTTTTTTCCACAGAGACTCATTTTTAGCTATTCGCGAAGTGTGTTTGTTAAGAAAGATGGGATGAATTTGATGGGGTAAAATTGGTTTTTAATTATCTACTTTTTGCTGAATGTATAAAGGGATATAACATAAACAAATGCAAGTTAAAACTAGACTTAAAAGGCAAGAGATGGAATTAATAAACGAGAAAGAAAACAGCTAAACAGAATGAAAATCTGGCAGAATTGCGAGGACCGCAATGTTTCCGCAATTAAACAGCAACGAACGTGTGTAAATGGGTGGATTAAGGGCTACTAATGACTATCCTATAGGCATTTTCTTACGATTCTCAAGCATTGGATCAACTCTCTATACATCAAACTCACTCTATCTCAAGTATCGTCCGATTCCATGCATTAGAGTCTTAAGTTTACTCGACTTCAAAGTAAGGACTTAAGCATCTTGTTTAAGCAGGAGTGTTTAGTTTGTACTAGGGAAACGCCTATTCCTAGGCCGTTTCCTGATTACCATGAAAGGCTAGCATGATTATATGACTCTGAACTCTTACTCCTTCCAGAGGTTAGGAGTTCTTTGGACAAAATGGATGGCCAATCGAAATTG
This sequence comes from Herpetospermum pedunculosum, assembly GCA_028017165.1. Lineage (NCBI taxonomy): Eukaryota > Viridiplantae > Streptophyta > Magnoliopsida > Cucurbitales > Cucurbitaceae > Herpetospermum > Herpetospermum pedunculosum. The sequence continues at coordinate 24,703,317 of CM051524.1, read as the reverse complement.
CCCGTGGGATGAAGCTCACATACAATCAATGTTCGAGTGTTAATCTGCCTACTTGATTCACGTTTTTTAGCCTATAGTTCTGTCATTAGCATGCCCCTAAGTGACTTAGCTACTCATGGATATATAGAGAACAGAAATGGTAGATAAGATAGACATGCTTAGAAGGGAAATGTGCTAAAAACAGTAAGCAAAACCCGTAGCAGAAGATGGGAAATGAGAAATGCAGAAATGAACTTTGATTACTGGAATTGTTGTTGAACAGATAGAAGCTGTAACGTGAATAGCAACAAGACAGAAAGCAACGAAATAACTAATCTAACTACTTAGGAAAAGAACAGTACGAAGCAGAATGTAAAACAGAAGAGAAAGACAGAAAACTTGTAAAATGGTGCTTGAAGCCTCGTCGCAATCGCGTCGAATGAAGGATCAAGAAGGACAGCCTTGCGTGGATGAATCCAATCGGGAGAGAAGAAGAATCTACTCTCCTTCCTATCAGATTATCGACTCCAGCAGCTGAGCTTCGCAAAACCAACAGACGGCAAGGGAAAAACAGTGGAAATGATGGACTGCTAGACGACTTCCCGCTTTCGGATGATGATCAAACCTCCGACTTTGGCCCCCTTTTATAGTAGTTTGCAGGTGCGTTTGGGCCAAGGAGAACCATCAATCTTCAACGTCATATATCAGAATGGATGGAGGAGAAAGAACGAATCCCTGAAAATACGGAAATTAACAGAAAAAGATCAGTCAACTTACGGTTTTCACTTGAATAATTGCGGTCACCGCAATGTTTTCGCAATTCATTCGCAATGCTCATTTTTCATTCTTTTCCTTCGGTTTTCAACCCTTTTTCTACCTATTGTGCATAAGTCCTAAATTAGCTACCTTCTTCTAATTCTCATGTTAAAGCATAGGTTTAGGCTAAATGCTATCAAAAACACCTAAAAGTGTACATCTTCTTAAGCTAAATGGGTCCTAAATAAGTCACTTTCAGAGACTTAACACACCCCCAAACTTAAGGTTTTGCTTGTCCTCAAGCATACTAAGGACTTACTTAGGCTGTTATTTTATCTTCTTTAACTACTTACCGACTCCCCTATACCCCTATCTCTAGCAGTGCTGTCCTGTGACACACTTCTAAGTTTAGAATTAACCTCTTTATCAAGCTTCTTCTGACTTCACCTGCCTACTATACCTGCTGTTTTTATTAACCCCCTACTACTGATCTAGCTACTTTTATGACATCATGCCACTATCCCTAAGGTTTCAAATTCTACCAAGCTTTACTCCAGACTCAGTACATGCTTCTAGCTTTATTTTTAATGTGTCTAGGATTCCTTAGAGTCATGCCAGTCTTAGTATTAACAGTGACAGTGGTACTTTTAGAGAACAACCTAAACCCTGGCATCACTACATTGGATATACATTCATCTCCTTAGACAAACCTAGAACCTACAACCTTGTGCTTAGCTCTTTGAGGATCAGAGTTCTTTTTTTTAAATAGGACATCTAAGCCACAAGATTATAACTCCTAAGCATACATCCTTCTTCCCCTATTTCTCCTTTTCCCTTTTTACTTGGGTGGAGTCTCTCCTTGGGTTGCCTTTTGATGCAATGCCACTTGTGGTTTACACACTTGGCACTGATTACTCAGCACTTGAGAGAGACTCCCCTCTTTATTCTTATTTTTCACTTTTTCCATTTATCACAAAAAATTTTCTTAAAGGAGAAGAAGAATGCTTATGTCCTAAGGAAGAGAGGAATGTTCCTAGGCCTAGGGTGGCCTCCCCCAAACTTCAACTACTCATTGTCCCCAATGAGTGTCTGAGGTGGCACACCCCCAAACTTGTCCTAGAAGCATCTAGTCTAAAGTAAAACAAAGAGAATCTAAAAATCCTAGGCATAGGCAAAACATTTAAAAGCAATTACCCCAGCAGCAGAAAATTTGAACAAAACAGACAGTTTAAGGACTGATGGTTTATGCATGCTGAGCCCTATTCAGAGGCTAATTTAACTAGCAAAGGGTGTCCTATGACACTCATCCAGCATGCTTGAAGATCAGCTATATAAGGGAGTCATGCTAGCAGCAAAAGATAGAATATAACCGATCACAGCCTAACTAAACAGACAGTCCAAAACATGCAATCAGTCACAAAAATTGCGGGAACCGCAATTATTTCGCAATTCAATCCGGGCAGATTTAACATTGATTCAGGCCCCTAGCATGCTTTTTCCTGTTACTCACGCATCCTAAAAATAAATCTAAACTATCCTACCTATTCAGCTACCATCAGACTACACTAAACAAATTTAAACAGCAAAAATAAAGAATTAAAGACAGACCAAATATTAACTCAAAACAACAGAATTCACATGGTTCGACGAAAAGCAGTTTGATTATTATATTTTTTTTCTTTTAAGGAACAGAAATACTCCCTTGTCAATCTGCCTCATATGGATATTCTTCAATGTTTCGAGGCATCACTTTTGCTCCTTTAAGATACTTAAGTCTTGATTTACGGGGTCGGACATTCTGCCACACCTTGAATTTGTTGATTCTTTCAAAGAGACTGCATGTTATAACATCCCAAGGTTTGTACTTTCTGTGCGTTGGTTTTGTTTCTACAATATTTGCTACAACATAGCTTTGATGCGATGAGACTTCTTTTTCTGGCACAACTCTTTCTAACTCCTTCAGCTGGAGCATTTGTGGTGGTGGTGGCTCAACTCTTTCATTGGTGGAGAAGCTTGCTACAACCTCAAACATTTCAAATTCTTGTTCCTCAAGCAGCGCATTAGTCTCTTTGGCCTCATCCAGCACAATTTCATTTTTCTCAACTGTCACCAACTCCACCATTTCATATGGAGATTCCATTGGATCACTCTTCTCAGATTCGAAGGTAACAAAAGGTTCATCATCATAAAAATCGAACATCTGAGGGCATGGTGGTAGTGATTTTGCTATAGCAAGTAGCTCTTGTAAGTCATTTGTGAGCTGAGCTAATTGCACATCCATTCTCCTCATGGATGCATCATTCCTTTCCATGAATTATATCCATAGTGCCTCCAAACTGGGTGATAATTCTTCACTTGGAGTTGGGGCATAATGTTGATAGTTTTCATGTTGGGGGAACTCTTCATAATGAGCAATTTGCACATGCTCTTCCCAAGGATTATTTGAGAGTTGCCACTGATCATGTTCACACATGTACGAATAATGGTTGTCATAGCTTTGTTGATATTGCCTCTCTTGATAATTCAATGTTGGGCAATTCTCCAAGTTATGATTATCCCCACAATAAGCACATGGCTGGTAAAATCCTTCAAACTGTTGTGGGCAAACTCGTCCTCCAATTAAGTTCTGCAGCGTATTCATTTACTTTGTCGTACCCATACGTTTTCCACCTGCAAAGTTTCTCTCTGTTGCGAGTTGAGGTTTGGAAACTCTTTCATAAACTAGCTTGATAGTACCTGTAAAGGAAATGAAAGAAGATTAGCTTCAATAGATATTAAGAGTTGGTTTTCTAACTTAACAAACTTCGTTTTCACTAAACTAAATCCCCGGCAGCGGCGCCAAAAACTTGTTGCGTGCTCAATGTGTAAAGATAATTATGCAAAAGTGTAGAGAGAGCACTTAGAACATGCAAGCATACATGGTCTCACAGCAAGTAGTAAGTATATTTCATTCGTTTTTTCCACAGAGACTCATTTTTAGCTATTCGCGAAGTGTGTTTGTTAAGAAAGATGGGATGAATTTGATGGGGTAAAATTGGTTTTTAATTATCTACTTTTTGCTGAATGTATAAAGGGATATAACATAAACAAATGCAAGTTAAAACTAGACTTAAAAGGCAAGAGATGGAATTAATAAACGAGAAAGAAAACAGCTAAACAGAATGAAAATCTGGCAGAATTGCGAGGACCGCAATGTTTCCGCAATTAAACAGCAACGAACGTGTGTAAATGGGTGGATTAAGGGCTACTAATGACTATCCTATAGGCATTTTCTTACGATTCTCAAGCATTGGATCAACTCTCTATACATCAAACTCACTCTATCTCAAGTATCGTCCGATTCCATGCATTAGAGTCTTAAGTTTACTCGACTTCAAAGTAAGGACTTAAGCATCTTGTTTAAGCAGGAGTGTTTAGTTTGTACTAGGGAAACGCCTATTCCTAGGCCGTTTCCTGATTACCATGAAAGGCTAGCATGATTATATGACTCTGAACTCTTACTCCTTCCAGAGGTTAGGAGTTCTTTGGACAAAATGGATGGCCAATCGAAATTGCCCGTGGGATGAAGCTCACATACAATCAATGTTCGAGTGTTAATCTGCCTACTTGATTCACGTTTTTTAGCCTATAGTTCTGTCATTAGCATGCCCCTAAGTGACTTAGCTACTCATGGATATATAGAGAACAGAAATGGTAGATAAGATAGACATGCTTAGAAGGGAAATGTGCTAAAAACAGTAAGCAAAACCCGTAGCAGAAGATGGGAAATGAGAAATGCAGAAATGAACTTTGATTACTGGAATTGTTGTTGAACAGATAGAAGTTGTAACGTGAATAGCAACAAGACAGAAAGCAACGAAATAACTAATCTAACTACTTAGGAAAAGAACAGTACGAAGCAGAATGTAAAACAGAAGAGAAAGACAGAAAACTTGTAAAATGGTGCTTGAAGCCTCGTCGCAATCGCGTCGAATGAAGGATCAAGAAGGACAGCCTTGCGTGGATGTATCCAATCGGGAGAGAAGAAGAATCTACTCTCCTTCCTATCAGATTATCGACTCCAGCAGCTGAGCTTCGCAAAACCAACAGACGGCAAGGGAAAAACAGTGGAAATGATGGACTGCTAGACGACTTCCCGCTTTCGGATGATGATCAAACCTCCGACTTTGGCCCCCTTTTATAGTAGTTTGCAGGTGCGTTTGGGCCAAGGAGAACCATCAATCTTCAACGTCATATATCAGAATGGATGGAGGAGAAAGAACGAATCCCTGAAAATACGGAAATTAACAGAAAAAGATCAGTCAACTTACGGTTTTCACTTGAATAATTGCGGTCACCGCAATGTTTTCGCAATTCATTCGCAATGCTCATTTTTCATTCTTTTCCTTCGGTTTTCAACCCTTTTTCTACCTATTGTGCATAAGTCCTAAATTAGCTACCTTCTTCTAAATCTCATGTTAAAGCATAGGTTTAGGCTAAATGCTATCAAAAACACCTAAAAGTGTACATCTTCTTAAGCTAAATGGGTCCTAAATAAGTCACTTTCAGAGACTTAACAGCTATCCCTGCAAACCTCCTTTAAAAACATATTTTCTCTTTGTGCCTCAAGCACGTGAATATCAACATGATTAGTTTCAGAAAAAACAGCACCCTCATCAATCAAATTCAAATCATTCTTCTTAACAAAGACATAAGAGTTATCCTTCAAGCTCGAGGTCAAACTCTCATTCTCAACAAACTCCAAACAGCCAACAGTTTCTACAGACTTTTTATCAAATATAGAAAATTCATGCATAGTTTCATCAAACTCCAACGAAATGACGCCCATAAACACATTGGTAGAGGTACTTTTGGGGTACTCCAAATTCAAGCTGTCGAGGCTTGCCAAAATACAATTTATAAACCCGAATACACCGAGCTATTTGTAGCTAAGTGGTAACGGGGTCGATCCACAGGGAAATAAGAAATTCAATCTAACTAAGTCTAATTGGCTAGAAATAAAAGAATGCACAAATTAAAGAATGGTAATTTGGTTTTGGGGGAAGGGAGCTCCTAATATGCTACTAACGGAAAATTAAATAAAAATGTGCAAAAATTAAACGGTTGTGCTTAACTTCGAGAAATGGAATTGCTCGTTATGGATGTTCGGATCATTGATACGGTTTACGCGTTAGCTAATTCATGCACACAATTCATTTAGTTATTCCTAACTCAAATGACCCAAGGAATTAATTAGAAGCGTGCAATTCTAATTAAACTTAGCCAATAATCTATCCAAGGTAGCGACCCCTAAATTGATTACGTGCTAGTGACGGGAACATTGCGACGGCCTAATCCTAAGACTAAACCGGTTTCTCTCTTGCCTTAAGCCTAACATGAAAACGTTAATTAGCTCAATTTACCAATGTCACTTTGGGCCGAGCTAATTAGCCATGCTTAGACCCGTGCTACCTAGCGGTATAGGCAATTATACGTCCCAACCTTTAGCCCTCTATCATGCATAAGAGTTAGAGCGTCAATCTAATTTAGCTACACATGCTAGATTTTGATGAGGAACAAGCAAGAGATGCATTAATCAAACTAATTTCTCAACATTCACAAAGGGGAAAAATCTCCCCAAACATCCAAAACTTACAAACCAAAACTCTAAATCAAGCACTAACCTCGGTTTAGCCTTCCATGGAGGTTGGATTAATCCCATCCCCCATGGAAGAGCTTGGAATCATGCACAAAGAAGGAGAAGAAGTACAAAAATGGTGGAAAAACGCCTTGGAACCGAGAGGAGAAGCTTGAGGAAGAAGGAGGATGAAAGAATGGCTGCAAATCTGCAACTTTCACGGTTTTTAAGCTCGGAGCGTCGAGACGCTAGGCCAGCGTCTCGACGCTGTGCCCTAAGTTGGCAGGCGCGCGCGCGGGGCGGCGTCGAGACGCGCGCGCGGCGTCGAGCGAGCGTCGAGACGCTTGCGCTCGACGCTTGCTCTCGGGTGGATCTTCAAATGTACGCTTCAGAGTTCGGAGCGTCGAGACGCTCGGCCAGCGTCTCGACGCTGTTGGCGTTGAGCGAGCGTTGAGACGCGCGCTCGACGCTGATGCACGTTTAGCTTGGGGAATCGTCGGGGCAGCGTCGAGCTAGCGTCTAGACGCTGGGGCGCACGCAGATCTTCAATGACGGGCGCGCGGGCGAGGCGGACACGGGCGAGGGCGCGCGCGGACATGGGCGAGGCGGAGCGGGCGAGCGGCGCGCGCGGGCGCGCGCGCGTGCTGCGTTCGTTGGGCGCCTGAGCGCTGGGCGCCGGCGCTTGGGCGCTGCCCTCTCGGCTCTTAGCCCACTTTTGGGTCGTTTTGTCTCCCGAGCTCCGTTTGGCCTATCGTTTTGACCCGAACACTTCCCGAAACATGTTAAATGACCTTTTTAGCCCCGAAAATCATCAATGGACTTCCCGAGCTCTTCACCATGAAATCACCTACAAGGAAGCATTTTAATCAATAAATGTCATGGTTTTAGCTAGAATTAGGGACATTAAGATAGCTCTATTTTGGAGCTATCAAAATACCCCCGACCTAAATCTTGCTAGTCCTCGAGCAAGGTATACTCTAAATAATCTCCAAAGAATCAAATGCATGCTTGGACTCTAATCTCAATGCTTGTGAAACAAGGTACTTGTAGTAAATTCAAAACCATCAAAAGCATGCAAACGTTGAAATCATTTCAAAATTCAAACTCCTATTCCCTTACGTGTGTGTGTGCTTAGCACCTCTCAACCTAGCTCACGCAAGCCCGGAACAACCTTATACAGTCCTATGACTCGTTTTCCCCCTACTTATGGCGATAAGAACAGTCTAAGGGCTTTTAGTGATAGGAATAGCAACAAAACAAAAGGCCTAAATTTTATTCTTTTTCCTTGAGTACTTTGTACCCATTTTTTTTTCTTTTTGAACCACTTTTTTTTTATTTTTTTCTCCAAGAGAGCCTAACACGTCAAACCAAATTTTAGCTTCACGTTTTTAAGGACCATTGCTCACTTCCATTAGTTCCCCTTTCATGCAGTGACAACCGTGGGTTACACGATCGCCCCTGGTTACACGGGCAACACAAGAAGGAGGAGCAACTCTGGAGGTTTTATTTTTCATGCATACTTTTTTTTATTTTAGGCAATAGCTTCGCTATACAACAGATGAGTCATTACTAATTCTACACATTAAGCCTCCCTAATGGTACCTTTCGGGGTGACAACAAGGTTTCAGACAAAATAAGATCAGTCTAGACCTACAGAACTGAGGATAAGAGTGCTATGTGCTCAGTGAATGTAGGGAAATAACAGAAAAAATTTTAAAATAGGCTCAAAATGTGCATACATCGTCAAATTTTCGAATCATACAAATACGGAGTGTTCACAAGCAAATCACAGACCGTCCTCATCGGACACATGCATTCAGATTCTAATCTAACAGCCAGAGTACACATATGCTCGACAACTACTAAGAAGTCTCATCTCTATGTATCAACAAACTCCACCCCCCACCTTAAGATATGCATTGTCCCCAATGCATTCAACTATAAAAACAATGAAATTCTAAGGGAACAGAAAACCTCCCCTGAATTTTATGGAGCTGACGGGTGGAGATGTGCACCAACGTCCTCCAATGGGCTCTCGAATCGTCGATCGTTCCACCTTTTCTCCTAAGAAAACAATAAAGCAAACAACAAATTCAAAAGCAAATAAAAACAAAAGCAAAACGATAAACAACAGAATTACAGTTCAAACTCGGGTGCCTCCGAGAAGCGCAAAATTTTTAAAGTCGATTGCTCGACTGTATTCTCTTGTCAACTCATCCATAGTCAAACTTGGAAGATGCCCCATCCATCTTCCTAAGCACCTCTTTCCTGCGAAAATCCATGAACAATTCTTTCTCTCGTGCCTTCTGTGCACATACAACATCAAATTTAAATTTTGAAGGTTTAACAAAAGGTTGATCCCATAAAATTGATGCAAAAACATGAGAGAAATTTTCATGCATTCCTAAAGCATAAGGATCAGCAGGAAAGAACGGGTCATTAACTTTGCCCAAAACATCTTCCACCTTTTCCAAGGGGTGCACGTAAGAATTATCAACCAATTGCAAAGTAGAACCAGATTCATGCAAGTCATTAATTTTAAGCTCATCAAAAACAGCATGCGACTCAACATTAACCGGCGGTTCTAAATCTAGCATGGCTTGATTAGTCATTTCATTTCCAAAAGTGCAAGGTAAAATGGAAGGAAGTAGATTAGCAGAGTTCTCAACAATTGTCAAAGCAGAAACAGATGAATCACAAAATTCAGTCAAGGATGGCTCATGCAACTCATGATCATCAAAAAGTTCAGTTAAAAATAATGGGTCATCCCCATCCTCAACAGTCATGCATTCATTATGAGTTACAGATTCAAAAGTGTCTACTTGACAAAAAGAGAAGACATCATCAATATGCTCTTCCACATCGGGCAAATGCATCTCAACAACCTCTCCGCCATACTCAACAGATAATATGCCCTTATCCACATTAATTTTAGTTTTAGCAGTTTTCATAAAGGGCCTACCTAATAAGATCGAAGCATGCGAAGAGGAATAATTTTCATCCATTTTCAGAACATAAAAGTCAACAGGAAAAATTAACTCATTAACTTGCACTAACACATCTTCAATAATTCCTAAAGGATGCACAGAAGTTCTATCAGCAAGTTGAATAATTGTTCCTGTTTTATTCATTCCTTTCAGTTTCAGTTTCTGATAAATGGAGTATGGCATAACGCTAATGGAGGCTCCTAGATCGAGCATTGCTCTTCTAATATGCATACCTCCAATCTTACAAGGGAGAGAGAACATACCTGGATCGCCGCATTTAACCGGTAAGTTCTTTGTGATCACTGCAGAGACGTTCTCACTTACCACGACGCGTTCACTCTCCTTTGTCTTCCTCTGGTTGGTGCAAATTTTCCTGAGGAACTTGGCGTACCTCGGAATTTCCTTCAGAGCGTCCAACAGAGGGATGTTGATCTCTACTTTCTTGAATGTGTCCAGGAACTCCTTCTCGTAGTCCTCCTTAGGCGGTCTCGCTAACCTGCTAGGAAAAGGAGCCTTAGGCACATAAACTCTAGTACATGTAGGATCGAAATTTACCCCATGCCACCGTGGTTCGGGATTTTCTGTCTGTGGCTCGACGTGGCCATAATCGACTTCCACCGGCGGGGTACTCGTGGGAAGATGCTTCCCACTTCTCAGGGCGATGGCACTAGCATTCTCAGCTTCCTGCTTTTCCATCCTATTTATCTTCTCGGTCGCAAGGGACATTTCCTTAACCACATCTTGCATCTGAGTTCCAACGTTATCGAGCTTGTCCAAGGTGTCTTGCTGTGATTTGGAAACTACCGCAATTATAGCTTTAAGCATGTTCTCAGCGGGTGTACCTGAAACAGAAGATTGGGATTTAAGAAAGTCATCCTGTAAAGCGAGAACAGCTTTACTTACCTCAAAAAGCTGAGCCTTAAGCTCGTCCACGTCCTTTCTCAAGCGAGCTTGCTCCTCGCCTCCGTCTCCACTCCGCTCCAAGCTTCTAGCCAAGTTGGAAATTAAAACTCTAGCTTCAGCGGGTGTCTTATCCATGAGCGAACCGCCACTGGCGACATCAACTAACTGTCGGTTTGGCGGCAAGAGACCTTCGTAGAAATTCAGAATTAGGCGTTGGTCAGACACTTGGTGGTTGGGACAGTCCTCACACAACCGACCAAATCTCTCCCAACACTCAAGAACGGTCTCTTTTTCTCCTTGCTCAATTCTATTAATCATTCTTCTAAGGGCGGCGACTTTGGGAGGTGGAAAATATTTCGCATAAAACGCTCCCTGCAGCTCAGCCCAAGAAGTGATGGACCCGGTCGGTAGGTAAAGTATCAAATCTCTCGCCTTCTCCTTCAAGGTGAAGGGAAAGGTACTGAGATGGAGTTGATCTGCAGTGATGTCATCGGTTCTGAATGACGCACACACCATCTGGAATGCCTTGAGGTGTCTGACGGGATCCTCATCTGTATTACCACAAAAAGAAGGTAATAAGTTAATCAGACCAGCTGTAAGTTCAAAATTACCTGTAGCTACCGGATGCGAGATACTCGATGTGTTCCGGCCTAGCTCAGATAATGCAAGCTCCCTCATGGTTCTTTGATGCTCAAGATTACCCACGACCTCCATCTTGGCGCTTCTTTTGAATTTTCAAAGAATGACTGCGCTCCAAAAACTCAAACAAAACGCGTAAAATAATACAAAAGAATTAAAACTATACAAAAAGTAAAGAAAATTTTAAAACCAACAAACTAAACTTAACTAAACTAAATTAATTAAATCCCCGGCAGCGGCGCCAATTTTTGGTAGAGGTACTTTTGGGGTACTCCAAATTCAAGCTGTCGAGGCTTGCCAAAATACAATTTATAAACCCGAATACACCGAGCTATTTGTAGCTAAGTGGTAACGGGGTCGATCCACAGGGAAATAAGAAATTCAATCTAACTAAGTCTAATTGGCTAGAAATAAAAGAATGCACAAATTAAAGAATGGTAATTTGGTTTTGGGGGAAGGGAGCTCCTAATATGCTACTAACGGAAAATTAAATAAAAATGTGCAAAAATTAAACAGTTGTGCTTAACTTCGAGAAATGGAATTGCCCGTTATGGATGTTCGGATCATTGATACGGTTTACGCGTTAGCTAATTCATGCACACAATTCATTTAGTTATTCCTAACTCAAATGACCCAAGGAATTAATTAGAAGCGTGCAATTCTAATTAAACTTAGCCAATAATCTATCCAAGGTAGCGACCCCTAAATTGATTACGTGCTAGTGACGGGAACATTGCGACGGCCTAATCCTAAGACTAAACCGGTTTCTCTCTTGCCTTAAGCCTAACATGAAAACGTTAATTAGCTCAGTTTACCAATGTCACTTTGGGCCGAACTAATTAGCCATGCTTAGACCCGTGCTACCTAGCGGTATAGGCAATTATACGTCCCAACCTTTAGCCCTCTATCATGCATAAGAGTTAGAGCGTCAATCTAATTTAGCTACACATGCTAGATTTTGATGAGGAACAAGCAAGAGATGCATTAATTAAACTAATTTCTCAACATTCACAAAGGGGAAAAATCTCCCCAAACATCCAAAACTTACAAACCAAAACTCTAAATCAAGCACTAACCTCGGTTTAGCCTTCCATGGAGGTTGGATTAATCCAATCCCCCATGGAAGAGCTTGGAATCATGCACAAAGAAGGAGAAGAAGTACAAAAATGGTGGAAAAACGCCTTGGAACCGAGAGGAGAAGCTTGAGGAAGAAGGAGGATGAAAGAATGGCTGCAAATCTGCAACTTTCACGGTTTTTAAGCTCGGAGCGTCGAGACGCTAGGCCAGCGTCTCGACGCTGTGCCCTAAGTTGGCAGGCGCGCGCGCGGGGCGGCGTCGAGACGCGCGCGCAGCGTCGAGACGCGCGCGCGGCGTCGAGCGAGCGTCGAGACGCTTGCTCTCGGGTGGATCTTCAAATGTACGCTTCAGAGTTCGGAGCGTCGAGACGCTCGGCCAGCGTCTCGACGCTGTTGGCGTTGAGCGAGCGTTGAGACGCGCGCTCGACGCTGATGCACGTCTAGCTTGGGGAATCGTCGGGGCAGCGTCGAGCTAGCGTCGAGCTAGCGTCTAGACGCTGGGGCGCACGCAGATCTTCAATGACGGGCGTGCGGGCGAGGCGGACACGGGCGAGGGCGCGCGGGCGCGCGTGCTGCGTTCGTTGGGCGCCTGAGCGCTGGGCGCCGGCGCTTGGGCGCTGCCCTCTCGGCTCTTAGCCCACTTTTGGGTCGTTTTGGCTCCCGAGCTCCGTTTGGCCTATCGTTTTGACCCGAACACTTCCCGAAACATGTTAAATGACCTTGTTAGCCCCGAAAATCATCAATGGACTTCCCGAGCTCTTCACCATGAAATCACCTACAAGGAAGCATTTTAATCAATAAATGTCATGGTTTTAGCTAGAATTAGGGACATTAAGATAGCTCTATTTTGGAGCTATCACACATCAATCTTGACCCTAGCTGTCTTTAAAAAGGGACGCCCTAACAACATGGAGGACGATACATTCATAGATTTCCCATTCATGTCTAATACAAAAAAGTCCGCAGGAAACATCATATCTCCTACTCTAATCAGAATATCCTCGACCTTCCCCCTAGGACATATGCAAGACCCATTTGCTAATTGAACAACAACATCAGTCTCATGCATATCATTAAGTTTAAGATCTAAAAATAATGCATACGACATTACATTAACAGATGCACCCAAGTCAAGCATGGTATTTTTAATAGTTTTACTACCTATCATGCACGAGATAGTAAACGTATCTGGGTCGTTGCACTTGGTAGGCAACATACCCGGAAGAATCGCCGAGACATTCTCCTTCTTCTTCTCTTCAGTCACTCTTGACTTTCTATTTTTCGTGCACCAGCTCTTGAGGAATTTGGCATATTTGGGGATTTGACTCACCGCCTCCAAGAGTGGGATGTTCACCATCACCTTTTGGAAGGTTTTCTGGACCTCCTCGTCATCACTCACCAAGGTAGACTTCGCAAGCCTACTAGGGAAAGGTGTTGCGGGAACACTCTCCTGCACATTCTTCTTCTCTTTTTCCACATTCTCCTTCTCAAGATCGCTCGGGAAGGACACATTCGGATCATTCTTCTTTGCTTCCTTCACAGCTCTAGAGGGAACTGATTTCCGACTCCTCAGCTGGATCGAACTCACATTTTCACATGAATTCACGGTGGTTTGGGAAGGAAGCTTCCCGGGGCTCTTGCTCTCTATCTTACTGATCGACACTGCCATCTGAGTCAGCTGCTTGTTCAAATTCTGCAGCTCTGCCTTATGCGAGTTAAGCTCTTCTCGAGCTTCCTTCTGAAACTGGCTCGTTGAAGTCACGATGGTTCGTACCATCTCTTCCATAGAACTGGAGGAACTAGAGGCCTGAGCTTTGGTGGAGTTCTGAGGTCTATCAAACAACTGACCTTGATAGCGCTGTTGTCCATCTCTGTTCCCATAGCTCATATTTGGGTGGTCTCGCCAACCAGGGTTGTACGTACTCGAATAAGGATCGTATTTCCTAGGGTTGGAAGCATATCCCCCAATTGCGTTGACCTCTTCCGCCTCGCGGTTTCCTCCCACAAATTCCCTATCTCGGCCACCTGGGCCTTCATCTCAGACATCTCATTTATCTGGCTCACCTGGTGGACTTGTCCTGCTCCACAAATACCGAACTGCTGCGATTTGGCTGCCATATTTGCTATCAATTGCTTGGCCTCAACTGGGGTCTTGTCAATCAGTGCCCCTCCACTCACTGCGTCGATCATCTGCCGATCATGAGGCGTCATACCCTCATAGAAATATTTAATTAGAAGCTGATCGGCTATCTGATGATGCGGAAAGCTCGCGCACAGGCGCCCGAAGCGTTCCCAATACTCGTGTAGGGACTCACCCACGTCCTGGGTAATCCCGTATATCCTCTTCCTCAGCGTGCTGGCAAGAGAGGCAAGAAAATACTTTTCCAGGAATACCCTCTTCATCTCTTGCCACGTCGTGATCGAACCGGAGGTCAAATAGTAATGCCAGTTCTTGGCTTTATCCTTCGGTGTAAAGGGGAATGCCCTTAGATTCAACTGCTCCTCCGTGATGCCTGGGGGCTTCATCCCCGAACAAACGTACTGGAATTCCATCAGGTGTTTGTTCGCGTCCTCGCCTGCATTGCCATGGAATGAAGGAAATTGGTGAATTAAACTAGACTTTAATTCAAAATTACCTTCTACCACGGGGTATGTAATGCAGAGCGGTTGCAGGTTCAGATCTGGGGCTGCCAATTGCTTCAAAGTCCTAGGCACATCTCCCTATGCCATCTCCTCACGCAAGAAGGGATCCACTCCTTCTTCGTCAAACAACCTTCGCCCCTCGCGGGATTCTCTTCTCAACCTCCGCTCTTCTCTGTCTATCTCAGGTATAAACTGCAATCCACTTAGCTCAGAAGAACGGGTCATACAACAACAAAAAAGTCAAACATGCAAAATCAAAGCAGAAAAAAAAATTCAGAAAAAACAACCAATCAACCTAAGTCAAAATCAAACATAATTCCAATTTTAAATTGACCTCCCCGGCAACCGCGCCAATTTTGGTAGTCGGATTTTTTAATGTTCGATTAATTCTCAGGCTGTCGAAGCCTGACCAAAATGATTTTATAATACCTATAACCTTTAGCTTTGCAGCTAGTGGCAATAGGGTCGAACCACAAAGAGGAAACAAAATTGAGAATCAAATGTTTGAGATGCTATTTAATTGATCGGAAGGTTTTGTCACAAAACAGGGGGTTTTTATCATTCAAAGTAAGAAAAAATCGCTAAAGAAAAAATAATACGAATGGGATTGAAAAGTGTTGGATTTCGGGGATTTCGGGATTTTTCTAAGCATTTTAACATTCATCATATAATTCTAAAGTATGGCTAACAAATTGACAAAGTAACCGGCTTCATATTAATTAATTAGAATTAGCAATCTTAACTAAACAGTGTTCGAGATCGCATTAGAGTGAGCAACCCCAATTTAACCCCGAACAGTTACTAGCTATCCACGATGAACATTCGATTATGCACCCTAAATGCTAATTGACTGCCCGGCAACCCTAAAGTAATAGACACTCAGCATGCATAACAGGATGCTTCGATTTGTTCTATTGTTCTGTGTTACTAAGTCGACAAGGAGAGGCACAACATCGCTAGTTGTTGCGTGCTCAATGTATAAATAAAATGTGATGCGAGAGCACTCAGATCATGCAAGCATACATGGTCTTGCAGCAAGTGATAAGTATTTTTTCATTCGATTTCCCACAGAGATTTATTCTTAGTTACTAACGAAGTGAGGTGCTAAATTAGAAAGAGGGACTTAAATGGGGTAGAATTGAGGGTGATGTGCCAAACTAATGAAGAGTGTACGAGATATGAAAGCATAAACAAAAGCAAGTAAAGAGATTAACTTGAAGGTAGAGGAAAAAGAATTGCGGAGAAAGCAATTGCCTAGCAAAAGTAGAAGACTGGAAAAAAATGGCTAAGGCAAAAAGCAAAATAATAGAATTGCGCAGACAACAATTATCTAGCAATTAAGTTAACGACAAATTGAGGGTGAGATGATGAAACAAGGTCAACTAAAGACTCCTCTATAGGCTTTTTCATACGATCATTCAGCAGTAACTCAACTTATCATGCATCAATTTAGCTTATTCTCATGCATCTCTCGATTACATGCATTAGATCCTTTAGTTCACTCATATCCAAGCAAGACTTAAGCATCTATTTATACAAGCAAGCTAATGAATTGTGCTAGGGAAACGCCTATTCCTAGGTCATTTCCTGGCTACCATGAAAGGCTAGCATGAATGGACGACTTTGAACTCTTACTCCTTCCGGAGGTTAGGAGTTCTTTAGACAAAATGGATGGCCAATCGAAATTGTCCGTGGGATGAAGTACACATACATTCAATGCGTTCGAAGCTACCCTACATACTGAATTCACGTATTTCTACCTATAGATTCATCATTAGTAGACCCTTGTGTGATTAGTTGCTCATAGATTATGTGGAAGTGGAAATACTAGATTGATTAAGCATGATTAACAGTACTTAAATGAAAGCAAAGGAAAGACAGAAAGTGATATGAAACTTGCGAAGATGTAACTGATTTCTCTATTGAAATATGATTCAAAAACTCAATGTGCAACAGACTATAGACAGCAAAGAACTAAACAGACTAAGACGAATTGAAGTAATGTAACAAACAGAAACAAATGACAGCAAACAGAAGAGAAACGAAAGACAGAAAGCATGTAAAGGTGTGCGTAAACTCCTCACCACAAGCGACTCGGATGAAGGGGAACGTTAGCGTTTCTTGGGGATGAATTCAATCAGAAGAGAAGAAGGATCTTCTATTCTTCCTCTCGAATTATCGGTGCCAAAAGCTGATTCCATCACTCCAACAAACGGGATAAGAAAATGGAGAGAAACTGCGTTGAGATAGGAATTCTACGCTTCTGAGCTTGTTGTTCTCCTTCCCCCTTGACCTCTTTTTATAGTGTTTTGCATGTATCTTCAGCCATGGAGGACCATCCATTCTAAACGACGACCCTCCACGTGGCAGCAGGAGAGAGCTTAGGCGGCTGAAAGATCGCAACTGTGACGGCGGACGGTTGGAACAACTTAGCAGCAGCAGCTTTAAACTTTGTGATTTCCTCGTTGTGACCGCAATAAACATTGCAGAGACAGCAATGTTTCAGCAATTCTCCTGCAATGTAGATTTCACTCTTTTAACTTCGTTTTTTATTCTTTTTTTGTTCCTTTTACAAATAAGTCCTTTTTTTGTTCTGGTCTGATGGCGCGGACGCGCGGGGCAAGGACCGGGGCGAGTGCGCGCGGACGCGGGCGCGGGGCTTACGATGACGGGCACCCGGCTGCGCGCGCGGACACGAGCGTGCGCGGGCGGTCTGGGCGTGCGGCGCGGTTGGGCTCCTGGGCGCTGGGCGCCGGCGCCTAGGCGCTGACCTCTCGGGTCTTGGCCCATTTTTGGCTCGTTTTGGCTCCCGAGCTCCGTTTTGCCTATCTTCTTGACCCGAATCGCCCCAATCGCATAGTCACTAGCATCACACATTAACTCGAAAGGTAAATCCCAATTAGGACCTACTATAATTGGTGCTTTGACTAAGGCGTCTTTAACTGTTGTCCATGCTAGGAAACATTCTTTGGAGAAGTCAAATGGTTTATTAAGCTCTAGAAGCTCACACAAAGGTTTAGAGATTTTTGAGATGTTTTTTATGAATCTCCTATAGAAACCTGCATGACCTAGGAAACTCCTAATAGCTTTGGCGTTTTGAGGTTCCACTAGCTTCTCTATGATTTCTATTTTGGCCCTATCGACCTCTACTCCTGCTCTAGATACTCTATGTCCTAGGACTATTCCTTCTTCCACCATAAGTGGCATTTCTCCCAATTTAGAACTAGGTTGGTCTCCTCACACCTAGTTAGGACTTGTCCTAAGTTTTCTAAGCAATTATTAAAAGAATCACCAAAGACTAAGAAGTAATCCATAAATATTTCTATCATGGATTCATCTAAGTCAGAGAAAATAGCCAACATGCACCTTTGGAATGTTGCTGGTGCATTGCATAAGCCAAATTGCATTCTGCGAAAAGCAAATGTTCCAAAAGGACATGTAAAGGTCGTTTTCTCCTGGGCCTCAGGGTCTATGGTAATTTGGTTATATCCAGAATAACCATCTAAAAAGCAGTAATAGGCTCGGCCAGCTATTCTATCTAACATGTGATCTATAAACGGTAAAGGAAAGTGATCTTTTTTGGTTTCTTTGTTAAATTTTTTGTAGTCCATACAGACTCTTCATCCTGTAACAGTCCTAGTTGGAATTAGTTCGTTATTCTCATTAACTATTACAGTGATGCCACCCTTCTTAGGCACACATTGGATCGGACTCACCCATTGACTATTGGCTATGGGAAAACTTCCACAAATGGGATATTAACATGCACTTGTTTTAAAATTTCTAAAAACTTATTAAAGTGCACTTCCTGTTCTTGTTTTTTCTTCAGCCTTTTAGGGAATGGAGGTGGTGGCACATATGTAGGCAATTCAGTTCGCCTAATGACAGGTGGAGGCCTTGGGATTTCTTCTGGTTCCTCTATGATAGGTTCCAGCCTCACCCTTGTTGTGCTTGGTGGTGATTGATCACGGTTTGGCAGAGAATCCAGTGGAGCACTAGACTCTTTGGGGCTTCTCTGTTGTTGATCACCAACGGTCTTCCACTACGAAGTTCAATGGCTTGAACTTGTTCTTTTCCATCCCTTCTTGGCACTTCAGTGTCTGCAGGCAACCTAACTTGGGGCCTATTTTTCAACTCGTTAGCTAACTGCCCTATTTGGTTTTCTAAGCTCCTCAGGGTTGCTTGCTGACTTTGGAGGGTTGCATCATTTTTTGCAATGCACTCTTTAAGTAAATTCTCTACTGATGATCCTATGGGTTGGTTATATGGCTTTTGGTACATAGATTGGTTATTTTGTTGAGTGAAACTAGGTGTTCCACTCGGTCTTGGTTGGTTTTGTGCTTGGTTAGTATTTTGTTGTCCACCCCAAGAAAGATTTGGGTGGTTCCTCCAATCAAGATTATAAGTGGTAGAGTAGGGGTTGTTCCTTGGTTGCTGTTGACTCCAAACATAGCACACCGAGGATGGATTCCCAGGGCAGAAACCATACATGTGCCCTTCCCCACAGAATCCACAGATTAGTGCTTCACCTTGGTTAGTTGTTGTGCTTGTTGAAACGGTTGCTGCGGTGTTGACACTTTGTTGGAGATTGGTTTGAGCCATTTGTTTTACGAGATTGGTCAGGGCATTGATTTGGCTACTCATTGCACTAAGTGCATCCTTGTCTTGAGCCCTCCTTGGCTCTACAGGATCGTCTGACCATCTACAATGGGAATTTGAGATTTTCTCCAAGATCTCATAGGCTTCATTGTAGCTCTTTGAAAACATGGAACCACCAGCTGAAGAATTCAACACTTGTCTCGTGCTGGGGTTGCATCCTTTAAAGAACACTTCTATTTGGATACACCATGGAATGCCATGGTGTGGACATTTGAGCAAAAGGTCCTTGAACCTTGTCCAAGTGATAACTCCATTTTGGAGCTATTATTCACTTCCTAATTATGGCTAAATTCCGCATTTAATTGTTTAATTAATCTCGTTTATAGGAGAAATGTGGCAAAGAGCTCATGCGTCCATTGGACCCGTTTCGGAGCTAAAACCGGAGTTTTAACGCCCCGGGAGTGCATCGGGAAAAGGGCAAGTCAATCCAAGAAGAACCGGACTAAAATTGCCTAGGAGAGGCAATTTTCCAGCCCAAACTCGAGAGCAAGCGTCGAGACGCTTGCTCGACGCTGCCCGGCGTCGAGACCCTGCTGCGGCGTCGAGACGCTCCGAAGGAGGCGCGTGCAAGAAATCATCGGGCCAGCGTCGAGACGCTGCCCTAGCGTCTCGACGCCATCGCGAGGCGCGCGCGGATTAATTAGGTCGCAGCGTCGCGACGCTGTCCCAGCGTCTCGACGCTACGACGATTTTAAATCGGCTGCAAGACGATTTTGCCCCCACTTTTCATTCTTGTTTCGTTTTTCATCTTCTTCCTCTCGGCTTTTCTCCATTTTCTACCTTAGCTCCGCCATTTGTGGCCTGTTTTGGAGCTTGTAAGTTGTAATAGGATAGAGATGACTTCCATGGCTTTCCTTGGAGCGGTAGTGACAATCCGTCCCATAGACGGCTAAGGTAAAGTGAGCGGTTTGGGATAATTTGAGGGATAATTTGTTAGATTTTTATGCTTTGATAATCCATGCTTTAATTTCCAACTTGGTTGCTGATTTGTATGCATTTATTATTCTTGCTTCATCCTATGCATATGTTAGATTTCGCCGATTGACACTCGTGTTTTCTAGCATGTGTTAGCGTTAAAGAGTAGCGATGTCGTGCCTCTCACTATTCGACTAGTAACACAGAATAATAAAACTAAACCGGAGTATCGAGTCATGCATGATAATTGTTGGTTACATACAGCGTTGGCAGGTAGCTGTTGCGTGCTCAATGTGTTAATAAAAATGATAAATAAGAGAGAGAGAGCACTTAGAACATGCAAGCATACATGGTCTCACAGCAAGTAGTAAGTATATTTAATTCGTTTTTTCCACAGAGACTCATTTTTTTAGCTATTCGCGAAGTGTGATTGTTAAGAAAGATGGGATGAATTTGATGGGGTAAAATTGGTTTTTAATTATCTACTTTTTGCTGAATGTATAAAGGGATGTAACATAAACAAATGCAAGTTAAAACTAGACTTAAAAGGCAAGAGATGGAATTAATAAACGAGGAAGGAAACAGCTAAACAGAATGCAATTTAGCAGAATTGCGAGAACCGCAATTAATCCGCAATTAACTCAACAGAAAAAGTGTGCAAATGGGCGAATTAAGGGCTACTAATGACTATCCTATAGGCAGTTTATTACGATTCTCAAGCTTTGGATCAACTCTCTATACATCAAACTCACTCTATCTCAAGTATCGTCCGATTCCATGCATTAGAGACTTAAGTTTACTCGACTTCAAAGTAAGGTCTTAAGCATCTTGTTAAAACAGGAGTGTTTAGTTTGTACTAGGGAAACTCCTATTCCTAGGCCGTTTCCTGATTACCATGAAAGGCTAGCATGATTATATGACTCTGAACTCTTACTCCTTCCAGAGGTTAGGAGTTCTTTGGACAAAATGGATGGCCAATCGAAATTGCCCGTGGGATGAAGCTTACATACAATCAATGTTCGGGTGTTAATCTGCCTACTTGATTCACGTCTTTTTAGCCTATAGTTCTGTCATTAGCATGCCCCTAAGTGACTTAGCTACTCATGGATATATAGAGAACAGAAATGGCAGATAAGATAGACATGCTTAGAAGGGAAATGTACTTAAAACAGCAAGCAAAACCCGTAGCAGAAGATGGTGGAAACTGTAAAATGCAGAATTGTACTTCGATTACTTTGAGTGTTTGAAAGACAAAGGAAAGCTTTCTAGAAATGAATCCAAGACAGACAACAACGAAATGCAGTAAGTAAAATACTAAACTAAGAACAACAATAATCAGAAATGGAAATAAGAAGAACAGAACAGAAAAGCAGTAAAGGGTTGCTGAAAACTTCGTGGCAGTCGCCTCGAATGAAGGTGATGAAAAGTCAGCCTTGCTTGGATGAATCCAATCGAGAGAGAAGAAGAATCTTCTCTCCTTCCTATCAGATTATCGACTCCAAAAGCTGAGACTCTCACTCCAACAGACGGCAAAGGAAAACAGATGGAAATGGTGGACTGCGAGAAGACTTCTGCGCTTCGAGTGATGACTGAACCTCCGACTTTGACCCCCTTTTATAGTAGTTTGCAGGTGCGTTTGGGCCAAGGAGAACCATCAATCTTCAACGTCATATATCAGAATGGATGGAGGAGAAAGAACGAATCCCTGAAAAGTCGGATCTAAACAGAAAAAGATCAGCCAACTTACGGTTTTAACTTGAAAAATTGCGGTCACCGCAATGTTTTCGCAATTCATTCGCAATGCTCATTTTTTCATTCTTTTCCTTCGGTTTTCAACCCTTTTTCTACCTATTGTGCATAAGTCCTAAATTAGCTACCTTCTTCTAAATCTCATGTTAAAGCATAGGTTTAGGCTAAATGCTATCAAAAACACCTAAATGTGTACATCTTCCTAAGCTAAATGGGTCCTAAATAAGTCACTTTCAGAGACTTAACACACCCCCAAACTTAAGGCTTTGCTTGTCCTCAAGCATACTAAGGACTTACTTAGGCTGCTGTTTTTCCTTCTTTAACTACCTACCGACTCCCCTATATCCCTATCTCTAGCAGTGCTGTCCTGTGACACACCTCTAAGTTTAGAACTAACCTCTTTATCAAGCCTCTTCTGACTTCACCTGCCTACTATACCTGCTGGTTTTGTTAACCTCCTACTACTGATCTAGCTACTTTTATAATATCATGCCACTATCCCTAAGGTTTCAAATTCTACCAAGCTTTACTCCAGACTCAGTACATGCTTCTAGCTTAACTTTTAATGTGCCTAGGATTCCTTAGAGTCATGCCAGTCTTAGTATTAACAGTGACAGTGGTACTTTTAGAGAACAACCTAAACCCTGGCATCACTACATTGGATATACATTCATATCCCTAGACAAACCTAAAAGCTACAACCTTGTGCTTAGCTCATTGAGGATCAGAGTTCTTTTTTAAATAGGACATCTAAGCCACAAGATTATAACTCCTAAGCATACATCCTTCTTCCCCTATTTCTCCTTTTCCCTTTTTTACTTAGGTGGAGTCTCTCCTTGGGTTGCCGTTTTGATGCAATGCCACTTGTGGTTTACACACTTGGCACTGATTACTCAGCACTTGAGAGAGACTCCCCTCTTTATTCTATTTTTCACTTTTTCTATTTATCACAAATTTTTTTTTAGGAGAAGAAGAATGCTTATGTCCTAAGGAAGAGAGGAATGTTCCTAGGCCTAGGGTGGCCTCCCCCAAACTTCAACTACTCATTGTCCCCAATGAGTGTTTGAGGTGGCACACCCCCAAACTTGTCCTAGAAGCATCTAGTCTAAAGTAAAACAAAGAGAATCTAAAAATCCTAGGCATAGGCAAAACATCCTAAAAGCAATTATTCCAGCAGCAGAAAATTTGAACAAAACAGACAGTTTAAGGACTGATGGTTTATGCATGCTGAGCCCTAATCAGAGGCGCATTTAAACTATCAAAGCGTGTCCTATGACACTCATCCAACATGCTTTAAGATCAGCTATATAAGGTAGTCATGCTAGCAGCAAAAGATAGAATACAACAGATCATAGCCTAACTAAACAGACAGTCCAAAACATGCAATCAGTCACAAAAATTGCGGGAACCGCAATTATTTCGCAATTCAATCCGGGCAGATTTAACACTGATTCAGGCCCCTAGCATGCTTTTTCCTGTTACTCATGCATCCTAAAAATAAAACTAAACTATCCTACCTATTCAGCTAACATCAGACTAGACTAAGCAAAAGAAAAAACATAAAACTAAACATTAACAACAGAGCAAAAGTTGAACACAAAACAGCATAATTCACAATATCTATCAGAAAGCAGAAAATTGTCTTTGGTTTCTTAAGGGAACAGCAATACTCCCTCTAGTGCTCTTCAAACCAGCACTCAATTCTCATCATCCTCATCTGGTTGCCTTGGTCGTGGGGGCACCCATGGAGTTAGGAGAGTGGTAGGGAAGTCCGGGAAGATGCATCCCAACTGGTCTGCAACTTCTTTGTCCCTTGCCTGCGCATAGTTGGCCCATTGAGCCATTCTTCTCTGCAAGTCCATTAAGCAGGCCATGGATAGGGACTGTTCAGCAGCCAGCCTATCCAACTCAAACTCCATATTCCCCTTTCTTCTCAGCCTTAGGTTCGCAGGCAGCTCCAAATGGCCTGTGTACGGCATCTGCTGCTCCAAGCGCTCGGTGGGGACTCCTGAAAGCAAACACAATTTTGTTATAGTGTTGGGGAAAAATAATGGCCCCTTACCTTTTCTGGCGCATTCAGCAATGGCAGCTGACATGATCTCCCCCACATTGACCGTGAGACCGCGCATGATGGCATAAACCAGCAGTGATCTACTCTGGTTGATTGTCGTCTCGTGAGTCACCGGGGACAGCTTTCTCCTCACAAAGGCAAACCACACAGCCGCCTTTGCTGTCAGATTGGCACTCATCAAGGTGTGCCGACCATTGCGTGAGACAGTCCACGCTGCTTCAGGCTGGCCAATTGTGCGAATGGCCTCTTCCAGCACGGCCTCAGTCGGCTCATCAACTATCCGTGCATAATCGGTGTGCGCTTGGCCCTTGAGACCAAAGGCTTCATTGATGGCCTTGGCTGAGAAATCAACTTCCACCCCTCTGACCACGGACAGGCCATCCTCAGGGCTGAGCACATTAGCGTAGAAATCATACACCATGCTCGTGTATGCTGGATTAGGCGGTCTGCAGAATTCTTCCCAACCATGGTTGATCACCCCTGCGCGCAAGAACTGCGGCAGGTCAGCAAGTCGATCAAGGAATCCCTTCTCGTGCAATAGGTCCCGCTTCCTGAGCTCAACACCCCTGGATTCCGCATCAGATGAGACATACCTCACTGACGGAGGTTCGTCTTCAGGGTAGAGTTTAGCCTTCCCCTTGTCTGCTGGTTTGGATGATGCAGCAGCCTCCACCTTGAGGCGTTTGAGCGAAGGCTCAGCACTCTCTTTGTCCGTCGATGGCACCTTCTTGGCCTTCTTTTTCTTCAACTTCTTGGCCTTGCCAATCGTGGCCTTCTTCTTCTTCCTGAGCCTGGCCTTGATATTGATCTGCTGGAGGCATGCCCCCAACGTTTCTTCCATAGAATCGTCCTGCTGTGCAGGCTCGGCAGGGCTGTCTTCCCTCATAGGAGAGAAGACCTCTTCTTCCCCAGCATCTCCACTGCCTTGCGTAGACTCCTGATAATCCCCATAAGGGAATTCAGGATCAGGCCGTGGAGAATTGTGCGCTGCTGATGGTGTCGGCGCAGAACTCAGTGGCGAAGACTGCAGCTCAGGGCTCTGCGCTGCTACAGGCGTCGGCTCAGAACTCTGAGGTGCTGGAGACAACTCAGGGCTCGGTGCAGGTGGTGACGACTCTGCGCTTGGCACTGGTGCAGATGGGAGAGGGCTGCGCGCAGGTGACACAGACGGCGACGAACCTTCTTTGGCTGACTCGTGGGATGCACGATCAGGTTCTTGACTCTCCACAGAGGGAGTCCTTGCGGTGCTTGGTTCGGCGGCTGTCTTGACACTCCACCGGCGTTTCTTGGGCGTGCCCATTGGCTCAGATGGCCCAGCGGGGATCTCAGTGACCACCCTCCACTTCTTCCTACGAATAGGAAGCTTGGGAAGAGGACCGGTGCGAACGGCACCATCGTCTGCAAGGGCGAGAAGCGCTTCCCTCGCAGCTGCCTCAGCTGCGTCATCAGCCTTCTTCTTGGCTGCGGATCGTTCAGCACGTGTGGCCACCATTGCTGATTCTTGAAGATCTTGGGAGAGGAATCAAAGATGGAGAGAATCGCTGAATTCTTGGAGAGCAAAGAGAGAGATAATCGTAACGATCAAGCGGCTTCCAACGGATATAAAGGCAACGGATAAAATCCCAACGGCTCTTTTTGCGGATCCAGCAATTTTAACGCAATTCCAGGGATATTATTTCATTGAAAACTCCAACTTTGCCCGTCCGTATCTTTTATTTGGCTCAACCGTTTCTTGATTTTTAAAGTGGGATTTACTCTCCTTGATCCCCTCTTTCGATTCCCTACAAAAACAAATCAAACAAACATTAAATACACAATTAAAAACACACCACAAAACCTACAAACGATAATCGGAAAAAACAGAAAAAATAAACTAAGGCATTGGCCTTGACTAAACGAGCACAGTAACCACTCGTTTTCTCTCTTTCTTTTTGTCATGCTTCAGTCAAGAGGAAGGCCGAGAGAGTCTTCACATCTCCTTCCTCATAGTAGTGCTTCAATCTAGCACCATTGACCATAAATGGCTGGCCTTGCTGCAAGTTCTTTATCTCTATTGCACCATGAACAAAGACATTAGTAATAACAAATGGACCCGACCATCTAGACTTTAGTTTGCCTGGAAATATCTTTAAACGTGAGTTAAATAATAGGACAAGTTGGCCTTTCCTAAAGTCTTTGATCCTAAGTCTACTGTCGTGCCATATTTTGGTCTTTTCTTTATACATTTTGGCATTCTCATAAGCCATATGCCTAAGCTCATCAAGTTCATGTAGCTGCAAGGACCTTAGTGTCCCCGCATCCTTTACACAAAAATTCAATTCTTTCATGGCCCAAAATGCCTTGTTTTCCAACTCAAGTGGCAAGTGGCAGGCCTTGCCATACACCAACCTATAGGGCGACATACCTAGAGGTGTCTTATATGCTGTCCTATAAGCCCAAAGTGCATCCTCAAGCTTAAATGACCAGTCTTTCCTATTTGGTTTGACTACCTTTTCTAGGATGTTCTTTATCTCCCTATTGGAAATTTCAGCTTGGCCATTCGAGTGTGGGTGATAGGGAGTAGCTACCCTATGTCTAATGTTATATTTAGCCAATACTTTCTCCATAGCCTTATTAATGAAATGTGACCCCTCATCACTAATGATAGCACGAGGAGTCCCAAATCTAGTGAAAATGTGCCTATGCAAGAAGCTAGTGACTGTTTTAGCATCATTATTAGGACATGCTTTGGCTTCTACCCACTTGGACACGTAGTCTACTGCTACTAAAATGTACAGGTTACCTGATGATGGAGGGAATGGTCCCATGAAATCAATGCCCCATACATCAAAGAGCTCCAACTCTAAGATGTAGGTGAGGGGCATCTCATCCTTGCGACTGAGATTACCTGTCCTTTGGCACTCGTCACAGTTGTGGGCATAGTCGTGTGCGTCCTTGAAGATTGTTGGCCAATAGTAGCCACTCTGAAATACCTTCGCAGCTGTCCTTTGGCCACCAAAATGTCCACCATAAGGAGATGAGTGACAGTGCTGCAGCACAGACTTCGCTTCAGCAGCTGAAACACACTTCCTTAGTAAGCCATCAGCACAGGTTCTGTAAAGTGTGGGGTCATCCCAGATGAATTTCCTTGCTTCATGCAGGAACCGCTTCTTTTCTTGTCCTCCCTTGAACACTGGTAATACCTGTGATGCACGGAAGTTAGCAATATCAGCAAACCACGGTTCCTCATCGTTATCACGATGAGCCAGAGCAAATACATGTTCATCTATAAAAGCATCAGAAATTGCGGTCTCCGCAATTTTTTCGCAATTATGCTGCAAACGAGACAGGTGATCTGCAACCACATTTTCACAACCTTTCTTGTCCCGAATGTCCAAATCAAATTCTTGCAGCAATAACACCCATCTAATCAATCTAGGCTTAGCATCAGCCTTTCTCATAAGATATTTTAAAGCAGAATGGTCAGTATATACAATGGTCCTAGTTCCTACAATATAGTTTCTAAATTTTTCACAAGCAAATACTACAGCAAGCATCTCTTTCTCTGTAGTTGTATAATTACATTGGGCCTCATTCAAGGTCTTACTAGCATAATAGACAGGGTGTGTGAGCTTGTCAATCTTCTGTCCTAACATGACTCCTACAGCATAGTCACTGGCATCACATAGCATCTCAAATGGGAGATCCCAATTTGGTCCGACTATGATTGGTGCTGTGACCAGTGCTTCCTTAAGGGTTTTCCAAGCTACTACACATTCCTTAGATAAGATGAATGGTCTATTTAGCTCTAGAAGCTCGCACAGAGGCTTGGCTATCTTAGAAAAGTCCTTAATGAACCTTCTGTAGAAGCCAGCATGCCCTAAGAAGCTCCTAATAGCCTTGACATTCTGGGGCTCTACCAACTTCTCTATGATCTCTATTTTTGCCCTATCCACTTCTACACCTGCCTTTGACACTCTATGTCCTAAGACAATCCCTTCGTCTACCATAAAATGGCACTTTTCCCAATTTAGGACTAGGTTGGTCTCCTCACACCTAGCCAGGACTTGTCCTAGGTTCTCTAGACAGGTTTTAAATGAGTCCCCAAAGACTGAGAAGTCATCCATGAATATTTCTATCATGGACTCATCCAACTCAGAGAAGATTGCCATCATGCACCTTTGGAAAGTTGCCGGTGCATTGCATAAGCCAAAAGGCATTCTGCGGAAGGCAAACGTTCCAAAAGGGCAAGTGAAGGTAGTCTTCTCTTGATCCTTAGGGTCTATAGTAATTTGATTATAGCCAGAGTACCCATCTAAGAAACAATAGTAGGCTCTACCAGCTATTCTGTCTAGCATCTGGTCAATAAACGGTATAGGGAAGTGGTCTTTTTTTGTTTCTTTATTTAGTTTTCTGTAATCCATACATACCCTCCACCCTGTGACAGTCCTTGTTGGAATCAGTTTGTTGTTCTCATTGACTACCACAGTTATTCCCCCCTTTTTAGGTACACATTGGATGGGGCTAACCCACTGGCTACTAGCTATGGGGAAAATCACTCCTGCATCTAACCACTTTATTATTTCTTTCTTCACTACCTCTTTCATAGAGGGGTTTAACCTACGCTGGTGATCTACCCTAGGTGTGTGCTCTTCCTCTAGTATAATTTTGTGCATGCAATAAGAAGGGCTAATGCCTCGAATATCAGCAATAGACCATGCTATAGCCTTCCTATGTTGCTTAAGCAGTAAAATTAAATCAACCTCATGCTGTTCACTTAGCTTAGAAGAAATAATTACAGGAAGCGTGTCATTATCTCCTAAATATGCATATTTGAGGTGAGTAGGTAGTGGTTTCAGTTCTAAAATAGGTGGATGCTCAATGGAGGGTTTTAACGGGTTTATAGTTCTATCAGTTAAATCTATATTCATACATACATGCTGTGGTTTATTTACAGGCATATCCATTATGTCAGATACATTTAAGTCAGCTATGTCTACTTGTACATATTCACTAGCATGCTTGGTTAACAGTACATGCTCTAATTGTTCTTCCATTAGTGAGTCAACAACATCCATGCTAGCACAGGATTCAAGGTCAGAGGGATACTTTAAAGCTTTATAAACACTAAATTTTACCTCTTCATCATGAACCCTCATAGTTAACTCACCTTTTTGCACATCTATTAGTGCCCTACCTGTGGCTAGAAATGGTCTACCTAGCAGGATGGGAACCTCCTTGTCTGCCTCATAGTCCAGGACAATGAAATCTGCAAGGAAAATGAATTTGTCAACTTTAACTAGAATATCCTCAATCTTACCTTCTGGATATGCGATGGATCTGTCTGCTAGTTGTAAAGTGACTGTGGTTGGACGTGCTTCTCCCATTCCCAACTGGCGGAATAGGGACAGGGGCATGAGGTTTATGCTGGCGCCCAGGTCACAAAGCGCTCTGCCCACGTGCTTGCCTCCAAGTTCTACAGGTAAGGTGAAGGAACCAGGATCCTTCTCCTTCTTGGGCAGCTTGTTCTGGAGGATGGCACTGCACTCCTCGGTGAGGTTTACTGTTTCAAACTCACCAATTATTTTTTTGTTAGTAATAATGTCCTTCAAAAACTTTACATATGAAGGCATAGACTGTAAAACCTCTACAAAAGGAATGTTCACATGCACTTGCTTAAGTATTTCTAAAAATTTGTTAAAATGAACTTTCTGTTCCTGCTTCTTCTTAAGCCTTCGAGGGTATGGAGGTGGTGGCACATATACAGGCACGTCAGGACGCCTTAGGATAGGTGGAGGCCTTGGAATTTCTTCTACGTCCTCAACAATTGGCTCTAGCCTGGCTCCTGATGTGCTAGTTGGTGGTGGACCTTGGCTTGGCAGAGACTCCAGTGGAGCACTAGACTCAGTGTTCTCTACTCTCTTTGGTGTGTCCTTTGTGTTGTTCACCAAGGGTCTTCCACTCCTAAGTTCAATTGCTTGAACTTGTTCCTTGCCATCTCTCCTTGGTACCTCGGTATCAGCAGGGAGTCTACCTTGGGGTCTACTTTTAAGTTCATTGGCTAATTGGCCTACTTGGTTTTCCAGGCTCCTAAGAGTAGCTTGCTGGCTCTGAAGAGTAGCATCATTCTTAGCTATATATTCCTTGAGTAGGTTTTCTACAGAAGATCCTACAGATTGATTGTAAGGCTTTTGGTACATTGACTGGTTATGTTGGGGAGTGAAACCAGGTGTTCCACTTGGCCTTGGTTGGTTAGGATTTTGGTTAGTGTTCTGTTGGCCACCCCATGACAGGTTAGGGTGGTTTCTCCAACCAGGGTTATAGGTGTTGGAGTAGGGGTTATTCCTTGGCTGCTGCTGGCTTCCTACATAGCAGACCGAGGATGGATTCCCAGGGCAATATTCATAAGGGTGCCCTTCCCCACAGAATCCACAGATTGGTGCCTCGCCTTGACTTGGTTGGGTGCCCATTGACATGGCTGTGGCGGTATTGGCACTGGTTTGGAGATTGGCCTGAGCCATTTGCTTGACTAAGTTGGTCAGGGCATTTATTTGGGTGCTCATGGCGCTTAGAGCATCCTTGTCTTGAGCCCTAGTTGGCTCTACTGGATCGTCTGACCACCTACAATGAGACGTTGAGATCTTCTCCAAGATCTCATAAGCTTCGTTGTAACTCTTGGACAACATGGAACCACCAGCAGATGAATTTAGAACTTGTCTGGTGCTGGGGTTGCATCCTTTAAAGAAGACTTCTATTTGGATACACCATGGAATGCCATGGTGTGGACATTTAATGAGAAGGTCTTTGAATCTGGTCCAAGCTTCGTGAAGAGACTCACTTGGAGCTTGTTTGAACTTTATGATATCATCACGAAAGGTCGAATTCCTATCAGGTGGGAAGTATTTGACTAGGAATTTTTCTGCTAAATCTGTCCAATTGCGGACAGATCCTGAGGGTAAAGAATTTAACCATGTTTTGGCTTTGTCCCTCAAAGAGTAAGGGAAAAGATATAGCCTCAGGGCTTCTTGGGAAACTCCAGGGATTAGGAAGGTGTCACTAACTCCTAGGAAGTTCCTAAGGTGATTATGGGGGTCCTCATTTTCTATTCCAAAGAATTGTCCCACAGTGGACAACATTTGGAACATCACTGGCTTTAACTCGAATGAGTTGGCAGTGATTTCAGGACGGATTATGCTGGGGTTCAGCTCCCCAGGCATAGGTACTAAATATGAAAGGATGGCGCTATCCTTGTCATTCGCTATTTCAATGGGATTGCGAGTGACAGGCACCAGGTTTTGATTTACTCCAGCCATTTCTTCTTGAGGTAGTTGCGGAGGAATTGTAGTCTCTGCAATGATTGGAGGTAAAAGGGTTTGTTTAAAAAGACGTTTCTTGGCTCTATTCCTAGCTCTAAGTAATCTCTCGGGCTCAGGGTTGAACTCTAGATCACTACTTGGAGTCTCATTCATAAACTACCCTAAATGGTACCTGAAAAAGAAATGAAGATGGATCAAATTCAATGCAAAATACTTTGATGTTTCAGACTTAACAAACTTCGTTTTCACTTAAAATAAGTCCCCGGCAGCGGCGCCAAAAACTTGTTGCGTGCTCAATGTGTTAATAAAAATGATAAATAAGAGAGAGAGAGCACTTAGAACATGCAAGCATACATGGTCTCACAGCAAGTAGTAAGTATATTTAATTCGTTTTTTCCACAGAGACTCATTTTTTTAGCTATTCGCGAAGTGTGATTGTTAAGAAAGATGGGATGAATTTGATGGGGTAAAATTGGTTTTTAATTATCTACTTTTTGCTGAATGTATAAAGGGATGTAACATAAACAAATGCAAGTTAAAACTAGACTTAAAAGGCAAGAGATGGAATTAATAAACGAGGAAGGAAACAGCTAAACAGAATGCAATTTAGCAGAATTGCGAGAACCGCAATTAATCCGCAATTAACTCAACAGAAAAAGTGTGCAAATGGGCGAATTAAGGGCTACTAATGACTATCCTATAGGCAGTTTATTACGATTCTCAAGCTTTGGATCAACTCTCTATACATCAAACTCACTCTATCTCAAGTATCGTCCGATTCCATGCATTAGAGACTTAAGTTTACTCGACTTCAAAGTAAGGTCTTAAGCATCTTGTTAAAACAGGAGTGTTTAGTTTGTACTAGGGAAACTCCTATTCCTAGGCCGTTTCCTGATTACCATGAAAGGCTAGCATGATTATATGACTCTGAACTCTTACTCCTTCCAGAGGTTAGGAGTTCTTTGGACAAAATGGATGGCCAATCGAAATTGCCCGTGGGATGAAGCTTACATACAATCAATGTTCGGGTGTTAATCTGCCTACTTGATTCACGTCTTTTTAGCCTATAGTTCTGTCATTAGCATGCCCCTAAGTGACTTAGCTACTCATGGATATATAGAGAACAGAAATGGCAGATAAGATAGACATGCTTAGAAGGGAAATGTACTTAAAACAGCAAGCAAAACCCGTAGCAGAAGATGGTGGAAACTGTAAAATGCAGAATTGTACTTCGATTACTTTGAGTGTTTGAAAGACAAAGGAAAGCTTTCTAGAAATGAATCCAAGACAGACAACAACGAAATGCAGTAAGTAAAATACTAAACTAAGAACAACAATAATCAGAAATGGAAATAAGAAGAACAGAACAGAAAAGCAGTAAAGGGTTGCTGAAAACTTCGTGGCAGTCGCCTCGAATGAAGGTGATGAAAAGTCAGCCTTGCTTGGATGAATCCAATCGAGAGAGAAGAAGAATCTTCTCTCCTTCCTATCAGATTATCGACTCCAAAAGCTGAGACTCTCACTCCAACAGACGGCAAAGGAAAACAGATGGAAATGGTGGACTGCGAGAAGACTTCTGCGCTTCGAGTGATGACTGAACCTCCGACTTTGACCCCCTTTTATAGTAGTTTGCAGGTGCGTTTGGGCCAAGGAGAACCATCAATCTTCAACGTCATATATCAGAATGGATGGAGGAGAAAGAACGAATCCCTGAAAAGTCGGATCTAAACAGAAAAAGATCAGCCAACTTACGGTTTTAACTTGAATAATTGCGGTCACCGCAATGTTTTCGCAATTCATTCGCAATGCTCATTTTTTCATTCTTTTCCTTCGGTTTTCAACCCTTTTTCTACCTATTGTGCATAAGTCCTAAATTAGCTACCTTCTTCTAAATCTCATGTTAAAGCATAGGTTTAGGCTAAATGCTATCAAAAACACCTAAATGTGTACATCTTCCTAAGCTAAATGGGTCCTAAATAAGTCACTTTCAGAGACTTAACAGTAGCCAGTTAGCAATTAGATTATGTGATCGAATGTCTGTCGCGGTATGCTAGTGACTATTTAGAGTCAATTTGGGGCTGATCACCCTAATGCAACTTTAGATACTGTTTAATTAGAACTTTGTGGTCTAATTAATTGCTATGGAGCCGGTTACACTAGGCGCTTGTCGGGATAACTGACCGTGTGTATTACAAACTGCTAGCCTTAGGATTGTATTAAATGATAAGTGTAGAATGTCTAACAAATAAATCCCGAAAATTCCCAAACCGTGCACTCGTCTCTCTCTCTTTTATTTCTCCGTTAGCGTTTAATTCTCTTACTTGCATGCGTAAACATCCCCCCGTTACAAAAAAAAAACCCAATTGATTAATTAATTTCAAGTTCAATTTAATTTCAAACATATCCTTCTCCTTGGATCGACCCTATTACCACTAGCTGCAAAGCTTGGGTTAATAGGCTTATAAATTGTATTTTGGCGGGTCTCGACAACCCGAATTTGGACTACCCCAAAAGTAGATCTACCACCAAGCTTCGTGTA
This sequence comes from Herpetospermum pedunculosum, assembly GCA_028017165.1. Lineage (NCBI taxonomy): Eukaryota > Viridiplantae > Streptophyta > Magnoliopsida > Cucurbitales > Cucurbitaceae > Herpetospermum > Herpetospermum pedunculosum. The sequence continues at coordinate 24,669,489 of CM051524.1, read as the reverse complement.
ATGACTCCTTTTCGGCTTGTTTGAACTTAATAATATCATCACGGAAGTTGGAGTTCCTATCAGGTGGAAAGTATTTGACTAGGAACTTTTCAGCTAGATCTGTCCAGTTGACAATCGATCCAGAGGGTAAGGAATTTAACCACGTTTTGGCCTTATCTCTTAATGAATATGGGAAGAGGTATAGTCTTAAGGCTTCTTGGGAAACTCCTGCGATGACGAAGGTATCGCTTACTCCTAGGAAGTTTCTCAAATGATTGTGGGGATATTCGTTTTCTACTTCAAAGAATTGTCCAACTGTGGACAACATTTGGAACATGACGGGCTTTAACTCGAAAGAGTTGGCTGTAATCTCAGGGCGTATAATGCTCGGATTAAGCTCTTCAAGCATGGGTACTAGGTACGAGAGGATGGCACTATCCTTATCATTCGCAATTTCGATGGGGTTGCGAATGGTAGGTGCTTGGTTTGGGGCTTCTCTATCCATTTCGGGTTGTTGGGATTGTGGTGACTCTATGGAGTCAGCAATGTTTTGAGTTACAGGTGGCTGTTTAAAGAGGCGTTTCTTAGCTTTGTTTCTGGCCCTTAGAAGTCTTTCAGGCTCAAGATTGAACTCTAGGTTGCTACTTGAATGCTCATTCATAAACTAGCCCGATGGTACCTGTAAAGGAAATGAAAGAAGATTAGCTCCAATAGATATTAAGTTTATGTTTTCTAACTTAACAAACTTCGTGTTTACTAAACAAAATCCCCGGCAGCGGCGCCAAAAACTTGTTGCGTGCTCAGTGTATAAATAAAATGTGATGCGAGAGCACTCAGATCATGCAAGCATACATGGTCTTGCAGCAAGTGATAAGTATTTTTTCATTCGATTTCCCACAGAGATTTATTCTTAGTTACTAACGAAGTGAGGTGCTAAATTAGAAAGGGGGACTTAAATGGGGTAGAATTGAGGGTGATGTGCCAAACTAATGAAGAGTGTACGAGATATGAAAGCATAAACAAAAGCAAGTAAAGAGATTAACTTGAAGGTAGAGGAAAAAGAATTGCGGAGAAAGCAATTGCCTAGCAAAAGTAGAAGACTGGAAAAAAATGGCTAAGGCAAAAAGCAAAATAATAGAATTGCGCAGACAACAATTATCTAGCAATTAAGTTAACGACAAATTGAGGTTGAGATGAGGAAACAAGGTCAACTAAAGACTCCTCTATAGGCTTTTTCATACGATCATTCAGCAGTAACTCAACTTATCATGCATCAATTTAGCTTATTCTCATGCATCTCTCGATTACATGCATTAGATCCTTTAGTTCACTCATATCCAAGCAAGACTTAAGCATCTATTTATACAAGCAAGCTAATGAATTGTGCTAGGAAAACGCCTATTCCTAGGTCGTTTCCTGGCTACCATGAAAGGCTAGCATGAATGGACGACTCTGAACTCTTACTCCTTCCGGAGGTTAGGAGTTCTTTAGACAAAATGGATGGCCAATCGAAATTGTCCGTGGGATGAAGTACACATACATTCAATGCGTTCGAAGCTACCCTACATGCTGAATTCACGTATTTCTACCTATAGATTCATCATTAGTAGACCCTTGTGTGATTAGTTGCTCATGGATGATGTGGAAGTGGAAATACTAGATTGATTAAGCATGATTAACAGTACTTAAATGAAAGCAAAGGAAAGACAGAAAGTGATATGAAACTTGCGAAGATGTAACTGATTTCTCTATTGAAATAAGATTCAAAAACTCAATGTGCAACAGACTATAGAGAGCAAATAACTAAACAGACTAAGACGAATTGAAGTAATGTAGCAAATAGAAACAAATGCCAGCAAACAGTAGAGAAACGAAAGACAGAAAGCATGTAAAGGTGTGCGTAAACTCCTCGCCGCAAGCGCCTCGGATGAAGGGGAAGGTTAGCGTTTCTTGGGGATGAATTCAATCAGAAGAGAAGAAGGATCTTCTCTTCTTCCTCTCGAATTATCGGTGCCAAAAGCTGATTCCTTCACTCCAACAAACGGGATAAGAAAATGGAGAGAAACTGCGTTGAGATGGGAATTCTACGCTTCCGAGCTTGTTGTTCTCCTTCCCCCTTGACCTCCTTTTATAGTCTTTTGCAGGTATCTTCAGCCATGGAGGACCATCCATTCTAAACGACGACCCTCCACGTGGCAGCTGGAGAGAGCTTAGGCGGCTGAAAGATCGCAACTGTGACGGCGGACGGTTGGAACAACTTAGCAGCAGCAGCTTTAAACTTTGCGATTTCCTCGTTGTGACCGCAATAAACATTGCGGAGACAGCAATGTTTCAGCAATTCTCCTGCAATGCAGATTTCACTCTTTTAACTTCGTTTTTTATTCTTTTTTTGTTCCTTTTACAAATAAGTCCTAATTTAGCCTCATTCCTTGAATTCTCATATTTAAGCATGTATTAAGCTAAATTCTAACAAAAACGCTTAAGAGTTTACACAATTCTATAGTAAATAAGTCCCTAAAATATGTACTTTTGGAGAGGTAACACTCGTCTATAACGTTAGCACATGCTAGAAAATGAGATTGTCCGTCTAGAAATCTAACACATGCATAGATGAAGCAAGAACAATAAATGCATAAAAGAATTAAAGCCAAATCAGAACCAACATGCTTAATTATCAAAACATTAAAAGCTTAAAAAAAATCCCTAATCAATCTCAAATCCTACACGATTACCTTAGCTGACGATGGAGAAATTGATCCCAATAGCATCCATGGGAGCCTTGGCCATCATCCCAAGCTAAATACAAATGGAAAGCTCCAAAAACGGCCAACAATGGCGGAGTAAAGAGGAAAAACAGCGAAGAACCGAGAAGAAGCTGGCTGAAAATCGTCTTTACAGCTTAAATATCCGTCGGAGCGTCGAGACGCTAGGCCAGCGTCGCGACGCTGCAACCTAAAATTCTCAGCGCGCGCCTCTTCGGAGCGTCTCGACGCCACGGCAGAGTCTCTTCGCCAGGCAGCGTTGAGCAAGCGTCTCGACGCTTGCTCTCGGGTTTGGGGCTAGAAAATTGCCTTCTTTTGGTAATTTTTCCCGATTCTTCATGGATGAGCTTCCCCTTTTCCCGATGCACTCCCCGGGCGCTAAAACACCTTCCTTAGCCACGAAACGCGTTCAATGGACACCACGAGCTCTATGCCGCGAAACTCCTATAAACAAGACAAATTAATCAATTAATCACGGCTTTTAGCTAGAGTTAGGGAGTGATAATTAGCTCCAAAATGGAGTTATCACTAATCATGGTTATATCGAGTGGACATAAATATATCTACCGTAAGGAGAGTGCAACTACTAGGCTATAGTGGAATGTCCTGGTAGTTAACGAATGTTGATTAACTGGGTTAAAGATTTTAATCAGTTAATCTCGAATCGTTGGAGCTCATGATCTGTAGGTCCATGAGGTCCCCTGGCTAGCTCATATCGGACTAAACCTTAGAACAGTGTGACGAGTGAATTGCAGGCCACCTTGAGCTGCCCAGTGATCTGAAGATGAGAAAGAAGGGCAACATGGAGATTGAGCTGTATGGACTTGCAGCTGCGCAATCTATGACCATGGCCTGCTTGATGGACATCCAAAGAAAAATAGCCCAATGGGCTGAGTATTCTCAAGCCAGGGATATGGAGTTAGCTGAGCATCTGAGGTGCGAATTTCCTACATTCCCTACTGATTTGCTGCGCCCCTAGATGCCTCCAAATGTGGAGAAGAGTCATGAAGAAAAAGATGATGGACATGAATGAATGCCATGGTCTGACGGCATTCGAGGGAGTACTTCTTATCTCCCTCAACCCTGCTTTTCTGTAACCTGTTACCCCCCCCCCCCCCCCCCCCCAAATATCAAATGCTGTTTGTTTTTAATTTCAGTAGAATAGCTTAGTTTGAGTAGCATAGATTAGTTTAGAATTAGCTTAGGATAGTTAGTTCTGTGCTGTTTGTTTTAAATTTTCACATGCCTTATGGGCCACGAATAGAAATTGCATATTAGGAGCGTTGATCACTGTTAAATCTGCTCTGTTATTGTCATTACGATTTCCTTGCGTTTTCCGCAATGTTTTTTCTTTCAAGCATGCTGTTATGTAAGTTATGACTTTCTGCTAGTGTGTTCTGTCCTTGACTCTAAATACTTAACTGCATTGGTGATGTCTTTGTGTGGTCTGTCTATTGAGTATGCTGGATGAGTGTCGAGTACACTCTTCTTAGGTTTCAATAGCTTCATAAAATGATAAGCATGTGCCTCTGTTACACCTTACCATTTGTTTTTAATAAATTTCTGCTATTGTGTTATCTGTAACTAGGAGAGCCATTCTATCCCTTGGATTTTTAACTTCTGTCTATTTTTAACTTAGACTATATGCTTCTAAAACAAGTTTGGGGGTGTGCCACCTCATACTCTCATTGGGGACAATGAGAAGTCCAAGTTTGGGGGAGGCAGCCTCTAGTCCTAGGAACACTCCTCTCTCCCTTAGTAAAATATGCATTGTTCTTCTTTGAAAAAAGAAAAAAAAAAAACAAAAAAAACAAAAAAAAACAAAGAGAGAAAGAAAAAGAAAAGAGCATTGTCTTCTTCTAGGGATGCTGAGTAATCAGGGCCATTTGTGTAACCCACAAGTGGCACTGCATCAAAAGGCAACTCAAGGTGGGGACTTTGCAAAAAGGAAAAATAAAACAAAGAAGAGCAATGTATGCCAGAAGGTCGCAGCCTTAGGAGCTTAGATGTCCTATATACTGAACTCTGATCCTAAGTTAGCTAAGAACAGGGTTGTGACTAGAAGGCTTGTCGAGGGAGATGAGTGTCTGTCCTAAATAGAGGTGATGCCATGGCTTAGGTTGTTCTATGGATTCTGTACTCTGATACTTGTGTTGTTCTAAGCATGGCATGACTCTAAAGGATTCCTAGGTAATAAAGAATAAAAACCTTAGAAGCATGTATTGAGTATGAGTTAAAACTAGGGAGAGTTTGAAAACTTAGGGATGACTGCACAGTGTGCTCGATGATATAGGCAGATAAACCAAAAGATAGGGAGTTAGTAAAAACTGAAGGTTTTAAAGGCAAGGGAATTCAGAATGACAAAATATGAAGTTAGTTTTAGCCCAAAGGGTGTCACAGGACAGCAATGCCTTTGACAGTAAGCTTAGGGACTCAGCAATCAGTAAGGTAGAGGACAAGAGTTTGCAGCTAGGCAGAGGGAAAGTAAGCCTTTATATTGCTCGAGGACTAGCAATAACTCAAGTTTGGGGGTGTGTTACCTCTCCAAATGAGTGTTATTTAGGACCTTAATTACCTGAAATTCATGGAAATTCTTGAGCATTTTAGTTCGAAGTTAGCATAATGTGTGCTTAAAAGTGAGATTTTGAGAAATGATGCTAATTTAAGGCTTATTTGGAAAAGTAACGAAAAAGTATGCAAATTGGTGAAAAAATGACTAATTTATACCTTGCAGATGCATTGCTAAAATTTTGCGAAGCTCGCAAATAGGATCAGAGGAAGAAGAGCTGGAAACAGAGCATTGCGACCCTGGCAACGCAACCGCAATGCCAGTCTTTGCTGCTGCACTTTTCCAGCCGCCAGTCTTTGCTACTACGATTTTCCAACCGCCTAACCTTTCAGCTGCTGCCACGTGGGAGGTTGTTACTCCAGAATGAATGGAGATCCGCAGTTGGTGGAACCTGTGGAGGCTATAAAAAGAGCCAAATGAAGATGGAAAAGGAGAACTCGGAAAGTGAAGAAAAATCAGCAGAAGCCAACACCCGAAGACGAAATCCTTTCCCCCGTTTGTTGGATCGAAGAAACTAAAGCCCTTGGCGTCGATAATTCGGAAGGAAGAAGAGAGAAATTTTCTTCTGATCGACTTCCTTCCCAAGATCAGCTCTTCTTCTCCTTCATCCGAGGCGATTCACGGCTGGGATTATCTTCATTAAACTTACTGCTTCCCTTTACTGCTTTCTAAATGACTTACTGCTTTCCTTAAAGTGTTGTTCTGAATCATTAATTGCTTTATCCTTTAATTGTTGTTTTCGGATCAAAGGTTGTTGCTTTACGAAATGTTATTTGATTTGTCTTTTAAGAGTAATCAATTAGTTTTGTTGAGTTCTTCATTTCTTTGTCTACAATCAATTAGTTTACTTGAATTCTTCATTTCATGAGTAATCAATTAATCTTCTTAAGTTCTTCGAAAACCATGAGTAACTAACTAAAAAGAGGTTTGCTAAAGATGAATCTATAGGATAAGAGTATCTGAAATCAACATGTAAAGTAGCATGAATGCATTGAATGAATGTGATCTTCATCCCATGGGCAATTTCGTCCGGCCATCCATTTTGTCTAAAGAATTCCTAACCTCTGGAAGGAGTAAGAATTCAGAGTCGTTCATTCATGTTAGCCTTTCATGGTAACCAGAGAGTGGCCTAGGAATAGGCATTCTCCTAGCACGTTTGTTAGCATGTGTGTATAAATAGGGTTTTAGTCTTGCTTGGATATGAGTAAACTAAAGATCTAATGCATGTAATCGAAAGATGCATGAGACCTAGCTAAGACGATGCACGATATGTTAATTTGTTATTGAATGATCATAGATAAATGCCTATAGAGGACTCTTAAGCCAACCTTGTCATCTTATTTTAGCTTTTAATCGTTGTTAGAGTGTTGCGAGAATATTGCGAGAACCGCAATATCAAGCTCTGCCTTTACCTTAGTCATCTCATTAGCTTTTTAATCTATTGCAAAATCATTGCGAAAGTATTGCGAGACCCACAATACTAGTTTTCCACATTATAGTTTCCTCAACTTCGTTTGCTTTGTGTTTATTTTTGCATTCTTCTTGCATCTTTTATAATTCCGTACCTCAAACCAAAATCCATTCAATTCAAGTTACCTTATCTAATCTAACACACACCAAATCGCTAGTCACTCAACTTAGTCTCTGTGGGAAAACGATATAAATTATACTTATCACTTGTTGCAGACCGTGTATACTTGCATGATCTGAGTGCTCTCCACCTTTAATTTACATACACACTGAGCACACAACAAATACTCTAATGAGACTCTGAATAATGTTTGATTAGGACTTTGTGATCTAATTAATTAATATGGATCTGGTTACCTTAGGGTGTCCCGTGTAACCGACCGCGTGCATGACAACTTAATTGGCCTTAATTTTGAGTGAATTAAATGATAAATATTAGAATGCCTAGCGAAATCCCGAGACTTCCGGAATCGAACACTCTTTAATCTCTCTTTCTTCAATCTCCCCGTTAGCAAATTATTTCTTCACTTCCATGTCAAAATCCCCCTCTTTGTTACAACACCAATTAATCAATCAATTTGCAATTTGAACTATCAATTTCATTCTGATCAGTCCTTCTCTGTGGATCGACCCTGTTGCCACTAGCTGCAAAGCTAAGGTCAATAGGCTTATAAATTTATTTTGGCAAGCCTCGACAGCTAGATATTGGAGTACCCCAAAAGTACTGCCGCCAAAATTGGCACCGTTGCTGGGGAAGGCATAGGAAGATTGAAATTATGTTTGATTTGGATGTTGGTTGATTTGTTGTGTTCTGAAAAATTTTCGGTTTGTTTTTGCATGTTTAAAATTTTTCTTGTTGTATGACCCGTTCTTCTGAGTTTAGTGGACTGCAATATATCCCTGAAATTGAAAGAAAAGAGCGGAGGTTGAGAAAAGAGGCCCGGGAGGGGCGAAGACTGTTTGAGGAAGAAGGCGCGGATCCCTTCTTTGGCGAAGCGATGGCACAAGGAGAGGTGTCGAGGACTTTAAAGCAATTAGTCGCGCCAGATCTGAATTTCCAACCTCTGTGCATTAACTACCCCGTTGTAGCAGGTAATTTCGAGCTGAAATCTGGTTTAATTCACCAATTACCTTCCTTCCATGGCAATGCAGGAGAGGATGCAAATAAGCACCTGATGGAGTTCCACTGTGTCTGTTCGGGGATGAAGCCCCCAGGTGTGACAGAAGAGCAACTAAATTTAAGGGCATTCCCCTTCACGCTGAAAGATAAAGCCAAGGACTGGCTTTATTATCTGCCTTCTGGATCGATAACAACATGGCAAGAAATGAAGAGGGTCTTTCTTGAGAAATATTTCCCTGCGTCTTTTGCCACGACTTTGAGGAAAAGGATATATGGGATCACCCAGGATGTGGGTGAATCCCTGCACGAATATTGGGAACGCTTTGGGCGCCTGTGCGCAAGCTTTCCGCATCATCAAATTGCCGACCAGCTTCTGATCCATTACTTTTATGAGGGCATGACGCCTCATGATCGGCAGATGATCGATGTCGCGAGTGGTGGGGCGCTGATTGACAAGCCCCCGATAGAGGCCAAGTAGTTAATTGCAAACATGGCGGCCAACTCGCAGCAATTCGGTATTCGTGGACAGGGTCAAGTTCACAGTGTGACCCAGAATCATGAGATAACTTAAATGAAGGCCCAGGTGGCCGAGATTGGAAACTTGCTGAAGAAGTTTGTAGGAGGTAACCGAGAGGAGGAGGTCAACGCGATCGGGGGATATGCTTCCAACCCCAGGAAGTATGATCCTTGCTCGAGCACATACAACCCCAGTTGGCGTGACCATCCCAACATGAGCTACGGGAATAGAGACGGGCAACAACGCTTTCAAGGTCAGTCGTATGATAGACCTAACAATTCTACCCAAGCTTAGGCCTCGAGTTCCTCCAGTTCATTGGAAGAGATGGTACGAACCATCGTTACATCGACAAGCCAATTCCAAAAAGAAGCTCGAGAAGAGCTAAACTCGCATAAAGTTGAGCTGCAAAATCTGAACAAGCAGCTGATCCAAATGGCGGTGTCGATAAGCAAGATTGAGAGCAAGAGCTCTGGGAAGCTTCCTTCCCAAACCACTGCGAACTCATGCGAGAACGTGAGCTCAATCCAGCTAAGGAGTGGGAAATCAGTTCCCTCCAGAGCCGTGAAGGAAGCGAAGGACAGTTTGAATGAGTCCTCCCCGGTTGTTTTTGATGATTTGAATGAAGAGAAAAAAAGAGAAATTTGTGCAAGAGTGTGTTCCCAAAGCACCCTTCCCCAATAGGCTTGCGAAGCCTACTCTAGTGAGCGACGATGAGGAGGTCCTGAGAACCTTCCAGAAGGTGATGGTGAACATACCACTTCTTGAGGCGGTAAGCCAAGTGCCCAAGTATGCAAAATTCCTCAAGAACTGGTGCACAAAGAAGCGGAAGTCCAGAGGGATTGGAGAAAAGAAGGAGAATGTCTGCGCAATCCTCCCAAGTACGTTGCCTACCAAATGCAACGATCCAGGTACTTTTACTATCTCTTGCACTATAGGTAGTAAAGTGGTTAAAAATGCAATGCTTGATCTTGGTGCTTCTGTAAATGTCATGTCTTATGCCTTATTTCTGGAATTGAATTTAAATGAATTGCATGAGTGTGATGTTGTTGTTCAGTTAGCTAATGGATCTAGCATATTACCTAGAGGCAAGGTTGAGGATGTTTTGGTCAAAGTAGGTGAAATGATGTTTCCTGCTGATTTTCTTGTGTTAGATATGAATAGGAACTCTTTGCATGTATCGTCCTCTATGTTATTAGGACGCCCTTTTCTAAAGACCGCGAAGGTCAAAATCGATGTGTTTAAGGGCGTTATTTCATTAGAGTTTATTGACACAATGCATGAATTTTCCTTGTTTAAAGAGAAGTCAGTTGAGAATGTTTCATGTTTGTCTGTCGAGAATAAGAGTTTGACCTCGAGCTTGAGGGATAGCTCTTATGTCTCTGTGAAAAAATCTGATTTGAATTTGTTGAATGTGAGTGCTGTTTTTTGTACTAACAATGATGATATTCACGTGCTAGAGGCACGAAGAGAGAAGAAAGTTTTGGATGTTGATTACAGGAACGGCGTGGACAAGGACATGTTTGAAACGTCCCCCGCGCTATCGGACTATGGATGAGTTCAATGGGAGAATTCAGTCGAGTAAACGACTTTAAAAATTCTGCGCTTCTCGGAGGCACCCGACTGTTGAACTGTCTTTTCTGCTTTTAGTTCATTGTTGTTTTTTGTTGTTGTTCTTAGTTTAATTTAGCTAATGTAGCTTGCTGTTTTTTTAGGTAATGAGGAGGGTTGAGGAAATTTTGGGCTCCAATGAGGAACGCGCCGCGTCTCTTGTCTCGCCGACTTCACAAAGCATCAGGGAAGTGTTGTTTTTCATTCCCTTTATCTTCTGTGTATCTGATTAAATAGCATTGAGGACAATGCTAACTTTTGAAGTTGGGGGTGGACGTTGTGGACAAGCAAGTGTAGTTTGTTGAGCAGTGATTATTTTGAATTCGAAGTGCTTGGGACTCTGTTTATTTGCTTTCTAGTTATGACGATCTAGGAAGTGTCATTTTGGAAATCTGAGCATTTGCATAATCTAGTTTTTGCATGATGTTGTTTTGCATTTATTAGGTTCATGTCAAAAAATTTTAAAAAAATTATGTTGCTCCCTTGCATCTATCGAGCACTTAGCAACCTCGTCTTAATCTCCGTAGGCTTAGTTGATTGCATGTTTGGATTTGTAAAATGCATCGGGGTTTGAATTAGTAGCATGTAAGCATGTCCTTAGAGTCGAATTCTTTATTTTCCTTGCTCGAGGACTAGCAAGATTTAAGTTGGGGGTGTTTGATAACTCCATTTTGTTGCTAATTATCAGTCCCTAATTCTAGCTAAATGTCGTATTTAATTAGTTAATATGTCTCGTTTGTAGGAGAATTGCGGCGAAGAGCTCATGTGTCCCTTGGACTCGTTTCGTAGCTAAAAGCGGTGTTTTAACGCCCCGGGAGTGCATCGGGAAAAAGGGCAAGCTTACCCAAGAAGAACCGGACCAAAAGTGCCTAGGAGAGGCATTTTTCCAGCAAAAACCCGAGAGCAAGCGTAGAGCAGACAGCGTCGAGACGCTTGCTCAACGCTGCCTGGCGTCGAGACCCTGCCGCGGCGTCGAGACGCTCCGAGGGGCGCGCGCGCTGGAAATCATCGGGGCAGCGTCGAGACGCTCGCCCAGCATCGAGACGCCATCGCGAGGCGCGCGCTGATCATTTAGGTCGCAGCGTCGCGACGCTGTCCCAGCGTCTCGACGCTCCGACGGATTTAAAAGGGTTGTATGACGATTTTTTGCAGCAACTATTCATTCATCTTCTTCCTCTCGGCTTTTTCTCCATTTTTACATTTGCTCCGCCACTCTCTCCATGGTCAGCTAAGATACTGTGTGAGATTCAGGATGGTTTAAGGATTTTTAGTTAGGCTTCTATATTTTGATAATCTAATGCAATTGGTTCTGATTAGGCTTTGATTTCGTATGCATTTGTTATTCTTTCGTAATCCAATGCATGTGTTAGATTTCAACGACGGACAATCGGGTTTTCTAGCATGTGTTAGAGTTAAAGATTAGCGATGCCTTGCCTCTCCTTTTCGCCTAGTAACACAGAACAATGAAACAAATCGGAGTATCGATATATGCATGATAATTGTTGGGTACTTTAGTGTTGGCGGGTAGCCAGTTAGCAATAGGATTGCATATTCGAATGTTCGTCGCGGTTAGCTAGTGACTGTTTAGAGTCAATTTGGGGCTGATCACTCTAATGAGACTCTGAATAATGTTTGATTAGGACTTTGTGATCTAATTAATTAATATGGAGCCGGTTACCTTAGGGCGTCCCGGGTAACCGACCGCGTGCATGACATGTTAATTGGCATTAATTTTGAGTGAATTAAATGATAAATATTAGAATGCCTATCGAAATTTCGAGACTTCCCGAATCAAACACTCTTTAATCTCTCTTTCTTCAATCTCCCCGTTAGCAAATTATTGCTTCACTTGCATGTCAAAATCCCGCTCTTTGTTACAACACCAATTAATCAATCAATTTGCAATTTGAACTATTGGTAGATGGATTTTTGAATATCCAACTAAATTTCAAGCTGTCGAGGCTTGCCAAAATACAATTTATAACCCGAATGCACCGAGCAATTTGCAGCTAAGTGGTAACGGGGTCGATCCACAGGGAATTAAGAAATTCAATTTAACTAAGTCTAATTTACTAATTATAAAAAGTATGTGCAAATTTGGTTTGGGGGAAGGGAGCTCCTAACGTGCAAGCTAACGGAAAATTAAATGACAAGTGCAAAATTTAAGTGGTTGTGCTTAACTTCGAGAAATGGAATTGATCGTTATGGATGTTCGGTTCATCGATACAACTTATTAACTAATCATGCTTATGCACACAATTCATTTGGTTAATTCCTAACTCAAATGACCCAAAGATATAATTAGATATGTGCAATTCTAATCGTTCTTGGCCAATAATCCATTCAAGGTAGCGACCCCTAAATCGACTATAAGCCAGTGACGGGAACATTGTGACGGCTTAAACCTAAGACTAACCCGGTGTCTCTCTTGCCTTAAGCCTAACATGAAAACGTTAATTAATTCAGATTACCAACTGTCACTTTGGGTTGAATTAATTACCCATGCTTAAGCCCATGCTACCTAGCGGTTTGGGCAATTATACGTCCCAACCTTTAGCCCTCTATCATGCATAGGAACTAGGGCGTCAACCTAATTAAGCTACACCTGCTAGAATTTGAATAAGATCAAGTAAGAGATGCATAAACATATCAATTGACTCAACATTTATAAAGGGGCAAACCTCCCCAAACATCCATAATTCACAAAACCAAACTCAAAATTAAGCACTAACCTTAGTTTAGCCTTCCATGGAGGATGAATAAATCAAATCCCCCATGGAAGAGCTTAGTACCATACAAAGAGGAGAAGAAGAAGCTCAAAAATGTTGGAAAATGGTGTAGACCTTAGAGGAAGAATTGGGGAAGAAGATAGAATGAAGAATGGGGCAAAAATTAGGCGTTTTCACGCCTTAAGTCGTCGGAGCGTCGAGATGCTAGGCAAGCGTCTCGACGCTGGTGCCCTAAGTTGGCCGCGCGCGTGCGCGCACGGGCATCGAGATGCTCGGACAGTGTCTCGACGCTGTCGCGCGTCCGTCTGGAAAATCGTCGGGCTGGCGTCGAGACCCTCGGGCGGCGTCTCGACGCTGGCAGCGTTGAGCGGGCGTTGAGCGCTCGCGCTCGACGCTGCGTTGCGCTCGTCTTCGGTAGGAAGTCGGGGCGGCGTCGAGACGCTCGGCCAGCGTCGAGACGCTGGCAGCGTCGAGCTAGCGTCGCGACGATGCCGCCCATGCAAGCATGCTCGCGGGTTTGATGGCCAAAAATTGTCTTTCCAAGGCAATTTTTGCCATCTCTTTGATTCTTCAAGCGCTTTCACTCCCGTGGCGTCCATTAAGCTCTAAAACGCCGCTTTAAGCCCCGAAACTTGTCTTTGGACTTCTCGAGCTCTCTACCATGGAATCACCTACAAGAAGGCATTTTAATCAATAAATGACATGGTTCTAGCCAATATTAGGGACATAAAAATAGCTCTATTTTGGAGCTATCAAAATACCCCCGACCTAAATCTTGCTAGTCCTCGAGCAAGGTATACTCTAAATTATCTCCAAAGAATTAAATGCATGCTGAAAACTCTAATCTCAATGCTTGTGAAAAAAGGTATTTAAATAAATTCAAAACCATCAAATGCATGCAAACGTTGAATTCATTTCAAAATTTAAACTCCTATTCCATTACGTGTGTGTGTGTGCTTAGCACCTCTCAATCCTAGCTCATGCAAGCCCGAAACAACCTTATACAGCCCTATAACTCGTTTTCCCCCTACTTATGGCGATAAGAACAGTCTAATGGCTTTCAGCGATAGAAAAAGCAACAAAACAAAAGGCCTACATTTTCTTTCTTTTCTTTGAGTACTTTGTACCCATTATTCTTTTTGAACCACCTTTTTTTTTTATTTCTCCAAGAGAGCCTAACACGTCAAACCAAATTTTAGCTTCACGTTTTTAAGGACTATTTCTCGCTTCTATTAGCTTCCCTTTCATGCAGTGACAACCGTGGGTTACACGATCGCCCCTGGTTACACGGGCAACACAAGAAGGAGGAGCAACTCTAGAGTTTTTATTTTTCATGCAGTTTTTTTTTTTTTTTTTAGGCAATAGCTTCGCTATACAACAGATGAATTATTACTACTTCTAACACATCAAGCCTCCCTAATGGTACCTTTCGGGGTGACAACAAGGTTTCAGACCAAATAAAATCATTCTAAAACCTACAGAACTGAGACTAAGAAGGCTATGTGCTCAGTGAATGTAGGGAAATAGCAGAAATTTTTTTAAAATAGGCTCAAAATGTGCATACATTGTCAAAATTTTCAAATTATACAAATACGGAGTGTTCACAAGCAAATCACAGACCTCCCTCATCGGACAACATGCATTCAGATTCTAATCTAAAAATCAGAGTATACATAAGCCCGACAACTACTAAGAAGTCTTTCTTTCAACAAACTCCAGCCCCCACCTTAAGACATGCATTGTCCCCAATGCATTAAACAATCAAAACAATAAAATTCTAAGGGAACAAAAAACCTCCCCTGAATTTTATGGAGTCGATGGGTGGAGATGTGCCTCATCGTCTTCCGATGTAAACTCGAATTTCGGCCATTCCACCTTTCCTCCTACGAAAACAAGAAAACAAACAACAAATTCAAAAGCTAATATAAACAAAAACAAAGCAGTAAATATTGGAATTACAGTCCAAACTGGGGTGCCTCCGAGAAGCGCAAATTTTTAAAGTTGATTGCTCGACTGTATTCTCTGATCCACTCATCCATAATTGATCGGGGGCGGCGCTAGAAGTAATGTAGCGTCATAGCACTCAGCGTCGCCCTCGTGGAACGTTTTCAGCCGGTGCCCATTCACTTTCTGCACCTCATCTGAGTCCAAGCTCTGAATCTCCACACTGCCATAGGGAAAAATTTTAGTTATGATATAGGGTCCTTTCCAACGGGAACGAAGCTTACCTAGCATGAACTTCAGACGGGAATCGAACAGCAGAACTTTCTGACCGACTTCGAAGTTTTTCTTTAAGATCCTTCAGTCATGAAACTGTTTGGACTTCTCTTTATAGATTCTGGAGTTCTCGTAGGAGTCCAAACGCAGTTCCTCCAATTCCTGTAACTGAAGCATTCGTGCCTCGCCAGCTTCGTCAGAGCTCATGTTACATTGCTTGATCGCCCAGAATGCTTTGTGCTCAATCTCCACTGGTAAGTGGCAAGCCTTACCAAAAACCAACCGGTATGGGGACATACCGATAGGAGTTTTGAAGGCGGTGCGGTAGGCCCACAAAGCATCCTGCAAACGAACGCTCCAATCCTTCCTACTCGGTCTCACGGTTTTCTCCAGAATTGACTTTACCTCTCTGTTGGAGACCTCGGCTTGCCCATTGGCTTGAGGATGGTAGGCGGTGGATACTCGATGATGCACACCATACTTCCTCAGCAAAGCCTCCACAAATCAGTTGCAGAAATGAGTTCCCTGGTCACTGATTATGGCTCGTGGGATTCCAAACCTGGTAAAAATATTAGACTGAACGAACCTAACAACAGAATTAGCATCGTTAGTCTTCGTGGCTTTTGCCTCAACCCACTTGGAAACATAATCAACAGCCAGCAATATATAAGAAAAACCACAAGAAGGCGGGAAGGGTCCAATAAAATCCATGCCCCAAACATCAAAGATTTCACAGACTAAAACAGAGGTTTGAGGCATTTCATTTCTACCAGATATCGACCCTATTCTTTGACATTTATTGCAGGTTTTACAAAATTCATACGAATCTTTAAATAGAGAAGTCCAGTAAAATCCACTATCTAAAACTTTCCTAGCTGTCCTCCTAGGCCCAAAATGTCCCCCACATGCATAATCATGACAGAAATTAAGAATAGACGCATGCTCATTCTCAGGGACACATCTCCTAATTATTTGATCAGAACAGAACTTCCATAAATGGGGATCCTCCCAAACATACGACTTAGCGTCGCTTTTCAGCTTAACTTTCTTAGCAGAAGAGAAACCAGAAGAGAAATCAGCATACCAGGGAAGGACTGTATCAAGTCTGAAGAGTGTCTCATCGAGGAAATCTTCATTCAGAGGCAGGAGGTCTTCCTTTCTGACCAAGCGGCTCAGATGGTCGGCTACCGGGTTCTCTGCTCCTCTCCTATCCTTGATCTTCACATCGAAGTCCTGGAGGAGCAAAATCCACCGAAGTAGCCTCGATTTCGAATCTTTCTTGGTCATCAGGTACCGAACAACTGCATGATCAGAGAAAACAATTACTTGAGACCCAATAATATAAGGACGAAACTTATCAAGCGCAAATACAATAGAAAGAAGTTCTTTTTCTGTTGTCGTATAATTGCACTGCGCTGGATTAAGCGTCCTGGAGGCGTAGTAAATGACACGGCTCTTGTTCTCGATCCTCTGACCAAGCACGGCTCCTAATGCGTAGTTGCTGGCGTCGCACATTCTCTCGAAAGGCAAGTCCCACTGGGGTGGGTGTATAATGGGCGCGCTCGTCAAACTATCCTTAAGCAAATCGAAGGCTTTTCTGCACTCCTCCCCAAAGTCGAACGCGACATCCTTCTAAAGAAGGTACGTCATAGGCATGGCAACCTTGGAGAAGTCCTGGATAAACCTGCGATAAAACCCTGGATGGCTAAGAAAAGACCGAACCTCCCTAACATTCGTTGGGTATGGCAGATTAGAGATAACATCAATTTTAGCCTTATCAACCTCTATAACCTTAGCAGAAACCACATGCCCTAAAACGATACCTTGACTAGCCATAAAATGACATTTTTCAAAATTCAGCACAAGGTTCATTTCAATACATCTTTTCAGGACATGCGATAAATTAATTAAACATTCATCGAAGGAATTTCCATAAACTATAAAATCATCCATGAACACTTCAATGCATTTTTCTACAAACTCAGAAAAAATACTCATCATGCATCTTTGAAATGTACCAGGAGCGTTACAAAGCCCAAAAGGCATCCTTCTAAATGCAAATGTGCCAAAGGGGCACGTGAACGTTGTTTTCTCTTGGTCTTCTTTGGCTATGGGGATTTGGTAAATTCCAGAAAACCATCGAGAAAAAAAAAGAATGGCTTCCCATCTAAACGCTCCACCATCTGATCAATAAAAGGAATGGGAAAATGGTCCTTCCTAGTGACCTCATTAAGCTTCCTAAAGTCTATGCATATTCTCCATCCATTTTAAATCCTCTTGGGAACTAATTCATTTTTCTCATTCCTAACCACAGTTATGCCAGTTTTCTTAGGAACGACATGTATAGGACTGACCCACTTACTACCTGAGATAGGATAGATGATACCTGCTTCGTGGAGTTTGAGGATCTCAGACACTACTACCTCCTTCATCTCGGGATTGAGCCTCCTTTGGGGCTCTCGTGAAGGTTTCGCTCCATCCTCGAGCAGGATTCTGTGCATGCACGTAGCTGGACATAGCCCATGTAAATCTGCTAATGTCCATCCAATCGCCAGCTTGTGCTCTTTAAGAAATTCCATTAATTTCCCTTCCTGAGCCGGTATAAGATCCTTCGCTGTGATGACCGGCAACGTCTCATCATCCCCCAAATACGCGTATTTGAGATGATCAGGTAAGTCTTTCAACTCCAATTTAGGTGTCTGCAAAGTAGAGGGGAGCATCTTAACATGATTTTGAACTATTGCCAAAGAAGAGACAGTGGAATCACAAGGTTCAGACATGGATGGTTCATGCATATCAGGTTCATCAAAAAGATCAGTAAAAAATAATGGGTCATCCCCATCTCTATCAAACATGCATTCATCCTGAACTAGCAATTCAATTGTATCTACTTGACAAAGAGAGTGGACGCTCTCATCATGCTCCAAGTCATTAGACACATTAACCTCAACAACTTGTCCACGATACTCAACAAATAAAGTGCCCTTATCTACATTTATCTTAGTTCTAGCAGTTTTCATAAAGGGCCTACCTAATAAGATCGACGCAGACGAAGAAGCAGAATTTCCATCCATTTTCAGAATATAAAAATCAACAGGAAAAATCAGCCCATTAACATTAACTAATACATCTTCCACTACTCCTAAAGGATGCACGAAAGACCTATCAGCAAGTTGTATAACAACACCAGTTTCCTGTATTTCTTTTAAATTCAAATCCTGATAAACGGAGTGAGGCATGACCCTAATGGAGGCTCCTAGATCTAGCATGGAACTTCTAATTTTCTTACCTCCAATCGTACAAGGGAGAGAAAACATACCTGGACGTCGCATTTTTCTGGTAAGTTCTTTGTGATCAAAGCAGATATGTTCTTACTTACCACGACGCGTTCTTTCTCTTTTGTCTTCCTCTTGTTGGTGCACAAGTCTTTCAGGAACTTAGCGTACCTTGGAATTTGCTTGATGGCATCCAACAGAGGGATGTTGATCTCTACCTTTCTGAATGTGTTTAAGAACTCCTCCTCGTAGTTCTCCTTAGGCAGTCTTGCTAACTGTTGCGTGCTCAATGTTTAAAATAAAGAAGCAATGATAGAGCACTCAGAACATGCAAGCATACATGATCTTGTAGCAAGTAATAAGTATTTTTTCATTCGATTTCCCACAGAGATTTATTCTTAGTTACTAGCGAAGTGTTTTGTTAAGTGAGAATGGGTGGATTAAATGGGGTAGATTTGGTTTTAAAGTGCCTAATTACTAAGAAATGTGTAAATGATGGAAGCATAAACAAGTGCAAGGAGATAATAACTTGAATGCAAAGAGAAATGAAGAACAAACGAAAAGAGAAATGGCTAAACAGAATTTTAATTAAGGGAATTGCGGAAACAACAATTATATCGCAATGTTGCTAGCAGCGAATTGTGTGTAAAGTGGGGAAACAAGGGCTACTAACGACTCCTCTATAGGTTTTTTCACACGATTCTCAAGCATTAGATCAACTCATCATGCATCAAACTAACTCATTCTCATGTATCTTCCGATTTCATGCATTAGATCCTTTAGTTTACTCATGTCCAAGTAAGGTCTTAAGCATCTTTTTATAACAGCAAGTATTGGTTTGTACTAGGAAAACGCCTATTCTTAGGTCGTTTTTTGGCTACCTTGAGAGGCTAGCATGAGTGTATGACTCTGAACTCTTACTCCTTCCAGAGGTTAGGAGTTCTTTGGAAAAAATGGATGGCCAATCTAAATTGCCCGTGGGATGAAGCTTACATACATTCAATGCAATCGAGAGCTATCCTACATGCTTTAGTCACGTGTTTCTACCTATAGATTTGTCATTAGCCTGCTCTTATGTGATTTAGTTACTCATGGATGAAGATGGAATGGGAGAAGTAGATGAAGGTGACATGCTTAATAGAATATTAACGATAAAACAGAAGCTAAAGACAGTGAGTAGACGAGATGAAGAACTTGTGAATTGACGAAAATAATACTTCGATTAACTAAAGTTTGAACTAAACAAATGACAGACTTAAGTCACTAAAGTAAAACAGAAAGCAACGAAATGAAGTAGAATAGCTAACGAAAGAGAAATGACAACAAACAGCAAAGGAAACAGAACGCTAAAGCAGAAAACAGTAAATCCGTGCGTGATCTTCTTGTTGCGAACGCCTCGGCTGAAGGAAGAAAGGAAGCCTTGCTTGGATGAATCTAATCAGAAGAGAAGATGAATCTTCTCTTCTTCCTATCAGATTGTCGACTCCAACAGCTGATTCTTTCAAACCAACAAACGGAAGAGAGAAAGAGAGTAGAAAAATTGCGTTGAACTGGAAGTCTACGCCGTTCGAGTGTGTTTCAACCTTCCATCCTGACCTCTTTTTATAGTGTTCTGCAGGTACGATTGGGCCAAGGAGAACCATCCATTCTCAACGTCGTACTTCTACGTGGCTGCAGGAGAAAGAATGAATCCCTGAAAGATCGGAACAAAACATAAAATGGTTAGACAACTTACGGATTTCACTTAAAACATTGCGGTTTTAGCAATGTTTTCGCAATGCTTCCGCAATGTGCAATTTTCAATCCTTCAACTTCGTTTTTGGTTCTTTTTCTTTCCTTTTGCATATAAGTCCTAATTTAGCTTCATTCTTCTAATTCTCATATATCAGCACAAGTTCAAGCTAAATCCTACCAAAAACACTTACAAATGCACAACTTCCTATCACAAATAAGTCCTAAAATAGTCACTTCTGGAGACGTAACACTAACCTGCTAGGAAAAGGAGCCTTAGGCACATAAACTCTAGTGCATGTAGGATCGAAATTTACCCCATGCCACCGTGGTTCGGGATTTTCTGTCTGTGGCTCGACGTGGCCATGATCGACTTCCACCGGCGGGGTACTCGTGGGAAGCTGCTTCCCACTTCTCAAAGTGATGGCACTAGCGCTCTCCGCGTTCTGATGCTCCATCACTGTCAACCTCTTACTGACTTGAATCACTGCTTCGCTCAAGGTTTGAAACGGCTCTCGAGTTTCCCTATGTTGTGATTCAAGTATTTCTTCCAACGATCTACCTGAAACAGAAGAACGGGGCTATAAGTTATCTTTCAAAGCAAGAACAACACTACTTACCTCAAAAAGTTGGGCTTTAAGCTCGTCCACGTCCCTGATCAGGCGATCTTTCTCCTTGTCTCTGGCAACGATATTTTCGAATTATCGCCAAACATCGGGTTGTCGAGACCCGCCAAAATGAATTTGTAATTACCCGAATACACTGAACTATTAGCAGCTTAGTGGTAACGGGGTCGATCCACAGGGAATTATGCGAATTTGACTTAATTCTAATTCAATTTGCAAACTATGAAAATAAACAAAATGTGGGGATGTTGGTTTTCAATTAGCTAACGGAGAACAACGCAAAATAGGGAAAACTTAACTAACGGAGCGTTCGACTCGGGACGATCGGGATTAAAAATAGCAAGCTTTTGGATCACAGGTTGACGAAAATAATGGCTAAATATTTGAACGAATACGCAGCCCGTCTCAAATCAATAAATTAATTCAAACATGCTCCATGAATATTAACTAGACATAATAAATTATGTTAATTAAGCATATCGATTGGACATTGGCGCCAACGCTCTCCCAAAACCAATCGATAACAACGAACTAACTACGACGATTATCTAATTTGGACGCCAAATTAGTGTATCGATTTCAGATTCTATTTCGAGAAGAACGAACACCAAGAACGCAAGGAAGCCTATGCGCTCAATGGCATCGTTAATCTTTGTTACTTGGCGATTAAGAGAGGCACGACATCAAAACCATTAACAAATGAAGCATGCTCGAAATCAAAGTTGTCTAGTCCTATCAATCAAACACATTCATGGAATAAGCAAGGAAATAAAAGCTAATTCAATCAAATTCTCTAGCCAAATCAGAAATTTAGTTCAACAACCTCACCAAAACTTCAAACTACATTATTCCCTACAATCCCGAGTCAAAAACGCTATGCACTACTCACTCATGATGGATGTGATGTGGGATGGCTCCAATCCAAGCTCCTTAGCCTCTCCCATGGTGGAAATGGCTTGAAAAACGTCCAATCTGGTGCGGAGCCCGAGGTAGAAGATCAAGAAGACGGCTAAAAATCGGACAAAAAGCTTAAATATTCCGTCGGAGCGTCTCGACGCTGCGCCCTAAAGTTTCAGCGCGCGAAGTCGGGGCGGCGTCGAGACGCTTGCGCAGCGTTGAGCGAGCGTCGAGACGCTGACCACTCGACGCTTGCTCTCGGGTGGAAACTGTTAAGTGTCTGAAAGTGACTTATTTAGGACCCATTTAGCTTAAGAAGATGTACACTTCTAGGTGTTTTTGATAGCATTTAGCCTAAACCTATGCTTTAATATGAGAATTAGAAGAAGGTAGCTAATCTAGGACTTATGTACAATAGGTAGAAAAAGGGTTGAAAACCGAAGGAAAAGAATGAAAAAAGCTGCATTGCGACAGCATTGCGAAAACATTGCTGAGGCCGCAATTATTCAAGTGAAAACCGTAAGTTGACTGATCTTTTTCCGTTAATTTCCGTAATTTTAGGGATTCATTCTTTCTCCTCCATCCATTCTGATATATGACGTTGAAGATTGATGGTTCTCCTTGGCCCAAACGCACCTGCAAACTACTATAAAAGGGGGCCAAAGTCGGAGGTTTGATCATCATTCGAAGCGCAGAAGTCTTCTCGCAGTCCATCAATTCTCTCTGTTTTCCTTTACCGTCTGTTGGAGTGGGAGTCTCAGCTGTTGGAATCGATAATATGATAGGAAGGAGAGGAGATTCTTCTTCTCTCTCGATTGGATTCATCCAAGCAAGGCTGACCTCTCATCCCTTTCATTCGAGGCGACTGCAACGAAGTTTTCAAGCAACCTTTACTGCTTTTCTGTCTTTTTCTTCTCATTTCCAGTTTTGATTAGTTGTTGTTCTAGTTTAGTGTTTTACTTACTGCATTTCGTTGTTGTCTGTCTTGGAATCATTTCTTTCAAAGCTTTCTTTTGTCGTTCAAACACTCAAAGTAATCAAAGTACAATTCTGCATTTCACAGTTTCCACCTTTTTCTGCTACGGTTTTGTCTTGCTGTTTTAAGCACATTTCTCTTCTAAGCATGTCTGTTTTATCTACCCTTTCTGTTCTCCATATATCCATGAGTAGCTAAGTCACTTAGGGGCATGCTAATGACAGAGCTATAGGCTAAAAAACGTGAACCAAGCATGTAGGATCGCCTTCGAAACATTGATTGTATGTAAGCTTCATCCCACGGGCAATTTCGATTGGCCATCCCTTTTGTCCAAAGAACTCCTAACCTCTGGAAGGAGTAAGAGTTCAGAGTCATATAATCATGCTAGCCTTTCACGGTAATCAGAAAACGGCTTAGGAATAAGCGTTTTCCTAGTACAAACTAAACACTCCTGTTTTAACAAGATGCTTAAGACCTTACTTTGAAGTCGAGTAAACTTAAGACTCTAATGCATGGAATCGGACGATACTTGAGATAGAGTGAGTTTGATGTATAGAGAGTTGATCCAGTGCTTGAGAATCGTAATAAAATGCCTATAGGATAGTCATTAGTAGCCTTTAATTCACCCATTTACACACTTTCGCTGT
This sequence comes from Herpetospermum pedunculosum, assembly GCA_028017165.1. Lineage (NCBI taxonomy): Eukaryota > Viridiplantae > Streptophyta > Magnoliopsida > Cucurbitales > Cucurbitaceae > Herpetospermum > Herpetospermum pedunculosum. The sequence continues at coordinate 24,646,366 of CM051524.1, read as the reverse complement.
TATTTAATTGCGGTAACATTGCGGTCCTCGCAATTCTGCCATTTTATCATTCTGTTTAGCTGTTTTCTTCTTCGTTTATCAATTCCATCTCTTGTCCTTTGAGTCTGATTTCAACTTTAATTTGTTTATGTTGCATCCCTTTACACATTCAGCAAAAATTAGATAATTAAAAACCAATTTTACCCCTTCAAATCCACCCCATCTTTCTTAACAAATACACTTCGCGAATAACTAAACATAAGTCTCTGTGGAAAAAACGAATGAAATATACTTACTACTTGCTGTGAGACCATGTATGCTTGCATGTTCTAAGTGCTCTCTCTACCTTATTGCTTATTTATCTGTTACACTGAGCACGCAACAAGTTTTTGGCGCCGCTGCCGGGGACTTATTTTAAGTGAAAACGAAGTTTGTTAAGTTTGAAACATCAAGTTATTTTCCATTGAATTTGATCCATCTTCATTTCTTTTTCCGGTACCATTTAGGGTAGTTTATGAATGAGACTCCATCTAGTGATCTAGAGTTCAACCCTGAGCCCGAGAGATTATTTAAAGCTAGAAATAGAGCCAAGAAACGTCTCTTTAAACAAACCCTTTTACCTCCAATCATTGCGGGAACTACAATTCCTCCGCAATTACCTCAAGAAGAAATGGCTGGAGTAAATCAAAACCTGGTGCCTGTCACTCGCAATCCCATTGAAATAGCGAATGACAAGGATAGCGCCATCCTTTCATATTTAGTACCTATGCCGGGGGAGCTGAACCCCAGCATAATCCGTCCTGAAATCACTGCCAACTCATTCGAGTTAAAACCAGCGATGTTCCAAATGTTGTCCACTGTGGGACAATTCTTTGGAATAGAAAATGAGGACCCCCATAACCACCTTAGGAACTTCCTAGGAGTTAGTGACACATTCCTAATCCCTGGAGTTTCCCAAGAAGCCCTGAGGTTATATCTTTTCCCTTACTCTTTAAGGGACAAAGCCAAAACATGGTTAAATTCCTTACCCTCAGGATCTGTCCTCAATTGGACAGATTTAGCAGAAAAATTCCTAGTCAAATATTTCCCACCAGATAGGAATTCAACCTTTCGTGATGATATCATAAAGTTCAAACAAGCTCCAAGTGAGTCCCTTCACGAAGCTTGGACAAGATTCAAAGACCTTCTCATTAAATGTCCACACCATGGCATTCCATGGTGTATCCAAATAGAAGTCTTCTTTAAAGGATGCAACCCCAGCACCAGACAAGTTCTAAATTCATCTGCTGGTGGTTCCATGTTGTCCAAGAGTTACAACGAAGCTTATGAGATCTTGGAGAAGATCTCAACATCTCATTGTAGGTGGTCAGACGATCCAGTAGAGCCAACTAGGGCTCAAGACAAGGATGCTCTAAGCGCCATGAGCACCCAAATAAACGCCCTGACCAACCTAGTTAAGCAAATGGCTCAGGCCAATCTCCAAACCAGTGCCAATACTGCCACAGCCATGTCAATGGGCACCCAACCAAGTCAAGGCGAGGCACCTATCTGTGGATTCTGTGGGGAAGGGCACCCATATGAATACTACCCTGGGAATCCATCCTCAGTCTGCTATGTTGGAAGCCAGCAGCAGCCTAGGAATAACCCCTACTCCAACACCTATAACCCTGGTTGGAGAAACCACCCTAACCTGTCATGGGGTGGCCAACAAAACGCTAACCAAAATTCTAACCAACCAAGGCCGAGTGGAACACCTGGTTTCACTCCTCAACATAACCAGTCAATGTACCAAAAACCTTACAATCAACCTGTAGGATCTTCTGTAGAAAGCCTACTCAAGGAATACATAGCTAAGAATGATGCTACTCTTCAGAGCCAGCAAGCTACTCTTAGGAGCCTGGAAAACCAAATAGGCCAATTAGCCAATGAACTTAAAAGTAGGCCCCAAGGTAGACTCCCTGCTGACACCGAGGTACCAAGGAGAGATGGCAAAGAGCAAGTTCAAGCAATTGAACTTAGGAGTGGAAGACCATTGGTGAGCAACACAAAGGACACACCAAAGAGAGTAGAGAACACTGAGTCTAGTGCTCCACTGGAGTCTCTGCCAAACCAAGGTCCACCACCAACTAGCACATCAGGAGTCAGGCTAGAACCTATTATTGAGGAGGTAGAAGAAATTCCAAGGCCTCCACCTATCCTAAGGCAACCTGACGTGTCTGCATATGTGCCACTGTTGCGTGCTCAATGTGTAAAGATAATTATGCAAAAGTGTAGAGAGAGCACTTAGAACATGCAAGCATACATGGTCTCACAGCAAGTAGTAAGTATATTTCATTCGTTTTTTCCACAGAGACTCATTTTTAGCTATTCGCGAAGTGTGTTTGTTAAGAAAGATGGGATGAATTTGATGGGGTAAAATTGGTTTTTAATTATCTACTTTTTGCTGAATGTATAAAGGGATATAACATAAACAAATGCAAGTTAAAACTAGACTTAAAAGGCAAGAGATGGAATTAATAAACGAGAAAGAAAACAGCTAAACAGAATGAAAATCTGGCAGAATTGCGAGGACCGCAATGTTACCGCAATTAAATAACAGCGAAACTGAGTAAATGGGTGAATTAAGGGCTACTAATGACTATCCTATAGGCATTTTCTTACGATTCTCGAGCATTGGATCAACTCTCTATACATCAAACTCACTCTATCTCAAGTATCGTCCGATTCCATGCATTAGAGTCTTAAGTTTACTCGATCTCAAAGTAAGGACTTAAGCATCTTGTTTAAGCAGGAGTGTTTAGTTTGTACTAGGGAAACGCCTATTCCTAGGCCGTTTCCTGATTACCATGAAAGGCTAGCATGATTATATGACTCTGAACTCTTACTCCTTCCAGAGGTTAGGAGTTCTTTGGACAAAATGGATGGCCAATCGAAATTGCCCGTAGGATGAAGCTTACATACAATCAATGTTCGAGTGTTAATCTGCCTACTTGATTCACGTTTTTTTAGCCTATAGTTCTGTCATTAGCATGCCCCTAAGTGACTTAGCTACTCATGGATATATAGAGAACAGAAATGGTAGATAAGATAGACATGCTTAGAAGGGAAATGTGCTAAAAACAGTAAGCAAAACCCGTAGCAGAAGATGGGAAATGAGAAATGCAGAAATGAACTTTGATTACTGGAATTGTTGTTGAACAGTTAGAAGCTGTAACGTGAATAGCAACAAGACAGAAAGCAACGAAATAACTAATCTAGCTACTTAGGAAAAGAACAGTACGAAGCAGAATGTAAAACAGAAGAGAAAGACAGAAAACTCGTAAAATAGTGCTTGAAGCCTCGTCGCAATCGCGTCGAATGAAGGATCAAGAAGGACAGCCTTGCGTGGATGAATCCAATCGGGAGAGAAGAAGAATCTACTCTCCTTCCTATCAGATTATCGACTCCAGCAGCTGAGCTTCGCAAAACCAACAGACGGCAAGGGAAAAACAGTGGAAATGATGGACTGCTAGACGACTTCACGCTTTCGGATGATTCTCAAACCTCCGACTTTGGCCCCCTTTTATAGTAGTTTGCAGGTGCGTTTGGGCCAAGGAGAACCATCAATCTTCAACGTCGTATATCAGAATGGATGGAGGAGAAAGAATGAATCCCTGAAATTACGGAAATTAACAGAAAAAGATCAGTCAACTTACGGTTTTCACTTGAATAATTGCGGCCTCAGCAATGTTTTCGCAATTCACTCGCAATGCTCATTTTTTCATTCTTTTCCTTCGGTTTTCAACCCTTTTTCTACCTATTGTACATAAGTCCTATATTAGCTACCTTCTTCTAATTCTCATATTAAAGCATAGGTTTAGGCTAAATGCTAACAAAAACACCTAAATGTGTACATCTTCTTAAGCTAAATGGGTCCTAAATAAGTCACTTTCAGAGACTTAACACACCCCCAAACTTAAGGCTTTGCTTGTCCTCAAGCATACTAAGGACTTACTTAGGCTGCTGTTTTATCTTCTTTAACTACTTACCGACTCCCCTATATCCCTATCTCTAGCAGTGCTGTCCTGTGGCACACTTCTAAGTTTAGAATTAACCTCTTATCAAGCTTCTTCTGACTTCACCTGCCTACTATACCTGCTGCTTCTGTTAACCCCCTACTACTGATCTAGCTACTTTTATGACATCATGCCACTATCCCTAAGGTTTCAAATTCTACCAAGCTTTACTCCAGACTCAGTACATGCTTCTAGCTTTATTTTTAATGTGCCTAGGATTCCTTAGAGTCATGCCAGTCTTAGTATTAACAGTGACAGTGGTACTTTTAGAGAACAACCTAAGCCCTGGCATCACTACATTGGATATACATTCATCTCCCTAGACAAACCTAAAAGTTACAACCTTGTGCTTAGCTCATTAAGGATCAGAGTTCTTTTTACATAGGACATCTAAGCCACAAGATTATAACTCCTAAGCATACATTCTTCTTCCCTATTTCTCCCTTTTTTACTTCGGTGGAGTCTCTCCTTGGGTTGCCTTTTGATGCAATGCCACTTGTGGTTTACACACTTGGCACTGATTACTCAGCAACTTGAGAGAGACTCCCCTCTTTATTCTATTTCTCATTTTTTTTCAGTTCATCATTTTTTGTAAAGGAGAAGAAGAATGCTTATGTTTCTAAGGGAGAGAGGAATGTTCCTAGGCCTAGGGTGGCCTCCCCCAAACTTCAACTACTCATTGTCCCCAATGAGTGTCTGAGGTGGCACACCCCCAAACTTGTCCTAGAAGCATCTAGTCTAAAGTAAAACAAAGAGAATCTAAAAATCCTAGGCATAGGCAAAACATTCTAAAAGCAACTATTCCAGCAGCAGAAAATTTGAAAAAACAGAAAGTCTTAAGGACTTATGGTTTATGCATGCTGAGCACTATTCAGAGGCAAATTTAAACTATCAAAGGGTGTCCTATGACACTCATCCAGCATGCTTCAAGATCAGCTATATAAGGTAGTCATGCTAGCAGCAAAAGATAGAATTTAACAGATCACAGCCTAACTAAACAGACAGTCCAAAGCATGCAATCAGTCACAAAAATTGCGGGAACCGCAATTATTTCGCAATTCAATCCGGGCAGATATAACATTGATTCAGGCCCCTAGCATGCTTTTTCCTGTTACTCACGCATCCTAAAAATAAAACTAAACTATCCTACCTATTCAGCTAACATCAGACTAGACTAAGCAGAAGAACAAACATAAAACTAAACATTAAAAACAGATCAAAAGTTGATCAAAAAACAGCATAATGCACATTATCTATCAGAAAGCAGAAAAATTGTCTTTTGTTTCTTAAGGGAACAGCAATACTCCCTTTAGTGCACTTCAAACCAGCACTCAATTCTCATCATCCTCATCTGGTTGCCTTGGTCGTGGGGGCACCCATGGAGTTAGGAGGTTGGTGGGGAAGTCCGGGAAGATGCATCCCAACTGGTCTGCAACTTCTTTGTCCCTTGCCTGCGCATAGTTGGCCCATTGAGCCATTCTCCTCTGCATGTCCATTAAGCAGGCCATAGATAGGGACTGTTCAGCAGCCAGCCTATCCAACTCAAACTCCATATTCCCCTTTCTTCTCAGCCTCAGGTTCGCAGGCAGCTCCAAATGGCCTGTGTACGGCATCTGCTGCTCCAAGCGCTCGGTGGGAACTCCTGCAAGCAAACACAATTTGGTTATAGTGTTGGGGAAAAATAATGGCCCCTTACCTTTTCTGGCGCATTCAGCAATGGCAGCTGACATGATCTCCCCTACATTGACCGTGAGACCGCGCATGATGGCATAAACCAGCAGTGATCTACTCTGGTTGATTGTTGTCTCGTGGGTCACAGGGGACAGCTTTCTCCTCACAAAGGCAAACCAAACAGCTGCCTTTGCTGTCAGATTGGCACTCATTAAGGTGTGCCTCCCATTGCGTGAGACAGTCCACGCTGCTTCAGGCTGGCCAATTGTGCGAATGGCCTCTTCCAGCACGGCCTCAGTCGGCTCATCAACTATCCGTGCATAATCTGTGTGCGTTTGGCCCTTGAGACCAAAGGCGTCATTGATGGCCTTGGCTGAGAAATCAACTTCCACCCCTCTGACCACAGATAGGCCATCCTCAGAGCTGAGCACATTGGCGTAGAAATCGTACACCATGCTCGTGTAGGCTGGATTAGGCGGTCTGCAGAATTCCTCCCAGCCATGGTTGATCACTCCTGCGCGCAAGAACTGCGGCAGGTCAGCGAGTCGGTCGAGGAAACCTTTCTCGTGCAACAGGTCTCTCTTCCTCAGCTCAGCACCCCTGGATTCAGCATCAGACGAAACATACCTCACCGACTGAGGTTCGTCTTCAGGGTAGAGTTTAGCCTTCCCCTTGTCTGCTGGTTTGGATGATGCAGCAGCCTCCACCTTGAGGCGTTTGAGCGAAGGCTCAGTACTCTCTTTGTCCGCCGAGGGCACCTTCTTGGCCTTCTTGTTCTTCAACTTCTTGGCCTTGCCAATCGTGGCCTTCTTCTTCTTCTTGAGTCTGGCCTTGATATTGATCTGCTGGAGGCATGCCCCCAACGTTTCTTCCATAGAATCGTCCTGCTGTGCAGGCTCGGCAGGGCTATCTTCCCTCATAGGAGAGAAGACTTCGTCTTCCCCAGCATCTCCACTGCCTTGCGTGGATTCTTGATAATCTCCATAAGGAAATTCCGGATCAGGCCGTGGAGAATTATGTCCTGCTGATGGTGTCTGCGCAGAACTCAGTGGCGAAGATTGCAGCTCAGGGCTCTGCGCTGCTGCAGGTGTCGGATCAGAACTCTGAGGTGCTCTGTGCAGGCGGTGACGACTCTGCGCTTGGCACTGGTTCAGCTGGGAGAGGGCTGCGCGCAGGTGAGGCAGACGGCGACGAACCTTCTTTGGCTGACTCGTGGGATGCACGATCAGTTTCTTGACTCTCCACAGAGGGAGTCCTTGCGGTGCTTGGTTCGGCGGCTGTCTTGACACTCCACCGGCGTTTCTTGGGCGTGCCCACTGGCTCAGATGGTCCAGCAGGGATCTCAGTGACCACCCTCCACTTCTTCCTACGAATAAAAAGCTTGGGAAGAGGACCGGTGCGAACGGCACCATCGTCTGCAAGGGCGAGAAGCGCTTCCCTCGCAGCCGCTTCAGCTGCGTCATCAGCCTTCTTCTTCGCTGCGGATCTTTCAGCACGTGTGGACACCATTGCTAAATCTTGAAGATCTTGAGAGAAGAATCAAAGATGGAGAGAATCGCTGAATTCTTGGATAGCAAAGAGAGAGATAATCGTAACGATCGAGCGGCTTCCAACGGATATAAAGGCAACGGATAAAATCCCAACGGCTCTTTTTGCGGATCCAGCAATTTTAGCGCAATTCCAGGGATATTATTTCATTGAAATCTCCAACTTTGCCAGTCCGTATCTTTTATTTGGCTCAACCGTTTCTTGATTTTTAAAGTGGGATTTACTCTCCTTAATCCCCTCTTTCGATTCCCTACAAAAACAAATAAAACAAACATTAAATACGCAATTAAAAACACACCACAAAACATACAAACGATAATCGGAAAAACAGTAAAAATAAACTAAGGCATTGGCCTTGACTAAACGAGCACAGTAACCACTCGTTCTCTCTCGTTCTTTTTGTCATGCTTCAGTCAAGAGGAAGGCCGAGAGAGTCTTCACATCTCCTTACTCATAGTAGTGCTTCAACCTAGCACCATTGACCATAAATGGCTGGCCTTGCTGCAAATTCTTTATCTCTATTGCACCATGAACATAGACATTAGTAATAACAAATGGACCCGACCATCTAGACTTTAGTTTGCCTGGAAATATCTTTAAACGTGAGTTAAATAATAGGACAAGTTGGCCTTTCCTAAAGTCTTTGATCCTAAGTCTACTGTCGTGCCATATTTTGGTCTTTTCTTTATACATTTTGGCATTCTCATAGGCCATATGCCTAAGCTCATCAAGTTCATGTAGCTGCAAAGATCTCAATGTCCCCGCATCCTTTACACAGAAATTCAATTCCTTCATGGCCCAAAATGCTTTGTTTTCTAACTCAAGTGGCAAGTGGCAAGCCTTGCCATACACCAACCTATAGGGCGACATACCTAGAGGTGTCTTATATGCTGTCCTATAAGCCCAAAGTGCATCCTCAAGCTTAAATGACCAGTCGTTCCTATTAGGTTTGACTACCTTCTCTAGGATGTTCTTTATCTCCCTATTGGAAATTTCAGCTTGGCCATTCGAGTGTGGGTGATAGGGAGTAGCTACCCTATGTCTAATGTTATATTTAGCCAATACTTTCTCCATAGCCTTATTAATGAAATGTGACCCCTCATCACTAATGATAGCACGAGGAGTCCCAAATCTAGTGAAAATGTGCCTATGTAAGAAGTTAGTGACTGTTTTAGCATCATTATTAGGACATGCTTTGGCTTCTACCCACTTGGACACGTAGTCCACTGCTACTAAAATGTACAGGTTACCTGATGATGGAGGGAATGGTCCCATGAAATCAATGCCCCATACATCAAAGAGCTCCAACTCTAAGATGTATGTGAGGGGCATCTCATCCTTGCGACTGAGGTTACCTGTCCTTTGGCATTCGTCACAGCTGTGGGCATAGTTGTGGGCGTCCTTGAAGATTGTTGGCCAATAGTAGCCACTCTGAAATACCTTCGCAGCTGTTCTTTGACCACCAAAGTGTCCACCGTAAGGAGATGAGTGACAGTGCTGCAGCACAGACTTCGCCTCAGCAGCTGAAACACACTTCCTCAACAACCCATCAGCACAAGTTCTGTAAAGTGTGGGGTCATCCCAGATGAATTTCCTTGCTTCATGAAGGAACCTCTTCTTCTCTTGTCCTCCCTTGAATACTGGCAATACCTGTGATGCACGGAAGTTAGCAATGTCAGCAAACCAAGGTTCCTCATCGTTATCACGATGAGTCAAAGCAAAGACATGTTCATCAATAAAAGCATCAGAAATTGCGGTCTCCGCAATTTTTTCGCAATTGTGCTGCAATCGAGAAAGGTGATCTGCAACCACATTTTCACAACCTTTCTTGTCCCGAATGTCCAAATCAAATTCCTGCAGCAATAACACCCATCTAATCAATCTAGGCTTGGCATCAGCCTTCCTCATAAGATATTTTAAAGCAGAATGGTCAGTATATACAATGGTCCTAGTGCCTACAATATAGTTTCTAAATTTTTCACAAGCAAATACTACAGCAAGCATCTCTTTCTCTGTAGTTGTATAATTACATTGAGCCTCATTCAAGGTCTTACTAGCATAATAGACAGGATGTGTGAGCTTGTCAATCTTCTGTCCTAACATGACTCCTACAGCATAGTCACTGGCGTCACATAGCATCTCAAATGGGAGATCCCAATTTGGTCCTACTATGATTGGTGCTGTGACCAGTGCTTCCTTAAGGGTTTTCCAAGCTACTACACATTCCTTAGAGAAGATGAATGGTCTATTTAGCTCTAGAAGCTCGCACAGAGGCTTGGCTATCTTGGAAAAGTCCTTAATGAACCTTCTGTAGAAGCCAGCGTGCCCTAAAAAGCTTCTAATAGCCTTGACATTCTGGGGCTCTACCAACTTCTCTATGATCTCTATTTTTACCCTATCCACTTCTACACCTGCCCTTGACACTCTATTTCCTAAGACAATCCCTTCATCTACCATAAAATGGCACTTTTCCCAATTTAGGACTAGGTTGGTCTCCTCACACCTAGCCAGGACTTGTCCTAGGTTTTCTAGACAGGTTTTAAATGAATCCCCAAAGACTGAGAAGTCATCCATGAATATTTCTATCATGGACTCATCCAACTCAGAGAAGATTGCCATCATACACCTTTGGAAAGTTGCCGGTGCATTGCATAAGCCAAAAGGCATTCTGCGGAAGGCAAACGTTCCAAAAGGGCAAGTGAAGGTAGTCTTCTCTTGATCCTTAGGGTCTATAGTAATTTGATTATAGCCAGAGTACCCATCTAAGAAACAATAGTAGGCTCTACCAGCTATTCTGTCTAGCATCTGGTCAATAAACGGTATAGGGAAATGGTCTTTTTTAGTTTCTTTATTTAATTTTCTGTAATCCATACATACCCTCCACCCTGTGACAGTCCTTGTTGGAATCAGTTCGTTGTTCTCATTGACTACCACAGTTATTCCCCCCTTTTTAGGTACACATTGGATGGGGCTCACCCACTGGCTACTAGCTATGGGGAAAATTACTCCTGCATCTAACCACTTGATTATTTCCTTCTTCACTACCTCTTTCATAGAGGGGTTCAACCTACGCTGGTGATCTACCCTAGGTGTGTGCTCTTCCTCTAGTATAATTTTGTGCATGCAATAAGAAGGGCTAATGCCTCGAATATCAGCAATAGACCATGCTATAGCCTTCCTATGTTGCTTAAGCAGTAAAATTAAATCAACCTCATGCTGTTCACTTAGCTTAGAAGAAATAATTACAGGCAGCGTATCATTATCTCCTAGATATGCATATTTGAGGTGCGTGGGTAGTGGTTTCAGTTCTAAAATAGGTGGATGCTCAATGGAGGGCTTTAACGGATTTATAGTTCTATCAGTTAAATCTATATTCATACATACATGCTGTGGTTTATCTACAGGCATATTCATTATGTCAGATACATTTAAGTCAGCTACATCTACTTGTACATATTCACTAGCATGCTTGGTTAACAGTACATGCTCTAATTGTTCTTCCATTAGTGAGTCAACAACATCCATGCTAGCACAAGACTCAGAATCAGAGGGATACCTTAAAGCTTTATAAACACTAAATTTTACCTCTTCATCATGAACCCTCATAGTTAACTCACCTTTTTGAACATCTATGAGTGCCCTACCTGTGGCTAGAAATGGTCTACCTAGCAGGATGGGGACCTCCTTGTCTGCCTCATAGTCCAGGACAATGAAATCTGCAAGGAAAATGAATTTGTCAACTTTAACTAGAATATCCTCAATTTTACCTTCTGGATATGCGATGGATCTGTCTGCTAGTTGTAAAGTGACTGTGGTTGGACGTGCTTCTCCCATTCCCAACTGGCGGAATAGGGACAGGGGCATGAGATTTATGCTGGCGCCCAGGTCACAAAGCGCTCTGCCCACGTGCTTGCCTCCAAGTTCTACAGGTAAGGTGAAGGAACCAGGATCCTTCTCCTTCTTGGGCAGCTTGTTCTGGAGGATGGCACTGCACTCCTCGGTGAGGTTCACTGTTTCAAACTCACCAATTATTTTTTTGTTAGTAATAATGTCCTTCAAAAACTTTACATAAGACGGCATAGACTGTAAAACCTCTACAAAAGGAATGTTAACATGCACTTGCTTAAGTATTTCTAAAAATTTATTAAAATGAACTTCCTGTTCCTGCTTCTTTTTAAGCCTTCGAGGGTATGGAGGTGGTGGCACATATGCAGGCACGTCAGGGCGCCTTAGGATGGGTGGAGGCCTTGGAATCTCTTCTACGTCCTCAACAATTGGCTCTAGCCTGGCTCCTGATGTGCTAGTTGGTGGTGGACCTTGGCTTGGCAGAGACTCCAGTGGAGCACTAGACTCAGTGTTCTCTACTCTCTTTGGTATGTCTTTTGTGTTACTCACCAATGGTCTCCCACTCCTAAGTTCAATTGCTTGAACTTGTTCTTTGCCATCTCTCCTTGGTACCTCGGTATCAGCAGGGAGTCTACCTTGGGGCCTACTTTTAAGTTCATTGGCTAATTGGCCTATTTGGTTCTCTAGGCTCCTAAGAGTAGCTTGCTGGCTCTGAAGAGTAGCATCATTCTTAGCTATATATTCCTTGAGTAGGTTTTCTACAGAAGATCCTACAGGTTGATTGTAAGGCTTTTGGTACATTGACTGGTTATGTTGGGGAGTGAAACCAGGTGTTCCACTCGGTCTAGGTTGGTTAGGATTTTGGTTAGTGTTCTGTTGGCCACCCCATGACAGGTTAGGGTGGTTTCTCCAACCAGGGTTATAGGTGTTGGAGTAGGGGTTATTCCTAGGCTGCTGCTGGCTTCCTACATAGCAGACTGAGGATGGATTCCCAGGGCAGTATTCATAAGGGTGCCCTTCCCCACAGAATCCACAGATTGGTGCCTCGCCTTGACTTGGTTGGGTGCCCATTGACATGGCTGTGGCGGTATTGGCACTGGTTTGGAGATTGGCCTGAGCCATTTGCTTAACTAGGTTGGTCAGGGCGTTTATTTGGGTGCTCATGGCGCTTAGAGCATCCTTGTCTTGAGCCCTAGTTGGCTCTACTGGATCGTCTGACCACCTACAATGAGATGTTGAGATCTTCTCCAAGATCTCATAAACTTCGTTGTAACTCTTGGACAACATGGAACCTCCAGCAGATGAATTTAAAACTTGTCTGGTGCTGGGGTTGCATCCTTTGAAAAAGACCTCTATTTGGATACACCATGGGATGCCATGATGTGGACATTTAAGAAGAAGATCTTTGAATCTAGTCCAAGCTTCGTGAAGAGACTCACTTGGAGCTTGTTTGAACTTTATGATATCATCACGAAAGGTCGAATTCCTATCAGGTGGGAAGTATTTGACTAGGAATTTTTCTGCTAAATCTGTCCAATTGCGGACAGATCCTGAGGGTAAAGAATTTAACCATGTTTTGGCTTTGTCCCTCAAAGAGTAAGGGAAAAGATATAGCCTCAGGGCTTCTTGGGAAACTCCAGGGATTAGGAAGGTGTCACTAACTCCTAAGAAGTTCCTAAGGTGGTTATGGGGGTCCTCATTTTCTATTCCAAAGAATTGTCCCACAGTGGACAACATTTGGAACATCACTGGCTTTAACTCAAATGAGTTGGCAGTGATTTCAGGACGCATTATGCTGGGGTTCAGCTCCCCAGGCATAGGTACTAAATATGAGAGGATGGCGCTATCCTTGTCATTCGCTATTTCAATGGGATTGCGAGTGACAGGCACCAGGTTTTGATTTACTCCAGCCATTTCTTCTTGAGGTAATTGCGGAGGAATTGTAGTCTCTGCAATGATTGGAGGTAAAAGGGTTTGTTTAAAGAGACGTTTCTTGGCTCTATTCCTAGCTCTAAGTAATCTCTCGGGCTCAGGGTTGAACTCTAGATCACTACTTGGAGTCTCATTCATAAACTACCCTAAATGGTACCTGAAAAAGAAATGAAGACGGATCAAATTCAATGGAAAATAATTTGATGTTTCAGACTTAACAACTTCGTTTTCACTTAAAATAAGTTCCCGGCAGCGGCGCCAAAAACTTGTTGCGTGCTCAATGTGTAAAGATAATTATGCAAAAGTGTAGAGAGAGCACTTAGAACATGCAAGCATACATGGTCTCACAGCAAGTAGTAAGTATATTTCATTCGTTTTTTCCACAGAGACTCATTTTTAGCTATTCGCGAAGTGTGTTTGTTAAGAAAGATGGGATGAATTTGATGGGGTAAAATTGGTTTTTAATTATCTACTTTTTGCTGAATGTATAAAGGGATATAACATAAACAAATGCAAGTTAAAACTAGACTTAAAAGGCAAGAGATGGAATTAATAAACGAGAAAGAAAACAGCTAAACAGAATGAAAATCTGGCAGAATTGCGAGGACCGCAATGTTACCGCAATTAAATAACAGCGAAACTGAGTAAATGGGTGAATTAAGGGCTACTAATGACTATCCTATAGGCATTTTCTTACGATTCTCGAGCATTGGATCAACTCTCTATACATCAAACTCACTCTATCTCAAGTATCGTCCGATTCCATGCATTAGAGTCTTAAGTTTACTCGATCTCAAAGTAAGGACTTAAGCATCTTGTTTAAGCAGGAGTGTTTAGTTTGTACTAGGGAAACGCCTATTCCTAGGCCGTTTCCTGATTACCATGAAAGGCTAGCATGATTATATGACTCTGAACTCTTACTCCTTCCAGAGGTTAGGAGTTCTTTGGACAAAATGGATGGCCAATCGAAATTGCCCGTAGGATGAAGCTTACATACAATCAATGTTCGAGTGTTAATCTGCCTACTTGATTCACGTTTTTTTAGCCTATAGTTCTGTCATTAGCATGCCCCTAAGTGACTTAGCTACTCATGGATATATAGAGAACAGAAATGGTAGATAAGATAGACATGCTTAGAAGGGAAATGTGCTAAAAACAGTAAGCAAAACCCGTAGCAGAAGATGGGAAATGAGAAATGCAGAAATGAACTTTGATTACTGGAATTGTTGTTGAACAGTTAGAAGCTGTAACGTGAATAGCAACAAGACAGAAAGCAACGAAATAACTAATCTAGCTACTTAGGAAAAGAACAGTACGAAGCAGAATGTAAAACAGAAGAGAAAGACAGAAAACTCGTAAAATAGTGCTTGAAGCCTCGTCGCAATCGCGTCGAATGAAGGATCAAGAAGGACAGCCTTGCGTGGATGAATCCAATCGGGAGAGAAGAAGAATCTACTCTCCTTCCTATCAGATTATCGACTCCAGCAGCTGAGCTTCGCAAAACCAACAGACGGCAAGGGAAAAACAGTGGAAATGATGGACTGCTAGACGACTTCACGCTTTCGGATGATTCTCAAACCTCCGACTTTGGCCCCCTTTTATAGTAGTTTGCAGGTGCGTTTGGGCCAAGGAGAACCATCAATCTTCAACGTCGTATATCAGAATGGATGGAGGAGAAAGAATGAATCCCTGAAATTACGGAAATTAACAGAAAAAGATCAGTCAACTTACGGTTTTCACTTGAATAATTGCGGCCTCAGCAATGTTTTCGCAATTCATTCGCAATGCTCATTTTTTCATTCTTTTCCTTCGGTTTTCAACCCTTTTTCTACCTATTGTACATAAGTCCTATATTAGCTACCTTCTTCTAATTCTCATATTAAAGCATAGGTTTAGGCTAAATGCTAACAAAAACACCTAAATGTGTACATCTTCTTAAGCTAAATGGGTCCTAAATAAGTCACTTTCAGAGACTTAACAGCCACCACCTCCATACCCTCGAAGGCTTAAAAAGAAGCAAGAACAGGAAGTTCATTTTAATAAATTCTTAGAAATACTTAAGCAAGTGCATGTTAACATTCCTTTTGTTGAAGTTTTACAGTCTATGCCTTCTTATGTAAAGTTTTTGAAGGACATTATTACTAACAAAAAAACAATTGGTGAGTTTGAAACAGTAAACCTCACCGAGGAGTGCAGTGCCATCCTCCAGAACAAGCTGCCCAAGAAGGAGAAGGATCCTGGTTCCTTCACCTTACCTGTAGAACTTGGAGGCAAGCACGTGGGCAGAGCGCTTTGTGACCTGGGCGCTGTTGCGTGCTCAATGTGTAAAGATAATTATGCAAAAGTGTAGAGAGAGCACTTAGAACATGCAAGCATACATGGTCTCACAGCAAGTAGTAAGTATATTTCATTCGTTTTTTCCACAGAGACTCATTTTTAGCTATTCGCGAAGTGTGTTTGTTAAGAAAGATGGGATGAATTTGATGGGGTAAAATTGGTTTTTAATTATCTACTTTTTGCTGAATGTATAAAGGGATATAACATAAACAAATGCAAGTTAAAACTAGACTTAAAAGGCAAGAGATGGAATTAATAAACGAGAAAGAAAACAGCTAAACAGAATGAAAATCTGGCAGAATTGCGAGGACCGCAATGTTTCCGCAATTAAACAGCAACGAACGTGTGTAAATGGGTGGATTAAGGGCTACTAATGACTATCCTATAGGCATTTTCTTACGATTCTCAAGCATTGGATCAACTCTCTATACATCAAACTCACTCTATCTCAAGTATCGTCCGATTCCATGCATTAGAGTCTTAAGTTTACTCGATCTCAAAGTAAGGACTTAAGCATCTTGTTTAAGCAGGAGTGTTTAGTTTGTACTAGGGAAACGCCTATTCCTAGGCCGTTTCCTGATTACCATGAAAGGCTAGCATGATTATATGACTCTGAACTCTTACTCCTTCCAGAGGTTAGGAGTTCTTTGGACAAAATGGATGGCCAATCGAAATTGCCCGTAGGATGAAGCTTACATACAATCAATGTTCGAGTGTTAATCTGCCTACTTGATTCACGTTTTTTAGCCTATAGTTCTGTCATTAGCATGCCCCTAAGTGACTTAGCTACTCATGGATATATAGAGAACAGAAATGGTAGATAAGATAGACATGCTTAGAAGGGAAATGTGCTAAAAACAGTAAGCAAAACCCGTAGCAGAAGATGGGAAATGAGAAATGCAGAAATGAACTTTGATTACTGGAATTGTTGTTGAACAGATAGAAGCTGTAACGTGAATAGTAACAAGACAGAAAGCAACGAAATAACTAATCTAACTACTTAGGAAAAGAACAGTACGAAGCAGAATGTAAAACAGAAGAGAAAGACAGAAAACTTGTAAAATAGTGCTTGAAGCCTCGTCGCAATCGCGTCGAATGAAGGATCAAGAAGGACAGCCTTGCGTGGATGAATCCAATCGGGAGAGAAGAAGAATCTACTCTCCTTCCTATCAGATTATCGACTCCAGCAGCTGAGCTTCGCAAAACCAACAGACGGCAAGGGAAAAACAGTGGAAATGATGGACTGCTAGACGACTTCACGCTTTCGGATGATGATCAAACCTCCGACTTTGGCCCCCTTTTATAGTAGTTTGCAGGTGCGTTTGGGCCAAGGAGAACCATCAATCTTCAACGTCATATATCAGAATGGATGGAGGAGAAAGAACGAATCCCTGAAAATACGGAAATTAACAGAAAAAGATCAGTCAACTTACGGTTTTCACTTGAATAATTGCGGTCACCGCAATGTTTTCGCAATTCATTCGCAATGCTCATTTTTCATTCTTTTCCTTCGGTTTTCAACCCTTTTTCTACCTATTGTGCATAAGTCCTAAATTAGCTACCTTCTTCTAATTCTCATGTTAAAGCATAGGTTTAGGCTAAATGCTATCAAAAACACCTAAAAGTGTACATCTTCTTAAGCTAAATGGGTCCTAAATAAGTCACTTTCAGAGACTTAACACACCCCCAAACTTAAGGCTTTGCTTGTCCTCAAGCATACTAAGGACTTACTCAGGCTGCTGTTTTATCTTCTTTAACTGCTTACCGACTCCCCTATATCCCTATCTCTAGCAGTGCTGTCCTGTGACACACTTCTAAGTTTAGAATTAACCTCTTATCAAGCTTCTTCTGACTTCACCTGCCTACTATACCTGCTGTTTCTGTTAACCCCTTACTACTGATCTAACTACTTCTATGATATCATGCTACTATCCCTAAGGTTTCAAATTCTACCAAGCTTTACTCCAGACTCAGTACATGCTTCTAGCTTAACTCTTAATGTGCCTAGGATTCCTTAGAGTCATGCCAGTCTTAGTATTAACAGTGACAGTGGTACTTTTAGAGAACAACCTAAGCCCTGGCATCACTACATTGGATATACATTCATCTCCCTAGACAAACCTAAAAGCTACAACCTTGTGCTTAGCTCATTAAGGATCAGAGTTCCTTTTTTTTTTTTTACTAGGACATCTAAGCCACAAGATTATAACTTCTAAGCATACATTCTTCTTCCCCTATATCTCCCTTTTTCCTTTTTTACTTAGGTGGAGTCTCTCCTTGGGTTGCCTTTTGATGCAATACCACTTGTGGTTTACACACTTGGCACTGGTTACTCAGCACTTGAGAGAGACTCCCCTCTTTATTCTATTTTTCACTTTTTTCTATTTATCACAAAAAAATTTTCTTAAAGGAGAAGAAGAATGCTTATGTCCTAAGGAAGAGAGGAATGTTCCTAGGCCTAGGGTGGCCTCCCCCAAACTTCAACTACTCATTGTCCCCAATGAGTGTTTGAGGTGGCACACCCCCAAACTTATCCTAGAATCATCTAGTCTACAGTAAAACAAAGAGAATCTAAAAATCCTAGGCATAGGCAAAACATTCTAAAAGCAATTATCTCAACAGCAGAAAATTTGAACATAACAGACAGTTTTAAGGACTTACGGTTTATGCATGCTGAGCACTATTCAGAGGCGAATTTAAACTATCAAAGCGTGTCCTATGACACTCATCCAGCATGCTTGAAGATCAGCTATATAAGGTAGTCATGCTAGCAGCAACAGATAGAATATAACAGATCACAGCCTAACTAAACAGACAGGCCAAAACATGCAATCAGTCACAAAAATTGCGGGAACCGCAATTATTTCGCAATCCAATCCGGGCAGATTTAACATTGATTCAGGCCCCTAGCATGCTTTTTCCTGTTACTCATGCATCCTAAAAATAAAACTAAACTATCCTACCTATTCAGCTAACATCAGACTAGACTAAGCAGAAGAAAAAACATAAAACTAAACATTAAAAACAGATCAAAAGTTGAACACAAAACAGCATAATATACATGATCCTATCAGAAAGCAGAAAAATTGTTTTTTTTTTCTAAGGGAACAGCAATACTCCCTTTAGTGCACTTCAAACCAGCACTCAATTCTCGTCATCCTCATCTGGTTGCCTTGGTCGGGGGGAATGGTCCCATGAAATCAATGCCCCACACATCAAAGAGCTCCAACTCTAAAATGTAGGTGAGGGGCATCTCATCCTTGCGACGGAGGTTACCTGTCCTTTGGCATTCGTCACAGCTGTGGGCATAATTGTGGGCATCCTTGAAGATTGTTGGCCAATAGTAGCCACTCTGAAATACTTTCGCAGCTGTCCTTTGACCACCAAAGTGTCCACCGTAAGGAGATGAGTGACAGTGCTGTAGCACAGACTTCGCTTCAGCAGCTGAAACACACTTCCTTAGTAAGCCATCAGCACAGGTTCTAGAAAGTGTGGGGTCATCCCAGATGAATTTCCTTGCTTCATGAAGGAACCTCTTCTTCTCTTGTCCTCCCTTGAACACTGGTAATACCTGTGATGCACGGAAGTTAGCAATGTCAGCAAACCAAGGTTCCTCATCGTTATCACGATGAGCCAAAGCAAAGACATGTTCATCTATAAAAGCATCAGAAATTGCGGTCTCCGCAATTTTTTCGCAATTGTGCTGCAATCGAGACAGGTGATCTGCAACCACATTTTCACATCCCTTCTTGTCCCGAATGTCCAAATCAAATTCCTGCAGCAATAACACCCATCTAATCAATCTAGGCTTAGCATCAGCCTTCCTCATAAGATATTTTAAAGCAGAATGATCCGTATATACAATGGTCCTAGTGCCTACAATGTAATTTCTAAATTTTTCACAAGCAAATACTACAGCAAGCATCTCTTTCTCTGTAGTTGTATAATTACATTGAGCCTCATTCAAGGTCTTGCTAGCATAATAGACAGGGTGTGTCAGCTTGTCAATCTTCTGTCCTAACATGACTCCTACAGCATAGTCACTGGCATCACATAGCATCTCAAATGGGAGATCCCAATTTGGTCCTACTATGATTGGTGCTGTGACCAGTGCTTCCTTAAGGGTTTTCCAAGCTACTACACATTCTTTAGAGAAGATAAATGGTCTATTTAGCTCTAGAAGCTCGCACAGAGGCTTGGCTATCTTAGAAAAGTCCTTAATGAACCTTCTGTAGAAGCCAGCGTGCCCTAAGAAGCTTCTAATGGCTTTGACATTCTGGGGCTCTACCAATTTCTCTATGATCTCTATTTTTGCCCTATCCACTTCTACACCCGCCCTTGACACTCTATGTCCTAAGACAATCCCTTCATCTACCATAAAATGGCACTTTTCCCAATTTAGGACTAGGTTGGTCTCTTCACACCTAGCCAGGACTTGTCCTAGGTTTTCTAGACAGGTTTTAAATGAATCCCCAAAGACTGAGAAGTCATCCATAAATATTTCTATCATGGACTCATCCAACTCAGAGAAGATTGCCATCATGCACCTTTGGAAAGTTGCCGGTGCATTGCATAAGCCAAAAGGCATTCTGCGGAAGGCAAACGTTCCGAAAGGGCAAGTGAAAGTGGTCTTCTCTTGATCCTTAGGGTCTATAGTAATTTGATTATAGCCTGAATAGCCATCTAAGAAACAATAGTAGGCTCTACCAGCTATTCTGTCTAGCATCTGGTCAATAAACGGTATAGGGAAATGGTCTTTTTTAGTTTCTTTATTTAATTTTCTGTAATCCATACATACTCTCCACCCTGTGACAGTCCTTGTTGGAATCAGTTCGTTGTTCTCATTGACTACCACAGTTATTCCCCCCTTTTTAGGTACACATTGGATGGGGCTCACCCACTGGCTACTAGCTATGGGAAAAATTACTCCTGCATCTAACCACTTGATTATTTCCTTCTTCACTACCTCTTTCATAGAGGGGTTCAACCTACGCTGGTGATCTACCCTAGGTGTGTGCTCTTCCTCTAGTATAATTTTGTGCATGCAATAAGAAGGGCTAATGCCTCGAATATCAGCAATCGTCCATGCTATAGCCTTCCTATGTTGCTTAAGCAGTAAAATTAAATCAACCTCATGCTGTTCACTTAGTGTAGAAGAAATAATTACAGGCAGCGTATCATTATCTCCTAAATATGCATATTTGAGGTGAGTAGGTAGTGGTTTCAGTTCTAACACAGGTGGATGCTCAATGGAGGGCTTTAACGGATTTATAGTTCTATCAGTTAAATCTACATTCATACATACATGTTGAGGTTTATCTACAGGCATATTCATTATGTCAGATACATTTAAGTCAGCTACATCTACTTGTACATATTCACTAGCATGCTTGGTTAACAATACATGCTCTAATTGTTCTTCCATTAGTGAGTCAACAACATCCATGCTAGCACAGGATTCAAGGTCAGAGGGATACCTTAAAGCTTTATAAACACTAAATTTTACCTCTTCATCATGAACCCTCATAGTTAACTCACCTTTTTGAACATCTATGAGTGCCCTACCTGTGGCTAGAAATGGTCTACCTAGCAGGATGGGGACCTCCTTGTCTGCCTCATAGTCCAGGACAATGAAATCTGCAAGGAAAATGAATTTGTCAACTTTAACTAGAATATCCTCGATCTTACCTTCTGGATATGCGATGGATCTGTCTGCTAGTTGTAAAGTGACTGTGGTTGGACGTGCTTCTCCCATCCCCAACTGGCGGAATAGGGACAGGGGCATGAGGTTTATGCTGGCGCCCAGGTCACAAAGCGCTCTGCCTACGTGCTTGCCTCCAAGTTCTACAGGTAAGGTGAAGGAACCAGGATCCTTCTCCTTCTTGGGCAGTTTGTTCTGGAGGATGGCACTGCACTCCTCGGTGAGGTTTACTGTTTCAAACTCACCAATTATTTTTTTCTTAGTAATAATGTCCTTCAAAAACTTTAAATATGAAGGCATAGACTGTAAAACCTCTACAAAAGGAATGTTAACATGCACTTGCTTAAGTATTTCTAAAAATTTATTAAAATGAACTTCCTGTTCCTGCTTCTTCTTAAGCCTTCGAGGGTATGGAGGTGGTGGCACATATGCAGGCACGTCAGGACGCCTTAAGATAGGTGGAGGCCTTGGAATTTCTTCTACGTCCTCAACAATTGGCTCTAGCCTGGCTCCTGATGTGCTAGTTGGTGGTGGACCTTGGCTTGGCAGAGACTCCAGTGGAGCACTAGACTCAGTGTTCTCTACTCTCTTTGGTGTGTCCTTTGTGTTGTTCACCAAGGGTCTACCACTCCTAAGTTCAATGGCTTGAACTTGTTCTTTGCCATCTCTCCTTGGTACCTCGGTATCAGCAGGGAGTCTACCTTGGGGCCTACTTTTAAGTTCATTGGCTAATTGGCCTATTTGGTTCTCTAGGCTCCTAAGAGTAGCTTGCTGGCTCTGAAGAGTAGCATCATTCTTAGCTATATATTCCTTGAGTAGGTTTTCTACAGAAGATCCTACAGGTTGATTGTAAGGCTTTTGGTACATTGACTGGTTATGTTGGGGAGTGAAACCAGGTGTTCCACTCGGCCTTGGTTGGTTAGAATTTTGGTTAGTGTTCTGTTGGCCACCCCATGACAGGTTAGGGTGGTTTCTCCAACCAGGGTTATAGGTGTTGGAGTAGGGGTTATTCCTAGGCTGCTGCTGGCTCCCAACATAGCAGACTGAAGAAGGATTCCCAGGGCAGTATTCATATGGGTGCCCTTCCCCACAGAATCCACAGATTGGTGCCTCGCCTTGACTTGGTTGGGTGCCCATTGACATGGCTGTGGCGGTATTGGCATTGGTTTGGAGATTGGCCTGAGCCATTTGCTTGACTAAGTTGGTCAGGGCATTTATTTGGGTGCTCATGGCGCTTAGAGCATCCTTGTCTTGAGCCCTAGTTGGCTCTACTGGATCGTCTGACCACCTACAATGAGATGTTGAGATCTTCTCCAAGATCTCATAAGCTTCGTTGTAACTCTTGGACAACATGGAACCTCCAGCAGATGAATTTAAAACTTGTCTGGTGCTGGGGTTGCATCCTTTAAAGAAGACTTCTATTTGGATACACCATGGAATGCCATGGTGTGGACATTTAATGAGAAGGTCTTTGAATCTTGTCCAAGCTTCGTGAAGAGACTCACTTGGAGCTTGTTTGAACTTTATGATATCATCACGAAAGGTCGAATTCCTATCAGGTGGGAAGTATTTGACTAGGAATTTTTCTGCTAAATCTGTCCAATTGCGGACAGATCCTGAGGGTAAAGAATTTAACCATGTTTTGGCTTTGTCCCTCAAAGAGTAAGGGAAAAGATATAGCCTCAGGGCTTCTTGGGAAACTCCAGGGATTAGGAAGGTGTCACTAACTCCTAAGAAGTTCCTAAGGTGGTTATGGGGGTCCTCATTTTCTATTCCAAAGAATTGTCCCACAGTGGACAACATTTGGAACATCACTGGCTTTAACTCAAATGAGTTGGCAGTGATTTCAGGACGGATTATGCTGGGGTTCAGCTCCCCAGGCATAGGTACTAAATATGAAAGGATGGCGCTATCCTTGTCATTCGCTATTTCAATGGGATTGCGAGTGACAGGCACCAGGTTTTGATTTACTCCAGCCATTTCTTCTTGAGGTAATTGCGGAGGAATTGTAGTCTCTGCAATGATTGGAGGTAAAAGGGTTTGTTTAAAGAGACGTTTCTTGGCTCTATTCCTAGCTCTAAGTAATCTCTCGGGCTCAGGGTTGAACTCTAGATCACTACTTGGAGTCTCATTCATAAACTACCCTAAATGGTACCTGAAAAAGAAATGAAGATGGATCAAATTCAATGGAAAATAATTTGATGTTTCAGACTTAACAAACTTCGTTTTCACTTAAAATAAGTCCCCGGCAGCGGCGCCAAAAACTTGTTGCGTGCTCAATGTGTAAAGATAATTATGCAAAAGTGTAGAGAGAGCACTTAGAACATGCAAGCATACATGGTCTCACAGCAAGTAGTAAGTATATTTCATTCGTTTTTTCCACAGAGACTCATTTTTAGCTATTCGCGAAGTGTGTTTGTTAAGAAAGATGAGATGAATTTGATGGGGTAAAATTGGTTTTTAATTATCTACTTTTTGCTGAATGTATAAAGGGATATAACATAAACAAATGCAAGTTAAAACTAGACTTAAAAGGCAAGAGATGGAATTAATAAACGAGAAAGAAAACAGCTAAACAGAATGAAAATCTGGCAGAATTGCGAGGACCGCAATGTTTCCGCAATTAAACAGCAACGAACGTGTGTAAATGGGTGGATTAAGGGCTACTAATGACTATCCTATAGGCATTTTCTTACGATTCTCAAGCATTGGATCAACTCTCTATACATCAAACTCACTCTATCTCAAGTATCGTCCGATTCCATGCATTAGAGTCTTAAGTTTACTCGATCTCAAAGTAAGGACTTAAGCATCTTGTTTAAGCAGGAGTGTTTAGTTTGTACTAGGGAAACGCCTATTCCTAGGCCGTTTCCTGATTACCATGAAAGGCTAGCATGATTATAGGACTCTGAACTCTTACTCCTTCCAGAGGTTAGGAGTTCTTTGGACAAAATGGATGGCCAATCGAAATTGCCCGTAGGATGAAGCTTACATACAATCAATGTTCGAGTGTTAATCTGCCTACTTGATTCACGTTTTTTAGCCTATAGTTCTGTCATTAGCATGCCCCTAAGTGACTTAGCTACTCATGGATATATAGAGAACAAAAATGGTAGATAAGATAGACATGCTTAGAAGGGAAATGTGCTAAAAACAGTAAGCAAAACCCTTAGCAGAAGATGGGAAATGAGAAATGCAGAAATGAACTTTGATTACTGGAATTGTTGTTGAACAGATAGAAGCTGTAACGTGAATAGTAACAAGACAGAAAGCAACGAAATAACTAATCTAACTACTTAGGAAAAGAACAGTACGAAGCAGAATGTAAAACAGAAGAGAAAGACAGAAAACTTGTAAAATAGTGCTTGAAGCCTCGTCGCAATCGCGTCGAATGAAGGATCAAGAAGGACAGCCTTGCGTGGATGAATCCAATCGGGAGAGAAGAAGAATCTACTCTCCTTCCTATCAGATTATCGACTCCAGCAGCTGAGCTTCGCAAAACCAACAGACGGCAAGGGAAAAACAGTGGAAATGATGGACTGCTAGACGACTTCACGCTTTCGGATGATGATCAAACCTCCGACTTTGGCCCCCTTTTATAGTAGTTTGCAGGTGCGTTTGGGCCAAGGAGAACCATCAATCTTCAACGTCATATATCAGAATGGATGGAGGAGAAAGAACGAATCCCTGAAAATACGGAAATTAACAGAAAAAGATCAGTCAACTTACGGTTTTCACTTGAATAATTGCGGTCACCGCAATGTTTTCGCAATTCATTCGCAATGCTCATTTTTCATTCTTTTCCTTCGGTTTTCAACCCTTTTTCTACCTATTGTGCATAAGTCCTAAATTAGCTACCTTCTTCTAATTCTCATGTTAAAGCATAGGTTTAGGCTAAATGCTATCAAAAACACCTAAAAGTGTACATCTTCTTAAGCTAAATGGGTCCTAAATAAGTCACTTTCAGAGACTTAACAGGCGCCAGCATAAATCTCATGCCCCTGTCCCTATTCCGCCAGTTGGGAATGGGAGAAGCACGTCCAACCACAGTCACTTTACAACTAGCAGACAGATCCATCGCATATCCAGAAGGTAAGATTGAGGATATTCTAGTTAAAGTTGACAAATTTATTTTCCTTGCAGATTTCATTGTCCTGGACTATGAGGCAGACAAGGACGTCCCCATCCTGCTAGGTAGACCATTTCTAGCCACAGGTAGGGCACTTATAGACGTCCAAAAAGGTGAGCTTACTATGAGGGTTCATGATGAAGAGGTGAAGTTTAGTGTATATAAAGCTTTAAGGTATCCCTCTGATCTTGAATCCTGTGCTAGTATGGACGTTATTGATTCTTTAATGGAAGAACAATTAGAGCATGTATTATTCACCAAACATGCCAATGAATATGTAGGATTAGATATAGCTGATTTAAATATATCTGACATAATGGATATACCTGTAGATAACCCACAGCATGTATGTATGAATGTAGATTTAACTGATAGAACTGTAAATCCGTTAAAGCCCTCCATTGAGCATCCACCTGTTTTAGAACTTAAACCACTACCCACTCACCTCAAATATGCATATTTAGGAAATAATGATACACTGCCTGTAATTATTTCTTCTAAACTAAGTGAACAGCATGAGGGTGAATTAATTTTACTGCTTAAGCAACATAGGAAGGCTATAGCATGGACTATTGCTGATATTCGAGGCATTAGCCCTTCTTATTGCATGCACAAAATTATACTAGAGGAAGAGCACACACCTAGGGTAGATCACCAGCGTAGGTTAAACCCCTCTATGAAAGAGGTAGTGAAGAAAGAAATAATAAAATGGTTAGATGCAAGAGTGATCTTCCCAATAGCTAGTAGCCAGTGGGTGAGCCCCATCCAATGTGTACCTAAAAAGGGGGGAATAACTGTGGTAGTCAATGAGAACAACGAACTGATTCCAACAAGGACTGTCACAGGGTGGAGAGTGTGTATGGATTACAGAAAATTAAATAAAGAGACTAAAAAAGACCATTTCCCTATACCGTTCATTGACCAGATGCTAGACAGAATAGCTGGTAGAGCCTATTATTGTTTCTTAGATGGCTATTCAGGCTACAATCAAATTACTATAGACCCTAAGGATCAAGAGAAGACCACCTTCACTTGCCCTTTTGGAACGTTTGCCTTCCGCAGAATGCCTTTTGGCTTATGCAATGCACCGGCAACTTTCCAAAGGTGCATGATGGCAATCTTCTCCGAGTTGGATGAGTCCATGATAGAAATATTCATGGATGACTTCTCAGTTTTTGGGGATTCATTTAAAACCTGTCTAGAAAACTTAGGACAAGTCCTGGCTAGGTGCGAGGAGACCAACCTAGTCCTAAATTGGGAGAAATGCCATTTTATGGTAGATGAGGGGATTGTCTTAGGACACAGAGTGTCAAGGGCAGGTGTAGAAGTTGATCGGGCCAAGATAGAGATCATAGAGAAGTTGGTACAGCCCCAGAATGTCAAAGCCATTAGAAGCTTCTTAGGGCATGCTGGCTTCTACAGAAGGTTCATTAAGAACTTTTCTAAGATAGCCAAGCCTCTGTGTGAGCTATTAGAGCTAAATAGACCCTTCATCTTCTCTAAGGAATGTGTAGTAGCTTGGACCACTCTTAAGAAAGCACTAGTCACAGCCCCTATCATAGTAGGACCAAATTGGGATCTTCCCTTTGAGATGTTATGTGATGCCAGTGACTATGCTGTAGGAGTCATGTTAGGACAAAAGATTGACAAGCTAACACACCCTGTCTATTATGCTAGTAAGACCTTGAATGAGGCTCAATGTAATTATACAACTACTGAAAAAGAGATGCTTGCGGTAGTGTTTGCCTGCGAAAAATTCAGAAACTATATTGTAGGCACTAGGACAATTGTATACACTGACCATTCTGCCTTGAAATATCTTATGAGGAAGGCTGATGCCAAGCCTAGATTGATTAGATGGGTGTTATTGCTGCAAGAATTTGATTTGGACATTCGGGAAAAGAAAGGATGTGAAAATGTGGTTGCAGATCACCTGTCTCGATTGCAGCACAATTGCGAGAAAATTGCGGAGACCGCAATTTCTGATGCTTTTATTGATGAACATGTCTTTGCTTTGGCTCATCGTGATAACGATGAGGAACCTTGGTTTGCTGACATTGCTAACTTCCGTGCATCACAGGTATTACCAGTGTTCAAGGGAGGACAAGAGAAGAAGAGGTTCCTTCATGAAGCAAGGAAATTCATCTGGGATGACCCCACACTTTACAAAACCTGTGCTGATGGCTTGCTAAGGAAATGTGTTTCAGCTGCTGAAGCGAAGTCTGTGCTGCAGCACTGTCACTCATCTCCTTATGGTGGACACTTTGGTGGTCAAAGAACAGCTGCGAAGGTATTTCAGAGTGGCTACTATTGGCCAACAATCTTCAAGGATGCCCACAACTATGCCCATAGCTGTGATGAGTGTCAAAGGACAGGTAACCTCAGTCGCAAGGATGAGATGCCCCTCACGTACATTTTAGAGTTGGAGCTCTTTGATGTGTGGGGCATTGACTTCATGGGACCATTCCCTCCATCATCAGGTAACCTGTACATATTAGTGGCAGTGCATTATGTGTCCAAGTGGGTAGAGGCCAAAGCATGTCCTAATAATGATGCTAAAACAGTCACTAACTTCTTGCATAGGCACATTTTCACTAGATTTGGGACTCCTCGTGCTATCATTAGTGATGAGGGGTCACATTTCATTAATAAGGCTATGGAGAAGGTATTGGCTAAATATAACATTAGACATAGAGTAGCCACTCCCTACCACCCACACTCAAATGGCCAAGCTGAAATTTCCAATAGGGAGATAAAGAACATCCTAGAAAAGGTAGTGAAACCTAATAGAAGAGACTGGTCATTTAAGCTTGAGGATGCACTTTGGGCTTATAGGACAGCATATAAGACACCTCTAGGTATGTCTCCTTATAGGCTGGTATATGGCAAGGCTTGTCACTTACCACTTGAGTTAGAAAACAAAGCATTTTGGGCCATGAAGGAATTAAATTTTTGTGTGAAGGATGCGGGGACACTAAGGTCTTTGCAGCTACATGAACTTGATGAGCTTAGGCATATGGCCTATGAGAATGCCAAAATGTATAAAGAAAAGACCAAAATATGGCACGACAGTAGACTTAGGATCAAAGACTTTAGGAAAGGCCAACTTGTCCTATTATTTAACTCACGTTTAAAGCTATTTCCAGGCAAACTAAAGTCCAGATGGTCGGGTCCATTTGTTATTACTAATGTCTTTGTTCATGGTGCAATAGAGATAAAAAACTTGCAGCAGGGACAGCCTTTTATGGTAAATGGTGCTAGATTGAAGCACTACTATGAGGAAGGAGATGTGAAGACTCTCTCGGCCTTCCTCTTGCATGAAGCATGAAGTTAAAAACGAGAGAGAACGAGTGGTTACTGTGCTCGTTTAGTCAAGGCCCATGCCTTAGTTTATTTTTTCTGTTTTTCCGATTATCGTTTGTATGTTTTGTGGCGTAATTTTAATTGCGTATTTAATGTTTTTTGTATTTGTTTTTGCAGGGATTCGAAAGAGGGGATCAAGGAGAGTAAATCCAGTTTTTAAAATCAAGAAACGGTTGAGCCAAATAAAAGATACGGACGAGCAAAGTTTGAGATTTTGATGAAAAAATATCCCTGGAATTGCGCTGGAATTGCTGGATTCGCAAAAATAGAGCCGTTGGGATTTTTCCGTTGCCTTTATATCCGTTGGAAAGCGCTCGATCGATACGATTCTCTCATTCTTTGATTTCCAAGAACTCTGCGATTCTTTTCATCTTTGATTCTACTATCAAGATCACCAAGATTCGACAATGGTGTCCACACGGGCTGAAAGATCCGCAGCCAAGAAGAAGGCTGATGACGCAGCTGAAGCGGCTGCGAGGGAAGCATTGCTCACCCTTGCAGATGATGGTGCCGTTCGCACCGGACCTCTTCCTAAGCTTCCTATCCGTAGGAAGAAGTGGAGGGTTGTCACTGAAATCCCTGCTGGACCATCTGAGCCAGTGGGCACGCCTAAGAAACGCCGGTGGAGTGTCGAGATGGCCGCCGAACCAAGCACAGCAAAGACTCCCTCTGTGGAGAGTCAAGAAACTGATCGTGCATCCCACGAGTCAGCCAAAGAAGGTTCGTCGCCATCCGCATCACCTGCGCACAGCCCTTCACCATCTGAACCAGTGCCAAGCGCAGAGTCGTCACCGCCTGCACAGAGCCCCGAGTTGTCTCCAGCACCTCAGAGTTCTGACCCGACACCTGCAGCAGCGCAGAGACCTGAACTGCCGTCTTCGCCACTGAGTTCTGCGCAGACACCATCAGCAGAGCACAATCCCACGCCATTGCACAATTCTCCACGGCCTGATCCTGAATTCCCATACGGGGATTATCAAGAGTCCACGCAGGGCAGTGGCGATGCTGGGGAAGACGAAGTCTTTTCTCCCATGAGGGAAGACAGCCCTGATGTTCCTGCACAGCAGGATGATTCCATGGAGGAGACGTTGGGGGCATGCCTCCAGCAGATCAACATTAAGAAGAAGAAGAAGGCCAAGATTGTCAAGGCCAAGAAATCCAAGAAGCTGAAGAAGAAGAAGGCCAAGAGAGTGCCTTCAGCAGACAAAGAAAGCACGGAGCCATCACTCAAAAGGCTCAAGGTTGAGGCTGCCGAGTCAGCCAAGCCAGCAGATAAGGGGAAGGCCAAGCTCTACCCTGAAGACGAGCCTCAGTCAGTGAGGTATGTCTCATCTGACGCTGAATCCAAGGGCGTGGAGTTAAGGAAGAGGGAGTTGCTGCACGAGAAAGGCTTCCTCGACCGACTTGCTGCCCTGCCGCAGTTCTTGCGCGCAGGGGTGATCAACCACGGCTGGGAGGAATTCTGCAGACCGCCTAATCCAGCATACACGAGCATGGTGTATGATTTCTACGCTAATGTGCTCAGCCCTGAGGATGGCCTGTCTGTGGTCAGAGGGGTAGAAGTAGATTTCTCAGCCAAGGCCATCAATGAAGCATTTGGTCTCAAGGGCCAACCTCATACAGATTATGCACGGATTGTCGATGAGCCTACTGAGGCAGTTTTGGAAGAGGCCATTCGGACTATTGGCCAGCCTGAAGCTTCTTGGACCGTGTCACGCAATGGGAGGCACACTCTCATGAGTGCCAACCTCACGGCTAAGGCAGCTGTTTGGTTTTCGTTCGTGCGAAGGAGATTGTCCCCGGTGACTCACGAGACAACAATAAACCAGAGCCGATCGCTGCTGGTGTATGCAATCATGAGAGGTCTCACGATTAACGTGGGGGAAGTCATCACTATGGCCATTGCTGAATGCGCAAAGAAAGGTAAGGGACCACTGTTTTTCCCTAATACCATAACCAAGCTATGTTTGCTTGCAGGAGTCCCCACCGAGCGTTTGGAGCAGCAAATGGCTTACACAGGCCATTTGGAGCTGCCTGCTAACCTGAGGCTGAGACGAAAGGGGAATATGGAGTTTGAACTGGATAGGCTGGCTGCTGAACAGTCTCTATCCATGGCCTGCTTAATGGATATGCAGAGAAGAATGGCTCAATGGGCCACTTATGCGCAGGCGAGGGACAAGGAAGTTGCAGACCAGCTGGGGTGCCTCTTCCCTGAGTTCCCTACCAATCTTCTAACTCCATGGGTGCCCCCAAGACCACGGCAACCAGATGAGGATGACGAGAATTGAGTGCTGGTTTGAAGTGCACTAAAGGGAGTATTGCTGTTCCCTTAGGAAAAAAAACAATTTTTCTGCTTTCTGTTAGGACCATGCTGTTTTTTGTTCAATTTTGATCTGTTTTAGATGTTTAGTTTTATGTTTTTCCTATTGCGTAGTATAGTTTGATGTTAGCTGACTAGGTAGGATAGTTTAGTTTTATTTTTAGGAAGCTTGAGTGACTGGAAAAAGCATGCTTAGGGGCCTTAATCAATGTTATATCTGCCCTGATCTAATTGCGAAATAATTGCGGTACCCGCAATTTTCATGACTAAAAGCATGTTTTGGACTGTCTGTTTAGCTAGGCTGTGATCTGTTTAAATTCTATCTTTTCCTGCTAACATGACCGCCTTTTAGAGCTTATCTAAATGCATGCTGGATGAGTGTCATAGGACACCCTTTGATAGTTTAAATCGACCTCTAAAAAGCTCAGCATGCACAGCTTTAAGCCCTTAACTGTCTGTTTTTTTGTTAATTTTCTGCTACTGTGATATTTTCTTTTCAATGTTCTGTCTATGCCTAGGGCTTTAGATTCTCTTTGTTGTACCTTAGACTAGATGCTTCTAGGATAGTTTGGGGGTGTGCCACCTCAGACACTCATTGGGGACAATGAGTAGTTGAAGTTTGGGGGAGGCCACCCTAGGCCTAGGAACATTCCTCTCTCCCTTAGAAACATAAGCATTCTTCTTCTCCCTTACAAAAAATGATGAACTGAAAAAAAAAAAATGAAAAATAGAATAAAAAGGGGGGTTTCTCTTAGGTTGCTAAGTAATCAGTGCCAAGTGTGTGACCCACAAGTGGCATTGCATCAAAAGGCAACCAAAGGAGAGGTCCCACCTAAGTAAGAAAAAAAAAAAAAGGAAAAGAGTAGGGAAGAAGAATGTAGACCTAGGAGTTATAACTTTGTGGCTTAGGTGTCCTATTTAAAAAGAACTCTGATCCTCAATTAGCTAAGCACAAAGTTGTAACTTGTAGGGTTGTTTAGGGAGATGAATGTCTATCCAATGTAGTGATGCCAGGGTTTAGGTTGTTCTCTAAAAGTACTACTGTCACCGTTAATACTAAGACTGGCATGACTCTAAGGAATCCTAGACACATTAAAAATAAAGCTAGAAGCATGTACTGAGTCTGAAGTAAAGCTAGGCAGAATTTGAAACCTTAGGGATAGTGGCATGATATGACAAAAGCAAATAGATCAGTTGTAGGAAGTTAACAAAAGCAGGTGAGTGTTAGGCAGGCGAAGTCAGAAGAAGCTAGATAAGAGGGTAGTTTTAAAACTAAGAAGTGTGTCACAGGACAGCAGTGCTATAGATAGGGATATAGGGGAGTCAGCAGGTGGTTAAAGAAGGAGAAACAGCAGCCTAGGAAAGTCCTTAGTATGCTTGAGGACAAGCAAAGCCTTAAGTTTGGGGGTGTGTTAAGTCTCTGAAAGTGACTTATTTAGGACCCATTTAGCTTAAGAAGATGTACACTTCTAGGTGTTTTTGATAGCATTTAGCCTAAACCTATGCTTTAATATGAGAATTAGAAGAAGGTAGCTAATCTAGGACTTATGTACAATAGGTAGAAAAAGGGTTGAAAACCGAAGGAAAAGAATGAAAAAAGCTGCATTGCGACAGCATTGCGAAAACATTGCTGAGGCCGCAATTATTCAAGTGAAAACCGTAAGTTGACTGATCTTTTTCCGTTAATTTCCGTAATTTCAGGGATTCATTCTTTCTCCTCCATCCATTCTGATATATGACGTTGAAGATTGATGGTTCTCCTTGGCCCAAACGCACCTGCAAACTACTATAAAAGGGGGCCAAAGTCGGAGGTTTGATCATCATTCGAAGCGCAGAAGTCTTCTCGCAGTCCATCAATTCTCTCTGTTTTCCTTTACCGTCTGTTGGAGTGGGAGTCTCAGCTGTTGGAATCGATAATCTGATAGGAAGGAGAGGAGATTCTTCTTCTCTCTCGATTGGATTCATCCAAGCAAGGCTGACCTCTCATCCCATTCATTCGAGGCGACTGCAACGAAGTTTTCAAGCAACCTTTACTGCTTTTCTGTCTTTTTCTTCTCATTTCCAGTTTTGATTAGTTGTTGTTCTAGTTTAGTGTTTTACTTACTGCATTTCGTTGTTGTCTGTCTTGGAATCATTTCTTTCAAAGCTTTCTTTTGT
Organism: Herpetospermum pedunculosum; assembly: GCA_028017165.1. Lineage (NCBI taxonomy): Eukaryota > Viridiplantae > Streptophyta > Magnoliopsida > Cucurbitales > Cucurbitaceae > Herpetospermum > Herpetospermum pedunculosum. The sequence continues at coordinate 24,613,328 of CM051524.1, read as the reverse complement.
CGTTCAAACACTCAAAGTAATCAAAGTACAATTCTGCATTTCACAGTTTCCACCTTTTTCTGCTACGGTTTTGTCTTGCTGTTTTAAGCACATTTCTCTTCTAAGCATGTCTGTTTTATCTACCCTTTCTGTTCTCCATATATCCATGAGTAGCTAAGTCACTTAGGGGCATGCTAATGACAGAACTATAGGCTAAAAAACGTGAACCAAGCATGTAGGATCGCCTTCGAAACATTGATTGTATGTAAGCTTCATCCCACGGGCAATTTCGATTGGCCATCCATTTTGTCCAAAGAACTCCTAACCTCTGGAAGGAGTAAGAGTTCAGAGTCATATAATCATGCTAGCCTTTCACGGTAATCAGAAAACGGCTTAGGAATAAGCGTTTTCCTAGTACAAACTAAACACTCCTGTTTTAACAAGATGCTTAAGACCTTACTTTGAAGTCGAGTAAACTTAAGACTCTAATGCATGGAATCGGACGATACTTGAGATAGAGTGAGTTTGATGTATAGAGAGTTGATCCAGTGCTTGAGAATCGTAATAAAATGCCTATAGGATAGTCATTAGTAGCCTTTAATTCACCCATTTACACACTTTCGCTGTTATTTAATTGCGGTAACATTGCGGTCCTCGCAATTCTGCCATTTTATCATTCTGTTTAGCTGTTTTCTTCTTCGTTTATCAATTCCATCTCTTGTCCTTTGAGTCTGATTTCAACTTTAATTTGTTTATGTTGCATCCCTTTACACATTCAGCAAAAATTAGATAATTAAAAACCAATTTTACCCCTTCAAATCCACCCCATCTTTCTTAACAAATACACTTCGCGAATAACTAAACATAAGTCTCTGTGGAAAAAACGAATGAAATATACTTACTACTTGCTGTGAGACCATGTATGCTTGCATGTTCTAAGTGCTCTCTCTACCTTATTGCTTATTTATCTGTTACACTGAGCACGCAACAGAAACCCCAAATGACGCTTTAGGCTTCGGAGCGTCGAGACGCTGTCTGCTCAATGCTAGCTCTCGAGTTTTTGCCAAAACGCCAAATCTCTATGTTTTTGCATGGTTCTTCCACGGAAGTGTTCCTAGGTCCTTAAAATACGACTTTAAGCCTCGAACGACGTCGAAACGCACCCGAGGACGAATTTGCCGAGAACACCTATAATAAACACAGGTAAGCAAGATTAAGCATGTAATGGTCATAAATTAGGGACATAAATATAGCTCCGAAATGGAGCTATCAAACACCCCCAACTTAAATCTTGCTAGTCCTCGAGCAAGGTGGAATTCTGACTAATCGAAATAAAACGACACGCATGTTAGGGACTCAATTCTCAGTACTAGAAGCGACAAGGCATTTATATTCGACAGAAATAGCTGCATGCATGCATTGGCTAAGAACAATTCAAGAAATTTAAAGATGCTTCCCTATTTATGCTTCGCACATGGCTCCTCCATTTTAGATTTTTACAGGCTTAGAACGGCTCTACCTGACCCAAAACTTCGCCTTCCCCCTACTTATGGCTAAACGGAACAGTCTAAGGGTTTTCATCGTGATGCAAGTAATGGATCGCAAGGCTTCTATTCTTCCCTTTTTTTTTTTTGTTTTGATCTCCATGAGCGCCTAACATGTCAATTTTACTTTCGTTTCAGCTTGCCTGCAATTTCATTGCACAATGCATCTGACTACGGGCAAAATTCACATTTTTAAGGACTAGCGTTCACTTCTTTGTGCTCCCTTTTCATGCAGTGGCGACCGTGGGTTACACGACCGCCTCTGGCTACTAAGGTAACTCAAGAAGGAGGAACACCTCAGGAGATTACTATTTTTTTAGAAATTTTTGCATTCTTTTCTTTTTAGCCTATGAATTATATTAAAAATTTTAGCGCATAAATTACGAACATAAACGAATCTTAACCCATCCTAAGAATGTCTTTCGAGGTGACAACGAATTTCAAAACAAGCAGAACTACCCTAAACCCACAGATCCAAGATAGAGTGCTAACATGCGAAGCTTAAACAGGGAAATAACTAGAAAAATTTTCAAAATGGCCTTAACAAATGCAATCATGCTGAATTTCACTACGGATACAAATACGAAGACCCCAATAATACATCACAGAATTTCATAGTCAAGCTAGCATGCATACATCACAACAAAACACGTTCATCAGAATTCCACAACTAAGCTCAACAAACACTGTAAGGCACAACCCACCACCCCTAACTTAGAAATGGACAATGTCCTCATTGGACTAAATAGGTACAGTAAAAATTCTAAAGAAAGAAAACCTTCCCTGAATTGTGACTTAGAGGGTTGGAGAGTGCGCTTGATCCTTTGCAAACAAACCTCAAGGACGAGCCATCGTTTCTCCTGAAAACTCACAACATGAGAGTAAGAACCTAAACTAATCCTAAAAATAGTAAAGTAAACAAAAAGCATGTACAGTTCAAACTCGGGTGCCTCCGAGAAGTGCAAATTTTTAGAGTCGATTGCTCGACTTTACCAAAACTCGTTTCATCCATTCTCATACTCGGGCTCTCTCAAGTAGGCGTGCTAGTCGAAATCCTCGGACATCCCCTCATGGAAAATTTTCAGTCGCTGGCCATTCACCGTGGAGTCCTTTCCTGTTTCTAGGCTTTGAATCTTGATTGCACCATAGTGATAGACATGAGTTATAATAAAAGAACCAATCCAACGGGAGCGAAGTTTACCTGGCATGAACTTCAGGCGGGAGTTGAACAAGAGGACCTTTTGACCAACTTCGAAGTGTTTTCGAATGACTCGTCTGTCGTGGAACAACTTGGTCTTCTCCTTGTAGATCCTCGAGTTCTCATATGCGTCCAGACGAAGCTCCTCTAGTTCTTGCAATTTGAGGAGTCTTTCTTGGCCAGCCTGATCGAAGTGCATATTACACTTCTTCACTGCCCAGTAAGCTTTGTGTTCGATCTCCACTGAGAGATGACAGGCTTTCCCAAAAACCATCCGGTAGGGAGACATCCCTATGGGGGTTTTGTAAGCCGTGCGATAGGCCCACAAATCATCGTCCAGCCTGAGACTCCAATCTTTTCTCCCAGGACTTACTGTCTTTTCAAGGATGGACTTCACCTCTCGATTAGAGACTTCTGTTTGGCCATTGGTTTGAGGATGGTACGGGGTAGATATTTTATGATTGACCCCATACCTCCTCATCAAGGACTGGATTGTTTTGTTGCAGAAGTGACTTCCCTGATCGCTTATAATGGCTCGTGGAACTCCATACCTGCTAAAAATGTTAGATTTGACAAAACTAGAAACAACCTTAGCAGTATAAACCTTGGTGGCCTTAGCCTCCACCCATTTAGACAGGTAGTCCACAGCCAACAATATATATACAAAACCAAATGAAGGGGGAAAAGGTCCCATAAAGTCCATACCTTAAACCTCAAAAATTTCACAAATTAAAATAGAGGTTTTGAGCATTTCATTTCTACTTGAGATGGACCCTTTTCTCTGACACTGATCACATGATTTACAAAATTCATAATAGTCTTTAAACAGTGATGGCCAGAAAAACCCACAGTCTAATATTTTCCTTGCTGTCCTAGTTGGCCCAAAGTGTCCCCCACATGCAAATTCATGGCAAAATTCAATGATGGACTTATGCTCAGATTTAGGGACACACTTCCTAATTACTTGGTCAGCACAAAATTTCCATAAAGCAGGCTCTTCCCAGACATAATTTTTGGCTTCGCTTCTCAGCTTAGCTCTCTTATTATATGAAAAGTTGAATGGGAACGTACCTGTGACCAAGTAATTTACAATGTCGGCATACCATGGTATCTCCACACTCACCTGAAAGAGGACTTCATCAGGGAATTCGTCATTCAGAGGCAAGTCATCCTCATTACGCACAATGCGGCTCAAGTGGTCAGCAATTGTATTTTCTGATCCTTTCCTATCCTGGACTGAGACATCGAACTCCTGGAGTAGTTGTACCCACCTGAGCAGCCTAGGCTTCGAGTCTTTCTTGTTCATCAAGTAACGAACTACTGCATGATCAGAAAAAACGACTACTTTAGATCAAAGTATATAAGGCCGAAATTTATCAAGAGCGAAAACAATGGAAAGCAGCTCCTTCTCTGTAGTGGTGTAACCGATCTGCGCAGAGTTGAGCGTCCTGGAGGCATAGTAAATTACGTGGCTTTTCTTGTCTGTCCTCTGACCCAGCACAGCGCCAACGGCATAATTGCTTGCATCGCACATAATCTCGAAGGGAGTCCCCCACTGCGGTGGATGAATGATGGGTGCATTGGTCAAGCACTTCTTCAGCACATCAAAGGCAAGCTTGCACTCCTTGTCAAAACAGAATGGGACATCTTTTTTCAGCAAGCTCGTCATCGGCGTTACTATCTTCGAAAAGTCCTTGATGAACCTGCGGTAGAAACCTGCATGACCAAGAAAAGAACGCACTTCCCGAAGATTCGTGGGGTAAGGTAAATCAGATATAACATCGACTTAACTTTATCCACCTCTATACCCTTAGCTGACACAACGTGACCTAAGACTATGCCCTGACTGGCCATGAAATGACACTTTTCGAAATTTAGAACAAGATTAGTTTCAATGCATCTTTCCATGACTCTAGACAAGTTAATCAGGCAATCCTCAAATGAGCTCCCATATACTGTGAAATCATCCATAAAGACCTCGATGCATTTTTCTACGAATTCAGTAAATATGCTCATCATGCATCGCTGAAAAGTCCCTGGAGCATTACAAAGCCCGAAGGGCATTCTCCTATATGCGTAAGTTCCGAACGGACATGTAAAAGTAGTCTTTTCTTTGTCTTCCTGGGCTATGGGAATTTGGTAAAACCCAGAAAAACCATCTAGAAAACAGAAATATGGCTTCCCAGCTAAACGCTCCACCATTTGATCTATGAAGGGAATAGGGAAGTGATCCTTCTTAGTCACATAATTCAATTTTCTAAAATCTATACACATCCTCCACCCATTTTGCACTCGCTTAGGCACTAACTCACCCTTCTCATTTCTAATAACAGTTATGCCCGTCTTTTTAGGTACAACATGAATTGGGCTAACCCACTGACTATCAGAAATGGGATAGATGATACCTGCATCGAGGAGTTTGTGTATCTCAGACAACACTACTTCTTTCATGGCTGGGTTCAGTCTCCTCTAAGGCTCTCGGGATGGCTTCGCTCCCTCATCCAGCTTGATTTTATGCATGCAAAGGACTGAGCTCAACCCATGCAAGTCCGCCAGGGTCCATCCGATCGCTCTTCTATTCTTCTTCAAAATCTCAATCAACTTGTTCTCTTGCTCTGATGTAAGGTCCTTAGAAATGATTACCGGGAGGGTCTCCACCTCAACCAAGTATACGTACTTGAGGTGACCCGGCAACTCTTTAAGTTCCAACTTGGGAGCCTGCAAAAGAGATGGTAACATTTTAGTTGGTTTTTCGCATGTCTCTAAAGCAAGAGTAACTTGCTCGCATGAATCAGACAATATGGGCGCACTACTTTCAATCTCGCCAACAGTTTCAGTAAAAACGAATGGGTCATCCCCATCAACAACAGTCATGCATTCTTCTTGTTCTAAAGTATCAATCAGATCAACTTTACAGACAGAATGCACATCCACATGGTGTTTCATGGCATCAAAGACATTAAATTCAAACACATCTCCTTCATACTCTACTGACAAAGTACCATCATGCATATTAATTTTAGTCCTAGCAGTTTTCATGAATGGCCTACCTAACAGGACTGAAGCAGTAGACGATGCGTTATCTTCCATTTTTATCACGTAAAAATCAACAGGAAAGATGAGGTCCTTAACCTTAACCAACACATCCTCAATTACCCCTAAAGGATGAATAGAGGACCTATTAGCTAACTGGATAATTATACTAGTTTCCTGCATACCTTCTAAATCAAGACTCTTGTAGACTGAGTATGGCATAACATTAATTGAGGCTCCTAACTCTGGCATGGCATGCTCGATTTCTCTATCTCCTATTGTACATGGTAAGAGAAACATACCTGGGTTCTGGCATTTGTCTGGCATGTTTTGTGTTATCAGGGCAGAAACATTCTTACTTACCACTACTGTCTCAGCGCCCTTAGCTTTCCTCTTATTGGTGCACATCTCCTTGAGAAATTTCACGTACCTTGGAATTTGCTGAATGGCGTCAGGCAGCGGCATATTGATTCCAACTTTCTTCAGCGTGTCAAGGATGTCCGCATCCTTGTCTTCCTTAGGCGGCCTCACAAACCTACTAGGAAAAGGAGCAACGGGAGTGTAAGACTTCATAGAGATAGAAGGAGAAGCTACTACCGTTTCAGAGGGTGTTTGGTGACACTTATCTTAAGATATCTCTGTATCCTTGCTAGAGCCCTCAAGAGTGGGCCTCGATGGTACCTCCTTACCACTTCTGAGAGCGATGGCACTAACGCTTTCCGCTTTGGACTCCAATTTACTTATCCTGTCCTTAATCTCTGTGAACCCCTCACTCAGCGACCGCATCTGCGAACTGGTCTCCTTGCTAGATTCCATAAACGATTTGAACATGCCTTCAAGGCTTTGACCTGAAATAGAAGGAATAGCTTGCGATGAGTTTTCTTGTAATGTAAGAACAGCGCCACATACCTGAGACACTTGCGCCTTAAGCTCTTCCATGTCTGTCAACAACTTAGCTTGTTCATTTCTTCCCCCGTATTGCCGAAGGTTCTCGGCCATCTGGGAGATCAACCATCTAGCTTCCGCAGGCGTTTTTTCCCAAAGGGCTCCTCCGTGTTACGTCTCCAAAAGTACTTATTTTAGGGACTTATTTGCCATATAATCGTGCAATCTCTTAAGCGTTTTTTATAGAATTTAGTTTAATACGTGCTTAAATATGAGAAATCAAGGAATGAAGCTAAATTAGGAGTTATTTGTAAAAGGAACAAAAAAGAATAAAAAACGAAGTTAAAAGAGGAGTTATTTATAGAATTGTTGTCTCCGCAATGTTTAAGCTGCAAATGATAAGTTGTTCCAACCGTCCGCCGTTCTGTTGCGATCTTTCAGCCGCCCAATTTCTCCCCTGCTGCCACGTGGTGGGACGTCGTTCAGAATGGATGGTTCTCCTTGACTGAAGAGTACCTGCAAAGAGCTATAAAAGGAGGTCAAGGGGGAAGGAGACCAACAAGCTTGGAAGCGTAGAACTCTTCATCTCAACGCAGTTTCTCTCCATTTTCTATCCCGTTTGTTGGAGTGAAGGAATCAGCTTTTGGCACCGATAATCTGAGAGGAAGAAGAGAAGATCCTTCTTCTCTTCTGATTGGATTCATCCCCAAACAACGCTAACCTTCCCCTTCATCCGAGGCGCTTGCGGCGAGGAGCAAGCGCCTCGGAGCTTTACGCACACATTTACATTGCTTTCTACTGCTTTATGTCTTCCATTTTCTCTACTGTTTGTTGCCATTTGCTTCTGTTTGCTACATTATTTCAATTCGTCATCATCTGTTTAGTCTTTACTGTTTTACAGTCTTTACACATTACGCTTTGAATCTTGCTTAATAGAGGAAACATTTACAACTTTGCAAGCTTTTATCTCGCTTTCTGTCTTTCCTTGTTTCCATTTCAGTACTGTCAATCATGCTTAATCAACCTAATCTTTCCACTTCCATCTCATCCATGAGTAACTAATCACACAAGGGTCTGCTAATGATGAATCTATAGGTAGAAATACGTGAATTCAGCATGTAGGATAGCTTCGAATGCATTGAATGTATGTGTACTTCATCCCACGGGCAATTTCGATCGGCCATCCATTTTGTCTAAAGAACTCCTAACCTCCGGAAGGAGTAAGAGTTCAGAGTCGTCCATTCATGCTAGCCTTTCATGGTAGCCAGAAAACGACCTAGGAATAGGTGTTTTCCTAGCACAATTCATTAACTTGCTTATATAAATAGATGCTTAAGTCTTACTTGGATATGAGTGAACTAAAGGATCTAATGCATGTAATCGAGAGATGCATGAGAATGAGTTAAATTGATGCATGATAAGTTGAGCTACTGCTGAATAATCGTATGAAAAAGCCTATAGAGGAGTCGTTGGTTGATCTTGTTTCACCATCTCACCGTTAAAACGCTGTTAGTTTAATTGATATACAATTGCTGTCTGCGCAATTCTATAGTTCTGTTTTTGCGCAATTCTATAGTTCTGTTTTTGGCCTTAGCCATTTTTCCAGCCTTTTACTTTTGTGATTTTATTGCTATACAATTGCTTTCTCCACAATTCTTTTCCTTCTACACTCAAGTTAATCTCTTCACTTGCTTTTGTTTATGCTTGCATATCTTATATATTCTTCATTAGTTAGGCACATTAATCTCCAATTCACCCCATTTAAACCACCCTTTCTAATTTAACATCTTACTTCGTTAGTAACTAAGAATAAATCTCTGTGCGAAATCGAATGAAAAAATACTTATTACTTGCTACAAGACCATGTATGCTTGCATGTTCTGAGTGCTCTCACATCGCATTTTTATTTATACACTGAGCACGCAACAAGTTTTTGGCGCCGCTGCCGGGGATTTTGTTTAGTAAACACGAAGTGTGTTATTTTAGAAAAAAAAAAACCAATCTTAATATCTATTGGAGCTAATCTTCTTTCATTTATTTTACAGGTACCATCGGGCTAGTTTATGAATGAGCATTCAAGTAGCAACCTAGAGTTCAATCCTGAGCCTGAAAGACTTCTTAGGGCCAGAAACAAAGCTAAGAAACGCCTCTTTAAACAGCCACCTGTAACTCAAAACATTGCTGACTCTGCGGAGTCACCGCAATCCCAACAAACCGAAATGGATAGAGCAGCCCCAAACCAAGCACCTACCATTCGCAACCCCATCGAAATTGCGAATGATAAGGATAGTGCCATCCTTTCATACTTAGTTCCTATGCCTGAGGAGCTTAATCCGAGCATTATACGCCCTGAGATTACAGCTCTCTCATTCGAATTAAAGCCAGTTATGTTCCAAATGCTGTCCACCGTGGGACAATTCTTTGGAGTGGAAAACGAAGACCCCCACAATAATCTGAGAAATTTCCTAGGGGTAAGTGATACCTTCATCATCCCTGGAGTTTCCCAAGAAGCCTTAAGACTCTACCTCTTTCCATATTCATTAAGAGATAAGGCCAAAACGTGGTTAAATTCCCTTCCCTCTGGATCGATTGTCAATTGGACAGATCTAGCTGAAAAATTCCTAGTCAAATACTTCCCACCTGATAGAAATTCCAACTTCCGTGATGATATTATCAAGTTCAAGCAAGCCGAAAACGAATCATTACACGAAGCTTAGACAAGATTCAAAGATCTATTACTTAAATGTCCACACCATGGCATTCCATGGTGTATCCAAATAGAAGTGTTCTTTAAAGGATGCAACCCCAGCACAAGGCAAGTGTTGAATTCGTCAGCTGGTGGTTCCATGCTTTCAAAGAGCTACAATGAAGCCTACGAGATTTTGGAGAAAATCTCAACTTCCCATTGTAGATGGTCAGACGATCCTGTAGCGCCTAGAAGAGCTCAAGACAAGGATGCACTGAAGGGAATGAACTCTTCATTCCCCGCAGCGGAAGCGATTGGAATCGATCTTTTGTTTTGTTTAGAATTAAACTAAAAAATAAGTTAAGCATATGTACAATTACCTTTGATGAATCATCTTCTTGTGTTCCTTTTTCCACGAGATCTTCCTCGCTATGACTCGAACACGGGATCAAGGCTTGTGGGAGCTCTTTGAAAGAATGAGAGAACAATTCTCTCTGCAGAGGGTGAGTGGTGTGTTTTGCCAACCCTTTGGCTAAACCTAAATGTCTTATTTATAATAAGACTTTTAGGAATTAATTTTATTTTATAAAATACATTTTAATATCTAATATATTAAAATATGTATTTTATATTTATTTGAATCTTATTCAAATATTATAAAATTAATCTTTTATAATATACTTTAAACCAATTTGAATCACATTCAAATAACATAAGTATATAGTTTTTAATATTAATGTATCATATACATAAACTATTTCCTCTAATATTTAATGTATCAAATACAATAAATATATTTTACTCTTCTACATTTAATATATCAAATATATTAAATATTAATTTGAATATTTCAAATTTTCTTTCAACTAAATTGATCCTTTTAGTGTTACTATGAGCTAGCAAGGGGATCTTATGGACCTACAGATTTATAAGCTCCAATGATACAAAATTAATTAATTAAACTCATTAATTAATTGACTTTCATTCATTAACTCTAGGTCACTCCACTATAGGCCTAGAGTTGCACTCTTATGCACTGTAAGACAAGTTGTGTCCATGGATATAACCATTACATGCAAGTCGATCCTTCACGAGTTGTTCGTAATTACAGCTGGGTCAAAAGTCCGTTTTAACCCTGTAAGTACATCTTACACCTTAAGTACCATTGATTCTCTAATGAACAACTTGTTTATGATCCAACCATAAACCAAGTCCCTCTCGGGCCAGTGAGAGGGTGGGGCCCCATTGTTCAAGTCCCGAAATCAACACTTAAGGGAACTACTCATCTACTTTCCCTATATGGGAAGAAGTGAATTCCATCTTGTGAAACATATGTTCCCAACTCCCTATTTGGTCAAGTCCCCAAAATAGTAGGCTTATTGAATCGGCTATAAAGGCCATTCTCACCCATACAAATCAAAGGACGAGCCCTCACAGGCAGGAGTTCATAACTCACTCAGGATTAAGATCGAGTCACATATGATCATCCTGTGAAATATTAATCTTCTCAAATAACGGATTTATAAAGAGAGATTATATATTTCGTGGTCCAGTCTTATACAAACTCATTGTATAGGATACCCCCACTCACATGTCTCTACATGAATGATTTGGATCAAATCATTTGTATCAATTACAAAGTGGGTCGTATCAATAGTGTTACCAGGATAAGGCACCCAACCTTATCCATATACTATAGACCCTTTAGGTTATTACTTGAACATGATCCTCCCGTATGTCAACTACATACAGTTCAAGATTACACTAATAACCTTGGATTTTATTTATATAATGAATATTATAAATTGCAAATATTAATAATAAAATAATTATCAAATAATTATTAATTAATTACGAGGCTTTAGGGCATAAATCCCAACAATCTCTCACTTGCACTAAAGCCGGTGAGACATGTATCCTAGGGCATACTCTAACCCAACATGTTCTCCCACTTGCCCTAGTGAAGATGAGACATGTCTCATAATCCTAGAGACATTCTAGGTGGCTTTCAAACACTTTAGCCTGGAAAGTCTTTTTATATAGATCAAAACGATTGTCAATTAAAAGTCATCTTGGTCCTACCACGATTCTTTCTCTCTCAGGATACCCTATATATTGATGTTATCTAAGTTCCTTAAGTTTAGCCATTACATAAAACGTTTTAGGCTTAACTATATCTGAAACATCTTTCAGACCAATAAGAAATTATTTGAGTTATGCAAGTTCTTTACTTCATAAGTAAGAACATTTAACTTGCATACCATACTCCATCATCTAGGGTAAACATAGATTTCCATAAATCTTTGTCAAAACCAGTGCATCTCGTAAAGATCAAATCTTTAACCTCATACACAAAAATATAATTTCTCAATTTATCCATAGATATTTTGAGAAAAGTTTTTATTTTTCCGCGCAATGTGATAGCTCCAAAATAGAGCTATCTTAATGTCCCTAATTCTAGCTAAAACCATGATATATATTGATTAAAATGCTTCCTTGTAGGTGATTTCATGGTGTAGAGCTCGAGAAGTCCATTGATGATTTTCGGGGCTAAAAAGGTCATTTAACATGTTTCGGGAAGTGTTCGGGTCAAAACGATAGGCCAAACGGAGCTCGGGAGCCAAAACGACCCAAAAGTGGGCTAAGAGCCGAGAGGACAGCGCCCAAGCGCCGGCGCCCAGCGCCCAGTCGCCCAACGAACGCAGCACGCGCGCGCCGCTCGCAAGCACCGCACGCCCGCGCCCAGACGGCCAGACGCGCGCGCGCCCTCGCCCGCTCCGCCTCGCCCATGTCCGCGCGCGCCCGCGCGCCCTCGCCCGTGTCCGCCTCGCCCGTGCGCCCGTCATTGAAGATCTGCGTGCGCCCCAGCGTCTAGACGCTAGCTCGACGCTAGCTCGACGCTGCCCCGACGATTCCCCAAGCTAGACGTGCATCAGCGTCGAGCGCGCGTCTCAACGCTCGCTCAACGCCGACAGCGTCGAGACGCTGGCCGAGCGTCTCGACGCTCCGAACTCTGAAGCGTACATTTGAAGATCCACCCGAGAGCAAGCGTCTCGACGCTCGCTCGACGCCGCGCGCGCGTCTCGACGCTGCGCGCGCGCGCCTGCCAACTTAGGGCACAGCGTCGAGACGCTGGCCTAGCGTCTCGACGCTCCGAGCTTTAAAAGCGTGAAAACGCGTTTTTCAGGCATCTTTTCCCCTTCTCCTTCTTCTCCAAGCTTCTCCTCTCGGGTCTACCTCCATTTTCCGCCATTTTTGTACTTCTTCTCCTTCTTTGTGCATGATTCCAAGCTCTTCCATGGGGGATTGGATTAATCCAACCTCCATGGAAGGCTAAACCGAGGTTAGTGCTTGATTTAGAGTTTTGGTTTGTAAGTTTTGGATGTTTGGGGAGATTTTCCCCTTTGTGAATGTTGAGAAATTAGTTTGATTAATGCATCTCTTGCTTGTTCTTCATCAAAATCTAGCATGTGTAGCTAAATTAGATTGACGCTCTAATTCTTATGCATGATAGAGGGCTAAATGTTGGGACGTATAATTGCCTATACCGCTAGGTAGCACGGGTCTAAGCATGGCTAATTAGTTCGGCCCAAAGTGACATTGGTAAACTGAGTTAATTAACGTTTTCATGTTAGGCTTAAGGCAAGAGAGAAATCGGTTTAGTCTTAGGATTAGGCCGTCGCAATGTTCCCGTCACTAGCACGTAATCAATTTAGGGGTCGCTACCGTAGATGGATTATTGGCTAAGTTTAATTAGAATTGCACGCTTCTAATTAATTCCTTGGGTCATTTGAGTTAGGAATAACTAAATGAATTGTGTGCATGAATTAGCTAACGCGTAAACCGTATCAATGATCCGAACATCCATAACGAGCAATTCCATTTCTCGAAGTTAAGCACAACCGTTTAATTTTTGCACGTTGTCATTTAATTTTCCGTTAGCATAATTAGGAGCTCCCTTCCCCCAAAACCAAATTACCATTCTTTAATTTGTGCATTCTTTTATTTCTAGCAAATTAGACTTAGTTAGATTGAATTTCTTATTTCCCTGTGGATCGACCCCGTTGCCACTTAGCTACAAATAGCTCGGTGTATTCGGGTTTATAAATTGTATTTTGGCAAGCCTCGACAGCTTGAATTTGGAGTACCCCAAAAGTACCTCTACTAAAATTGGCGCCGTTGCCGGGGATTTAATTAATTTAGTTTAGTTAAGTTTAGTTTGTTGGTTTTAAAATTTTCTTTACTTTTTGTATAGTTTTAATTCTTTTGTATTATTTTACGCGTTTTGTTTGAGTTTTTGGAGCGCAGTCATTCTTTGAAAATTCAAAAGAAGCGCCAAGATGGAGGTCGTGGGTAATCTTGAGCATCAAAGAACCATGAGGGAGCTTGCATCATCTGAGCTATGCCGGAACACATCGAGTATCTCGCATCCGGTAGCTACAGGTAATTTTGAACTTACAGCTGGTCTGATTAACTTATTACCTTCTTTTTGTGGTAATACAGATGAGGATCCCGTCAGACACCTCAAGGCATTCCAGATGGTGTGTGCGTCATTCAGAACCGATGACATCACTGCAGATCAACTCCATCTCAGGACCTTTCCCTTCACCTTGAAGGAGAAGGCGAGAGATTGGATACTTTACCTACCGACCGGGTCCATCACTTCTTGGGCTGAGCTGCAGGGAGCGTTTTATGCGAAATATTTTCCACCTCCCAAAGTCGCCGCCCTTAGAAGAATGATTAATAGAATTGAGCAAGGAGAAAAAGAGACCGTTCTTGAGTGTTGGGAGAGATTTGGTCGGTTGTGTGAGGACTGTCCCAACCACCAAGTGTCTGACCAACGCCTAATTCTGAATTTCTACGAAGGTCTCTTGCCGCCAAACCGACAGTTAGTTGATGTCGCCAGTGGCGGTTCGCTCATGGATAAGACACCCGCTGAAGCTAGAGTTTTAATTTCCAACTTGGCTAGAAGCTTGGAGCGGAGTGGAGACGGAGGCGAGGAGCAAGCTCGCTTGAGAAAGGACGTGGACGAGCTTAAGGCTCAGCTTTTTGAGGTAAGTAAAGCTGTTCTCGCTTTACAGGATGACTTTCTTAAATCCCAATCTTCTGTTTCAGGTACACCCGCTGAGGACATGCTTAAAGCTATAATTGCGGTAGTTTCCAAATCACAGCAAGACACCTTGGACAAGCTCGATAACGTTGGAACTCAGATGCAAGATGTGGTTAAGGAAATGTCCCTTGCGACCGAGAAGATAAATAGGATGGAAAAGCAGGAAGCTGAGAATGCTAGTGCCATCGCCCTGAGAAGTGGGAAGCATCTTCCCACGAGTACCCCGCCGGTGGAAGTCGATTATGGCCACGTCGAGCCACAGACAGAAAATCCCGAACCACGGTGGCATGGGGTAAATTTCGATCCTACATGTACTAGAGTTTATGTGCCTAAGGCTCCTTTTCCTAGCAGGTTAGCGAGACCGCCTAAGGAGGACTACGAGAAGGAGTTCCTGGACACATTCAAGAAAGTAGAGATCAACATCCCTCTGTTGGACGCCCTGAAGGAAATTCCGAGGTACGCCAAGTTCCTCAGGAAAATTTGCACCAACCAGAGGAAGACAAAGGAGAGTGAACGCGTCGTGGTAAGTGAGAACGTCTCTGCAGTGATCACAAAGAACTTACCGGTTAAATGCGGCGATCCAGGTATGTTCTCTCTCCCTTGTAAGATTGGAGGTATGCATATTAGAAGAGCAATGCTCGATATAGGAGCCTCCATTAGCGTTATGCCGTATTCCATTTATCAGAAACTGAAACTGAAAGGAATGACTAAAACAGGAACAATTATTCAACTTGCTGATAGAACTTTTGTGCATCCTTTAGGAATTATTGAAGATGTGTTAGTGCAAGTTAATGAATTAATTTTTCCTGTTGACTTTTATGTTCTGAAAATGGATGAAAATTATTCCTCTTCGCATGCTTCGATCTTATTAGGTAGGCCCTTTATGAAAACTGCTAAAACTAAAATTAATGTGGATAAGGGCATATTATCTGTTGAGTATGGCGGAGAGGTTGTTGAGATGCATTTGCCCGACGTAGAAGAGCATGTTGATGATGTCTTCTCTCTTTGTCAAGTAGACACATTTGAATCTGTAGCTCATAATGAATGCATGACTGTTGAGGATGGGGATGACCCATTATTTTTAACTGAACTTTTTGATGATCATGAGTTGCATGAGCCATCCTTGACTGAATTTTGTGATTCATCTGTTTCTGCGTTGACAACTGTTGAGAACCCTGCTAATCTACTTCCTTCCACTTTACCTTGCACTACTGAAAATGAAACGATTAATCAACCCATGCTAGATTTAGAGCCATCGGTTAATGTTGAATCGCATGCTGTTTTTAATGAGCTTAAAATGAACGACTTGCATGAATCTGGTTCTATGTTGCAAATGGTTGATAATTCTTATGTGCACCCCTTGGAAAAGGTGGAAGATGTTTTGGGCAAAGTAAATGACCCGTTCTTTCCTGCTGATCCTTATGCTTTAGGAATGCATGAAAATTTCTCTCATGTTTTTGCATCAATTTTATGGGATCAACCTTTTGTTAAACCTTCAAAATTTAAATTTGATGTTGTATGTGCACAGAAGGCACGAGAGAAAGAATTGTTCATGGATTTTCGCAGGAAAGAGGTGATTAGGAAGATGGATGGGGCATCTTCCAAGTTTGACTATGGATGAGTGGTCAAGAGAATACAGTCAAGCAATCGACTCTAAAAATTTGCGCTTCTCGGAGGCACCCGAGTTTGAACTGTATTTCTGTTGTTTATCGCTTTGCTTTTGAATTTGTTGTTTGCTTTATTGTTTTCTTAGGAGAAAAGGTGGAACGATCGACGATTCGAGAGCCCATTGGAGGACGTTGGTGCACATCTCCACCCGTCAACTCCATAAAATTCAGGGGAGGTTTTCTGTTCCCTTAGAATTTCATTGTTTTTATAGTTGAATGCATTGGGGACAATGCATATCTTAAGGTGGGGGGTGGAGTTTGTTGATACATAGAGATGAGACTTCTTAGTAGTTGTCGAGCATACGTGTACTCTGGCTGTTAGATTAGAATCTGAATGCATGTGTCCGATGAGGACGGTCTGTGATTTGCTTGTGAACACTCCGTATTTGTATGATTCGAAAATTTGACGATGTATGCACATTTTGAGCCTATTTTAAAATTTTTTCTGTTATTTCCCTACATTCACTGAGCACATAGCACTCTTATCCTCAGTTCTGTAGGTCTAGACTGATCTTATTTTGTCTGAAACCTTGTTGTCACCCCGAAAGGTACCATTAGGGAGGCTTAATGTGTAGAATTAGTAATGACTCATCTGTTGTATTGCGAAGCTATTGCCTAAAAAAAAAAGTGTTTGCATGATAAATAAAACCTCCAGAGTTGCTCCTCCTTCTTGTGTTGCCCGTGTAACCAGGGGCGATCGTGTAACCCACGGTTGTCACTGCATGAAAGGGGAACTAATGGAAGTGAGCAATGGTCCTTAAAAACGTGAAGCTAAAATTTGGTTTGACGTGTTAGGCTCTCTTGGAGAAAAAAAAAAAAAAAAAGTGGTTCAAAAAAAAAAAAAAAAAAAAAAAAAAAAACGGGTACAAAGTACTCAAGGAAAAAGAATAAAATTTAGGCCTTTTGTTTTGTTGCTATTCCTATCACTAAAAGCCCTTAGACTGTTCTTATCGCCATAAGTAGGGGGAAAACGAGTCATAGGACTGTATAAGGTTGTTCCGGGCTTGCGGGAGCTAGGTTGAGAGGTGCTAAGCACACACACACGTAAGGGAATAGGAGTTTAAATTTTGAAATGATTTCAACGTTTGCATGCTTTTGATGGTTTTGAATTTACTACAAGTACCTTGTTTCACAAGCATTAAGATTAGAGTCCAAGCATGCATTTAATTCTTTGGAGATTATTTAGAGTATACCTTGCTCGAGGACTAGCAAGATTTAGGTCGGGGGTATTTTGATAGCTCCAAAATAGAGCTATCTTAATGTCCCTAATTCTAGCTAAAACCATGATATATATTGATTAAAATGCTTCCTTGTAGGTGATTTCATGGTGTAGAGTTCGAGAAGTCCATTGATGATTTTCGGGGCTAAAAAGGTCATTTAACATGTTTCGGGAAGTGTTCGGGTCAAAACGATAGGCCAAACGGAGCTCGGGAGCCAAAACGACCCAAAAGTGGGCTAAGAGCCGAGAGGACAGCGCCCAAGCGCCGGCGCCCAGCGCCCAGTCGCCCAACGAACGCAGCACGCGCGCGCGCCCGCGCGCGCCGCTCGCAAGCACCGCACGCCCGCGCCCAGACGGCCAGACGCGCGCGCGCCGCCTCGCCTCGCGCCCGCGCGCCCTCGCCCGCTCCGCCTCGCCCATGTCCGCGCGCGCCCGCGCGCCCGTCATTGAAGATCTGCGTGCGCCCCAGCGTCTAGACGCTAGCTCGACGCTAGCTCGACGCTGCCCCGACGATTCCCCAAGCTAGACGTGCATCAGCGTCGAGCGCGCGTCTCAACGCTCGCTCAACGCCGACAGCGTCGAGACGCTGGCCGAGCGTCTCGACGCTCTGAACTCTGAAGCGTACATTTGAAGATCCACTCGAGAGCAAGCGTCGAGCGCAAGCGTCTCGACGCTCGCTCGACGCCGCGCGCGCGCCTGCCAACTTAGGGCACAGCGTCGAGACGCTGGCCTAGCGTCTCGACGCTCCGAGCTTTAAAAGCGTGAAAACGCGTTTTTCAGGCATCTTTTCCCCTTCTCCTTCTTCTCCAAGCTTCTCCTCTCGGGTCTACCTCCATTTTCCGCCATTTTTGTACTTCTTCTCCTTCTTTGTGCATGATTCCAAGCTCTTCCATGGGGGATTGGATTAATCCAACCTCCATGGAAGGCTAAACCGAGGTTAGTGCTTGATTTAGAGTTTTGGTTTGTAAGTTTTGGATGTTTGGAGAGATTTTCCCCTTTGTGAATGTTGAGAAATTAGTTTGATTAATGCATCTCTTGCTTGTTCTTCATCAAAATCTAGCATGTGTAGCTAAATTAGATTGACGCTCTAATTCTTATGCATGATAGAGGGCTAAAGGTTGGGACGTATAATTGCCTATACCGCTAGGTAGCACGGGTCTAAGCATGGCTAATCAGTTCGGCCCAAAGTGACATTGGTAAACTGAGTTAATTAACGTTTTCATGTTAGGCTTAAGGCAAGAGAGAAATCGGTTTAGTCTTAGGATTAGGCCGTCGCAATGTTCCCGTCACTAGCACGTAATCAATTTAGGGGTCGCTACCGTAGATGGATTATTGGCTAAGTTTAATTAGAATTGCACGCTTCTAATTAATTCCTTGGGTCATTTGAGTTAGGAATAACTAAATGAATTGTGTGCATGAATTAGCTAACGCGTAAACCGTATCAATGATCCGAACATCCATAACGAGCAATTCCATTTCTCGAAGTTAAGCACAACCGTTTAATTTTTGCACGTTGTCATTTAATTTTCCGTTAGCATAATTAGGAGCTCCCTTCCCCCAAAACAAAATTACCATTCTTTAATTTGTGCATTCTTTTATTTCTAGCAAATTAGACTTAGTTAGATTGAATTTCTTATTTCCCTGTGGATCGACCCCGTTGCCACTTAGCTACAAATAGCTCGGTGTATTCGGGTTTATAAATTGTATTTTGGCAAGCCTCGACAGCTTGAATTTGGAGTACCCCAAAAGTACCTCTACCACAATGGTCATACCATTGGGTTAACTAATAAATGCTAACCAATTGTACTGTCAAATGTCATGTCTCAAGTGTACATTAGATTTTCTCCCACTCAAACGTAGATAGTCAATCTTATGTTCTCAACATTTTGAAATGTCTTAGGACACTATTCCTTAGACAATCTAAACTTCATGTAAGAATGATACATTATCATTTTTTGAAGTACTACATCATATACTTGACAACAAATTTGTCAATATAAGATGTGTGAGACATAAATAACATTTTGTCCTCGAAAACTCTATTTTAGGACATACCCAGTAATTTAAATCATTCATTTGGAATTGGTTAGGTAGTCAACATTTTATGTTGGATTCAAATCTTACAACATTCACAATGGGTAATAAGTCATCCACATAAAATATGAGAAAATTCCACTAAGTAAGTAATGATTTTCTTATCTATACAATATCATTAATATTTATTCAAAGTCATAGTTTTTGATACTTTTATCAAACCTTACATTCAAAAATCTAGTGATCAAATTCATTTCATAAATGAACCTTTACTGCTTGCAAACCTTTTGCTTTTGATTTTTGAAATTGAACTCATGTAATTGATTTGTAAATGCATTCTTTAAGACTTCTTTTCAAAAAAACGATTTCTTAAACCTTCACTTGACATATCTCATATGCAACTATGAATTAGGAAATGCTTATATACTCTAATATGACAACAAATGAGAAAGTTTATCCATAGTTTACTTTCTCCATCTATATTTGTCATTAGTCTTATTTTGAAGGTCTGTACCTTCTTATTTACAAATCTTTTACTTTTGTAGATATATTCAAAACCTATGGGTTTTACCCCATCACGAATATCTACAATTTCTAGATAAAGATGAGTACATCTACTCTATCTCGAGATTTATGACTTTGGTCTACTAGTCTTTGTCATTGACCCTCATTTCAACTTTGAGGTCAAGAAGCCCTACATTTTGTCATCTAATTTGACAACTTAGGCTTCATATAAGCTCTTGTAATGGTCGGGTCATCTCATAACTCTCCCACTACGATGAGGCTTATCTAATTCATGACTAGGATCCATTTGACTATCAAATGTAATTAAATTGTTAACAACTTTTATTAACTATTTAGTGGCTTCACTTGGAACCAACTTTTCAACACTATTGAACATATTCAAGTTTCAACATGTATGCTTAAAACTCTCAAAACTCGAAGGGTTGTAAACTAACTTTACTACTCTTCTATAATCTCAAAGTTGTCTCATGGACACCTTTTAGATATAATGATGTTCACTATACAATCTATATTGTATATCCTAACAAGAGTCTGGTAATGACGTGTAATTCTTTATTGTTCTGACCATGTCTAACAAGGTCTTGTTTCTCCTCTTACAGCACAATTTCACACAATTGTACTTTGTGCTAGAGTTGAGATAAAATCTCACTTTCTATCAATTAGTCTAAGTACATAAGGGTCCTGTACTTTTCACTGTGATCTGATCATAGTGTCTTGATAGATTTACCTAATTGACCTTCAACTTGAGTCTTATATTCCTTGAACTTTTCAAAATATTCAGACTTATGTTGCATTAGGTTACGATAGTTATTTCTTGAATAATCATCAGCTAGAGTGATGAAATATTCATTGGTGTTCTTTGGCCTGTAGGCTTTTCCAACAAAAACCTATGGATTATCTTGCATGAAAGGCAAGATCTTAAGACATATAAAGTAATTAACTCTAACATTTAGAGAATCACTTCGTAGTAGTCTTTTTATTCAAATTGATCAGAATCAATCTTGAATGCCAAAGACGGGTATCATATTTTAGGAGAATATAATTTGTCTTTATATTCTGGAATCTATAATCCTGAATATCTCACTGTGTAGTATTTTATATGTTAACAATTTAACACATACAAATTATTCTTATTTTTCGGCTGAACTTTTCAAACAATTTTGAAAATAAAAATTTAGTACTAAAATATTCATACTATATGAACATTTTATTAGTAATAAAGTTAGAGAAATTGAATTTCTCCTATGGTACTAAAAACACCATATTCAGCATTAAATAACAATTATTTTTTATGGACATCTTAATGTCTCCCACTACATTAATTGAGATGGGTTTTCTGGTGCCAACAAGTAGAGATCATTCTACATCATTAAGTATTTTCCAAGAATTATATAAAGTGTAATGAAGAACAAATCTTAATAGTGGATCTGAATCTACTATATAAGTGGTAATGAAAAAATCTAGTAAATCAAATTTACTTTTATCCATGTTCTTCTTATAGAGGTATTTCATAAATTCCTCTTATTATGACTACTTTGTCAATTTAGAAACTATTTTCTTTTAGCTAGAGTCATATGGTTTCTTTTCTTGGATTCTGGTAATACTTAATTTTTGAGATTATTTAGATAAATATCTAAATCTAGCTTTTATTGACTTCAACAATATCTCATATGTTGTTGTCATCTTCTTTATCTTCTTAGCTTGACATCTAATATGTCAAATAGAAAATTTGTATAAGTCATCTCGTTATATTGATTTATTAATCATGTGCTTCATGAACAATTTGATTAGCATTGGCAACAGGTTTTTAAGAACGTTTCTCAATAAAGACAAATTAAAGAAAAAATTTACATTGTCATTATATAGTGTTAACATTATTTTTCCAAGTGATATTATTTTCTCAATTTGACAAATTAGCAACGAAAAATAAAATTGAGAGAAATAGACATAATATTGAAATATATAAAAAAAAAAAATTATTTAACAACATGCAATCAATATTCATTCAATTTCAGCGTAGAAAACAAACAATTTGATAAATGAACCCTAAAACATTAATTTCTAATGCTATGATACTTTAGTGAGTTAGAACAGGTGCCGCCGTAGGGTAGGTCAAATGCTCCTTCACTAAACTGAGACAATCTCAACCAAGTGTTATCCCAAAATAACTCTTATTTCTATAACATTTAGTTACCATTAGTTTGGTCAAGAAAATCATTAACAACCTTAATGAGATCTTTGTAAGTGTAACCCATCATTTTAGATTTTATAATTTTATCCCAACAAGTGCCGCCGTAGGGTAGGTCAAGTATTGGAAATAAAATTACAATCCTATCCTTCTCAGGAGATTCACCCTGATATTGACCCATGTAAACACCTTCCGTAGGGGGACGGTCCAAAAGCCGCCGCGAGGCCCCACATGAATCTCACGTTGTGAACCAATGATAGAGACCGTAGGATATGTTGACACATTTCCATCTCCCACTTACTATTTAAAAATACTTTCTCAAGAGATTCACCCTGATATTGACCCATGTAAACACCTTCCGTAGGGGACGGTCCAAAGCCGCCTCGAGGCCTCACATGAATCTCACGTTGTGAATCTATGGTAGAGACCGTAGGGTGATTTTGACATATGTCTTTCTCCCACTAAGTATTTTGAAATAGAGTTTTCTATTACTTAGACAAATTAGGCTAATCTCATTTATCTAAGTTTTTCAATCTACCCTTTCATAACCCTTATGTTGGTTAGATTGATTTTAATGTGAATTATCAAGTATATTAAACGATTTAAAACTAATCACATTATGAGCCTGCTTAATGAAATAAAATAAAATTTGACTAATTCAACCCCCAGGCCAGTTCTTAGGTAGAGGTGTTCCTTTTCAGTCAACTTAAGTACCTCACTCGAGTAACCTTTCTTAGACAGAGTTCCCTTATAGTCAATTTTTATTTCAAATTCATTAATCTTTAATTAACTATTAATTACTAGATCATAATTACTAGATCAATGAACTTCAATTGATTTTAAGCAATGTTTTTAATCCTATTAAAAACCAATTCACCTTATGGATAATCTTGATTTTTTAACAATTTTAAACCCATTAAAATAAAATTAAAGATTATCATATATTCTAATCTTATTAGAATAAAAGATAAACTAAATTCAAATATTTAAACTATTTAAATAATGAATTAAATTATCTTTTAAATAGGGAAAAAAAATCTAATCTCATAGGAAAATATCCTAACCTCATTTGGAAAATATCCCTAATACTTATTGAGAAAATATATCTCAATCTTATTGGGAAAAGATTTATCAAGATTTCCCAATCTTATTAGGAAAAGATTTTCTATATCCTAATCAATATTAGAAAAATATGGATTCCTATTTAAGTATCCTAATTTAAAATTTCCAAATATAACAATTATATTGAAAGATATGGAAATATAAACATATTAGGAAATCATCTAATCAAATTAGAAAGCATTTTAATCATAATATTCCAAATATAACAATTATATTTAAAAATAATTAAAATGCATGATCATGCTTAACCTATGGTGGGATTTTAATCTAGATGACATACTTTATGCAACCAAACATAATTTAAAACATACATCAACATGCATAATTAAATTTAAAAAAAAACGCAGCAAAATTGACCGGCATATTTGGCATATCCTAAGAAATTGAAAACTAATTTAAATTACAATAATTTAAATCCAAGACATATCTTGGTCTTCGAATTTCCTTCCTTTGTTGATCCATCAAAATTTAGAAACCCTAAAATTGTCTTGAGTATCCACCCGCCTTTGAAAAAAAAATATATGCTTCTCAAACCACCAGATTGGTCAACTCAAACTCTTTCTGCAATGCATAGGCGATGGTGACAGATTGAAGACCCATTGTTCAAACAATTTGAAAAACTCTATTCTCAGTTACTCAATTCTAAATTGAGATTTTAATAAGAATTCATCAAATCAATTCAATTCGAGAAGACACTCAATTCCAAATTGAGATTTTAAAAAGAATTCATCAATTCAATTCAAGAATTAATCTTCAGCAGAATCAATGTCTTCACCGCCTAACATTTAAGCTAAATGAGTACACCACTTGCACTTTGTATTCATCACTTCGACTCACCTCAACAAATAAGTTGCATATGCAAATGTTGCGTGCTCAATGTGTTAATAAAAATGATAAATAAGAGAGAGAGAGCACTCAGAACATGCAAGCATACATGATCTTATAGCAAGTAGTAAGTATATTTCATTCGTTTTCCCACAGAGACTTGTTTTTAGCTATTCTCGAAGTGTTTTTGTTAAGAAAGATGGGGTGGATTTGAGGGGGTAAAATTGGTTTTTAATTATCTAATTTTTGCTGAATGTATAAAGGGATATAACATAAACAAATGCAAGTTGAAATTAGATGCAAAGGACAAGAGATGGAATTAATAAACGAGGAAGAAAACAGCTAAACAGAATGCAACTTAGCAGAATTGCGAGAACCGCAATTAATCCGCAATTAACTCAACAGCAAAAGTATGTAAATGGGCGAATTAAGGGCTACTAATGACTATCCTATAGGCAGTTTATTACGATTATCAAGCTTTGGATCAACTCTCTATACATCAAACTCACTCTATCTCAAGTATCGTCCGATTCCATGCATTAGAGTCTTAAGTTTACTCGACTTCAAAGTAAGGTCTCAAGCATCTTATTTACGCAGGAGTGTTCAGTTGTACTAGGGAAACGCCTATTCCTAGGCCGTTTCCTGATTACCATGAAAGGCTAGCATGATTATATGACTCTGAACTCTTACTCCTTCCAGAGGTTAGGAGTTCTTTGGACAAAATGGATGGCCAATCGAAATTGCCCGTGGGATGAAGCTTACATACAATCAATGTTCGAGTGTTAATCTGCCTACTTGATTCACGTTTTTTAGCCTATAGTTCTGTCATTAGCATGCCCCTAAGTGACTTAGCTACTCATGGATATATAGAGAACAGAAATGGCAGATAAGATAGACATGCTTAGAAGGGAAATGTGCTTAAAACAATAAGCCAAACCCGTAGCAGAAGATAGGAAATGAGAAATGCAGAAATGAACTTTAATTACTGAAATTGTTTGTTGAACAGACAAAAGCTGCAAAGTAAATAGCAACAAGACAGAAAGCAACGAACTAACTAATCTAGCTACTTAGGAAAAGAACAGCACGAAGCAGAATGTAAAACAGAAGAGAAAGACAGAAAAACAGTAAAGAGTTGCTGGAAAGCTTCGTGGCAGTCGCCTCGAATGAAGGGGATGAAAGATCAGCCTTGCTTGGATGAATCCAATCGAGAGAGAAGAAGAATCTTCCCTCCTTCCTATCAGATTATCGATTCCAACAGCTGAGACTCTCACTCCAACAGACGGCAAAGGAAAACAGATGGAAATGGTGGACTGCGAGAAGACTTCTGCGCTTCGAGTGATGATCAAACCTCCGACTTTGACCCCCTTTTATAGTAGTTTGCAGGTGCGTTTGGGCCAAGGAGAACCATCAATCTTCAACGTCGTATATCAGAATGGATGGAGGAGAAAGAATGAATCCCTGAAATTACGGAAATTAACAGAAAAAGATCAGTCAACTTACGGTTTTCACTTGAATAATTGCGGCCTCAGCAATGTTTTCGCAATTCATTCGCAATGCTCATTTTTTCATTCTTTTCCTTCGGTTTTCAACCCTTTTTCTACCTATTGTACATAAGTCCTATATTAGCTACCTTCTTCTAATTCTCATATTAAAGCATAGGTTTAGGCTAAATGCTAACAAAAACACCTAAATGTGTACATCTTCTTAAGCTAAATGGGTCCTAAATAAGTCACTTTCAGAGACTTAACACACCCCCAAACTTAAGGCTTTGCTTGTCCTCAAGCATACTAAGGACTTACTTAGGCTGCTGTTTTATCTTCTTTAACTACTTACCGACTCCCCTATATCCCTATCTCTAGCAGTGCTGTCCTGTGACACACTTCTAAGTTTAGAATTAACCTCTTATCACGCTTCTTCTGACTTCACCTGCCTACTATACCTGCTGGTTTTGTTAACCCCCTACTATTGATCTAACTACTTTTATGATATCATGCCACTATCCCTAAGGTTTCAAATTCTACCAAGCTTTACTCCAGACTCAGTACATGCTTCTAGCTTAACTTTTAATGTGCCTAGGATTCCTTAGAGTCATGCCAGTCTTAGTATTAACAGTGACAGTGGTACTTTTAGAGAACAACCTAAGCCCTGGCATCACTACATTGGATATACATTCATCTCCCTAGACAAACCTAAAAGCTATAACCTTGTGCTTAGCTCATTAAGGATCAGAGTTCTTTTTTAACTAGGACATCTAAGCCACAAGATTATAACTCCTAAGCATACATTCTTCTTCCCCTATTTCTCCCTTTTTCCTTTTTTACTTAGGTGGAGTCTCTCCTTGGGTTGCCTTTTGATGCAATGCCACTTGTGGTTTACACACCTGGCACTGATTACTCAGCACTTGAGAGAGACTCCCCTCTTTATTCTATTTTTCACTTTTTTCTATTTATCACAAAAAATTTTTCTTAAAGGAGAAGAAGAATGCTTATGTCCTAAGGAAGAGAGGAATGTTCCTAGGCCTAGGGTGGCCTCCCCCAAACTTCAACTACTCATTGTCCCCAATGAGTGTTTGAGGTTGCACACCCCCAAATTTGTCCTAGAAGCATCTAGTCTAAAGTAAAACAAAGAGAATCTAAAAATCCTAGGCATAGGCAAAACATTCTAAAAGCAATTATTCCAACAGCAGAAAATTTGAACATAACAGACAGTTTTTAAGGACTTACGGTTTATGCATGCTGAGCACTATTCAGAGGCGAATTTAAACTAACAAAGCGTGTCCTATGACACTCATCCAGCATGCTTTAAGATCAGCTATATAAGGTAGTCATGCTCGCAGCAAAAGATAGAATATAACAGATCACAGCCTAACTAAACAGACAGGCCAAAACATGCAATCAGTCACAAAAATTGCGGGAACCGCAATTATTTCGCAATCCAATCCGGGCAGATTTAACATTGATTCAGGCCCCTAGCATGCTTTTTCCTGTTACTCATGCATCCTAAAAATAAAACTAAACTATCCTACCTATTCAGCTAACATCAGACTAGACTAAGCAGAAGAAAAAACATAAAACTAAACATTAAAAACAGATCAAAAATTAAACAAAAAACAGCATAATGCACATTATCTATCAGAAAGCAGAAAAATTGTTTGTTTTTTCTAAGGGAACAGCAATACTCCCTTCAGTGCACTTCAAACCAGCACTCAATTCTCGTCATCCTCATCTGGTTGCCGTGGTCGTGGGGGCACCCATGGAGTTAGGAGATTGGTAGGGAAGTCCGGGAAGATGCACCCCAACTGGTCTGCAACTTCCTTGTCCCTTGCCTGCGCATAGTTGGCCCATTGAGCCATTCTCCTCTGCATGTCCATTAAGCAGGCCATGGATAGGGACTGTTCAGCAGCCAGCCTATCCAACTCAAACTCCATATTCCCCTTTCTTCTCAGCCTCAGGTTCGCAGGCAGCTCCAAATGGCCTGTGTACGGCATCTGCTGCTCCAAGCGCTCGGTGGGGACTCCTGCAAGCAAACACAATTTTGTTATAGTGTTGGGGAAAAATAATGGCCCCTTACCTTTTCTGGCGCATTCAGCAATGGCAGCTGACATGATCTCCCCTACATTGACCGTGAGACCGCGCATGATGGCATAAACCAGCAGTGATCTACTCTGGTTGATTGTTGTCTCGTGGGTCACAGGGGACAACTTCCTCCTCACAAAGGCAAACCAAACAGCTGCCTTTGCTGTCAGATTGGCACTCATTAAGGTGTGCCTCCCATTGCGTGAGACAGTCCACGCTGCTTCAGGCTGGCCAATTGTGCGAATGGCCTCTTCCAGCACGGCCTCAGTCGGCTCATCAACTATCCGTGCATAATCTGTGTGCGTTTGGCCCTTGAGACCAAAGGCTTCATTGATGGCCTTGGCTGAGAAATCAACTTCCACCCCTCTGACCACAGATAGGCCATCCTCAGGGCTGAGCACATTGGCGTAGAAATCGTACACCATGCTCGTGTAGGCTGGATTAGGCGGTCTGCAGAATTCCTCCCAGCCATGGTTGATCACTCCTGCGCGCAAAAACTGCGGCAGGTCAGCGAGTCGGTCGAGGAAACCTTTCTCGTGCAACAGGTCTCTCTTCCTTAGCTCAGCCCCCCTGGATTCAGCATCAGACGAAACATACCTCACTGACTGAGGTTCGTCTTCAGGGTAGAGCTTAGCCTTCCCCTTGTCTGCTGGTTTGGATGATTCGGCAGCCTCCACCTTGAGGCGTTTGAGCGAAGGCTCGGTACTCTCTTTGTCCGCCGAGGGCACCTTCTTGGCCTTCTTTTTCTTCAACTTCTTGGCCTTGCCAATCGTGGCCTTCTTCTTCTTCTTGAGTCTGGCCTTGATATTGATCTGCTGGAGGCATGCCCCCAACGTTTCTTCCATAGAATCGTCCTGCTGTGCAGGCTCGGCAGGGCTATCTTCCCTCATAGGAGAGAAGACTTCGTCTTCCCCAGCATCTCCACTGCCTTGCGTGGATTCTTGATAATCTCCATAAGGAAATTCCGGATCAGGCCGTGGAGAATTATGTCCTGCTGATGGTGTCTGCGCAGAACTCAGTGGCGAAGATTGCAGCTCAGGGCTCTGCGCTGCTGCAGGTGTCGGATCAGAACTCTGAGGTGCTGGAGACAACTCAGGGCTCTGTGCAGGTGGTGACGACTCTGCGCTTGGCACTGGTTCAGCTGGGAGAGGGCTGCTCGCAGGTGATGCAGACGGCGACGAACCTTCTTTGGCTGACTCGTGGGATGCACGATCAGTTTCTTGACTCTCCACAGAGGGAGTCCTTGCGGTGCTTGGTTCGGCGGCTGTCTTGACACTCCACCGGCGTTTCTTGGGCGTGCCCACTGGCTCAGATGGTCCAGCAGGGATCTCAGTGACCACCCTCCACTTCTTCCTACGAATAGGAAGCTTGGGAAGAGGACCGGTGCGAACGGCACCATCGTCTGCAAGGGTGAGAAGCGCTTCCCTCGCAGCTGCTTCAGCTGCGTCATCAGCCTTCTTCTTGGCTGCGGATCTTTCAGCACGTGTGGCCACCATTGTCAAGTCTTGAAGATCTTGAGAGAAGAATCAAAGATGGAGAGAATCGCTGAATTCTTGGAGAGCAAAGAGAGAGATAATCGTAACATTCGAGCGCCTTCCAACGGATATAAAGGCAACGGATAAAATCCCAACGGCTCTTTTTGCGGATCCAGCAATTTTAGCGCAATTCCAGGGATATTATTTCATTGAAATCTCCAACTTTGCCCGTCCGTATCTTTTATTTGGCTCAACCGTTTCTTGATCTTTAAAGTGGGATTTACTCTCCTTGATCCCCTCTTTCGATTCCCTACAAAAACAAATAAAACAAACATTAAATACGCAATTAAAAACACACCACAAAACATACAAACGATAATCGGAAAAACAGTAAAAATAAACTAAGGCATTTGGCCTTGACTAAACGAGCACAGTAACCACTCGTTCTCTCTCTTTATTTTTGTCATGCTTTAGTCAAGAGGAAGGCCGAGAGAGTCTTCACATCTCCTTCCTCATAGTAGTGCTTCAACCTAGCACCATTGACCATAAATGGCTGGCCTTGCTGCAAGTTCTTTATCTCTATTGCACCATGAACAAAGACATTAGTAATAACAAATGGACCCGACCATCTAGACTTTAGTTTGCCTGGAAATATCTTTAAACGTGAGTTAAATAGTAGGACAAGTTGGCCTTTCCTAAAGTCTTTGATCCTAAGTCTACTGTCGTGCCATATTTTGGTCTTTTCTTTATACATTTTGGCATTCTCATAGGCCATATGCCTAAGCTCATCAAGTTCATGTAGCTGCAAAGATCTTAATGTCCCCGCATCCTTTACACAAAAATTCAATTCTTTCATGGCCCAAAATGCTTTGTTTTCTAACTCAAGTGGCAAGTGGCACGCCTTGCCATACACCAACCTATAGGGCGACATACCTAGAGGTGTCTTATATGCTGTTCTATAAGCCCAAAGTGCATCCTCAAGCTTAAATGACCAGTCTTTCCTATTAGGTTTGACTACCTTTTCTAGGATGTTCTTTATCTCCCTATTGGAAATTTCAGCTTGGCCATTCGAGTGTGGGTGATGGGGAGTAGCTACCCTATGTCTAATGTTATATTTAGCCAATACTTTCTCCATAGCCTTATTAATGAAATGTGACCCCTCATCACTAATGATAGCACGAGGAGTCCCAAATCTAGTGAAAATGTGCCTATGCAAGAAGTTAGTGACTGTTTTAGCATCATTATTAGGACATGCTTTGGCTTCTACCCACTTGGACACGTAGTCCACTGCTACTAAAATGTACAGGTTACCTGATGATGGAGGGAATGGTCCCATGAAATCAATGCCCCATACATCAAAGAGCTCCAACTCTAAGATGTAGGTGAGGGGCATCTCATCCTTGCGACTGAGGTTACCTGTCCTTTGGCATTCGTCACCGCTGTGGGCATAGTTGTGGGCGTCCTTGAAGATTGTTGGCCAATAGTAGCCACTCTGAAATACCTTCGCAGCTGTTCTTTGACCACCAAAGTGTCCACCGTAAGGAGATGAGTGACAGTGCTGCAGCACAGACTTCGCCTCAGCAGCTGAAACACACTTCCTCAACAACCCATCAGCACAAGTTCTGTAAAGTGTGGGGTCATCCCAGATGAATTTCCTTGCTTCATGAAGGAACCTCTTCTTCTCTTGTCCTCCCTTGAACACTGGCAATACCTGTGATGCACGGAAGTTAGCAATGTCAGCAAACCAAGGTTCCTCATCGTTATCACGATGAGTCAAAGCAAAGACATGTTCATCAATAAAAGCATCAGAAATTGCGGTCTCCGCAATTTTTTCGCAATTGTGCTGCAATCGAGAAAGGTGATCTGCAACCACATTTTCACAACCTTTCTTGTCCCGAATGTCCAAATCAAATTCCTGCAGCAATAACACCCATCTAATCAATCTAGGCTTGGCATCAGCCTTCCTCATAAGATATTTTAAAACAGAATGGTCAGTATATACAATGGTCCTAGTGCCTACAATATAGTTTCTAAATTTTTCACAAGCAAATACTACAGCAAGCATCTCTTTCTCTGTAGTTGTATAATTACATTGAGCCTCATTCAAGGTCTTACTAGCATAATAGACAGGATGTGTGAGCTTGTCAATCTTCTGTCCTAACATGACTCCTACAGCATAGACACTGGCATCACATAGCATCTCAAATGGGAGATCCCAATTTGGTCCTACTATGATTGGTGCTGTGACCAGTGCTTCCTTAAGGGTTTTCCAAGCTACTACACATTCCTTAGAGAAGATGAATGGTCTATTTAGCTCTAGAAGCTCGCACAGAGGCTTGGCTATCTTAGAAAAGTCCTTAATGAACCTTCTGTAGAAGCCAGCGTGCCCTAAGAAGCTCCTAATAGCCTTGACATTCTGGGGCTCTACCAACTTCTCTATGATCTCTATTTTTGCCCTATCCACTTCCACACCTGCCCTTGACACTCTATGTCCTAAGACAATCCCTTCATCTACCATAAAATGGCACTTTTCCCAATTTAGGACTAGGTTGGTCTCCTCACACCTAGCCAGGACTTGTCCTAGGTTTTCTAGACAGGTTTTAAATGAATCCCCAAAGACTGAGAAGTCATCCATGAATATTTCTATCATGGACTCATCCAACTCAGAGAAGATTGCCATCATACACCTTTGGAAAGTTGCCGGTGCATTGCATAAGCCAAAAGGCATTCTGCGGAAGGCAAACGTTCCAAAAGGGCAAGTGAAGGTAGTCTTCTCTTGATCCTTAGGGTCTATAGTAATTTGATTATAGCCAGAGTACCCATCTAAGAAACAATAGTAGGCTCTACCAGCTATTCTGTCTAGCATCTGGTCAATAAACGGTATAGGGAAATGGTCTTTTTTAGTTTCTTTATTTAATTTTCTGTAATCCATACATACCCTCCACCCTGTGACAGTCCTTGTTGGAATCAGTTCGTTGTTCTCATTGACTACCACAGTTATTCCCCCCTTTTTAGGTACACATTGGATGGGGCTCACCCACTGGCTACTAGCTATTGGGAAGATCACTCCTGCATCTAACCATTTTATTATTTCCTTCTTCACTACCTCTTTCATAGAGGGGTTTAGCCTACGCTGATGATCTACCCTAGGGGTGTGCTCTTCCTCTAGTATAATTTTGTGCATGCAATAAGAAGGGCTAATGCCTCGAATATCAGCAATAGTCCATGCTATAGCCTTCCTATGTTGCTTAAGCAGTAAAATTAAATCAACCTCATGCTGTTCACTTAGTTTAGAAGAAATAATTACAGGCAGCGTATCATTATCTCCTAAATATGCATATTTGAGGTGAGTAGGTAGTGGTTTCAGTTCTAACACAGGTGGATGCTCAATGGAGGGCTTTAACGGATTTATAGTTCTATCAGTTAAATCTATATTCATACATACATGCTGTGGTTTATCTACAGGCATATCCATTATGTCAGATACATTTAAATCAGCTACATCTAATCCTACATATTCATTTGCATGCTTGGTTAATAATACATGCTCTAATTGTTCTTCCATCAGTGAGTCAACAATATCCATGCTAGCACAGGATTCAAGGTCAGAGGGATACCTTAAAGCTTTATAAACACTAAATTTTACCTCTTCATCATGAACTCTCATAGTTAACTCACCTTTCTGAACATCTATGAGTGCCCTACCTGTGGCTAGAAATGGTCTACCTAGCAGGATGGGAACCTCCTTGTCTGCCTCATAGTCCAGGACAATGAAATCTGCAAGGAAAATGAATTTGTCAACTTTAACTAGAATATCCTCGATCTTACCTTCTGGATATGCGATGGATCTGTCTGCTAGTTGTAAAGTGACTGTGGTTGGACGTGCTTCTCCCATTCCCAACTGGCGGAATAGGGACAGGGGCATGAGATTTATGCTGGCGCCCAGGTCACAAAGCGCTCTGCCCACGTGCTTGCCTCCAAGTTCTACAGGTAAGGTGAAGGAACCAGGATCCTTCTCCTTCTTGGGCAGCTTGTTCTGGAGGATGGCACTGCACTCCTCGGTGAGGTTCACTGTTTCAAACTCACCAATTATTTTTTTGTTAGTAATAATGTCCTTCAAAAACTTTACATATGAAGGCATAGACTGTAAAACCTCTACAAAAGGAATGTTAACATGCACTTGCTTAAGTATTTCTAAAAATTTATTAAAATGAACTTCCTGTTCCTGCTTCTTTTTAAGCCTTCGAGGGTATGGAGGTGGTGGCACATATGCAGGCACGTCAGGACGCCTTACGATAGGTGGAGGCCTTGGAATTTCTTCTACGTCCTCAACAATTGGCTCTAGCCTGGCTCCTGATGTGCTAGTTGGTGGTGGACCTTGGCTTGGCAGAGACTCCAGTGGAGCACTAGACTCAGTGTCCTCTACTCTCTTTGGTGTGTCCTTTGTGTTGCTCACCAATGGTCTCCCACTCCTAAGTTCAATTGCTTGAACTTGTTCTTTGCCATCTCTCCTTGGTACCTCGGTATCAGCAGGGAGTCTACCTTGGGGCCTACTTTTAAGTTCATTGGCTAATTGGCCTATTTGGTTCTCTAGGCTCCTAAGAGTAGCTTGCTGGCTCTGAAGAGTAGCATCATTCTTAGCTATATATTCCTTGAGTAGGTTTTCTACAGAAGATCCTACAGGTTGATTGTAAGGCTTTTGGTACATTGACTGGTTATGTTGGGGAGTGAAACCAGGTGTTCCACTCGGCCTTGGTTGGTTAGGATTTTGGTTAGTGTTCTGTTGGCCACCCCATGACAGGTTAGGGTGGTTTCTCCAACCAGGGTTATAGGTGTTGGAGTAGGGGTTATTCCTAGGCTGCTGCTGGCTTCCTACATAGCAGACTGAGGATGGATTCCCAGGGCAGTATTCATAAGGGTGCCCTTCCCCACAGAATCCACAGATAGGTGCCTCGCCTTGATTTGGTTGGGTGCCCATTGACATGGCTGTGGCGGTATTGGCACTGGTTTGGAGATTGGCCTGAGCCATTTGCTTGACTAAGTTGGTCAGGGCATTTATTTGGGTGCTCATGGCGCTTAGAGCATCCTTGTCTTGAGCCCTAGTTGGCTCTACTGGATCGTCTGACCACCTACAATGAGATGTTGAGATCTTCTCCAAGATCTCATAAGCTTCGTTGTAACTCTTGGACAACATGGAACCTCCAGCAGATGAATTTAAAACTTGTCTGGTGCTGGGGTTGCATCCTTTAAAGAAGACTTCTATTTGGATACACCATGGAATGCCATGGTGTGGACATTTAATGAGAAGGTCTTTGAATCTGGTCCAAGCTTCGTGAAGAGACTCACTTGGAGCTTGTTTGAACTTTATGATATCATCACGAAAGGTCGAATTCCTATCAGGTGGGAAGTATTTGACTAGGAATTTTTCTGCTAAATCTGTCCAATTGCGGACAGATCCTGAGGGTAAAGAATTTAACCATGTTTTGGCTTTGTCCCTCAAAGAGTATGGGAAAAGATATAGCCTCAGGGCTTCTTGGGAAACTCCAGGGATTAGGAAGGTGTCACTAACTCCTAGGAAGTTCCTAAGGTGATTATGGGGGTCCTCATTTTCTATTCCAAAGAATTGTCCCACAGTGGACAACATTTGGAACATCACTGGCTTTAACTCAAATGAGTTGGCAGTGATTTCAGGACGGATTATGCTGGGGTTCAGCTCCCCAGGCATAGGTACTAAATATGAGAGGATGGCGCTATCCTTGTCATTCGCTATTTCAATGGGATTGCGAGTGACAGGCACCAGGTTTTGATTTACTCCAGCCATTTCTTCTTGAGGTAATTGCGGAGGAATTGTAGTCTCTGCAATGATTGGAGGTAAAAGGGTTTGTTTAAAGAGACGTTTCTTGGCTCTATTCCTAGCTCTAAGTAATCTCTCGGGCTCAGGGTTGAACTCTAGATCACTAGATGGAGTCTCATTCATAAACTACCCTAAATGGTACCTGAAAAAGAAATGAAGATGGATCAAATTCAATGGAAAATAATTTGATGTTTCAGACTTAACAACTTCGTTTTCACTTAAAATAAGTCCCCGGCAGCGGCGCCAAAAACTTGTTGCGTGCTCAATGTGTTAATAAAAATGATAAATAAGAGAGAGAGAGCACTCAGAACATGCAAGCATA
Organism: Herpetospermum pedunculosum; assembly: GCA_028017165.1. Classification (NCBI taxonomy): domain Eukaryota; kingdom Viridiplantae; phylum Streptophyta; class Magnoliopsida; order Cucurbitales; family Cucurbitaceae; genus Herpetospermum; species Herpetospermum pedunculosum. Next base: position 24,578,087 of record CM051524.1, on the reverse strand, counting down.
CATGATCTTATAGCAAGTAGTAAGTATATTTCATTCGTTTTCCCACAGAGACTTGTTTTTAGCTATTCTCGAAGTGTTTTTGTTAAGAAAGATGGGGTGGATTTGAGGGGGTAAAATTGGTTTTTAATTATCTAATTTTTGCTGAATGTATAAAGGGATATAACATAAACAAATGCAAGTTGAAATTAGATGCAAAGGACAAGAGATGGAATTAATAAACGAGGAAGAAAACAGCTAAACAGAATGCAACTTAGCAGAATTGCGAGAACCGCAATTAATCCGCAATTAACTCAACAGCAAAAGTATGTAAATGGGCGAATTAAGGGCTACTAATGACTATCCTATAGGCAGTTTATTACGATTATCAAGCTTTGGATCAACTCTCTATACATCAAACTCACTCTATCTCAAGTATCGTCCGATTCCATGCATTAGAGTCTTAAGTTTACTCGACTTCAAAGTAAGGTCTCAAGCATCTTATTTACGCAGGAGTGTTCAGTTGTACTAGGGAAACGCCTATTCCTAGGCCGTTTCCTGATTACCATGAAAGGCTAGCATGATTATATGACTCTGAACTCTTACTCCTTCCAGAGGTTAGGAGTTCTTTGGACAAAATGGATGGCCAATCGAAATTGCCCGTGGGATGAAGCTTACATACAATCAATGTTCGAGTGTTAATCTGCCTACTTGATTCACGTTTTTTAGCCTATAGTTCTGTCATTAGCATGCCCCTAAGTGACTTAGCTACTCATGGATATATAGAGAACAGAAATGGCAGATAAGATAGACATGCTTAGAAGGGAAATGTGCTTAAAACAATAAGCCAAACCCGTAGCAGAAGATAGGAAATGAGAAATGCAGAAATGAACTTTAATTACTGAAATTGTTTGTTGAACAGACAAAAGCTGTAAAGTAAATAGCAACAAGACAGAAAGCAACGAACTAACTAATCTAGCTAACTAGGAAAAGAACAGCACGAAGCAGAATGTAAAACAGAAGAGAAAGACAGAAAAACAGTAAAGAGTTGCTGGAAAGCTTCGTGGCAGTCGCCTCGAATGAAGGGGATGAAAGATCAGCCTTGCTTGGATGAATCCAATCGAGAGAGAAGAAGAATCTTCCCTCCTTCCTATCAGATTATCGATTCCAACAGCTGAGACTCTCACTCCAACAGACGGCAAAGGAAAACAGATGGAAATGGTGGACTGCGAGAAGACTTCTGCGCTTCGAGTGATGATCAAACCTCCGACTTTGACCCCCTTTTATAGTAGTTTGCAGGTGCGTTTGGGCCAAGGAGAACCATCAATCTTCAACGTCGTATATCAGAATGGATGGAGGAGAAAGAATGAATCCCTGAAATTACGGAAATTAACAGAAAAAGATCAGTCAACTTACGGTTTTCACTTGAATAATTGCGGCCTCAGCAATGTTTTCGCAATTCATTCGCAATGCTCATTTTTTCATTCTTTTCCTTCGGTTTTCAACCCTTTTTCTACCTATTGTACATAAGTCTTATATTAGCTACCTTCTTCTAATTCTCATATTAAAGCATAGGTTTAGGCTAAATGCTAACAAAAACACCTAAATGTGTACATCTTCTTAAGCTAAATGGGTCCTAAATAAGTCACTTTCAGAGACTTAACAGCAAATCAATCCTTCTTTCAAAGAATCTTCACCGCCTAACGAAATCACAGTCCGCTATCTTGTCTCCATCTCTTTGAAGAACAGATTAAATTACAAAAATCCTTAACCCTTATGGGTTTTACAATTTGATCTAATCAAAAGGTTTAAATCTAATGCCAATCAAATATGCCTAAACAATCAATTTTGCAAACCATATATATCACATATATATAAACTTAAAATACCCACCATACACAATTTTAATTCTAAACAAAACTCAAAGAAAGCTCTGATACCAATTGAAGGGAATGAACTCTTCATTCCCCGCAGCGGAAGCGATTGGAATCGATCTTTTGTTTTGTTTAGAATTAAACTAAAAAATAAGTTAAGCATATGTACAATTACCTTTGATGAATCATCTTCTTGTGTTCTTTTTTCCACGAGATCTTCCTCGCTATGACTCGAACACGGGATCAAGGCTTGTGGGAGCTCTTTGAAAGAATGAGAGAACAATTCTCTCTGCAGAGGGTGAGTGGTGTGTTTTGCCAACCCTTTGGCTAAACCTAAATGTCTTATTTATAATAAGACTTTTAGGAATTAATTTTATTTTATAAAATACATTTTAATATCTAATATATTAAAATATGTATTTTATATTTATTTGAATCTTATTCAAATATTATAAAATTAATCTTTTATAATATACTTTAAACCAATTTGAATCACATTCAAATAACATAAGTATATAGTTTTTAATATTAATGTATCATATACATAAACTATTTCCTCTAATATTTAATGTATCAAATACAATAAATATATTTTACTCTTCTACATTTAATATATCAAATATATTAAATATTAATTTTAATATTTCAAATTTTCTTTCAACTAAATTGATCATTTTAGTGTTACTATGAGCTAGCAAGGGGACCTTATGGACCTACAGATTTATAAGCTCCAATGATACAAAATTAATTAATTAAACTCATTAATTAATTGACTTTCATTCATTAACTCTAGGTCACTCCACTATAGGCCTAGAGTTGCACTCTTATGCACTGTAAGACAAGTTGTGTCCATGGATATAACCATTACATGCAAGTCGATCCTTCACGAGTTGTTCGTAATTACAGCTGGGTCAAAAGTCCGTTTTACCCCTGTAATTACATCTTACACCTTAAGTACCACTGATTCTCTAATGAACAACTTGTTTATGATCCAACCATAAACCAAGTCCCTCTCGGGCCAGTGAGAGGGTGGGGCCCCATTGTTCAAGTCCCGAAATCAGCACTTAAGGGAACTACTCATCTACTTTCCCTATATGGGAAGAAGTGAATTCCATCTTGTGAAACTTATGTTCCCAACTCCCTATTTGGTCAAGTCCCCAAAATAGTAGGCTTATTGAATCGGCTATAAAGGCCATTCTCACCCATACAAATCAAAAGAACGAGCCCTCACAGACAGGAGTTCATAACTCACTCAGGATTAAGATCGAGTCACATATGATCATCCTGTGAAATATTAATCTTCTCAAATAACGGATTTATAAAGAGAGATTATATATTTCGTGGTCCAGTCTTATACAAACTCATTGTATAGGATACCCCCACTCACATGTCTCTACATGAATGATTTGGATCAAATCATTTGTAACAATTACAAAGTGGGCCGTATCAATAGTGTTACCAAGATAAGGCACCCAACCTTATCCATATACTATAGACCCTTTAGGTTATTACTTGAACATGATCCTCCCGTATGTCAACTACATACAGTTCAAGATTACACTAATAACCTTGGATTTTATTTATATAATGAATATTATAAATTGAAAATATTAATAATAAAATAATTATCAAATAATTATTAATTAATTACGAGGCTTTAGGGCATAAATCCCAACATGCACTTAGTGCAATGAGTAGCCAAATCAATGCCCTGACCAATCTAGTCAAACAAATGGCTCAAACCAATCTCCATTCAAGTGTCAACACCGCAGCAGCCGTTTCAATGGGCGCATCAACTAGTCAAGGTGAGACACTAATCTGTGGATTCTGTGGGGAAGGGCACTTGTATGATTTCTGCCCTGGGAATCCAGCCTCGGTATGCTATGTTGGAAGTCAACAGCAGCCTAGGAACAACCCCTATTCTAACACCTATAATCCTGGTTGGAGGAACCACCCAAATCTCTCTTGGGGTGGACAACAAAACACTAACCAAGCACAAAACCAGCCAAGACCGAGTGGAACACCTGGTTTCACTCAACAAAATAACCAATCCATGTACCAAAAGCCATATTATCAACCAATAGGGTCATCAGTAGAGAATTTACTTAAGGAATACATTGCAAAAAAGGATGCAACCCTACAAAGTCAGCAAGCCACCCTTAGGAGTTTAGAAAACCAAATAGGGCAGTTAGCAAATGAACTGAAAAATAGGCCCCAAGGAAGATTGCCTGCAGACACTGAAGTGCCAAGAAGGGATGGAAAAGAACAAGTTCAAGCAATTGAACTTCGTAGTGGAAGATCGTTTGTGATCAACAACAGAGAAGCCCCAAAGCGAGTAGAGAATGAAGACTCTAGTGCTCCACTGGATTCTCTGCCAAACCATGATAAACCACCACCAAGCAGAACAAGGGTGAGGCTGGAACCTATCATTGAGGAACCAGAAGAAATCCAAGGCCTCCACCTGTCATTAGGCGACCCGAATTGCCTACATATGTGCCACCACCTCCATTCCCTAGAAGGCTGAGGAAAAAACAAGAACAGGAAGTGCACTTTAATAAGTTTTTAGAAATTTTAAAACAAGTGCATGTTAATATCCCATTTGTGGAAGTTTTGCAATCTATGCCTTCTTATGTTAAATTATTGAAAGATATAATTACTAACAAGAAAATCATTGGTGAATTTGAAACAGTGAATCTCACCGAGGAGTGCAGTGCTATACTCCAGAACAAACTACCAAAGAAGGAGAAAGATCCTGGTTCCTTCACCTTACCAGTCGAGTTGGGAGGTAAGCACGTGGGCAGAGCTCTGTGTGATCTGGGAGCCAGCATCAATCTCATGCCCTTGTCCCTATTTCGTCAACTTGGAATAGGAGAAGCACGACCTACTACTGTCACCTTGCAACTTGCAGACAGATCCATAGCATACCCTGAGGGTAAAATTGAGGATATACTTGTCAAGGTTGACAAATTCATCTTTCTTGCAGACTTCATCATTCTGGATTATGAGGCAGACAAGGAGGTACCAATCTTATTGGGCAGACCATTTCTAGCCACAGGTAAGGCTTTAATCGATGTCCAGAAAGGTGAGCTCACCATGAGGGTTCATGATGAGGAGGTTAAATTCAGTGTATTTAAAGCTCTAAGGTATCCCTTTGACTCTGAATCCTGTGCAAATGTAGATGTAGTAGATGTAGTAGATTCCCTTATGGAAGAACAACTTGAGCATGAACTGTTAATTAAGCATGCTACTGACTATGTACAAGTAAATATAGATGACTTAAACATTTCTGAAATAATGGATATACCTGTGGACAACCCTCAGCATGTTTGTATGACTAATAAGTTGTCTGAGAGAACCCCAAATCCTTTGAAACCATCAATTGAACATCCACCTCTATTAGAATTAAAACCATTGCCTGATCATCTTAAGTATGCATATCTAGGAGAGGAAGATACTTTGCCTGTTATTATTTCGTCCAAATTGAGTAAACAGCATGAAATTGCGCTAATATTACTGCTTAAGCAACATAAAAAAGCTATTGCATGGACGATTGCTGATATAAGAGGTATTAGTCCTTCCTATTGCATGCATAAAATATTGTTTGAAGAGGAACATACACCTAGGGTAGATCACCAACGTAGGTTGAACCCCTCCATGAAGGAGGTAGTTAAGAAAGAAATTATCAAATGGTTAGATGCAGGTGTAATTTTTCCCATAGCCAATAGTCAATGGGTGAGTCCGATCCAATGTGTGCCTAAGAAGGGTGGAATGACTGTAATAGTTAATGAGAATAACGAACTAATTCCAACTAGAACTGTTACAGGATGGAGAGTCTGTATGGACTACAGAAAACTTAATAAAGAAACAAAAAAAGATCACTTTCTTTTACCGTTTATCGATTAGATGTTAGATAGAATAGCTGGCCGAGCCTATTACTGCTTTTTAGATGGTTATTCTGGATATAACCAAATCACCATAAACCCTGTGGACCAGGAGAAAACAACCTTTACATGTCCCTTTGGAACATTTGCTTTTCGCAGAATGTCATTAGGCTTATGCAATGGACCAGCAACATTCCAAAGTTGCATCTTGGCCATTTTCTCTGACTTAGATGAGTCCATGATAGAAATATTTATGGATGACTTCTCAGTCTTTGGTGATTCTTTTAATAATTGCTTAGAAAACTTAGGACAAGTCCTAACTAGGTGTGAGGAGACCAACCTAGTCTTAAATTGGGAAAAATGCCACTTTATGGTGGAAGAAGGAATAGTCCTAGGACATAGAGTATCTAGAGCAGGAGTAGAGGTCGATAGGGCCAAAATAGAAATAATAGAGAAGTTAGTGGAACCTCAAAATGTAAAAGCTATTAGAAGTTTCCTAGGTCATGCAGGTTTCTATAGGAGATTCATTAAAAACTTTTCAAAAATCTCTAAAACTTTGTGTGAGCTTCTAGAGCTTAACAAACCATTTGTCTTCTCAAAAGAATGTTCCTAGCATGGACAACAGTCAAGGAAGCCTTAGTCAAAGCACCAATTATAGTAGGTCCAAATTGGGACTTACCGTTTGAAATGATGTGTGATGCTAGTGACTATGCAGTAGGGGTTATGCTAGGACAAAAAATAGATAAACTAACACATCCTGTATACTATGCAAGTAAGACTTTAAATGAAGCACAATGTAATTACACGACCACAGAGAAGGAAATGCTAGCTGTAGTGTTTGCCTGTGAAAAGTTTAGGAATTACATTGTAGGCACTAGAACAATTGTGTACACTGATCACTCTACACTAAAATATCTAATGAGGAAGGCTGATGCTAAGCCAAGGTTGATTAGATGGGTATTATTGTTGCAAGAGTTTGACATAGACATTATAGATAAAAAAGGATGCAAAAATGTAGTTGCTGACCATTTATCTAGATTGCGAAGTAATTGCGAAAAAATTGCTGAGCCAGCAATTTCTGATGCCTTTGTTGATGAGCATGTCTTTGTGTTAGCACATCGTGATAACGATGAGGAACCTTGGTTTGCGGATATTGCTAACTTCCTTGCCTCGCAGGTACTACCAACTTTCAAGGAAGGGCAAGAAAAGAAGAGGTTTCTAAACGAAGCTAGGAAGTTCATCTGGGACGATCCTACGCTTTACAAGACTTGTGCAGACGGATTGCTAAGGAAGTGTGTATCAGCTGCTGAGGCAAAGTCAGTGTTGCAGCACTACCATACATCTCCTTACGGTGGACATTTTGGTGACCAAAGGACGGTTGCAAAGGTGTTTCAAAGTGGCTACTACTGGCCCACGATCTTCAAAGATGCCCATGACCACGCACATAGCTGCAATGAGTGTCAAAGAACAGGTAACCTTAGTCGGAAGGATGAGATGCCTCTCACCTATATCTAAGAGTTGGAACTCTTTGATGTATGGGGCATTGATTTCATGGGACCATTCCCTCCATCTTCAGGTAACCTCTATATATTAGTAGCTGTAGATTACGTATCTAAATGGGTAGAAGTCATTGCATGTCCATCAAACGATGCCAAAACAGTCATTAAGTTTCTTAATAGGCATATCTTTACAAGATTTGGTACACCACGTGCGATAATTAGTGATAAGGGAACCCACTTTATAAATAAAGCTATGGAAAAAGTACTAGCTAAATACAATGTTAGACATAGAGTAGCAACCCCTTATCACCCACATTCAAATGGACAAGCTGAAATATCCAATAGGGAGATCAAGAACATACTTGAAAAAGTGGTCAAACCTAATAGAAATGACTGGTCTTTTAAGTTAGACGATGCACTTTGGGCGTATAGGATGTTACGTCTCCAAAAGTGACCTTTTTAGGACTTAATTGGATTAGAAAGATGTTCACTCTTAGGTGTTTTTGATAGCATTTAGCCTAAACCTATGCTTAAATATGAGAATTAGAAGAAGGTAGCTAAATTAGGATATATGTACAATAGGAAAGAAAAGGGTTAAAAACCGAAGGAAAAGAATGAAAAAACTGCATTGCGACAGCATTGCGAAAACATTGCTGAAGCCGCAATTATTCAAGTGAAAACCGTAAGTTGACTGATCTTTTTCTGTTAATTTCCGTGATTTCAGGGATTCGTTCTTTCTCCTCCATCCATTCTGATATACGACGTTGAAGATTGATGGTTCTCCTTGGCCCAAACGCACCTGCAAACTACTATAAAAGGGGGTCAAAGTCGGAGGTTCAAACATCATCCGAAAGCGTAGAAGTCCTCTCGCAGCTCCATTTCTCTTCGTGTTTTCCTTTGCCGTCTGTTGGAGTGAGAGTCTCAGCTGTTGGAATCGACAATCTGATAGGAAGGAGAGAAGATCCACCTTCTCTCCCGATTGGATTCATCCAAGCAAAGCTACTCTTTCATCCCCTTCAGCCGAGGCGATTGCGACGAGGCTTCCAAGCAACATTTACTGCTTTCTGTCTTTCCTTTTCTAATTTACATCTCTGCTTTGTGTTGTTCTCTTTCTAATAGCTAGAACACTTCATTTCGTTGCTTTCTGTCTTGCTGTTATTTACTTTAAAGCTTTCTTTGTCCAATCAAACAATCAAGTAATCAAATCTCCATTCTTCATTTCACAGTTTCTTGCCTCTGCATTCTACTACTTTCCCTTACTGTTTTGTCTTTAAATTCCTTCTAAGCATCTCTGTTTCATCTCGTATTTCTACTTACCCCATATCCATGAGTAGCTAAGTCACTTAGGGGCATGCTAATGACAGAACTATAGGTTAAAAAACGTGAACCAAGTATGTAGGATAGCTCTCGAACCATTGATTGTATGTAAGCTTCATTCCACGGGCAATTTCGATTGGCCATCCATTTTGTCCAAAGAACTCCTAACCTCTGGAAGGAGTAAGAGTTCAGAGTCGTATAATCATGCTAGCCTTTCAAGGTAACCAGAAAACGGCTTAGGAATAAGCGTTTTCCTAGTACAAACTAAACACTTCTGCTTTAACAAGATGCTTAAGACCTTACTTTGAGTTGAGTAAACTAAAGAATCTAATGCATGGAATCGGACGATACATGAGATAGAGTGAGTTTGATGCATAGAGAGTTGATCCAATGCTTGGGAATCGTATTAGAATGCCTATAGGATAGTCGTTAGTAGCCCTTAATTCTCCATTTCACACACTTTTACTGTTTTACAATTGCGATAACATTGCGGTATCCGCAATTCTGCTGAGTTACCATTCTGTTTAGCTGTTTTCTTCTTCGTTTATTAATTCCATCTCTTGTCCTTTGAGTCTAATTTCAACTTGCATTTGTTTATGTTACATTCCTTTATATGTTCGGTAAGAAGTAGGCAATTAAAAACCAATTTGAACCCATCAAATCCACCCCTTCTTTCTTAACAAAACACTTCGTGAATAGCTAAAAATAAGTCTCTGTGGGAAAACGAATGAAAAAATACTCATTACTTGCTATAAGATCATGTATGCTTGCATGTTCTGAGTGCTCTCTCTCTCTTATTGCTTATTCTTATTAACACATTGAGCACGCAACAAGTTTTTGGCGCCGCTGCCGGGGACTTATTTTAAGTGAAAACGAAGTCTGTTAAGTTTGGAAAAAAAAAACAAGTTCATTGCTTATTGAAGCTGATCTGTTTCATTTCTTTTGCAGGTACTATTGGGGTAGTTTATGAGTGAGCCTTCAAGTAGAGATCTAGAGTTCAATCCTGAGCCCGAGAGACTATTTAAAGCCAGAAATAAAGCCAAGAAACGTCTTTTTAAACAACCCCCTATACCTCAAATCATACCTGAAATCGAAGAAATGGACGAGATAGTTACAAATCAGGTACCTGTCATTCGCAACCCCATCGAAATAGCGAATGACAAGAATAGTGCCATTCTTTCATATTTAGTACCTATGTCTGGGGAGCTGAACCCCAGCATAATCCGTCCTGAGATCACTGCCAACTCATTCGAGTTAAAGCCAGTGATGTTCCAAATGCTGTCCACTGTGGGACAATTCTTTGGAATAGAAAATGAGGACCCCCACAACCATCTTAGGAACTTCTTAGGAGTTAGTGATACCTTCATCATCCCTGGAGTTTCCCAAGAAGCCTTGAGGCTATACTTGTTCCCTTACTCTTTGAGGGACAAAGCCAAAACATGGTTGAACTCATTACCCTCTGGATCTGTCCTCAATTGGACAGATTTAGCAGAAAAATTCCTAGTCAAATACTTCCCACCTGATAGGAATTCTACCTTTCGTGATGACATAGTTAAATTCAAACAAGCTGATAATGAATCTCTTCACGAAGCTTGGACAAGGTTCAAGGACCTTTTTCTCAAATGTCCACATCATGGCATCCCATGGTGTATCCAAATAGAGGTCTTTTTCAAAGGATGCAACCCCAGCACTAGGCAAGTTCTAAATTCATCTGCTGGTGGTTCCATGTTGTCCAAGAGTTACAACGAAGCTTATGAGATCCTGGAGAAGATCTCAACATCTCACTGTAGGTGGTCAGATGATCCAGTCGAGCCGACTAGAGCTCAAGACAAGGATGCTCTTAGCGCCATGAGCACCCAAATAAACGCCCTGACCAACCTAGTTAAGCAAATGGCTCAGGCCAATCTCCAAACCAGTGCCAATACCGCCACAGCCATGTCAATGGGCACCCAACCAAGTCAAGGCGAGGCACTTATCTGTGGATTCTGTGGGGAAGGGCACCCATATGAATACTGCCCTGGGAATCCATCCTCAGTCTGCTACATTGGAAGCCAGCAGCAGCCTAGGAACAACCCCTATTCCAATACTTACAACCCTGGTTGGAGGAACCACCCAAACCTGTCATGGGGTGGCCAACAAAATGCTAACCAAAATCCTAACCAGCCTAGACCGAGTGGAACACCTGGTTTCACTCCCCAACATAACCAATCAATGTATCAAAAACCATACAACCAACCTGTAGGATCTTCTGTAGAAAACTTACTCAAGGAATACATAGCTAAGAATGATGCTACTCTTCAAAGCCAGCAAGCTAGTCTTAGGAGCCTAGAGAACCAAATAGGCCAACTGGCCAATGAACTCAAGAGTAAGCCCCAAGGTAGACTCCCTGCTGACACCGAAATACCAAGGAGAGATGGTAAAGAACAAGTTCAAGCAATTGAACTTAGAAGTGGTAGACCCTTGGTGAGCAACACAAAGGACACACCAAAGAGAGTAGAGAACACTGAGTCTAGTGCTCCACTGGAGTCTCTGCCAAACCAAGGTCCACCACCAACTAGCACATCAGGAGCCAGGCTAGAGCCAATTATTGAGGAGATAGAAGAAATTCCAAGGCCTCCACCTATCCTAAGGCGCCCTGACGTGCCCGCATATGTGCCACCACCTCCATATCCTCGAAGGCTTAAGAAGAAACAAGAACAGGAAGTGCACTTTAACAAATTTCTTGAAATTCTTAAACAAGTGCATGTCAACATTCCTTTTGTAGAAGTTTTACAGTCTATGCCTTCCTATGTAAAGTTTTTAAAAGATATTATTACTAACAAAAAAATATTTGGTGAGTTTGAAACAGTAAACCTCACTGAGGAGTGCAGTGCCATACTCCAAAACAAGCTGCCTAAGAAGGAGAAGGATCCTGGGTCCTTCACCTTACCTGTAGAACTTGGAGGCAAGCACGTGGGCAGAGCGCTTTGTGACCTGGGCGCCAGCATAAACCTTATGCCCCTATCACTATTCCGCCAGCTAGGAATAGGAGAAGCACGTCCAACCACTGTCACTTTACAACTAGCAGACAGATCCATCGCATACCCTGAAGGTAAGATTGAGGATATTCTAGTGAAAGTTGACAAATTTATTTTCCTTGCAGATTTCATTATCCTGGATTATGAAGCAGACAAGGAGGTCCCCATCCTGCTAGGCAGACCATTTCTAGCCACAGGTAGGGCACTTATAGACGTCCAAAAAGGTGAGCTCACTATGAGGGTTCATGATGAAGAGGTGAAATTTAGTGTGTATAAAGCTTTAAGGTATCCCTCTGACCTTGAATCCTGTGCTAGTATGGACGTTGTTGATTCTTTAATGGAAGAACAATTGGAGCATGTACTATTAACTAAGCATGCTAATGAATATGTACAATTAGATGTAGCTGACTTGAATGTATCTGACATAATGGATATGCCTGTAGATAAACCACAACATGTATGTATGAATATAGACCTAACTGATAGATCTGTGAATCCTTTAAAGCCATCCATTGAGCATCCACCTGTTTTAGAACTAAAACCACTACCCACTCACCTCAAGTATGCATATTTAGGGAGTAATGAAACTCTACCTGTTATCATTTCTTCTAAACTAAGTGAAAAGCATGAGGTTGAACTGATTTTACTGCTTAAGCAACATAGGAAGGCTATTGCATGGACTATTGCTGATATTAGAGGCATTAGCCCTTCTTATTGCATGCACAAAATTATACTAGAGGAAGAGCACACACCTAGGGTAGATCACCAACGTAGGCTAAACCCCTCTATGAAAGAGGTAGTCAAAAAAGAAATAATTAAATGGTTAGATGCTGGTGTGATATTCCCCATAGCTAGTAGCCAGTGGGTGAGTCCTATCCAATGTGTACCTAAAAAGGGGGGGATGACTGTGGTAGTCAATGAGAACAACGAACTGATTCCAACAAGGACTGTCACAGGATGGAGAGTGTGCATGGATTACAGGAAATTAAATAAAGAAACTAAAAAAGACCACTTCCCTCTACCGTTCATTGACCAGATGTTAGACAGAATAGCTGGTAGAGCCTACTATTGTTTCTTAGATGGTTATTCTGGCTATAATCAGATTACTATAGACCCTAAGGACCAAGAGAAGACTACCTTCACTTGCCCTTTTGGAACTTTTGCCTTTCGCAGAATGCCTTTTGGCTTATGCAATGCACCGGCAACTTTCCAAAGGTGCATGATGGCAATCTTCTCTGAGTTGGATGAGTCCATGATAGAAATATTCATGGATGACTTCTCAGTCTTTGGGGATTCATTCACCAACTGTCTAGATAATTTAGGACAAGTCTTGGCTAGATGTGAAGAGACTAACTTAGTCCTTAATTGGGAAAAGTGTCACTTCATGGTAGATGAGGGGATTGTCTTAGGTCATAGAGTGTCGAGGGCAGGTGTAGAAGTTGACCGAGCCAAAATTGAGATCATAGAGAAGTTGGTAGAGCCTCAGAATGTCAAGGCCATTAGAAGTTTCTTAGGGCATGCTGGCTTCTACAGAAGGTTCATTAAGGACTTTTCTAAGATAGCCAAGCCTCTGTGTGAGCTTCTAGAATTAAATAGGCCATTCATCTTCTCTAAGGAATGTGTAGTAGCTTGGACCACCCTTAAGAAAGCACTAGTCACAGCCCCTATCATAGTAGGACCAAATTGGGATCTTCCCTTTGAGATGTTATGTGATGCCAGTGACTATGCTGTAGGAGTGATGTTAGGACAGAAGATTGACAAGCTAACACACCCTGTCTATTATGCTAGTAAAACCTTAAATGAGGCTCAATGTAATTATACAACTACTGAGAAAGAGATGCTTGCTGTAGTGTTTGCTTGCGAAAAATTTAGAAACTATATTGTAGGCACTAGGACAATTGTGTACACTGACCATTCTGCCTTGAAGTATCTTATGAGGAGGGCTGATGCTAAGCCTAGGTTGATTAGGTGGGTACTGCTGCTGCAAGAGTTTGATTTGGACATTCGAGACAAGAAGGGATGTGAAAATGTGGTTGCGGATCACCTGTCTCGATTGCAGCACAATTGCGAAAAAATTGCGGACCCCGCAATTTCTGATGCTTTTATTGATGAACATGTCTTTGCTTTGACTCATCGTGATAACGATGAGGAACCTTGGTTTGCTGACATTGCTAACTTCCGTGCATCACAGGTTTTACCAGTTTTCAAGGGAGGACAAGAGAAGAGGAGGTTCCTTCATGAAGCAAGGAAATTCATATGGGATGACCCCACACTTTACAGAACCTGTGCTGACGGCTTGCTAAGGAAGTGTGTTTCAGCTGCTGAAGCGAAGTCTGTGCTGCAACACTGCCACACAGCTCCTTATGGTGGACACTTTGGTGGCCAAAGAACAGCTGCAAAGGTATTTCAGAGTGGCTACTATTGGCCAACAATCTTCAAGGATGCCCACAACTATGCCCACAGCTGTGATGAATGCCAAAGAACAGGTAACCTCAGTCGAAAGGATGAGATGCCCCTCACCTACATCTTAGAGTTGGAGCTCTTTGATGTGTGGGGCATTGACTTCATGGGGCCATTTCCTCCATCATCAGGTAACCTTTACATTTTGGTAGCAGTAGACTACGTTTCCAAGTGGGTAGAGGCCAAAGCATGTCCCAATAATGATGCTAAAACAGTCACCAAATTCTTGCATAGGCACATTTTTACTAGGTTTGGGACACCTCGTGCCATCATTAGTGATGAGGGGTCACATTTCATTAACAAGGCTATGGAGAAAGTGTTGGCTAAGTATAACATTAGACATAGAGTAGCCACTCCCTATCACCCACACTCGAATGGACAGGCTGAAATTTCAAATAGGGAGATTAAGAACATCCTAGAAAAAGTGGTCAAACCTAATAGGAAAGACTGGTCCTTTAAGCTTGAGGATGCACTTTGGGCTTATAGGACAGCATATAAGACACCCCTAGGTATGTCTCCCTATAGGCTGGTATATGGCAAGACTTGTCACTTACCACTTGAGTTAGAAAACAAAGCATTTTGGGCCATGAAGGAATTGAATTTTTGTGTAAAGGATGCGGGAACATTGCGGTCCTTACAATTACATGAGCTTGATGAGCTTAGACATATGGCCTATGAAAATGCTAAGATGTATAAGGAAAAGACCAAGATTTGGCACGATAGTAGACTTAGAGTTAAGGACTTTAAGAAGGGTCAACTTGTTTTGTTGTTTAATTCACGGTTGAAACTATTTCCAGGGAAACTTAAGTCTAGATGTTCAGGTCCATTTGTGATTACTAATGTATTTGTTCATGGTGCCATAGAGATAAAGAACTTGCAGCAAGGCCAACCGTTTATGGTTAATGGTGCAAGGTTGAAGCACTACTATGAGGAAGGAGATGTGAAGACTCTCTCGGCCTTCCTCTTGACTGAAGCATGAAGACGAGAACGAGAGAGGACGAGTGATTACTGTGCTCGTTTAGTCAAGGCTAATGCCTTAGTTTATTTTTTTTTGCACTTTTTCCGGTTATCATTTGTACATATGTTGGTGTGATTTTAATTGAGTATTTAATGTTTGTTTTATTTATTTTTGCAGAGAATCAAGAGAGGGGATAAAGGAGATTAAATCCAGCCAAAGAAATCAAGAAGATGTTGAGTCAAATCGAAGATACGGTTGAGCAAAGATTGCAATTTAAATGAAGGAAAAATCTCCAACGGGCCTTAAAGATTGCGCAGGAATTGCGGGATCCGCAAAAATATAGCCGTTGGGATTTTTTTTCCGTTTTCTTTATATCCGTTGGAAGGCGCGAGGATCTGTACGTCTCTCTCATCATCTGATCTTCGAGCAAGCTGCGATTCTCTTCATCTTTGATTCTTCTTTCCAAATCTCCAAGATCCAACAATGGTACTCACAAGGGCTGAAAGATCTGCGGCCAAGAAAAGGGCTGACGACGCTGAAACGGCTGCGAGAGATGCATTGCTTGCCTTGGCTGATGCTGAGGCTGCGCGAACGGAACGACTGGATAAGCTGCCGATTCGCAAGAAGAAGTGGAAAGTTGTCTTGGCTGATGCTGAGATACCTGCTGGACCCTCTGAACCAGCAGGCACACCCAAGAAGCGCCGGTGGAGTATCGAGATGGCCGCCGAACCAAGCAAAGCAAAGACTCCCTCTGTGGAGAGTCAAGAAACGGATCGTGCGTCCCACGAATCGACCAAGAAGGGTTCGTCGCCATCTGCATCACCTGCGCACAGCCCTTCACCATCTGAACCAGTGCAGAGCCCTGAGCAGCCGTCTTCACCACTGAGTTCTGCACAGACACCTGCAGCAGCACAGAGCACCACGCCGTCTCGCACTTCTCCACGGCCTGATCCTGAATTCCCATATGGGGAGTACCAAGAGTCAACGCAGGGCAGTGGAGATGCTGAGGAAGACGAGGTCTTCTCTCCTATGAGGGAAGATAGCCCGGAGAGTCTTGAACAAAGGACTGACTCAATGGAAGAGACGTTGGGGGCGTGCCTGCAGCAGATCACCATTGAGGCAAAGCTCAAGAAGAAGAAGAAGGCCAAGATTCTTAAGGCCAAACGAGCCAAGAAGCTGAAGAAGAAGAAGGCCAAGAAGGTTGAGGCTACCGAGTCAGCCAAAGAGAGC
Source organism: Herpetospermum pedunculosum (assembly GCA_028017165.1). Taxonomy (NCBI): domain Eukaryota; kingdom Viridiplantae; phylum Streptophyta; class Magnoliopsida; order Cucurbitales; family Cucurbitaceae; genus Herpetospermum; species Herpetospermum pedunculosum. The sequence goes on along the minus strand of CM051524.1, from coordinate 24,561,875 downwards.
ACTGAGCCTTTGCTCAAACGACTCAAGGTTGAGGCTGCCGAGTCAGCCAAGCCAGCAGATAAAGGGAAGGCCAAGCTCTACCCTGAAGATGAGCCTCAGTCAGTGAGGTATGTTTCCTCTGATGCTGAATCTAGGGGTGCTGAGCTGAGGAAGAGGGAGTTGCTGCACGAGAAGGGCTTCCTCGACCGACCTGCTGACCTGCCGCAGTTCTTGCGCGCAGGAGTTATAAACCACGGCTGGGAGGAATTTTGCAGACCGCCCAATCCAGCCTACACGAGCATGGTGTATGATTTCTACGCCAATGTGCTCAGCCCTGAGGATGGCCTGTCTGTGGTCAGAGGGGTAGAAGTGGATTTCTCAGCCAAGGCCATCAACGAAGCCTATGGTCTCAAGGGCCAAACACATACAGATTATGCACGGATTGTTGATGAGCCTACTGAGGCAGTTCTGGAAGAGGCCATTCGGACCATTGGCCAGCCTGAAGCTTCCTGGACCGTGTCACGCAATGGGAGGCACACTCTCATGAGTGCCAACCTCACGGCTAAGGCGGCTGTTTGGTTTTCGTTCGTGAGAAGGAGATTGTCCCCAGTGACTCACGAGACTACAATCAACCAGAGCCGTTCGCTGCTGGTGTATGCGATAATGAGAGGTCTCACGATCAACGTGGGAGAAGTCATCACTGCTGCTGTTGCCGAGTGCGCCAAGAAAGGTAAGGGACCATTGTTTTTCCCTAATACTATAACTAAACTCTGTTTGCTTGCAGGAGTTCCCATCGAGCGAATGGAGCAGCAGATGGCTTACACGGGCCACTTGGAGCTGCCTGCTAGCTTACGGCTAAAGAGGAAGGGGAACATGGAATACGAGCTGGATAGGTTGGCTGCTGATCAGTCACTGTCCATGGCTTGCCTGATGGATATGCAGAAGAGAATGGCTCAATGGGCCACTTACGCGCAGGCACGAGACAAGGAAGTTGCTGATCAACTTGGGTGCATCTTCCCTGACTTCCCCACGAATCTCCTGACTCCATGGGTGCCCCCACGACCACGACAACCTGATGAGGATGACGACATCTGAGTGCTGGTTTGAATTGCACTCAAGGGAGTATTGTTGTTCCCTTAGGAAAAAAACAATTTTCTGCTTTCTGATAGACCATGTGAATTATGCTGTTTTTTCGTACACTTTTGAACTGTTTTAGATGCTTAGTTTTATGTTTTTTATCTTGCTTAGTATAGTCTGATGATAGCTGACTAGGTAGGTTAGTTTTGTTTTATTTTTAGAGAGCTCGAATGACTGGAAAAAGCATGCTTAGGGGCCTTAATCACTGTTATATCTGCCCTGACTTGATTGCGAAATAATTGCGGTACCCGCAATTTTTATTACTGAAAGCATGTTTTGGACTGTCTGTTTAGCTAGGCTGTGATCTGTTTAAATTCCATCTTTTGCTGCTATCATGACTACCATATATAGCTTATCTAAAAGCATGCTGGATGAGTGTCATAGGACACCCTTTGCTAGTTTAAATCAACCTCTAAAAAGCTCAGCATGCACAGCTTTAAGCCCTTATCTGTCTGTTTTTTTTTATTACTGCTGCTGTGATATTTGCCGTTCGAATGTTTTGTCTATGCCTAGGGCTTTAGATTCTCTTTGTTTTACCTTAGACTAGATGCTTCTAGGATAGTTTGGGGGTGTGCCACCTCAGACACTCATTGGGGACAATGAGTAGTTGAAGTTTGGGGGAGGCCACCCTAGGCCTAGGAACATTCCTCTCTCCCTTAGAAACATAAGCATTCTTCTTCTCCTTTACAAAAAATGATGAACTGAAAAAAAAAAAAATGAAAAATAGAATAAAGAGGGGGGTCTCTCTTAGGTTGCTAAGTAATCAGTGCCAAGTGTGTGACCCACAAGTGGCATTGCATCAAAAGGCAACTAGAGGAGAGGCCCCACCTAAGTAAGACAAAGGGAAAAGAATAGGGAAGAAGAATGTATACCTAGGAGTTATAACTTTGTGGCTTAGATGTCCTATTTAAACAGAACTCTGATCCTCAATTAGCTGAGCACAAAGTTGTAACTTGTAGGGTTGTTTAGAGAGATGAGTGTATATCCAATGTAGTGATGCCAGGGTTTAGGTTGTTCTCTAAAAGTACTACTGTCACCGTTAATACTAAGACTGGCATGACTCTAAGGAATCCTAGGCACATTAAAAATAAAGCTAGAAGCATGTACTGAGTCTGAGGTAAAGCTAGGCAGAATTTGAAACTTTAGGGATAGTGGCATGATATGACAAAAGCAAGAAGATCAGTTGTAGGGAGTTAATGGAAACAGATTGAGTGTTAGGCAGGCGAAGTCAGAAGAAGCTAGATAAGAGGGTAGTTTTAAGCTTAGAAGTGTGTCACAGGACAGCAGTGCTAGATAGGGATATAGGGCAGTTAGTAAGTGGTTAAAGAGGAAGAAACAGCAGCCTAGGAAAGTCCTTAGATTGCTTGAGGACAAGCAAAACCTTAAGTTTGGGGGTGTGTTACGTCTCCAAAAGTGACCTTTTTAGGACTTAATTGGATTAGAAAGATGTTCACTCTTAGGTGTTTTTGATAGCATTTAGCCTAAACCTATGCTTAAATATGAGAATTAGAAGAAGGTAGCTAAATTAGGACTTATGTACAATAGGAAAGAAAAGGGTTAAAAACCGAAGGAAAAGAATGAAAAAACTGCATTGCGACAGCATTGCGAAAACATTGCTGAAGCCGCAATTATTCAAGTGAAAACCGTAAGTTGACTGATCTTTTTCTGTTAATTTCCGTGATTTCAGGGATTCGTTCTTTCTCCTCCATCCATTCTGATATACGACGTTGAAGATTGATGGTTCTCCTTGGCCCAAACGCACCTGCAAACTACTATAAAAGGGGGTCAAAGTCGGAGGTTCAAACATCATCCGAAAGCGTAGAAGTCCTCTCGCAGCTCCATTTCTCTTCGTGTTTTCCTTTGCCGTCTGTTGGAGTGAGAGTCTCAGCTGTTGGAATCGACAATCTGATAGGAAGGAGAGAAGATCCACCTTCTCTCCCGATTGGATTCATCCAAGCAAAGCTACTCTTTCATCCCCTTCAGCCGAGGCGATTGCGACGAGGCTTCCAAGCAACATTTACTGCTTTCTGTCTTTCCTTTTCTAATTTACATCTCTGCTTTGTGTTGTTCTCTTTCTAATAGCTAGAACACTTCATTTCGTTGCTTTCTGTCTTGCTGTTATTTACTTTAAAGCTTTCTTTGTCCAATCAAACAATCAAGTAATCAAATCTCCATTCTTCATTTCACAGTTTCTTGCCTCTGCATTCTACTACTTTCCCTTACTGTTTTGTCTTTAAATTCCTTCTAAGCATGTCTGTTTCATCTCGTATTTCTACTTACCCCATATCCATGAGTAGCTAAGTCACTTAGGGGCATGCTAATGACAGAACTATAGGTTAAAAAACGTGAACCAAGTATGTAGGATAGCTCTCGAACCATTGATTGTATGTAAGCTTCATTCCACGGGCAATTTCGATTGGCCATCCATTTTGTCCAAAGAACTCCTAACCTCTGGAAGGAGTAAGAGTTCAGAGTCGTATAATCATGCTAGCCTTTCAAGGTAACCAGAAAACGGCTTAGGAATAAGCGTTTTCCTAGTACAAACTAAACACTTCTGCTTTAACAAGATGCTTAAGACCTTACTTTGAGTTGAGTAAACTAAAGAATCTAATGCATGGAATCGGACGATACATGAGATAGAGTGAGTTTGATGCATAGAGAGTTGATCCAATGCTTGCGAATCGTATTAAAATGCCTATAGGATAGTCGTTAGTAGCCCTTAATTCTCACTTTCACACACTTTTACTGTTTTTACAATTGCGATAACATTGCGGTATCCGCAATTCTGCTGAGTTACCATTCTGTTTAGCTGTTTTCTTCTTCGTTTATTAATTCCATCTCTTGTCCCTTGAGTCTAGTTTCAACTTGCATTTGTTTATGTTACATTCCTTTATATGTTCGGTAAGAAGTAGGCAATTAAAAACCAATTTGAACCCATCAAATCCACCCCTTCTTTCTTAACAAAACACTTCGTGAATAGCTAAAAATAAGTCTCTGTGGGAAAACGAATGAAAAAATACTCATTACTTGCTATAAGATCATGTATGCTTGCATGTTCTGAGTGCTCTCTCTCTCTTATTGCTTATTCTTATTAACACATTGAGCACGCAACACTGCACAGTCACTGTCCATGGCATGCCTGATGGACCTGCAGCATAAGATGGCTCAGTGGGCTGAGTATGCGCAAGCGAGGGATAAGGATGTGGCTGAGCAGCTGGGATGCATATTCCCTACCTTCCCCGCTGATCTGCTGAAGCCATGGGCGCCTCCAAAGGAGAGAAGAGACGAGGACAAGGATGATTGAATGCCAGCTTGACGGCATTCGAGGGAGTTTTTTGATCCCTCTTGAAAAACAAAACCTGCTTTTCTGTGAACTGTTACCCTTATTTTTAATCCAATCAATGATCTGTCTTAATTGTTAATTTGTATGTTTAGAGTAGTTTAGATTAGATTGATGTTATCTGAGTAGTTAGCTTAGATAGTTTTGTTGTTTTGTGTAGTTGTTGATGTCTGAATATAGCATGCTAGGAGCTTTGATCACAGCTAAATTTTCTCTGAAGGTTTATTGCGAATTCCTTGCGGTGTCCGCAATTTTTGTTAGTTTGTGCATTCTGTTGGATGACTTTTTGATGGGTTGTTTCTGTTTAAATTTCGATATCTTGCTGCTTTACTGACCTCACTGAGTAATCTATCTGTTGAGCATGCTGGATGAGTGTCATAGTACACCTTTGTTAGTTTAAATTTAGCTTCATTTATTGCTAAGCATGCACCTCTGTCAGTCCTTATCATGTTGTTTTTACAAAACTTCTGCATCTGAGTTATCTGCTTTAAGAAGGTCGTTCTATGCCTAGGAGTTTTGAGTTCTGCTTGTTTTGCCTTAGACTAGATGCTTCTAGGACAAGTTTGGGGGTGTGCCACCTCAGACTCTCATTGGGGACAATGAGAAGTTTAAGTTTGGGGGAGGCAGCCTCTAGGCCTAGGAACATTCCTCTCTCCCTTTTTAAACATAAGCATTCTTCTTCTTTGAAAAAAAATGAAAAGGAAAAAAAAAATGAAAGAATAAAGAGTTGTGTGTCTCTTGAGGATGCTGAGTAATCAGGGCCATTTGTATAACCCACAAGTGGCACTGCATCAAAAGGCAAACCATAGGAGAGCCTCTACTAGAAAAGGAAAAGAAAAAGGAAAAACCAAGGAAGAAGAATGTATGCCTACAAGTTATAGCCTAAGTGCTTAGGTGTCCTGTATGAATGAACTTTGATCCTTAGTTTGCTAAGCACAGGGTTGTAGCTTGAAGGTATGTTAGGGGAGATGAGTGTATATCCAATGTAGTGATGTCAGGGTTTAGGTTGTTTTATGAAATGTACTACTGTCACTCGTGTGTACTAAGACTGGCATGACTCTAAGGAATCCTAGGTAGCTTAAAAGAAATACTTTAGAAGCATGTACTCAGTCTGGGATAAAACAAGGTAGAATTTGAAACCTTAGGGATAGCTGCACAATGTACCTAATGACATAGGCAGATAAATCAGTTGTAGGGAATTTATAAAAGACAATAGGTTTTAATGGCAAGAGAAACCAGAATAAGCAAAATGTGGAGTTAGTTTGAACTTAGAAGAGTGTCACAGGACAACCATGTTTTGGATAGTAAGCTTAAGGAAGTCCAAGTAGTCAGATAGAGTAATAGCAGCCCAAGTAAGCCCTTATAATTGCTCGAGGTCGAGCAATAACTTAAGTTTGGGGGTGTGTTACGTCTCCAAAAGTACTTATTTTAGGGACTTATTTGTCATATAATCGTGCAATCTCTTAAGCGTTTTTTATAGAATTTAGTTTAATATGTGCTTAAATATGAGAAATCAAGGAATGAAGCTAAATTAGGAGTTATTTGTAAAAGGAACAAAAAAGAATCAAAAATGAAGTTAAAAGAGTTGAAATTTTCCATTGCAGGAAAGTGGCTGAAACATTGCTGTCTCCGCAATGTTTAAGCTGCAAATGATAAGTTGTTCCAACCGTCCGCCGTTCTGTTGCGATCTTTCAGCCGCCCAATTTCTCCCCTGCTACCACGTGGTGGGACGTCGTTCAGAATGGATGGTTCTCCTTGACTGAAGAGTACCTGCAAAGAGCTATAAAAGGAGGTCAAGGGGGAAGAAGAACAACAAGCTTTGAAGCGTAGAACTCTTCATCTCAACGCAGTTTCTCTCCATTTTTTATCCCGTTTGTTGGAGTGAAGGAATCAGCTTTTGGCACCGATAATCTTAGAGGAAGAAGAGAAGATCCTTCTTCTCTTCTGATTGGATTCATCCCCAAACAACGCTAACCTTCCCCTTCATCCGAGGCGCTTGCGGCGAGAAGCTTTACGCACACATTTACATTGCTTTCTACTGCTTTCTGTCTTCCATTTTCTCTACTGTTTGTTGCCATTTGCTTCTGTTTGCTACATTATTTCAATTCGTCATCATCTGTTTAGTCTTTACTGTTTTACAGTCTTTACACATTACGCTTTGAATCTTGCTTAATAGAGGAATCGTTTACAACTTTGCAAGCTTTTATCTCGCTTTCTGTCTTTCCTTGTTTCCATTTAAGTACTGTCAATCATGCTTAATCAACCTAATCTTTGCACTTCCATCTCATCCATGAGTAACTAATCACACAAGGGTCTGCTAATGATGAATCTATAGGTAGAAATACGTGAATTCGGCATGTAGGATAGCTTCGAATGCATTGAATGTATGTGTACTTCATCCCACGGGCAATTTCGATCGGCCATCCATTTTGTCTAAAGAACTCCTAGCCTCCGGAAGGAGTAAGAGTTCAGAGTCGTCCATTCATGCTAGCCTTTCATGGTAGCCAGAAAACGACCTAGGAATAGGCGTTTTCCTAGCACAATTCATTAACTTGCTTATATAAATAAATGCTTAAGTCTTACTTGGATTGGAGTGAACTAAAGGATCTAATGCATGTAATCGAGAGATGCATGAGAATGAGTTAAATTGATGCATGATAAGTTGAGATACTGCTGAATAATCGTATTTAAAAGCCTATAGAGGAGTCGTTAGTAGACCTTGTTTCACCATCTCACCCTTAAAACGTTGTTACTTTAATTGCTATACAATTGCTGTCTGCGCAATTCTATAGTTCTGTTTTTGGCCTTAGCCATTTTTCCAGCCTTTTACTTTTGCAATTTTATTGCTATACAATTGCTTTCTCCGCAATTCTTTTCCTTCTACACTCAAGTTAATCTCTTCACTTGTTTTTGTTTATGCTTGCATATCTTATATATTCTTCATTAGTTAGGCACATTAATCTTCAATTCACCCCATTTAAACCACCCTTTCTAATTTAGCATCTTACTTCGTTAGTAACTAAGAATAAATCTCTGTGGGAAATCGAATGAAAAAAATACTTATTACTTGCTACAAGACCATGTATGCTTGCATGTTCTGAGTGCTCTCACATCGCATTTTTATTTATACACTGAGCACGCAACACTCCGCTCGAAGCATCGAGCATCTGGCAGTCGTACGGTTGCAAACCTTCGTAGAAAAATTGAATAAGCGCAGCCTCTGCTATCTGATGGTTCGGGCAGCTCTCGCAGAGCTTAATGAATCTCTCCCAATACTCGTGAAATGCCTCCTTTTTTGACTGTTTGAAACCATAAATCTCTTTTTTCAGGGCTCTGGCTCTTGAAGCTGGGAAATATCTTTCCAGGAACATGCTCTTCAACTTGCCCCAAGTGGAGATGGTTCCCGATGGTAAGTAATGTAGCCATTCTCGAGCTTCTCCTCTCAAGGTGAATGGAAAAGCTCTCAAGCTGAGCTGATCTTCAGTTATGTCGCTTGGCTTCATCGCAGAACTTACCATTTGAAAAGCCTTGAGATGTTTGAAGGGATCTTCATCTGTTTCACCACAAAAAGAAGGCAGATGGTCAATTAAGCCAGATTTAAGCTCAAACTCACCTTAGATTTCCGGGTAGGAAATGCAATAAGATTGGTGGTCCATATCAACCGACGCCCACTGCCTGAGCGTTTTTGGGACTCCAGCCTCATCGTCCTCTATAGGAACTTCCATTCTCTTAAATCAAGAATTTGGCACTCTAGCACACTTAAACAAACAAATTAAATCTTGCAAACAATAAAAGAATAAGCGAATTTAAGGTAAAATTCAAAAGTCTACAAATTAAATCTAAATTAGGCCGAATTAAACTTAATTCCCCGACAACGGCGCCAATTTTGGCAACGATATTTTCAAATTATCGCCAAACATCGGGTTGTCGAGACCCGCCAAAATTAATTTGTAATTACCCGAATACACTGAACTATTAGCAGCTTAGTGGTAACGGGGTCGATCCACAGGGAATTATGTGAATTTGACTTAATTCTAATTAAATTTGCAAACTATGAAAATAAACAAAATGTGGGGATGTTGGTTTTCAATTAGCTAACGGAGAACAACGCAAAATAGGAAAAACTTAACTAACGGAGCGTTCGACTCGGGACGATCGGGATTAAAAATAGCAAGCTTTTGGATCACAGGTTGACGAAAATAATGGCTAAATATTTGAACGAATACGCAACCCGTCTCAAATCAATAAATTAATTCAGACATGCTCCATGGATATTAATTAGACATAATAAATTATGTTAATTAAGAATATCGATTGGACATTGGCGGCCAACACTCTCCCAAGACCAATCGATAGCAACGAGCTAACTACGACGATTATCTAATTTGGACGCCAAATTAGTGTATCGATTTCAAATTCTATTTCGAGAAGAACGAACACCAAGAACGCAAGGAAGCCTATGCGCTCAATGGCATCGTTAATCTTTGTTACTTGGCGATTAAGAGAGGCACGACATCAAAACCTTTAACAAATGAAGCATGCTCGAAATCAAAGTTGTCTAGTCCTATTAATCAAACACATTCATGGAATAAGCAAGGAAATAGAAGCTAATTTAATCAAATTCTCTAGCCAAATCAGAAATTTAGTTCAACAACCTCACCAAAACTTAAAACTACATTATTCCCTACAATCCCGAGTCAAAAACGCTATGCACTACTCACGCATGATGGATGTGATCTGGGATGGCTCCAATCCAAGCTCCTTAGCCTCTCCCATGGTGGAAATGGCTTGAAAAACGTCCAATCTGGTGCGGAGCCCGAGGTAGAAGATCAAGAAGACGGCTAAAAATTGGACAAAAAGCTTAAATATTTCGTCGGAGCGTCGAGACGCTAGGGCAGCGTCTCGACGCTACGCCCTAAAGTTTCAGCGCGCGAAGTCGGGGCGGCGTCGAGACGCTTGTGCAGCGTTGAGCGAGCGTCGAGACGCTGACCACTCGACGCTTGCTCTCGGGTGGAAACTCCAAATGACGCTTCAAGCTTCGGAGCGTCGAGACGCTCTGGCAGCGTCGAGCTAGCGTCGAGACGTTGTCTGCTCAACGCTAGCTCTCGGGTTTTTGCATGGTATTTTCACTTTAAAACTTCCCAAAACGCCAAATCTCTATGTTTTTGCATGGTTCTTCCCCGGAAGTGTTCCTAGGTCCTTAAAATGCGACTTTAAGCCTCGAACGACGTCGAAATGCACCCGAGGACGAATTTGCCGAGAACACCTATAATAAACACAGGTAAGCAAGATTAAGCATGTAATAGTCATAAATTAGGGACATAAATATAGCTCCGAAATGGAGCTATCAGTCTCCATCTCCACTCCGCTCCAAGCTTCTAGCCAAGTTGGAAATCAAAACTCTAGCTTCGGCGGGTGTCTTATCCATGAGACATCCTCCACTGGCGACATCAACTAACTGTCGGTTTGGCGGTAAGAGACCTTCGTAGAAGTTCTGAATGAGTTGTTGTTCAGCTACTTGTTGGTTGGGACAATCTTCACACAACCGACCAAATCTCTCCCAACACTCAAGAACGGTCTCTTTTTCTCCTTGCTCAATTCTGTTTATCATTCTTCTAAGGGCGGCGACCTTGGGAGGCAGAAAATACTTCGTATAAAACGCTCCCTGCAGCTCTGCCCAAGAAGTAGTAGGTAGGTAATACATCCAATCTCTCGCCTCCTCCTTCAAGGTGAAAGGAAAGGCCCTGAGATGGAGTTGATCTTCGGTGATGTCGTCGGTCCTAAATGACGAACACACCATCTGAAATGCCTTGACGTGTCTGACGGGATTCTCATCTGTATTACCACAAAAAGAAGGTAATAAGTTTACCAGACACGCTTTAATTTCAAAATTACCTGCAACTATGATAACTCCATTTTGGAGCTATTAAATATGTCCCAATTATAGCTAAAGTCCGCTTTCAATTGATTAAATATATCTCTTTTGTAGGAGAAAAGCGGCAAAGAGCTCGTGCGTCCGTTGGGCATGTTCGAGTGCTTAAAGCAGAGTTTTAGCGCCCCGGGAATGCATCGGGAAGAGGGGAACTTGTTCCGTGAAGAAACGGCCCAAAACAGCCTTGGAGAGGCAAAGCTTCAGCCCCAAACCCGAGAGCCAGCGTCGAGACGCTGGCTCGACGCTGGAAAAACCCGAGAGCAAGCGTCGAGTGATAGCGTCGAGACGCTAGCTCGACGCTGCCCTGGCGTCGAGACCCTGCTTGGCGTCGAGACGCTCCGGAGGAGGCGCGCGCAGGAAATTTATCGGGGCAGCGTCGCGACGCTGGCCTTGCGTCGCGACGCCATCGCGAGCGCGCGCGCGGAAAACTTAGGGCCTAGCGTCTCGACGCTACGACGATGGCAGCAGCTAAAAGACGATTTTCCTGCACATTTTTTCATATCTTCATCTTCTTCATCTCTCTACGGATTTTGCTCATTTTGGTCTTCTTCTTCCCCATTTTCTCTCTATTTTCCGTGGAGCTCCGCCATTGTTGGCATGCTTGTGAGCTCCACCTCCATTGTAATAAGTAGATGAATCCTTCCATGGGCGTTGTTGGAGCGGGATTGACAAACCGCGCCATGAGCGGCTAAGGTAAGGGTGAACGGTTTGGGAATGTTTTAGGATGATTTTTGTTAGACGTTTTTGACTTTGATAATTTGATTTTGATGCATATTGGTTCTGTTTATTAGCATCTATTTACCTTGCTTAATCAAACGCGCATGTTAAAATACGACGATTGACACTCGGGTAGTTTAGCATGTTGTGTATGTTAAAGAGTAGCGATGTCGTGCCTCTCACTGCTCGACTAAGTAACACAGGTAGATAGAACTAAATCGAAGTATCGGGTCGGGTTGGATAATTGTTGATTGCATACGGCGTTTGCGGGCAATCTACTAGCAATTAGAATTCACGCTCGAATGTTCGTCGCGGTTAGCTAGTGACTGTCTAAATTCATCTTAGGACTGATCATCTTAATGTGAGCTTAGATAACGTGTAATTAGAACTGTGTGGTCTAATTAAAATCCATGGAGTCGGCTACTTTGGGGCTTCTCTGGTAGTCGTCCGCGTGCTCAATAAACTGTATTCCATGTTATTAGCGTTAAATGATAAGTCGAATTTGTCTAACAATTGATCCCTAGACTCCCCAAACCGTGCACACGTTCTCTTCTTATTATTTCTTTCTTCTGTTAGCTTTCATCATTATTTCTCTTGCATGATTAAAACCCCCCGTTACCAATTAATCAATTAAATCCCAATTTCACTAGTAAATTCAATCTTCCTATTCCTTGGATCGACCCTGTTACCACTGGCTGCAAAGCCTTGGTCATAGGCTTTATAAATCGTATTTTGGCAAGCCTCGACAGCTTGAGATTAAGTGGATATTCAAAAATCCGCCCACCAAACTACCGAATACATGATACTCGATGTGTTCCGGCCTAGCTCAGATGATGCAAGCTCCCTCAAGGTTCTTTGTTGCTCAAAATTACCCCCGACCTCCATTTCAGCGCTTCTTTTGAATTTTCAAAGAATGACTGCGCTCAAAAACTCAAACAAAAACGGGTAAAATAATACAAAAGAATGAAACTGTACAAAAAAAAGTTAAGAAAATTTTTAAAACCAACAAACTAAACTTAATCAAACCAAATTAAATTTAACTCCCCGGCAACGGCGCCAATTTTGGTAGATGGATTTTTTAATATACAACTAAATTTCAAGCTGTCGAGGCTTGCCAAAATACAATTTATAACCCGAATGCACCGAGCAATTTGCAGCTAAGTGGTAACGGGGTCGATCCACAAGGAATTAAGAAATTCAATTTAACTAAGTCTAATTTGCTAATTTTAAAAAGTATGTGCAAATTTGGTATGGGGGAAGGGAGCTCCTAACGTGCAAGCTAACGGAAAATTAAATGACAAGTGCAAAATTTAAGTGGTTGTGCTTAACTTCGAGAAATGGAATTGATCGTTATGGATGTTCGGTTCATCGATACAACTTATTAACTAATCATGCTTATGCACAAAATTCATTTGGTTAATTCCTAACTCAAATGACCCAAAGATATAATTAGATATGTGCAATTCTAATCGTTCTTGGCCAATAATCCATTCAAGGTAGCGACCTGGTAGCGATATTATTGAACTATCGCCAATCATCGGGTTGTCGAGACCCGCCAAAATAAATTTATAAGTGCCCGAAATCACTAAACTATTTGTAGAATAGTAGCAACGGGGTCGATCCACAGGGAATTAAGGTATTTTGACTTAATCTTGATTAAATTTGCAAACTATTAATATAAGTGAAATAAGGGGTAATTGTTGGTTTTCAAGTAACTAAAATGGAACAAAGCAAATGGGAAAACTTAGCTAACGGAGTTTCCGACTCGGGACGATCGGGGATAAATATAGCGAACCTCTTGGATCATAGGATGACGAGTTTTATGGTTGAATAAATTAACGAATGCACAGCTCGTCTAAAATTAATGAATAACCCAGACATGCTCCATGGATTTAATTAGACATAAATAATCATGCTAATCAAGCATACCGTTCGGACATTGGCGGCCAACGCTCTCCCAAGACCGAACGGTAGCAACAAGCTAACTGTTACAACTATCCAATTTGGACGCGAAATTAGTATGTCGATTTGGAATTCTAATTCGGGAAGAATGAACGCCAAAAGCATAAGGACGCCAATACGCTCAAGGTGCCATAATTCCTTGTTACTTGGCGGAAACGAGAGGCACGGCATCAAATCCTTTAACAAATGAACATGCTCAAAATCAAGGGTGCCTAGTCCTAAATCATTCAAACGTGCTCATAGATTAAGCTAAGAAATAGAATTCAATTCAATAAAATATCCAACCAATTCAGAATTTCAATCCTACAACCTCACCAAGAGTTCATACTACATTTATCCTTACAATCCCGAGCCAAAAACGGTAAATCTACTCACTCATGACTTGTATGGTGTGGGAAGGCTTCAAATCGAGCTTCCTAGCCCCTCCCATGGTGGAAAATAGCTGCTGGACGTCAAATCAGGCGCGGAGCTCGAGGTAGAAGATGATAATGGCGGCTAAAATCGGACAGAAACTTAAGTAATCTGTCGTAGCGTCGAGACGCTAGGGCAGCGTCTCGACGCTGCGCCCTAAATAATCCGCGCGCGCGCAGTCGGGGTGGCGTCGAGACGCTCGAACAGCGTCGCGACGCTGTCGGCGTCGAGCGAGCGTCGCGACGCTATCGCTCGACGCTTGCTCTCGGGTTTTTCTTCAATTCAGCGCTTTAGACTTCGGAGCGTCGAGACGCTATGGCAGCGTCTCGACGTTGGGCAGCGTCGAGCTAGCGTCGCGACGCTGTCGCTCGACGCTAGCTCTTGGGTTGATGCATGGATTTTTGCCTTCAATTTCCCAAAAGTGCTCAACCTTCATGCCTTTGCACGGGTCTTCCCGGGAAGTGTTCCTAGGCCTTTAAATTGCGATATTAAGTCCCGAAAAGCGCCGAAACGCTCTCGAGAGCGAATCATCGAGAACACCTGCAATAATCACATAAAAGCAAGATTAAGCAACTAATAACCGTGAAATAGGGACACAATTATAGCTCCAAAATGGAGCTATCAAACACCCCCAACTTAATTCTTGCTAGTCCTCGAGCAAGGTGGAATTCTGATTAATAAAATATAACGAGAATGCATGCTAGGGACTCGATTCTCAGTACTGGAAAAGACAGGGCATTTGCATTTGAAGGAAACAACCGCATGCATGCATTGGTTAAGAACAATTCGAAAAATTTAAAGATGCTTCCCTATTTATGCTTCGGACTTAGCTCCTCGATCTTAGATTTCAACAGGCTTAGAACAACTCTATCTATCCTAAAACTTCGCTTTCCCCCTACTTATGGCTTAACAGAACAGTCTAAGGGCAATTCATCGTCTATGCAAGTCATATATCGCAAGGCATTTTTTTTTTCTCTCTTTTTCTTCGATCTTCATGAGCGCCTAACATGTCAATCTTACTTTCGTTTCAGCTTGCCTGCAATTTCATTGCACAGTGCATCTGACTACGGGCAAAATTCACATTTTTAAGGACTAGCGTTCACTTCTTTGCACATCCTTTTCATGCAGTGGCAACCGTGGGTTACACGACCGCCCCTGGCTACTAAGGCAGCTCAAGAAGGAGGAACGCCTCATGAGATTATTTTTTTCTTTTTATAAACTTGCATTCATTTTTCTTTTAGTCTAAAAATCATGTTAAAATTTTAAGCGCACGGATTACAAACAAGAGCGAATCTTAGCCCATCCTAAGGTTGCCTTTCGAGGTGACAACGGATTTCAAAACAAACAGAGCTACCCTAAACCCACAGATCCAAGCTAGAGTGCTAACATGCGAAGCTTAAACAGGGAAATAACTTGAAAAAAATTTCAAAACGGCCTTAACATATGCAATTATACTTGATTTCACAACAAACACGCATACGAAGACCTTAGCAGTACATCACAGAATTTCATAATCGGACAAGCATGCATTCTCCATAGCTCAACAAGTTAATCAGGATTCCACAACAAAGCTCGGCTCGACAATCCTTTATAAGGCACAACCCACCACCCCCAACTTAGAAATTGACAATGTCCTCATTGGACCAAATAAGCACAGTCAAAACAAAAAGAAAGAAAACCTTCCCTGAATTGTGACTTAGAGGGTTGGAGAGTGCGCTTTAACCTTAGCCAATAAACCGCAAGGATGAGCCATTGTTTCACCTGGAAATTCACAACATCATAGTAGAAATCTAAACTAATCCTAAAGGCGGTAAGTAAACAAAAAGCATGTACAGTTCAAGCTCGGGTGCCTCCGAGTAGCGCAAATTTTTAGAGTCGATTGCTCGACTTTACCAAAACTCAATTTATCCTTTCTCATAATCAGGCTCTTTCAAGTAAGCATGATCGTCGTAGTCCTCTGACATTCCCTCATGAAAGATCTTTAATCGCTGGCCATTCACCGTGTATTCTTTTTGTGTATCCAGGCTCTGAATCTTGACTGCACCATAGTGATGAACATCAGTGATAATGAAAGGACCAAGCCACCTGGAACGAAGTTTACCTGGCATGAACTTCAGGCGGGAGTTGAACAAGAGAACCTTCTGACCAACTTCGAAATGTTTTCTGACGACTCTTCTGTCGTGGAACATTTTGGTCTTTTCCTTGTAGGTCTTCGAGTTCTCATATGCATCCAGGCGAAGCTCCTCCAGTTCTTGCAATTTGAGGAGTCTTTCTTCGCCTGCCAAGTCAAAGTCCATGTTGCACTTCTTCACGGCCCAGTAAGCTTTGTGCTCGATCTCCACGGGGAGATGACAGGCTTTACCATAAACCATCCGGTAGGGAGACATCCCTATGGGGGTTTTGTAAGCCGTACGGTAAGCCCACAAAGCGTCGTCCAGCCTGAGGCTCCAATCCTTCCTTCCTGGACTTACTGTTTTCTCGAGGATGCTTTTCACTTCTCGATTGGAAACCTCTGCTTGGCCATTGGTCTGAGGATGATACGGGGTAGAGATTTTGTGATTGACCCCATACTTCCTCATCAAGGCCTGGATTGTTTTGTTGCAGAAGTGGCTCCCCTGGTCACTTATGATGGCTCGTGGAACTCCATACCTGCTAAAAATATTAGATTTGACAAAACTTGAAACAGCATTAGCAGTATCAACTTTGGTGGCTTTAGCTTCCACCCATTTAGACACGTAGTCCACAGCCAATAAGATATAGACAAAACCAAATGAAGGGGGAAAGGGTCCCATAAAGTCCATACCCCAAACCTCGAAAATTTCACAAGTTAAAATGGGGTTTTGGAGCATTTCATTCCTACTAGTGATGGTCCCTTTTCTCTGACACTGATCACAAGATTTACAAAACTCATAACAGTCCTTAAACAGTGATGGCCAGAAAAACCCACAATCTAAAATTTTTCTCGCAGTCCTATTTTGCCCAAAGTGTCCCCCGCATGCAAATTCATGGCAAAAGGTAAGGATGGACCTATGTTCAGACTTAGGGACGCACTTCCTAATTACCTGGTCAGCACAAAATTTCCATAAAACGGGCTCTTCCCAAACATACGTCTTGGCTTCGCTTTTCAGCTTAGCTCTTTGATTATATGAAAAGTCGAATGGGAACGTACCTGTGACCAAGTAATTGACAATGTCGGCGTACCATGGTGTCTCCACACTTACCTGGAAAAGAACTTCATCAGGGAATTCGTCATTCAGAGGCAGATCGTCCTCATTACGCACAATACGGCTCAAGTGGTCAGCAACTGTATTTTCTGATCCTTTTCTGTCCTGAACAGAGACGTCGAACTCCTGGAGTAGTATTACCCATCTGAGCAGTCTAGGCTTCGAGTCTTTCTTGTTCATCAAGTATCGAACTGCTGCATGATCAGAAAAAACAATTACTTTAGATCCAAGAATATATGGCCTAAATTTATCAAGAGCGAAAACTATGGAAAGCAGCTCCTTCTCTGTTGTTGTGTAACCGATCTGCGCGGAATTGAGCGTCCTAGAGGCATAATAAATCACATGGCTCTTCTTGTCTATCCTCTGGCCCAACACCGCGCCTACGGCATAATTGCTTGCGTCGCACATAATCTCGAAAGGAGTCCCCCACTGCGGTGGATGAATGATGAGTGCGTTGGTCAAGCACTTTTTCAGAACATCGAAGGCAAGCTTGCACTGTTTGTCAAAACAGAATGGAACATCCTTTTTCAGCAAGCTTGTCATCGGAGTCACTATCTTCGAGAAGTCTTTAATGAACCTGCGGTAAAAACCTGCGTGACCAAGAAAAGAACGTACTTCCCGAAGATTCGTGGGGTAAGGTAAATCAGATATGACATCAATTTTTGCTTTATCAACCTCTATCCCCTTAGCAGACACAACGTGACCCAATACTATGCCCTGACTGGCCATGAAATGACACTTTTCAAAATTTAAAACAAGATTAGTTTCGATGCATCTTTCCATGACTCTAGACAAGTTAAACAGGCAATCCTTAAATGAACTTCCATATACAGTAAAATCATCCATAAAGACTTCGATGCATTTTTCTACAAATTCAGAAAATATGCTCATCATGCATCGTTGAAAAGTCCCTGGAGCATTACAAAGCCCAAAGGGCATTCTCCTATATGCGTAAGTTCCGAATGGACAAGTAAAAGTAGTTTTTTCTTGGTCTTCCTGGGCTATGGGAATTTGATAAAACCCAGAAAAACCATCTAGAAAACAGAAGAATGGCTTCCCAGCTAAACGCTCCACCATTTGATCTATGAAGGGAATAGGAAAGTGGTCCTTCTTAGTCACATCATTCAGTTTTCTAAAATCAATACACATTCTCCACCCATTTTGTACTCTCTTGGGTACTAACTCCCCCTTATCATTTCTAATAACAGTTATGCCCGTCTTTTTAGGTACAACATGAATAGGGCTAACCCATTGGCTATCAGAAATGGGAAAGATAATACCTGCATCCAAGAGTTTGTGTATCTCGGACAACACTACCTCTTTCATTGCAGGGTTCAGTCTCCGCTGAGGCTCTCGGGATGGTTTTGCTCCCTCATCCAGCCGAATCTTGTGCATGCACAGCACTGGACTCAACCCGTGCAAGTCTTCCAATGTCCATCCCATGGCTCTTTTGTTCTTTTTCAGAACCTCGATCAACTCGCCTTCTTGCTCCGATGTAAGCTCCTTGGAGATAATTACCGGAAGTGTCTCCACCTCCCCTAAGTACACGTACTTGAGATGACCCGGCAACTCCTTTAATTCCAACTTGGGAGCCTGCAAAAGAGATGGTAATATTTTAGTTGGCTTTTCACATGTCTCTAAAGCAAAAGTAGGTTGTTCAGAAGAATCAGTCAATATGGGAACACTACTTTCAACTTCGCCAACAATTTCAGTAAAAACGAGTGGGTCATCCCCATCAACAACAGTCATGCATTCTTCTTGTTCTAAAGTATCTATCAGATCAATTTTACCGACAGAATGCACATCAGCACGTTGTTTCATGGCATCAAATACATTAAATTCGAATACATCCCCTTCATACTCAACAGATAAGGTACCATCATGCACATTAATTTTTGTTTTAGCGGTTTTCATGAATGGTCTACCAAGTAAAACAGAAGTGGTGGATGCATTTTCTTCCATTTTTATAACATAAAAATCAGCAGGGAATATCAAATCCTTAACTTTAACCAACACATCCTCAATCAATCCTAAAGGACGAATAGAAGACCTATTAGCTAACTGGATAATTATACTGGTTTCCTGCATACCATCTAAACCGAGGCTCTTGTAGACTGAGTATGGCATAACATTAATTGAAGCTCCTAAGTCTAGCATAGCATGCTCGATTTCTCTATCCCCTATAGTACATGGCAAGAGAAACATACCTGGGTCCTGACACTTGTTTGGAATACCTTGAGTTATCAGGGCAGAAACATTCTTGCTTACCACGACTCTCTCAGCACTTTTAGTCTTCCTCTTCATGGTGCACATCTCCTTTAGAAATTTGGCGTACCTTGGGATTTGCTGAATTGCATCAAGCAGTGGTATATTGATCCCAACCTTTCTCAGTGTCTCAAGAACATCCGCATCGTCGGTCTCCTTAGATGGCCTTGCCAGCCTACTAGGAAAAGGAGCAACGGGAGTGTAAGACTTCATAGAAATAATAGGAGGAGTTACAACAGTTTCAGATGGTGCTTGAGAACACTTATCTGGAGATATCTCTGAATCTTTTGGAGGACTCACGGGAGTGGTACGGGATGGTATCTCTTTACCACTTCTGAGATTTATCGCACTAACACCTTCCGCTTTGGATTCAATGTTGCTCATTCTTACCTTCACCTCTGTGAACTCCTCTCTTAGAGATTTTATCTGCGATCTTGTCTCATTGCTAGCTTCCATGAGCGATTTGAACATGCCTTCAATGGCTTGACCTGAAACAGAAGAAACAGCCTGAGATGATTTTTTCTGCATCGTATGAACTAAACCAAATACCTGAGACACTTGTTCCTTGAGCTCTGCTATGTCGGTAGACATTTTAGCGTACTCGTTCCTTCCTCCGTACTGGCGACGGTTCTCAGCCATATTAGAAATCAACTGTCTGGCTTCTATAGGTGTTTTCTCCCAAAGGGCTCCTCCACTTGCTGCATCAAGCATCTGGCAGTCATGCGGAAGCAACCCTTCATAGAAGAATTCGATAAGCTCGGCTTCTGCTATCAGGTGGTTCGGGCATTTCTCACAGAGTTTAATGAACCTCTCCCAGCATTCGTGAAACGCCTCGTCCTTTCCTTGCTCAAATTGGCGGATATCTTTTTTCACGGCTCTGGCTTTTGAAGCTGGGAAGTACCTTTCCAAGAATAGACTCTGCAACTTCTCCCAAGTGAAAATGATCCCTGATGGCAAGTAATGCAGCCAATCTCGAGCTTCACCTCTCAAGGTGAATGGAAAAGCTCTCAGGTAGAGCTGATCTTCAGTAATGCCGCCTGGCTTCATCGCAGAACTTGTCAATTGAAAAGCCTTGAGATGTTTATAAGGATCCTCATCTGCTTCACCACAAAAAGAGGGTAAATGGTCAATTAAACCCGATTTAAGCACAAACTCACCTGAAATTTCCGGGTAGGAAATACAAGAAGGTTGGTGGCCCATAGCAAATGATGTCCACTGTCTGAGCGTTTTTGGGACTCCAATCTCATCATCAGTCACCATTTTCTGAATAAAAATTTTGCACTTCTAGCACACTTAAACAAACAGATCAAAATTGCAAATAATAAAAGATTAAACAAAAATTTCAAAGTAAAAATTAAAAGTCTACAAATCAAATCTAAATTAGGCCGAATTACACTTGATTCCCCGGCAACGGCGCCAATTTTGGTAGCGATATTATTGAACTATCGCCAATCATCGGGTTGTCGAGACCCGCCAAAATAAATTTATAAGTGCCCGAAATCACTAAACTATTTGTAGAATAGTAGCAACGGGGACGATCCACAAGGAATTAAGGTATTTTGACTTAATCTTGATTAAATTTGCAAACTATTAATATAAGTGAAATAAGGGGTAATTGTTGGTTTTCAAGTAACTAAAATGGAACAAAGCAAATGGGAAAACTCAGCTAACGGAGTTTCCGACTCGGGACGATCGGGGATAAATATAGCGAACCACTTGGATCATAGGATGACGAGTTTTATGGTTGAATAAATTAACGAATGCACAGCTCGTCTAAAATTAATGAATAACCCAAACATGCTCCATGGATTTAATTAGACATAAATAATCATGCTAATCAAGCATACCGTTCGGACATTGGCGGCCAACGCTCTCCCAAGACCGAACGGTAGCAACAAGCTAACTGTGACAACTATCCAATTTGGACGCGAAATTAGTATGTCGATTTGGAATTCTAATTCGGGAAGAATGAACGCCAAAAGCATAAGGACGCCAATACGCTCAAGGTGCCATAATTCCTTGTTACTTGGCGGAAACGAGAGGCACGGCATCAAATCCTTTAACAAATGAACATGCTCAAAATCAAGGGTGCCTAGTCCTAAATCATTCAAACGTGCTCATAGATTAAGCTAAGAAATAGAATTCAATTCAATAAAATATCCAACCAATTCAGAATTTCAATCCTACAACCTCACCAAGAGTTCATACTACATTTATCCTTACAATCTCGAGCCAAAAACGGTAAATCTACTCACTCATGACTTGTATGGTGTGGGAAGGCTTCAAATCGAGCTTCCTAGCCCCTCCCATGGTGGAAAATAGCTGCTGGACGTCAAATCAGGCGCGGAGCTCGAGGTAGAAGATGATAATGGCGGCTAAAATCGGACAGAAACTTAAGTAATCTGTCGTAGCGTCGAGACGCTAGGGCAGCGTCTCGACGCTGCGCCCTAAATAATCCGCGCGCGCGCAGTCGGGGTGGCGTCGAGACGCTCGAACAGCGTCGCGACGCTGTCGGCGTCGAGCGAGCGTCGCGACGCTATCGCTCGACGCTTGCTCTCGGGTTTTTCTTCAATTCAGCGCTTCAGACTTCGGAGCGTCGAGACGCTATGGCAGCGTCTCGACGCTGGGCAGCGTCGAGCTAGCGTCGCGACGCTGTCGCTCGACGCTAGCTCTCGGGTTGATGCATGGATTTTTGCCTTCAATTTCCCAAAAGTGCTCAACCTTCATGCCTTTGCACGGGTCTTCCCGGGAAGTGTTCCTAGGCCTTTAAATTGCGATATTAAGCCCCGAAAAGCGCCGAAACGCTCTCGAGAGCGAATCATCGAGAACACCTGCAATAATCACATAAAAGCAAGATTAAGCAACTAATAACCGTGAAATAAGGACACAATTATAGCTCCAAAATGGAGCTATCACGACCCCTAAATCGACTATAAGCCAGTGACGGGAACATTGTGACGGCTTAATCCTAAGACTAACCCGGTTTCTCTCTCGCCTTAAGCCTAACATGAAAAGGTTAATTAATTCAGATTACCAACTGTCACTTTGGGTTGAATTAATTACCCATGCTTAAGCCCGTGCTACCTAGCGGTTTGGGCAATTATACATCCCAACCTTTAGCCCTCTATCATGCATAGGTACTAGGGCGTCAACCTAATTAAGCTACACATGCTAGAATTTGAATAAGATCAAGTAAGAGATGCATAAACATATCAATTGACTCAACATTTATAATGGGGCAAACCTCCCCAAACATCCATAATTCACAAAACCAAACTCAAAATTAAGCACTAACCTGAGTTTAGCCTTCCATGGAGGATGAATAAATCAAATCCCCTGTTACGTCTCAAAAAGTGACCTTTTTAGGACTTATTTATCTTAGAAAGATGTACACTCTTAGGTGTTTTTGATAAGATTTAGCTTAAACCTATGCTTATATGTGAGAATTAGAAGAAGTAAGCTAAATTAGGACTTGTGTGCAAAAGGAAAGAAAAAGAATGAAAAAGGAAGTTAAAAGAATGAAAATTGTGCATTGCGGAAGCATTGCGGAAACATTGCTAAAACCGCAATGTTTTAAGTGAAATCCGTAAGTTGGCTAACCTTTTTCTGTTGTAATCCGATATTTTAGGGATTCGTTCTTTCTCCTCCATCCATGTTGAAGTACGACGTTGAGAATGGATGGTTCTCCTTGGCCCAATCGCACCTGTAAATACTATAAAAGGAGGTCAAAGAGGAAGGTTTAATCATCATCCGAAAGCGTAGAAGTCTCTTCGCAGTGCAGTCTTTCCCATTCATTCTCTTCTCCGTCTGTTGGTTTGAGAGGTTCAGCTGTTGGAGTCGACAATCTGATAGGAAGGAGAGAAGATTCATCTTCTCTCCTGATTGGATTCATCCAAGCAAGGCATACCTTTCTCTCCCTTCAGCCGAGGCGTTTGCGACGAGGCGATCAAGCTCATTTTACTGCTTTCTGTCTTTACTTTTCATTTCCAGCACCGTTTTGTTGTTATTTCTTTTCCATTAGTTAATCCATTCCATTTCGTTGCTTTCTGTCTTTATGTTACTCACTTTAAGGCTTCATCTGTTCATTCAAACAATTGATTAATCAAAGCACAATTCAGCAGTTCACACTTTGTCTTTACCTTCTCTGCCTACTGTTTTTCCTTGCTGTTTTGTCTTTCATTTTCTTCTAAGCATGTCTACTTCATCTATTATTTATGTTCTCTCTACATCCATGAGTAACTAAGTCACATAGGGGCATGCTAATGACAATACTATAGGCTAAAACACGTGAACCAAGCATGTAGGATAGCTCTCGAATGCATTGATTGTATGTAAGCTTCATCCCACGGGCAATTTCGATTGGCCATCCATTTTGTCCAAAGAACTCCTAACCTGTGGAAGGAGTAAGAGTTCAGAGTCATACACTCATGCTAGCCTCTCAAGGTAGCCAGAAAACGACCTAGGAATAGGCGTTTTCCTAGTACAAATCATAACTTGCTGCTTTAACAAGATGCTTAAGACCTTACTTGGACATGAGTAAACTAAAGAATCTAATGCATGAAATCGGAAGATACATGAGAATGAGTTAGTTTGATGCATAGTAAGTTGATCCAATGCTTGAGAATCGTGTGAAAATGCCTATAGAGGAGTCGTTAGTAGCCCTTGTTTCTCCATTTTACACACTTTCGCTGTTAGTAACATTGCGGTAAAATTGTTGTCCTCGCAATTCTGTTAAGTTAAAAATTCTGTTTAGCTATTTTCCTCTTCGTTTATTAATCTCTTCTTTTTACATTTGAGTTTATCATTGACTTGCACTTGTTTATGTTGCTACCCTTTACATATTCCTTAGAAATTAGACAACTTAAAACCAATTCTACCCCCATCAAATCCACCCATTCTTGCTTAACAATACACTTCACGAGTAGCTAATAATAAATCTCTGTGGGAAAACGAATGAAAAAATACTTACTACTTGCTACAAGATCATGTATGCTTGCATGTTCTGAGTGCTCTCTCTCTCTTATTGCTTATTTGTTGTACACATTGAGCACGCAACAAGTTTTTGGCGTCGCTGTCGGGGATTTAGTTTAGTGAAAACGAAGTTTGTTAAGTTAGAAAAACAAAGTTTAATATCTATTGGAGCTGATCTATTCTCATTTCTTTTGCAGGTACCATTGGGTTAGTTTATGAATGAACCTTGAAGTAGCGATCTAGAGTTCAATCCTGAGCCTGAGAGATTACTTAGGGCCAGAAATAGAGCTAAGAAACGTCTCTTTAACCAACCCTCTATACCTCCAACAATTGCTGAAACCGCAGAGTCTCCGCAATTCTATCAAGAAGAAATGGATATACCAGTCCCAAATCCGGTACCTACCACTCGCAATCCCATCGAAATAGCGAATGATAAGAATAGTGCCATTCTTTCCTACCTAGTACCTATGCCTGGGGAGCTAAACCCAAGCATAATCCGCCCTGAAATTACTGCCAACTCATTCGAGTTAAAGCCAGCAATGTTCCAAATGTTGTCCACTGTGGGACAATTCTTTGGAGTGGAAAATGAGGATCCCCACAACCATCTTAGAAACTTCCTAGGAGTTAGTGATACATTTCTCATCCCTGGAGTTTCCCAAGAAGCCTTGAGGCTCTACCTCTTCCCTTACTCTTTAAGAGACAAAGCAAAGACGTGGTTAAACTCATTACCCTCTGGATCAGTCCTCAATTGGACAGACTTGGCGGAGAAATTCCTAGTGAAATACTTCCCACCTGATAGGAATTCTACCTTTCGTGATGACATAGTCAAGTTCAAACAAGCTGAAAATGAGTCCCTTCACGAAGCTTGGACAAGGTTCAAGGACCTTCTACTTAAATGTCCACACCATGGTATTCCATGGTGTATCCAAATAGAGGTCTTTTTCAAAGGATGCAACCCCAGCACCAGACAAGTTCTAAATTCATCTGCTGGTGGTTCCATGTTGTCCAAGAGTTATAACGAAGCCTATGAGATCTTGGAGAAGATCTCAGCATCTCACTGTAGGTGGTCAGATGATCCAATCGAGCCAAGTAAAGCTCAAAATAAGGACGCACTCAATGCCATGAGTAGCCAAATAAGCGCCCTGACCAACCTAGTTAAACAAATGGCTCAAGCCAATCTCCAAACTAGTGTCAACACCGCCACAGCCATGTCAATGGGCACACAACCAAGTCAAGATGAGAGACTTATCTGTGGATTCTGTGGGGAAGGGCACCTGTATGAATACTGTCCTGGGAATCCAGCCTCAGTCAGCTATGTTCGAAGCCAACAGCAGCCTAGGAACAACCCCTATTCCAACACTTACAATCCTGGTTGGAGGAACCACCCAAATCTTTCATGGGGTGGCCAGCAAAATACTAACCAAGCTCCTAACCAACCAAGATCGAGTGGAACACCTGGTTTCACTCCCCAACATAACCAATCCATGTATCAAAAACAATATAACCAACTAGTAGGGTCATCTGTAGAAAATCTACTCAAAGAGTACATCGCCAAGAATGATGCTACTCTACAAAGCCAGCAAGCTACCCTCAGGAGCCTAGAGAACCAAATAGGGCAACTAGCCAATGAACTCAAAAGTAGGCCCCAAGGTAGACTTCCTGCTGACACTGAGGTGCCAAGGAGAGATGGAAAAGAACAAGTTCAAGCAATTGAACTTAGAAGTGGGAGACCATTGGTGAGCAACACTAAAGAAGCCCCAAAGAGAGTAGAGAACAATGAGTCTAGTGCTCCACTGGAGTCTCTGCCAAACCAAGGTCAACCCACAACAAGCACATCAGGAGCAAGACTGGAGCCAATCATAGGAGAGATAGAAGAAATCCCAAGGCCTCCACCTATCCTGAGGCGACCTGAAGTGCCTGCATATGTGCCACCACCTCCATTTCCTCGAAGGCTAAAGAAAAAACAAGAACAGGAAGTGCACTTTAACAAATTTTTAGAAATTCTTAAACAAGTGCATGTGAATATTCCTTTTGTAGAAGTTCTACAGTCTATGCCCTCTTATGTAAAGTTTTTAAAAGATATAATCACTAACAACAAAATAATTGGTGAATTTGAAACAATGAATCTCACTGAGGAGTGCAGTGCTATACTCCAGAACAAGCTACCCAAGAAGGAGAAGGATCCTGGTTCCTTCACCCTACCAGTAGAGCTAGGAGGCAAGCACGTGGGCAGAGCTCTTTGTGACCTGGGAGCCAGCATAAACCTCATGCCCCTATCACTATTCCGCCAGCTAGGAATAGGAGAAGCACGTCCAACCACTGTCACTTTACAACTTGCAGACAGATCCATAGCATACCCTGAGGGTAAGATTGAGGATATTCTTGTAAAGGTTGACAAGTTTATTTTCCATGCAGATTTCATCATCCTGGATTATGAAGCAGACAAGGAGGTCCCCATCCTATTAGGCAGACCATTTCTAGCCACAGGTAGGGCCCTGATTGATGTCCAGAAAGGTGAGCTCACTATGAGGGTTCATGATGAGGAGGTTAAATTTAGTGTTTATAAAGCCTTAAGGTACCCCTCTGACTCTGAATCTTGTGCTAGCATGGACATTGTAGATTCACTGATGGAAGAACAGCTGGAGCATGAATTATTAACTAAGCATGCTAATGAATATGTACAATTAGATTTAACTGATTTGAATGTTTCTGAGATAATGGATATACCTGTAGATAAGATACAGCATGTTTGTATGAATAATGACTTAACTGACAGATCCTTGAATCCATTAAAGCCATCCATTGAGCATCCACCTGTCTTAGAATTGAAACCTTTACCCACTCACCTCAAGTATGCATATCTAGGAAGTAATGATACTTTGCCTGTGATTATTTCTTCTAAATTGAGTGAAAAGCATGAGGTTGAACTGATATTATTACTTAAGCAGCATAAAAAGGCTATTGCATGGACTATTGCTGACATTAGAGGCATTCGCCCTTCTTACTGCATGCATAAGATAATCTTAGAGGAAGAACATACACCCCGAGTAGATCACCAACGTAGGCTAAACCCCTCTATGAAAGAGGTAGTTAAAAAAGAAATCATAAAGTGGTTAGATGCAGGTGTAATCTTCCCTATAGCTAGTAGTCAGTGGGTGAGTCCTATACAATGTGTACCTAAGAAGGGGGGGATGACTGTCGTAGTAAATGAGAGCAATGAACTGATTTCAACTAGAACTATTACAGGATGGAGAGTTTGCATGGATTATAGGAAATTGAATAAGGAAACAAAAAAAGATCACTTCCCTCTACCATTTATTGACCTGATGTTAGATAGGATAGCTGGTAGAGCTTATTACTGCTTTCTAGACGGTTATTCTGGATATAACCAAATCACTATAGACCCTAAGGACCAAGAGAAGACCACATTCACTTGCCCTTTTGGAACCTTTGCCTTTCGCAGAATGCCTTTTGGCTTATGCAATGCACCAGCAACGTTCCAAAGGTGCATGTTGGCAATCTTCTCTGACTTAGATGAATCCATGATAGAGATATTTATGGATGACTTCTCAGTCTTTGGTGATTCATTTACAAACTGTTTAGAGAACTTAGGACAAGTCCTGGCTAGGTGTGAGGAGACCAACCTAGTCCTTAATTGGGAAAAGTGCCACTTCATCGTGGAAGAGGGGATAGTCCTAGGTCATAGAGTGTCTAGAGCAGGAGTAGAGGTCGATAGGGCCAAGATTGAAATAATAGAGAAGTTGGTGGAACCTCAGAATGTGAAAGCCATTAGAAGCTTCTTAGGACACGCAGGCTTCTATAGAAGGTTCATTAAGAACTTTTCAAAGATCTCCAAGCCCTTGTGTGAGCTTCTAGAGCTGAACAAACCATTCATCTTCTCTAAAGAATGTTTCTTAGCCTGGAAAGCCCTTAAGGAAGCACTAGTCAAAGCACCTATTATAGTAGGACCAAATTGGGACCTCCCATTTGAGATGTTATGTGATGCAAGTGACTATGTTGTAGGGGTGATGCTAGGACAAAAGATTGACAAACTAACACACCCTGTATACTATGCTAGTAAGACACTTAATGAGGCACAATGTAATTACACAACCACTGAGAAGGAGATGCTAGCTGTAGTGTTTGCCTGTGAGAAGTTTAGGAATTACATTGTCGGCACCAGAACAATCGTGTATACAGATCACTCTGCACTAAAATACCTTATGAGGAAGGCTGATGCTAAGCCTAGGTTGATTAGATGGGTATTGCTGCTGCAAGAGTTTGATCTGGACATTAGAGATAAGAAAGGATGTGAAAATGTGGTTGCGGATCATCTTTCCAGATTGCAACATAATTGCGATAACATTGCGGAAACCGCAATTTCTGATGCTTTTATCGATGAGCATGTCTTTGTATTAGCACATCGGGATAACGATGAGGAACCTTGGTTTGCTGACATTGCTAACTTCCTTGCCTCGCAGGTACTACCAACTTTCAAGGGAGGGCAAGAAAAGAAGAGGTTCCTGCATGAAGCTAGGAAGTTCATATGGGATGATCCTACACTCTACAAGACATGTGAAGATGGTTTGCTGAGGAAGTGTGTGTCAGCTGCTGAAGCGAAGTCTGTGCTGCAGCACTGCCATACAGCCCCCTATGGTGGACACTTTGGTGGCCAAAGGACAGCTGCAAAGGTGTTCCAGAGTGGCTACTATTGGCCAACGATCTTCAAGGATGCCCACGAATACGCCCACAGCTGTGATGAATGCCAGAGAACAGGTAACCTTAGTCGAAAGGATGAGATGCCTCTCACTTACATCCTAGAGTTGGAGCTTTTTGATGTGTGGGGCATTGACTTCATGGGACCATTTCCCCCATCAGCAGGTAACCTTTACATACTTGTAGCTGTAGACTATGTATCTAAATGGGTAGAAGCCATAGCATGTCCAAATAATGATGCCAAAACAGTCATTAAGTTCCTTAATAGACATATCTTTACTAGGTTTGGAACACCTCGTGCTATAATTAGTGATGAAGGGACACACTTCATTAATAAAGCTATGGAAAAAGTGTTGGCTAAATACAATGTTAGACATAGAGTAGCCACCCCTTATCACCCACATTCGAATGGACTGGCTGAAATTTCAAATAGGGAGATTAAAAACATACTCGAAAAAGTGGTCAAACCCAATAGAAAAGATTGGTCGTTTAAACTCGAGGATGCACTTTGGGCATATAGGACTGCATATAAGACACCCCTAGGTATGTCTCCTTATAGACTTGTGTATGGCAAAGCATGTCACTTACCATTCGAATTGGAAATTAAAGCGTTTTGGGCCTTGAAAGAACTGAATTATTGCGTGACCGATGCGGGAACATTGCGGTCTCTGGAATTACATGAGCTTGATGAGCTTAGACATATGTCCTATGAAAATGCTAAAATGTATAAGGAAAAGACTAAGATTTGGCATGATAGTAGACTTAGGATTAAGGACATTAAGAAAGGCCAACTTGTCTTGTTATTTAACTCACGGTTGAGATTATTTCAAGGCAAACTTAAGTCCAGATGGTCAGGTCCTTTTGTGATAACTAACGTGTTTGTTCATGGTTCAATCGAGATTAGGAACCTGCAGCAAGGGCAACCGTTCATGGTTAATGGCGCAAGATTGAAGCATTATTATGAGGAAGGAGATGTGAAGACTCTCTCGGCCTTCCTCTTGACTGAAACTTGAAATTAAGAACGAGAGAGGACGAGTGATCACTGTGCTCGTCCATGCGAGGCTATGCCTTAGTTTATTTTTCGCTATTTTTTCGGTTACTATTTGTGTATATTTTTGTGTGATTTTAATTACGAATTTGATGTTGATTTTATTTCTTTTAATAGGGGATCGATAGAGGGAATCAAGGAGATGGATCCTAGATTAAAAATCAGGGAAGATATTGGGCCAAATCAAAGATTGAGTTGATGAAATATGGGCAGTTGAAACGAAGGAAATCTCCAACGGCCATTTAATTGCGGTAGATTTGCGAAATCCGCAACAGAAATAGCCGTTGGGATTTCCATCATTACTTATAGCCGTTAGAAGCGCTCTGATCCGTACGTTTCCCTCATTCCCTGAACTCCAAGAAAGCTCTCTCCTTCTTCCTCTGCAATCCCTCTTTCCAGATTCTTACGACTCCACCATGGTGCTAACGAGAGCTGAGAGATCTGCATCCAAGAAGAAGGCTGACGACGCTGAGATCGCTGCGAGAGAGGCACTCCTTGCCTTGGCAGACGCTGAGGCCGCGCGAACTGAACGCCTTCCCAAGCTTCCTGTTCGCAAGAAGAAGTGGAAGGTAGTGACGGAGATTCCTGCTGGACCATCTGAACCAGCAGGAACGCCCAAGAAGAGGAAGTGGAGTATGGCTGTGGCTGATGCAGCAATCAAGAAGAAGACTCCCTCTGTGGGGAGTCGAGAGAGTGGCCGTCCATCCTACGAGACGGCCAGACAAAGCCATTCACCATCTCCACCAGCACGAAGCCCTGAACCATCTCCGTCGCCACAGAGCTCTGAACACTCTCCACCGCCGCAGAGCCCTGAAGCATCACCCATCTCCCTGACGCCTGAACCTGAAATCCCAGATGCAGAGCATCAAGAATCGGCGCAGGGCGGTGAAGAAGCTGAAGAAGAAGAGGTCTTCTCTCCTTTGAGGGAGGTTAGCCCCGACAGCCCTGTGGAAGGGAATGATTCGATGGACGAGACGTTGGGGGATTGCCTCCAACAGATCACGACGAAGGCGAGGTTGAGAAAGAAAGCCCCCAAGAGTGTCAAAACTAAACGGCCAAAAGCCTCGAAGAAGTCCAAGAAAAAGAAAGCCAGGGGGGAGCCTTCATAAAAAAAGGTTAGTAGTGAGCCTTCCCCAAAGAAGCTCAAGGGGAAAGCCAAGCTGTACCCTGAAGATGAGCCTCAATCTGTGAGGTATGTGTCCTCTGATGCTGAGTCCAGAGGCACTGAGTTAAGGAAGAGGGACCTGCTGCACGAGAAAGGGTTCCTCGACGCGCTAGCAGACCTGCCGCAATTCTTGCGTGCAGGGATCACCAATCATGGCTGGGAAGAGCTGTGCAGACCGCCCATCCCCGCCTACTCCAGCATGGTGTATGATTTTTACGCCAATTTGATGAACCCATAGGATGGCCTATCTGTGGTCAGAGGAGTCGAGGTAGATTTCTCAGCTAAGGCAATCAATGAAGCCTATGGCCTCAAGGGGCAAAAGCACACTGACTATGCCAGGATCGTTGATGCGCCAACAAAGGCTGTCCTGGAGGAAGCACTGAGGATCATTGGCCAACCTGAGGCAGCATGGAAAGTTTCACGCAATGGGAAGCACACCCTGATGAGTGCTACCCTCACAGCCAAGGCAGCTGTCTGGTTTTCCTCCGTGCGGAGGAAGTTGTCCCCAGTAACCCACGAGACCACCATCAACCAAGGCAGATCGCTGCTGGTCTATGTGATCATGAGGGGCCTCACAATCAATGTGGGCGAGGTCATTGCAGCCTCAATCGCTGACTGCGCCAAAAAGGGTAAGGGTCCACTTTTCTTTCCTAATACAATTACTAAGCTCTGCTTACGTGCAGGGGTTCCAATCGAGAGGATGGAGAGGCAGCTGGCCTACACGGGGCACCTGGAGGTGCCTACTGCCTTGAGGATGCGAAGGAAGGGGAACATGGAGTTCGAGCTAGATGGCCTGGCTGCTGCTCAGTCTCTGTCAATGGCCTGTCTGATGGATCTGCAAAAGAAGATGGCGCAATGGGCCACATATGCGCAGGCAAGGGATAAAGATGTCGCTGACCAATTCGGCTGCATATTTCCTGAATTCCCCACGGACCTACTGACACCATGGGCGCCTCCAAGACCACGGAAGGATGATGATGATGAGGACATCTGAGTGCTAGATTGAGAAGCACTCAAGGGAGTATTTCTGTTCCCTAAAAGAAAAAAAATATATATAATAATCAAACTGCTTTTTGTTGAACCATGTGAATTCTGCTGTTTTGAGTTAAATTTTGATCTGTTTTTAGTTCTTTATTTTTGTTGTTTAAATTTGTTTAGTGTAGTTAGATGGTATCTGAATAGGTAGATTAGTTTAGTTTCCTTTTTGTATAGCTGAAATGACTGGAAAGAGCATGCATAGGGGCCTTGATCACTGATATATCTATCCTGTATCCATTGCGAAATAATTGCGGAATCCGCAATTTTTATTAGTAAATGCATGTTTTTGACTGACTGTTTAGCTAGGCTGGTTCTGTTTAATTTTGTTCTTTTTCTGCTATCTTGACTACCTTATATAGCCTATCTAAAAGCATGTTGGATGAGTGTCATAAGACACCTTTGATAGTTTAAATTAGCCTCTTAAAATTGCTCAGCATGCATAGCTTTAAGTCCTTCCCTGCCTGTTTTTATAAATTTCTGCTGCTGTAATGTTTGCTTTTAGAATGTTCTGTCTATCCCTAGGGCTTTTTAGATTCTCTTTGTTTTACCCTAGACTAGATGCCTCTAGGATAAGTTTGGGGGTGTGCCACCTCAGACACTCATTGGGGACAATGAGTAGTTTAAGTTTGGGGGAGGCCACCCTAGGCCTAGGAACATTCCTCTCTCCCTTAAAGCATAAGCATTCTTCTTCTCCTTTACAAAAAAATGATGAGCTGAAAAAAAAATGAGAAATAGAAAAAGAGGGGTGTCTCTCTTAGGTTGCTGAGTAATCAGTGCCAAGTGTGTAACCCACAAGTGGCATTGCATCAAAAGGCAACCAAAGGAGAGGCTCCACCAAAGTAAGAAAGAAAAAGATAGAAATAGGGAAGAAGAATGTATACCTAGGAGTTGCAGCTTTGTGGCTTAGATGTCCTGAATAAAAAGAACTCTGATCCTCAATTAGCTGAGCACAAAGTTGTAGCTTGTAGGGTTGTTTAGGGAGATGAATGTATGTCCAATGTAGTGATGCCAGGGTTTAGGTTGTTCTCTAAATGTACTACTGTCACTGTTAATACTAAGACTGGCATGACTCTAAGGAATCCTAGGTAGCTCAAAAGTAAAAACTAGAAGCATGTACTGAGTCTGGGGTAAAGCTAGGTAGAATTTGAAACCTTAGGGATAGCTGCACGATATGACAGAAGCAAGTAGATCAGTCGTAGGGAGTTAATGAAACAGCAGGAGTATTAGGCGTGCAAAGTCAGAAGAAGCAAAATAAGAGGATAGTTGTAAACTTAGAAGTGTGTCACAGGACAGCACTGCTATAGATAGGAATGTAGGGGAGTCATCAAGTGGTTAGAGAGGATAAAAGCAGCAGCCTAAGTAAGTCCTTAGTTTGCTCGAGGACGAGCAAAACCTTAAGTTTGGGGGTGTGTTACGTCTCCAAAAGTGACCTTTTTATGACTTATTTATCTTAGAAAGATGTACACTCTTAGGTGTTTTTGATAGGATTTAGCTTAAACCTATGCTTATATGTGAGAATTAGAAGAAGGAAGCTAAATTAGGACTTGTGTGCAAAAGGAAAGAAAAAGAATGAAAAAGGAAGTTAAAAGAATGAAAATTGTGCATTGCGGAAGCATTGCGGAAACATTGCTAAAACCGCAATGTTTTAAGTGAAATCCGTAAGTTGGCTAACCTTTTTCTGTTGTAATCCGATATTTTAGGGATTCGTTCTTTCTCCTCCATCCATGTTGAAGTACGACGTTGAGGATGGATGGTTCTCCTTGGCCCAATCGCACCTGCAGAATACTATAAAAGGAGGTCAAAGAGGAAGGTTTAATCATCATCCGAAAGCGTAGAAGTCTCTTCGCAGCGCAGTCTTTCCCATTCATTCTCTTCTCCGTCTGTTGGTTTGACAGGTTCAGCTGTTGGAGTCGACAATCTGATAGGAAGGAGAGAAGATTCATCTTCCCTCCTGATTGGATTCATCCAAGCAAGGCTTACCTTTCTCTCCCTTCAGCCGAGGCGTTTGCGACGAGGCGATCAAGCTCATTTTACTGCTTTCTGTCTTTACTTTTCATTTCCAGCACCGTTTTTTTGTTATTTATTTTCCATTAGTTAATCCATTCCATTTCGTTGCTTTCTGTCTTTATGTTACTCACTTTAAGGCTTCATCTGTTCATTCAAACAATTGATTAATCAAAGCACAATTCAGCAGTTCACACTTTGTCTTTACCTTCTCTGCCTACTGTTTTTCCTTGCTGTTTTGTCTTTCATTTTCTTCTAAGCATGTCTACTTCATCTATTATTTCTGTTCTCTCTACATCCATGAGTAACTAAGTCACATAGGGGCATGCTAATGACAATACTATAGGCTAAAACACGTGAACCTAGCATGTAGGATAGCTCTCGAATGCATTGATTGTATGTAAGCTTCATCCCACGGGCAATTTCGATTGGCCATCCATTTTGTTCAAAGAACTCCTAACCTCTGGAAGGAGTAAGAGTTCAGAGTCATACACTCATGCTAGCCTCTCAAGGTAGCCAGAAAACGACCTAGGAATAGGCGTTTTCCTAGTACAAATCATAACTTGCTACTTTAACAAGATGCTTAAGACCTTACTTGGACATGAGTAAACTAAAGAATCTAATGCATGAAATCGGAAGATACATGAGAATGAGTTAGTTTGATGCATAGTAAGTTGATCCAATGCTTGAGAATCGTGTGAAAATGCCTATAGAGGAGTCGTTAGTAGCCCTTGTTTCTCCATTTTACACACTTTCGCTGTTAGTAACATTGCGGTAAAATTGCTGTCCTCGCAATTCTGTTAAGTTAAAAATTCTGTTTAGCTATTTTCCTCTTCGTTTATTAATCTCTTCTCTTTACATTTGAGTTTATCATTGACTTGCACTTGTTTATGTTGCTACCCTTTACATATTCCTTAGAAATTAGACAACTTAAAACCAATTCTACCCCATCAAATCCACCCATTCTTGCTTAACAATACACTTCACGAGTAGCTAATAATAAATCTCTGTGGGAAAACGAATGAAAAAATACTTACTACTTGCTACAAGATCATGTATGCTTGCATGTTCTGAGTGCTCTCTCTCTCTTATTGCTTATTTCTTGTACACATTGAGCACGCAACATCCCCCATGGAAGAGCTTAGTACCATACAAAGAGGAGAAGAAGAAGCTCAAAAATGGTGGATAATGGTGTAGACCCGAGAGGAAGAATTGGGGAAGAAGATAGAATGAAGAATGGGGCAAAAATTAGGCGTTTTCACGCCTTATGTCGTCGGAGCGTCGAGACGCTCGGACAGCGTCTCGACGCTGTCGCGCGTCCGTCTGGAAAATCGTCAGGCTGGCGTCGAGACCCTCGGGCGGCGTCTCAACACTGGCAGCGTTGAGCGGGCGTTGAGCGCTCGCGCTCGACGCTGCATTGTGCTCGTCTGCCGCCCATGCAAGCATGCCCTCGGGTTTGATGGCCAAAAATTGTCTTTCCAAGGTAATTTTTGCCATCTCTTTGATTCTTCAAGCGCTTTCACTCTCGAGGCGTCCATTAAGCTCTAAAACGCCACTTTAAGCCCCGAAACGTGTCTTTAGACTTCTCGAGCTCTCTACCATGGAATCACCTACAAGAAGGCATTTTAATCAATAAATGACATGGTTCTAGTCAATATTAGGGACATAATAATAGCTCTATTTTGGAGCTATCAACTATCAATTTCATTCTGATCAGTCCTTCTCTGTGGATCGACCCTGTTTCCACTAGCTGCAAAGCTAAGGTCAATAGGCTTATAAATTTATTTTGGCAAGCCTCGACAGCTTGATATTGGAGTACCCCAAAAGTACTGCCGCCAGACACCTCAAGAAGTTGAGGATATGAGACGCATTCCCTATGCATTGGCAGTTGGAAGTCTGATGTATGTTATATTGTTTACACGACCCGACATATGCTATGCAGTAGGTGTTATCAGCAGGTTTCAGTCTAATCCTGGACTTATACATTGGACAACCGTTTAGAATATCCTCAAGTATCTTAGGAGAACGAGGGATTACATGCTCGTGTATAAAGGTAAGGATCTGATTCTTACAGGATACACTG
This sequence comes from Herpetospermum pedunculosum, assembly GCA_028017165.1. NCBI lineage: Eukaryota > Viridiplantae > Streptophyta > Magnoliopsida > Cucurbitales > Cucurbitaceae > Herpetospermum > Herpetospermum pedunculosum. The sequence goes on along the minus strand of CM051524.1, from coordinate 24,525,883 downwards.
ATTCTGATTTCCAGTCGAATAGAGATTCGAGAAAATCAACATCGGGATCAGTGTTCACTCTGAATGGAGGAGCTGTAGTATGGCGGAGTATCAAGCAAAGTTGTGTTGTTGACTCCACTATGGAAGCAGAATATCTAGTTGTCTGTGAAGCAGCAAAAGAAGTTGTGTGGCCTAGAAATTTTTTGAACGATTTGGATGTTGTTCCAAATATGCATCTGCCTATCACTCTCTTTTGTGATAATAGTGGAGCAGTTGCAAATTCTAAAGAGCCAAGGAGCCATAAACGCGGGAAACATATTGAGCCATATTGAGCGAAAATATCATTGATAGCTCTAAAATAGAGCTATTATTATGTTTTTAATACTAGCTAAAAACCATGCTAAATATTGATTAAATGCCTTTTTTATAGGTAAATTCATGGTCGGGAGCTCGAGAAGTTCATCCATGTTTTTTAGGGCTAAATCGGTCATTTTAGGAGTTTCGAGAAGTGTTCGGGTCAAAGAGTGCAACCAAATGGAGCCTGGAGGTGAAATTTACTAAAAATTGGGCTTAGACCCGAGAGGGCAGCGTCGCGGCGCTGTCCCGCACTGCCTGGGCGCCCGACATCGTTCCAGACCCGAGAGGCCAGCGCCCTTGCGCTGGCCGCGCAGCGCCTCTGCGCGAAAACCCAAGAGCTCAGCGGTGCGACGCTGCCTCGCAGCGCCTAGGCGCCCGATATCAAAATTTCCCAGATCGCCCAGCGGTGCGACGCTGTCCCGCAGCGCCTAGGCACCCGTCATCATTTCTTTCCAGAGAGGTTAGCGCCCAGGCGCTGCCCCGATTCCGCGTGCGCGCGCCCCCAGCGCCTAGGCGCTGGCCCGACGGAAAAATTGGTATAAATACCCATTTTTCTTAATTTAGGGCATTCTCTTTTGGCTTTTCTCCTACCTCTTTCGAATTTTGGCCATTTTGAGCCATTTGTGGCACTCCTCTTCATCTCCGTGGATAGCTAAACAAGTAAGTGTTTCATTTCTAGTTTGGGATTGTAATCAATTTGGATTAAGGGGAGATTTGCCCTAATTTGTGTATGAATTAGATTGACTTGCTTTTGCATCTTCTTTCTTGTTCTTCATCTAAATAGCTTGTGTAACTGATTAGGAGTGACGCCCGAGTCCTTATGCATGCTTTATCGTTAGAGATTAGGACGTATAATTGCCTCAATCGCTAGGTAATACAAATCTGAATATGGGTATTTAGTTTGATCCCAAGAAACAGTTGGGGGTAGAAATTAGATAACCTTCATGTTAGATTTTGGGTAAAGAGGAAAAATCGATTTAGTCTCCCAGGTAATTCGTCGCAATGTTCCCGTCTCTGTCCGTTAATCATTTAAGGATTGATCACCTTATTTTGAGTAACTGTCAAGAACAATTAGAATTGCACTTTTCTAATTGTATCTTTGGGTCGTTTGAGTTAGAAATAACCAAACGAATTGCGTGCTTTAAGCGTTGTGTCTATGTATTTAGTTATCGATGATCCGAACACCAATTGTGATCAATCCCATTCTTTGAAGTCAAACATGCTCATTTAAATTTGTTATTTCACAGTTTTATTGTTTAATTTTCCGTTAGCTACAATAGTTTAGAGCTCCCTTTTAAAATCCAATTCCCCCTATTTTTACCGTTAGCAATTTAGAATTAATTAAGTTTGAATTAAGCTAATTCCCTGTGGTTCGACCTGGTTATCACTAACTACAAATTAGTCAGTATAATCGGCATATAAATATTATTTTGGCAAGCCTCGACAGCTTTAAATTTGTGAACATACAAAAGTTCACTACCAATCATCTCATTCGAGAGATCGTCCAACGAAGAGATGTTATTGAGAAACAGATAGCCTCTGAGGACAACATTGTTGATCCATTTACAAAGGCTCTCACGGCTAAAGTATTTGAGGGTCACCTAGTGAGACTAGGACTACATGATGTATAATCTAGGGCAAGTGGGAGAAAACTATGGGTATGTTGTTACCTCTCCAAAAGTACATTATTTAGGGTCATATTTACCTTGAAATCATGTAATCTCTTGAGTGTTTTTGTTAGAATTTAGCTTAATGCGTGCTTAAATGTGAGAATTCGAGGAAAGAAGCTAAAATAGGGATGGTAGAGGTACTTTTGGGGTACTCCAAATTCAAGCTGTCGAGGCTTGCCAAAATACAATTTATAAACCCGAATACACCGAGCTATTTGTAGCTAAGTGGCAACGGGGTCGATCCACAGGGAAATAAGAAATTCAATCTAACTAAGTCTAATTTGCTAGAAATAAAAGAATGCACAAATTAAAGAATGGTAATTTGGTTTTGGGGGAAGGGAGCTCCTAATTATGCTAACGGAAAATTAAATGACAAAGTGCAAAAATTAAACGGTTGTGCTTAACTTCGAGAAATGGAATTGCTCGTTATGGATGTTCGGATCATTGATACAATTAACGCGTTAGCCACGTTCATGCACACAATTCATTTAGTTATTCCTAACTCAAATGACCCAAGGATTTAATTAGACTCGTGCAATTCTAATTAAACTTGGCCAATAATCTATCTAAGGTAGCGACCCCTAAATCGATTACGTGCCAGTGACGGGAACATTGCGACGGCCTAATCCCAAGACTAAACCGGTTTCTCTCTTGCCTTAAGCCTAACATGAAAACGTTAATTAATTCAGTTAACCAATGTCACTTTGGGCCGAACTAATTAGCCATGCTTAGACCAGTGCTACCTAGCGGTATAGGCAATTATACGTCCCAACCTTTAGCCCTCTATCATGCATAGGAACTAGGGCGTCAACCTAATTTAGCTACACATGCTAGATTGTATGAAGAACAAGCAAGAGAATGCATAATCAAGCTAATGTCTCAACATTTACAAAGGGGAAAAATCTCCCCAAACATCCAAAATTTACAAATCCAAACCCAAAATTAAACACTAACCTCGGTTTAGCCTTCCATGGAGGTTGGATTAATCCAATCTCCCATGGAAGAACTTGAAATCATGCACAAAGAAGGAGAAGAAGTACAAAAATGGCGGAATTTTGCCCTAGACCCGAGAGGAGAACCTTGAGGAAGAAGAAGAAGGAAAAAGTGGCTGCAAAAATGAAGGTTTCACGCTTTTTAAGCTCGGAGCGTCGAGACGCTAGGCCAGCGTCTCGACGCTGTGCCCTAAGTTGGCAGGCGCGCGCGCGGGGCGGCGTCGAGCGAGCGTCGAGACGCTTGCGCTCGACGCTTGCTCTCGGGTGGATCTTCAAAATCACGCTTCAGACTTCGGGGCGTCGAGACGCTCGGCCAGCGTCTCGACGCTGTCGGCGTTGAGCGAGCGTTGCGACGCGCGCTCGACGCTGATGCACGTCTATCTTGGGGAATTGTCGGGGCAGCGTCGAGCTAGCGTCGAGCTAGCGTCTAGACGCTGGGGCGCACGCAGATCTTCAATGACGGGCGCGCGGGCGAGGCGGACACGGGCGAGGGCGCGCGGACGCGCGCGGACATGGGCGAGGCGGAGCGGGCGAGGGCGCGCGGGCGCGAGGCGAGGCGGCGCGCGCGGGCGCGCGCGCGTCTGGCCGTCTGGGCGCGGGCGTGCGGTGCTGGCGAGCGGCGCGCGCGTGCTGCGTTCGTTGGGCGCCTGGGCGCTGGGCGCCGGCGCTTGGGCGCTGCCCTCTCGGCTCTTAGCCCACTTTTGGGTCGTTTTGGCTCCCGAGCTCCGTTTGGCCTATCGTTTTGACCCGAACACTTCCCGAAACATCTTAAATGACCTTTTTAGCCCCGAAAATCATCAATGGACTTCCCGAGCTCTTCACCATGAAATCACCTATAAGAAAGCATTTTAATCAATATATGTCATGGTTTTAGCTAGAATTAGGGACATTAAGATAGCTCTATTTTGGAGCTATCAAAATACCCCCGACCTAAATCTTGCTAGTCCCCGAGCAAGGTATACTCTAAATAATCTCCAAAGAATCAAATGCATGCTTGGACTCTAATCTCAATGCTTGTGAAACAAGGTACTTGTAGTAAATTCAAAACCATAAAAAGCATGCAAACGTTGAAATCATTTCAAAATTTAAACTCTTATTCCCTTACGTGTGTGTGTGCTTAGCACCTCTCAACCTAGCTCACGCAAGCCCGGAACAACCTTATACAGTCCTATGACTCGTTTTCCCCCTACTTATGGCGATAAGAACAGTCTAACGGCTTTAAGTGATAGGAATAGCAACAAAACATAAGGCCTAATTTTTATTCTTTTCTTTGAGTACTTTGTACCCATTTTCTTTTCTTTTGAACAACTTTTTTTTTTATTTTTCTCCAAGAGAGCCTAACACGTGAAACCAAATTTTAGCTTCACGTTTTTAAGGACCATTGCTCACTTCCATTAGTTCCCCTTTCATGCAGTGACAACCGTGGGTTACACGATCGCCCCTGGTTACACGGCCAACACAAGAAGGAGGAGCAACTCTGGAGGTTTTATTTTACATGCATACTTTTTTTTATTTTAGGCAATAGCTTCGTTATACAACAGATGAGTCATTACTAATTCTACACATTAAGCCTCCCTAATGGTACTTTTCGGGGTGACAACAAGGTTTCAGACAAAATAAGATCAGTCTAGACCTACAGAACTGAGGATAAGAGTGCTATGTGCTCAGTGAATGTAGGGAAATAACAGAAAAAAAAATTTTAAAATAGGCTCAAAATGTGCATACATCGTCAAATTTTCGAATCATACAAATACGGAGTGTTCACAAGCAAATCACAGACCGTCCTCATCGGACACATGCATTCAGATTCTAATCTAACAGCCAGAGTACACGTATGCTCGACAACTACTAAGAAGTCTCATCTCTATGTATCAACAAACTCCACCCCCCACCTTAAGATATGCATTGTCCCCAATGCATTCAACTATAAAAACAATAAAATTCTAAGGGAACAGAAAACCTCCCCTGAATTTTATGGAGCCGACGGGCGGAGATGTGCACCAACGTCCTCCAATGGGCTCTCGAATCGTCGACCGTTCCACCTTTTCTCCTAGGAAAACAAGAAAACAAACAACAACTCAAAAGCAAAAATAAACAAAAACAAAGCGATAAACAACGGAAATACAGTTCAAACTCGGGTGCCTCCGAGAAGCGCAAATTTTTAAAGTCGATTGCTCGACTGTATTCACTCTTCCACTCATCCATAATCGATTGGGGGTGGCGCTAGAAGTAATGTGGCGTCATAGCACTCAGCGTCCCCCTCGTGGAAAATCTTCAACCGGTGCCCATTCACTTTCTGCACCTCATCGGAGTCCAAGCTCTGAATCTCTACACTGCCATAAGGAGAAATTTTAGTTATGGTATAGGGTCCTTTCCAACGGGAACGAAGCTTACCTGGCATGAACTTCAGACGGGAATCGAACAGCAGAACTTTCTGACCGACTTCGAGGTCTTTCTTTAAGATCCTTCGGTCATGAAACTGTTTGGACTTCTCTTTATAGATCCTGGAGTTCTCATTGGAGTCCAAACGCAGTTCCTCCAATTCCTGTAACTGAAGCAATCGTGCCTCGCCAGCTTCGTCAGGGCTCATGTTACACTTCTTGATCGCCCAGAATGCTTTGTGCTCAATCTCCACGGGTAGGTGGCACGCCTTACCAAAGACCAACCGGTATGGGGACATACCGATAGGGGTTTTGTAGGCGGTGCGGTAAGCCCACAAAGCATCCTGCAAACGATCGCTCCAATCCTTCCTACTTGGTCTCACGGTTTTCTCCAGAATTGATTTGACCTCTCTGTTGGAGACCTCGGCTTGCCCATTGGCTTGGGGATGGTAGGCGGTGGACACGCGATGATGCACACCATACTTCCTCAGCAAAGCCTCCACAAATCGGTTACAAAAATGAGTCCCCTGGTCACTGATTATGGCTCGTGGGATTCCAAACCTAGTAAAAATACGAGACTGAACGAACCTAACAACATAATTAGCATCGTTAGTCTTCGTGGCTTTCGCCTCGACCCACTTGGAAATATAATCAACAGCCAGCAATATATAAGAAAAACCACAAGAAGGCGGGAAGGGTCCCATAAAATTCATGCCCCAAACGTCAAAGATTTCACAGACTAAGACAGGGGTTTGAGGCATTTCATTTCTACCAGATCTCGACCCTATTCTTTGACATCTATCGCAGGTTTTACAAAATTCATGCGCATCTTTAAACAGAGAAGTCCAGTAAAACCCACTATCTAAAACTTTCCTAGCTGTCCTCCTAGGCCCGAAATGTCCCCCACATGCATAATCATGACAGAAAGCAAGAATAGACGCATGCTCATTCTCAGGAACACATCTCCTAATTATTTGATCAGAACAGAACTTCCATAAATTGGGATCCTCCCAAACATAGTACTTAGCGTCGCTTTTCAGCTTCGCTTTCCTACTATGAGAGAAACCAGAAGGAAAATTACCTGTGGCCAAGTAATTTACCATATCAGCATACCAGGGAAGGACTATATCAAGTCTGAAGAGTGTCTCATCGGGGAAATCTTCATTCAGAGGCAGGAGGTCTTCCGTTCTGACCAAGCGGCTCAGATGGTCGGCTACTGGGTTTTCTGCTCCTCTCCTATCCTTGATCTTCACATCGAAGTCCTGGAGAAGCAAAATCCACCGAAGTAGCCTCGGTTTTGCGTCCTTCTTGGTCATCAGGTACCGAACAGCTGCATGATCAGAGAAAACAGTTACTTGAGAGCCAATAATGTAAGGACGAAATTTATCAAGCGCAAATACAATAGAAAGAAGTTCTTTTTCCGTTGTCGTGTAATTGCACTGCGCTGGATTAAGCGTCCTGGAGGCGTAGTAGATGACACGGCTCTTGTTCTCGATCCTCTGACCAAGCACGGCTCCCAAGGCATAGTTGCTGGCGTCGCACATAATTTCGAACGGCAAGTCCCACTGGGGTGGGTGTATGATGGGCGCGCTCGTCAAACTATCCTTGAGCAAATCGAAGGCTTTTCTGCACTCCTCCCCAAAATCAAACGTTACATCCTTCTGAAGGAGGTACGTCATAGGCATGGCAACCTTGGAGAAGTCCTGAATAAACCTGCGATAAAACCCTGCATGGCCAAGAAAAGACCGAACCTCCCTAACATTTGTTGGGTATGGCAGATTAGAGATAACATCGATTTTAGCCTTATCCACCTCTAAACCCTTAGCAGAAACCACATGCCCTAAAACGATACCTTGACTCGCCATAAAATGACATTTTTCAAAATTTAGAACAAGGTTCATCTCAATACATCTTTTCAGGACATGCGATAAATTATCTAAACAGTCATCGAAGGAATTGCCATAAACTGTAAAATCATCCATGAACACTTCAATGCATTTTTCTACAAACTCATAAAATATACTCATCATGCATCTCTGAAATGTACCAGGAGCGTTACAAAGCCCAAAAGGCATCCTTCTAAATGCAAATGTGCCAAAGGGGCACGTGAACGTTGTTTTCTCTTGGTCTTCTATTGCTATGGGGATTTGGTAAAAGCCAGAGAAACCATCGAGAAAACAAAAGAATGGCTTCCCAGCTAAACGCTCCACCATCTGATCAATAAAAGGAATGGGAAAATGGTCCTTCCTAGTGACCTCATTAAGCTTCCTAAAGTCTATGCACATTCTCCATCCATTTTGAATCCTTTTGGGCACTAATTCATTTTTCTCATTCCTAACCACAGTCATGCCAGTTTTCTTAGGAACAACATGGATAGGACTAACCCATTTACTATCTGAGATAGGATAGATGATACCTGCTTCGAGGAGTTTGAGGATCTCAGAAACCACTACCTCCTTCATCGCGGGATTGAGCCTCCTTTGGGGCTCTCGTGAAGGTTTCGCTCCATCCTCGAGCAGGATTCTGTGCATGCACGTAGCTGGACTTAGCCCATGTAAATCTGCTAATGTCCATCCAATCGCCAGCTTGTGCTCTTTAAGAACTTCCATTAACTTCCCTTCCTGAGCCGGCATAAGGTTTTTCGCTATGATGACCGGCAACGTCTCATCATCCCCCAAATACACGTATTTGAGATGATCAGGTAAGTCTTTCAACTCCAATTTAGGTGCCTGCAAAGTAGAGGGGAGCATTTTAGCATGATTCTGAACAGTTGCCAAAGAAGAGACAGTTGAATCACAAAGTTCATACATGGAAGATTCATGCATATCAGATTCATCAAAAAGATCAGTCAAAAATAATGGGTCATCCCCATCTCTATCAGACATGCATTCTTCCTGAACTAACGATTCAATTGTATCTACTTGACAAAGAGAGTGGACGCTCTCATCATGCTCCAACTCATTAGACACATCAACCTCAACAACTTGTCCACGATACTCAACAGATAAACTGCCCTTATCTACATTTATCTTAGTTTTAGCAGTTTTCATAAAGGGCCTACCTAATAAGATCGACGCAGACGAAGAATCAGAATTTCCATCCATTTTCAGAATATAAAAATCCACAGGAAAAATCAGCCCGTTAACATTAACTAATACATCTTCCACTACCCCTAAAGGATGCACGCAAGACCTATCAGCAAGTTGTATAACAACACCGGTTTCCTGTATTTCTTTTAAGTTCAAATCCTGATACACAGAGTGAGGCATAACACTAATGGAGGCTCCTAGATCTAGCATGGCTCTTCTAATTTTCTTACCTCCAATAGTGCAAGGGAGAGAAAACATACCTGGATCGTCGCATTTTTCTGGTAAGTTCTTCGTGATTAAAGCGGAGACATTTTTACTTACCACGACGCGCTCTTTCTCTTTTGTCTTCCTCTTGTTGGTGCATAACTCCTTCAGGAACTTAGCGTACCTTGGGATTTGCTTGATGGCATCCAACAGAGGGATGTTGATCTCTACCTTCTTAAATGTGTTTAAGAACTCCTCCTCGTAGTTTTCCTTGGGCGGTCTCGCTAACCTGCTAGGAAAAGGAGCCTTAGGCACATAAACTCTAGTGCACGTAGGATCGAAATTTACCCCATGCCACCGTGGTTCGGGATTTTCTGTCTGTGGCTCAACGTGGCCATAATCGACTTCCACCGGCGGGGTACTCGTGGGAAGATGCTTCCCACTTCTCAGAGTGATGGCACTAGTGCTCTCCGCGTTCTGATGCTCGATCACTGTCAACCTCTTACTGACTTGAATCACTGCATCGCTCAAAGTTTGAAACTGCTCCCGAGTTTCCCTGTGTTGTGATTCAAGTATTTCTTCCAACGATCTACCTGAAACAGAAGAACGGGGTTGTGAGTTATTTTTCAAAGCAAGAATAGCACTACTTACTTCAAAAAGTTGAGCCTTGAGCTCGTCCACGTCCCTGATCAGGCGATCTTTCTCCTTGTCTCCATCTCCACTCCGCTCCAAGCTTCTAGCCAAGTTGGAAATCAAAGCTCTAGCTTCAGCGGGTGTTTTATCCATGAGACATCCTCCACTTGCGACATCAACCAACTGTCGGTTTGGCGGTAAGAGACCTTCGTAGAAGTTCTGAATGAGTTGTTGTTCAGCTACTTGGTGGTTGGGACAATCCTCACACAACCGACCAAATCGCTCCCAACACTCAAGAACGGTCTATTTTTCTCCTTGCTCAATTCTGTTTATCATTCTTCTAAGGGCGGAAACCTTGGGAGGCGGAAAATACTTCGCATAAAACGCTCCCTGCAGCTCTGCCCAAGAAGTGATGGACCCAGTCGGAAGGTAATGCATCCAATCTCTCGCCTCCTCTTTCAAGGTGAAAGGAAAGGCTCTGAGATGGAGTTGATCTTCGATGATGCCATCGGTCCTAAATGATGAACACACCATCTTGAATGCCTTGAGGTGTCTGACGGGACTCTCATCTGCATTACCACAAAAAGAAGGTAATAAGTTAATCAGACCAGCTTTAAGTTCAAAATTACCTGCAGCTACCGGATACAAGATACTCGATGTGTTTCGGCCTAGCTCAGATGATGCAAGCTCCCTCATGGTTCTTTGATGCTCATAATTACTCCCGACCTCCATCTTGCGCTTCTTATGAATTTTCAAAGGATGACTGCGCTCAAAAACTCAAACAAAACGCGTAAAATAATACAAAAGAATTAAACTGTACAAAAAGAAATAAAGAAAAATTTTAAAACCAACAAACTAAACTTAACTAAACTAAATTAATTAATTCCCCGGCAGCGGCGCCAATTTTGGTAGAGGTACTTTTGGGGTACTCCAAATTCAAGCTGTCGAGGCTTGCCAAAATACAATTTATAAACCCGAATACACCGAGCTATTTGTAGCTAAGTGGCAACGGGGTCGATCCACAGGGAAATAAGAAATTCAATCTAACTAAGTCTAATTTGCTAGAAATAAAAGAATGCACAAATTAAAGAATGGTAATTTGGTTTTGGGGGAAGGGAGCTCCTAATTATGCTAACGGAAAATTAAATGACAAAGTGCAAAAATTAAACGGTTGTGCTTAACTTCGAGAAATGGAATTGCTCGTTATGGATGTTCGGATCATTGATACAATTAACGCGTTAGCCACGTTCATGCACACAATTCATTTAGTTATTCCTAACTCAAATGACCCAAGGATTTAATTAGACTCGTGCAATTCTAATTAAACTTTGCCAATAATCTATCTAAGGTAGCGACCCCTAAATCGATTACGTGCCAGTGACGAGAACATTGCGACGGCCTAATCCTAAGACTAAACCGGTTTCTCTCTTGCCTTAAGCCTAACATGAAAACGTTAATTAATTCAGTTAACCAATGTCACTTTGGGCCGAACTAATTAGCCATGCTTAGACCCGTGCTACCTAGCGGTATAGGCAATTATACGTCCCAACCTTTAGCCCTCTATCATGCATAGGAACTAGGGCGTCAACCTAATTTAGCTACACATGCTAGATTGTATGAAGAACAAGCAAGAGAATGCATAATCAAGCTAATGTCTCAACATTTACAAAGGGAAAAAATCTCCCCAAACATCCAAAATTTACAAATCCAAACCCAAAATTAAACACTAACCTCGGTTTAGCCTTCCATGGAGGTTGGATTAATCCAATCTCCCATGGAAGAACTTGAAATCATGCACAAAGAAGGAGAAGAAGTACAAAAATGGCGGAATTTTGCCCTAGACCCGAGAGGAGAACCTTGAGGAAGAAGAAGAAGGAAAAAGTGGCTGCAAAAATGAAGGTTTCACGCTTTTTAAGCTCGGAGCGTCGAGACGCTAGGCCAGCGTCGAGACGCTGTGCCCTAAGTTGGCAGGCGCGCGCGCGGGGCGGCGTCGAGACGCGCGCGCGGCGTCGAGCGAGCGTCGAGACGCTTGCGCTCGACGCTTGCTCTCGGGTGGATCTTCAAAATCACGCTTCAGACTTCGGGGCGTCGAGACGCTCGGCCAGCGTCTCGACGCTGTCGGCGTTGAGCGAGCGTTGCGACGCGCGCTCGACGCTGATGCACGTCTATCTTGGGGAATTGTCGGGGCAGCGTCGAGCTAGCGTCGAGCTAGCGTCTAGACGCTGGGGCGCACGCAGATCTTCAATGACGGGCGCGCGGGCGAGGCGGACACGGGCGAGGGCGCGCGGACGCGCGCGGACATGGGCGAGGCGGAGCGGGCGAGGGCGCGAGGCGAGGCGGCGCGCGCGGGCGCGCGCGCGTCTGGCCGTCTGGGCGCAGGCGTGCGGTGCTGGCGAGCGGCGCGCGCGGGCGCGCGCGCGTGCTGCGTTCGTTGGGCGCCTGGGCGCTGGGCGCCGGCGCTTGGGCGCTGCCCTCTCGGCTCTTAGCCCACTTTTGGGTCGTTTTGGCTCCCGAGCTCCGTTTGGCCTATCGTTTTGACCCGAACACTTCCCGAAACATCTTAAATGACCTTTTTAGCCCCGAAAATCATCAATGGACTTCCCGAGCTCTTCACCATGAAATCACCTATAAGAAAGCATTTTAATCAATATACGTCATGGTTTTAGCTAGAATTAGGGACATTAAGATAGCTCTATTTTGGAGCTATCAAGGGACTTAGTACGAAAAGGAACGAAAAAGGATGAAAAATGTTGCTAAACAAGTTAAAATGTACATTGCAGGAGAATTGCTCAAACATTGCTGGGAGCGCAATGAACATTGCGGTAACCGCAAGGAATCCGCAATTTCAAGCTGCTGTTGCTGAACTTGTCCCAGCCGCCAGTCGTTGTTGTTACGATATTTCAGCCGCCTAAGCTTTCCCCTGCTGCCACATGGAGGATTGCTGTTCAGAATGGATGGTTCTCCGTGGCTGAAGGTACCTGCAAACACTATAAAAAGAAGTGAAGGGTGGAGGAGAAACACAGCTCGGAAGCGTGGAGTTCTCCGTCACAACGCATTCCCCATACACATTTTCCTTATCTCGTTTGTTGGAACGAAGAAATCAGCCCTTGGCGTCGATAATTCGAGAGGAAGAAGAGAAGATCCTTCTTCTCTTCTGATTGAATTCATCCCCAAGAACAGCTAATCTTCCCCTTCATCCGAGGCGCTTGCGACGAGGAGATCTGTGCACACTTTTATAAAGCTTTCTTACTGCTTTCTGTCTTTCGTTTCCATTTGTTACACTTTTGCGATTCGTTTTCAATTTATTCAGTTCTTTACTGTTTTTCATACCTTCGCACATTGTGTTTTGAACCTTAATTTAGAAAGTAATCGTTTAAGTCTTTGCAAGTTCTTCATCTTGTTATCTTTTATCCTACTGTTTCCCGTGAGTACATTAAAACATGCTTAATCAATCTATCTTTTTCAATTCTCCACCAACCATGCGTAACTAATCACACAAAGGTCTGCTAAAGATGAGTCTATAGGTTAGAAATACGAGAGTTCAGCATGTAGGATAGCTTCGAATGCATTGAATGTATGTGTACTTCATCCCATGGGAAATTTCGATCGGCCATCCATTTTGTCTAAAGAATTCCTAACCTCCGGAAGGAGTAAGAGTTCAGAGTCGTCCATTCATGCTAGCCTTTCATGGTAGCTAGAAAATGACCTAGGAATAGGCGTTTCCCTAGCACGGTTCATTAGCTTGCTTGTATAAATAGATGTTTATGTCTTACTTCGATATGAGTGAACTAAAAGATCTAATGCATGTAATCGAGAGATGCATGAGACTGAGCTAAATCGATGCATGATAAGTTAATCTACTACTGAATGATCGTATGTAAAAGCCTATAGAGGAGTCTTAAGTCGACCTTGTTTCCTTATCTCACCTTTAAATCATTGCTAAATTAATTGCTAGATAATTGCGAGAACCGCAATTCTCTAAGTTCTGTTTTTTGCCTTAGCATTTTTCCCAGTCTTTTACTTTTGCGATTTTTTGCTAGGATATTGCTAGATCCGCAATTCTATCTTCTCCACATCAAAGCTTAATCTCTTTACTTGCTTTCATTTATGCTTGCATACCTCTTACATTCTTTGTTAGTTCGGCACATCAACCTCAATTCCACCCAATTTAAGTGACCCTCTCTAATTTAACACCTCACTTCGTTAATAACTAAACTCAATCTCTATGGGAAAACGAATTAAAAAAATACTTATCACTTGCTGCAGACCATGTATGCTTGCATGTTCTGAGTGCTCTTCGCATTACATTTTATTTACACACTGAGCACGCAACAAGTTTTTTGCGCCGCTGCCGGAGATTTTGTTTAGTAAACACGAATTGTGTTATTTTAGAAAAAAAAAACTTAATATCTATTGGAGCTAATCTTCTTTCATTTCCTTTACAGGTACCATCAAGCTAGTTTATGAATGAGCATCCAAATATCAACATAGAGTTCAATCCTGAGCCTGAAAGACTTCTAAGGGCCAGAAATAAAACCAAGAAACGCCTTTTTAAACAGCCACCTGTAACTCAACACATTGCGGACTCTGCAGAGTCATCGCAATCCCAACAAACTGAAATGGATAGAGAAGCACCAAACCGAGCACCTACCATTCGCAACCCCATCGAAATCGCGAATGATAAGGATAGTGCCATCCTTTCGTACCTAGTACCCATGCTTGAGGAGCTTAATCCGAGCATTATACGCCCTGAGATTACAGCTCACTCATTCGAGTTAAAACCCGTCATGTTTCAAATGTTGTCCACTGTTGGACAATTCTTTGGAGTGGAGAACGAAGACCCCCACAACCACTTGAGAAACTTCCTGGGAGTAAGTGACACTTTTGTCATCCCGGGAGTGTCTCAAGAAGCCTTAAGACTTTACCTTTTCCCTTACTCCTTAAGAGATAAGGCCAAAACGTGGTTAAATTCCTTCCCCTCTGGATCAATTGTCAATTGGACAGATCTAGCTGAAAAGTTCCTAGTAAAATCCTTCCCACCAGATAGGAACTCCAACTTCCGTGAGGATATTATTAAATTCAAGCAAGCCGAAAACGAATCATTACACGAAGCTTGGACTAGATTCAAGGACCTATTACTCAAATGTCCACACCATGACATTCCATGGTGTATTCAAATAGAAGTGTTCTTCAAAGGATGCAACCCCAGCACGAGGCAAGTGTTGAATTCCTCAGTTGGAGGTTCCATGCTTTCAAAGAGCTACAATGAAGCCTATGAGATATTGGAGAAAATCTCAACATTACATTGTAGATGGTCAGACGATCCTGTGGAGCCAAGGAAGGCTCAAGACATGGATGCACTTAGTGCAATGAGCAGCCAAATCAATGCCCTGACCAATCTAGTAAAACAAATGGCTCAAACTAATATTCAACAAAGTGTCAACACCGCAGCAGTTCTTTCAACAAGCGCAGCAACCAATCAAGGTGAGGCACTAGTCTGTGGATTCTGTGGGGAAGGTGTTACGTCTCCAAAAGTGACCTTTTTAGGACTTAATTGGATTAGAAAGATGTTCACTCTTAGGTGTTTTTGATAGCATTTAGCCTAAACCTATGCTTAAATATGAGAATTAGAAGAAGGTAGCTAAATTAGGACTTATGTACAATAGGAAAGAAAAGGGTTAAAAACCGAAGGAAAAGAATGAAAAAACTGCATTGCGACAGCATTGCGAAAACATTGCTGAAGCCGCAATTATTCAAGTGAAAACCGTAAGTTGACTGATCTTTTTCTGTTAATTTCCGTGATTTCAGGGATTCGTTCTTTCTCCTTCATCCATTCTGATATACGACGTTGAAGATTGATGGTTCTCCTTGGCCCAAACGCACCTGCAAACTACTATAAAAGGGGGTCAAAGTCGGAGGTTCAAACATCATCCGAAAGCGTAGAAGTCCTCTCGCAGCTCCATTTCTCTTCGTGTTTTCCTTTGCCGTCTGTTGGAGTGAGAGTCTCAGCTGTTGGAATCGACAATCTGATAGGAAGGAGAGAAGATCCACCTTCTCTCCCGATTGGATTCATCCAAGCAAAGCTACTCTTTCATCCCCTTCAGCCGAGGCGATTGCGACGAGGCTTCCAAGCAACATTTACTGCTTTCTGTCTTTCCTTTTCTAATTTACATCTCTGCTTTGTGTTGTTCTCTTTCTAATAGCTAGAACACTTCATTTCGTTGCTTTCTGTCTTGCTGTTATTTACTTTAAAGCTTTCTTTGTCCAATCAAACAATCAAGTAATCAAATCTCCATTCTTCATTTCACAGTTTCTTGCCTCTGCATTCTACTACTTTCCCTTACTGTTTTGTCTTTAAATTCCTTCTAAGCATGTCTGTTTCATCTCGTATTTCTACTTACCCCATATCCATGAGTAGCTAAGTCACTTAGGGGCATGCTAATGACAGAACTATAGGTTAAAAAACGTGAACCAAGTATGTAGGATAGCTCTCGAACCATTGATTGTATGTAAGCTTCATTCCACGGGCAATTTCGATTGGCCATCCATTTTGTCCAAAGAACTCCTAACCTCTGGAAGGAGTAAGAGTTCAGAGTCGTATAATCATGCTAGCCTTTCAAGGTAACCAGAAAACGGCTTAGGAATAAGCGTTTTCCTAGTACAAACTAAACACTTCTGCTTTAACAAGATGCTTAAGACCTTACTTTGAGTTGAGTAAACTAAAGAATCTAATGCATGGAATCGGACGATACATGAGATAGAGTGAGTTTGATGCATAGAGAGTTGATCCAATGCTTGGGAATCGTATTAAAATGCCTATAGGATAGTCGTTAGTAGCCCTTAATTCTCCATTTCACACACTTTTACTGTTTTTACAATTGCGATAACATTGCGGTATCCGCAATTCTGCTGAGTTACCATTCTGTTTAGCTGTTTTCTTCTTCGTTTATTAATTCCATCTCTTGTCCCTTGAGTCTAATTTCAACTTGCATTTGTTTATGTTACATTCCTTTATATGTTCGGTAAGAAGTAGGCAATTAAAAACCAATTTGAACCCATCAAATCCACCCCTTCTTTCTTAACAAAACACTTCGTGAATAGCTAAAAATAAGTCTCTGTGGGAAAACGAATGAAAAAATACTCATTACTTGCTATAAGATCATGTATGCTTGCATGTTCTGAGTGCTCTCTCTCTCTTATTGCTTATTCTTATTAACACATTGAGCACGCAACAAGTTTTTGGCGCCGCTGCCGGGGACTTATTTTAAGTGAAAACGAAGTCTGTTAAGTTTGAAAAAAAAAACAAGTTCATTGCTTATTGAAGCTGATCTGTTTCATTTCTTTTGCAGGTACTATTGGGGTAGTTTATGAGTGAGCCTTCAAGTAGAGATCTAGAGTTCAATCCTGAGCCCGAGAGACTATTTAAAGCCAGAAATAAAGCCAAGAAACGTCTTTTTAAACAACCCCCTATACCTCAAATCATACCTGAAATCGAAGAAATGGACGAGATAGTTCCAAATCAGGTACCTGTCATTCGCAACCCCATCGAAATAGCGAATGACAAGAATAGTGCCATTCTTTCATATTTAGTACCTATGCCTGGGGAGCTGAACCCCAGCATAATCCGTCCTGAGATCACTGCCAACTCATTCGAGTTAAAGCCAGTGATGTTCCAAATGTTGTCCACTGTGGGACAATTCTTTGGAATAGAAAATGAGGACCCCCACAACCATCTTAGGAACTTCTTAGGAGTTAGTGATACCTTCATCATCCCTGGAGTTTCCCAAGAAGCCTTGAGGCTATACTTGTTCCCTTACTCTTTGAGGGACAAAGCCAAAACATGGTTGAACTCATTACCCTCTGGATCTGTCCTCAATTGGACAGATTTAGCAGAAAAATTCCTAGTCAAATACTTCCCACCTGATAGGAATTCTACCTTTCGTGATGACATAGTTAAATTCAAACAAGCTGATAATGAATCTCTTCACGAAGCTTGGACAAGGTTCAAGGACCTTCTTCTCAAATGTCCACATCATGGCATCCCATGGTGTATCCAAATAGAGGTCTTTTTCAAAGGATGCAACCCCAGCACTAGGCAAGTTCTAAATTCATCTGCTGGTGGTTCCATGTTGTCCAAGAGTTACAACGAAGCTTATGAGATCCTGGAGAAGATCTCAACATCTCACTGTAGGTGGTCAGATGATCCAGTCGAGCCGACTAGAGCTCAAGACAAGGATGCTCTTAGCGCCATGAGCACCCAAATAAACGCCCTGACCAACCTAGTTAAGCAAATGGCTCAGGCCAATCTCCAAACCAGTGCCAATACCGCCACAGCCATGTCAATGGGCACCCAACCAAGTCAAGGCGAGGCACTTATCTGTGGATTCTGTGGGGAAGGGCACCCATATGAATACTGCCCTGGGAATCCATCCTCAGTCTGCTACATTGGAAGCCAGCAGCAGCCTAGGAACAACCCCTATTCCAATACTTACAACCCTGGTTGGAGGAACCACCCAAACCTGTCATGGGGTGGCCAACAAAATGCTAACCAAAATCCTAACCAGCCTAGACCGAGTGGAACACCTGGTTTCACTCCCCAACATAACCAATCAATGTATCAAAAACCATACAACCAACCTGTAGGATCTTCTGTAGAAAACTTACTCAAGGAATACATAGCTAAGAATGATGCTACTCTTCAAAGCCAGCAAGCTAGTCTTAGGAGCCTAGAGAACCAAATAGGCCAATTGGCCAATGAACTCAAGAGTAGGCCCCAAGGTAGACTCCCTGCTGACACCGAGGTACCAAGGAGAGATGGTAAAGAACAAGTTCAAGCAATTGAACTTAGAATTGGTAGACCCTTGGTGAGCAACACAAAGGACACACCAAAGAGAGTAGAGAACACTGAGTCTAGTGCTCCACTAGAGTCTCTGCCAAACCAAGGTCCACCACCAACTAGCACATCAGGAGCCAGGCTAGAGCCAATTATTGAGGAGATAGAAGAAATTCCAAGGCCTCCATCTATCCTAAGGCGCCCTGACGTGCCCGCATATGTGCCACCACCTCCATATCCTCGAAGGCTTAAGAAGAAACAAGAACAGGAAGTGCACTTTAACAAATTTCTTGAAATTCTTAAACAAGTGCATGTCAACATTCCTTTTGTAGAAGTTTTACAGTCTATGCCTTCCTATGTAAAGTTTTTAAAAGATATTATTACTAACAAAAAAATAATTGGTGAGTTTGAAACAGTAAACCTCACTGAGGAGTGCAGTGCCATACTCCAAAACAAGCTGCCTAAGAAGGAGAAGGATCCTGGGTCCTTCACCTTACCTGTAGAACTTGGAGGCAAGCACGTGGGCAGAGCGCTTTGTGACCTGGGCGCCAGCATAAACCTTATGCCCCTATCACTATTCCGCCAGCTAGGAATAGGATAAGCACGTCCAACCACTGTCACTTTACAACTAGCAGACAGATCCATCGCATACCCTGAAGGTAAGATTGAGGATATTCTAGTGAAAGTTGACAAATTTATTTTCCTTGCAGATTTCATTATCCTGGATTATGAAGCAGACAAGGAGGTCCCCATCCTGCTAGGCAGACCATTTCTAGCCACAGGTAGGGCACTTATAGACGTCCAAAAAGGTGAGCTCACTATGAGGGTTCATGATGAAGAGGTGAAATTTAGTGTGTATAAAGCTTTAAGGTATCCCTCTGACCTTGAATCCTGTGCTAGTATGGACGTTGTTGATTCTTTAATGGAAGAACAATTGGAGCATGTACTATTAACTAAGCATGCTAATGAATATGTACAATTAGATGTAGCTGACTTGAATGTATCTGACATAATGGATATGCCTGTAGATAAACCACAACATGTATGTATGAATATAGACCTAACTGATAGATCTGTGAATCCTTTAAAGCCATCCATTGAGCATCCACCTGTTTTAGAACTAAAACCACTACCCACTCACCTCAAGTATGCATATTTAGGGAGTAATGAAACTCTGCCTGTTATCATTTCTTCTAAACTAAGTGAAAAGCATGAGGTTGAACTGATTTTACTGCTTAAGCAACATAGGAAGGCTATTGCATGGACTATTGCTGATATTAGAGGCATTAGCCCTTCTTATTGCATGCACAAAATTATACTAGAGGAAGAGCACACACCTAGGGTAGATCACCAACGTAGGCTAAACCCCTCTATGAAAGAGGTAGTAAAGAAGGAAATAATAAAATGGTTGGATGCGGGTGTGATCTTCCCAATAGCTAGTAGCCAGTGGGTGAGCCCCATCCAATGTGTACCCAAAAAGGGGGGGATGACTGTGGTAGTCAATGAGAACAACGAACTGATTCCAACTAGGACTGTCACAGGATGGAGAGTGTGCATGGATTACAGGAAATTAAATAAAGAAACTAAAAAAGACCACTTCCCTCTACCGTTCATTGACCAGATGTTAGACAGAATAGCTGGTAGAGCCTACTATTGTTTCTTAGATGGTTATTCTGGCTATAATCAGATTACTATAGACCCTAAGGACCAAGAGAAGACTACCTTCACTTGCCCTTTTGGAACTTTTGCCTTTCGCAGAATGCCTTTTGGCTTATGCAATGCACCGGCAACTTTCCAAAGGTGCATGATGGCAATCTTCTCTGAGTTGGATGAGTCCATGATAGAAATATTCATGGCAAAAACTTGTTGCGTGCTCAATGTGTAAAGATAAATATGCAAAAGGGTAGAGAGAGCACTTAGAACATGCAAGCATACATGGTCTTACAGCAAGTAGTGAGTATATTTAATTCGTTTTTTCCACAGAGACTTGTTTTTAGCTATTCGCGAAGTGTGAATGTTAAGAAAGATGGGATGAATTTGATGGGTTAAAATTGGTTTTTAATTAACTACTTTTTGCTGAATGTGTAGAGGGATATAACATAAACAAATTAAAGTTAAAACTAGACCTAAAGGACAAGAGATGGAATTAATAATCGAGGAAGAAAACAGCTAAACAGAATGATAACAAGGCAGAATTGCGAGGACCGCAATGTTTCCGCAATTAATTAGCAGCGAATCTGATTAAAAGGGTGAATTAAGGGCTACTAATGACTATCCTATAGGCAGTTTATTACGATTATCAAGCTTTGGATCAACTCTCTATACATCAAACTCACTCTATCGCAAGTATCGTCCGATTCCATGCATGAGAGACTCAAGTTTACTCGACTTCAAAGTAAGGTCTTAAGCATCTTGTTGAAGCAGGAGTGTTCAGTTTGTACTAGGGAAACGCCTATTCCTAGGCCGTTTCCTGATTACCATGAAAGGCTAGCATGATTATATGACTCTGAACTCTTACTCCTTCCAGAGGTTAGGAGTTCTTTGGACAAAATGGATGGCCAATCGAAATTGCCCGTGGGATGAAGCTTACATACAATCAATGTTCGAGTGTTAATCTATCTACTTGACTCACGTTTTTTAGCCTATAGTTCTGTCATTAGCATGCCCCTAAATGATTTTAGTTACTCATGGATATGTAAAGAGTAGAAATGGTAGCTAAAGTAAGCATGCTTAGAAGAGAAATGTGTGTAAAATAGTAAGCAAAACTCGTAGCAGAACAAGGTAGAACTGTGAAATGCAGAAACTTACTTTGATTACCTTAAGTGTTTGAATAACAAAGGAAAGCTTTAAAAGAACTGAACCCAAGACAGACAACAACGAAATGCAATAATTGAAATGTCTAAACTAAGAACAACAATGATCAGTAATGGAAATGAGAAGAAGAGAGCAGAAAACAGTAAAGGCTTGCTGAAGACTTTGTGGCAGTCGCCTCGAATGAAGGTGATGAGAATTCAGCCGTGCTTGGATGAATCCAATCGAGAGAGAAGAAGAATCTTCTCTCCTTCCTATCAGATTATCGATTCCAAAAGCTTAGACTCTCACTCCAACAGACGGCAAAGGAAGAACAGTGGAAAGGGTGGACTGCAGAAAGACTTCTACGCTTCGAGTGATGATTGAACCTCCGACTTTGACCCCTTTTTATAGTAGTTTGCAGGTGCATTTGGGCCAAGGAGAACCATCAATCTTCAACGTCGTATATCAGAATGGATGGAGGAGAAAGAACGAATCCCTGAAAAGTCGGATCTAAACAGAAAAAATGTCAGCCAACTTACGGTTTTAACTTGAATAATTGCGGTCACCGCAATTATTCCGCAATGCATTCGCAATGGTTCTTTTTTCCATCCTTTTCTTCGGTTTTCACCCCTTTTTCTACCTATTGTGCATAAGTCCTAAATTAGCCACCTTCTTCTAATTCTCATATTAAAGCATAGGTTTAGGCTAAATGCTAACAAAAACACCTAAATGTGTACATCTTCTTAAGCTAAATGGGTCCTAAATAAGTCACTTTCAGAGACTTAACACACCCCCAAACTTAAGGCTTTGCTTGTCCTCAAGCATACTAAGGACTTACTTAGGCTGCTGTTTCTTCTTCTTTTAACTACTCACTAACTCCCTTATATTCTTGTCTCTAGCAGTGCTGTCCTGTGACACACTTCTTAGTTTAGAACTAACCTCTTGTCTAGCTTCTTCTGACTTCACCTGCCTACTATACCCACTGCTTTTGTTAACCCCCTACTACTGATCTAACTACTTCTATGATATTATGCTACTATCCCTAAGGTTTCAAATTCTACCAAGCTTTACTCCAGACTCAGTACATGCTTCTAGCTTATTTTTAATGTGTCTAGGATTCCTTAGAGTCATGCCAGTCTTAGTATTAACAGTGACAGTGGTACTTTTAGAGAACAACCTAAACCCTGGCATCACTACATTGGATATACACTCATCTCCCTAAAACAACCCTACAAGTTACCACTTTGTGCTCAGCTACTTTGAGGATCAGAGTTCTTAAATAGGACATCTAAGCCACAAAGTTATAACTCCTAGGTATACATTCTTCTTCCCTATATTTTTCTCTCTTTTTTTTTTTTTTCTTAGGTGGAGCCTCTCCTTTGGTTGCCTTTTGATGCAACGCCACTTGTGGATTACACACTTGGCACTGATTACTCAGCAACCTAAGAGAAACTCCCCCCCTTTATTCTTTTTCATTTTTTTTTTCAGTTCATCATCATTTCTGTTTTTAGAAGAAGAAGAATGCTTATGTTTCTAAGGGAGAGAGGAATGTTCCTAGGCCTAGGGTGGCCTCCCCCAAACTTCAACTACTCATTGTCCCCAATGAGTGTTTGAGGTGGCACACCCCCAAACTTATCCTAGAAGCATCTAGTCTAAAGTAAAACAAAGAGAATCTAAACATCCTAGGCATAGGCAAAACATTCTAGAAGCAACTATCCCAGCAGCAGAAAATTTTGAACATAACAGACAGGTTTAAGGACTTATGGTTTATGCATGCTGAGCACTATTCAGAGGCAAATTTAAACTATCAAAAGGTGTCCTATGACACTCATCCAGCATGCTTCAAGATCAGCTATATAAGGTAGTCATGCTAGCAGCAAAAGATAGAATTTAACAGATCACAGCCTAACTAGACGGACAGTCAAAAACATGCAATCAGCCACAAAAATTGCGGGAACCGCAATTAATTCGCAATTCAATCTGGGCAGATTTAACACTAACTCAGGCCCCTAGCATGCTTTTTCCCGTTACTCATGCATCCTAAAAATAAAACTAAACTATCCTACCTAATCAACTAACATCAGACTATCCTAAGCAAAAGGAAAAACATAAAACTAAACATCCAAAACAGATCAAAATTTAACCACAAAACAGCATAATATACATTACTCTATCAAAAAGCAGGAAAATTGTCTTTTGTTTCTTGAGGGATCAGTAATACTCCCTCTAGGGGCATCTCATCCTTGCGACTGAGATTACCTGTCCTTTGGCACTCATCACAGCTGTGAGCGTAATCATGTGCGTCCTTGAAGATTGTTGGCCAGTAGTAGCCACTCTGAAAGACCTTCGCAGCTGTCCTTTGGCCACCAAAGTGTCCACCATAAGGAGATGAGTGACAGTGCTGCAGCACAGATTTCGCTTCAGCAGCTGTAACACATTTCCTTAACAACCCATCAGCACAGGTTCTGTAAAGTATGGGGTCATCCCAGATGAATTTCCTTGCTTCATGGAGGAACCTCTTCTTCTCTTGTCCTCCCTTGAACACTGGTAATACCTGTGCTGCACGGAAGTTAGCAATGTCCGCGAACCAAGGTTCCTCATCGTTATCACGATGAGTTAAAGCAAAGATATGTTCATCTATAAAAGCATCAGAAATTGCGGGGTCCGCAATTTTTTCACAATTGTGCTGCAATCGAGACAGGTGATCTGCAACCACGTTTTCACATCCCTTCTTGTCCCGAATGTCCAAATCGAATTCCTGCAGCAATAACACCCATCTAATCAGTCTAGGCTTAGCATCAGCCTTTCTCATTAGATATTTTAAAGTAGAATGGTCAGTATATACAATGGTCCTAGTTCCTACAATATAGTTCCTAAATTTTTCACAAGCAAATACTACAGCAAGCATCTCTTTCTCTGTAGTTGTATAGTTACATTGAGCCTCATTCAAGGTCTTACTAGCATAATAGACAGGATGTGTGAGCTTGTCAATCTTCTGTCCTAACATGACTCCTACAGCATAGTCACTGGCATCACATAGCATCTCAAATGGGAGATCCCAATTTGGTCCTACTATGATTGGTGCTGTGACCAGTGCTTCCTTAAGGGCTTTCCAAGCTACTACACATTCCTTAGAGAAGATGAATGGCCTACCTAGCTCTAGTAGCTCACATAGAGGCTTGGCTATCTTAGAAAAGTCCTTGATGAACCTTCTATAGAACCCAGCATGCCCTAAGAAACTCCTAATAGCTTTGACATTCTGGGGCTCTACCAACTTCTCTATGACCTCTATTTTTGCCCTATCCACTTCTACACCTGCCCTCGACACTCGATGTCCTAAGACAATCCCTTCATCTACCATGAAATGGCATTTTTTCCAATTTAGGACTAGGTTGGTCTCTTCACACCTAGCCAGGACTTGTCCTAGGTTCTCTAGACAGGTTTTAAATGAGTCCCCAAAGACTGAGAAGTCATCCATGAATATTTCTATCATGGACTCATCCAACTCAGAGAAGATTGCCATCATGCACCTCTGGAACGTTGCCGGTGCATTGCATAAGCCAAAAGGCATTCTGCGGAAGGCAAACGTTCCAAAAGGGCAAGTGAAGGTGGTCTTCTCTTGATCCTTAGGGTCTATAGTTATTTGATTGTAACCTGAATAGCCATCTAGGAAACAATAGTAGGCTCTACCAGCTATTCTGTCTAGCATCTGGTCAATAAACGGTATGGGGAAGTGATCCTTTTTAGTCTCTTTATTTAACTTTCTGTAATCCATACATACCCTCCACCCTGTGACAGTCCTTGTTGGGATTAGTTCGTTATTCTCATTGACTACCACGGTTATTCCCCCCTTTTTAGGTACACATTGGATGGGGCTCACCCACTGGCTACTAGCTATGGGGAAAATTACTCCTGCATCTAACCACTTTATTATTTCTTTCTTCACTACCTCTTTCATAGAGGGGTTTAACCTACGCTGGTGATCTACCCTAGGTGTGTGTTCTTCCTCTAGAATAATTTTGTGCATACAATAAGAAGGGCTAATGCCTCGAATATCAGCAATAGACCATGCTATAGCCTTCCTATGTTGCTTAAGTAGTAGAATTAAATCAACCTCATGCTGTTCACTAAGTTTAGAAGAAATAATTACAGGCAGTGTGTCATTATCTCCTAGATATGCATATTTGAGGTGAGTAGGTAGTGGTTTCAGTTCTAAAACAGGTGGATGCTCAATGGAGGGCTTCAGAGGGTTAATAGTTCTATCAGTTAAATCTATATTCATACATACATGCTGAGGGTTATTTACAGGCATGTTCATTATATCAGCTACATTTAGATCATCTACATCTATTTGTACATATTCACTAGCATGCTTGGTTAACAGTACATGCTCTAATTGTTCTTCCATTAGTGAGTCAACAACATCCATGCTAGCACAAGACTCAGAATCAGAGGGATATTTTAAAGCTTTGTAAACACTAAATTTTACCTCTTCATCATGAACTCTCATAGTTAACTCACCTTTTTGCACGTCTATTAGTGCCCTACCTGTGGCTAGAAATGGTCTACCTAGCAGGATGGGTACCTCCTTGTCTGCCTCATAGTCCAGGACAATGAAATCTGCAAGGAAAATGAATTTGTCAACTTTAACTAGAATATCCTCAATCTTACCTTCTGGATATGCGATGGATCTGTCTGCTAGTTGTAAAGTGACAGTAGTTGGACGTGCTTCCCCTATTCCCAACTGGCGAAATAGGGACAGGGGCATGAGATTTATGCTGGCGCCCAGGTCACAAAGCGCTCTGCCCACGTGCTTGCCTCCAAGTTCTACAGGTAAGGTGAAGGAACCAGGATCCTTCTCCTTCTTGGGCAGCTTGTTTTGGAGGATGGCACTGCACTCTTCGGTGAGGTTTACTGTTTCAAACTCACCAATTATTCTTTTGTTAGTAATAATGTCCTTCAAAAACTTTACATATGAAGGCATAGACTGTAAAACCTCTACAAAAGGAATGTTCACATGCACTTGCTTAAGTATTTCTAAAAATTTATTAAAATGAACTTCCTGTTCCTGCTTCTTCTTCAGCCTTCGAGGGTATGGAGGTGGTGGCACATATGCAGGCACGTCAGGACGCCTTAAGATAGGTGGAGGCCTTGGAATTTCTTCTACGTCCTCTACAATTGGC
This sequence comes from Herpetospermum pedunculosum, assembly GCA_028017165.1. Lineage (NCBI taxonomy): Eukaryota > Viridiplantae > Streptophyta > Magnoliopsida > Cucurbitales > Cucurbitaceae > Herpetospermum > Herpetospermum pedunculosum. Next base: position 24,499,769 of record CM051524.1, on the reverse strand, counting down.
TCTAGCCTGGCTCCTGATGTGCTAGTTGGTGGTGGACCTTGGCTTGGCAGAGACTCCAGTGGAGCACTAGACTCAGTGTTCTCTACTCTCTTTGGTATGTCCTTTGTAATGCTCACCAATGGTCTTCCACTCCTAAGTTCAATTGCTTGAACTTGTTCCTTACCATCTCTCCTTGGTACCTCGGTATCAGCAGGGAGTCTACCTTGGGGCCTACTTTTAAGTTCATTGGCTAACTGGCCTATTTGGTTTTCCAGACTCCTAAGGGTAGCTTGCTGGCTCTGAAGAGTAGCATCATTCTTAGCTATATATTCCTTGAGTAGGTTTTCTACAGAAGATCCTACAGGTTGGTTATAAGGTTTTTGGTACATTGACTGGTTATGTTGGGGAGTGAAACCAGGTGTTCCACTCGGCCTTGGTTGGTTAGGATTTTGGTTAGTGTTTTGTTGGCCACCCCATGACAGGTTAGGGTGGTTTCTCCAACCAGGGTTATAGGTGTTGGAGTAGGGGTTATTCCTAGGCTGCTGCTGACTACCTACATAGCAGACCGAGGATGGATTCCCAGGGCAGTATTCATAAGGGTGTCCTTCCCCACAGAATCCACAGATTGGTGCCTCGCCTTGACTTTGTTGGGTGCCCATTGACATGGCTGTGGCGGTATTGGCACTGGTTTGGAGATTGGCCTGAGCCATTTGCTTGACTAAGTTGGTCAGGGCATTTATTTGGGTGCTCATGGCGCTTAGAGCATCCTTGTCTTGAGCTCTAGTTGGCTCTACAGGATCGTCTGACCATCTACAATGAGATGTTGAGATCTTCTCCAAGATCTCATAAGCTTCGTTGTAACTCTTGGACAACATGGAACCTCCAGCAGATGAATTTAAGACTTGTCTGGTGCTGGGGTTGCATCCTTTAAAGAAAACTTCTATTTGGATACACCATGGAATGCCATGGTGTGGACATTTAATGAGGAGGTCTTTGAATCGTGTCCAAGCTTCGTGAAGAGACTCACTTGGAGCTTGTTTGAATTTTATGATGTCATCACGAAAAGTTGAATTCCTATCTGGTGGGAAGTATTTGACTAGGAATTTTTCTGCTAAATCTGTCCAATTGCGGACAGAGCCTGAGGGTAAAGAATTTAGCCATGTTTTGGCTTTGTCCCTCAAAGAGTAAGGGAAAAGATATAGCCTCAGGGCTTCTTGGGAAACTCCAGGGATTAGGAAAGTGTCACTAACTCCTAAGAAGTTCCTAAGGTGGTTATGGGGGTCCTCATTTTCTATTCCAAAGAATTGTCCCACAGTGGACAACATTTGGAACATCACTGGTTTTAACTCGAATGAGTGGGCAGTGATTTCAGGACGGATTATGCTGGGGTTCAGCTCCCCAGGCATAGGTACTAAATATGAAAGGATGGCGCTATCCTTGTCATTCGCTATTTCAATGGGGTTGCGAGTGACAGGCACCAGGTTTTGATTTACTCCAGCCATTTCTTCTTGAGGTAATTGCGGAGGAATTGTAGTCTCTGCAATGATTGGAGGTAAGAGGGTTTGTTTAAAGAGACGTTTCTTGGCTCTATTCCTAGCTCTAAGTAATCTCTCGGGCTCAGGGTTGAACTCTAGATCACTACTTCGAGTCTCATTCATAAACTACCCTAAATGGTACCTGAAAAAGAAATGAAGATAAATCAATTTCAATGAAAAATAACTTGATGTTTCAATCTTAACAGACTTCGTTTTCACTTAAAATAAGTCCCCGGCAGCGGCGCCAAAAACTTGTTGCGTGCTCAATGTGTAAAGATAAATATGCAAAAGGGTAGAGAGAGCACTTAGAACATGCAAGCATACATGGTCTTACAGCAAGTAGTGAGTATATTTAATTCGTTTTTTCCACAGAGACTTGTTTTTAGCTATTCGCGAAGTGTGAATGTTAAGAAATATGGGATGAATTTGATGGGTTAAAATTGGTTTTTAATTAACTACTTTTTGCTGAATGTGTAGAGGGATATAACATAAACAAATTAAAGTTAAAACTAGACCTAAAGGACAAGAGATGGAATTAATAATCGAGGAAGAAAACAGCTAAACAGAATGATAACAAGGCAGAATTGCGAGGACCGCAATGTTTCCGCAATTAATTAGCAGCGAATCTGATTAAAAGGGTGAATTAAGGGCTACTAATGACTATCCTATAGGCAGTTTATTACGATTATCAAGCTTTGGATCAACTCTCTATACATCAAACTCACTCTATCGCAAGTATCGTCCGATTCCATGCATGAGAGACTCAAGTTTACTCGACTTCAAAGTAAGGTCTTAAGCATCTTGTTGAAGCAGGAGTGTTCAGTTTGTACTAGGGAAACGCCTATTCCTAGGCCGTTTCCTGATTACCATGAAAGGCTAGCATGATTATATGACTCTGAACTCTTACTCCTTCCAGAGGTTAGGAGTTCTTTGGACAAAATGGATGGCCAATCGAAATTGCCCGTGGGATGAAGCTTACATACAATCAATGTTCGAGTGTTAATCTATCTACTTGACTCACGTTTTTTAGCCTATAGTTCTGTCATTAGCATGCCCCTAAATGATTTTAGTTACTCATGGATATGTAAAGAGTAGAAATGGTAGCTAAAGTAAGCATGCTTAGAAGAGAAATGTGTGTAAAATAGTAAGCAAAACTCGTAGCAGAACAAGGTAGAACTGTGAAATGCAGAAACTTACTTTGATTACCTTAAGTGTTTGAATAACAAAGGAAAGCTTTAAAAGAACTGAACCCAAGACAGACAACAACGAAATGCAATAATTGAAATGTCTAAACTAAGAACAACAATGATCAGTAATGGAAATGAGAAGAAGAGAGCAGAAAACAGTAAAGGCTTGCTGAAGACTTTGTGGCAGTCGCCTCGAATGAAGGTGATGAGAATTCAGCCGTGCTTGGATGAATCCAATCGAGAGAGAAGAAGAATCTTCTCTCCTTCCTATCAGATTATCGATTCCAAAAGCTTAGACTCTCACTCCAACAGACGGCAAAGGAAGAACAGTGGAAAGGGTGGACTGCAGAAAGACTTCTACGCTTCGAGTGATGATTGAACCTCCGACTTTGACCCCTTTTTATAGTAGTTTGCAGGTGCATTTGGGCCAAGGAGAACCATCAATCTTCAACGTCGTATATCAGAATGGATGGAGGAGAAAGAACGAATCCCTGAAAAGTCGGATCTAAACAGAAAAAATGTCAGCCAACTTACGGTTTTAACTTGAATAATTGCGGTCACCGCAATTATTCCGCAATGCATTCGCAATGGTTCTTTTTTCCATCCTTTTCTTCGGTTTTCACCCCTTTTTCTACCTATTGTGCATAAGTCCTAAATTAGCCACCTTCTTCTAATTCTCATATTAAAGCATAGGTTTAGGCTAAATGCTAACAAAAACACCTAAATGTGTACATCTTCTTAAGCTAAATGGGTCCTAAATAAGTCACTTTCAGAGACTTAACAATGACTTCTCAGTCTTTGGGGATTCATTCACCAACTGTCTAGATAATTTAGGACAAGTCTTGGCTAGATGTGAAGAGACTAACTTAGTCCTTAATTGGGAAAAGTGTCACTTCATGGTAGATGAGGGGATTGTCTTAGGTCATAGAGTGTCGAGGGCAGGTGTAGAAGTTGACCGAGCCAAAATTGAGATCATAGAGAAGTTGGTAGAGCCTCAGAATGTCAAGGCCATTAGAAGTTTCTTAGGGCATGCTGGCTTCTACAGAAGGTTCATTAAGGACTTTTCTAAGATAGCCAAGCCTCTGTGTGAGCTTCTAGAATTAAATAGGCCATTCATCTTCTCTAAGGAATGTGTAGTAGCTTGGACCACCCTTAAGAAAGCACTAGTCACAGCCCCTATCATAGTAGGACCAAATTGGGATCTTCCCTTTGAGATGTTATGTGATGCCAGTGACTATGCTGTAGGAGTGATGTTAGGACAGAAGATTGACAAGCTAACACACCCTGTCTATTATGCTAGTAAAACCTTAAATGAGGCTCAATGTAATTATACAACTACTGAGAAAGAGATGCTTGCTGTAGTGTTTGCTTGCGAAAAATTTAGAAACTATATTGTAGGCACTAGGACAATTGTGTACACTGACCATTCTGCCTTGAAGTATCTTATGAGGAAGGCTGATGCTAAGCCTAGGTTGATTAGGTGGGTACTGCTGCTGCAAGAGTTTGATTTGGACATTCGAGACAAGAAGGGATGTGAAAATGTGGTTGCGGATCACCTGTCTCGATTGCAGCACAATTGCGAAAAAATTGCGGACCCCGCAATTTCTGATGCTTTTATTGATGAACATGTCTTTGCTTTGACTCATCGTGATAACGATGAGGAACCTTGGTTTGCTGACATTGCTAACTTCCGTGCATCACAGGTTTTACCAGTTTTCAAGGGAGGACAAGAGAAGAGGAGGTTCCTTCATGAAGCAAGGAAATTCATATGGGATGACCCCACACTTTACAGAACCTGTGCTGACGGCTTGCTAAGGAAGTGTGTTTCAGCTGCTGAAGCGAAGTCTGTGCTGCAGCACTGCCACACAGCTCCTTATGGTGGACACTTTGGTGGCCAAAGAACAGCTGCAAAGGTATTTCAGAGTGGCTACTATTGGCCAACAATCTTCAAGGATGCCCACAACTATGCCCACAGCTGTGATGAATGCCAAAGAACAGGTAACCTCAGTCGAAAGGATGAGATGCCCCTCACCTACATCTTAGAGTTGGAGCTCTTTGATGTGTGGGGCATTGACTTCATGGGGCCATTTCCTCCATCATCAGGTAACCTTTACATTTTGGTAGCAGTAGACTACGTTTCCAAGTGGGTAGAGGCCAAAGCATGTCCCAATAATGATGCTAAAACAGTCACCAAATTCTTGCATAGGCACATTTTTACTAGGTTTGGGACACCTCGTGCCATCATTAGTGATGAGGGGTCACATTTCATTAACAAGGCTATGGAGAAAGTGTTGGCTAAGTATAACATTAGACATAGAGTAGCCACTCCCTATCACCCACACTCGAATGGACAGGCTGAAATTTCAAATAGGGAGATTAAGAACATCCTAGAAAAAGTGGTCAAACCTAATAGGAAAGACTGGTCCTTTAAGCTTGAGGATGCACTTTGGGCTTATAGGACAGCATATAAGACACCCCTAGGTATGTCTCCCTATAGGCTGGTATATGGCAAGACTTGTCACTTACCACTTGAGTTAGAAAACAAAGCATTTTGGGCCATGAAGGAATTGAATTTTTGTGTAAAGGATGCGGGAACATTGCGGTCCTTACAATTACATGAGCTTGATGAGCTTAGACATATGGCCTATGAAAATGCTAAGATGTATAAGGAAAAGACCAAGATTTGGCACGATAGTAGACTTAGAGTTAAGGACTTTAAGAAGGGTCAACTTGTTTTGTTGTTTAATTCACGGTTGAAACTATTTCCAGGGAAACTTAAGTCTAGATGGTCAGGTCCATTTGTGATTACTAATGTATTTGTTCATGGTGCCATAGAGATAAAGAACTTGCCGCAAGGCCAACCGTTTATGGTTAATGGTGCAAGGTTGAAGCACTACTATGAGGAAGGAGATGTGAAGACTCTCTCGGCCTTCCTCTTAACTGAAGCATGAAGACGAGAACGAGAGAGGACGAGTGATTACTGTGCTCGTTTAGTCAAGGCTAATGCCTTAGTTTATTTTTTTGCACTTTTTCCGTTTATCATTTGTACATATGTTGGTGTGATTTTAATTGAGTATTTAATGTTTGTTTTATTTATTTTTGCAGAGAATCAAGAGAGGGGATAAAGGAGATTAAATCCAGCCAAAGAAATCAAGAAGATGTTGAGCCAAATCGAAGATACGGTTGAGCAAAGATTGCAATTTAAATGAAGGAAAAATCTCCAACGGGCCTTAAAGATTGCGCAGGAATTGCGGGATCCGCAAAAATATAGCCGTTGGGATTTTTTTTCCGTTTTCTTTATATCCGTTGGAAGGCGCGAGGATCTGTACGTCTCTCTCATCATCTGATCTTCGAGCAAGCTGCGATTCTCTTCATCTTTGATTCTTCTTTCCAAATCTCCAAGATCCAACAATGGTACTCACAAGGGCTGAAAGATCTGCGGCCAAGAAAATGGTTGACGACGCTGAAACGGCTGCGAGAGATGCATTGCTTGCCTTGGCTGATGCTGAGGCTGCGCGAACGGAACGACTGGATAAGCTGCCGATTCGCAAGAAGAAGTGGAAAGTTGTCTCTGAGATACCTGCTGGACCCTCTGAACCAGCAGGCACACCCAAGAACCGCCGGTGGAGTATCGAGATAGCCGCCGAACCAAGCAAAGCAAAGACTCCCTCTGTGGAGAGTCAAGAAACGGATCGTGCGTCCCACGAATCGACCAAGAAGGGTTCGTCGCCATCTGCATCACCTGCGCACAGCCCTTCACCATCTGAACCAGTGCAGAGCCCTGAGCAGCCGTCTTCACCACTGAGTTCTGCACAGACACCTGCAGCAGCACAGAGCACCACGCCGTCTCGCACTTCTCCACGGCCTGATCCTGAATTCCCATATGGGGAGTACCAAGAGTCAACGCAGGGCAGTGGAGATGCTGAGGAAGACGAGGTCTTCTCTCCTATGAGGGAAGATAGCCCGGAGAGTCTTGAGCAAAGGACTGACTCAATGGAAGAGACGTTGGGGGCGTGCCTGCAGCAGATCACCATTGAGGCAAAGCTCAAGAAGAAGAAGAAGGCCAAGATTCTTAAGGCCAAACGAGCCAAGAAGCTGAAGAAGAAAAAGGCCAAGAAGGTTGAGGCTACCGAGTCAGGCAAAGAGAGCACTGAGCCTTTGCTCAAACGACTCAAGGTTGAGGCTGCCGAGTCAGCCAAGCCAGCAGATAAAGGGAAGGCCAAGCTCTACCCTGAAGATGAGCCTCAGTCAGTGAGGTATGTTTCCTCTGATGCTGAGTCCAGGGGTGCTGAGCTGAGGAAGAGGGAGTTGCTGCACGAGAAGGGCTTCCTCGACCGACCTGTTGACCTGCCGCAGTTCTTGCGCGCAGGAGTTATAAACCACGGCTGGGAGGAATTTTGCAGACCGCCCAATCCAGCCTACACGAGCATGGTGTATGATTTCTACGCCAATGTGCTCAGCCCTGAGGATGGCCTGTCTGTGGTCAGAGGGGTAGAAGTGGATTTCTCAGCCAAGGCCATCAACGAAGCCTATGGTCTCAAGGGCCAAACACATACAGATTATGCACGGATTGTTGATGAGCCTACTGAGGCAGTTCTGGAAGAGGCCATTCGGACCATTGGCCAGCCTGAAGCTTCCTGGACCGTGTCACGCAATGGGAGGCACACTCTCATGAGTGCCAACCTCACGGCTAAGGCGGCTGTTTGGTTTTCGTTCGTGAGAAGGAGATTGTCCCCAGTGACTCACGAGACTACAATCAACCAGAGCCGTTCGCTGCTGGTGTATGCGATAATGAGAGGTCTCACGATCAACGTGGGAGAAGTCATCACTGCTGCTGTTGCCGAGTGCGCCAAGAAAGGTAAGGGACCATTGTTTTTCCCTAATACTATAACTAAACTCTGTTTGCTTGCAGGAGTTCCCATCGAGCGAATGGAGCAGCAGATGGCTTACACGGGCCACTTGGAGCTGCCTGCTAGCTTACGGCTAAAGAGGAAGGGGAACATGGAATTCGAGCTGGATAGGCTGGCTGCTGATCAGTCACTGTCCATGGCTTGCCTGATGGATATGCAGAAGAGAATGGCTCAATGGGCCACTTACGCGCAGGCACGAGACAAGGAAGTTGCTGATCAACTTGGGTGCATCTTCCCTGACTTCCCCACGAATCTCCTGACTCCATGGGTGCCCCCACGACCACGACAACCTGATGAGGATGACGACATCTGAGTGCTGGTTTGAATTGCACTCAAGGGAGTATTGCTGTTCCCTTAGGAAAAAAACAATTTTCTGCTTTCTGATAGACCATGTGAATTATGCTGTTTTTTCGTACACTTTTGAACTGTTTTAGATGCTTAGTTTTATGTTTTTTATCTTGCTTAGTATAGTCTGATGATAGCTGACTAGGTAGGTTAGTTTTGTTTTATTTTTAGAGAGCTCGAATGACTGGAAAAAGCATGCTTAGGGGCCTTAATCACTGTTATATCTGCCCTGACTTGATTGCGAAATAATTGCGGTACCCGCAATTTTTATTACTGAAAGCATGTTTTGGACTGTCTGTTTAGCTAGGCTGTGATCTGTTTAAATTCCATCTTTTGCTGCTATCATGACTACCATATATAGCTTATCTAAAAGCATGCTGTGATATTTGCCGTTCGAATGTTTTGTCTATGCCTAGGGCTTTAGATTCTCTTTGTTTTACCTTAGACTAGATGCTTCTAGGATAGTTTGGGGGTGTGCCACCTCAGACACTCATTGGGGACAATGAGTAGTTGAAGTTTGGGGGAGGCCACCCTAGGCCTAGGAACATTCCTCTCTCCCTTAGAAACATAAGCATTCTTCTTCTCCTTTACAAAAAATGATGAACTGAAAAAAAAAAAAAAAAAAAATGAAAAATAGAATAAAGAGGGGGGTCTCTCTTAGGTTGCTAAGTAATCAGTGCCAAGTGTGTGACCCACAAGTGGCATTGCATCAAAAGGCAACCAGAGGAGAGGCCCCACCTAAGTAAGACAAAGGGAAAAGAATAGGGAAGAAGAATGTATACCTAGGAGTTATAACTTTGTGGCTTAGATGTCCTATTTAAACAGAACTCTGATCCTCAATTAGTTGAGCACAAAGTTGTAACTTGTAGGGTTGTTTAGGGAGATGAGTGTATATCCAATGTAGTGATGCCAGGGTTTAGGTTGTTCTCTAAAAGTACTACTGTCACCGTTAATACTAAGACTGGCATGACTCTAAGGAATCCTAGGCACATTAAAAATAAAGCTAGAAGCATGTACTGGGTCTGAGGTAAAGCTAGGCAGAATTTGAAACTTTAGGGATAGTGGCATGATATGACAAAAGCAAGAAGATCAGTTGTAGGGAGTTAATGGAAACAGATGGAGTGTTAGGCAGGCGAAGTCAGAAGAAGCTAGATAAGAGGGTAGTTTTAAGCTTAGAAGTGTGTCACAGGACAGCAGTGCTAGATAGGGATATAGGGCAGTTAGTAAGTGGTTAAAGAGGAAGAAACAGCAGCCTAGGAAAGTCCTTAGATTGCTTGAGGACAAGCAAAACCTTAAGTTTGGGGGTGTGTTACGTCTCCAAAAGTGACCTTTTTAGGACTTAATTGGATTAGAAAGATGTTCACTCTTAGGTGTTTTTGATAGCATTTAGCCTAAACCTATGCTTAAATATGAGAATTAGAAGAAGGTAGCTAAATTAGGACTTATGTACAATAGGAAAGAAAAGGGTTAAAAACCGAAGGAAAAGAATGAAAAAACTGCATTGCGACAGCATTGCGAAAACATTGCTGAAGCCGCAATTATTCAAGTGAAAACCGTAAGTTGACTGATCTTTTTCTGTTAATTTCCGTGATTTCAGGGATTCGTTCTTTCTCCTCCATCCATTCTGATATACGACGTTGAAGATTGATGGTTCTCCTTGGCCCAAACGCACCTGCAAACTACTATAAAAGGGGGTCAAAGTCGGAGGTTCAAACATCATCCGAAAGCGTAGAAGTCCTCTCGCAGCTCCATTTCTCTTCGTGTTTTCCTTTGCCGTCTGTTGGAGTGAGAGTCTCAGCTGTTGGAATCGACAATCTGATAGGAAGGAGAGAAGATCCACCTTCTCTCCCGATTGGATTCATCCAAGCAAAGCTACTCTTTCATCCCCTTCAGCCGAGGCGATTGCGACGAGGCTTCCAAGCAACATTTACTGCTTTCTGTCTTTCCTTTTCTAATTTACATCTCTGCTTTGTGTTGTTCTCTTTCTAATAGCTAGAACACTTCATTTCGTTGCTTTCTGTCTTGCTGTTATTTACTTTAAAGCTTTCTTTGTCCAATCAAACAATCAAGTAATCAAATCTCCATTCTTCATTTCACAGTTTCTTGCCTCTGCATTCTACTACTTTCCCTTACTGTTTTGTCTTTAAATTCCTTCTAAGCATGTCTGTTTCATCTCGTATTTCTACTTACCCCATATCCATGAGTAGCTAAGTCACTTAGGGGCATGCTAATGACAGAACTATAGGTTAAAAAACGTGAACCAAGTATGTAGGATAGCTCTCGAACCATTGATTGTATGTAAGCTTCATTCCACGGGCAATTTCGATTGGCCATCCATTTTGTCCAAAGAACTCCTAACCTCTGGAAGGAGTAAGAGTTCAGAGTCGTATAATCATGCTAGCCTTTCAAGGTAACCAGAAAACGGCTTAGGAATAAGCGTTTTCCTAGTACAAACTAAACACTTCTGCTTTAACAAGATGCTTAAGACCTTACTTTGAGTTGAGTAAACTAAAGAATCTAATGCATGGAATCAGACGATACATGAGATAGAGTGAGTTTGATGCATAGAGAGTTGATCCAATGCTTGGGAATCGTATTAAAATGCCTATAGGATAGTCGTTAGTAGCCCTTAATTCTCCATTTCACACACTTTTACTGTTTTTACAATTGCGATAACATTGCGGTATCCGCAATTCTGCTGAGTTACCATTCTGTTTAGCTGTTTTCTTCTTCGTTTATTAATTCCATCTCTTGTCCCTTGAGTCTAATTTCAACTTGCATTTGTTTATGTTACATTCCTTTATATGTTCGGTAAGAAGTAGGCAATTAAAAACCAATTTGAACCCATCAAATCCACCCCTTCTTTCTTAACAAAACACTTCGTGAATAGCTAAAAATAAGTCTCTGTGGGAAAACGAATGAAAAAATACTCATTACTTGCTATAAGATCATGTATGCTTGCATGTTCTGAGTGCTCTCTCTCTCTTATTGCTTATTCTTATTAACACATTGAGCACGCAACAGAAGGGCACATGTATGATTTTTTCCTTGGGAATCCATCCTCGGTATGTTATGTTGGAAGTCAACAACAACCAAGGAACAACCCCTACTCAAACACTTATAACCCTGGTTGGAGAAACCACCCAAATCTCTCTTCGGGTGGACAACGAAATACCAACCAAATGCAAAATCAACCAAGACCGAGTGGAACATCTGGTTTCACTCAACAACCTAGTCAACCCCCTTATCAAAAACAATACAACCAACCAATGGGATCATCAGTGGAGAACTTGCTGAAGGAATACATTGCAAAGAATGATGCAACCCTGCAAAGTCAACAAGCAACACTGAGGAGCTTAGAAAACCAAATAGGGCAGTTGGCGAATGAACTGAAAAACAGGCCCCAAGGCAGATTGCCTGCAGACACTGAAACACCAAGAAGGGATGGAAAAGAACAAGTTCAAGCAATTGAACTTCGAGGTGGAAGACGGTTGGTGATCAATAACAGAGAAGCCCCAAAGCGAGTAGAGAATGAAGAGTCTAGTGCAACACTGGATTCTCTGCCCAACCTTGATCAATCACCACCAAGCACAACAAGGGTGAGGTTGGAACCTATCATTGAGGAACCAGAAGAAATCCCGAGGCCTCCACCTGTCATTAGGCAACCTGAATTGCCTACATATGTGCCACCACCTCCATTCCCTAGACGGTTAAAGAAGAAACAAGAACAAGAAGTGCACTTTTATAAGTTTTTAGAAATTTTAAAACAAGTGCATGTTAATATCCCATATGTTAAATTCTTGAAAGATATAATTACTAACAAAAAAATTATTGGTGAATTTGAAACAGTGAATCTCACTGAGGAGTGCAGTGCCATACTCCAAAATAAACTGCCAAAGAAGGAGAAGGATCCTGGTTCCTTCACCTTACCAGTCGAATTGGGAGGCAAGCACGTGGGCAGAGCTCTGTGTGATCTGGGAGCCAGCATCAATCTCATGTCCTTGTCACTATTCCAACAGCTTGGGATAGGGGAAGCACAACCAACTACTGTCACCTTGCAGCTTGCAGACAGATCCATCGCATACCCTGAGGGTAAAATTGAGGATATACTTGTCAAGGTTGACAAATTTATTTTTCTTGCAGACTTTATAATTCTGGATTATGAGGCAGACAAGGAGGTACCAATCTTATTGGGCAGACCGTTCTTAGCCACAGGTAGGGCTCTAATCGATGTCCAAAAAGGTGAGCTCACCATGAGAGTTCATGATGAGGAGGTTAAATCCAGTGTATTTAAAGCTTTAAGGTACCCCTCTGATCTTGAATCCTGTGCAACTATAGATGTAGTAGATTCCCTTATGGAAGAAGAACTTTAGCATGAACTGTTAATTAAGCATGCTACTAACTATGCACAAGTAGATGTAGATGATTTAAATATCTCTTAATTGATGGATGTATCTGTGAACAACCCTCAGCATGTATATATGACTAATAAATTGTCTGAGAGAACCACAACTCCTTTAATGCCATCAATTGAGCACCCCCACCTTTACTAGAATTAAAACCATTGCCTGAACATCTTAAGTATGCATATCAAGGAGAAAAAGATACTTTGCCTGTTATTATTTCGTCCAAACTAAGTAAACAGCATGAAATTGCGTTAATATTAATGCTTAAGCAACATAAAAAAGCTATTGCCTGGACGATTGCTTATATAAGAGGTATTAGTCCTTCCTATTGCATGCATAAAATATTGTTGGAAGAGGGACATACACCTAGGGTAGATCAACAACGTAGGTTGAACCCGTCCATGAAGGAGGTAGTTGGTAGTGGTGGATTTGGGAATATCCTAAATTCACAGGCTGTCGAGGCCTGACCAAAATGAATTTATAATACCTATTAACCAAAGCTTTGCAGCTAGTGGTAACAGGGTCGATCCACAGAGAAGGATGTGATTGAAATTAAAGTTCGAAACTGAATTTAATTGAGCGATTGGGTTTTGTAACAAGGGGGGAGTTTTAGCATGCGATAAAAATAATTAAACGCTAACGGAAGAATTAAAGAGAAAGAGAATGAAGGGTGTACGGTTCAAGGATTTTCGGGATTTCTTTGCTAGACATTCTACCACTTATCATTTAATACAATCCTAAGGCTAACAGTTTGTCATACACACGGTCGGTTACCCAGGGCACCCTAAAGTAACCGGCTCCATAGAAATTAACTAAATCAAAAGATCTAATTAAACATTGTTTAAGGTTTCATTAGAGTGATCAGCCCCAAATCGACTCTAAACAGTCACTAGCATACCGCGACAGACATTCGACCACGTAATCAAATTGCTAACTGGCTACCCGCCAACGCTGAAGTACCCAACAACTATCATGCATGACTCGATACTTCGATGTATTTTATTGTTCTGTGTTTCGTGCCTTACTCTGAAGTAATAGCTTAGATTAAAGTACGATTAAAGGGAGGAGATATCTTGCGCGAAGCGAATTGGCGCTGTGCTGTGGGTCAGTTTCGCGAATAGTGAGAGGCACGGCATCGCTACTCTTTAACTCTAACATATGCTAGAAAACTCGATTGTCCGTCGGTGAAATCTAACACATGCATGGTATGAAGTAAGAACAATAAATGCATACAAATCAGAAACCAAATTGGAATTTAAAGCATGGATTATCAAAGTATAAAAGTCTAACAAGAAATCCCTCAAATTACCCCAAACCGTTCACAATACCTTAGCCGACCATGGGGCGATTCGTCACAAACGCTCCAAGAGAAGCCTCGGACACCATCTCTAAGCTTATTACAAATAAAAGCTCCCTAACTATGCCACAAATGGCGGAGCTAAGCTAAAAGAAGAGGAAAAACCGAGAGGAAGAAGATGAAAAACGAAGATGGCTGAAGATCCCCGCTGAAAATCGTCCTTCAGCTTTTTAATTCCGTCGGAGCGTCGAGACGCTGGGATAGCGTCGCGACGCGGGGACCTAATGAATCCGCGCGCGCGCCTCGCGATGGCGTCGAGACGCTAGGCGAGCGTCTCGACGCTGGCCCGATAATTTCTTGCACACGCCTCCCTCGGAGCGTCTCGACGCTCGGCAGCGTTGAGCAAGCGTCTCGACGCTTGCTCTCGGGTTTGGGCTTCCTAGGAAATTTTCGTCTGATTCTTCTTGGATTAGTTTGCCCTTTTCCTGATGCACTCCCGGGGCGTTAAAACACCGCTCTTAGCTCCGAAATAAGTCCAATGGACGCACGAGCTCTTCTCCGCAAATCTCCTATAAACGAGATAAATTAGACAATTAAATGCGGAATTTAGCTTGAATTAAGGAATGAATAATAGCTCCAAAATGGAGTTATCAAACACCCTCAACTTGAATCTTGCTAGTCCTCGAGCAAGGCTAATAAAGAAATTGACTCTAAGGACATGCTTACTGTTACGTCTCCAAAAGTGACCTTTTTAGGACTTATTTATCTTAGAAAGATGTACACTCTTAGGTGTTTTTGATAGGATTTAGCTTAAACCTATGCTTATATATGAGAATTAGAAGAAGGTAGCTAAATTAGGACTTGTGTGCAAAAGGAAAGAAAAGGAATGAAAACCGAAGTAAAAGAAGGAAAAATGCGCATTGCGGCAGCATTGCGGAAACATTGCTAAAACCGCAATGTTTCAAGTGAAATCCGTAAGTTGACTGATCTTTTTAAGTCACATAGGGGCATGCTAATGACAATACTATAGGCTAAAAAACGTGAACCAAGCATGTAGGATAGCTCTCGAAGCATTGATTGTATGTAAGCTTCATCCCACGGGCAATTTCGATTGGCCATCCATTTTGTCCAAAGAACTCCTAACCTCTGGAAGGAGTAAGAGTTCAGAGTCATACACTCATACTAGCCTTTCAAGGTAGCCAGAAAACGACCTAGGAATAGGCGTTTTCCTAGTACAAACCATAACTTCCTGCTTTAACAAGATGCTTAAGACCTTACTTGGACATGAGTAAACTAAAGAATCTAATGCATGAAATCGGAAGATACATGAGATTGAGTTAGTTTGATGCATAGTGAGTTGATCCAATGCTTGAGAATCGTGAGAAAATGCCTATAGAGGAGTCGTTAGTAGCCCTTGTTTCTCCAATTTACACACTTTCGCTGTTAGTAACATTGCGGTAGAATTGCTGTTCTCGCAATTCTGCTAAGTTAAAAATTCTGTTTAGCTATTTTCCTCTTTGTTTATTAATCTCTTCTCTTTTCATTTGAGTTTATCTTTGACTTGCACTTGTTTATGCTGTTACCCTTTACATATTCCTTAGAAATTAGACAACTTAAAACCAATTCTACCCCATCAAATCCACCCATTCTTCCTTAACAATACACTTCACGAGTAGCTAATAATAAATCTCTGTGGGAAAACGAATGAAAAAATACTTACTACTTGCTATAAGATCATGTATGCTTGCATGTTCTGAGTGCTCTCTCTCTCTTATTGCTTATTTATTTTACACATTGAGCACGCAACAAGTTTTTGGCGCCGCTGCCGGGGATTTATTTTAGTAAAAACGAAGTTTGTTAAGTTAGAAAACCAACTCTTAATATCTGTTGAAGCTGATCTATTTTCATTTCTTTTGCAGGTACTATTTGGGTCAGTTTATGAATGAGCCTTCAAGTAGTGATCTAGAGTTCAACCCTGAGCCTGAGAGATTATTTAAGGCTAGAAATAGAGCCAAGAAACGTCTCTTTAAACAACCCCCTCTACCTCAAATAATTGCTGAAACCGCAGAGTCTCCGCAATCCTCTCAAGAAGAAATGGATAGATT
The DNA here is from genome assembly GCA_028017165.1 of Herpetospermum pedunculosum. Lineage (NCBI taxonomy): Eukaryota > Viridiplantae > Streptophyta > Magnoliopsida > Cucurbitales > Cucurbitaceae > Herpetospermum > Herpetospermum pedunculosum. The sequence goes on along the minus strand of CM051524.1, from coordinate 24,484,005 downwards.
AGTTCCAAATCCGGTACCTATCACTCGCAATCCCATCGAAATAGCGAATGATAAGAATAGTGCCATTCTCTCGTACTTAGTTCCCATGCCTGGGGAGCTAAATCCAAGCATAATCCGCCCTGAAATTACTGCCAACTCATTCGAGTTAAAGCTAGTGATGTTCCAAATGTTGTCCACTGTGGGACAATTCTTTGGAGTGGAAAATGAGGATCCCCACAACCATCTTAGAAACTTCCTAGGAGTCAGTGATACATTCATCATCCCTGGAGTTTCCCAAGAAGCCTTGAGGCTCTACCTCTTCCCTTACTCATTGAGGGACAAAGCAAAGACGTGGTTAAACTCATTACCCTCTGGATCAGTCCTCAACTGGACAGACTTGGCGGAGAAATTCCTAGTGAAATACTTTCCACCTGATAGGAATTCTACCTTTCGTGATGACATAGTCAAGTTCAAACAAGCTGAGAATGAGTCTCTTCACGAAGCTTGGACTAGGTTCAAGGACCTTCTAATTAAATGTCCACACCATGGCATTCCATGGTGTATCCAAATAGAGGTCTTTTTCAAAGGATGCAACCCCAGCACTAGACAAGTCTTAAATTCATCTGCTGGAGGTTCCATGTTGTCCAAGAGTTATAATGAAGCCTATGAGATCTTGGAGAAGATCTCAGCATCTCACTGTAGGTGGTCAGATGATCCAATAGAGCCAACTAGAGCTCAAGATAAAGACACACTCAATGCTATGAGTAGTCAAATAAGCGCCCTGACCAACCTAGTTAAACAAATGGCTCAAGCCAATCTCCAAACAAGTGTCAACACCGCCACAGCCATGTCAATGGGCACCCAACCAAGTCAAGGTGAGACACTTATCTGTGGATTCTGTGGGGAAGGGCACCTGTATGAATACTGCCCTGGGAATCCAGCCTCAGTCTGCTATATTGGAAGCCAACAGCAGCCTAGAAACAACCCCTATTCTAATACTTACAACCCTGGTTGGAGGAACCACCCAAACCTGTCATGGGGTGGCCAACAAAATGCTAACCAAGCTCCTAACCAGCCAAGACCGAGTGGAACACCTGGTTTCACTCCCCAACATAACCAATCCATGTATCAAAAACCATACAACCAACCTGTAGGATCTTCTGTAGAAAACTTACTTAAGGAATACATAGCCAAGAATGATGCCACTCTACAGAGTCAGCAAGCTACTCTCGGGAGCCTAGAGAACCAAATAGGGCAACTAGCCAATGAACTTAAAAGTAGACCCCAAGGTAGACTTCCTGCTGATACTGAAGTGCCAAGGAGAGATGGAAAAGAACAAGTTCAAGCAATTGAACTTAGGAGTGGGAGACCATTGGTGAGCAACACTAAAGAAGCCCCAAAGAGAGTAGAGAACAATGAGTCTAGTGCTCCACTGGAGTCTCTGCCAAACCAAGGTCAACCATCACCAAGCACATCAGGACCAAGGCTGGAGCCAATCATAGAAGAGACAGAAGAAATTCCAAGGCCTCCACCTATCCTGAGGCGACCTGAAGTGCCTGCATATGTGCCACCACCTCCATTTCCTAGAAGGCTAAAGAAAAAACAAGAACAGGAAGTGCACTTTAACAAATTTTTAGAAATTCTTAAGCAAGTGCATGTTAATATTCCTTTTGTAGAAGTTTTACAGTCTATGCCTTCCTATGTTAAGTTTTTGAAGGATATTATCACTAACAAGAAAATAATTGGTGAGTTTGAAACAGTAAATCTCACTGAGGAGTGCAGTGCCATACTCCAGAACAAGCTACCCAAGAAGGAAAAGGATCCTGGTTCCTTCACCTTACCTGTAGAGCTAGGAGGCAAGCACGTGGGCAGAGCTCTTTGTGACCTGGGAGCTGTTAAGTCTCTGAAAGTGACTTATTTAGGACCCATTTAGCTTAAGAAGATGTACACATTTAGGTGTTTTTGTTAGCATTTAGCCTAAACCTATGCTTTAATATGAGAATTAGAAGAAGGTAGCTAATTTAGGACTTATGCACAATAGGTAGAAAAAGGGTTGAAAACCGAAGGAAAAGAATGAAAAAATAAACATTGCGAATGAATTGCGAAATCATTGCGGTGACCGCAATTATTCAAGTTAAAACCGTAAGTTGGCTGACCTTTTTCTGTTTAAGATCCGACTTTTCAGGGATTCGTTCTTTCTCCTCCATCCATTCTGATATATGACGTTGAAGACTGATGGTTCTCCTTGGCCCAAACGCACCTGCAAACTACTATAAAAGGGGGTCAAAGTCGGAGGTTCAGTCATCACTCGAAGCGCAGAAGTCTTCTCGCAGTCCACCATTTCCATCTGTTTCCCTTTGCCGTCTGTTGGAGTGAGAGTCTCAGCTGTTGGAATCGATAATCTGATAGGAAGGAGAGAAGATTCTTCTTCTCTCTCGATTGGATTCATCCAAGCAAGGCTAACCTCTCATCCCTTCCATTCGAGGCGACTGCACGAAGCTTTTCAGCACCCTTTACTGCTTTTCTGTCGTTCTTCCTCTTATTTCCAGTTTGATTATTGTTGTTCTTAGTTTAGTATTTTACTTACTGCATTTCGTTGTTGTCTGTCTTGGATTCATTTCTAGAAAGCTTTCCTTTGTCATTCAAACACTCAAAGTAATCGAAGTACAATTCTGCATTTTACAGTTTCCACCTTGTTCTGCTACGGTTTTGTCTCGTTATTTTACACACATTTCTCTTCTAAGCATGTCTGTTTTATCTACCCTTTCTGTTCTCCATATATCCATGAGTAGCTAAATCACTTAGGGGCATGCTAATGACAGAACTATAGGCTAAAAAACGTGAACCAAGTAGGCAGATTAACACTCGAACATTGATTGTATGTAAGCTTCACCCCACGGGCAATTTCGATTGGCCATCCATTTTGTCCAAAGAACTCCTAACCTCTGGAAGGAGTAAGAGTTCAGAGTCATATAATCATGCTAGCCTTTCATGGTAATCAGGAAACGGCCTAGGAATAGGCGTTTCCCTAGTACAAACTAAACACTCCTGCTTAAATAAGATGCTTGAGACCTTACTTTGAAGTCGAGTAAACTTAAGACTCTAATGCATGGAATCGGACGATACTTGAGATAGAGTGAGTTTGATGTATAGAGAGTTGATCCAAAGCTTGATAATCGTAATAAACTGCCTATAGGATAGTCATTAGTAGCCCTTAATTCGCCCATTTACACACTTTTGCTGTTGAGTTAATTGCGGATTAATTGCGGTTCTCGCAATTTTGCTAAATTGCATTCTGTTTAGCTGTTTTCTTCCTCGTTTATTAATTCCATCTCTTGTCCTTTGCATCTAATTTCAACTTGCATTTGTTTATGTTATATCCCTTTATACATTCAGCAAAAAGTAGATAATTAAAAACCAATTTTACCCCATCAAATTCATCCCATCTTTCTTAACAATCACACTTCGCGAATAGCTAAAAATGAGTCTCTGTGGAAAAAACGAATTAAATATACTTACTACTTGCTGTGAGACCATGTATGCTTGCATGTTCTAAGTGCTCTCTCTACCCTTTCGCATATTTATCTTTACTCATTGAGCACGCAACAAGTTTTTGGCGCCGCTGCCGGGGACTTATTTTAAGTGAAAACGAAGTTGTTAAGTCTGAAACATCAAATTATTTTCCATTGAATTTGATCCATCTTCATTTCTTTTTCAGGTACCATTTAGGGTAGTTTATGAATGAGACTCCAAGTAGTGATCTAGAGTTCAACCCTGAGCCCGAGAGATTACTTAGAGCTAGGAATAGAGCCAAGAAACGTCTCTTTAAACAAACCCTTTTACCTCCAATCATTGCAGAGACTACAATTCCTCCGCAATTACCTCAAGAAGAAATGGCTGGAGTAAATCAAAACCTGGTGCCTGTCACTCGCAATCCCATTGAAATAGCGAATGACAAGGATAGCGCCATCCTTTCATATTTAGTACCTATGCCTGGGGAGCTGAACCCCAGCATAATCCGTCCTGAAATCACTGCCAACTCATTTGAGTTAAAGCCAGTGATGTTCCAAATGTTGTCCACTGTGGGACAATTCTTTGAAATAGAAAATGAGGACCCCCATAATCACCTTAGGAACTTCCTAGGAGTTAGTGACACCTTCCTAATCCCTGGAGTTTCCCAAGAAGCCCTGAGGCTATATCTTTTCCCTTACTCTTTGAGGGACAAAGCCAAAACATGGTTAAATTCTTTACCCTCAGGATCTGTCCGCAATTGGACAGATTTAGCAGAAAAATTCCTAGTCAAATACTTCCCACCTGATAGGAATTCGACCTTTCGTGATGATATCATAAAGTTCAAACAAGCTCCAAGTGAGTCTCTTCACGAAGCTTGGACCAGATTCAAAGACCTTCTCATTAAATGTCCACACCATGGCATTCCATGGTGTATCCAAATAGAAGTCTTCTTTAAAGGATGCAACCCCAGCACCAGACAAGTTTTAAATTCATCTGCTGGAGGTTCCATGTTGTCCAAGAGTTACAACGAAGCTTATGAGATCTTGGAGAAGATCTCAACATCTCATTGTAGGTGGTCAGACGATCCAGTAGAGCCAACTAGGGCACAAGACAAGGATGCTCTAAGCGCCATGAGCACCCAAATAAATGCCCTGACCAACTTAGTCAAGCAAATGGCTCAGGCCAATCTCCAAACCAGTGCCAATACCGCCACAGCCATGTCAATGGGCACCCAACCAAATCAAGGCGAGGCACCAATCTGTGGATTCTGTGGGGAAGGGCACCCATATGAATACTGCCCTGGGAATCCATCCTCAGTCTGCTATGTAGGAAGCCAGCAGCAGCCTAGGAATAACCCCTACTCCAACACCTATAACCCTGGTTGGAGAAACCACCCTAACCTGTCATGGGGTGGCCAACAGAACACTAACCAAAATCCTAACCAACCAAGGCCGAGTGGAACACCTGGTTTCACTCCCCAACATAACCAGTCAATGTACCAAAAGCCTTACAATCAACCTGTAGGATCTTCTGTAGAAAACCTACTCAAGGAATATATAGCTAAGAATGATGCTACTCTTCAGAGCCAGCAAGCTACTCTTAGGAGCCTAGAGAACCAAATAGGCCAATTAGCCAATGAACTTAAAAGTAGGCCCCAAGGTAGACTCCCTGCTGATACCGAGGTACCAAGGAGAGATGGCAAAGAACAAGTTCAAGCAATTGAACTTAGGAGTGGGAGACCATTGGTGAGCAACACAAAGGACACACCAAAGAGAGTAGAGAACACTGAGTCTAGTGCTCCACTGGAGTCTCTGCCAAGCCAAGGTCCACCACCAACTAGCACATCAGGAGCCAGGCTAGAGCCAATTGTTGAGGAGGTAGAAGACATTCCAAGGCCTCCACCTATCGTAAGGCGTCCTGACGTGCCTGCATATGTGCCACCACCTCCATACCCTCGAAGGCTTAAGAAGAAGCAGGAACAGGAAGTTCATTTTAATAAATTTTTAGAAATACTTAAGCAAGTGCATGTTAACATTCCTTTTGTAGAGGTTTTACAGTCTATGCCTTCTTATGTAAAGTTTTTGAAGGACATTATTACTAACAAAAAAATAATTGGTGAGTTTGAAACAGTGAACCTCACCGAGGAGTGCAGTGCCATCCTCCAGAACAAGCTGCCCAAGAAGGAGAAGGATCCTGGTTCCTTCACCTTACCTGTAGAACTTGGAGGCAAGCACGTGGGCAGAGCGCTTTGTGACCTGGGCGCCAGCATAAATCTCATGCCCCTGTCCCTATTCCGCCAGTTGGGAATGGGAGAAGCACGTCCAACCACAGTCACTTTACAACTAGCAGACAGATCCATCGCATATCCAGAAGGTAAAATTGAGGATATTCTAGTTAAAGTTGACAAATTCATTTTCCTTGCAGATTTCATTGTCCTGGACTATGAGGCAGACAAGGAGGTTCCCATCCTGCTAGGTAGACCATTTCTAGCCACAGGTAGGGCACTCATAGATGTTCAGAAAGGTGAGTTAACTATGAGGGTTCATGATGAAGAGGTAAAATTTAGTGTTTATAAAGCTTTAAGGTATCCCTCTGATTCTGAGTCTTGTGCTAGCATGGATGTTGTTGACTCACTAATGGAAGAACAATTAGAGCATGTACTGTTAACCAAGCATGCTAGTGAATATGTACAAGTAGATGTAGCTGACTTAAATGTATCTGACATAATGAATATGCCTGTAGATAAACCACAGCATGTATGTATGAATATAGATTTAACTGATAGAACTATAAACCCGTTAAAACCCTCCATTGAGCATCCACCTATTTTAGAACTGAAACCACTACCTACTCACCTCAAATATGCATATTTAGGAGATAATGATACGCTGCCTGTAATTATTTCTTCTAAACTAAGTGAACAGCATGAGGTTGATTTAATTTTACTGCTTAAGCAACATAGGAAGGCTATAGCATGGTCTATTGCTGATATTCGAGGCATTAGCCCTTCTTATTGCATGCACAAAATTATACTAGAGGAAGAGCACACACCTAGGATAGATCACCAGCGTAGGTTGAACCCCTCTATGAAAGAGGTAGTGAAGAAGGAAATAATCAAGTGGTTAGATGCAGGAGTAATTTTCCCCATAGCTAGTAGCCAGTGGGTGAGCCCCATCCAATGTGTACCTAAAAAGGGGGGAATAACTGTGGTAGTCAATGAGAACAACGAACTGATTCCAACAAGGACTGTCACAGGGTGGAGGGTATGTATGGATTACAGAAAGTTAAATAAAGAAACTAAAAAAGACCATTTCCCTATACCGTTTATTGACCAGATGCTAGACAGAATAGCTGGTAGAGCCTACTATTGTTTCTTAGATGGGTACTCTGGCTATAATCAAATTACTATAGACCCTAAGGATCAAGAGAAGACTACCTTCACTTGCCCTTTTGGAACGTTTGCCTTCCGCAGAATGCCTTTTGGCTTATGCAATGCACCGGCAACTTTCCAAAGGTGTATGATGGCAATCTTCTCTGAGTTGGATGAGTCCATGATAGAAATATTCATGGATGACTTCTCAGTCTTTGGGGATTCATTTAAAACCTGTCTAGAAAACCTAGGACAAGTCCTGACTAGGTGTGAGGAGACCAACCTAGTCCTGAATTGGGAAAAGTGCCATTTTATGGTAGATGAAGGGATTGTCTTAGGACATAGAGTGTCAAGAGCAGGTGTAGAAGTGGATAGGGCAAAAATAGAGATCATAGAGAAGTTGGTAGAGCCCCAGAATGTCAAGGCTATTAGAAGCTTTTTAGGGCACGCTGGCTTCTACAGAAGGTTCATTAAGGACTTTTCCAAGATAGCCAAGCCTCTGTGCGAGCTTCTAGAGCTAAATAGACCATTCATCTTCTCTAAGGAATGTGTAGTAGCTTGGAAAACCCTTAAGGAAGCACTGGTCACAGCACCAATCATAGTAGGACCAAATTGGGATCTCCCATTTGAGATGCTATGTGATGCCAGTGACTATGCTGTAGGAGTCATGTTAGGACAGAAGATTGACAAGCTCACACATCCTGTCTATTATGCTAGTAAGACCTTGAATGAGGCTCAATGTAATTATACAACTACAGAGAAAGAAATGCTTGCTGTAGTATTTGCTTGTGAAAAATTTAGGAACTATATTGTAGGAACTAGGACCATTGTATATACTGACCATTCTGCTTTAAAATATCTTATGAGAAAGGCTGATGCTAAGCCTAGACTGATTAGATGGGTGTTATTGCTGCAGGAATTTGATTTGGACATTCGGGACAAGAAAGGTTGTGAAAATGTGGTTGCAGATCACCTTTCTCGATTGCAGCACAATTGCGAAAAAATTGCGGAGACCGCAATTTCTGATGCTTTTATTGATGAACATGTCTTTGCTTTGACTCATTGTGATAACGATGAGGAACCTTGGTTTGCTGACATTGCTAACTTCCGTGCATCACAGGTATTGCCAGTGTTCAAGGGAGGACAAGAGAAGAAGAGGTTCCTTCATGAAGCAAGGAAATTCATCTGGAATGACCCCACACTTTACAGAACTTGTGCTGATGGGTTGTTGAGGAAGTGTGTTTCAGCTGCTGAGGCGAAGTCTGTGCTGCAGCACTGTCACTCATCTCCTTACGGTGGACACTTTGGTGGTCAAAGAACAGCTGCGAAGGTATTTCAGAGTGGCTACTATTGGCCAACAATCTTCAAGGACGCCCACAATTATGCCCACAGCTGTGACGAATGCCAAAGGACAGGTAACCTCAGTCGCAAGGATGAGATGCCCCTCACCTACATCTTAGAGTTGGAGCTCTTTGATGTATGGGGCATTGATTTCATGGGACCATTCCCTCCATCATCAGGTAACCTGTACATTTTAGTAGCAGTAGACTACGTGTCCAAGTGGGTAGAAGCCAAAGCATGTCCTAATAATGATGCTAAAACAGTCACTAACTTCTTGCATAGGCACATTTTCACTAGATTTGGGACTCCTCGTGCTATCATTAGTGATGAGGGGTCACATTTCATTAATAAGGCTATGGAGAAAGTATTGGCTAAATATAACATTAGACATAGGGTAGCTACTCCCTATCACCCACACTCGAATGGCCAAGCTGAAATTTCCAATAGGGAGATAAAGAACATCCTAGAAAAGGTAGTCAAACCAAATAGGAAAGACTGGTCATTTAAGCTTGAGGATGCACTTTGGGCTTATAGAACAGCATATAAGACACCCCTAGGCATGTCTCCCTATAGGTTGGTGTATGGCAAGGCTTGCCACTTGCCACTCGAGTTAGAAAACAAAGCATTTTGGGCCATGAAGGAATTAAATTTCTGTGTCAAGGATGCAGGGACATTGAGATCATTGCAGCTACATGAACTTGATGAGCTTAGGCATATGGCCTATGAGAATGCCAAAATGTATAAAGAAAAGACCAAAATATGGCACGACAGTAGACTTAGGATCAAAGACTTTAGGAAAGGCCAACTTGTCCTATTATTTAACTCGCGTTTAAAGATATTTCCAGGCAAACTAAAGTCTAGATGGTCAGGCCCATTTGTTATTACTAATGTCTTTGTTCATGGTGCAATAGAGATAAAGAACTTGCAGCAAGGTCAGCCATTTATGGTCAATGGTGCTAGGTTGAAGCACTACTATGAGGAAGGAGATGTGAAGACTCTCTCGGCCTTCCTCTTGACTGAAGCATGACAAAAAGAACGAGAGAGAACGAGTGGTTACTGTGCTCGTTTAGTCAAGGCCAATGCCTTAGTTTATTTTTACTGTTTTTCCGATTATCGTTTGTATGTTTTGTGGTGTGTTTTTAATTGCGTATTTAATGTTTGTTTTATTTGTTTTTGTAGGGAATCGAAAGAGGGGATCAAGGAGAGTAAATCCCACTTTAAAAATCAAGAAACGGTTGAGCCAAATAAAAGATACGGACAGGCAAAGTTGGAGATTTCAATGAAATAATATCCCTGGAATTGCGCTAAAATTGCTGGTTCCGCAAAAAGAGCCGTTGGGATTTTATCCGTTGCCTTTATATCCGTTGGAAGCCGCTCGATCGTTACGATTATCTCTCTCTTTGCTATCCAAGAATTCAGCGATTCTCTCCATCTTTGATTCTTCTCTCAAGATCTTCAAGATTTAGCAATGGTGTCCACACGTGCTGAAAGATCCGCAGCGAAGAAGAAGGCTGATGACGCAGCTGAAGCGGCTGCGAGGGAAGCGCTTCTCACCCTTGCAGACGATGGTGCCGTTCGCACCGGTCCTCTTCCCAAGCTTCCTATTCGTAGGAAGAAGTGGAGGGTGGTCACTGAGATCCCTGCTGGACCATCTGAGCCAGTGGGCACGCCCAAGAAACGCCGGTGGAGTGTCAAGACAGCCGCCGAACCAAGCACCGCAAGGACTCCCTCTGTGGAGAGTCACGAAACTGATCGTGCATCCCACGAGTCAGCCAAAGAAGGTTCGTCGCCGTCTGCCTCACCTGCGCGCAGCCCTCTCCCAGCTGAACCAGTGCCAAGCGCAGAGTCGTCACCGCCTGCACAGAGCCCTGAGTTGTCTCCAGCAACTCAGAGTTCTGATCCGACACCTGCAGCAGCGCAGAGCCCTGAGCTGCAATCTTCGCCACTGAGTTCTGCGCAGACACCATCAGCAGAGCATAATTCTCCACGGCCTGATCCGGAATTTCCTTATGGAGATTATCAAGAATCCACGCAAGGCAGTGGAGATGCTGGGGAAGACGAAGTCTTTTCTCCTATGAGGGAAGATAGCCCTGCCGAGCCTGCACAGCAGGACGATTCTATGGAAGAAACGTTGGGGGCATGCCTCCAGCAGATCAATATCAAGGCCAGGCTCAAGAAGAAGAAGAAGGCCACGATTGGCAAGGCCAAGAAGTTGAAGAAAAAGAAGGCCAAGAAGGTGCCATCGACGGACAAGGAGAGTACTGAGCCTTCGCTCAAACGCCTCAAGGTGGAGGCTGCTGCATCATCCAAACCAGCAGATAAGGGGAAGGCTAAACTCTACCCTGAAGACGAACCTCCGTCAGTGAGGTATGTCTCATCTGATGCGGAATCCAGGGGTGTTGAGCTCAGGAAGCGGGACCTATTGCACGAGAAGGGATTCCTTGATCGACTTGCTGACCTGCCGCAGTTCTTGCGCGCAGGGGTGATCAACCATGGCTGGGAAGAATTCTGCAGACCGCCTAATCCAGCATACACGAGCATGGTGTATGATTTCTACGCTAATGTGCTCAGCCCTGAGGATGGCCTGTCCGTGGTCAGAGGGGTGGAAGTTGATTTCTCAGCCAAGGCCATCAATGAAGCCTTTGGTCTCAAGGGCCAAGCGCACACAGATTATGCACGGATAGTTGATGAGCCGACTGAGGCCGTGCTGGAAGAGGCCATTCGCACAATTGGCCAGCCTGAAGCAGCGTGGACTGTCTCACGCAATGGTCGGCACACCTTGATGAGTGCCAATCTGACAGCAAAGGCGGCTGTGTGGTTTGCCTTTGTGAGGAGAAAGCTGTCCCCGGTGACTCACGAGACGACAATCAACCAGAGTAGATCACTACTGGTTTATGCTATCATGCGCGGTCTCACGATCAATGTGGGGGAGATCATGCCAGCTGCCATTGCTGAATGCGCCAGAAAAGGTAAGGGGCCATTATTTTTCCCCAACACTATAACAAAATTGTGTTTGCTTGCAGGAGTCCCCACCGAGCGCTTGGAGCAGCAGATGCCGTACACAGGCCATTTGGAGCTGCCTGCAAACCTAAGGCTGAGAAGAAAGGGGAATATGGAGTTTGAGTTGGATAGGCTGGCTGCTGAACAGTCCCTATCCATGGCCTGCTTAATGGACTTGCAGAGAAGATTGGCTCAATGGGCCAACTATGCGCAGGCAAGGGACAAAGAAGTTGCAGACCAGCTGGGGTGCATCTTCCCGGACTTCCCCACCAACCTCCTAACTCCATGGGTGCCCCCACGACCAAGGCAACCAGATGAGGATGATGAGAATTGAGTGCTGGTTTGAAGTGCACTAAAGGGAGTATTGCTGTTCCCTTAAGAAACAAAAGACAATTTTTCTGCTTTCTGATAGGATATTGTGAATTATGCTGTTTTGTGTTCAACTTTTGATCTGTTTTTAATGTTTAGTTTTATGTTTTTCCTTTTGCTTAGTCTAGTCTGATGTTAGCTGAATAGGTAGGATAGTTTAGTTTTATTTTTAGGATGCATGAGTTACAGGAAAAAGCATGCTAGGGGCCTGAATCAATGTTATATCTGCCCGGATTAAATTGCGAAATAATTGCGGTTCCCGCAATTTTTGTGACTGATTGCATGTTTTGGACTGTCTGTTTAGTTAGGCTGTGATCTGTTAAATTCTATCTTTTGCTGCTAGCATGACTACCTTATATAGCTGATCTTGAAGCATGCTGGATGAGTGTCATAGGACACCCTTTGATAGTTTAAATTTGCCTCTGAATAGTGCTCAGCATGCATAAACCATAAGTCCTTAAGACTTTCTGTTTTTTCAAATTTTCTGCTGCTGGAATAGTTGCTTTTAGAATGTTTTGCCTATGCCTAGGATTTTGAGATTCTCTTTGTTTTACTTTAGACTAGATGCTTCTAGGACAAGTTTGGGGGTGTGCCACCTCAGACACTCATTGGGGACAATGAGTAGTTGAAGTTTGGGGGAGGCCACCCTAGGCCTAGGAACATTCCTCTCTCCCTTAGAAACATAAGCATTCTTCTTCTCCTTTACAAAACATGATGAACTGAAAAAAAATGAGCAATAGAATAAAGAGGGGAGTCTCTCTCAAGTGCTGAGTAATCAGTGCCAAGTGTGTAAACCACAAGTGGCATTGCATCAAAAGGCAACCCAAGGAGAGACTCCACCTAAGTAAAAAAGGGAAAAGGAGAAATAGGGGAAGAAGGATGTATGCTTAGGAGTTATAATCTTGTGGCTTAGATGTCCTATTTAAAAAAAAAAAGAAATCTGATCCTCAATGAGCTAAGCACAAGGTTGTAGCTTTTAGGTTTGTCTAGGGAGATGAATGTATATCCAATGTAGTGATGCCAGGGCTTAGGTTGTTCTCTAAAAGTACCACTGTCACTGTTAATACTAAGACTGGCATGACTCTAAGGAATCCTAGACACATTAAAAATAAGCTAGAAGCATGTACTAAGTCTGGAGTAAAGCTTGGTAGAATTTGAAACCTTAGGGATAGTGGCATGATATCATAAAAGTAGTTAGATCAGTAGTAGGGGTTTAACAAAAACAGTAGGTATGGTAGGCAGGTGAAGTCAGAAGAAGCTTGATAAGAGGTTAATTCTAAACTTATAAGTGTGTCACAGGACAGCACTGCTAGAGATAGGGATATAGGGGAGTCGGTAAGTAGTTAAAGAAGATAAAATAACAGCCTAGGTAAGTCCTTAGTATGCTTGAGGACAAGCAAAGCCTTAAGTTTGGGGGTGTGTTAAGTCTCTGAAAGTGACTTATTTAGGACCCATTTAGCTTAAGAAGATGTACACATTTAGGTGTTTTTGTTAGCATTTAGCCTAAACCTATGCTTTAATATGAGAATTAGAAGAAGGTAGCTAATTTAGGACTTATGCACAATAGGTAGAAAAAGGGTTGAAAACCGAAGGAAAAGAATGAAAAAATAAACATTGCGAATGAATTGCGAAATCATTGCGGTGACCGCAATTATTCAAGTTAAAACCGTAAGTTGGCTGACCTTTTTCTGTTTAAGATCCGACTTTTCAGGGATTCGTTCTTTCTCCTCCATCCATTCTGATATATGACGTTGAAGACTGATGGTTCTCCTTGGCCCAAACGCACCTGCAAACTACTATAAAAGGGGGTCAAAGTCGGAGGTTCAGTCATCACTCGAAGCGCAGAAGTCTTCTCGCAGTCCACCATTTCCATCTGTTTCCCTTTGCCGTCTGTTGGAGTGAGAGTCTCAGCTGTTGGAATCGATAATCTGATAGGAAGGAGAGAAGATTCTTCTTCTCTCTCGATTGGATTCATCCAAGCAAGGCTAACCTCTCATCCCTTCCATTCGAGGCGACTGCACGAAGCTTTTCAGCACCCTTTACTGCTTTTCTGTCGTTCTTCCTCTTATTTCCAGTTTGATTATTGTTGTTCTTAGTTTAGTATTTTACTTACTGCATTTCGTTGTTGTCTGTCTTGGATTCATTTCTAGAAAGCTTTCCTTTGTCATTCAAACACTCAAAGTAATCGAAGTACAATTCTGCATTTTACAGTTTCCACCTTGTTCTGCTACGGTTTTGTCTCGTTATTTTACACACATTTCTCTTCTAAGCATGTCTGTTTTATCTACCCTTTCTGTTCTCCATATATCCATGAGTAGCTAAATCACTTAGGGGCATGCTAATGACAGAACTATAGGCTAAAAAACGTGAACCAAGTAGGCAGATTAACACTCGAACATTGATTGTATGTAAGCTTCATCCCACGGGCAATTTCGATTGGCCATCCATTTTGTCCAAAGAACTCCTAACCTCTGGAAGGAGTAAGAGTTCAGAGTCATATAATCATGCTAGCCTTTCATGGTAATCAGGAAACGGCCTAGGAATAGGCGTTTCCCTAGTACAAACTAAACACTCCTGCTTAAATAAGATGCTTGAGACCTTACTTTGAAGTCGAGTAAACTTAAGACTCTAATGCATGGAATCGGACGATACTTGAGATAGAGTGAGTTTGATGTATAGAGAGTTGATCCAAAGCTTGATAATCGTAATAAACTGCCTATAGGATAGTCATTAGTAGCCCTTAATTCGCCCATTTACACACTTTTGCTGTTGAGTTAATTGCGGATTAATTGCGGTTCTCGCAATTCTGCTAAATTGCATTCTGTTTAGCTGTTTTCTTCCTCGTTTATTAATTCCATCTCTTGTCCTTTGCATCTAATTTCAACTTGCATTTGTTTATGTTATATCCCTTTATACATTCAGCAAAAAGTAGATAATTAAAAACCAATTTTACCCCATCAAATTCATCCCATCTTTCTTAACAATCACACTTCGCGAATAGCTAAAAATGAGTCTCTGTGGAAAAAACGAATTAAATATACTTACTACTTGCTGTGAGACCATGTATGCTTGCATGTTCTAAGTGCTCTCTCTACCCTTTCGCATATTTATCTTTACTCATTGAGCACGCAACAGGAGCCAGCATAAACCTCATGCCCCTATCACTATTCCGCCAGCTAAGATTGAGGATATTCTAGTGAAAGTTGACAAATTTATTTTCCTTGCAGATTTCATTATCCTGGATTATGAAGCAGACAAGGAGGTCCCCATCGTATTAGGCAGACCTTTTCTAGCCACAGGTAGGGCCCTGATAGATGTCCAGAAAGGTGAGCTCACCATGAGGGTTTATGATGAGGAGGTCAAATTTAGTGTTTATAAAGCCTTAAGGTACCCCTCTGACTCTGAATCTTGTGCTAGCATGGACATTGTAGACTCACTAATGGAAGAACAGCTGGAGCATGTATTATTAACTAAGCATGCTAATAATTATGTAGAATTAGATTTAACTGATTTGAGTGTATCTGAGATAATGGATGTACCTGTAGATAGAATACAGCATGTTTGTATGACTAATGACTTAACTGACAGATCCCTGAATCCATTAAAGCCATCCATTGAGCATCCACCTGTTTTAGAATTGAAACATTTACCCACTCACCTCAAGTATGCATATCTAGGAAGTAATGATACTCTGCCTGTAATTATTTCATCTAAATTAAGTGAGAAGCATGAGGTTGAGCTGATTTTATTACTTAAACAACATAGGAAGGCTATTGCATGGACTATTGCTGATATTAGAGGCATTAGCCCTTCCTATTGCATGCATAAGATTATACTAGAGGAAGAGCATACACCCCGAGTAGATCACCAACGTAGGTTGAACCCCTCTATGAAAGAGGTAGTTAAAAAGGAAATAATAAAATGGTTAGATGCTGGTGTGATCTTCCCTATAGCTAGTAGTCAGTGGGTTAGCCCTATACAAGTTGTACCTAAGAAGGGGGGGATGACTGTGGTAGTCAATGAGAGCAATGAACTGATTCCAACTAGGACTATCACAGGATGGAGAGTTTGCATGGATTATAGGAAATTAAACAAGGAAACCAAAAAAGACCACTTCCCTCTACCATTCATTGACCAGATGTTAGATAGGATAGCTGGTAGAGCCTACTACTGCTTCTTAGACGGTTATTCAGGATATAACCAGATCACTATAGATCCCAAGGACCAAGAAAAGACTACCTTCACTTGCCCTTTTGGAACATTTGCCTTTCGCAGAATGCCTTTTGGCTTATGCAATGCACCGGCAACATTCCAAAGGTGCATGTTGGCAATCTTCTCTGATTTGGATGAGTCCATGATAGAGATATTCATGGATGATTTCTCAGTCTTTGGGGATTCATTCACAAACTGTCTAGAGAACTTAGGACAAGTCCTGGCTAGGTGTGAGGAGACCAACCTAGTCCTAGCCTGGCTTCTATAGAAGGTTCATTAAGGACTTTTCTAAGATCTCCAAGCCTTTATGTGAGCTTCTAGAGCTAAACAAACCATTCATCTTCTCTAAAGAATGTTTCCTAGCCTGGAAAACCCTTAAGGAAGCACTAGTCACAGCACCTATTATAGTAGGGCCTAATTGGGATCTCCCCTTTGAGATGTTATGTGATGCTAGTGACTATGCTGTAGGGGTTATGTTAGGACAAAGGATTGACAAGTTAACACACCCTGTATACTATGCTAGTAAGACACTTAATGAGGCACAATGTAATTACACAACTACTGAGAAGGAGATGCTAGCTGTAGTGTTTGCTTGTGAGAAGTTTAGGAATTACATTGTAGGCACTAGGACAATCGTGTACACTGACCATTCTGCTTTGAAATACCTCATGAGGAAGGCTGATGCTAAGCCTAGGTTGATTAGATGGGTATTGCTGCTGCAAGAGTTTGATCTGGACATTAGAGATAAGAAAGGATGTGAAAATGTGGTTGCGGATCATCTTTCTAGATTGCAGCATAATTGCGAAAAAATTGCGGAAACCGCAATTTCTGATGCTTTTATTGATGAACATTTCTTTGTATTGACTCATCGTGATAACGATGAGGAACCTTGGTTTGCTGACATTGCTAACTTCCTTGCATCGCAGGTGCTACCAACTTTCAAGGGAGGCCAAGAAAAGAAGAGGTTCCTTCATGAAGCTAGGAAGTTTATATGGGATGATCCCACACTTTACAAGACATGTGCTGATGGTCTGCTAAGGAAATGTGTTTCAGCTGCGGAGGCAAAGTCTGTGTTGCAACACTGCCATACAGCCCCCTATGGTGGACATTTTGGTGGTCAAAGGACAGCTGCAAAGGTGTTCCAGAGTGGCTACTATTGGCCAACGATCTTCAAGGATGCCCACAACTATGCACACAGCTGTGATGAATGTCAGAGAACAGGTAACCTTAGTCGAAAGGATGAGATGCCTCTCACGTACATCTTAGAGTTGGAGCTCTTTGATGTGTGGGGCATTGACTTCATGGGACCATTTCGCCCATCATCAGGTAACCTTTACATATTGGTAGCAGTAGACTATGTATCTAAGTGGGTAGAGGCCATAGCATGTCCAAATAATGATGCCAAAACAGTCATTAAGTTCCTGCATAGACATATCTTTATTAGGTTTGGAACACCTCGTGCTATAATTAGTGATGAAGGGACACATTTCATTAATAGAGCTATGGAGAGGGTGTTGGCTAAGTATAATATTAGACATAGAGTAGCCACCCCTTATCACCCACATTCGAATGGACAAGCTGAAATTTCAAATAGGGAGATTAAAAACATACTAGAAAAACTGGTCAAACCCAATAAAAAAGATTGGTCGTTTAAACTCGAGGATGCACTTTGGGCATATAGAACTGCATATAAGACACCCCTAGGTATGTCTCCTTATAGACTTGTGTATGGCAAAGCATGTCATTTACCATTCGAATTAGAAATTAAAGCATTTTGGGCACTAAAAGAGTTGAATTATTGCGTGACCGATGCGGGAACATTGCGGTCTTTGCAATTACATGAGCTTGATGAGCTTAGACATATGTCCTATGAAAATGCTAAAATGTATAAGGAAAAGACCAAGATTTGGCACGAAAGTAGACTCAGGATTAAGGACTTTAAGAAAGGCCAGCTTGTCTTATTATTTAACTCACGATTGA
Source organism: Herpetospermum pedunculosum (assembly GCA_028017165.1). Taxonomy (NCBI): domain Eukaryota; kingdom Viridiplantae; phylum Streptophyta; class Magnoliopsida; order Cucurbitales; family Cucurbitaceae; genus Herpetospermum; species Herpetospermum pedunculosum. The sequence goes on along the minus strand of CM051524.1, from coordinate 24,466,241 downwards.
AATTATTCCCAGGCAAACTTAAGTCCAGATGGTCAGGTCCTTTTGTAATAACTAACGTGTTTGTTCATGGTGCAATCGAGATTAAGAACCTGCAGCAAGGTCAACCGTTCATGGTTAATGGTGCAAGATTGAAGCATTACTATGAGGAAGGAGATGTGAAGACTCTCTCGGCCTTCCTCTTGACTGAAACGTGAAAGTAAGAACGAGAGAGGACGAGTGATCACTGTGCTCGTCCATGCGAGGCTAATGCCTTAGTTTATTTTTTGCTATTTTTCTGGTTACTGTTTGTGTATATTGTTATGTGATTTTAATTACGAATTTGATATTGATTTTATTTCTTTTGATAGGGAATCGATAGAGGGAATCAAGGAGATGAAATCAAGATAAAAAATCGAGGGAGATATTGGGCCAAATCGAAGATTCAGTTGAGAAGATATTAGCATTTGAAACGGCAAAATCTCCAACGGTCACTAAAATTGCGCTGGATTTGCAAAATCCGCAACGGAAATTGCCGTTGGGATTTCCATCATTACTTATAGTCGTTGGAAGCGCGCTGATCCGTACGCTTCTCCCATTATCTGAACTCCAAGAAATCTCTCCCCCTCTTCATCTGCAATTCCTTTTTCCAGATTCCCACGATTCAACAATGGTGCTAACGAGAGCTGAAAGGTCTGCGTCCAAGAAGAATGCCGACGACGCTGAAATTGCTGCGAGGGAAGCACTTCTTGCCCTGGCAGATGCTGAGGCTGCGCGCACTGAACGACTCCCCAAGCTGCCTGTCCGCAAGAAGAAGTGGAAGGTGGTTACGGAGATACCTGCTGGACCCTCTGAACCAGTAGGAACACCCAAGAAGCGCAAGTGGAGTATGGCTGTGGCCGAAGAAGCGATCAAGAAAAAGACTCCCTCTGTGGAGAGTCAAGAGAGTGGCCGTCTGTCACCCGAGTCGGCCAAGCAGAGCTCTTCGCCATCGCCACCAGCGAAAAGCCCTGAGCTTTCTCCGTCGCCACAGAGCTCTGAACACACACCACCGGCGCAGAGCCCTGAAGCATCGCCCACTTCCCCACAACCTGACCCTGAATTTCCATATGGAGTGCATCAAGAATCGACGCAGGGTAGTGAGGAAGCTGAGGAAGAAGAGGTCTTCTCTCCTTTGAGGGAAGCCAGCCCTGAAAGCCCTGCACAGAGGGATGATTCAATGGACGAGACACTGGGGGATTGCCTCCAGCAGATCACAACCAAGGCTAGAATGAAAAACAAGGCCGCCAAGGTTGTCAAGGCCAAACGGCCAAAAGCCTCAAAGAAGTCCAAGAAAAAGAAAACCAGGGGTGAGCCTTCATCAAAGAAGGGGAGTGATGAGCCGTCTCTGAAGAAGCTCAAGATTGAGGCTGCTGAGTCAGCCAAACCAAAAGACAAGGGGAAAGCCAAGCTGTACCCCGAAGATGAGCCTCAATCAGTGAGGTATGTGTCCTCTGATGCAGAATCGAGGGGCACAGAGCTGAGGAAGAGGGACCTGCTGCACGAGAAAGGCTTCCTCGACGCGCTCGCTGACCTGCCGCAATTCTTGCGCGCAGGGATCACGAATCACGGCTGGGAAGAGCTATGCAGACCTCCCAACCCCGCCTACTCCAGTATGGTGTATGACTTTTACGCCAATTTGATGAATGGTAGAGCACTTTTGGGGTACTCCAATTTCAAGCTGTCGAGGCTTGCCAAAATACATTTATAACTCCGCTACAACAGAGCTTTGCAGCTAGTGGTAACGGGTGTCGAACCACAGGGAACCTAAATTATTTCCTCCTAATTAAATTCTATTTGCTTTTATTTAAACTCAAACTAAAACGATAAAATAAAACATTAAAGTAAAGGGGGGATTGGTTATGGAAAAATAAAGTAAAGCATAAAAAGTAGCTAACGGAAAATTAAATCTAATTACATGTGCTCCTAATTTTAAGGGTCGGGGTTGACCTTGATGTGACTCGATTCATTGGGATTCAAACATACTTAGCAAAAACATAATTAAACACATAAACGGTTGCCCGGAAGCCCTAAAGCAACCGGCCACATATATATTAATCAGAATTTTCCAATTCTAATTAAACGGTACTATTAGCTAACTCGGATTGATCAGCTCTAAATTAACTAAAGTAGTAACTAGCATTTTATGACGAACATTCAATTAAACATCCTAAATGCTAATTGATTACCCGGCAACCCTGAAGTAATCAACATTCACAACATTTAATATGATACTTCGATTGTTTTATTTCATCAAGATAAATTGCAACCAAGATGAACTTGAATCCAATGTTATCTATGGCTCGATTTATCCGTGTTACTTGGCGATTAAGAGAGGCACGGCATCATTAATCTTTAACAATCAAACATGCTGAAAATCAAGGGTGCCTAGTCCTAAATCAATCCAACACATTCGTGTGATATGCTTAGACGAAATAAATGCCCAATCAGTCATGCTAAGTCACAAAATTAAGAACGAACCCTCATAAATCGCATCAAAATTCACCCCTAACCTCAAATTAGAGCACTTACCTTGCTCGGGATGAAAATCAAGCTAAATCCAACAAAATCTTACTTTGATATAGAAGAAAAGGGGAGAAAACCCCAAGAATTTGAGAGAGAAATCGGCCAAAACAAGCCAAACCCGAGAGAGAATGCCCTAAAAATCGTCAAAATATGGGTTTTATACAGTCGGAGCGTCGAGACCCTACAGGCACCGTCTCGACGCTCGTACGGAAATTTCCAGCGTCTGTTTTCGAGGTAGCGTCGAGACCCTACAGGCAGCGTCTCGACGCTACGTCTGTGCCTGAAGGAAAAATAACGGAAATTCTGTCCTCCTCTAGAGTCGAACTCAGGCCTATCAACTTGCCAAATTCCTCCTGCACCACCAGACCACTTATCACAATTGAGATATCATTTGATTAATTAATATACATAGTATAAACACTCAGAATGATTAATCAAAATTATTCTCTAAACGTTCTTTTAAGCTCTTAATTAATTCAATGGTCCGATTTACCCCTAAGTAATTAAATGATACAAAATATATTAATTAAGCACAATTAATTACTTAATTCGCAAGACTTAGGAGCTAAATATTAGCACTTTTTGAGTGCTATCAATGAATCCTGAGGATGGCCTGTCTGTGGTCAGAGGGGTCGAGGTGGACTTCTCAGCGAAGGCAATCAACGAAGCCTATGGCCTCAAGGGTCAAAAACACACTGATTATGCAAGGATGGTTGATGAGCCAACAGAAGCTGTCCTGGAGGAAGCAATCCGAGTCATTGGCCAGCCAGAGGCATCGTGGACAGTCTCGGGCAATGGGAAGCACACCCTGATGAGTGCTACCCTCACAGCCAAGGCGGCTGTTTGGTTTTCCTTCGTGCGGAGGAAGTTGTCCCCAGTGACCCATGAGACCACCATCAACCAAGGCAGATTGCTGCTGGTCTACGCGATCATGAGAGGCCTCACAATCAACGTTGGCGAGGTCATTGCAGCCTCAATCGCTGACTGCGCCAAGAAGGGTAAGGGTCCACTTTTCTTTCCTAATACAATTACTAAGCTTTGCTTACGTGCAGGGGTCCCAATCGAGCGAATGGAAAGGCAGCTGGCCTACACGGGCTACCTGGAGTTGCCTACTGCCTTGAGGTTGCGAAGGAAGGGAAACATGGAGTTCGAGCTGGATGGTCTGGCTGCTGCTCAGTCTCTGACCATGGCGTGCCTGATGGATCTGCAGAAGAAAATGGCTCAATGGGCCACATATGCGCAGGCAAGGGATAAAGATGTGGCAGACCAATTGGGCTGCATCTTCCCTGAATTCCCCACGGACTTGCTGACACCATGGGCGCCTCCAAGGCCATGAAGGAATGACGATGATGAAGAAGACATCTGAGTGCTTGGCTGATTAGCACTCCAGGGAGTATTGCTGTTCCCTTTAATAAAAAAAAAAAAAAACAAACTGCTTTTCGTTGAACCATGAGATTTTGGCTGTTTTGAGTTAATATTTTGATCTGTTTTAGTTCTTTAGTTTTAGTATTTAAATTTGTTTAGTGTGGTCTGATGGTAGTTGATTAGGTAGATTAGGTTAGTTTCCTTTTTGTATAGCTTACATGACTGGAAAAAGCATGCATAGGGGCCTTAATCACTGGTATATCTGCCCTGTATCCATTGCGGAAATATTGCGGAATCCGCAATTTTTATTAGTAAATGCATGTTTTTGACTGACTGTTTAGCTAAGCTGGTGCTGTTTCACTTGTGTCTTTTGCTGCTATCATGACTACCTTATATAGCTGATCTAAATGCATGTTGGATGAGTGTCATAAGACACCTTTGTTAGTTTAAATTAGCCTCTGAAATTTGCTCAGCATGCATCGCTTTAAGTCCTTACCTGCCTGTTTTTATAAATTTCTGCTGCTGTGATGTTTGCTTTTAGAATGTTCTGTCTATGCCTAGGGCTTTTAGATTCTCTTTGTTTTACCTTAGACTAGATGCTTCTAGGACAAGTTTGGGGGTGTGCCACCTCAGACACTCATTGGGGACAATGAGTAGTTTAAGTTTGGGGGAGGCCACCCTAGGCTTAGGAACATTCCTCTCTCCCTTAAAGCATAAGCATTCTTCTTCTCCTTTACAAAAAAAAAAAAAAAAATGATGAGCTGAAAAAAAATGAAAAATAGAATAAAGAGGGGTGTCTCTCTTAAGTTGCTGAGTAATCAGTGCCAAGTGTGTAACCCACAAGTGGCATTGCATCAAAAGGCAACCAAAGGAGAGGCTCCACCTAAGTAAGAAAGAAAGAAAAAAGGAAGAAGTAGGGAAGAAGAATGTATACCTAGAAGTTGCAGCTTTGTGGCTTAGATGTCCTGAATAAAAAGAACTCTGATCCTCAATTAGCTGAGCACAAAGTTGTAACTTGTGGGGTTGTTTAGGGAGATGAATGTATGTCCAATGTAGTGATGCCAGGGTTTAGGTTGTTCTCTAAAAGTACTACTGTCACTGTTAATACTAAGACTGGCATGACTCTAAAGAATCCTAGGTAGCTCAAAAGTAAAAACTAGAAGCATGTACTGAGTCTGGGGTAAAGCTAGGTAGATTTTGAAACCTTAGGGATAGATGCACAATATGACAGAAGCAAGTAGATCAGTCGTAGGGAGTTAATGAAACAGCAGGAGGATTAGGCGTGCAAAGTCAGAAGAAGCAATACAAAAGGTTAGTTGTAAACTTAGAAGTGTGTCACAGGACAGCACTGCTATAGATAGGAATGTAGGGGAGTCAGTAAGTGGTTAAAGAGGATGAAACAGCAGCCTAAACAAGTCCTTAGACTGCTCGAGGACGAGCAAAAACCTTAAGTTTGGGGGTGTGTTACGTCTCCAAAAGTGACCTTTTTAGGACTTATTTATCTTAGAAAGATGTACACTCTTAGGTGTTTTTTATAGGATTTAGTTTAAACCTATGCTTATATATGAGAATTAGAAGAAGGTAGCTAAATTAGGACTTGTGTGCAGAAGGAAAGAAAAGGAATGAAAACCGAAGTAAAAGAAGGAAAAATGCGCATTGCGGCAGCATTGCGGAAACATTGGTAAAACCGCAATGTTTCAAGTGAAATCCGTAAGTTGACTGATCTTTTTCTGTTATTTTCCGTTATTTCAGGGATTCGTTCTTTCTCCTCCATCCATTTTGAAGTACGACGTTGAGGATGGATGGTTCTCCTTGGCCCAAACGCACCTGCAGATTACTATAAAAGGGGGTCAAAGTAGAGGGTTTGAGCATCATCCGAAAGCGTAGAAGTCTCTTCGCAGCTCCATCTTTTCTCCTGTTTTTCTTCTCCGTCTGTTGGTTTGAGAGGTTCAGCTGTTGGAGTCGACCATCTTCTCTCCTGATTGGATTCATCCAAGCAAGGCTACCCTTTCTCTTCCTTCAGCCGAGGCGTTTGCGACGAGGCGTTCAAGCTCAATTACTGTTTTCTGTCTTTTATTTCTCATTTCCAGCACTGTTTAGTTGTTGTTTCTTTTCTATTAGCTAGTTCATTTCATTTCATTGCTTTCTGTCTTTAAGTTATTCATGTTTAGTTTCCTTTTGTTCATTCAAACAATCGATTAATCAAAGCACAATTCATTATTTCACAGTACTTGTTCATTTGTTTCACTATTTTGCTTTGTTGTTCTAAGTTTATTTCTCTTCTGAGCATGCCTATTTTATCTAGCATTTCTGTTCTCTCTATATCCATGAGTAACTAAGTCACATAGGGGCATGCTAATGACAATACTATAGGCTAAAAAACGTGAACCAAGCATGTAGGATAGCTCTCGAAGCATTGATTGTATGTAAGCTTCATCCCACGGGCAATTTCGATTGGCCATCCATTTTGTCCAAAGAACTCCTAACCTCTGGAAGGAGTAAGAGTTCAGAGTCATACACTCATACTAGCCTTTCAAGGTAGCCAGAAAACGACCTAGGAATAGGCGTTTTCCTAGTACAAACCATAACTTCCTGCTTTAACAAGATGCTTAAGACCTTACTTGGACATGAGTAAACTAAAGAATCTAATGCATGAAATCGGAAGATACATGAGATTGAGTTAGTTTGATGCATAGTGAGTTGATCCAATGCTTGAGAATCGTGAGAAAATGCCTATAGAGGAGTCGTTAGTAGCCCTTGTTTCTCCAATTTACACACTTTCGCTGTTAGTAACATTGCGGTAGAATTGCTGTTCTCGCAATTCTGCTAAGTTAAAAATTCTGTTTAGCTATTTTCCTCTTCGTTTATTAATCTCTTCTCTTTTCATTTGAGTTTATCTTTGACTTGCACTTGTTTATGCTGCTACCCTTTACATATTCCTTAGAAATTAGACAACTTAAAACCAATTCTACCCCATCAAATCCACCCATTCTTCCTTAACAATACACTTCACGAGTAGCTAATAATAAATCTCTGTGGGAAAACGAATGAAAAAATACTTACTACTTGCTATAAGATCATGTATGCTTGCATGTTCTGAGTGCTCTCTCTCTCTTATTGCTTATTTATTTTACACATTGAGCACGCAACACTTACATGCTTCTAATTCAAGCCTCGATGCATTTTGCAAATTTAAACACAACATAATCATGAAAGCAATCCGCGCATGCATTTACTACGAACATATCAAAAATTAACTATCGTTCCCTAACGTGTGTGTGTGTGCTAGCCAACCTATCCTAAACCCACATACGCCCGGAAAAACCACATGCAACAAATCATCCCGTTTTCCCCCTACTTCTAGCGTTTAAGAACAGTCTACACTTGACTTACACGAGAGAGAGTAGCAAACTAAGAGACCTAAATATTTTCTCTTTCTTTTTCTTTTCACGAGTACTTTGTACCCTTTGTTAAGGTTCTTTGAACCTAACTTTTTATTTTCTTTTTCTTTCCACCCTCGAGTTGCCTAACACGTCAAATTCATGCATAAACTTCACGTTTTTAAGGACTAACGCTCACTTCTTAGGTGCACCAATAAGAAGGAGGAGCGCCTCGAGAGATTTTTCTTGCTAACATGCTTTTCTATTTTTTTTTTTTTTTAGGCTTAGCGCAAGCTAACTCGATTAATCGACCACAAACTCTCATGCAACAAGCTACTTAAGGGTGCCTTTCGGGGTGACAACAAGAATTAATGCTACATGCGATTGACTAAGGCTACGGAAATTAAGATGAGGTTGCCTAAGTGCTCGATAGATGCAAGGGAGCAACAGAAAAAACTTTAAAATTTTTAACATGAACCTAATAAGTGCAAAACGACTCATGCAAAAACTAGATTATGTACATGCTCAGATTTCCAATATGCATTTCCTAGATTATCATAATTAGAAAGCAGTAAACAGAGTCCCAAGCACTTCAATATTCAAAATTAGCACTGCTCAACCGACTACACATGCAAGTCCACGACATCCACCCCCAACTTCAAAAGTTGGCATTGTCCTCAATGCCACTTAATCAGATATACAACGAAGAAAGAGGGAATGAAAAATAATACTCCCCTGATTCTTAGCGAAGTTGGCGAGGGAAAGGACGCGGCGCGTTCATCATCGAAGCCCAAAATTTTCCTCAATTTCCTCGATTCCTAAAAAAAAATAGCAAGCTACATTAGCTAAATTAAGCTAAAAAACAACAAAAAAAACAGCAATGAAATTAAGAACAGAAAAGACAGTTCAACACTCGGGTGCCTCCGAGAAGCGCAGAATTTTTAAAGTCGTTTGCTCGACTGAATTCTCTCCAATAACTCATCCATATTCTGATAGTGCGGGGGACGTTCCAGACATGTCCTCATCCACACTACACCTGCAAACACCATTCAAAAAATTTTGTTCTCTTCGTGCCTCAAGCACGTGAATATCACAGTGATTAGTATAAAAAACAGCATTCATTTCAATCAATTCTAAGTCAGATTTTTTAACAGAGACCTGAGAATCATCCCTCAAGCGCGAGGGTAGACTCTCAGTCTCGACAGACTCAACACAGGAAAGATTCTCCACAGATTTCTTCTCAAATAAAGAAAACTCATGCACTGTATCATCAAACTCTAAAGAAATTACGCCCTTAAACACATCTATTTTGACCCTCGCGGTCTTAAGAAAAGGGCGCCCTAACAACATAGAGGACGAAGCATGCAAAGAATTTTTATTCATGTCAAGCACAAGAAAATCTGCAGGAAACATCATATCTCCTACTCTAATCAGAACATCCTCGACCTTCCCTCTAGGACGTATACAAGACCCATTAGCAAGCTGAATCACCACATCAGTCTCATGCAACTCATTAAGATTCAAATCTAAAAATAAAGCATGCGACATGACATTAACAGATGCTCCCAGATCGAGCATGGCATTTTTAACAATTTTACTACCTATCATGCATGAGATAGTAAATGTACCTGGGTCGTTGCACTTGGCGGGCAACGTACCTGGGAGGATCGCAGAAACATTCTCCTTTTTCTTTTCAGTCCATCTGTACTTTCTCTTCTTTGTGCACCAGCTCCTGAGGAATTTGGCATATTTTGGCACTTGGCTCACTACCTCAAGGAGCGGTATGTTCACCATCACCTTCTGGAAGGTTCTCAAGACCTCCTCGTCTTCGTTTGCCAGAGTAGGCTTCACAAGTCTACTGGGGAAGGGTGTTGTGGCGACATTCTCTTGCATAATCTTCTCTTCTTTCTCATCCTTCAATTCATCGAGAACAACTGGGGCGGGCTCATTCAAACTGCCCTTGGCTTCCTTCACGGCTCTGGAGGGAACTGATTTCCCACTCCTCAGCTGGATTGCACTCACGTTCTTACATGAGTTCACCGTGGTTTGGGAAGGAAGCTTCCCAGAGCTCTTGCTTTCAATCTTGCTTATCGACACCGCCATTTGTGTCAGCTGCTTGTTCAGATTTTGCAGCTCTGCTTTGTGTGAGTTTAGCTCTTCTCGAGCTTCTTTCTGAAATTGGCTTGTCGATGTCACGATGGTCCGAACCATCTTGTTGCGTGCTCAAATGTTTAAAAGAAATATGCAAGGATAGAGAACTCAGAACATGCAAGCATACATGATCTTGTAGCAAGTAATAAGTATTTTTTCATTCGATTTCCCACAGAGATTTATTCTTAGTTACTTACGAAGTGTTTTGTTAAGTGAGAATGGGTGGATTAAATGAGGTAGATGTGGTTTTAAATTGCCTAATTACTAAGGGATGTGTAAATGATGGAAGCATAAACAAGTGCAAGTAGGTAATAAACTAGAATGTAAAGAAGAGAACAACCAAACGAAGAGAAAAAATGACTAAGGCAAATTTTAACTTAAGGGAATTGCGGAAACAGCAATTATTTCGCAATGTTACCAACAGCAAAATGTGTGTAAAGTGGGGAAACAAGGGCTACTAACGACTCCTCTATAGGCTTTTTCACACGATTCTCAAGCATTAGATCAACTTATCATGCATCAAACTAACTCATTCTCATGTATCTTCCGATTTCATGCATTAGATCCTTTAGTTTACTCATGTCCAAGTAAGGTCTTAAGCATCTTGTTAAAGCAGGAAGTTATGGTTTGTACTAGGAAAACGCCTATTCCTAGGTCGTTTTCTGACTACCTTGAGAGGCTAGTATGAGCGTATGACTCTGAACTCTTACTCCTTCCAGAGGTTAGGAGTTCTTTGGACAAAATGGATGGCCAATCGAAATTGCCCGTGGGATGAAGCTTACATACATTCAATGCATTCGAGAGCTATCCTACATGCTTGATTCACGTGTTTCTACCTATAGATTTGTCATTAGCATGCCCCTATGTGGTTTAGTTACTCATGGATGCAGATAGAATGGGAAGAGTAGATGAAGATGACATGCTTAATGGAAGATTAAAGACAAAACAGAAGACAGAAACGATAAACAGAGATGTGAAGAGATTGCAAAGTGATGAAATATTGCTTCGATTAAGTAAAGTTTGAACTAAATAAATGACAGCCTTGAACAACTAAAGTAAAGCAGAAAGGGACGAAATGAAGTAGAGTAGCAAATTAAAAGGGAATTAACAACAAACAGCAATGGAAAGGGAAAGCTAAAAGCAGAAAGTAGTAAAGCCGTGCGTGATCTACTTGTTACGAACGCCTCGGCTGAAGGTTGAAAGGAAGCCTTGCTTGGATGAATCCAATCAGAAGAGAAGATAAATATTCTCTCCTTCCTATCAGATTGTCGACTCCAACAGCTGAACCTTTCAAACAAACAGACGGTAGAGAGAAAACGAGTGGAAAAGACTGCGTTGAACTGGAAGTCTACGCCGTTCGAGTGTGTTTCAACCTTCCATCTTGACCTCCTTTTATAGTGTTCTGCAGGTATGCTTGGGCCAAGGAGAACCATCCATTCTCAACGTCGTATTACTACGTGGCTGCAGGAGAAAGAATGAATCCCTGAAAGGTCGGAACAAAACAGAAAATAGTTAGACAACTTACGGATTTCACTTAAAACATTGCGGTTTTAGCAATGTTTCCGCAATGCTTCCGCAATGCACAATTTTCATTCCTTTAACTTCGTTTTTGGTTCTTTTTCATTTCTTTTGTATACAAGTCCTAATTTAGCTTCATTCTTCTAATTCTCATATATAAGCACGAGTTTAAGCCAAATCCTACCAAAAACACCTAAGAATGTACGTCTTTCTAAGGTAAATAAGTCCTAAAATAATCACTTTTGGAGACGTAACACATCTCTTCCAATGAGCTGGAGGAGCTCGAGGCTTGAGCTTGGGAGGAAGTGTTAGGCCTATCGTAGGACTGGCCTTGGAAGCGTTGTTGTCCTTCAGCAGCTGACACACACTTCCTTAGTAAACCATCTGCACATGTTTTGTAGAGTGTCGGATCATCCCATATGAATTTCCTAGCTTCATGTAGGAACCTCTTCTTCTCTTGTCCTCCCTTGAAAGTTGGTAGTACCTGCGAGCCAAGGAAATTAGCAATATCAGCAAACCAAGGTTCCTCATCGTTATCACGATGTGCTAACACAAAGACATGCTCATCGATAAAGGCATCAGAAATTGCGGTTTCCGCAATTTTATCGCAATTATGCTGCAATCTAGAAAGATGATCCGCAACCACATTTTCGCATCCTTTCTTATCTCTAATGTCTAGATCAAACTCTTGCAACAACAATACCCATCTAATTAACCTAGGCTTAGCATCAGCCTTTCTCATAAGGTACTTTAGTGCAGAATGATCAGTATACACAATGGTCCTGGTGCCTACAATGTAATTCCTAAACTTCTCGCAGGCAAACACTACAGCTAGCATAAACACTACAGAGATTTATTCTTAGTTACTTACGAAGTGTTTTGTTAAGTGAGAATGGGTGGATTAAATGAGGTAGATGTGGTTTTAAATTGCCTAATTACTAAGGGATGTGTAAATGATGGAAGCATAAACAAGTGCAAGTAGGTAATAAACTAGAATGTAAAGAAGAGAACAACCAAACGAAGAGAAAAAATGACTAAGGCAAATTTTAACTTAAGGGAATTGCGGAAACAGCAATTATTTCGCAATGTTACCAACAGCAAAATGTGTGTAAAGTGGGGAAACAAGGGCTACTAACGACTCCTCTATAGGCTTTTTCACACGATTCTCAAGCATTAGACAACTTATCATGCATCAAACTAACTCATTCTCATGTATCTTCCGATTTCATGCATTAGATCCTTTAGTTTACTCATGTCCAAGTAAGGTCTTAAGCATCTTGTTATAACAGTAAGTTGTGATTTGTACTAGGAAAACGCCTATTCCTAGGTCATTTTCTGGCTACCTTGAAAGGCTAGTATGAGCGTATGACTCTGAACTCTTACTCCTTCCAGAGGTTAGGAGCTCTTTGGACAAAATGGATGGCCAATCGAAATTGCCCGTGGGATGAAGCTTACATACATTCAATGCATTCGAGAGCTATCCTACATGCTTGATTCACGTGTTTCTACCTATAGATTTGTCATTAGCATGCCCCTATGTGGTTTAATTACTCATGGATGCAGATAGAATGGGAAGAGTAGATGAAGATGACATGTTTAATGGAAGATTAAAGACAAAACAGAAGACAGAAACGATAAACAGAGATGTGAAGAGATTGCAAAGTGATGAAATATTGCTTCGATTAAGTAAAGTTTGAACTAAATAAATGACAGCCTTGAACAACTAAAGTAAAGCAGAAAGGGACGAAATGAAGTAGAGTAGCAAATTAAAAGGGAATTAACAACAAACAGCAATGGAAAGGGAAAGCTAAAAGCAGAAAGTAGTAAAGCCGTGCGTGATCTTCTTGTTACGAATGCCTCGGCTGAAGGTTGAAAGGAAGCCTTGCTTGGATTAATCCAATCAGAAGAGAAGATAAATCTTCTCTCCTTCCTATCAGATTGTCGACTCCAACAGCTGAACCTTTCAAACAAACAGACGGTAGAGAGAAAACGAGTGGAAAAGACTGCGTTGAACTGGAAGTCTACGCCGTTCGAGTGTGTTTCAACCTTCCATCTTGACCTCCTTTTATAGTGTTCTGCAGGTATGCTTGGGCCAAGGAGAACCATCCATTCTCAACGTCGTATTACTACGTGGCTGCAGGAGAAAGAATGAATCCCTGAAAGGTCGGAACAAAACAGAAAATAGTTAGACAACTTACGGATTTCACTTAAAACATTGCGGTTTTAGCAATGTTTCCGGAATGCACAATTTTCATTCCTTTAACTTTGTTTTTGGTTCTTTTTCATTCCTTTTGTATACAAGTCATAATTTAGCTTCATTCTTCTAATTCTCATATATAAGCACGAGTTTAAGCCAAATCCTACCAAAAACACCTAAGAATGTACGTCTTTCTAAGGTAAATAAGTCCTAAAATAATCACTTTTGGAGACGTAACACATCTCTTCCAATGAGCTGGAGGAGCTCGAGGCTTGAGCTTGGGAGGAAGTGTTAGGCCTATCGTAGGACTGGCCTTGGAAGCGTTGTTGTCCTTCCCTATTCCCATAACTCAAATTGGGATGGTCATGCCAACCGGGGTTGTATGTGTTCGAGTAAGGATCATACTTCTTTGGGTTGGAAGCATATCCCCCGATTGCGTTGACCTCCTCTTCTCGGCCACCTCCGACAAATTTCTTCAATAAATTTCCAATCTCGGCCACCTGGGCCTTCATTTCCGTCATCTCGTGACTCTGGGCCACGCTGTGAACTTGCCCCTGCCCGCGAATACCGAACAGCTGTGAGTTGGCCGCCATGTTTGCAATCAACTGTTTGGCCTCCACCGGGGTCTTATCAATCAACGCCCCACCGCTCGCGGCATCGATCATCTGTCGATCATGAGGCGTCATACCCTCATAAAAATACTGGATCAGAAGCTGATCGGCAATTTGATGATGCGGGAAGCTTGCGCACAGGCGCCCAAAGCGTTCCCAATATTCATGCAGGGATTCACCAACATCCTGGGTGATCCCATAAATTGTTTTCCTCAGTGTTGTGGCCAGAGACGCAGGGAAAAATTTCTCCAAGAAAACCCTCTTCATGTCCTGCCACGTCGTAATCGATCCGGAGGGCAAATAATAAAGCCAGTCCTTGGCTTTGTCCTTAAGCGTGAAGGGGAATGCCCTTAAATTCAGCTGCTCCTCCGTTACTCCTGCGGGCTTCATCCCCGCACAGACGCAATGAAACTCCATCAAATGCTTGTTCGCATCTTCACCTGCATTACCATGGAATGAAGCCAATTGGTGAATTAAACCGGATTTTAATTCAAAATTACCTGCTACCACGGGGTAGTTAATGCACAGGGGATGCAAATTCAAATCTGGCGCTGCGAGCTGTTTCAACGTCCTTGGCGCTTCTCCTTGCGCCATCTCCTCAACAAAGAAGGGATTGCCTTCTTCTTCAAACAACCTTTGCCCCTCGCGGGCTTCTCTTCTCAACCGCCGCTCTTCTCTTTCGATCTCAGGAATAAACTGTAATCCACTAATCTCAGAAGAACGGATCATACACAAACAAAATTTTAAAACATACAAAAACAAACAGAAAAAAAAAAATTCAGCACACAATCAATCAACCAAAATCAAAGTCAAACATAATTTCAATCACTTTTTGCCTTCCCCGGCAACGGTGCCAATTTTGGTAGTGGTGGATTTGGAAATATCCTAAATTCACAGGCTGTCGAGGCCTGACCAAAATGAATTTATAATACCTATTAACCAAAGCTTTGCAGCTAGTGGTAACAGGGTCGATCCACAGAGAAGGATGTGATTGAAATTAAAGTTCGAAACTGAATTTAATTGACCGATTGGTTTTTGTAACAAGAGGGGAGTTTTAGCATGCGATAAAAAGAATTAAACGCTAACGGAAGAATTAAAGAGAAAGAGAATGAAGGGTGTACGGTTCAGGGATTTTCGGGATTTCTTTGCTAGACATTCTACCACTTATCATTTAATACAATCCTAAGGCTAACAGTTTTTCATACACGCGGTCGGTTACCCAGGAAACCCTAAAGTAAACGGCTCCATAGAAATTAACTAAATCAAAAGATCTAATTAAACATTGTTTAAGGTTTCATTAGAGTGATCAGCCCCAAATCGACTCTAAACAGTCACTAGCATACCGCGACGGACATTCGACCACGTAATCAAATTGCTAACTGGCTACCCGCCAACGCTGATGTACCCAACAACTATCATGCATGACTCGATACTCTGATTTATTTTATTGTTCTGTGTTACTAGGCGAATAGTGAGAGGCACGGCATCGCTACTCTTTAACTCTAACATATGCTAGAAAACTCGATTGTCCGTCGGCGAAATCTAACACATGCATGGTATGAAGTAAGAACAATAAATGCATACAAATCAGAAACCAAATTGGAATTTAAAGCATGGATTATCAAAGTATAAAAGTCTAACAAGAAATCCCTCAAATTACCCCAAACCGTTCACAATACCTTAGCCGACCATGGGGCGAATCGTCACAAACGCTCCAAGAGAAGCCTCGGACACCATCTCTAAGCTTATTACAAATAAAAGCTCCCTAACTATGCCACAAATGGCGGAGCTAAGCTAAAAGAAGAGGAAAAACCGAGAGGAAGAAGATGAAAAACGAAGATGGCTGAAGATCCCCGCTGAAAATCGTCCTTCAGCTTTTTAATTCCGTCGGAGCGTCGAGACGCTGGGACAGCGTCGCGACGCTGCGACCTAATGAATCCGCGCGTGCCCGATAATTTCTTGCGCATGCCTCCCTCGGAGCGTCTCGACGCCGCGGCAGGGTCTCGACGCTCGGCAGCGTTGAGCAAGCGTCTCGACGCTTGCTCTCGGGTTTGGGTTGGAAAATTGCCTCTCCTAGGCAATTTTGGTCCGATTCTTCTTGGATTAGTTTTCCCTTTTCTCGATGCACTCCCGGGGCGTTAAAACACCACTCTTAGCTCTGAAATAAGTCCAATGGACGCACGAGCTCTTCTCCGCAAATCTCCTATAAACGAGATAAATTAGACAATTAAATGCAGAATTTAGCTTGAATTAGGGAATGAATAATAGCTCCAAAATGGAGTTATCAGTAGTTAAAAAAGAAATTATCAAATTGTTAGATGCAGGTGTAATTTTCCCTATAGCCAACAGTCAATTGGTTAGTCTGATTCAATGTGTGCCTAAGAAAGGTGGAATGACTGTAATAGTTAATGAAAACAACGAACTAATACCAACTAGAACTGTTACAGGATGGAGAGTCTGTATGGACTACATAAAATTAAACAAAGAAACCAAAAAAGACCATTTTCCTTTACCATTTATAGACCAAATGTTAGATAGAATAGTTGGCCGAGCCTATTACTACTTTTTAGATGGTTATTCAGGATATAACCGAATTACCATAGACCCTGAGGACCAGGAGAAAACAACCTTTACATGTCCCTTTGGAACATTTGCTTTTCGCAGAATGCCATTTGGCTTATGCAATGCACCAGCGACATTCCAAAGTTGCATGTTGGCTATTTTCTCTGACTTAGGTAATTCTTTTAACAACTGCTTAGAAAACCTAGGACAAGTCCTAACTAGGTGTGAAGAAACCAATCTAGTCTTGAATTGGGAAAAATGTCATTTTATGGTGGAAGAAGGAATAGTACTAGGACATAGAGTATCTAGAGCAGGAGTAGAGGTTGATAGGGCCAAAATAGAAATCATTGAGAAGCTAGTGGAACCTCAAAACGTCAAAGCTATTAGGAGTTTCCTAGGACATGCAGGTTTTTATAGGAGATTTATAAAAGACTTCTCAAAAATCTCTAAACCCTTGTGTGAGCTTCTGGAGCTAAATAAACCTTTTGTCTTCTCGAAAGAATGTTTCCTAGCATGGACAAAACTTAAAGAAGCCTTAGTCGAAGCACCAATTGTAGTAGGTCCAAATTGGGATCTACCTTTCGAACTAATGTGTGATGCTAGTGACTATGCGATTGGGGCTATGCTTGGCCAGAAAATAGATAAACTAACACATCCTGTATATTATGCAAGTAAGACTTTAAATGAAGCACAATGTAATTACACTACCACATAAAAGGAAATGTTAGCTGTAGTGTTTGCATGTGAAAAATTTAGGCCTTATATTGTAGGAACTAAAACAATTGTTTACACTGACCACTCTGCAATAAAATATTTAATGAGGAAGGCTGTTACGTCTCCAAAAGTGACATTTTTAGAACTTATTTAGCTTAGAAAGATGTACACTCTTAGGTGTTTTTGATAGGATTTAGCTTGAACCTATGCTTATATATGAGAATTAGAAGAAGGTAGCTAAATTAGGACTTGTGTGCAGAAGAAAAGAAAAGGATTGAAAAACGAAGTAAAAGAATGAAAAATAAGCATTGCGGTAGCATTGCGGAAACGTTGCTGAAACCGCAATGTTTCAAGTGAAAACCGTAAGTTGACTGATCCTTTTCTGTTATTTTCCGTTTTTTCAGGGATTCGTTCTTTCTCCTCCATCCATTTTGAAGTACGACGTTGAGGATGGATGGTTCTCCTTGGCCCAAATGCACCTGCAGATTACTATAAAAGGGGGTCAAAGTAAAGGGTTTGATCATCATCCGAAAGCGTAGAAGCCTCTTCGCAGCTCCATCTTTTCTCCTGTTTTTCTTCTCCGTCTGTTGGTGTGAGAGGTTCAGCTGTTGGAATCGACAATCTGATAGGAAGGAGAGAAGATTTCTCTTCTCTCCCGATTGGATTCATCCAAGCAAGGCTACCCTTTCTCTCCCTTCAGCCGAGGCGTTCAAGCTCATTTACTGCTTTCTGTCTTTCATTTCTAACTTCCAGTTCTGCTTTGTTATTATTTCCCTTCTAGTAGCTAGTTTATTGCATTTCGTTGCTTTCTGTCTTTATGTTATTTACTTTAAGCGTCCCTTTGTTCATTCAAACAATCAAGTAATCAAAGCACCATTCTTCATTTCACAGTTTCTTCTCTTTGCTGCTACTGTTTTTTCCTTGCTGTTTGTCTTTAAATTTCTTCTAAGCATGTCTACTTTATCTCTTATTTCTGTTCTCCCTGTATCCATGAGTAACTAAGTCACATAGGGGCATGCTAATGACAATACTATAGGCTAAAAAACGTGAACCAAGCATGTAGGATAGCTCTCGAAGCATTGATTGTATGTAAGCTTCATCCCACGGGCAATTTCGATTGGCCATCCATTTTGTCCAAAGAACTCCTAACCTCTGGAAGGAGTAAGAGTTCAGAGTCATACACTTGGTAACGATATTTTTGAACTATCGCTATAAACTCAAGCTGTCGAGGCTTGCCAAAATAAATTTATAATGCCTATTGCCAAGGCTTTGCAGCCAGTGGTAACAGGGTCGATCCAAGGAATAGGAGAGTTGAATTTACTAATGAAATTGGGATTTGATCAATTAATTGGTAACGGGGGGTTTTATCATGCAAATAGGAAATAATGCAAAAGCTAACGGAAGGAAGAAGTAATATGTAGAAAACGTGTGCACGGTTTGGGGAGTCTCGGGGTCAATTGTTAGACAAATACAACTTATCATTTAATTCTAATAACATGGAGTTCAATTTACTAAGCACGCGGACGACTACCAGAGAAGCCCCAAAGTAGCCGACTTCATCGATTTTAATCAGGCCACACAGTCCTAATTACACGTTATCTAATCTCACATTAAGATGATCAGTCCTAAGATGAATTTAGACAGTTACTAGCTAACCGCGACGAACATTCGGGCGTGAATTCTAATTGCTAGTAGGTTGCCCGCAAACGCCGTATGCAACCAACAATTATCCTACCCGACCCGATACTTCGATTTAGTTCTATTTACCTGTGTTACTTAGTCGAGCAGTGAGAGGCACGGCATCGCTACTCTTTAACATACACAACATGCGAAACTATCCGAGTGTCAATCAACATAATTTAGCATGCGCGTTGGATTAAGCAAAGTAAATAAATGCTATGTAAACAGAACCAATATGCAAATTCATACTCAGATTATCAAAGCAATAATGTCTAACAAAATTCCCCTAAACAAA
The DNA here is from genome assembly GCA_028017165.1 of Herpetospermum pedunculosum. Taxonomy (NCBI): domain Eukaryota; kingdom Viridiplantae; phylum Streptophyta; class Magnoliopsida; order Cucurbitales; family Cucurbitaceae; genus Herpetospermum; species Herpetospermum pedunculosum. Next base: position 24,447,227 of record CM051524.1, on the reverse strand, counting down.
ATCCCAAACCGTCACCCTTACCTTAGCCGCTCATGGCGCGGATCGTCAATCCCGCTCCACCAACGACCATGGAAGAGTTCATCTACGTATTACAAATGGAAGTGGAGCTCACTCGCATGCCAACAATGGCGGAGCTCCACGGAAAGTAGAGAGAAAATGGGGAAGAAGGGATGAAGAATCGCCGGATTCCGTTGAGAGATGAAGGAGAAAAGGCTTGGAGAAGATTGTGAAAAATGTGCAGAAAAATCGTCCTTAAGCTGCTGTAATCGTCGTAGCGTCGAGACGCTAGGCCAGCGTCTCGACGCTGTGCCCTAAGTGATCCGCGCGCGCGCGCGCTGGCGTCGCGACGCAAGGCCAGCGTCGCGACGCTGCCCCGATGAAATTCCTGCGCGCGCCTCCTCCGGAGCGTCTCGACGCCAAGCAGGGTCTCGACGCCAGGGCAGCGTCGAGCTAGCGTCTCGACGCTATCACTCGACGCTTGCTCTCGGGTTTTTCCAGCGTCGAGCCAGCGTCTCGACGCTATAGCTCGACGCTGGCTCTCGGGTTTGGGGCTGATGCAATGCCTCTTCAAGGCTGTTTTGGCCCGTTTCTTCACGGAACAAATTCCCCTCTTCCCGATGCATTCCCGGGGCGCTAAAACTCTGCTTTAAGCGCTCGAACATGCCCAATGGACGCACGAGCTCTTTGCCGCTTTTCTCCTACAAAAGAGATATATTTAATCAATTGAAAGCGGACTTTAGCTATGATTAGGACGTATTTAATAGCTCCAAAATGGAGTTATCAAACACCCCCAACTTAAACATTGCTAGTCCTCGAGCAAGCACTACAAAGACATTGACTCTAAGGACGCGTTTACATATATTCTAACTCAAACCTCCATGCATATTGAAATTTAAACACGAGCACAATCATGGAAGCATTTTGTTCATGTATTAACTAGGACACATCAAAAATTAACTCTTGCCCCCTAACGTGTGTGTGTGCTAGACAACTACTCCTAAACTCACGTAAACCCGGAAAACAAACATGCAACGCACATCCCATTTTCCCCCTACTTCTAGCGTTTAAGAACAGCTACACTTGACTTACACGAGAGAGAGAAACAAATTAAGAGACCTAATTATTTTCTCATTCTTTTTCTTTCTTTTCAAAAGTACTTTGTACTCTTTTATTTGGGTTCTTTGAACCAACTTTTCATTTCTTTTTCTTTCCTACTCGAGTTGCCTAACACGTCAAATTCATGCATGAAACTTCACGTTTTTAAGGACTAACGCTCACTTCTTTTAAGCGCAAATAAGAAGGAGGAGCGCCTCGAGAGGAACTTTTCTACAAAACATGCTTTTCTATTTTTTTTTACATTAGGCTAAGCACATGCTTTCTCAATTAATTAGCTACTAACTCTCATGCAACAAGCTACCTAAGGGTGCCTTTCGGGGTGACAACGAGAATTAGCTAAACATGCGACAGACCAAGCTTACGGAATCTAGGGAGAAGTTGCTAAGTGCGCGATGAGTGCAAGGGAGCAACAGAAAAAATTTTAAAATTTTTGACATGAACCTAATAAACACAAAACTCATGCAAAAACTCGATTATGAACATGCTCAGAATTCCAAAATGCATTTCCTAGGCTATCACAGTCAGAAAACAGTAAACAGAGTCCCAAGCACTTCAATATTTTTATAACACTTCTCAACAAACTACACATGCACATCCATCGGACTACTCCACCCCCAACTTCAAAATTTGGCATTGTCCTCAATGCCAATCAGTCAGATACAAGAAGTAAAAGGGAAGAAGAAATACACTTCCCTGACTCTTTGTGAAGCAGGCGAGGGTGAGGAAGCGGCGCACGAACGCATCAGAGCCCAAAATTGCCTTCTCTTCCTCGATTCCCTAAAAAAAAAACAGCAAGCTAATTAATACTAAAAAAGCAACAAAACTAAACTAAAGCATAAAAACAGTTCAACACTCGGGTGCCTCCGAGAAGCGCAGAATTTTTAAAGTCGGTTGCTCGACTGTATTCTCTCAACAGACTCATCCATAGTCTGTAGGTGCGGGGGACGATCCATACTTGTCCATGGCCACACCTTTTCCATCGTTCACCTGAAAAACATTTTGCACTCTTCGCGCCTCGGGCACGTGAATATCAGCATTGTTAGTGCAAAAGCCAGCATTATCATCACACATATTTAAATCAGAAATTTTAACAGAGACATGGGAACCATCCCTCAAGCGCGAGGGTAGACTCTCATTCTCAACATGCTCAACAACAGACACATTTCCAACAGATTTCCCATCAAATAAAGAAAACTCATGCAAAGTATCATCAAACTCTAACGACACGACGCCCTTATACACATCGATTTTAACCCTAGCGGTCTTAAGAAAAGGGCGTCCTAACAGCATAGAGGACGAAGCATGCAATGAACTTTCTTTCATATCTAAAACAAGGAAATCGGCGGGAAACGTCATATTCCCAACTCTAACTAAAACATCCTCTACCTTCCCCCTAGGACAGATGCTCGACCCATTAGCCAACTGAACAGAAACATTACATTCATGCATTTCATTCAAATTCAGTTCACGATATAATGCATAAGACATAACATTAACAGAGGCTCCTAAGTCCAACATGGCATTATGAACAATTTTACTACCTATAGTGCAAGGGATAGTAAAGGTACCTGGATCGTTGCACTTTGCAGGCAACGTACCTGGGAGTATGGCAGAGACGTTCTCTTTCTTTTTCTCAGTCCCTCTGGACTTTCTCTTCGTAGTGCACCAGCTCCTTAAGAATTTTGCATATTTGGGCACTTGACTGACTGCCTCTAGGAGCGGGATATTCACCATCACCTTCTGGAAGGTTCGAAGGACCTCCTCGTCATCGGATTCCAAAGTAGGCTTCGCAAGCCTACTCGGGAATGGTGCTTTGGCAACATCCACAGGCACACTGACCTTCTCATTTCTTTTCTCATTCTGAGTCTCAAGAGCAATCGGGGCGGACTCGTTCAGGCTGTCCGTGGCTTCCTTCGCAGCTCTGGTGGAAAGTGACTTCCCACTGCGCAGCTGAATGGCACTCACATTTTCACATGAGTTAACTGTAGTTTGGGAAGGAAGCTTCCCCGAGCTCTTGCTCTCAATCTTACTAATAGACACCGCCATTTGTGTCAGCTGCTTGTTCAAATTCTGCAGCTCTGCCTTATAGGAATTTAGCTCCTCGCGAGCCTCTTTCTGGAACTGGCTGGTGCTAGTCACGATGGTTCTGACCATCTCTTCAAGTGAGCTGGAGGAGCTCGAGGCTTGAGCTTGGGTGGAAGAGTTAGGCCTATCCTGGGATTGGCCTTGGAAGCGATTTTGTCCTTCCCTGTTCCCATAGCTGAAGTTAGGATGGTCACGCCAACCGGGGTTGTAAGTGTTAGCATATGGATCATACTTCCTTGGGTTGGAAGCATATCCCCCGATTGCGTTGACCTCCGCCTCTTCGCGTTGTCCTCCAACAATTTTCTTCAACATACTACCTATCTCGGCCACTTGGGCCCTCATTTCAGACATCTCATGGCTCTGAGCCACGCTGTGCACTTGTCCTTGCCCCCTGATCCCAAACTGCTGCGAGTTTGTAGCCATATTTGCAATGAGCTGCTTGGCCTCAACTGGGGTCTTGTCAATCAGTGCCCCTCCACTCGCTGCATCGATCATCTGCCTGTCGTGGGGCGTCATCCCCTCATAGAAATACTGTATGAGCAGCTGATCGGCGATCTGGTGGTGTGGGAAACTCGCGCACAGGCGCCCAAAGCGTTCCCAATACTCATGCAGGGACTCACCTACATCCTGGGTGATCCCATATATCCTCTTCCGCAGAGTGGTGGCCAAGGACGCGGGAAAGTACTTCTCCAAAAATACGCGCTTCATGTCCTGCCACGTGGTGATGGATCCGGAAGGCAAATAGTACAGCCAATCCTTGGCCTTGTCCTTGAGCGTGAAGGGGAATGCCCTCATATTCAGCTGCTCTTCCGTGACCCCTGCGGGCTTCATCCCAGCGCAGACGCAATGGAACTCCATCAAATGTTTGTTCGCGTCCTCACCTGCGTTTCCATGGAAAGAAGGTAACTGGTGAATTAAACCAGATTTCAGTTCGAAGTTACCTGCTACCACGGGGTAGTTAATGCACAAAGGCTGCAGGTTCAGGTCTGGCGCTGCTAGTTGCTTCAGCGTCCGTGGCGCTTCACCTTGCGCCATTTCGTCAAACAAGAAGGGATTGCCTTCTTCTCTTTCAAACGTTCCTTGCCCCTCACGGGCCTCTCTACGTAACCGCCGCTCCTCTCTGTCAATCTCAGGGATATACTGCAAACTACCCTCAGAGGAACGGGTCATACACAAACAAAAATCTAAACATACAACATACAAACAGAAAAAATTTTCAGTCAACCATCAATAAATCAAATTTAAACTTCAATCATAAATTCAAACAATTGCCTACTCCCCGGCAGCGGCGCCAATTTTGGTAACGATATTTTTGAACTATCGCTATAAACTCAAGCTGTCGAGGCTTGCCAAAATAAATTTATAATGCCTATTGCCAAGGCTTTGCAGCCAGTGGTAACAGGGTCGATCCAAGGAATAGGAGAGTTGAATTTACTAATGAAATTGGGATTTGATCAATTAATTGGTAACGGGGGGTTTTATCATGCAAATAGGAAATAATGCAAAAGCTAACGGAAGGAAGAAGTAATATGTAGAAAACGTGTGCACGGTTTGGGGAGTCTCGGGGTCAATTGTTAGACAAATACAACTTATCATTTAATTCTAATAACATGGAGTTCAATTTACTAAGCACGCGGACGACTACCAGAGAAGCCCCAAAGTAGCCGACTTCATGGATTTTAATCAGGCCACACAGTCCTAATTACACGTTATCTAATCTCACATTAAGATGATCAGTCCTAAGATGAATTTAGACAGTTACTAGCTAACCGCGACGAACATTCGGGCGTGAATTCTAATTGCTAGTAGGTTGCCCGCAAACGCCGTATGCAACCAACAATTATCCTACCCGACCCGATACTTCGATTTAGTTCTATTTACCTGTGTTACTTAGTCGAGCAGTGAGAGGCACGGCATCGCTACTCTTTAACATACACAACATGCGAAACTATCCGAGTGTCAATCAACATAATTTAGCATGCGCGTTGGATTAAGCAAAGTAAATAAATGCTATGTAAACAGAACCAATATGCAAATTCATACTCAGATTATCAAAGCAATAATGTCTAACAAAATTCCCCTAAACAAAATCCCAAACCGTCACCCTTACCTTAGCCGCTCATGGCGCGGATCGTCAATCCCGCTCCACCAACGACCATGGAAGAGTTCATCTACGTATTACAAATGGAAGTGGAGCTCACTCGCATGCCAACAATGGCGGAGCTCCACGGAAAGTAGAGAGAAAATGGGGAAGAAGGGATGAAGAATCGCCGGATTCCGTTGAGAGATGAAGGAGAAAAGGCTTGGAGAAGATTGTGAAAAATGTGCAGAAAAATCGTCCTTAAGCTGCTGTAATCGTCGTAGCGTCGAGACGCTAGGCCAGCGTCTCGACGCTGTGCCCTAAGTGATCCGCGCGCGCGCGCGCTGGCGTCGCGACGCAAGGCCAGCGTCGCGACGCTGCCCCGATGAAATTCCTGCGCGCGCCTCCTCCGGAGCGTCTCGACGCCAAGCAGGGTCTCGACGCCAGGGCAGCGTCGAGCTAGCGTCTCGACGCTATCACTCGACGCTTGCTCTCGGGTTTTTCCAGCGTCGAGCCAGCGTCTCGACGCTATAGCTCGACGCTGGCTCTCGGGTTTGGGGCTGATGCAATGCCTCTTCAAGGCTGTTTTGGCCCGTTTCTTCACGGAACAAATTCCCCTCTTCCCGATGCATTCCCGGGGCGCTAAAACTCTGCTTTAAGCGCTCGAACATGCCCAATGGACGCACGAGCTCTTTGCCGCTTTTCTCCTACAAAAGAGATATATTTAATCAATTGAAAGCGGACTTTAGCTATGATTAGGACGTATTTAATAGCTCCAAAATGGAGTTATCAACACTCATGCTAGCCTTTCAAGGTAGCCAGAAAACGACCTAGGAATAGGCGTTTTCCTAGTACAAACCATATCTTTCTGCTTTAATAAGATGCTTAAGACCTTACTTGGACATGAGTAAACTAAAGAATCTAATGCATGGAATCGGAAGATACATGAGATTGAGTTAGTTTGATGCATAGTGAGTTGATCAAGTGCTTGAGAATCGTATAAAAATGCCTATAGAGGAGTCGTTAGTAGCCCTTGTTTCTCCATTTTACACATTTTCGCTGTCAGTAACATTGCGGTAGAATTGCTGTTCTCGCAATTCTGCTAAGTTTAAAATTCTGTTTAGCTACTTTTCTCTTCGTTTATTAATTCCTCCTCTTTTCATTTGAATTATCTTTGACTTACACTTGTTTATGTTGCTATCCTTTACACATTCCTTAGAAATTAGACAATTTAAAACCAATTCTACCCCATCAAATCCATCCATTCTTTCTTAACAAAACACTTCACGAGTAGCTCATAATAAATCTCTGTGGGAAAACGAATGAAAAAATACTTACTACTTGCTATAAGATCATGTATGCTTGCATGTTCTGAGTGCTCTCTCTCTCTTATTGCTTATTTATTTTAACACATTGAGCACGCAACAAGTTTTTGGCGCCGCTGCCGGGGATTTATTTAAGTGAAAACGAAGTTTGTTAAGTTTGAAACACCAAGTTTATTGTCTATTGAGGCTAATCTATTCTCATTTCTTGTGCAGGTACTGTTTGGGTTGGTTTATGAATGAGCCTTTAAGTAGTGATCTAGAGTTCAACCCTGAACCTGAGAGATTATTTAAGGCTAGAAATAGAGCCAAGAAACGTCTCTTTAACCAATCCTCTATACCTCCAATAATTGCGGAAACAGCAATTCCTCCGCAATTCGATCAAAAAGAAATGGACAGACCAGTCCCAAATCCGGTACCTACCACTCGCAATCCCATCGAAATAGCGAATGATAAGGATAGTGCCATTCTTTCCTACCTAGTACCTATGCCTGGGGAGCTGAACCCCAGCATAATCCGCCCTGAAATCACTGCCAACTCATTCGAGTTAAAGCCAGTGATGTTCCAAATGTTGTCTACTGTGGGACAATTCTTTGGAGTGGAAAATGAGGATCCCCACAACCATCTTAGAAACTTCCTAGGAGTTAGTGATACATTCATCATCCCTGGAGTTTCCCAAGAAGCCTTGAGGCTCTACCTCTTCCCTTACTCTTTGAGGGACAAGGCAAAGACGTGGTTAAACTCATTACCCTCTGGATCAGTCCTCAATTGGACAGACTTGGCAGAGAAATTCCTAGTCAAATACTTCCCACCGGATAGGAATTCTACCTTTCGTGATGACATAATCAAGTTCAAACAAGCTGAAACTGAGTCTCTTCACGAAACTTGGACAAGGTTCAAAGACCTTCTTCTCAAATGTCCACATCATGGCATCCCATGGTGTATCCAAATAGAGGTCTTTTTCAAAGGATGCAACCCCAGCACTAGACAAGTCTTAAATTCATCTGCTGGTGGTTCCATGCTGTCCAAGAGTTATAATGAAGCCTATGAGATCTTGGAGAAGATCTCAGCATCTCACTGTAGGTGGTCAGATGATCCAGTTGAGCCAACTAGAGCTCAAGACAAGGACGCACTCAATGCCATGAGTAGCCAAATAAGCGCCCTGACCAACCTAGTCAAGCAAATGGCTCAAGCCAATCTCCAAACTAGTGTCAACACCGCCACAGCCATGTCAATGGGCACCCAGCCAAGTCAAGGTGAGACACTTATCTGTGGATTCTGTGGGGAAGGGCACCTGTATGAATACTGCCCTGGGAATCCAGCCTCAGTCTGCTATGTTGGAAGCCAGCAGCAGCCTAGGAACAACCCCTATTCCAATACTTACAACCCTGGTTGGAGGAACCACCCAAACCTGTCATGGGGTTGCCAACAAAATGCTAACCAAGCTCCTAACCAACCAAGACCGAGTGGAACACCTGGTTTCACTCCCCAACATAACCAATCCATGTATCAAAAACCATACAACCAACCTGTAGGGTCTTCTGTAGAAAATTTACTCAAGGAATACATAGCCAAGAATGATGCCACTCTACAGAGTCAGCAAGCTACTCTCAGGAGCCTAGAGAACCAAATAGGGCAACTAGCCAATGAACTCAAAAGTAGGCCCCAAGGTAGACTACCAGCTGACACTAAGGTACCAAGGAGAGATGGTAAAGAGCAAGTTCAAGCAATTGAACTTAGAAGTGGGAGACCGTTGGTGAGTAACACAAAAGAAACACCAAAGAGAGTAGAGAACACTGAGTCTAGTGCTCCACTGGAGTCTCTGCCAAACCAAGGTCAACCATCACCAAGCACATCAGGACCAAGGCTGGAGCCAATCATAGAAGATATAGAAGAGATTTCAAGGCCTCCACCTATCCTAAGGCGACCTGAAGTGCCTGCATATGTGCCACCACCTCCATTTCCTAGAAGGCTAAAGAAAAAACAAGAACAGGAAGTGCACTTTAATAAATTTCTAGAAATTCTTAAGCAAGTGCATGTTAATATTCCTTTTGTAGAAGTTTTACAGTCTATGCCCTCTTATGTAAAGTTTTTGAAAGATATTATTACTAACAAGAGAATAATTGGTGAGTTTGAAACAGTCAATCTCACTGAGGAGTGCAGTGCCATACTCCAGAACAAGCTACCCAAGAAGGAGAAGGATCCTGGTTCCTTCACCTTACCTGTAGAGCTAGGAGGCAAGCACGTGGGCAGAGCTCTTTGTGACCTGGGAGCCAGCATAAACCTCATGCCCCTATCACTATTCCGCCAGCTAGGAATAGGAGAAGCACGTCCAACCACTGTCACTTTACACCTAGCAGACAGATCCATAGCCTACCCTGAGGGTAAGATTGAGGATATTCTTGTAAAGGTTGACAAGTTAATTTTCCTTGCAGATTTCATTATCCTGGATTATGAAGCAGACAAGGAGGTCCCCATCCTATTAGGCAGACCTTTTCTAGCCACAGGTAGGGCCCTGATAGATGTCCAAAAAGGTGAGCTCACGATGAGGGTTCATGATGAAGAGGTGAAATTTAGTGTATATAAAGCCTTAAGGTACCCCTCTGACTCTGAATCTTGTGCTAGCATGGACATTGTAGACTCACTAATGGAAGAACAGCTGGAGCATGTATTATTAACTAAGCATGCTAATGAATATGTACAATTAGATGTAGCTGATTTGAATGTATCTGAGATAATGGATATACCTGTAGATAAAACACAGCATGAATGTATAAATAAAGACCTGACTAACAGATCCATGAATCCTTTAAAACCATCCATTGAGCATCCACCTGTATTAGAATTGAAACCTCTACCCACTCACCTCAAGTATGCATATCTAGGAAGTAATGATACTTTGCCTGTGATTATTTCTTCTAAATTAAGTGAAAAGCATGAGGTTGAACTGATTTTATTACTTAAGCAACATAGGAAGGCTATTGCATGGACTATTGCTGACATTAGAGGCATTAGCCCTTCCTATTGCATGCATAAGATTATACTAGAGGAAGAGCACACACCCCGTGTAGATCACCAACGTAGGCTGAACCCCTCTATGAAAGAGGTAGTTAAAAAGGAAATAATAAAATGGTTAGATGCTGGTGGGATTTCTTGATGCCCTTGCGGACCTGCCGCAATTCTTGCGCGCAGGGATAATGAACCATGGCTGGGAAGATCTATGTAGGCCGCCAATTCCAGCCTACTCTGACATGGTGTACGACTTCTACGCCAACCTCACGCACCCTGAAGGTTGTTTTTCAATGGTAAGGGGAGTAGAGGTTGATTTCTTAGCCAACACAATCAACGAAGCGTATGCTCTCAAGGGGCATAAGCACTCTGAATACGCAAGGATAATGGAATCACCCTCCGAGGCAGTCCTAGAGGAAGCTCTGAATACAATAGGAAAACCTTAGGCAGCTTGGGCAGTCTCAAGGAATGGGAGGCACACATTGATGAGTGTGGCTCTCAGGGACAAAGCAGCCGTCTGGTTCTCCCTCGTACGAAGACGAATCTCCCCGGTCACACATGAGACAACCATCAACCAGGGGAGATCGTTGCTGCTCTATGCGATAATGAAGGGACTCACCATTGATGTGGGTGAAGTCATTGCAGCCTCTATCGTCGAGTGCTCCAAGAAAGGTAAGGGCCAACTCTTTTTTCCAAATACCATTACTAAGCTTTGTTTGCGTGCAGGAGTACCTGTCACGAAGGAAGAGAGGCAATTGGCCTACACTGGCCATCTGGAGCTGCCCACTATCTTGAGGATGAGAAGAAGGGTGTTACGTCTCCAAAAGTGACCTTTTTAGGACTTAATTGGATTAGAAAGATGTTCACTCTTAGGTGTTTTTGATAGCATTTAGCCTAAACCTATGCTTAAATATGAGAATTAGAAGAAGGTAGCTAAATTAGGACTTATGTACAATAGGAAAGAAAAGAGTTGAAAACCGAAGGAAAAGAATGAAAAACAAGCATTGCGAACGCATTGCGGAAACATTGCGGTCACCGCAATGTTTCAAGTGAAAACCGTAAGTTGACTGATCTTTTTCTGTTAATTTCCGTTATTTCAGGGATTCGTTCTTTCTCCTCCATCCATTCTGAAGTACGACGTTGAAGATTGATGGTTCTCCTTGGCCCAACTGCACCTGCAGATTACTATAAATAGGGGTCAAAGTCGAGGGTTCAAGCATCATCCGAAAGCGTAGAAGTCTTCTCGCAGTCCATCTTTTCTCCTGTTTTCCTCTGCCGTCTGCTGGTTTGCGAAGCTCAGCTGTTGGAATCGATAATCTGATAGGAAGGAGAGGAGATTCTTCTTCTCTCCCGATTGGATTCATCCAAGCAAGGCTGACCTCTCTCATCCTTCATTCGAAGCGGCTGCAACGAGTCATTCGAGTTGTTTTACTGCTTTCTGTTCTTCATTTCTACTTTACAATTCTGTCTTGTGTTGTTTCTGTTCGTGTGGCTAATCTAGTTCATTTCGTTGTGTTCTGTCTTGCTGTTCTTTACTTTAAGTATCTCTTATGTTCATTCAAACAGTCAATTAATCAAACACAAAATTCAGTATTTCACAGACTCTCGCCTTTGCATTCCACTGCTTTCCCTTGCTGTTTTAAACACATTTCCTTTCTAAGCATGTCTATTTTATCCTTTAGTTCTGTTCTCCTTATATCCATGAGTAACTAAGTCACTTAGGGGCATGCTAATGACAACACTATAGGCTAAAAAAACGTGAATCAAGCATGTAGGATAGCTCTCGAAGCATTGATTGTATGTAAGCTTCATCCCACGGGCAATTTCGATTGGCCATCCATTTTGTCCAAAGAACTCCTAACCTCTGGAAGGAGTAAGAGTTCAGAGTCATACTATCATGCTAGCCTTTCAAGGTAACCAGAAAACGGCCTAGGAATAGGCGTTTCCCTAGTACAAACCATATCTTTCTGCCTTAACAAGATGCTTAAGACCTTACTTTGAGTTGAGTAAACTAAAGAATCTAATGCATGGAATCGGACGATACATGAGATTGAGATAGTTTGATGCATACAGAGTAGATCCAGTGCTTGAGAATCGTATAAAAATGCCTATAGGATAGTCATTAGTAGCCCTTAATTCACCCATTTACACACTTTCGCTGTTATTTAATTGCGGTAGAATTGCTGTCTCCGCAATTCTGCTTAAGTTAAAATTCTGTTTAGCTGTCTTTGCCTTCATTTATTAATTTCATTTCTTTTCATTTGAGCTTAGATTTCACTTGTTCTCGTTGATGTTACTACCCTTTACACATTCAGCAAAAATTAGATAATTAAAAACCAATTTTACCCCATCAAATCCACCCCTTCTTTCTTAACAAAACACTTCGCGAATAGCTAAAAAATAAATCTCTGTGGGAAAACGAATGAAATATACTTACTACTTGCTATAAGATCATGTATGCTTGCATGTTCTGAGTGCTCTATCTCTTTTATTGCCTAATTATTTCAACACATTGAGCACGCAACAAAGGGGCAACATGGAGTTCGAGATGGATGGACTGGCTACTGCACAGTCGTTGTCCATGGCCTGTCTGATGGACTTGCAACACAAGATAGCCCAATGGGCTGAATATTCGCAAGCAAGGGACCGAGAGCTGGCTGAGCACCTGAGATGCACATTCCCCACCTTCCCTGCTGGTCTGCTAAACCCTTGGATGCCTCCAAGAGAAAGGAGTGAAGAGGATAAGGATGATTGAATGCCAGACTGACGGCATTCGAGAGAGTATTTCTGATCCCTCTAAAAAAAACAAGAAATCTGCTTTTCTGTGACCTGTCCCCCCCCCCCCCCCCCCCCCCCCCCCCCCCCTAGAATCAATTGTGTGATCTGTTTTGAATTGTTAATTTGTTTGTTTAGAGTAGTTTAGTTTTGTTTAATGTCATCTGAATAGGTAGCTTAGGTAGTTTGCTGCTTTCTGTAGTTGTTTTTGAATGAATATCGCATGCTAAGAGCCTTGATCATAGTTCAATTTGCTCTGTTGGAATAATTGCGACTTCCTTGCGGTGACCGCAATATTTTGTTAGTTTTTCGCATGCGGTTGGATGACTTTCTGATGGGCTGTCTGTTTTTAAATCTCAATATTTTGCTGCTTTACTGAATCTCATAGGTAGTCTGTCTATTGAGCATGCTGGATGAGTGTCAAGTACACCCTTGTTAGTTTAAGTTAGCTTCATATATTGCTGAGCATGTACCTCTGTGAGACCTTACCTTGTTGTTTTTAAAAAAAATTATGCTTATGAGTTATCTGAACTAGGAGGGTCATTCTATCCCTAGGATTTGTTAGATTCTGTTTGGTTTTTCCTTAGACTAGATGCTTCTAAGACAAGTTTGGGGGTGTGCCACCTCAGACTCTCATTGGGGACAATGAGAAGATAAGTTTGGGGGAGGCAGCCTCTAGGCCTAGGAACACTCCTCTCTCCCTCTTGAAAAACATAAGCATTCTTCTTCTTTGAAAAAAAAAATGAAAAAGAAAGAAACAGAAAAATAAAGGGTAGTGTCTCTCTAAAGGATGCTGAGTAATCAGGGCCATTTGTGTAACCCACAAGTGGCACTGCATCAAAAGGCAAACCAAAAGAAGACTCTACCGAAAGAAAAGAAAAAGAAAAATAAGACCAAGGAAGAAGAATGTATGCCAACAAGCTATGGCCTAAGTGCTTGGGTGTCCTGTGTAAATGAACTATGATTCTTAGTTTGCTAAGCACAGGGCTGTAGCTTGGAGGTATGTCAAGGGAGATGAGTGTATATCCAACATAGTGATGTCAGGGTTTAGTTTGTTCTATGGAATGTACTACTGTTACTCGTGTGTGCTAAGACTGACATGACTCTAAGGAATCCTAGGTAGCTCAAAAATAAAAACATTAGAAGCATGTACTGAGTCTGAGTTAAAACTAGGGAGAATTTGAAAGCTTAGGGATGACTGCACAATGAACCTAATGACATAGGCAGATAAACCATTTGTTAGGAAATTTGTAAAGACAAAAGGTTTTAAAGGCAAGGGAAATCAGAATGAGCAGAATGTGAAGTTAGTTTGAACTTAGGGAAGTGTCACAGGACAACAGTGCCGTGGATAGTAAGCCTAGGGAAGTCAGCAAGTCAGTTAGATAGAGTTTAAAAGACAAGAATTAGCAGCCCAAGTAAGCCTTTATATTGCTCGAGGACGAGCAATAACTCAAGTTTGGGTGTGTGTTACCTCTCCAAAAGTACATTATTTAGGGTCATATTTACCTTGAAATCATGTAATCTCCTGAGTGTTTTTGTTAGAATTTACCTTAATGCGTGCTTAAATGTGAGAATTCGAGGAAATAAGCTAAAATAGGACTTAGTTGGAAAAGGAACAAAAAAGGATGAAAAATGTTGCTAAACAAGTTAAAATGTATATTGCAGGAGAATTGCTGAAACATTGTTGGGAGCGCAATGAACATTGCGGTAACCGCAAGGAATCCGCATTTTCAAGCTGCTACTGCTGAACTTGTCCCAACCGTCAGTCGTTGTTGTTACGATATTTCAGCCGCCTAAGCTTTCCCCCTGCTGCCACGTGGAGGATTGCTGTTCAGAATGGATGGTTCTCCGTGGCTGAAGGTACCTGCAAACACTATTAAAAGAAGTGAAGGGTGAAGGAGAAACACAGCTCAGAAGCGTGGAGTTCTCCGTCACAACGCATTCCCCATACACATTTTCCTTATCTCGTTTGTTGGAACGAAGAAATCAGCCCTTGGCGTCGATAATTCGAGAGGAAGAAGAGAAGATCATTTTTCTCTTCTCATTGAATTCATCCCCAAGAACAGTTATTCTTCCCCTTCATCCGAGGCTCTTGCGACGAGGAGATCCGTGCACACTTTTATAAAACTTTCTTGCTGCTTTCTGTCTTTCGTTTCCATTTGTTACACTGCTGCGATTCGTCTTCAATTTATTCAGTTCTTTACTGTTTTTCACACCTTCGCACATTGTGTTTTGAACCTTAATTTAGAAAGTAATCGTTTAAGTCTTTGCAAGTTCGTCATCTTCTTATCTTTTATCCTACTGCTTCACGTGAGTACTTTAAAACATGCTTAATCAATCTATCTTTTCCAATTCTCCACCAACCATGCGTAACTAATCACACAAAGGTCTGCTAAAGATGAGTCTATAGGTTATAAATACGAGAGTTCAGCATGTAGGATAGCTTCGAATGCATTGAATGTATGTGTACTTCATCCCATGGGCAATTTCGATCGGCCATCCATTTTGTCTAAAGAATTCCTAACCTCCGGAAGGAGTAAGAGTTCAGAGTCGTCCATTCATGCTAGCCTTTCATGGTAGCCAGAAAACGACCTAGGAATAGGCGTTTCCCTAGCACGGTTCATTAGCTTGCTTGTATAAATAGATGTTTATGTCTTACTTGGATATGAGTGAACTAAAAGATCTAATGCATGTAATCGAGAGATGCATGAGACTGAGCTAAATCGATGCATGATTAGTTAATCTACTACTGAATGATCGTATGTAAAAGCCTATAGAGGAGTCTTAAGTCGACCTTATTTCCTTATCTCACCTTTAAATCGTTGCTAAATTAATTGCTAGATAATTGCGAGAACCGCAATTCTCTAAGTTCTGTTTTTTGCCTTAGCATTTTTCCCAGTCTTTTACTTTTGCGATTTTATTGCTAGGATATTGCTAGATCCGCAATTCTATATTCTCCACATCAAAGCTTAATCTTTTTACTTGCTTTCGTTTATGCTTGCATACTTCTTACATTCTTTGTTAGTTCGGCACATCAACCTCAATTCCACCCAATTTAAGTGACCCTCTCTAATTTAACACCTCACTTCGTTAGTAACTAAACTCAATCTCTGTGGGAAAACGAATTAAAAAAATAATTATCACTTGCTGCAGACCATGTATGCTTGCATGTTCTGAGTGCTCTTCGCATTACATTTTATTTACACACTGAGCACGCAACATATGTGATGCCCTAGTTTATTGTTTTTATTTCTCATTATGAAAAACTCAACATTATGTATATATATGGATATATATTTGTTACCACTGGAGTTTTAGTCCAAGTGGGAGTTTGTTGGGTTTTATGTCCTAAAACTCGTGGTTTGTAAACGATAAACATATTTTATTACTAATAAAATGTTATTGAGGTTTATTCAATAAAGTAATTATTGAATATGTGAATTTCTTATTCATTTTAGAAAACCCTAAATCTAATAAACTAAGATCCATGGCTATAACATGAGTACTTCAACTTTATGTAGAGACATAAAAGTGGATCAAGTTCGAGTAAATAGCCAAAACGGTCTATAGTATACGGATAAGGCTGGATACCTTATCCTGGGGACACTATTGGATGCGGCCCATTTTGTATTTAGTACAAACGATGTGATCATGAATCGTTCATGTGGAGACATGTGAATTGGGGCGTCCTATGCAAAGAGTTTGCATTAGACCGGACCACGAAATAAGTCACTCTTGCTTTATAACGTTGTTTACTATTTTAAAGACTGGCTATTTCAAAACGATGACCTAGGTAACTTGACCTTAATCCTGAGCTAACTATTAACTCCTGTTTATTCTGGATTATCCTTAGATCTGCATGGGTGAGAGTGGTTCAATAGCGCCGACTCAATAAGTCTCCCATTTAAAGGGTAAGACCGGATAGATAACTGGGGACATAGGGTGCAAGATGGAATTCACTCCTACCCGTCTCTAAGGATAGTAGATAGGTTGTTCCCTTAAGTGCTGACTCCAGGTCTTGAACAAGGGGCCCCACCTTCTCATTGGCCCAAGAGGGACTCGGTATAGTGATTAGATCACATACCAATCGGTTTAGTGATTGGATCACAAACCAATTGTTCATTAGAGAATCAGTGGGACTTAAGGAGCAAGATGTAATTATAGGGAAAAACAGATATTTGACCCAATCGTAAAATACGAACAACCTGTGAAGGGTCAACTTACTAATCATGGTTATATTGAGTGGACATAAATATATCTACAGTGAGGAGAGTGCAACTACTAGGCTATAGTGGAATGTCCTGGTAGTTAACGAATGTTGATTAACTGGGTTAAAGAGTTTAATCAGTTAATATAAAAATCGTTGGAGCTCATGATCTGTAGGTTCATGAGGTCCCTTTGCTAGCTCATATCGAACTAAACCTTAGAACAGTGTGACGAGTGAATTCGAATTAGGGAATAAGCATTAAATATATGTGATATATTTAACGACATAACGTTCAATTGCGAATTGAACAATAGAGAGAGATGGAGATATTTAAATAAGATTTAAATATCGAAAATATGAATAGGGATTCATAATCATGTATATCGGGAATGATTAGGATTAGTGTTGGATTTATTGGATATTAAATTTGAATTAATTAAATTGTTTAATTAATTATTTAATATTAATTTAATTTAATTTAAAATTAATTATTTGAATTAATTTTTAAATTGAATTAATTTGATCAAAGTTAGTCAAAAGTCAAATTGTAGACAATTGACTAAAACTTTGAAAGTCAAAAGTCAAATGTTGACTCCACTAAACCTTGAAAGTCAAGAGTTAATTTGATGACTAAAGTTAGTGGAAAAATCCAATTCTTAAGTTAGTGGAAAAATCAAATTCTTGAGTTAGTGGGAAAAACCATCTGTTGGTGTTTTTATGAGTTAAACTTTTTTTGCTAAGTGTTCATCCCACATCAAGTCACTAATCCCACTAAATTGAGTGGATTCTACATGGCATCCTATTGTTAACTCAATTTTGCATGTTTTTGCATGTAGTCTTCTATATATACAAAGGGTTAATTAGATTAACTTCTTCTTGGAATTTTGATGAACTTTGAGAATTGTAAAGACAATTTATCTACCATTCTCTCCAATTTCATCTTCAATTCTTTTTTTTTTTAAATTAGTCACTCAAAGGATCCCACAATCCCGTTCTAAGGCCAGAGAATAGTCGGGAAGACTCTCATGGTGGTTCGTGACCGTTACGTTCGAAGATCGGGTTTAGAATCGAGAAGAATTTGAACTTCAAAGGTAGTAACTTCTAAATTATTGTCTTTGATTTTCAAATTACATGCTTTTTTCTTTTAAATTAACAAAATAAGAGTACTTAGATCCAACGTTGCTTCCGTTATGCATGTCGAAACACTTTCAGAGGGAAGGTCGTTCGTGTCCCCCAGACACGGCGAAGTCCACACTTGCGAGGAAGGACCGCTCGGAGCGCCTTGGTGGTCATCTCGGGAAGGTCGTTCGTGTCCCCCGGACACGGCGAAGTCCACACTTGCGGGGAAGGAGCGCTCGGAGCGCCTTGGTGGTCGTCTCGTCGCATGTGTTGATAGCCCGGGTGTGGAGGGAAGATCAGCCGGGGTCGTCGAGCCTCCTCGTGTATCCGCTAGTGCCCAACACGCATTTCTCAAGGTGAGTTGCGTGCTTGGGTTTGCATTCCCAGGTTCGTTCTCCGGGGAGGTTAAGATCTAGTCTTCCAAGCCAGGAAGAGAACGTGAACGTGACCCACCGTCTGAAACTCCGCTTGAGATGTACAAGATTGGAGATGCTGCCAACAAGGAGCTTTGGTGCTGCTGGCGACCTCGGGTGTACCTTTTAGCTTTGTTGCTTATCTTCTTTGTTTCCACCCTGACCTGTCAGGTGTAACGTTGTTGCATGTTTTAATAAAATGGCTCTGACCACTTCTTACAAATCTTGTCTCTCTTTTCTCCATCTTTGTGTTTTGGTTCTGGATTTTCCAGTGAGGAGTATACATTGTCCCTCGGGGGTGATTTGCCGGACACGGGTCGTGAGAGCAGGGGAGAGGACAACTGGGGAACCGTTGTACGATCCTTCGGGTTTGAATGGGAGTTCAATCATCCCATCGTGGACAGTTTGTCTGCATCCCCGGTTATGGTATAGTGAGATAGTGTCTCATCCTTCTTCCGGCAAGGCGTTTTGCCTCTGCCGTTCGAAGGCGGAGCCGTGTTCTAGCTTGCTGGGAGAGCGTCATGGCTGTGACGCGTCGTTTCCCACAGACGGCGCCAAATGTTGGCGCAAGATTTTGGACCTTTGATTCCCTTCGTACGTTCTGTCGCGTGCGGTGGTCAGCGATATGGCTGTGTACCTGCGGGGGGGGGGGGGGAGAAAGCGTTATCTTGCACCGGTGGGCTTGGTCCACGGGCCTCCGATGCTTAAGTTAGAGGGTTCCGAGCATAAGTAGGAGTCAAGAGAGAGTGAGACAGAGACCCCCTTGCATCCTTGAAAATGATGGGTATTTATAGGTGATGACCAAGAGGGAGTGTTCCCTGAGCGACCCAGTTGCTTGGCCTTCTAGCAAGCGTTCAGACCGGGACGAGGGGGTGCAGACCAACAGGGGTTGGACTCAGGCGCCTCGTCATCATTTGGGCAACCGTCGTCCCCCGATTTCCAAGGGAATTGGGGGCACTATTGTGCCGCCATGCGTCGGGTGTGGCAGACTGTCTTGTCGGTCACATCTCGCTCTAATCAAGGGGTGGTGTGACGACAGCGTGCCTTCGTCAGATGCGCTAAGCTTCTTCCTCCGAGGTTCCGGGGTCGGCCACCGTCGGATGGTTCATCTGGGACTGGTGCGGTAGCCCCCACTCCTTGGGAAGTGTGGTGTGACGTGGACAAGTGACGTTAGGCTGAGGTAGCCCTAAAGTTGAATTCTAAGAAGTTTAATTAAAAAAAAAAAACAAACAAACAAACTTTGGTATTGAGGTCTCCCTATTAATTCAATGTCATATATCTTTTTTTAATTTAATATCATCGCTGAAATTCAGCCCCAATTTCCCTTTTCCATTCATTCACCTCATCTCTCTCTAGGAGAATTTTTCTTAAATAAAAGTTGGCAATGATTCAAGCATATATTATTACTGAAGACTCAAAGCTTTGGTATTGGAAGTTTCCAGGAAGTTTGCTTATACATAAATATTAGGTTTAGCCAAAAAAAAAAAATAATAATAATAATTAAAAAAATCCCCCCACTGAAAGAATGTAGTTTGGAAAATATATGACTAAATTGTATAAAATATCCTTAACAAATATAATTACTTTCAATTTTATTCTCAATTGTTTAATTTGTTTCATGAAAACCTAAAGTTATCTATCATTCCCAAATTAAAATATTAAGGTAATATATATATTTTTTTTTTATAAACATATTCAATTAATGTAGAGATTGAACCTATAACCTCTTCGTCAAGACACAACTTTATGTCAATTGAGTTATGTTTAGTTTGACTTAGGGTAATATTGAAACATAGATTAATATCCTTTTGTTTTATTTAACGATGATAAATATAATTCTTGTTAGGAAAAAGTTCGGTTTTTATCAGTGCATTTTGCTAACTCAATTTTAATTTTAAACTTTCAATTCCTTTTAAAATTATGAACTTTAAATAAGTACCGCAATTAATACCAATTCAAACTAAATTTGAAAATAAAACTAACCAATAAATTATATAAAATTTAACTAACAAAACACTTAAAATCTTATCAAGGATCAAATGTTCTTGTTAAAGAAATGCTCAGATGGAATCGTGAAAACACTTAAAAATTAAAATCATGTCAAGGATCAAATGTTCTTGTTAAAGAAATGCTTAGATAGAATCATGAAAAAACTTAAAAGTTAACAACAAATTATCCAAACTCAACTAACTAAAAAGGATAAATCATAACTAAAACAAACTAATATTTGTAAACATTGTCACATCCATCTATTAAGATATCTATAGCTAGTTAAAAATCTTTAAAAAAAAACAATAATAATAACTACATAATTAATTAAAGATTCTTCAAACAAAAAAAAAACTAATTAGTTAAAGATATCAAGTTTTATGAAATAATAGATTGAAACTTTTCACTTTATTTTAAAATAATAGATTCAAGCTTTTTCTTTTTTTAATTAATTTTTTTTTTTTGTTTTATCATGTGGGAAGTTAGTATTTCTTAATCACTAATCGATATAATGTGAATTTAACTATATTCTTAATAATCGTTGGAAATTTATTTTATATGGTCCATTTTTTTTTTCTTTCAAGAGGAATTTTATGGACATGAGATATGATATGAGACAGTTCCCATAATTATATCTAATGAAATCACACGGATGCTTGCAAAGCTAGGAACGTTTGACTTCTTGTTTTCCGAATATACCCATTTTTCAAAACAAAACAAAAATGAAAAAACCAAATTTAGTTTGGGTTTGATATTGTTTTTTATTTTATTTTAGACATACTTATTTAGTTAAATTATAAATTTAATTCCTCAACTCCGTTAAATTATAAATTTAATTCCTCAACTAATGTTTGTGTTGAATAGGCTCGTAAACTTTAAAAGTATCTAATAATTTTTTTAACTTTAAATTTGGTGTCGAATAGATTGTTAAACTTTAAAATTGTTAAATAGATTCTGAATTTTTTTTATTTTGTATACAATATATCCTTGACATATTCAACATTTTTTAAATTTAACAAATATATTAGACATAAAATTTAATTTCGCATCTAATAGGATTTTTTTTTGTTCAACAATTACATTCGTAAATAATCGAATTATCGACTTTTGAGATAGTAATTGATGTCTATCCACTGAACTATGTTTGAATTTGAAAAACAAAAATATTAAATAGGTCACTCACCTATTATATACAAATTAAAATTAAAACATCATAGTTATTAGATACAAAATTGAAAGTTTAAAGACTTATTAAAAATAAATTTGGAAATTCAAGAACCTATTAAACACTTCTTAAAATTATTTGACACAAATTTAAAAATGGTTTATTAAACATTTCTTAATTCAGTGACTAAACTTAATTTAATCATAAAATAATTTTTTCAACAAGTCCGAGGATTACTAATTTAAAATTGGTTTATCATAGCTTTCTAAGTAATTTTAGGAATTTTTTATATTAATAATATACTTTAAATAAATTATTACATAGTTTTCAAAGTATTTACGAAAATAAGGTACCTAAATCGTGTACCATGAGCATGAATTTGTTAAATTGTGTCCATTGTACACGATTTAGGGGTTAACTCATGTCCATCAAACACGATGTAGGGAGTAACTCGTGTACCATGGACACGATTTCTATGTAAATCGCATACCATGGACACAAGTTATGACTAACTCACTTGCTTAAAAATTTGAATATATATAATCAAACTCGTGTACCGTGTATACGAGTTGCTTATAAAACTCGTGTACATGGTACACGAGTTCTATCTAATGTGGCAGCATGTGCCATAAGCGTGTAGCTACCAGTTGACACGTCATAAAAATGGTGTTCATGGTCAAGAGTAGAGTCACGTAGGGGCCAGGGAGCACATACTCCTGAGATTATTAATTTTATATGTTTGTATATTGAGGTTAGGAAAATATAACTACATTTGATATATTTGTATGAACAAATTCTGTAAAAGTAAAAATTAAAAAAAAAAAAAAAAAAAAAAAAAAAAAAAAAAAAAAAAAAAAAAAAAATCACGAATTCTAAATTTTCAGCACGCCTTAGGTTCAAAACTCCAAACAACACAAAAATCTAATTTTCAATTATTTTAGATTTAAAAAAAAAAATTATAATTCTATTTTAAATTCTTTTGTAAATTCTTTTGTAAATTATTTTAGATTCTAAAAATAAAAATTAATTCTATTTTGAAAATTGATAAATATTTCAAATTACATTATTTAATCACATATTATTTAAGTTAAGGATTCTAAAATAGATTATTATTATTTTTGAATTAATATTACTTAACATAAATATTATATCTTCTAACAAAATCGAAAATTTTAATTTTATATTTAATAGATACAAGATTTTTTTTAAATGTCTAATAAGTTAATTACACAATAATTTTATGTCTAACAAAGTATTTAATATTTTAAATTTTTTAATCTCTTTATTAGATTCAAATTGAGAGTTCATTATTAGCCACAAAATTAAAAGTTTAAAAATCTATCCGACTGAAAATTGAAAGTTTAAGAGTTTGTTACACATATTTTAAAGTTGAAGGACTATATAGACATAAATCTAAGATTTCAATGACTAAACTTGCAATTAATCCCTATTGGAATTGTGCTCCTACAAAAATTTGTTGATCTACCCTTGTCCATGGTAGAGTTAACTCCTACATCTTATACCATGGACACAATTTAACGAACTCGTGTCCATGGTACACGATTTATGTATCCTAGTTTTGTAAATACTTTGAAAACTATCATATTTATTTTTTAATAGTTTATTTAGAGTAGATTATCAATATAAAAAATTCTGATTTTAGATAACTAAAAAATGTTTTTTTTTATTATGGTAATAAATAAAAAAAAAAAATTATTTTTTAAATTCAAATTGATTTAAAACTTTCGTTTTCTTATAAGCTTCAATTATGTAATATTATTTATAAATCTTAATCCAACGTAAAAGGTTGACTATCTAATTAATTCTAGATGAATAATTTAAAATTATTTGGTATAAATATTTCAAAAACAAAATGTTAATTATGTTTTAGACATCTCGAATTGACAAAATTGTTGTCAAATATATATTGTAAAACTTGTATCATTCTTATATGAAGTTGATTTTGTCAATAAATGAGACAATCTAGTAAATAAATGACATAACATTTAATCTAGAGCACATAACATATATATATAGTTAGCATATATCAGTTAATTGAAAAATTAAAATATATATTGATAATGAAAAATTATATTTTTTTTTTTGTATGAAAATATATTTTTTATGTAGAATTTTTATTTCTTTTTTCTTTCAAGAATAAACTTTATATCTATGCAAAAATTCGAAGCTTAATTATTTTATTTCCATGATGATGAAAATTGAACTCAAGTTGGTTTAAGCACCTAATTCCTTGAATTATTTTACCTCAAGAAAAAAACATATAAACCAAAAACAAATATATATATATATATATATATATGAATTATATGAAATATCTAACTTTTACTTTGACCATTTTTCCTTAGATTTGATTCAAATGTATTAACAGATTTTTTTTTTTTTCTTTTTTCTTTTCTTTTTGGTCTAGTCTTGGTCTTCCTCTTCTTTCAGTTTCTTTAAAAGCAATCAAGCTAATGTAAGAACTCCCCATGCTATTTGCTTTTTGACCACGTCGCTTACTTACAAAAGTTTAGAGAAATTTCCTTTTTAAAAAAAATAAAAATAAAAAATAAGAAGGAAATTGAGCAATCACATCAACGGACAGGGATTGCCCATCTCCCTGAGACGAAATATCCACCGTCAATCAGACACCCATACTTTTGGGTCCTACGGGCACTTCGTACATTGCATCAGACCCATGTGTGATGTCTACCTTCACAGTCACCAAAATGCCCTTCTATTTTTCTACAACCTTATTTATTATTTCAAAAACAAAAATAATAATAAATAAAATCATACGAATATGTGGAAATCAGTGTCTGTTTTTCTTTTTTTTTTTAATTTTTTTTTATCGTGGTAATACCAACCTGCCAATATGAGTTTGACTCGACCGTTAAACATTAAAAAGTAATATTTTTTTACATAATTTATTTTATCGTGTTCATGCCAACATGGACAATTTCTTCACTGCTTCATTGTTCCTTCCTATAATATGTTAGATGTCTGAATTTTTACCCTCGCATCACATTTAATGAATTAAAAAATAATTATATAAGTAAAAATATGAACTTATCAAACGTAAGGTAGAAAGTCGACGGTAATAATTATATTTCTTTCTTTCTTAAAACAAATATTAAGAAACTACATAATTTTAGAAACACGTCATAAAGAAATTGATATCAAACCTTTATATTTCTCAAATTAGAAATAGAAAACAAAAACGTTAGGACCATATAGAATTGAAGAGATGAAAAGGAGCATGATGAGAAAAGTAGTATATAGTAATAGCGTGGCGGGAGATCCACGTGTAGAAGAAAATGTTATTGAGAGAAGAGCGTCAATGTGACCAAAGGCATAATAATAATAATAACGACAATAATAAAAATACATATAAGTGTTCGAAATCAACACGTGGCGGTAGAATAATGGTAAAAGATGAAAGCAATTTTGATTCCCATAGACCATAAGGCCCCCATGATGTGATATATTCGTACTCTCA
Organism: Herpetospermum pedunculosum; assembly: GCA_028017165.1. Lineage (NCBI taxonomy): Eukaryota > Viridiplantae > Streptophyta > Magnoliopsida > Cucurbitales > Cucurbitaceae > Herpetospermum > Herpetospermum pedunculosum. Next base: position 24,422,448 of record CM051524.1, on the reverse strand, counting down.
CACCCAACCCCAATCACGCAGCAAAACAAAAAAGTACTTATTTACTTCTTACTACTTCCTACTTACTATTACTACTAACTAACATTTAATACATTTAAAAAAAAAAAAAAAAACTTTAGCACGAGCGCATGGGTCTCACGTGCAAAAAATTCCGACACGTTCGACAATACACTCGACACGATCCCCACGTGTCCGATTCGGGGTCCCACCTTATTTTACTCCCACTCCCACCACGTTAACTTGTCCATCAATAGAATTTTACCCTTTTTCTCACGCGCCATCTTACTTTCACGCGCCTCTAATAAATCTTCACCCTTTTCCTGGCACCCTAACGGAACGGACCCACCGCTTTTTTTTTTTTTTTTTTTTTAATTCTCAAATTCCCATTTCGACATTTATTGTAATAAAAAAAAATACATATTTTTAAGAAAAAATTATAAAAATCACTCTTTTATAGGGGTCTCTATAATTACAACTTCAGATTTTCAATTTGATTTCCTCCTTACATATATGAATTTTACAATTAACCTTTTAAATATTGCCAAATGCACAAATTACTTTCAATTATAAAATTTTAAATTATTGGACTGATAAAATTAATATTTTTAGTTATGTAAAATTTGAAAACTAATTAAAATTTTAGTTTTAAGATGGTCATCTATTTAATAAAACAAAAATTTATCTATAGAATTTAAGTTTGATTTTGTCAACATTGTAGTTTGAGAGTTTGATTGGATTAACACCTATGGTTTAGGTGACTTTTTGTATTAGGTAGTATGTATAAAGATTTAATTGCAACAAATTTCATATATGGTCAAATTGAAAATGTAAGAACGTATGATTTAAGGGCTATTGTTTCTTCTAATTTTAATTAATTTTTTTTCATAATTTTGGCTAACTTATTTCTAAATAATATTTTTAATTAATAGACTAATAACATAAATAACAATCCTACCTAAAATGATGATAAATATAGTAAAAAATAAAATATTTTGTAAATATTATAAAAAATTAGTGAATGATAGTTATAAATAAATTTTATAAAAAAAATAGAAGTGTATCATAACTGTCTTTTATAGTAATTTTATGATTTTGAATGTGTGATTTTGAATGTGTATTTAACGACTAATATGAACTTGTACTAGAATTACATGGGATGACTAACGTGGTGATTAGGTGAGTAGAAATAGGTGGTAAAAGCCAAACTTTATTTTTCTTGAACTTCCTTAAATATCAATAAGAGCATAGCTCAACTGACATGATGTATCAACTAATGACAATGAGGTTCTAGGTTCAATCTTCCACTCTATCATTGTAAAAAAAAATCTTTGAAATTTATTTAATTTTTCACAAATAGTCAAAAAAGGAATATTTGAAGAGAAAATAGATTTTTTTATTATTTTTTTCACATTAAAGAAAATGGATTATGACCAAAAAATTATTAAAATTTCATAAACCAAAATATGATTTTAACTCAATAAAACTTACACTATTAATAGGATTAAAGAGTATAGTCGGGTATAGACGCTTTCTTGGACTGAGGAGAGACAAAGATGAAACTTAGGTTGGGTGATTCGTGATTCTAGAGGACCTCCCATCTGCGTCGGAGTTAAAATTTGTCACAGAAATGGCCTAGAGCACGAGGTCATTCTCGTCAGGTTAAGGTCCTTGCGGCAGTGGAGGGCGTTGATTTTCGTTGTCTTTTGGTGGAGTCAGCTAAGAATATTAAAGCTATTAATAGTTCGGATATGGATTTTTTGAAAACCAAAAATATAGTGGAGGTCGTTAGCAAGGAGTCACCTCCGTTAGGGTGTGTTTCCTTTAAACATTGCCGGCGTATTTATAATTTTGCCGTGCATAATTAATCTAGCTAGAGTCCTCCGCTCTTGAGGAAGACTTATTCTTTTGGAACTCCGATTTCCTACCGTAATACTATATTTGTCTTAAAAAAAAAAAAGAAAATAATAAAAAAAAAATAATAAGAAGAATAATGTTTCTTTAAAAGGTTTTTAATATTTTTTAATCCTAATTTTAGCCCTTTCTTTTATTTTGTAAAAACTTCTTAGAATTTTGATACAAGTTTTTAATTTTAATCCCTATTCATTTTGAGTTGGAATAATAATCTTTTGATGAACACAAATCTCAAAGTTTTTTTCTTTTTTTTCTTTTCTTTTCAAACAGGGGTAGAGTATGAAGTAAATGTTAATTACTTTTTTTTTTCTTTTCAATAAAATAAATGTATGACATGGAGTAAAGGTTAATTACCATTCTTTCTTTTCAATAAAATAAATGTATAATATAGAGTAAATGTTAATCACCACTCATAACTATGATGATGTAGAACCAACCATCCTTATTGTTGCACAATCAGCTCTTGCAATTATAATCTATTTTGACAAAACCCTCTTCTTCCCTTTAACATTAACAAAATTTCTTGGCCACATTTCATATTTATAGTTTTGAACTTAAATTTTTAGGGTTGTATCTAATAAATTATTAAACTTTCAGGAGTGATTAATAGATTTATAAATTTTTTATTATGTATTTTTTAGGTTTTTAAAATTTAAAAGTTAATAATTTCTTAACATTTCACTATTGTGTTTAATAGGTTCAAATTATTTGACATTTTCATTCATTAACGGATTTATTAACCACAAATTGAAATATCAAGTAGGTCTAAAAAATATTGAATAGATTAAAAAATATATATATGAGACAAAAATTGAAAGTTCTTTAATAAAAATATATATAGTTCAACAACAACTTCGACCTCTTAGGTGACAATGTCATATGTCTTAACCAATTAAAAGTTCTCAATTATATAAAACTCTAAAATTTCAAGAATATTAAAAGGTGTCTCTAATAAGGTTGTATATAATAGAAGTCTCCAAATTTTAGTCGAAGACTCGTATTGACCCCAAAATTAAAAGTTTAAAAATCTATTGGACAGTTCTAAAAGTTTTAGGTATTAGATACAGAATAAAAATTTAATACCTAGTAGAGAAACTTTTTAAAATTTAGGGACCTCTATTATAGATAACTTTAAAAGTTGAGGATTAAATTTGTAATATTTTTCTTTCTTTTTGCATACGACTATGATCTATTGCTACCTTCTACCCTTTGTGAACAAAAATTCTACATTTTGACACATTTTTTTAATGTACTAAAGAAAGATCCATGAAGATTCAAGGAAGAAGAGTGTTGCAAATGAATAATGCATTATTTTAAAATGTTAATATAGTTAGATGAATGTGTGAGGAAATTGAGTCTTGTTGTAGATTAATATGTTATTGCTTAGTTGCTTCATAAGTCAAGATGGGTAGGTTTTGAAGAATTCAACAAAATTTCCACACCACTTTCTGCACAATTTACCAAACATACAAACTTAATTAATAGGAAAATACCTTCTTTGCAAAAGTTAAATACTAATGTCAACAAAATATCGATAAAATATGGTCAATTTATATTTCTTAAAAAAATCATTAAAAAATTATCATTATTAACATAAATAAATCAATTAGAAAATGAGAATAAAATAAAATCACCGAAGGTACTATTCGTGATAACTACTGATATCTTCTGTTTTTTATTAAATTTTGTCAGACTATTAGTGATAGCGCAATGAATATTACCGACGTTTTGTCATATTTATAAAATATTTTATATTTTGTTATATTTTTGTCATTATTTTTTTGTTTGAAGGCTATTTATACAACTAGTCCTTAAAAATTTATTATTATTAACATAATATTCACATTACTGATTTTTTTTATTTGATGGTAATTTTTTTATTGGATGGTATTTTTTTTTTTTTTTTTTTTTTAATAAAATTGAGCCAAACTGAGTAGAAACAATCTTTCATGGGATATCAGTTGCAAAAGACATAAGAAAATTTGGGGGAACATGATCCTCCCAACGAGCCGAATAGTAAACTTCCATTGCTCTGAAGACTATCTTATGGGCTAAACCATTTGCTAGACGAGGCAAATGGATGAAGAAAATCACCCCAGCAACATCCTTCAAGTCCAGAACTTCGCGGAGAAAGAAGACAACTGTAGTGATATCAACACTGGTACCATTGAGAAGATTGCAAACTTTCAAACAATCAGTCACAGTCTTGATTGGGCCCTTGCAAGGATTTAGGAATGAAGATATTGCTATGAGACCTCTGACCATGGCCATGACTTCTAAAGTTTTGATCTCAAATTGGGAGATGGTAAACGTTTTGTATTTCGAAGATTTTTTAATAATATAACAAAAATGTCATCCTCTTCCGTCAAGCTTATTCACAAATAAAAATGTAGACATGTTGGTTGACGAAAATTTAATATGTACCCAAGTTCTTGGACAAAATTTTCAAATAAATATTAATGATTCAATTAGGAAAGCCATTTTCGATCCATTGAAAACTATCATTATATTATTTTATTTTGAAAACTTAGGTAAATGAATATTTAAATAATTACTATCCACCAAAAAGAAAATATATATATATATATATATATATATATATATATATATATATTTTCAAAGATTTTTAATTAATATGGGATTGGACTCATGACTTTCTAGTCAAACTATGTCAATTGAACTATGCTCGGTTTGGTACTAACAATATATTACTTTAATGCCAAAGAGAGCATAGTTCAATTGACATAAGGTTGTGCTCACATGACTAAGAGGAATTGAGTGCATTAATTAAAATAACGTTGCAAAAAAAAATATATATTACTTTAAATAAATAAGTCAATATATATATATATATATATGAGGAAATTGAATGATATTAAAATTATATTTATTTGAAAATGATTTTGTTTTTACTTTTTTGGTGAAGGATAGCGTACAAGCAATGGGAAACGAATTGAATATCAAAATAATATTACAAATTAGAGTGCTTTTCACTGAAAACTCTTTTATTATATTTTATTTTAGAGAGTATGACTTTTGACCATTTCAAGAATTTGAATATCTAGTTATTTAGTTTGTTTGTTTTCATGGATTTAATTGGGTCATAAATATTTTGGACCCGATTTTAATTATAGAATAATTATGTAAAAAATAAATAATAACAAAATAATAAGCTCAAAAAAGAAAAAAAAAGTTTTTAATAAATTGTTTCCATAGTTTTGATTTTATCATAGAAAAAATACATAAATTAGTTAAGCCCTCCAATTGTTAAAATATAGTAGATGCACTCTCAAAGTTTATAAAATCATGCTTAAATTATGAAGTTCATGTATACGATTTGATCTTTTCACATGGTTGGTCAATAGGAGCGTCACTTCATTCTTTTAAGGTGAAAAATTTGAATCCCCACCCCACATTTATTGAATTTTAAAAAAAATCAACTTGTTTCTATCAAAATTTCAATTTGATGCTAAATGTAAGTTTCAAATACTTTCTAATTTAGACGCTTTTCTTAAACAAATATTTTCTTAAAACAATTTTTACAAAATCACAAGTTTACAATATAGTAGTTGTTGATATCAGAATTTGGTCAATAATAAATTTGTATCTTTGGCAGAACAAGTATAGACCTGTAAGACAAAATATAGGTGATGTCTTGTACCGATGTGATATTAACCACATAGGCTTCGACGATCAAGTTAGATATGAGAATGATTTAGGAAATATGGAGAACTCCAATATAACAAAAATATAGTTCATATGGAAAGACTTTTAGTTACCTTTTTCATCATGCCCCTCTTCTCCTTTTGTAAGTCACTAATACAAGCGTTATGGACCGTAACACTCATAAATTGTTTATTGATGAGCGTTGTAATATCTAAGCAATTAGGGACACGAAACCGCCCAAATGGGGGCGGTTACGCCTTCGGTCCAGTCAACCCTTTGGGGTCAGCACTTGGTGCCTCGACCTGGCCCATAGGAGGGTCAGGCTCTTTGGCCACTATCAATCTTCGAGGGATTGATTCCCTTCGCGCCGGTCGACCTCCTTGATGAGGTCGACGATTCCTTTGCTCGGACCGACCCCTTCGGAAGTCGGTTCCTTTCCTCTTTCTCGACTGGTTCTTTCGACCAGCCGGCTTGCCTCGTTTCTCTTTTCTTCTTTGGGTCAATGGTTAGGGATTTTGAGCTTCTAACTCTTTGGGCTTTTATTTCGTCATGATTGATTTTATCCATAACAGTTGCCCCAAATCCTTATTCTAGACCATATGTAGGCTCTGAATGAGGATTCTTTCTCTAGGGTTTATCCATTTACTACCACAAAGTAGAAGGTTTTGCGTCCCTCTTATTGTCTTCGTGCCTATTATTCCCTTTTGGTGGTTAGTCCCTCAACGCTTTCCCTCCACAATGGGCGATTTGGTAGCTCCACCTCAAGTGAAAGAATTGGTCTTGGATGATCCGGGTGATGCAACTTTCGACCCCTTTTTGGAGAATTGAACTTGGCTTCGACCTTCTTCCTTTTTTGGTATTACTACTCCTCGAGCCCGTTCCTTGGGACCTTTGACTCAAGAAACCTTAGATGGTTTTAGGAGTGCTTACCATGTTCATGCGGATGTAAAGATGAGAACTTTGGCTGTTGGGGAGAGTCCATAACTTTCTGGTTCTGGAGAAGTAGCACTTTATCTTGCCATGTTCGAGAGCGGGGTTCAACTTCCACTCCACCCTTTCTTGTAGAAATTCCTATCATCGGTGAATCTTGCTCCGAGGCAACTTATACCCAACGATTGGTGCTCATTGATCGTATGTTACATTTTATGGCTCCGGTAAGGGAATGCCCCTCGTTTTAGTGTTTTTGATTTCATGTCACTACATGTCTCAAGCAAATTTCGCGCATTTTTTTTATATTTTATTATTATTATTATTATTATTACTTTTTTCCTCGCTTTCTTGGTGAATCCATTGTCAAGTGTCCTACTTTTGTCAAAAATTGGAGAAATCAACGGTTTTTCGCTAGCGGTAACTGGTTAGCGAAATCCAAGAGTGACCTTGTTGTACCGAATGACTTATGAGTTCAAGGTAGATGAATGCCCTTCTTTTTCTCTTCTTTTTACATGTATTAATTTTAAAGTTTATTTCTACGTGTAGTTGATGAAAAATTGAAGGTGTCTGACCAAGCTCGATCCTTCTGAAGCTGCACATTCCTTCTTCTTGACACGACTCGGTGGGGTCGGTCGGTGCAACCAGACTTCTTAGTTGAACATCACTTGGTTATCGGTACTCTCCACGCCTCTATAGATATACGTGGATCTTTCTCCCTCATTTAATATTATTGGCGAATTGGTAGCGGTCTTTTTGAATGACCACCCTTTCGGGTTGTCGAGACCTACCAAATTAAATTTATAATCTGCCTAAAGCTTCTCTAATTTATAGATAGCGGTAGTCAGGTGTCGAACGACAGAGAACCTTGAATTAGTCTCTCCTAATCAATTCCTATTTGCCTTTTAATTAAAACGGTAAACAAGGGGGGAAAGGTTAAAGAAAATTAAACTAAGCAGAAAATTAAACTAACGGAAAAATAAATGACGGGAAATTAAAAACGAGAAAAATAAATGTAACATGTGCTCCTAATTCGAGGAATCGGGATGGACTGTTGATGTAGTTCAGATCATAGATACACTTGACTTAACCAATTTAATGCAGACACGCAAATTAGATGCTCTAATCAGTAGCAAGTAACCAAGAGACTTAATTAAGAATTGGCAGATCAAAATTAAACTTCGTAATCGATTCAATTGGGGGCGATCACTCCATATTGAATAAATTACCAGTAACGGGTAACGATGCGGCAGATTAATTGACGAAATCTCTACCAATTAACTCGAATTTACTCTTCCCTCAAGCCTATCGTGCAACCAAGATGAACACGACCGTATTCATATGGACAAAATTAGACTAGCGTTACTTTCAATCAAAAGAGGCGATCACATCTTAATTACTAACAAGCCAACATGCAAAGTCTAGATGAGAGTCAATCCATGGAAGAAATAGATGCTGAAAAATATGCACAAGAGAAGAGTTGTTGCAATTAAACAAGTTAAGGATGAAAATCAGTCCAAAATCTCACCTAATACATCAACAAATCAATCTTTAACCTCAAATTAGAGCACTTACCTTAGGTGCTCGTGATGGAAATCAAACAAATACCAAAGATTTTAAGCTTTATACCGTAGAATAGGGAGAAAAATGGAGTTCTAGCTCAAAAACCCGAGCTTACAACAATGGAGGAAAAGGGAAAAACGGAGAGATGACCTAAAAATCGGAGAAGAAGCTTATATAATCGTCGTAGCGTCAAGACGCTAAAGACAGAAAACTCAGATTGCGCGCGTTCGGAGCGTCGAGACACTTCGGGACAGCGTCTCGACGCCGGGCAGCGTCTCGACGGTTGCTCTCGGGTTGGGGCATTTTATTTTGCCTTTGGATGATCCCTTTTGGCAAATTCTTCATGTTTGAGGCCCCTCTTTTCCCGAAGCGATCCTGAGGCCTTAAAACGAACTTCTTAGCTCCAAAACATGTCCTTGGACTCCTCGAGCTCTCTAACTGTGAATCACCTAGAATCAAGGCAAAATAACATAATTAAGCACGATTTTAGCTGGAATTAGGGAGTAAATTATAACTCTATTTTTTCGCTATCACCAATCCTATAAGAATGGTTCTTTCTAGGATAAGTCTCCCTTTAATGGTTAATTTCCTAATTATTTATTCTAGCCCTTAGCGGATAGGCACCTTAAGTGCAGGGCTATCCCTATATACGTCGGTTTCCCTAGAGCGAGGTTGATCCTACATGGGTCAATTTCCCATTTGCTCAACCAATTGTACAGGAATCGACTTCTTTATGGCGGGTGTGACCCTACTGGGTCGATTTCCCTTTTCTTGGTCAATCCCACTGTTACGTCTCCAAAAGTGACTATTTTAGGACTTATTTGTGATAGAAAGTTGTGCATTCGTAAGTGTTTTTGGTAGGATTTAGCTTGAACTTGTGCTTATATATGAGAATTAGAAGAATGAAGCTAAATTATGACTTATATGCAAAAGGAAAGAAAAAGAACCAAAAACGAAGTTAAAGGATTGAAAATTGCACATTGCGGAAGCATTGCGAAAACATTGCTAAAACCACAATGTTTTAAGTTAAATCCGTAAGTTGTCTAACCGATTTCTGTTTTGTTCCGATCTTTCAGGGGCCCATTCTTTCTTCTTCTGCCACGTAGAGATACGACGTTTAGAATGGATGGTTCTCCTTGGCCCAATCGTACCTGCAGCACACTATAAAAGGAGGTCAAAGTGGAAGGTTGAAACACACTCGAGAAGCGTAGAACTCCCATCTCAACGCGGTTTCTTCCCTATTTCTTCTCCCGTTTGTTGGCGTGAAGGTTTCAGCTGTTGGCATCGATAATCTGAGAGGAAGAAGAGAAGATCCTTCTTCTCTTCTGATTGGATTCATCCCCAAACAAGCTCACCTTCGCCCTTCATCCGAGGCGCTTGCGGCGAGGAGTTCACGCACACACTTTAGATTGCTTTCTACTGCTTTTTGTCTCTTATTTTCTTTACTGTCTTCTGCTCTTTACTTCTGTTTGCTACTGCAATTCAATTCTCCTTCAATCATTTAGTCTTTCTTGTTTTGTACTCGTGGCACATTAAGCTTTGAATCTCACGCAATAGAGGAATTATTTGACTACTTCGCAATTCTCTTTAATGCTTTCTTTCTTCGTTTGTTGTCATTAAATTCTGTTAAGCATGTTTAATTACTCAAATCTTTCTATTCCATCTTCATCCATGAGTAACTAAACCACATAAGGGTATGCTAATGACAAGTCCATAGGTAGAAATACGTGAATCAAGCATGTAGGTTAGCTTCGAATCATTGAATGTATGTAACCTTCATCCCACGGGCAATTTCGATTGGCCATCCATTTTGTCCAAAGAACTCCTAACCTCTGGAAGGAGTAAGAGTTCAGAGTCGTACATTCATGCTAGCCTTCCATGGTAGCCAGAAAACGACCTAGGAATAGGCGTTTTCCTAGTACAAATCACTAAACTCACTTTTATAAAAAGATGCTTAAGACCTTACTTGGACATGAGTAAACTAAAGGATCTAATGCATGAAATCGGAAGATACATGAGAATGAGTTAGTTTGATGCATGATGAGTTGATCTACTGCTGAAGATTCGTATGAAAAAGCCTATAGAGGAGTCGTTAGTAGCCCTTGTTTCCACAACTTACCCTTAAAACGTTGCTGCAGAATTGCGAGAACATTGTTGTTTGCGCAATTCTTCAAGTTTCACTTTTTGCCTTAGCCATGTTTCCAGCTTTCTTTTGCTTTGCGATTTTATTTAATTGCTCTCTTCACAAGTTTTTTTCTCCTACATTCAAGTTAATCTATTTACTTGCTCTTGTTTATGCTTGCATATCTTGCACTCTCTTTATTAGTTAGACACATTAAACCCAATTCTACCCCATCTAAACCACCTTTTCTAAGTTAGCATCTCACTTCGTAAGTAACTAAGAATAAATCTCTGTGGGAAATCGAATGAAAAAATACTTATTACTTGCTACAAGACCATGTATGCTTGCATGTCCTGAGTGCTTTCACATTGCATTTTTATTTACACATTGAGCACGCAACAAGTTTTTGGCGCCGCTGCCGGGGATTTTGTTTAGTGAACACGAAGTTTGTTAATTTAGAAAAAAAAAAAACTTAATATCTATTGGAGCTAATCTTCTTTCATTTCCTTTACAGGTACTATCAAGCTAGTTTATGAAAGAGTTTCCAAACCTCAACTCGCAACAAAGAGAAACTTTGCAGGTGGAAGACGTATGTGTACGACAAAGTAAATGAATACGCTGCAAAACTTAATTGGAGGACGAGTTTGCCCACAACAGTTTGAAGAATTTTATCAGCCATGTGCTTATTGTGGGGATAATCATAACTTGGAGAATTGCCCAACCTTGAATTATCAAGAGAGGCAATATCAACAAAGCTATGACAACCATTATTCGTACATGTGTGAACATGATCAGTGGCAACTCTCAAATAATCCTTGGGAAGAGACGGTGCAAATTGCTCATTATGAAGAGTTCCCCCAACATGAAGACTATCAACATTATGCCCCAACTCCAAATGAAGAATTATCACCCGCTTTGGAGGCGCTATGGATAGAATTCATGGAAAGGAACGATGCATCCATGAGGAGAATGGATGTGCAATTAGCTCAGCTCACAAATGACTTACAAGATCTACTTGCTATAGCAAAATCACTACCACCATGCCCTCAGATGTTCGATTTTTATGATGATGAATCCTTTGTTACCTTCGAATCTGAGAAGAGTGATCCAATGGAATATCCATATGAAATGGTGGAGTTGGTGAAAGGTGAGAAAAATGAAATTGTGCTGGATGAGGCCAAAGAGACTATTGCGCTGCTTGAGGAACAAGAATTTGAAATGTCTGATGTTGCAGCAAGCTTCTCCACCAATGAAAGAGTTGAGCCACCACCACCACAAATGCTCCAGCTGAAGGAGTTAGAAAGAGATGTGCCCGAAAAAGAAGTCCCATCGCATCAAAGCTATGTTGTAGCAAATGTTGTAGAAACAAAACCAACGCACAGAAAGTACAAACCTTGGGATGTTATAACATGCAGTCTCTTTGAAAGAATCAACAAATTCAAGGTGTGGCAGAATGTCCGACCCCGTAAATCAAGACTTAAGTATCTTACAGGAGTAGAAGTGGTGCCTCGAAACATTGAAGAATATCCATATGAGGCAGATTGACAAGGGAGATTTCTGATCCCTAAACTCTTAAATTAGGATTTTATCATGCTTTGTTTAGATTTCGTATGTTAGGAGTAGTTTATTTTGGGAATGAAATATTTATTATGTGCCAACAATCATAGTCATTTAGCATGAATTGATGATGCACTGTGGGCCTATAGGATTGCATATAAAACACCCTTAGGTATGTCTCCTTATAGGCTAGTGTATGGAAAAGCATGTCATCTTCCCTTCGAATTGGAAATCAAAGCCTTTTGGGCCTTAAAAGAACTGAATTATTGTGTGACCGATGCTGGAACATTGCGGTCTCTGCAATTACATGAGTTAAATGAGCTAAGACATATGTCCTATGAAAATGCTAAAATGTATAAAGAAAAAACTAAGATTTGGCATGATAGTAGACTTAGGATCAAAGACTTTTAAACAGGCCAACATGTCTTATTGTTCAATTCACGGTTAAGGTTATTTCCGGGCAAACTTAAGTCTAGGTGGTCAGGTCCGTTTGTTATTACTAACGTCTTTGCTCATGGTGCTATTGAGATTAGAAACCTACAGCACAAGATGGCGCAGTGGGCAGAATATGCACAGGCCCGGGACAAAGACGTGGCTGATCAGTTGGGGTGCATCTTCCCTGCTTACCCAACTGACTTGTTGAAACCGTGGGCAACTCCTAGGGAAAGGAGAGATGAGGATGAGGAAGATTGAATGCCAGCCTGACGGGCATTCGAGGGAGTTTTCTGATCCCTCTTAAAAAAAAAAAAAAAAAAAAAAAAACTTGCTTTTCTGTGACTCGTGACCTCTGTTTTGAATCCAATACATAATCTGTTTTAATTGTTCTTTTGATTGTTTAGAGTAGTGTAGTTAGGTTGATGGTTTCTGAGTAGTTAGCTTCGTTTATTTTACTGTTTTGAGTAGTTGTAGATGACTGGAAATAGCATGCAAAAGGGGCCTTGTTCACTGTTACATATGCCCTGTAGGTTTATTGCGAAATTTTTGCGGATTCCGCAATTTTTGTTAGTTATCGCATGCTATTGTCTGACTGTTTAATAGGCTGGTTCTGTTTCAATTTTGTCCTTCTGCTGCTTGTTTGACTACCGTATATGACCTATCTGTAAGCATGCTGGATGAGTGAATTAGAACACCTTTGATAGTTTAAATTAGCTCCCTTAAATTGCTCAGCATGCATCTCTTTAAGCCCTACTTGACTGTTTTTATAAGATTCTGCTGCTGTGTTATTTGCTTTAGGAAAGTTCGTTCTATGCCTAGGACTTTTCGATTCTCTTTGTTTTGCCCTAGACTAGATGCTTCTAGGACAAGTTTGGGGGTGTGCCACCTCGGACTCTCATTGGGGACAATGAGAAGTTTTAGTTTGGGGGAGGCAGCCCTAGGCCTAGGAACATTCCTCTCTCCCTTTTAAACATAAGCATTCTTCTTCTCCATGGGAAAAAATGATGAACTAAAAAAAAAAAATGAAAATAGAATAAGGAGGGGCTCCACCAAAGAAAGAAGGGAAAAAGGAAAAAATAAGGAAGAAGAATGTATGCCTATGAGTTTTAGCTTTGTGCTTAAGTGTCCTCAATAAAAGAACTCTGATCCTCAATTAGCTAAGCACGGGGTTATAGCTTATAGGTTTGTTAAAGGGAGATGAATGTATATCCAATGTAGTGATGCCAGGGTTTAGGTTATTCTATGAATGTACTACTGTCACTGGTTTATACTAAGACTGGCTGGCATGACTCGAAGGAATCCTAGGTAGCTCAAAAAGAAAAAACATTAGAAGCATGTACTGAGTCTAGGGTAAAGCTAGACAGAATTTTAAACTGAGGGATAGTTGCACAATGAGCTTAATGACAGAGGCAGATAGATCAGCAGATAGAGAGTTAATAAAACAGTAGGAGTATAAGGCGAGAGAAGTCAGAAGAAGCAAAATGAGAGGTTGGTTTTAAACTAAGAAATGTGTCACAGGACAGCATTGCCATAGATAGTGAATTTAAGGGAGGCAGCAAGTGGTTAGGGAGGTTAACAGCAGCCTAAGTAAGTCCTTATATTGCTCGAGGACGAGCAAAACCTTAAGTTTGGGGGTGTGTTACGTCTCCAAAAGTGACTATTTTAGGACTTATTTGTGATAGAAAGTTGTGCATTCGTAAGGGTTTTTGGTAGAATTTAGCTTGAACTTGTGCTTATATATGAGAATTAGAAGAATGAAGCTAAATTAGGACTTATATGCAAAAGGAAAGAAAAAGAACCAAAAACGAAGTTAAAGGATTGAAAATTGCACATTGCGGAAGCATTGCGAAAACATTGCTAAAACCGCAATGTTTTAAGTGAAATCCGTAAGTTGTCTAACCGATTTCTGTTTTGTTCCGATCTTTCAGGGGCCCATTCTTTCTCCTGCTGCCACGTAGAGATACGACGTTTAGAATGGATGGTTCTCCTTGGCCCAATCGTACCTGCAGCACACTATAAAAGGAGGTCAAAGTGGAAGGTTGAAACACACTCGAGAAGCGTAGAACTCCCATCTCAACGCGGTTTCTTCCCTATTTCTTCTCCCGTTTGTTGGCGTGAAGGTTTCAGCTGTTGGCATCGATAATCTGAGAGGAAGAAGAGAAGATCCTTCTTCTCTTCTGATTGGATTCATCCCCAAACAAGCCCACCTTCGCCCTTCATCCGAGGCGCTTGCGGCGAGGAGTTCACGCACACACTTTAGATTGCTTTCTACTGCTTTTTGTCTCTTATTTTCTTTACTGTCTTCTGCTCTTTACTTCTGTTTGCTACTGCAATTCAATTCTCCTTCAATCATTTAGTCTTTCTTGTTTTGTACTCGTGGCACATTTGATGGAGCGACTTGCGCAGCGGAAAGCGATTTCGGACCGATGATACTCTAATTTCATCAATTTAACAAATAGAAAACATGCTCAAAGCGACGGAGATAAGAAATTAGAAATACATACCCTTGTAGCTCCAATTTCTTCAAGTTCGTCGGTCGTTCCTCGTCACGAACTCTTCTGGTCTTTTCTCACGAACACCCCGAGGACCACCCCAGGTAGTCCCGCTATCCTCGGCGTCGCGCAACGGAGTTGTGGGACTCCGAAACAAAGAGAAAATGAAAAGAAAAAGAAGGAGAAGAAGAAGATGGAATACTGATGACTTGATGTACGGAGGCAGAGAACTTCAAAAAAGAAAACCAAATTTTTGAAAACCCAAAACTCCACTCACCAAAAAATGCCATTCTAAATATATATATATAACATATTTAAACAAAAAAAAACACATGTCTTACATGCATAATGCATGTAGGACATGTAATTATTTTATTTATATTATATTATATATTATTATTATTTATAAAATTAATACAATATTAATTTTAAATAATAATAAATATTTTATTTATTAAACTTTTTAATAAATAAAATATATATATTATTAATTAATTAAAACTTTTAATTAATTAATATTATTTAATTTAATATCAAATATCAATTAAATAATATGGCTCAACCCGGTTTTTCGAAAACCGAATTTTTGACATGAATCCTATTCATGTTTTAGATCATTCTCATATTTAAATCATATTTAAATACGTCCATCATCCTTCCAAAAACTGAATTTGAACAATTCAAATTCTTTTTCTTTTTCTCGAATTTGAACAATTCAAATTCTTTTTCTTTTTCCCGAATTTGAACAATTCAAATTCTTTTTTTTCTTTTCTTTTATACTGTTGCACGGCATTATCCGAGCTAGCCAGGAGAACCTAAAGGACCTACAGATCATGAGCTCCAACGATACGAGATTATTCGGTCAAAACTCTTTCAACCGAACTAACCAACATTCGTTAACCCCCGGAGACTCCACTATATTCCGAGGGTTGCACTCTCCTCACTGTAGATATATTATGTCCTCTGATATAACCGTCACTGGCAAGTCGACCCTTCACAGGTTGTTCGTAATCACAGCTGGGTCGTTTAAACCGTTTAACCCCTGCATTACATCTTGTTCCTTAAGTACCACTGACACCTCTAATGAACAATAGATCTGTGGTCCAACCATCAGATCAGTTAACCCTCTCATCACATGAGAGTGTGAGCGCTCATTGTTCAAGCCCCGGAGTCAGCTATTAAGGGAACAACCTATCTACTAACCCTGAAGAGCGGGTTAGGAGTGAACTCCAATCTTGCGGTACTATGTTCCCAGCTACCTATTCGACTTTATCCCCAAGATGGTAGGCTTATTGAGTCGGCGCGAATGGGCCACTCTCACCCGTGCAAGTCAAAGGATACTATTGAATAAGCAGGAGTTCATAGCGAGCTCAGGATTAAGATCAAGTTACCTAGGCCATCAATATGTATAAATCGGTCTCATCAGTAAAGGGAGTTATAAAGAGAGAGCGACTTAATACGCGGTTCGATCTTATGTAAACTCTTTACACAGGACGCCCTCACTTCTCACATCTCCATGTGGAACGATTCGGATCACATCGTTCTGTACAATACAAAGTGAGCCGCATTCAATAGTGTTACCAGGATAAGGTACCCAGCCTTATCCGTATACTATAGACCGTTTTGACTGACTAACTGAGCCTGATCCACAATCATGTCATACATGAAGCTCAAGTACTCATATTCAGCCAAGGGTGTTGGTCATTGGTATAGGTTAAACCAAACACGTTTCACTTTATTCCAGTAAACTCTTTTACTGAATAAAACTAATAACTCTTTATTCTAAATAGAATATTTACAAACATAACAGTTTACAAACCACGAGTTTTAGGACATAAAACCCAACAAACTCCCACTTGGACTTAAACGTCCGTGGTGTACATGTTAGGTGGAGAAAACTAATGTATCATATATCAGAAGTTTTCTCCCACTGTCCTCTCCAGCAACTCGGAGCCCTAGACTCTTCTAGGTGTCTCTCAAACACTTTAGCCATGAGAGACTTAGTAAACTAATCAGCATGAAGTACTACAAGGCTTTCCATTTGACCATCACATCTCCTCGTAGCACTAACTGTGAGCTCAACTTATAAACTTACTGCTGCTTCACAAGCTGCAAATAGACTTAGCTACTAACGAGGTATCAACAATACAACTATTGTATTCTACTCCTCTAAGTACAAGGACAAAACTTTAACCGGAATCCAATCTAATTGGACTAATATTACTGACAGCTCCCACTGCATAGCACATACCGGATCATGTATCTCAAAAGATACACCTAACTTCCAATATGTAAATGCACATGGATGCAACTCGTATCCTCAACACTTGAGGTGTCTTAGGAAACCATTTCCATAGACCATCGAATATTGACAACAACTTGTCAATAAAAGATTTTAGAGACAACACTAGCGATTTTTTCTTACGACTCAGATCAAGCTGAATCCTTAGAACAAACAAAGCCTACCTCCAGATTAACTATTTGGGAGTGGGTCGCTAGTTTATGCTAAAAGTCAGAAATAGATCCTACATCATTCTCAATGATTAGGACAAAATTAGGGGAATATATTATGAAAGCTTTAACATTGATTAAACACTTGTCCAACAAGTTTTATCAATGTAATGTTCAAAACCATAAGATTTGAAAAACAAACCTTATAAATCAGAATATAGATGCTTATTTCAATTCATAAATGGATTGAAGAAGCTCGCAAACGATTTGCTCTTAATCCTGAAAAATGTATCTCCCTGGTTAAGACTAATAGATACTCTATCAAGATAGCTAGTCTTGATATTCATATGTCTTGTTCTATCAGATAGAACAGGGCAATGGATACGAGTATACTATATAACTTATATCTGACAACAAGAGATGAAGTTAATACACAATTAACCTCTTCTCTTCGGGACAGTCCCTTTGTCAGAAAGTCAAGCCTTAGAGGTTTTCACCTCATAGACTTGGTCTGTAAACCTCTTGAAGATGCATGGTTTTGAGCCACTGGTTCTTGTTTATGAACTCACTGTTATCATCAATATAATAACTAGAGTCATAAAACAAACTAATACAGCAGGCCGGATTATCTCATAATTCTCCCACTGCATCAAAGCTTTCTCAACACTTGAGAAGAACCAGCTAAACAACCATTGTTAATTTATAATTTAGCTTTCAATATAAAACAAGATAAGTCTTAACACTTTAGTTGTTACCAAGTTTAATAGAACACTACTTGTATACATCATTTGTGAAATGAACCATTCATTTATAAAAACAAAAGATACTATATACATAAAGTGTTCAACAAAAACTTGAGTTTATAGACAATAATTACAACACTTGAAATTATTTCTATACAGACAACTAAACAAACTGCAAGCTCCCACTGTAGATACTGCGAAGACGTCTTCATAAGGCATCTTCGTCAAGAAACTGGCAAACAGGAACTAGTTTCCTGAAATAGAATAACAAACATGATTAGTGGTTCCTGAATCAACATCCAGGTATGACAATCATAATCCACAATTCATGTTTAGACAAAAGATAAATCACATTTACCTCGTCGTTCATTCTGTGCCTTTTTCTCCGCAAGGTATTTAGGGCAGTTTCGCTTCCAGTGCCCTTCTTCACCACAATGAAAACACTTTCCACTGTGTGTAGCTTTAACCTTGCCTACAGCTGGGGTTTTGCCCTTCCTAGCACTTCTCTTCTTCTTGTGAATAATCTTATTACTCACAGTAAGAGGTTCAGATTTAGTCCCAGACCCAGACCCTTTCTGGAACTTCACAGAAGTGGTAACATTTACCTCCTTCTCCTTTCCTTTCGAGGTATGCAGGGACTGATAAATCTGAAGCTCGTTCAGAAGAGGCGTCAGATTGTATTCTATCTTGTTCATGACCATATTGGCCCTGAAGTCCAGGAAACTCTTCGGAAGAGATTCCAAGATAAATCCAACCTGACCTTGTTCGTCGACGGTTGCTCCATTTACTTCTGCAGTATTGAAGTACACCATCATGTTAAGGACATGCTCCCTAACAGAGGTTCCTTCAGCCATACGGCGGTTGTAAATGTGCTTGAGGGCTTCATACCTAAGAGATGAGGAAGGCTTTCCAAACATCTCTTGTAGTGAAGCCATGATTTCCTTAGCGGAAACCATCCCCTCATGCTTCCTTGACAAAACATCAGATATGCTTGCCAGGATATAAACTCGAGCTTTATTATTAGCCCGAATCCAACCGTCATATGCTTCACGAACAGTTCGTGAGGCATTTGAACTAGGAACCGGAGGACACTCCTCTGTTAAGACAAATCTTAGGTTGTCGAGAACCAAAACAGCATTAAGGTTCGACTTCCACGTCCCAAAATTTTCACCGGTTAATTTGTCGTGAGCTAACAATTGTATAAAAGAGCTCGACATGCTGAAAAAGAATGTAAAACTATTAGTGAAACGGTTTTAACCTATTTAAACCAATTAAGAGGTTTAGCAGCAAATAAAGTACCCAAACTCTTTATTTACATGCAACGATATTTTAGTGATTTAGAATGGTCGCTACCTAAGGGTAAACGAGCACTCCTTCACTAAACCAAGACATTCTTGACTAAATGCTAACTCCAGAATAACTCATATTCCTATAGCATCTTAGTTATCGTTTTTGGTCAAGATTTACTAACTCCTTAGCAAATCTCGTAAGTGTTACCCTCCATTTTTAGAACGCACAGGACGACCCCAACAGTGCAACCTAAGGGAATGTCAGAGTTGGGAATGGCCCTATGTTTCTTTATCCATAAATGGTGACTGACTTGTTCAACTCCCATGAAACGGCCCTCCTAAGGGATTGGTGCCACCAAGGGCACCTTGCAGGCGGAACATGAGAATCTCACGGTTCAATCCAATGGAGGAGACCGTAGGATGTACTGACGTACTTCCTTCTCCCACTTACTATAGACACTTACTCCATTCACCTTGCTATTGAAAGTTGCAAATGCCATCCTAAGGGGGTTGCCACATTAGCAACACGAGGTCGAGCAAAATTCTCACGTTGTGAACTATAGGGAGTGCGTAGCAGGAGAGGGATATATCATATATTCCTTCTCAACACATCTACTAAGCATCATAGACGGTGATTTAGGGTAAACTACTCAGGTTTTATCCGGCTAAGAAAATAAAACCTTAAGTCTAGGCAAACTATTTACCTGAGATGTCTAGGTTATAAACACTTTATTAACCTCACACCTCTCACGCACGCTCATAAAGCCGGGTTAACTTAACTCAAGTACCGGATCGTCCCCAGGTAGGAGGTGTTCCGTAAACCGTCAGCTTAAATACCTCCAACCTCGAACAGGATTTCACCGGGTGAGTTTCTCATAACCTTAGCATTTACGAGATAACGACCTATTCATCTAATGAAACAGACCGAACCATTTAACCCTAAATGAGCATGCCACTTATCTTTGTTATATATTTTAAAAGTCTAAGTCATTTTTACAACGCTTGCAAAAACTAGACTTTCTATAATAACAAACTTCTATATGCTTCTCAAACATACATTCGCTAAGGCATGGCAAGTTGAATATTTAACTTCATAATCAATATAACACTTATATCGATTATGCTCTTTAAACATACAACTCCTAATTCATAAATTAATATAACACTTATATCAATTTTTAATGAATTAAGCATGCATCCTATACATTATAACAATTATAACATACAATATGCATAAAACTAATGTTGGATGTTTTAATTTCATAATTAATATAACACTTATATTAATTATTCTATTAAGTAAACAACATCAAATTCATGAATTAATATAACTCTTATATTAATACTCATGAATTAAACATGCATATACATTACAACACTTATAATATACAATATGCATAAAACTAGGATAACCAATGTTGTAAGTTCAACTTCATAATTAATATAACGTTTATATCAATTTCTCTATTAAACTAACAACATCAAATTCACGAATTAATATAACTTTTATATCAATTCTCATGAATTCCTAAATATGCATACTATATATTATAACACTTATAACATATTTACTATGCATGGAGCATGCTTCCTACAGTGGGATTTTAAATCTATATGGCATACGTTATGCACATACAAACATGGATTTCAATTAAAACATACATTCACAATGCATAATTAATTAAACACACTAAAGTGGATCGATTTTGGCATTTAGCAAGCAATAACTAATTTATTACAAGCTTGAACAACAAGCTACGTCTTGAGCGGACTTCGAACTCTTCGCACCGCCTTTGACCAACTTGCTTCCTCTGAACGCTTCGGCCAATTTCTCTTCAAATTTCTCCTCGTATTGCCTAGAACGAGTTTGAACTTGTACCGAACATTTCGGCGAGTTCCAAACTCAAACTTCTTTCACAAAGAAACCTATATGGACTCTAATGACTCTAAAAATACAGACTCTTCAGCATGCATTAAAGCCCATACATTCTCGGGCAATTACAAATAATGAAATTCAAATAGAAACTATGCCAAAATCGATTTTCACTTTAGACTCCAATTTAGAAACAATTTCTAAATTAAAATACCCACCAACTTAAATTGATGCAAATTGAGTTAATCACAAAATCGCTCTGATACCAATTGATGGAGCGACTTGCGCAGCGGAAAGCGATTTCGGACCGATGATACTCTAATTTCATCAATTTAACAAATAGAAAACATGCTCAAAGCGACGGAGATAAGAAATTAGAAATACATACCCTTGTAGCTCCAATTTCTTCAAGTTCGTCGGTCGTTCCTCGTCACGAACTCTTCTGGTCTTTTCTCACGAACACCCCGAGGACCACCCCAGGTAGTCCCGCTATCCTCGGCGTCGCGCAACGGAGTTGTGGGACTCCGAAACAAAGAGAAAATGAAAAGAAAAAGAAGGAGAAGAAGAAGATGGAATACTGATGACTTGATGTACGGAGGCAGAGAACTTCAAAAAAGAAAACCAAATTTTTGAAAACCCAAAACTCCACTCACCAAAAAATGCCATTCTAAATATATATATATAACATATTTAAACAAAAAAAAACACATGTCTTACATGCATAATGCATGTAGGACATGTAATTATTTTATTTATATTATATTATATATTATTATTATTTATAAAATTAATACAATATTAATTTTAAATAATAATAAATATTTTATTTATTAAACTTTTTAATAAATAAAATATATATATTATTAATTAATTAAAACTTTTAATTAATTAATATTATTTAATTTAATATCAAATATCAATTAAATAATATGGCTCAACCCGGTTTTTCGAAAACCGAATTTTTGACATGAATCCTATTCATGTTTTAGATCATTCTCATATTTAAATCATATTTAAATACGTCCATCATCCTTCCAAAAACTGAATTTGAACAATTCAAATTCTTTTTCTTTTTCTCGAATTTGAACAATTCAAATTCTTTTTCTTTTTCCCGAATTTGAACAATTCAAATTCTTTTTTTTCTTTTCTTTTATACTGTTGCACGGCATTATCCGAGCTAGCCAGGAGAACCTAAAGGACCTACAGATCATGAGCTCCAACGATACGAGATTATTCGGTCAAAACTCTTTCAACCGAACTAACCAACATTCGTTAACCCCCGGAGACTCCACTATATTCCGAGGGTTGCACTCTCCTCACTGTAGATATATTATGTCCTCTGATATAACCGTCACTGGCAAGTCGACCCTTCACAGGTTGTTCGTAATCACAGCTGGGTCGTTTAAACCGTTTAACCCCTGCATTACATCTTGTTCCTTAAGTACCACTGACACCTCTAATGAACAATAGATCTGTGGTCCAACCATCAGATCAGTTAACCCTCTCATCACATGAGAGTGTGAGCGCTCATTGTTCAAGCCCCGGAGTCAGCTATTAAGGGAACAACCTATCTACTAACCCTGAAGAGCGGGTTAGGAGTGAACTCCAATCTTGCGGTACTATGTTCCCAGCTACCTATTCGACTTTATCCCCAAGATGGTAGGCTTATTGAGTCGGCGCGAATGGGCCACTCTCACCCGTGCAAGTCAAAGGATACTATTGAATAAGCAGGAGTTCATAGCGAGCTCAGGATTAAGATCAAGTTACCTAGGCCATCAATATGTATAAATCGGTCTCATCAGTAAAGGGAGTTATAAAGAGAGAGCGACTTAATACGCGGTTCGATCTTATGTAAACTCTTTACACAGGACGCCCTCACTTCTCACATCTCCATGTGGAACGATTCGGATCACATCGTTCTGTACAATACAAAGTGAGCCGCATTCAATAGTGTTACCAGGATAAGGTACCCAGCCTTATCCGTATACTATAGACCGTTTTGACTGACTAACTGAGCCTGATCCACAATCATGTCATACATGAAGCTCAAGTACTCATATTCAGCCAAGGGTGTTGGTCATTGGTATAGGTTAAACCAAACACGTTTCACTTTATTCCAGTAAACTCTTTTACTGAATAAAACTAATAACTCTTTATTCTAAATAGAATATTTACAAACATAACAGTTTACAAACCACGAGTTTTAGGACATAAAACCCAACAACATTAAGCTTTGAATCTCACGCAATAGAGGAATTATTTGACTACTTCGCAATTCTCTTTAATGCTTTCTTTCTTCGTTTGTTGTCATTAAATTCTGTTAAGCATGTTTAATTACTCAAATCTTTCTATTCCATCTTCATCCATGAGTAACTAAACCACATAAGGGTATGCTAATGACAAGTCCATAGGTAGAAATACGTGAATCAAGCATGTAGGTTAGCTTCGAATCATTGAATGTATGTAAGCTTCATCCCACGGGAAATTTCGATTGGCCATCCATTTTGTCCAAAGAACTCCTAACCTCTGGAAGGAGTAAGAGTTCAGAGTCGTACATTCATGCTAGCCTTCCATGGTAGCCAGAAAACGACCTAGGAATAGGCGTTTTCCTAGTACAAATCACTAAACTCACTTTTATAAAAAGATGCTTAAGACCTTACTTGGACATGAGTAAACTAAAGGATCTAATGCATGAAATCGGAAGATACATGAGAATGAGTTAGTTTGATGCATGATGAGTTGATCTACTGCTGAAGATTCGTATGAAAAAGCCTATAGAGGAGTCGTTAGTAGCCCTTGTTTCCACATTTTACCCTTAAAACGTTGCTGCAGAATTGCGAGAACATTGCTGTTTGCGCAATTCTTCCAGTTTCACTTTTTGCCTTAGCCATTTTTCCAGCTTTCTTTTGCTTTGCGATTTTATTTAATTGCTCTCTTCGCAAGTCTTTTTCTCCTACATTCAAGTTAATCTATTTACTTGCTCTTGTTTATGCTTGCATATCTTGCATTCTCTTTATTAGTTAGACACATTAAACCCAATTCTACCCCATCTAAACCACCTTTTCTAAGTTAGCATCTCACTTCGTAAGTAACTAAGAATAAATCTCTGTGGGAAATCGAATGAAAAAATACTTATTACTTGCTACAAGACCATGTATGCTTGCATGTTCTGAGTGCTCTCACATTGCATTTTTATTTACACATTGAGCACGCAACACACACCAAGGCTGACACCTTGAGTTCAGGTCCGATCATACCAGGATCAATTTCCTTAGAGCGGGTCTTGGTCCTACGACGACCAATTTTCCCATGTGCCTAACTGAATCTAAAATAATCGACTTCTTTGTGGTGGGTCTAACTCTACAAGGTCGATTACCCCTTGTCTGGATGAGCCGTCTAGTTCGACACTTCTTGTACAGGTCTGATCCTATCGGGATCGATTTCCTTTGAGTGGGTTTGACCCTTCAGAGTTAATCTCCCCATATGTCAGACCAATCCTACATGGATCGACTCATTTTCTTACAAATTTGACTTTTACTATGTCGACTTTCTGTACTGAGCCTAACTGTTCTTCGCTGGGATCAATTTCAAGGCTTGGTTGAATCTCCATCGAGACCCAACCTACAATAATAACAACTCTCGTCCAAATTGTCTTTCTTATGACTATCTTTCAGGTACATTTTCTAACTGCTTTATGTTTGTAGTGGATTGTCAAAAGTTGGCCGCACAGAAGCAACAAATATCTTCAACGTTAGGTTCTCCCAAAGTCATCTTTGTGATGAGTTCCTCGACCGAAGTCTCTAGGGGACGTCCTATTCATAAGCGATGCATTCATTTTTCGTCTCTATCTCAATTAAGCAGTCGGGTTGATACTCTTCTTTTTGTTCCACCATTTGGCGAATGGAGTCTTCTGGGGCTTGCTAGATTAAGTTTGACGGACAACTCCTTTCGGAATTTAATGAGACGACTTTTTTGGAACAGGTATGATGATCGCTATTCAACGCCTAAAATTGGGTTATTTTATCCCTAAAGCATGAGAAGAGCGCTAACCTTCAATCGTTTTAAGCCCTTATTACATACATATCATGCGCTAGCTCCAATACACGCTTTATTGAAAATATATCGTAATATCCTACTATTGCCCTAGAAATTGACCAAAGTTTATTTTCTCAGGAAATAAGGCAACAACATGAGTCTACCACTGCGTTGGAGAATATTTTGTTAGGGTTTTATGTCCTAAAACTCGTGGTTTGTAAACTGTTATGTTTGGAAATATTCTATTTAGAATAAAAAGTTATTAGTTTTAATCAGTAAAAGAGTTTACTGGAATAAAGTGAAACGTGTTTGGTTTATCCTATACTAATGACCAACACCCTTGGCTGAATATGAGTACTTGAGCCTCATGTATGACATGATTGTGGATCAAGCTCAAGTAGTCAGTCAAAACGGTCTATAGTATACGGATGAGGCTGGGTACCTTATCCTGGTAACACTATAGGATGCGGCTCACTTTGTATTGTACAAAACGATGTGATCCGAATCGTTTCACATGGAGATGTGCGAGTGAGGGCGTCCTGTACAAAGAGTTTGTATAAGACCGAACCACGAAATATGTCGCTCTCTCTTTATTTGATGACCTAGGTAACTCGATCTTAATCCTGAGCTTACTATGAACTCCTGCTTATTAGACAGTATCCTTAGACTTGTATGGGTGAGAGTGGCCCATTAGCGCCGACTCAATAACTTACCATCTCAGGGATAAAGTCCAATAGGTAGCTGGGGACATAGTGTAGTAAGATGAAGTTCACTCCTAACCCGCTCTTAGGGTTAGTAGATAGGTTGTTCTCTTAATAGCTGACTCCGAGGCTTGAACAATGAGCGCTCACACTCTCATGTGATGAGAGGGTTAACTGATTTGTTGGTTCGACCACAGATCTATTGTTCATTAGAGGTGTCAGTGGTACTTAAGGAACAAGACGTAATGCAGGGGTTAAACGGTTTTAAATGACCCGGCTGTGATTACGAACAACCTGTGAAGGGTCGACTTGCCCATGACGGTTATATCAGGGGACATAATATATCTACAGTGAGGAGAGTGCAACCCTCGGACTATAGTGGAGTCTCCGGGGGTTAACGAATGTTGATTAGTTCGGTTAAAAGAGTTTTGGCCGGATAATCTCGTATCGTTGGAGCTCATGATCTGTAGGTCCTTTAGGTTCTCCTGGCTAGCTCGGATAACGTCGTGCAACAGTATAAGAGAAAATAAAAAGGAAAATAATTTAAATTGTTCAAATTCGATTTGTGGAAGAATGATGGACATATTTAAATATGATTTAAATATGAGAATGACCTAAAACATGAATAGGATTCATGTGGAAAAAAATCGGTTTTCGAAAAACCGGGTTTAGTCATATTATTTAATTAATATTTGATATTGAATTAAATAATAATTATTAATTAAAAAGTTTAATTAATAATTATATATATATATTTTATTTATTAAAAAGTTTAATAAATAAAATTATTATTATTATATATAGGCTCTTTTTTTAATAATATTGTATTTTTTAAAACTTATTTTAAAAATATTGTAAGTTTGAAACTATTTTTAAAAATATTGCAGTTTTAATTGGAGACGACCTCCACACGCAAGCAAAGGTCGTCTTTTGAAAAGACGACCTCCATGGGTATGTACTTCTTTTATTAAAAAAAATGATATCTTTTTAACCAGATATTCAAAATTTTTAAAAAAGGTATGGTTGAAAATATAACAGCGAGAGCTTCAATTTGATACCTTGGTTCACTATTTTTTGAGTTGTGTATCAAAAGATAAAGACTATCGAAGTTGGACTATAACTCTGCAAATTTAAGAACTGAAGATTGTTTTGAGGAGTACTAAAAAATTGACATTTTTTTACCCAGGTATTAAAATATTTCAAAAAAGGTACGGTTGAACACAGAGAGCTTCAATTTGATATCTAGTTTCACTTTTTGTAGAGTTGTGTATTAAAAGATACAGATCGTCGAAGTTTAGATACAGTTTTGAAGTTTTCAGTCGTATCTTCAGTTCTGGGTTTAGTGAAGTTTTCATAACTTTGACGATATATATCTTTTGATACACAACTCCAAAAATAGTGAAACTAGGTATCAAATTGAAGCTCTCTGTGTTAACTTTCCAATAGTACCCTTTTCGAAGATTTTGAATATCTCGGTAAAAAGATATCAATTTTTGAATGCACTCCTCAAAAGAATCTTCAGTTCTGAAATTTGCAGAATTATAATCCAACTTCGATGGACTCTATATTTTGATACACAACTTCAAAAATAGTGAAACTAGGTATCAAATTGAAGCTCTCGCTGTTAGCTTTCCAACCATATATTTTTTGAAAATTTTGAATATTTGGTTAAAAAGATATCATTTTTTTAATAAAAGAAGTACATACCCATATCCATGTGGAGCAAGATCGTCTTTTGAAAAGACGACCTTCATCCACGTGGAGACGACCTCCAATTAAAACTGCAATATTTTTAAAAATAGTTTCAAACTTACAATATTTTTATAATAAGTTTTAAAAAATACAATATTATTAAAAAACAACCTATATATATATGTGTAATTTGGCCATTTAAGAAGAAGGGGAGGGGTACTCATTTTGCATGATGAGTAAGGAATTGAAAAAGGTTTTCAATTGAAAGAAAAGGCAGAGGGGTGTACGAATTAAAAAAGATGAGATTTTTTTTTCATTTGAGAAATAGTTCTCCAGCCTCTGTACTTCTTCTTCCTTCTTCTTCCTCTTCTGTTTCTTATTCTTTTCTTTTGGTTTCAGAGTCCCACAACTTCGTTGCTCGACGTCGAGGATAGCGGGACTACCTGGGGTGGTCTTCGAGGCGTTCGTGAGAAGAGGCCGAAAGAGTTCGTGACGAGGAACAACCGGCGGACTTGAAGAAATTTGGAACTACAATGGGTATGTATTTCTAATTTCTTATTTTCGTCGTTTTGAGCATGTTTTATATTTGTTAAATTGATGAAATTAGAGTATCATCGGTTCGAAATCGCTTTCCGCTGCGCATATCGCTCCATCATATTTATCCAAAAATATGTTGCTTTCCTCTGCCAAAGAACGTGGAGCAGACACTGTGCAGATAGAGCCGACCAGATAAGAACCCGACGACGCTCACGCGCCTGACGTCTTTGCCCAAAAGCAACTTTGTCTGGAAGCGCATGAAGGCCACAACTGGGATCCCTTAGCCTATAAATATCGCCATTCCTGAAGAGAAATGGAGGCTTGGATGTATCAGTATTATTTTTCTAAAGTTCTATCAAGTTTTCGAGAAGAGAAGAGTAGGTAGATTGTCAAACTGGACGCTTCGCTAGAGGAATTGACAGCCCACTAACGATGTCGAGCTGTGATCTCTGCTTCATACTCGTTGACGCACTTCATCGCTTTAATTACTGCTTTCTTTATCTCTTTCATCTATTGCTTTCATTATCGCTTTCATGAGTAGCTAACTTTTTATATTTAAGACTTGGTCACCGTCCCCAACTCTTTTAATCATGTTCATGTAAGTTTATCTTTTAGAAAGCATCTTGACATCTTCTTCTTCGGAGTAATGTCTTTAAACACACTTTTTTCTTTCTGATCAACTGGTAGAGGTAGCTTTGCATAACAACGTCCGAGAGGAGATCTTGCAGCGAATTACTTAAGATAGAGCTTATGGTAGGGAATATACATGTCGTGTTCAAGCATATATTCCACTTGTAAGCAATAGACAGAAGGAGTATAATGAGCACTGGAGTATAAATACTTAATCGCCTGCGTAGTGTTGAACGTTCGTGGATCTCCTTGTAGATCTCTCTGCTTAGATCCATAGAGATAGTTTCTTAAAATATATTCTACCGCATAAACATGAGAACTTCAGTAGGGTTGTCATTGTCAATGTCTTGAATGCTTTCTTTATTTACTTTACACTGTTTATTTTCGCTACCGCATGAACAACCAACCAACCATCTCTTATTTGTTTTGTTACCACATCTAGTGCATGTTAGTAATTTCTAACGTAATTGACAAGACACTACTAGTTCTTTCATGATATTCTCTGTGGATCGACTCTGGAATAATTACAGATATTACACACTAGCACTTTGGTATATACTTGTGCTATTGCGGTACGAGACTCACTTTTGTGTTTATTTTCATCTATTTCACCGCCCATCACATGCTTCACCATTCTATCCACCACATGCCCACACATAAAAGAATGCACCGAGTTTGAGCGAATCAAAATTTTGGCGCCGTTGCCGGGGAATATTTATGATTGTTTTAGTGTTTTGTTTTTGATTTTCCAACTTTACTATTATTGCATTAGACTTACTCATCTCAAGGTTGATTTACCTGTTGATTGGCTCTCAGGTAAACTTGGTGCATGAACATTCCAGCTAAAGAAATTCAGTGTGTTGTGGACCCTAAGATTTAAAGAACCTTTTGTCAGAGAAGGAGATCCCAATGCATAGCTAGAAGAAATCCAGACATGACATATCGCGCTAGAGAACCTATTAATGAGGCGGACGATAATCCACCATCGATAAATCCTATCTTCTTTGTTAATGCCAGAGATAGAGACTTAAGGGATTACCCTACTCCAACTTTTTGTGATTTTAATCCGTGCATAGTAAGACCAGAGATTGAGCATGAACGATTCGAGCTAAAGCCCTTCATGTTTCAAATGTTTTCTACCGCAAGACAATTTGGTGGAGACATGAAGAAAGACCCTTACTCTCATCTGGAATCTTTTTTTGACATATGTAGTAACTTTATTATTCTAGAAGTTACGAATGAGCAATTACAGCTCCTCTTCTTTCCATATTCACTTCGAGGCAATGCAAAGATTTGACTTAACTCTCAGCCCGTTAATTCTATTACTTCATGGAACGCACTAGCTGAGATGTTTTTAGAGAAATACTTCCCACCTACCGCCAATTCGAAGATGCGTCTGGATATAATGCAGTTCAAAAAAGAGGATGACAAAGCTCTAAGCAATGCTTGGGAATAATTTAAGCTTCTGTTACAAAAATGTCGGCACCATAGTCTACCGCATTGCTTACAGTTAGAAACTTTTTATGGAAGTCTCAACAAAAGCTCTAGAGTGCTTGCTGTCTCTTCTGCTGTTGAGGGGTTACTAAGGAAGACATTTGAAGAAGAGTATGATATATTGGATCAAATAGCTAGTAACAATTGCGAATGGAAATCAGCTAATGATAGGAGGTCCACTGCAACAACACGTGGAGTATCAAGTTTTGAAATGGGACATCTATCAAGTATGCAAACGCATATAACTACGCTAACCAATTTAATTAAGTGCATGTCCGTGCCAACAACTGTGAATTAAATTACTGCCGTTTCGTGCGTATGCTGTGGAGAGGCTCACAACTATGATTGTTGTTCATCAAACTCAAAGTCAGTATATGGTAAGTGAAATTTTGTACGTTCACACTTTTTGGGGTGTCAAATCCCGCCAAAATGAATTTATAAAAACTTATCTCACTAAGCTAACTTGTAGCTAGTGGTAACCAGGTCGATCCACAGTGAGCTATCATATAAAAATCAGAGATTGATTGAATTGTATTTGTTTAATTAAAGTAACAAAACAGAGGGGATTTTGGTCATGCAATTGAGGAAAATAAACTAACGGAGAAATTAATCAAGAGTACAAACGTGTTGGATTTGGGGAATTTGAGATTTGTGAAATTCTGTAATTCATATCATTGAACTTCTAAATACTCAATCAGAACAATTCGAGCGCACAAACAGTACCCGGAAACTACTGCAGTAACCGACCCAAGAAATTAGCTAGAGGTGTCAATTCTAACTAAACATGCAATTAATTTACCTAAGGTGATCAGTCCTAGATTAATTAAAAAAACAGTAACTAGTGCATTGTGACGGATGTTCGACTTGGGAACCCAAAGGCAATTTTCCGATTTAACTACTTTTTCGGGGTTAGCTAACACAGACTAAGGTAGCATGCTTATGTACTACCTACGGCTTCACCGAACCCTCGTTACTTAGACAATTAGGAGAAGCAACCGCATCACTAGTCTAATTAAAAATAGAACATGCAAGCAATCAAGGTTGTCAAACTATTATGCAAGCATATTCATAAGATAAGCATGAAAGAAGAAGATGCATCAAAATAAATTCAAACCAAGATGGAAATTTAAAGCACAAGTCTCAAATCCTTACAAAATTCACAAAATCCCTAAATTAATCCCCAAATCCTACACTAACCTTAGCCTTCCATGGAGTTGGAATGAATCCGCTTCCATGGAGATCGTTTTGTTCATACAACAAGAAAAGGTAGAAGAAGAAGCTCCAAACCGAGCTCCAATGGTGGAAAAATTCAGCAAAACGGAGAGAGAATACCCTAAAATCGGAGAAGATGACTTAAATAGTCGTCGTAGGGTCGAGACGCTACGAACAGAATTCTTCAGCGCGCGCCTCTTCGGAGCGTCGAGACGCCAAGGCCAGTGTCTCGACGCCGAGACAACGTCGAGCAATGTCTCGATGCTAAAGCTTGATGTTTGCTCTCGGGTTTTCATTTCAAATTTAACTTGGAGAGCGTCTCGACGCTGGACTAAAGTGCAACCTCTGTCCAATGCTCCTCTTCTTTGCCCGATGCGATCCCGAGACCTTAAGATGACCTTCTTAGCCCATCTTCCTGATCTTACACAGAGACCCAACCTGAAGAAAGGACGTGCCAGGATGCAACAATCTTTGGCCCCAGCCCCAGTAGTACCCAACAGCTGCAGCACCAACCTGACGAATTCATGACCAATATCATGAATGAAATGAAGGATCTGCTAGCGCCCATTGCAACCAGTGGCGAGGTCGCCGCATTGCCATATCCATGCAAGCCTTAGCACATAGGCTTGAGTGTTTGATTGCATATATCGATACGTGGGCAAATGCAACAGGACGACCTCGAGTGCCACCAAGGGTTTTAATGTCCATTCTGTTGCAAGAGGTTATGCCACTACATCATTCCCTTGTGTCGGACATTGCAAAATCTAGAGATGACGCTGCTAATATTTACTGTTGCCCGATATTTCTTCCGTTGTTGTCTTTACATTTCTTACTGACCCCTTAAATCAAGAACATTGTGCTTTTACTTTGTTTTATTTTAATTTTGATAACATTTATGACCAACCTTACTTTTAATAGTATGTTGAATGCCAAAAGGCCAGATCATTTTCAATTCATGTTTTGTTTATTTTACACGGCATGTACTTTCTATTCAATGAGTTATGAATGATAATTTGCTTGAGTGCATTGCGACTGTGAATATCCATTATTTTTGTTTAAGTTAAATTTTATTTACTTAGCGCGTGCATTGATTTCCTTGCTGTTAATGCCTTAGTTGATGATGATACCTAGCGCTTTAGTTTAAAAGTTAACTTCATTTTACTTATAACTGTCATTGTTTTTAAGCCTAATTAAATTCTCATTCATTATCCGGAGGAAACCTAGTAAAGCTTACTCTTTAGAAAACCTTTTCAATTAGCCACTACATTTAGTTGCAAACTTAGCTAATTTGCTAGTGTTGCATTAAAAGAAAAAGAATCACACCTATCCAACTTTTCTCTAGAATTTAAGTTTAGAGGTCAATGATAACATTGCCATTTTAAGTTATGGTGTGTGAGCGCTTTAGCAAGCACATCTTAGTGTCAAATACTGTAAAAAGTAGTACAAATACTATGTGAAACACTACCACTTGGTAGAGTGGGTGAGTGCTCCGCTTAAGATAGCAAAGAGTGGGGGTTCGATTCGATTCTGCCTTAGGGCAGATTTTTAAAAAAATTATCAAACAATCTGCAACGGGTAACACACCTAGACATAAAAAATCTATAGAAGCTAGCATTGTTAAAAGGTTTGTGTGACCTTGAGAGGACGCACTAGCTGTAGCTAGATACATGCAGGTAAGCTGAAACGAAGTTGGTGCATCAAAAATGACAAAGTAGTTGTTGATGATACTTTTTAGAGCTAAAGAGATTGTTGTAAAAAGCACTAAGAAATAGAAATAAGGTGAAGCCAAGTGGAAGCTAAATTTTTTTTAGGTATGCATTGTGAAACAAGAACTATGTAGATGCCCGGTTATAAGGGGATTTTTTTTAGGGGTAAAAGCAATGACTAATCTAAATTAAACTAGTTCTCTTTTAAAAAAAGAGCGCTGCAGAAATAAAATAGGCAAAGACTTAGCAAAAATTGATACAGTGTGCTGATTTAAGAAGACTTAATCTAAGCAAACGCAACGTGCATTGTTTGAGAACAAGCAATAATTCACGTTTGAGGGCTAGATAGTGCGTCTAACAACATAAAAAGCCTTAAGTCATACCTCGAAGAGTAGAGTTAGTTACTCATTCTTTGAATCGAAAATAAAAGTTGGTAGATGTTCATAAAAGTAAAGGAAATATAGTAAATCAAAGCAATAAACAAAACTGTAAACAAAGGGAGTAAATGAAAATAGTAAAGGCGCTAGGGCTTATGTAGGCGACGGTCTTGGCTCGTCGGCAACGATGGTGGGCTGTCACTTTCTCCGTCGTGATCGCTCATGAGATAGACAGTCTACCTCTTAACATTTCCTTGGAACTTTGTTGAACTTTAGGAAAATAATACTCATACATCCAAACTCTCTTTTCTTCAGAAATGGTCTTCACGCCCTCCAGACAAAGTTTCTTTTTGGGCAGAGGTGTCAGGAGCGTCAACAACGTCGCTTGCTTTTTGGTCGGCTCTGCATTGCACAACGTCTGCTCCACAATCTCTGCATCACGATCCTATGGAAAGGGAAAAATATATTTTCTTATACGAATATTCCCTAGCGGCGGAGTAGACTCTTGCGGTAGCCATCTCCTGAGAAAATGAACTTTAATTAATTCTAGGCAGAAGTTTATGATTTAAACAAATTTTCAATGAAAACACTCTAAAGCATTGTCTCCAGCTAGCACATGTAATTTAATGGAAAGATAGAATAACCCAATTTCAGATGCTAAATAACTATCATTAGACGCGTTACTGAACCCCCAAACATGAATTATTTCTTGTCCTGAAGCAATGCACATGATTTAAAGAAAATTCAGGTTTCAACATTTCCTTAGCATAGTTTCATGATATTTCCTCTGGTGCGCATACGAAATCATCATACAATAGTTTTAAAGTAATTTCAAAGTCAATCACTTTTAACTAACCCATGTAAACAACAAAAACATACGTTCGGTGCATAATTTTTTTTTTTTTTTTTTTTATGTCAAAATTTGGATAGGTGACCTTCCTTTTCCACCAACGGTAAGATTTTTTTATCGAAAGATGAGATCACCTGCAAAATAAGAAACATTGTCCATCGGTATGGTCGTAGTAGCCGCTGTCATGCCTAAGTTAGATTTGAGTATAAAATGTGTAGCTAGAGATTTAGGGCCTGTTTGATGACGTTATCGTTTCCTGTTTTTCGTTCCCTGTTTTTTGTTCCCTGTTTCTTGATTCTTATTTTTTGAGAACTAAAAACAGAAACATATTTGATAACTACTCCCGTTTCTTGTTTCTTGTTTCTTGTTTCTTGAAAGAAAGAAACAGAAACAAAAATTTGTTTGATAACTATTTCTTGTTTCTTGTTTCTTGTTATATATATATATATATATATATATATTTATAATTTAAATAGAATTTAGTTATATAATATAAGAATATATAACATACATTAAAATATTAAAAAAAAACCAATTATCAAAAATTGACATTATCTCATACAAGTAAGCCCCAATGCCAAACACTAATAAAATTATTTTTATCCACAAAAAATTATATTTGAACAATTCTAACTCGTTCAAGTGTACTAAAAACTAGAGTATTAAATTTTCGTCGACATGTCAATATTTCCATCGACATTTCTACTTCTCCATGAGTTCGACATCGACATAAGGAGTAGATCGACATTTCCATTATATCGTAAAAAATCGATGAGATATTAACAAAAATAATACCAAAATGTAACTATGGTGAATATAATATTGATAATAAATAATTTAGCCCATTTAAATAGAGTAAAATGTTTATTTATTAATTTAAATATATATTTTGAATTTTTTGTTTTTAATATTTTTTTCAAAAATATCCATCGACATTTCCATAAGATTGAGGTCTCGATATTTCTATCGACATCGACATTTTATACCTTGCTAACAACTAACAAATATATAAATATATATTGAAAATTTTAAAATTTAAATAATATATAAATATTTTTTTTCAAAAAAATTAAAAAATTAAAACAATATATAAATATATATATGCAAATTTTAAAATTCAAAATCAATATAATATAAAAAAAAAAATACTAAAAATTAGGGAAAATATAATAAAATGTATAAAAACAATATATAAATATACTGTGTATATTTTAAAATTCAAAATCAATTTAATATAAAAAAAAAACACTCAAAATTAGGGGAAATATAATAAAATGTACCACCCTAGCCATGAAGTTAGTCACTCTATTAAGTTAGTGAAAACTGAGTGGTTGTGTGACCAATGAACCAACTTAGATTTTCTTAAAAATTTTGGGAACAGAATAATATAAGGAGGAACGTAACTAGAGAAACATTTTTTTTTTTTTTTGTAGTTTCTCAAATTTTGTCTTTTTTTTAGAAACGTTTCTTAAAATTTAGAAACAAGAAACGGGAACAGTTATCAAACAAGTCTGTTTCTTAAAAAATGAGAAACGGGAACAAGAAACAGGAAACATGAACGTTATCAAACGGACCCTTAGGTGTTGAGTTTTACTTACCTTTCAATGAACCATCATCAAATATTTATATGGATTCTCTTAGGGTTCTCCTAATCTTTTTCCTTATCTAGACTTTTGCAGGTTTCCTTCAGCTTTTTTCGGACCTCAATTTTGAACCGAGTTTACCTCTCGGGAGTGGGCTTGCCCATCCCTTTCTTATGGTCGCATCAACCCTTTGTCGAGGTCGAGGTGGGGAATTGGGCTTAGCCCAATTTCTTCCTTTTTTGGGGCTTGTTTGGGCCCTAAACTCTTTTTTTTGGGCTGGTTGCACAAATAGCAATCAGGCCCAAACTAATTGCAAATTTAGCAAACTTTAAAATGTTTTGCAAATATGACAAAAAAATCCGTTTCCATCACTGATAGACTTTATCATATCACTAATAGACTTCTATCAGTGATAGACTATTATTACTGACAAAAATCTATAAAAAGCTGAGGTGATCAGCGATAGACTTCTATCAGTCATAAGATATCAGCGATAGAAATTGTCATATCCGCAATTTTTTTTAAAAACATGCTATATTTTTAATTATCTTATTCTAAATTGACATCTGTTAAAATTTCAATTTTTTTTTTTTGGGTTTAAATTACTTTTCATGTTTGACTAACAATCAACTTATGCTAACAAGAGCATAGCTTAATGGCACGATGTATTGTCTAGTGGCGATGAGGTCGTAGGTTCAATCCCCTACCCAACATGTTTCAAAAAAAAAAAAAAAAACAATCAACTTACAATTTTTAACGCATCCAGACCTAGATTGTTTAACAAGTTTAAATTTAGTCATTTATACTTTAAAAATTCTCAACAATATATTTTTAATTTAGTCATTTATACTTTAAAAATTCTCAACAATATATTTTTGTTTATGAATGTTAAAATTGGTTGATGATAAATTTATATGAAATCATATATTCAGTGAGTTGAAGAAGGCCACCAAACAGAAAAAAGTTTCTACTTTTGTCTCTACTTTTGAATATTTTTCTCCCTCATTAATGTAGTCTAATTCCACTTTTAATTTTTTTTTATTAAATAACAGCTTATTATTAGCTCCATTTGACATTCACCAATAAAAATCATATGTACTAAAAAAATAAAATTATATAATTGACTATTTTTACACAATATAGGAACTTAAATTGAAAAAGCATTCTAATATTATGAACCAAAACATATATTTAGCATAATTTCTTAGGTTGACCTTTGTGAAGTCATGTTCCTCTACCTTTGGAAGATGAATTGGGATCAACTAAAATTATACAACTCCTATAAAATAATCTCTGCCCATTGATTTTTTTTTTATAAGTATTGTATAATCTCTAGTTGATTGCAAATTCCAATTTTTTTGTACCTTCTACTTCTTGAATAATTTGATTGCATTAGTTTCAAAATATTATATTATAAATAACAGCAAGAAGATAAGAATCTACAATTTATTCATTGTCAATTTGAAGGGCATGGGGATTAAACAAGTGAGATCTTGAAGGAAAATTGGGTTTGAATGGAATCCCCAAATTAATATTGAAAGAAATGTGTTGAAATGGCCAAATGATATACCTAACTTACTAATTTATTGTTCTAACAAAAGTTGCCAACTTAAACTCAATTGACTAATGAACTCAAAAAAGAAAAAAAAAAAAAAAAAAAAGTCAACAATGTGTGAAATTGAGATTCAAACTTGGTTGAAATTATAGTACATTCCTCTATTGAGCTATGTTTAGGTTAGCAACAAAAGAATAATTGCCAAACCGAGCATAGCTCAATTGGCATAGGGTTGTGCCGGTGACCAAAAGGTCATGGAGTACGTGAAAATTTCGAAATATTATGATTTGAAAATGAAAAAAATAACGAATATATATATATATATATATCATGTTTCTTTTAAAAAGTTAAAAAACAAAAAAGAGCATCTCAATGTTCCCAAAGGTTTTTGAAATCTAATTGTGAAAAATAAAGAATACATCATTTGGTGTTCTAAAAAATACAATTTTAGACCATTATGTTTTTAAAAGTTGTTTTTGAAAACAAAGTATGCCAAACATGAATTTTTTATTATTATTTATTATTTTCTAAAAAGCTATAAAAATGGGTTACAAACTTAGGAGCCATTGTTTCGTGGCATTCTAAGATTTTCATGAGATAAACATTTAGATTACCATGTTTGTTTTATGGGAATGTAAAATACCTTGACATTTCGAGAATAGGGAGGCATCTAACAAATTTTGGATGTCATTTTGTGGATTCCATTCGAAGACATCCATATTGCATACCAAACGCATATGGAGGCATCTATCCAAATTTTCAGATCACGAACCAAACAAGCCAGATTCCCATGTTGAGCGCATCCTCCAATGACATTTTTGCCCTTCAATTTTATTTATTTTACATTTTTTTATTTAAAAATAAATTAATGTATTTATATACTAATAAGTGATGATATGTAATTAATTTGTTCTACAAAATAAGACCTAAATTAAAGTTAGTATAAACTAAATTGGTATACAAATATAACATTATATTAATAAAAACCAAAATGCTTTTTTCACAAAATGTAAAAGCCTTCATTATTAGTCAACTACAAAATGTTCATAATCTGAACTTATCTTAACAGCTGGAATAGCTCAGTTGGTTAGAGCGTGTGGCTCTTAACCACAAGGTTAGAGGTTCAACCCCTCTTTCTAGCGTTTCTCTTTTATTTTAAACAACCAAAAGAGTTGGAGTTCTGTTTAGTCTCGAAGTTTTGAAGGGAGATGGAAATGTGTTTAGTTTTAGTCTTGAGGACAGAGAGTTGGAGTTGTGTTTAGTCTTTAATTTCAGAGTTCTGAAGGGAGTTGGAAATGTCTTTAGTCTCGAGTTCTGAATTCTGTGTGTTTGGGGCATAGAGTTGTAAGTTTTTAAACAACCAAAATGGGAGGAGTTGCAGAGAGTTGGAGTTGTGTTTAGTCTTTAGTCTCGGAGTTCTGAAGTCTGTGTGTTTGGGGCAGGGAGTTGTAAGTTTTTAAACAACCAAAAGGGGAGGAATTGCAGGGAGTTGGAGTTGTGTTTATTCTTTAGTCTCAGAGTTCTGAAGGGAGTTGGAGTTGTGTTTATTCTTTAGTCTCGGAGTTCTGAAGTTTGTGTGTTTGGGGGAGGGAGTTGAGTCTGTGTGTTTGGGGTAGAGAGTTGTAAGTCTGTGTGTTTGGGGCAGGGAGTTGTAAGTTTTTAAACAACCAAAAGGGGAGGAGTTTGAGTTGTGTTTAATCTTTAGTCTCAGAGTTCTGAAGTCTGTGTGTTTGGGGCAGGGAGTTGGGTCTGTGTGTTTGGGGCAGAGAGTTGAAAATCTGTGTGTTTGGGGCAGAGAGTTGTAAGTTTTTAAACAACCAAAAGGGGAGGAGTTGGAGTTGTGTTTAGTCTTTAGTCTCGGAGTTCTGAAGTCTGTGTGTTTGGGGCAGGTGATAGCACTCTAAAAGTGCTAGTTCATAGCTCCTAAGTCTTGTGGTTTAAGGAATTAATTGTGCTTAATGTTTATATTTTGTAGAATTTAATTGTTTAGGGTTAAATCGGACCATTGTATTATATTAGAGCTTAATAGAATGTTTTAGTGGATAATATTAATTAATCATTCTGAGTGTTTATACTATATAGATTAACTAATCAAATGTTATCTCAATTGTGATGAGTGGTTTGGTGGTGTAAGAGAACTTTGTGACGAGTCTAGGTGAGGATAAAATTTTGATTATTTTTGTAAAGCACAGACTCAAGCGTCAAGACGCTGGCCTGTAGCGTCTCGACGCTACGCCGATTATAAAAACCCATTTTTCCGATTTTTAGGTCATTCCTCTCGGCCTCATTGTTGTAAAACTCGATTTTGGGAGCTCAAACTCCATTTTTCTCCCTATTCTATTGTATAGAAGTTCAAATCTTGTTGATTTAGCTTGATTCTTACAACGGGCAACTAAGGTAAGTGCTCTAATTTGAGGTTTAGGGATTATCATGATGCTTAGTGAGAGTTTGTTTAAATTTCTAGCATAGAATTGCATGATCTTTTGCATCTTCATCCTTTATTTGCATCCCAATAGCATGTGTAACTGATAAGGAGTGACGCCCGAGTTCTTATGCATGTTTTACCGTTAGAGAATAGGACGTATAATTGCCTCAATCGCTAAGTAACAAGGGTATAGCTCGAGGCTAATCAATTCGACCCTATGTGACAGATGTGGGTATGAGTTGATTAACGTTTTCACGGTGGGCTCAAGGTTAGGAGAAAAATCGAGCTAGTTGAGAGAGATCTCAATCAATTAGTTCGTCGCGATGTTACCCATCACTGTTCTTTAATCAATTTAGGATTAGCTACCTTATATTAATTAAAGAAGATGTTTAATTAGAATTTACGTCTCTAATTAATTCATTGGGATGTTTGTTGCGGGTTCGAGCAAATATTTTGCGTGCATGAGATAGAATTGTTAAGCATGTTTGAATCCCTATGATCTAAGCGCATCAGGTAAATCCTGATCCCTGGAATTAGGAGCACAGGTTACTTTACCTTACTTTCCTCGCATTTAATTTCCTATCATTTAATTTTTCGTTAGTTTAATTTTTTGTTTAGTTTAGTTTTCTTTAATCTCCCACATTTTATTTACTGTTTTAATTAAAAGACAAATAGAAATTAGTTAAGAGAAGTTAATTTAGGTTCCTTGCAGATCGACCCGATTATAGCTATCTACAAGTTAGTTTAGTTATATCAGTATTATAAATTTCAATTTGGCGGGATTCGACTCCCCGAAATTGGAGTACACTCAAAAGTGCTCTACCAACAGAGAGTTGAGTCTGTGTGCTTGGGGTAAGGAGTTGAGTTGTGTGTTTGGGGTAGGGAGTTGTAAATCTGTGTGTTTGGGGCAGAGAGATGTAAATCTGTGTGTTTGGGGCAGGGAGTTACAAGTTTTTAAACAACCTAAAGAGGAGGGAGTTGCAAGGAGTGAGAGTTGTGTTTAATCTTTAGTCTAGGAGTTCTGATGTCTGTGTGTTTGGGGGAGAGAGTTGTAAGTCTATGTGTTTGAGGTCGGGAGTTAAGTCTGTATGTTTGGGGCAGAGAATTTAGTCTGTGTGTTTGGGTCAGTGAGTTGTAAGTCTGTGTGTTTGGGGCAGAGACATTAAAATAGACTACGAACCAAATGAAATCTTATTTCTGTAATGTTTTAAAAGGTTATACATATTCCAAAGTGAGCATAGTTCATCGGTAATTGACATGTACTTATTTCCTTAAGGTTGGAGGTTCAAATCCCTACACCCCACTTGTTATTGAAAAAAAAAAAAAAAAACACGAATATGCCAAAGTGAGCCTAACTCATGAAGTTGGAGGTTCGATCCCGATCGTCTATTTATTGTACTAACAAAATAAAGGACAAATATAGATAAAAAAAAAACTAAATTAGATCTTATCTTTTATTATTGTTTTCATCTTGTATCAAACATAAAAAAATGGATGTCACATGAACCTAACTCATGGGTAATTGACATTTTTTTTTTTGTGAGGTCGGAGGTTCAATTTGCATCTACTTATTCTTTTGAGATCAGAGGTTCAAATTCTCATAGTAACATTTTTTTTTGCAATGGTAATATATTACGAAAAGCATAGGAGGAGGGCCTTACAGCTCGAGGTCAAGAAAAAACACATCAAGAAGAATAAAGAAAAGAACTCACGACTATGAAAAC
The DNA here is from genome assembly GCA_028017165.1 of Herpetospermum pedunculosum. Classification (NCBI taxonomy): domain Eukaryota; kingdom Viridiplantae; phylum Streptophyta; class Magnoliopsida; order Cucurbitales; family Cucurbitaceae; genus Herpetospermum; species Herpetospermum pedunculosum. Next base: position 24,380,898 of record CM051524.1, on the reverse strand, counting down.
AGATCCCAAGGAGGAACACTAATAGAGGCTGGAGTCTTCAACACCCCCAGCCACGAAGCACATTTATAAGTCATATTGGCCTGGGCACTAATGACAATAGTCTTAGGAGAACGGGGGCTAGCCCCATGAACACACAAGTTCTGTTCCGTCCAAATATGGTAGATGGTCGCACACCAAGCCAACCTCCAAACTCTCGATGCCTAAGTCGGTCACCCCGCCCATGCAACAAATCCAATTCAATTCAGTAGACCAAGTAGCACCCGATGAGAAGAATGACTGGTAGAGGCACTTTTGAATGTACTCCAAAATTCAAGCTGTCGAGGCTTGCCAAAATAATATTTATAAAACCCGAATGCACCGAGATATTTGTAGCTTAGTGGTAACGGGGTCGATCCACAGGGAAATATGAAATTTAATTCAACTAAGTCTAATTTGCTAATTATAAAAAGTATGTGCAAATTTGGTAATAAGAATGGTAATTTGGTTCGGGGGAAGGGAGCTCCTAGCGTGCAAAGCTAACGGAAAATTAAATGACGAAGTGCAAAATTAAATGGTCGTGCTTAACTCCGAGTAATGGGATTGATTGCTATGGACGTTCAGTTCATCGATACAATTAATTAGCTAATCATGCTTATGCACACAATTCATTTGGCGAATTTCTAACTCAAATGATCCAAAGATATAATTAGATATGTGCAATTCTAATTGTTCTTGGTCAATATTCTATTCAAGGTAGCGACCCCTAAATCGACTATAAGCCAATAACGGGAACATTGTGACGACTTAATCCTAAGACTAACCCGGTTTCTCTCTCGCCCTAAGCCTAACATGAAAACTTTAACTAATTCAAATCCCCAATTGTCACTTTGGGTTGAATTACCTAGCCATGCTTAAGCCCTTGCTACCTAGCGATTTGAGCAATTAAACGTCCCAACCTTTAGACCTCTATCATGCATAGGAATTAGGGAGTCAACCTAACTAAGCTATACATGCTAGATTTGATGAAGAACAAGCAAGAGATGCATAAATATACCAATTAGCTCAACATTTACAAAGGGGCAAATCTCCCCAAACATCCATAATTACAATCCCAAAACTCAAAATTAAACACTAACCTTGTTTAACCTTCCATGGAGGATGAATAAATCAAACTCCCCATGGAAGAGCTTAGTACCATACAAAAAGAGGAGAAGAAGAGCTCAAAATGGGTGCAAAAATGGCGTAGACCCGAGAGGAAGAAGATGGAGAAGAGATGGAATGAAAGTTGGGCAAAAAATGAGCGTTTTCACGCTTTTAGTTGTCGGAGCGTCGAGACGCTAGGAAAGCGTCTCGACGCTGTGCCCTAAGTTGGCCGCGCGCGGGCATCGAAACGCTCGAGCAGCGCCTCGACGCTGTCGCGCGTCAATCTGGAAATCGTCGGGGTGGCGTCGAGACGCTCGGACAGCGTCTCGACGCTGGCAGCGTTGAGCAGGCGTTGGGCGCGCGCGCTCGACGCTGACGCTCGCTCATCTTCGGAAGGCAGTCGAGCTAGCGTCTCGACGCTGCTGCTCATGCATTCATGCTCTCGGGTTGATGGCCAAAAACTCCCATTTTCAAGGCAATTTTGCCATTTCTTCAATTCTTCAAGCCCCTTCACTCCCGATGCATCTATGAATCTCTAAAATGCCGCTTTAAGCCCCGAAATGTGTCTTTAGACTTCTCGAGGTCTCGACCATGAAATCACCTACAAAAAGGCATTTTAATCAATACTTAGGATGGTTCTAGCCAATATTAGGGACATAATAATACCTCTATTTTGGAGCTATCAATGACCCAACCTCAGAAGCCCAATTCACACCATCTTACTAAACAGACACTCAAAGAAAAAAAGTTTCTTGTTTTCAAAGAAGCCGAGCACAACACACAACCTGACGAAACTAATGGATCTCATGCATGAATCTGAGCCCGAGTATACCAACGATCCTGGATGGCCAACCATGCAACAAAGAAGTGGCAAACCCCAAACCACAACAAGGGCACGCATCGCATACAATCTCAACGAGGCCGAAGAACCTCCCAATCACTAGCCACCAAAAACTCATCCGACCTACATAGATCCCAAATAATTATATCAACTCGATGAAGGTGGGGAACAACCGCCTGGACTAGCAGAAGAAATTCCTCCATCTCCCCAGTCACACAAAGCCAATGCCATGATCCGTCAAGAAGGAGTAAGTCTGACATAAGGGCAAACTCGGAGCTACCCACCACACGAACCAACCTCTCACCAAACCGCTTCAAGAGTGGCCTCCCCCGAAAGTCAGGAATCCACCCAAGCAGGGCACCTCCGCCCATCTCCAATGGCATTCTGTACGAATGAACGTAACTGCTCTCAAAGCTGAAAAATTGCTCGATTACACCGAGACCAGCTAGACGAGAAACGGACAGACCATAAAGACATCTCCGGAGAATATAAGCATCAATCCAGGCAACCCACAGGGACCTAAACGGGTAAACAAGAGCCATAATAGCTTCATTACAATTGTTGAGTTCTAGGACCAAACATGGCAATGCCTAAGCCTCTCTTACTACACGGCAGACACACATCATCCCAGGCTACCTTAACATATCCCCGACCCTCAGTATTCCCTCACCACAAATAAGCTCGAAGAACACGATCCATGACATTAACAACACGAGTAGAGAGAATAAACACACTCGTTCAGTAGACCTGAAAGCTCTGTAGGACATACCAGATAAGCCGAAGTCTGTCAGCATAAGAAACAACCTTTGCAGTTCAACTATGAAGACAATCAATGATTATTTCCAATAGGGTCTTCAAGTCCTCAAAAGTCAGTCGTCTCGTGATGAAAGAGAGCCCTATATACAAGACCGAAAGGGAGCTGAAAGGAAACCCCATCAGACCAGCCAACCACTCGACCACCAGCAAAGAAACCCCAGTAGAAAACATAAAGCTCTTGGCATAGTTGGCATACAGTCCAGACAACCCTTGAAACCTAGAAGCGTCGACTGAACAAAGGCAGACGAGGCACAATCACCTCGACTTAAAATCACTAGGTCATCCGCAAAACAGAGGTGAGTCAACTAAATACGCTCACACCGGTGATGGAAAGAAAAATCCATGTAAGAATGATACATTATCATTTTTGAAGTACTACATCATATATTTGACAACAATTTTATCAATATACAATGTCTGAGACATAGTTAACATTTTGTTCTTGAAATCTCTATTAATAGGAGATACCAAGTAATTTAAATCATTCATTTAGAATTGGTTAGGTAGTCAACATGTAATGCTGGATTAAAATCTTACATCCATCATAATGAGTAACATGTCATCCGCATAAAATACAAGAAAACTCCACTAATTAATTAATGATTTTCTTGTCTATACAAGATCATTAATATTTATTCAAAGTCATAATTTTTTATACTTTTATCAAATCTTACATTCAAAAATCTAATGAGAACGTTTACTACTTGCAAACTTTTTGCTCTTGATATTTTAAAATGAATTCATGTAATTGATTTGTAGATGCATTCTTTAAGATTTTTTTTCATAAAAGATTTCTTAAACCTTCATTTGACATATCTCATATGCAACTATGAATTATGGAATACTTATAGACTCTAGTATGACAACACATGAGAAAGTTTACTTATGGTTTACTTTCTCCCACTATATTTGTCATTAGTCTTATTTTGAAGGCCTGTAGCTTCTTATTTACAAATATTTTGCTTTTGTAGATATATTAAGAACATATGGGTTTGACCCCATTAAGAATATCTACAAGTTCTAGATAAAGATGAAGTACATATACTTTATCTCGAGGCTTATGACTTTGGTTTACTAATCCCTGTCAATAGCTCTCAATTTTGTCATCTAATATGACACGGGCAACACAAAATCCTGGCCTACGAGACTCACCAGCCCTGGGAGGATCAACCGAACCCCTAGAGGGTAGATATTGAGCCAAAGCAGTCCCAAATGAGAGGATGGCAGAGGAGACCATATGAGAAGCAATACGGGACCCAACATCGAGAATTCTTGGTTTCAAAGCCATCTGTTTGCTATAGGTGGCACTAGAATTGCCAATCCCTCGACAATGCACGCACCACATCGGTTTCGACGCATACTCAAACCTAACTACAACATCCACCTCACCCAACCTGACAGGAATCGACGAAGGCAACTCAACATCCACCCCCACCTCCACAGAAACCCTAGCAAATGAAAGGTGCGCCTGATCTATTACTGCCTTATTCAAATAAATAGGGGTCCCGACAACACAAGGAATAGCCCCAAGCTCTCCCTGGGTCCGCATTTCAATCGAAAAATTAAAGAGTTTAACCCAAACATGCACAAAATGAAAAATAAAAGTCTCAGGGGCAATACCTTGAGTCCAGCAACGCAACAGGATGGGTCTACCCTTAATATGCCAGGGCCCATTCCTAGCACCCAGTCCCAAGAAGCTGTCGAGCGGAATTGGAACATGATTAACCCATTGTCTATCCTCGAGACGGTTGGTTCCTCAATTTTGCTCCAAATTTTACTAACCAGTCGAGACAACACAATGTACGACATACGACCCTCCACAAACTGACCAACTAGTGAGTTCTTCCAAATGGCGATACCCTCTTCAAGGACCTCCACCAGGGGTAGAACAACGTGAACCCCATTAATAACCTACAAGAGAGTATAAACCATAGGCTTCTCAATAGTACTAACAGTTCCGAAAAGTAACGAGACTTTCAAGGTCCACTAACCTTATCTATGTCCCCACCAAACACATTTGGGTCAATGGGCCCCAATTCACGACCGTGAGGGCGACCTATTCTAACAGAACATGATTCTCCCACAACGAACTAACCTCACCCAATGCCGACTCCAAGAACATAGATTAGTCCAACGAAACTAGACTATCAGCACAAACAAGGCCATCCAAACCCACATGAATCCCCAGATGTCGGTCTGATCGTTCTCTAGAAAACCAACCGGTCAAACCGCTCCACTCTAACCCATCTTCGTGCAAGGTCTCCTTGCGCACGCCCTCATCTACCACTGCCGACAGAACCTTCCTGCCAGATCCCACCACCCTCACAGACGACTCCACCTCTAGCCCATCCCTCCCCCACCGATCATCCTCACCACCAAGAACCGACGTCGTACCACCACTCACCACTAGAACTGTCCTCGTACCTAGAGTAGTGCCATTAGAAACCTTCCCCAATGTCAGAGTCGCCTCTCTCTCAGCCCCCAATTGATTTTTAACCTCCATCAGCTGTTTCTTCGGGACAGTCTTCATCGCCAAACCCCCGAAGACGCCTTGAACGTTTCCCTCTGTCGGACGACCCTTGAGCGACAATATCTTTCTCATAGCCATGCAACTGCCTTGCCACCTAACTCAGATGCCACCGACCTCTTCACACAAACCTGCCGTTGTCGCATCCACCAACCCACTCGCCGTCGTTGACGGTACAACCTCTTATGAAGAAAAGCCCAAAACCCCGGCGACACTGAAACTAATTCTCTCTAACTATAGGAGTAGTTACCCAACATTTATTGTACAAACAATACATAAAAAAATAGATCACACGAAACTAATAATTTTTTTTCCCACAGTACTTCCTATTTTCACAAGCATATAAATGGATCATGATGTGTGTATTGGAATTTTCCCATGTTTTCGAACATATCTGTCCAAATTTAGATTTCTACCATATCCCCTAACCTTACGTACTATCGTATCTGAAATAAATAATGAACATACAGTTTAATATCAATATCATATCGAAAATTATATATCTATTGAAACTAACCTGAAGACTCATCATCCGCAGAAGATGGTGTGCCCGTCATCCGCAATCCTTCCAAATAAATATTAGTTGCATCTTCGGAATTAATACGATCAGATGTCATCGTCTACCTACAAGCAGTCATGAAATGTATAAATGATACAAATACAAGAATAAAGATAAATGACATCTAAAATAAGAAATGAAACACATAGTTACAGACATCTACATACAGATTTCAATCCAAATTTTCATCGCATGAACCAATGTCAGAATATACTTGTACATCCTCATCTTCCTCTTCCTCTTCTTCCTCCACCTCATCTTCCTCTTCTTCCTCTTCCTCTTCCTCTTCATCATTTATGAAATCATCATTGTTTGACGATACATTTCTACTCTGTGATTGAATAATTTGATCGTCCACAATTGTAGGAGGAACATCATCTCTTCATAATGTGATGTCATCATCTATGGATGTGTTCTCATCGACTCTCGTACCGCCATCTACTTCCAACAAATCAAGTTGGTCATTTCCAAGATCTTCTACCTTTGGAATGTCCCATAAGCGTTTATTTTGGACCAATTGCACTACTTTCCAATGATTACCATATTTTGGGTCATTGAGGTAGAATACTTGTTGTGCTTGATTAGCATAGATGAAAGGATCATCAACATACCAATAATGAGACGTATTAATTGATGTAAACCCTAAATCCACGTGTGGATTATTCTTCTTAGTGTCAAACCATTTACATTTAAAAACAATAGTACGTCTTCTCATGACATACTCCAAGTCCAAAATGTCAGTCACTACACCATAGAATTTCGACTCAACACCTTGACTGTCTGTCTCTCCAGGCACCATCACTCCACTATTCTGCGTTGTCCGACGATTATCACGCGCTACCGTGTGAAAACGTATTCCATTAACATTGCATCCAGTATAAGAGCGCACTAAAGAAGTGGGACCCATCGCTAGAGAATACACGTCATCAGACACATTTTCTCTCTTACGCAATGAGAGAACCTGTGAATTCGAACATATATCTTAGAAATGCATAACATTACTCATAACATTACTCCCATAACTATATACTTACATGATATTTGAACCAAACGGGAAATTGTTCCTTATGTCTTTTTTCTAAGTCAGATATGCTTCGTGATTGAGAACGAATTAGTCTCAAATGTTGCCTATTAAACACAAAAAACAAGAATTATGACTCATATTTATTTCACTTGCACCCTAAAAGTGAAAATTACAATATAGATACATACGTACCTACGATAAGGTTTTATCTCATCACAATTGTTCAAAATATACCACTGTGCTATCCGTTTCTCCTCAATTGATAAGGTCCTTGAACTTGAACCCCCAAACGGTCGTGCCCTTTGTCTAAACAATTCAAATTCGCCACAAGTATCGTTCTCGAGAATTTGATCATCATTACGTTCGTCTCTATTGAATCGTGTTTCAATTCCAGTTAGGTACATTGAACAAAAATTCATCGATTCATTCATTACATACTCTTCTGCTATAGATCCCTCGGGACGCGCTTTATTTCGAACATATTGTTTTAATGTTCGTAAACTTCTTCAATAGGGTACATCCAACTGTAGCTAACATGACCCGCAATTCTGGTCTCATATGGCAAATGAACGGCAAGATGCACCATTACATCAAAAAATGCCGGTGGGAAAATGTTTTCCAACTTACAAAGTATAACTATAATATCTGACTGTAATCGATCCAAATCAGTTGTGGTAATCGTTTTCGCACATAGATCACGAAAAAATGTACATAGCTCAACAATAGTAGTGGACACATTCTTATGTAAATATGCTCGAACACCAATAGGGAGAAGCCTCTGCAGCAGAACATGACAATCGTGAGTCTTCAACCCATGAATTTTTCCATCGTTCACACTCACACATCGTGATATATTCGAGACAAATCCATCAGGAAATTTCACTAATTTCAAGAACTTACAGAATTCCACCCTTTCACTATTAGTGAATGTGTACGCAGCATGTGGTTTTTCAAACTTATCGTTTCCTAAAGGTATCAAGTGTAATTCAGTTCGTATACCCCGATCTTGTAGATCATTTCGAGCCTTTTCTGTGTCGTTTGTTTTTCCATGAATGTTTAACAATGTGCCAACCAAGTTTTCACAAATATTTTTTTCAATATGCATTATATCCAACTTATGTCTCAATATAAGTTTTGACCAGTAGGGGAGTTCAAAAATAATACTTTTTTTTCTTCCAATAAGAATCACCTCGTTTCCTTTTCTTGCCTTGCTTCTTTGGATGTTTACTAAGCACTGAAAAGTTTAGCATACTTAGTTCTTGTAAAATCTCGTCTCCATCCATTACGACTGGAGGAGGTCTAGGTTCCCGATAACCGTCGTGTTGCTTATTCCTACGCCAACTGTGTGTCGCCGGAAGGTAACGTCGATATCCCATGTAAGACATTTTATCCCTTATCCAAAGCGATGATGTATCTTCCTTACAAATTGGACATGCCTTGTAGCCCTTGTTAGTCCACCCAGATAAGTCACCGTACGCAAGGAAATCATTAATCGTCCACAACAAATTTGCGTGTAGTTGGAAGTATTCACCACTAACACAATCATAGGTGCGCACACCATTATTCCACAACTCTTTCAACTCCTCAATCAATGGTTGCAAGAAAACATCAATTTCTTTTCCAGGAGACTTTGGCCCGGGAATAAGTAAAGAAAGAAAGAAATTGGTTTCTATCATGCTCTTCCAAGGTGGCAAATTGTACGGAATTAGCATCACTGGCCACATACTATACGAATTGCTCATATTCCCGAACGGATTGAATCCATCTGAAGCTAATCCCAAACGAACATTTCGTGGTTCCGAAGCGAACTCTGGAAATTTACTATCAAAATGCTTCCACCCTTCCGCATCAGCAGGATGACGTAACACACCATCATCGACACGCTTATCTTTATGCCAACTCATTTTCGAAGCAACGTGCTTGGATGAAAACATCCTTTTCAATCTGGGTATCAAAGGAAAATGACGTAAAATCTTGTGTGGAATCTTCTTTCCTCCTTCCTCGGCAACTTTATATCGAGATTCACCACATATTGGACATTCTTGCAAATCGGCATTTTCTTTCCAACATAAGATGCAATCATACTTGCAAGCATCAATGTTCTGATAGTCGAACCCCAAGTCACGCAACTTCCTCTTAGCTTCGTAGAATGAACTAGGTATACATGCACCAATTGAAAATGCGTCCTTTAACAATTCTAACAACATATCCAATGATTTATTACTCCAATTGTTAATAACCTTAATATGCATTAACTTCACCAAAAAATTTAATGAAGATAACGTACAACCAGGGTACAGTTCATTACATGCTTCAGCCATTAAATCCTCAAATCGGTTTGAACTATCACTTTCCGGGACATTAGTGGGAATCTCGTTTGCAAAATCTTCTTGGTGAACAATCGTTTCTACGTTTGGGGCTTGTAAGTCATTCAGAAGGTCCAAAATGTCATTCTCTTCATCAAAAAAATTAGATGTTGCACGTAGTCCCTCATCGGGTATTGAATTAGTTGATTGATTTTCGAACCTAGATAAGTTGCTTGGTTCTCCATGATATACCCATTGACCATAAGAGGGAGATATTCCATTTGTGAATAGATGTCGTTCTACCCCATCCAAAGACTGCCACATTGCATTCATACAATGTTTACATGGACATCTTGTTTTCCCCACATGATTAACGTGAGACTTCGCCATTTCCATAAACTGAGCAACCCCTTCTACGTACTCGGTAGAGAACCTATCTCTAAGTTTAATCCAATCTTTATTCATTCTTAATTCTACAATTTTCAAACCCACCCGTGAATCGTGAATAGTTAAGTCCTGTAGGGATTGAATAAAAATTTAAACATATCAATTTCAGTTTCAGCATAACGCCCATTCACTTTACAAAAATAACATAAAGTAGCCTAACCATATATACAAATTAGCTTAATCATATATACGACAAATGAAACAATGAAATCAGCAAAAAGTAACATAAATTAGCCTAATTCAGAAACCATGAATCATCAGGGGCAAAATTAAAAAGAATTGGCGAGCATAAATGATACCTAGAGGCGAACGGTCGAGCTGTTTGAAGTAGCGTGGAGCGGGGAACGACCGCTGTCTTGCGGGCGAGCGACCGACGAATGGTGGTTGTGTATCATAAATTGAAACCAAATTATATACAATAACAAAATTGAAAAACAAAATTAGGGGCGGTTTGAATTAAAAAAATACCTAGAAGCAGCGGCGGCGGCGGCAGGCTAGGGCGATGGAGGGAGACGGCGGCGGGCTAGGGCGATGGAGGGAGGAGGCGGCGGCGGCGGGCTAGGGTGATGGATGTAGGGGGAGGCGGCGGCGGGCTAGGGTGGTGGATGGAGGCGGCGACGGTGGGCTAGGGAGATGGAAGGAAGCGGCGGGGCGGCGACGATGGAGATGCGGGGCAGGAACGAGGGAGAGAGAAGGCGGCGCGGCGAGGGCGGGAGCTCCGAGGGAGAGAGAGAAGGCGACGACGGCGAGGGCGGGAGCGAGGGAGAGAGAGAAGGCGACGACGGCGAGGGCGGGAGCGAGGGAGAGAGAGAAGGCGACGACGGCGAGGCGGAGAAAATGAGGAAGAAGATCGAAATGTTAGGTTATTAAGCTCTCTCTCGACGGTTTTTAAAAATCGTCGAGAGAGACACCAAGTTCTCTCGACGGTTAATTAAAACCGTCGAGATAGAGTACCGGTTATATCGACGGTTTTTAAAACCGTCGAGAGAGGCTACCGGTTCTCTCGACGAAATAAATACCGTCGAGAGAAATTGCCGGTTCTCTCGACGGTTGGGTCAAACCGTCGATATAACCATAATTTATCTCGACGGTTTTTAAAAACCGTCAAAAACCGTTGAGAGAACCGGATATGGTCTCGACGGTTTTTAAAAACCGCCGAGAGAACGAGACTTTATCTCGACGATTGTTAAAAATCGTCGAGAGAACCGGAATTTATCCCGACGATTTTTAAAAATCGTCGGGAGAGCATATACTGTCTCGACGGTTGTGAAAAATCGTCGAGATACAACAATGCTCTCTCGACGGTTCTTCCAAACCGTCGAGAGAAGACGATACTCTCTCGATGGTATATAAAACCGTCGAGAGAGCATTGTTCTCTCGACGAAAATGAAACCGTCGAAAGAACATCCGTCGAGACAATATAAAATTCTTGTAGTGTCACAAATACTAGATATTACTTTATTTTTTGTTTGATTGTTTTCACAAACATATAAATGATTACCAACAATACTAGATTCTTTTATTTACTTCATATCTTCAAATAACATTAAAATAAATAACAAACCAAATGACTATTTTTTTTCTCTAATTATTTTCTTTGTATTTATAGTTTTTTTTTTTTTTTTTTGTAGAGAATATGGAATTAAACTTTTGGTCTGATGAGAAGTAGTGTATGTCAATTACAACTAAGCTATAAAATTTGTATCATAAGTTTTCAATGAATTAATATGATGTCTAATTGATTTCAAAACTTTAAAAAACCTATTAGAGAATCTAGAATTTTGTGTCTGGTACTATATTAAAAGCAAATAAGGGTTGAGTTCAAGTCCCTCCCCTTTCTTTTTTTTTTTAATAAATACTTTCATTTTGACATTATGCTACTTAGTGGATTCAGTTCTTTGACCTATGATCAATAATTCATAACTATGTGGGTTGAGCTATGTTACATTTTTTTATAAAATGAATTTCAAATTTCTAAAATATGTATATACATGTAAAATCTTATTAGACTATTTTATATCTTATAAATTTTAATCTATTCAAATATTAACAAGTATAATGGATAGCACTCTAAAAGTGTTATTATTTATTCTCTTAATTCCGCTAATTACCGTGCTTAATAGTATTTTATGGCCTTGTTATACGTGTTGAACAATTGAGAGTTCGGGAAGTTCAATGACACATTTCGAAGCTAAAATAAGTGTTTTAAGGCCTCGAAGATGAACCAAGTGAAGAAGAGAAGTCAAATGACGCTTTGCAGCTCAAGGTCCCGCGTCGAGACGCTCGAAGAAGCTGATTTTTTAAGTTCAAGCCCGAGAGCCAGCGTCGAGATGTTGTCGAGGAGCGTCACGACGCTGCAACGATCAAAATTTAAATTGTAAACCCGAGAGCAAGGGTCTGGACTCTGCACCTTCGACGTCGAGACGCTGCTTCAGCGTCGCGACGCTACGACGATGTTCATCCGCTGGAGTTCCGCTTCGAAAACACGTGCGGGAGAAGTTTTCCGTCCGTAGCGCTGAGAAGGTGCCTGTAGCGTCTCGACGCTACTCTGAAGTATAAAAACGTTTTTTTTTCTTTTTTCGAATTTAGGTCATTCTATCTTAAATTTTCGAGGGGCTTGGGGCCTTCTCTCCCAATTTTTGGGTTTTTCGTCTCCATTTGTGTATGAACTTAAGGTCTTCTATGGATTCTTGGAGGAATTCATTCTCCATGGAATGCCAAAAAGGTTAGTGCTTGATTTGAAGGTTCACAATTGTTGAAACTATTTTATGAAAGGTAGATTAGCATGGTAATTTCTATTTAGCATTTTATTATCTCAATGCATCTTCTTCCCATATTTGTAACAAATTAGCAAGCATCTCTAATTAGGATTCACGCCCTAGTTGTTATGCATGTTAGATTGTTAAAGATTAAGACCTATGTTACGCCTTAATCGCCAAGTAACGAGGGTCTAATCATGACTAAGTGTCGTCGAGCCTATGCGACAATTGGTAGGGGAGCGCGCACTTATGTTAACGTAGTGGACTTTGGGTTAAGGGACATGTTACGTCTCCAAAAGTGACCTTTTTAGGACTTATTTATCTTAGAAAGATGTACACTCTTAGGTGTTTTTGATAGGATTTAGCTTAAACCTATGCTTATATATGAGAATTAGAAGAAGGAAGCTAAATTAGGACTTGTGTGCAAAAGGGAAGAAAAGGAATGAAAAAGGAAGTTAAAAGAATGAAAATTGTGCATTGCGGAAACATTGCTAAAACCGCAATGTTTTAAGTGAAATCCGTAAGTTGGCTAACCTTTTTCTGTTGTGATCCGATATTTCAGGGATTCGTTCTTTCTCCTCCATCCATATTGAAGTACGACGTTGAGGATGGATGGTTCTCCTTGGCCCAATCGCACCTGCAGAATACTATAAAAGGAGGTCAAAGAGGAGGGTTGGAGCATCATCCGAAAGAGTAGAAGTCTCTTCGCAGCGCAGTCTTTCCCATTCATTCTCTTCTCCGTCTGTTGGTTTGAGAGGTTCAGCTGTTGGAGTCGACAATCTGATAGGAAGGAGAGAAGATTCATCTTCTCTCCTGATTGGATTCATCCAAGCAAGGCTTACCTTTCTCTCCCTTCAGCCGAGGCGTCTGCGGCGAGGCGATCAAGCTCACTTTACTGCTTTCTGTCTTTAACTTTTTATTTCCAGCACGGTTTGTTGTTATTTCTTCCCCATTAGTTAATCCATTCCATTTCGTTGTTTTCTGTCTTTATGTGAGTAACTTTAAGTCTTCATCTATTCATTCATACAATTGATTAATCAAAGCACAATTCATCATTTCGCACTTTGTCTTTATCTTCTCTGCCTACTGTTTTTCCTTGCTGTTTTGTCTTTAATTTCCTTCTAAGCATGTCTACTTCATCTAATACTTCTGTTCTCTCTACATCCATGAGTAACTAAGTAACATAGGGGCATGCTAATGACAATACTATAGGCTAAAACACGTGAACCAAGCATGTAGGATAGCTCTCGAATGCATTGATTGTATGTAAGCTTCATCCCACGGGCAATTTCGATTGGCCATCCATTTTGTCCAAAGAACTCCTAACCTCTGGAAGGAGTAAGAGTTCAGAGTCATACACTCATGCTAGCCTCTCAAGGTAGCCAGAAAACGACCTAGGAATAGGCGTTTTCCTAGTACAAATCATAACTTACTGTTTTAACAAGATGCTTAAGACCTTACTTGGACATGAGTAAACTAAAGAATCTAATGCATGAAATCGGAAGATACATGAGAATGAGTTAGTTTGATGCATAGTGAGTTGATCTAATGCTTGAGAATCGTGTGAAAAAGCCAATAGAGGAGTCGTTAGTAGCCATTGTTTCCACATTTTACACACTTTTGCTGTTAGTAACATTGCGGTAAAATTGCTGTTCTCGCAATTCTTTTTAGTTAAAATTCTGCCTTAGCCATTTTTCTCTTCGTTTATTAATCTCTTCTCTTTACATTTGAGTTTATCATTGACTTGCACTTGTTTATGCATCTATCCTTTACATATTCCTTAGTAATTAGGCAACTTAAAACCAAATCTACCCCATCAAATCCACCCATTCTTGCTTAACAATACACTTCGCAAGTAACTAATAATAAATCTCTGTGGGAAAACGAATGAAAAAATACTTACTACTTGCTACAAGATCATGTATGCTTGCATGTTCTGAGTGCTCTCTTATTGCATATTCCTTTTAAACATTGAGCACGCAACAAGTTTTTGGCGCCGCTGCCGGGGATTTAGTTTAGTGAAAACGAAGTTTGTTAAGTTAGAAACACAAAGTTTAATATCTATTGGAGCTGATCTATTTTCATTTCTTTTGCAGGTACCATTGGGTTAGTTTATGAATGAACATTCAAGTAGCGATTTAGAGTTCAATCCTGAGCCTGAGAGATTACTTAGGGCCAGAAACAAAGCTAAGAAACGTCTCTTTAACCAACCCTCTATACCTCCAATAATTGCTGAAACCGCAGAGTCTCCGCAATTCTATCAAGAAGAAATGGATATACCAGTCCCAAATCCGGTACCTACCACTCGCAATCCCATCGAAATAGCGAATGATAAGAATAGTGCCATTCTTTCCTACCTAGTACCTATGCCTGGGGAGCTAAACCCCAGCATAATCCGCCCTGAAATTACTGCCAACTCATTCGAGTTAAAGCCAGTAATGTTCCAAATGTTGTCCACTGTGGGACAATTCTTTGGAGTAGAAAATGAGGACCCCCACAACCATCTTAGAAACTTCCTAGGAGTTAGTGATACATTTCTGATCCCTGGAGTTTCCCAAGAAGCCTTGAGACTCTACCTCTTCCCTTACTCTTTAAGGGACAAAGCAAAGACGTGGTTAAACTCATTACCCTCTGGATCAGTCCTCAATTGGACAGACTTGGCGGAGAAATTCCTAGTTAAATATTTCCCACCTGATAGGAATTCTACCTTTCGTGATGACATAGTCAAGTTCAAACAAGCTGAAAATGAGTCCCTTCACGAAGCTTGGACAAGGTTCAAGGACCTTCTGCTTAAATGTCCACACCATGGCATTCCATGGTGTATCCAAATAGAGGTCTTTTTCAAAGGATGCAACCCCAGCACCAAACAAGTGCTAAATTCATCTGCTGGTGGTTCCATGCTGTCCAAAAGTTATAATGAAGCCTATGAGATCTTGGAGAAGATCTCAGCATCTCACTGTAGGTGGTCAGATGATCCAATCGAGCCAAGTAGAGATCCAAATAAGGACGCACTCAATGCCATGAGTAGCCAAATAAGCGCCCTGACCACCCTAGTCAAACAAATGGCTCAAGCCAATCTCCAAACTAGTGTCAACACCGCCACAGCCATGTCAATGGGCACACAACCAAGTCAAGGTGAGACACTTATATGTGGATTCTGTGGGGAAGGGCACCTGTATGAATACTGCCCTGGGAATCCAGCCTCAGTCTGCTATGTTGGAAGCCAACAGCAGCCTAGGAACAACCCCTATTCCAACACCTACAATCCTGGTTGGAGGAACCACCCAAATCTTTCATGGGGTGGCCAACAGAATACTAACCAAACTCCTAACCAACCAAGACCGAGTGGAACACCTGGTTTCACTCCCCAACATAACCAATCCATGTATCAAAAACCATACAACCAACCAGTAGGGTCTTCTGTAGAAAATCTACTCAAAGAGTACATCGCCAAGAATGATGCTACTCTACAAAGCCAGCAAGCTACCCTCAGGAGCCTAGAGAACCAAATAGGGCAACTAGCCAATGAACTCAAAAGTAGGCCCCAAGGTAGACTACCTGCTGACACTGAGGTGCCAAGGAGAGATGGAAAAGAACAAGTTCAAGCAATTGAACTTAGAAGTGGAAGACCATTGGTGGGCAACATAAAAGAAACCCCAAAGAGAGTAGAGAACAAAGAGTCTAGTGCTCCACTGGAATCTCTGCCAAACCATGGTCAACCATCACCAAGCACATCAGGAGCAAGGCTGGAGCCAATTATAGAAGAGATAGAAGAAATTCCAAGGCCTCCACCTATCCTGAGGCGACCTGAAGTGCCTGCATATGTGCCACCACCTCCATTTCCTCGAAGGCTAAAGAAAAAACAAGAACAGGAAGTGCACTTTAATTAATTCTTAGAAATTCTTAAGCAAGTGCATGTTAATATTCCTTTTGTTGAAGTTTTACAGTCTATGCCCTCTTATGTTAAGTTTTTAAAGGATATAATCACTAACAAAAAAATTATTGGTGAATTTGAAACAGTGAATCTCACTGAGGAGTGCAGTGCCATACTCCAGAACAAGCTACCAAAGAAGGAGAAGGATCCTGGTTCCTTCACCTTACCAGTAAAGCTAGGAGGCAAGCACGTGGGCAGAGCTCTTTGTGACCTGGGAGCCAGCATAAACCTCATGCCCCTTTCACTATTCCGCCAGCTAGGAATAGGAGAAGCACGTCCAACCACTGTCACTTTACAACTTGCAGACAGATCCATAGCATACCCTGAGGGTAAGATTGAGGATATTCTTGTAAAGGTTGACAAGTTTATTTTCCTTGCAGATTTCATCATCCTAGATTATGAAGCAGACAAGAAGGTCTCCATCCTATTAGGCAGACCATTTCTAGCCACAGGTAGGGCCCTGATAGATGTCCAGAAAGGTGAGCTCACCATGAGGGTTCATGATGAGGAGGTTAAATTTAGTGTTTTTAAAGCACTGAGGTATCCTTCTGACTCTGAATCTTGTGCAAGCATGGACATTGTAGATTCACTAATGGAAGAACAGCTTGAGCATGAATTGTCAACTAAGCATGCCAATGATTATGTACAATTATATTTAACTGACTTAAACATAGCTGAAATAATGGACATACTTGTAAATAATCCTCAGCATGTTTGTATGACTACTGATTTAACTGAAAGATCAATGAATCCATTGAAACCATCCATCGAGCATCCACCTGTCTTAGAATTAAAACCCCTGCCTGAACATCTTAAGTATGCATATTTAGGAAGTAATGATACTCTGCCTGTTATTATCTCATCTAAATTGAGTGCTAAGCATGAAATTGAGTTGATATTATTACTTAGGCAGCATAAAAAGGCTATTGCATGGACTATTGCTGACATTAGAGGCATTAACCCTTCCTACTGCATGCATAAGATAATATTAGAGGAAGAGCATACACCCCGAGTAGATCACCAACGTAGGTTGAACCCCTCTATGAAAGAGGTAGTTAAGAAAGAGATTATAAAGTGGTTAGATGCAGGTGTAATCTTCCCTATAGCTAGTAGTCAATGGGTGAGTCCTATACAATGTGTACCTAAGAAAGGGGGGATGACTGTAGTAGTAAATGAGAGCAATGAACTGATTCCAACTAGAACTATTACAGGATGGAGAGTTTGCATGGATTATAGGAAATTGAATAAGGAAACAAAAAAAGATCACTTCCCTCTACCATTTATTGACCAGATGTTAGACAGGATAGCTGGTAGAGCCTATTACTGCTTTCTAGACGGTTATTCAAGATATAACCAGATCACTATAGACCTTAAGGACCAGGAGAAGACCACCTTCACTTGCCCTTTTGGAACATTTGCCTTTCGCAGAATGCCTTTTGGCTTATGCAATGCACCAGCTACGTTCCAAAGGTGCATGTTGGCAATCTTCTCTGACTTAGATGAATCCATGATAGAGATATTTATGGATGACTTCTCAGTCTTTGGTGATTCATTTACAAACTGTTTAGAGAACTTAGGACAAGTCCTGGCTAGGTGTGAGGAGACCAACCTAGTCCTTAATTGGGAAAAGTGTCACTTCATGGTGGAAGAAGGGATAGTCCTAGGCCATAGAGTGTCTAGAGCAGGAGTAGAGGTCGATAGGGCCAAGATTGAAATAATAGAGAAGTTAGTGGAGCCTCAGAATGTGAAAGCCATTAGAAGTTTCTTAGGACACGCAGGCTTCTATAGAAGGTTCATTAAGAACTTTTCAAAGATCTCCAAGCCCTTGTGTGAGCTTCTAGAGCTGAATAAGCCATTCATCTTCTCTAGAGAATGTTTACTAGCTTGGAAAACCCTTAAGGAAGCACTAGTCAAAGCACCTATTATAGTAGGACCAAATTGGGACCTTCCCTTTGAGATGTTATGTGATGCAAGTGACTATGTTGTAGGGGTTATGCTAGGATAAAAGATTGACAAATTAACACACCCTGTATACTACGCTAGTAAGACACTTAATGAGGCACAATGTAATTACACAACCACTGAGAAGGAGATGCTAGCTGTAGTGTTTGCCTGTGAGAAGTTTAGGAATTACATTGTAGGCACTAGAACAATCGTGTATACAGATCACTCTGCACTAAAGTACCTTATGAGGAAGGCTGATGCTAAGCCTAGGTTGATTAGATGGGTATTGCTGCTGCAAGAGTTTGATTTGGACATTAGAGATAAGAAAGGATGTGAAAACGTGGTTGCGGATCATCTTTCCAGATTGCAACATAATTGCGATAAAATTGCGGAAACCGCAATTTCTGATGCCTTTATCGATGAGCATGTCTTTGTATTAGCACATCGTGATAACGATGAGGAACCTTGGTTTGCTGACATTGCTAACTTCCTTGCATCGCAGGTACTACCAACTTTCAAGGGAGGACAAGAAAAGAAGAGGTTCCTGCATGAAGCTAGGAAGTTCATATGGGATGATCCTACACTTTACAAGACATGTGCAGATGGTTTGCTGAGGAAGTGTGTGTCAGCTGCTGAGGCGAAGTCTGTACTGCAGCACTGCCATACAGCCCCCTATGGTGGACATTTTGGTGGCCAAAGGACAGCTGCAAAGGTGTTCCAGAGTGGCTACTATTGGCCCACGATCTTCAAGGATGCCCACGAATACGCACACAGCTGTGATGAATGCCAGAGAACAGGTAACCTTAGTCGAAAGGATGAGATGCCTCTCACTTACATCCTAGAGTTGGAGCTCTTTGATGTGTGGCTCTTTGATGTATGTAACCTTTACATACTTGTAGCTGTAGACTATGTGTCTAAGTGGGTAGAGGCCATAGCATGTCCAAACAATGATGCCAAAACAGTCATTAAGTTCCTTAATAGACACATCTTTACTAGGTTTGGTACACCTCGTGCTATAATTAGTGATGAAGGGACACACTTTATTAATAAAGCTATGGAAAAAGTGTTGGCTAAATATAATGTTAGACATAGAGTAGCCACCCCTTATCACCCACATTCGAATGGCCAAGCTGAAATATCCAATAGGGAGATTAAAAACATACTCGAAAAAGTGGTCAAACCCAATAGAAAGAATTGGTCGTTTAAACTCGAGGATGCACTTGTGGCATATAGGACTGCATATAAGACACCCCTAGGTATGTCTCCTTATAGACTTGTGTATGGCAAAGCATGTCACTTACCATTCGAATTGGAAATTAAAGCGTTTTGGGCCTTGAAAGAACTGAATCATTGCGTGACCGATGCGGGAACATTGCGGTCTCTGCAATTACATGAGCTTGATGAGCTTAGACATATGTCCTATGAAAATGCTAAAATGTATAAGGAAAAGACTAAGATTTGGCATGATAGTAGACTTAGGATTAAGGACTTTAAGAAGGGCCAGCTTGTCTTATTATTTAACTCAAGGTTGAGATTATTTCCAGGCAAACTTAAGTCCAGATGGTCAGGTCCTTTTGTAATAACTAACGTGTTTGTTCATGGTGCAATCGAGATTAGGAACCTGCAGCAAGGGCAACCGTTCATGGTTAATGGTGCACGATTGAAGCATTACTATGAGGAAGGAGATGTGAAGACTCTCTCGGCCGTCCTCTTGACTGAAACGTTAAAATAAGAGCGAGAGAGGACGAGTGATCACTGTGCTCGTCCATGCGAGGCTATGCCTTAGTTTATTTTTTGCTATTCTTTCGGTTACGATTTGTGTATATTTTTGTGTGATTTTTATTACGAATTTGATGTTGATTTTATTTCTTTTAATAGGGGATCGATAGAGGGAATCAAGGAGATGAATCCTGGATTAAAAATCGGGGGAGATATTGGGCCAAATCAAAGATTGAGTTGAGGAAATATGGGCATTTGAAACGAAGAAATCTCCAACGGCCATTTAATTGCGAAAGATTTGCTGAATCCACAACAGAAATAGCCGTTGGGATTTTCATCATTACAAATAGCCGTTGGAATAGCGTTGGCCCATACGCTTCCTTCATTCACAGAACTCCAAGAAATCTCTCTCCCTCTTCCTCTGCAATTCCTCTCTCCAGATTCCTACGATTCCACCATGGTGCTAACGAGAGCTGAGAGATCTGCGTCCAAGAAGAAGGCCGCCGACGCTGAGATAGCTGCGAGAGAGGCACTCCTTGCCTTGGCGGATGCTGAAGCCGCGCGAACCGAACGCCTTCCCAAGCTCTCTGTCCGCAGGAAGAAGTGGAAGGTAGTAACGGAGATCCCTGCTGGGCCATCTGAACCAGCAGGAACGCCCAAGAAGAGGAAGTGGAGTATGGCCGTTGACGATGCAACGATCAAGAAGAAGACTCCCACTGTGGAGAGTCAAGAAAGTGGCCGTCCATCCTACGAGACGGCCAGGCAAAGCCATTCTCCATCTCCACCAGCGCGCAGCCCTGAACCGTCTCCATCTCCACAGAGCTCTGCACAGACTCCACCAGCGCAGAGCCCTGAAGCATCACCCATCTCCCAGACGCCTGAACCTGAAATTCCAGATGAAGAGCATCAAGAATCGGCGCAGGGCGATGAAGAAGCTGAAGAAGAAGAGGTCTTCTCGCCGTTGAGGGAAGTTAGCCCCGAGAGCCCAGCACAGGGGGATGATTCGATGGATGAGACATTGGGGGATTGCCTCCAACAGATCACAACTAAGGCGAGATTGAGAAAGAAAGCCACCAAGGTTGTCAAGGCCAAACGGCCAAAAGCTTCGAAGAAGTCCAAGAAAAAGAAAACCAGGGGTGAGCCTTCATCAAAGAAGGTTAGTAGTGAGCCTTCTCCGAAGAAGCTCAAGATCGAGGCTGCTGAATCAGCCAAAGCAAAAGATAAGGGGAAGGCCAAGCTGTACCCCGAAGATGAGCCTCAAACAGTGAGGTATGTGTCCTCTGATGCTGAGTCCAGAGGCACTGAGTTAAGGAAGAGGGACCTGCTGCATGAGAAGGGGTTCCTCGACGCGCTAGCAGACCTGCCGCAATTCTTACGTGCAGGGATCACCAATCACGGCTGGGAGGAGCTGTGCTGACCACCCGTCCCCACCTATTCCAGCATGGTGTATGATTTCTACGCCAACTTGATGAACCCTGAGGATGGCCTATCTGTGGTCAGAGGAATTGAGGTGGATTTCTCAGCAAAGGGAATCAATGAAGCCTATGGC
Organism: Herpetospermum pedunculosum; assembly: GCA_028017165.1. Classification (NCBI taxonomy): domain Eukaryota; kingdom Viridiplantae; phylum Streptophyta; class Magnoliopsida; order Cucurbitales; family Cucurbitaceae; genus Herpetospermum; species Herpetospermum pedunculosum. The sequence continues at coordinate 24,359,351 of CM051524.1, read as the reverse complement.
CTCAAGGGTCAAAAACACACTGATTATGCAAGGATCATTGATGCGCCAACTGAGGCAGTCCTGGAGGAAGCGCTGAGGATCATTGGCCAACCTGAGGCAGCGTGGACGATTTCGCGCAATGGGAAGCACACGCTGATGAGTGCTACCCTCACAGCCAAGGCAGCTGTCTGGTTCTCATTCGTGCGGAGGAGGTTATCACCAGTGACCCACGAGACCACCATCAACGAAGGCAGATCGCTGCTGGTCTATGCGATCATGAGGGGCCTCACAATCAACGTTGGTGAGGTCATTGCAGCCTCAATCGCAGACTGCGCCAAAAAGGGTAAGGGTCCACTTTTCTTTCCCAATACAATCACTAAGCTTTGCTTACGTGCAGGGGTTCCAATCGAGCAGATGGAAAGGCAGCTGGCCTACACGGGGCACCTGAAGCTGCCTACAGGCCTGATGATGCGCAGGAAGGGGAACATGGAGTTCGAGCTAGACGGCCTGGCTGCTGCTCAGTCCCTCTCTATGGCCTGCCTGATGGACTTGCAGAAGAAGATGGCGCAATGGGCCACATATGCGCAGGCAAGGGATAAAGATGTTGCTGACCAATTAGGCTGCATCTTTCCTGAGTTCCCCACGGACCTACTGACTCCATGGGCGCCTCCAAGACCACGGAAGAATGATGATGATGATGAGGACATCTGAGTGCTAGGTTGATTAGCACTCAAGGGAGTATTTCTGTTCCCTACAAAAGAAAAAAAATCAAACTGTTTTTCGTTGAACCATGTGAATTCTGCTGTTTTGAGTTAAATTTTGATCTGTTTTTAGTTCTTTATTTTTGTTGTTTATATTTGTTTAGTGTAGTCTGATGGTAGCTGAATAGGTAGATTAGTTTAGTTTCCTTTTTGTATAGCTTAAATGACTGGAAAGAGCATGTGTTACGTCTCCAAAAGTGACCTTTTTAGGACTTATTTAGCTTAGAAAGATGTACACTCTTAGGTGTTTTTGATAGGATTTAGCTTAAACCTATGCTTATATATGAGATTTAGAAGAAGGTAGCTAAATTAGGACTTGTGTGCAAAAGGAAAGAAAAGGATTAAAAACCGAAGTTAAAAGAAGGAAAAATGAGCATTGCGGCAGCATTGCGGAAACATTGCGGACACCGCAATGTTTCAAGTGAAAACCGTAAGTTGACTGATCTTTTTCTGTTAATTTCCGTTATTTCAGGGATTCGTTCTTTCTCCTCCATCCATTCTGAAGTACGACGTTGAAGATTGATGGTTCTCCTTGGCCCAAACGCACCTGCAGATTACTATAAATAGGGGTCAAAGTCGAGGGTTCAAACATCATCCGAAAGCGTAGAAGTCTTCTCGCAGTCCAACTTTTCTCCTGTTTTCCTTTGCCGTCTGCTGGTTTGCGAAGCTCAGCTGTTGGAATCGATAATCTGATAGGAAGGAGAGGAGATTCTTCTTCTCTCCTGATTGGATTCATCCAAGCAAGGCTGACCTTTCTCATCCTTCATTCGAGGCGGCTGCAACGAGACATTCGAGCTGTTTTACTGCTTTTTGCTCTTCATTTCCATTTTCCAGCTTTGTCTTGTCGTTGTTTCCTTTCTAGTAGCTAGATTAGACTATTTCGTTGTGTTCTGTCTTGCTGTTATTTACTTTAAAGCTTTCATTTGTTGAGTCAAACAATCAAGCAATCAAATCTCAATTCTTCATTTCACAGTTTCTCGCCTTTGCACTCCACTGCTTTGCCTTACTGTTTTGTCCTTAAATTCCTCCTAAGCATGTCTGTTTCATCTCTTATTTCTGTTTACCTTATATCCATGAGTAGCTTAATCACTTAGGGGCATGCTAATGACAACACGTTAGGCTAAAAAACGTGAACCAAGCATGTAGGATAGCTCTCGAAGCATTGATTGTATGTAAGCTTCATCCCACGGGCAATTTCGATTGGCCATCCATTTTGTCCAAAGAACTCCTAACCTCTGGAAGGAGTAAGAGTTCAGAGTCATACTATCATGCTAGCCTTTCAAGGTAACCAGGAAACGACCTAGGAATAGGCGTTTCCCTAGTACAAACCATATTTTTCTGCCTTAACAAGATGCTTAAGACCTTACTTGGACATGAGTAAACTAAAGAATCTAATGCATGAAATCGGAAGATACATGAGAATGAGATAGTTTGATGCATAGAGAGTTGATCCAATGCTTGGGAATCGTGAGAAAAAGCCTATAGGATAGTCGTTAGTAGCCCTTAATTCATCACTTTACACACTTTCGCTGTTATTTAAATTGCGGTAGAATTGCTGTTTCCGCAATTCTGCCAAAGTTACAATTCTGTCTAGCCATTTTTGTCTCCATTTAGTAGTCTCGTCTCTTTTCGTTTGAGTTTAACGTTGACTTGCATTCGTTTATGTTGCCACCCTCTACGTATTCAGTAGGAAATAGACAATTTAAAACTAATTCTACCCCATCAAAATCACCCCTTCTTTCTTAACTTTACACTTCATGAATAGCTTATAATAAATCTCTGTGGGAAAACGAATGAAATATACTTACTACTTGCTATAAGACCATGTATGCTTGCATGATCTGAGTGCTCTCTCTACCTTATTGCATATTTATTTTAGCACATTGAGCACGTAACAGCATGCATAGGGGCCTTGATCTCTGATATATCTGCCCTGTATCAATTTTTGTTAGTAATTGCATGTTTTTGACTGACTGTTTAGCTAGGCTGGTTCTGTTTAATTTTGTTCTTTTGCTGCTATCTTGACTAATTTATATAGCCTTTCTATAAGCATGCTGGATGAGTGTCATAAGGCACCTTTGATAGTTTAGATAAGCCTCTTAAAAACTGCTCAGCATGCGTAGCTTTAAGTCCTTACCTGCCTGTTTTTTTCAAATTTCTGCTGCTGAGATGTTTGCTTTGAGAATGATTCTGTCTATCCCTAGGGCTTTTAGATTCTCTTTGTTTTACCCTAGACTAGATGCTTCTAGGATAAGTTTGGGGGTGTGCCACCTCAGACACTCATTGGGGACAATGAGTAGTTTAAGTTTGGGGGAGGCCACCCTAGGCCTAGGAACATTCCTCTCTCCCTTAAAGCATAAGCATTCTTCTTCTCCTTTACAAAAAATGATGAGCTGAAAAAAAAAATGAAAAATAGAATAAAGAGGGGTGTCTCTCTTAAGTTGCTGAGTAATCAGTGCCAAATGTGTAACCCACAAGTGGCATTGCATCAAAAGGCAACCAAAGGAGAGGCTCCACCAAAGTAAGAAAGAAAAAAGAAAGAAATAGGGAAGAAGAATGTATACCTAGGAGTTGCAACTTTGTGGCTTAGATGTCCTGAATAAAAAGAACTCTGATCCTCAAATAGCTGAGCACAAAGTTGTAGCTTGTAGGGTTGTTTAGGGAGATGAATGTATGTCCAATGTAGTGATGCCAGGGTTTAGGTTGTTCTCTAAATGTACTACTGTCACTGTTAATACTAAGACTGGCATGACTCTAAGGAATCCTAGGTAGCTCAAAAGTAAAAACTCGAAGCATGTACTGAGTCTGGGGTAAAGCTAGGTAGAATTTGAAACCTTAGGGATAGTTGCACGATATGACAGAAGCAAGTAGATCAGCTGTAAGGAGTTAATGAAACAGTAGGAGCTTTAGGCATGCAAAGTCAGAAGAAGCAAAGTAAGAGGGTAGTTGTAAACTTAGAAGTGTGTTACAGGACAGCACTGCTATAGATAGGAATTTAGGGGAGTCAGCAAGTGGTTAAAGAGGATAAAAAAAGCAGCCTAAGTAAGTCCTTAGTTTGCTCGAGGACGAGCAAAACCTTAAGTTTGGGGGTGTGTTACGTCTCCAAAAGTGACCTTTTTAGGACTTATTTATCTTAGAAAGATGTACACTCTTAGGTGTTTTTGATAGGATTTAGCTTAAACATATGCTTATATATGAGAATTAGAAGAAGGAAGCTAAATTAGGACTTGTGTGCAAAAGGGAAGAAAAGGAATGAAAAAGGAAGTTAAAAGAATGAAAATTGTGCATTGCGGAAGCATTGCGGAAACATTGCTAAAACCGCAATGTTTTAAGTGAAATCCGTAAGTTGGCTAACCTTTTTCTGTTGTGATCCGATATTTCAGGGATTCGTTCTTTCTCCTCCATCCATATTGAAGTACGACGTTGAGGATGGATGGTTCTCCTTGGCCCAATCGCACCTGCAGAATACTATAAAAGGAGGTCAAAGAGGAGGGTTGGAGCATCATCCGAAAGCGTAGAAGTCTCTTCGCAGCGCAGTCTTTCCCATTCATTCTCTTCTCCGTCTGTTGGTTTGAGAGGTTCAGTTGTTGGAGTCGACAATCTGATAGGAAGGAGAGAAGATTCATCTTCTCTCCTGATTGGATTCATCCAAGCAAGGCTTACCTTTCTCTCCCTTCAGCCGAGGCGTCTGCGGCGAGGCGATCAAGCTCACTTTACTGCTTTCTGTCTTTAACTTTTCATTTCCAGCACCGTTTGTTGTTATTTCTTCCCCATTAGTTAATCCATTCCATTTCGTTGCTTTCTGTCTTTATGTGAGTAACTTTAAGTCTTCATCTGTTCATTCATACAATTGATTAATCAAAGCACAATTCATCATTTTGCACTTTGTCTTTATCTTCTCTGCCTACTGTTTTTCCTTGCTGTTTTGTCTTTAATTTCCTTCTAAGCATGTCTACTTCATCTAATACTTCTGTTCTCTCTACATCCATGAGTAACTAAGTAACATAGGGGCATGCTAATGACAATACTATAGGCTAAAAAACGTGAACCAAGCATGTAGGATAGCTCTCGAATGCATTGATTGTATGTAAGCTTCATCCCACGGGCAATTTCGATTGGCCATCCATTTTGTCCAAAGAACTCCTAACCTCTGGAATGAGTAAGAGTTCAGAGTCATACACTCATGCTAGCCTCTCAAGGTAGCCAGAAAACGACCTAGGAATAGGCGTTTTCCTAGTACAAATCATAACTTACTGTTTTAACAAGATGCTTAAGACCTTACTTGGACATGAGTAAACTAAAGAATCTAATGCATGAAATCGGAAGATACATGAGAATGAGTTAGTTTGATGCATAGTGAGTTGATCTAATGCTTGAGAATCGTGTGAAAAAGCCAATAGAGAAGTCGTTAGTAGCCCTTGTTTCCACATTTTACACACTTTCGCTGTTAGTAACATTGCGGTAAAATTGCTGTTCTCGCAATTCTTTTTAGTTAAAATTCTGCCTTAGCCATTTTTCTCTTCGTTTATTAATCTCTTCTCTTTACATTTGAGTTTATCATTGACTTGCACTTGTTTATGCATCTATCTTTTACATATTCCTTAGTAATTAGGCAACTTAAAACCAAATCTACCCCATCAAATCCATCCATTCTTGCTTAACAATACACTTCGCAAGTAACTAATAATAAATCTCTGTGGGAAAACGAATGAAAAAATACTTACTACTTGCTACAAGATCATGTATGCTTGCATGTTCTGAGTGCTCTCTTATTGCATATTCCTTTTAAACATTGAGCACGCAACAGGACAAATCAAATTATTCGACACGATAGAGTAATCCGTCACGGTGTTTTCCGTCACTGACTTTTAATCGGTTTAAGACTCATCACCTTAAATTAATTAATTGTCAAGTTTAATTAGGATCACATGAATTCTAGTTAATTCTTTTGGTTGTTTGTTATGGGTTTCCAAGTAATCAAACTGTGTGCTTGAGCATCTTAGCTAAATCTCGAGAATATCGATGAATTGAATTACAATAGTGATCAATCCCGATCCTTTGAATTAAACATGTTTGTTTTAATTGTCAATTTCATGTTCTAATTTCCGTTAGCTTTATTTGCCAAGTTTGAATCTGAAACCAAACACCTCGTGTTTTGTTTTAATTAAATTACAAGTAAAATTAGATTGAGATTAGACTAATTTTTGTTCCATGTGGATCGACCTAACTTCCACTGTCCTATAAGCATAGAGTACAAGTCCGTTGATTGCAAATGGTTGTTTAAAGTAAAACCAAGTATAATTGGTGAAAACAAACCTAGATTCAAAGCTAGGTTGGTTGCAAGGGGTTTTACTCAAGAATATGGAATTGACTATAATGAGGTTTATTCTCCTGTTGTAAGACATTCTTCAATCCGTGTGTTGTTGTCTTTAGTTGCTCATTTTAATCTTGAGTTGGAGCAAATGGATGTGACAACGACTTTTTTGCATGGAGAGTTGGAGGAGGAAATTTATATGTCTCAACCCTATGGTTTCATTGAAAAAGGTAAAGAACATTTGGCTTGTAGATTGACAAAGTCGCTTTATGGACTTAAACAATCTCCGCGACAATGGAATAAGAGGTTTGCCACATTTATAATTAAATGTGGTTTTAGTAGAAGTGATTATGACAGTTGTGTTTATGTTAAACATGTTTCGAAAGATGTGTCTGTATTTTTACTGTTGTATGTGGATGATATGCTGATATCTTCTCATGTTTACTCTGAAATTGTTGATTTAAAGGCTGAATTATGCAGAGAATTTGATATGAAAGATTTAGGTTCAGCTAGAAAGATTCTAGGCATGGAAATTTTAAGGGACAGAGCTGCTAGAAAACTCATAGTTACACAACAGAGTTACTTAGACAGTGTAGTTAAGAGATTTAATCTTGAGGCTGCAAAGTCAGTGACAATCCCTTTAGCCTCTCATTTCAAATTGTCAAAGCATCAGTCTCCGAAGATAGACACAGAACTTGCAGTTATGGCCAAGGTACCTTACTCTAAAGCAGTAGGATGTTTAATGTATGGAATGACATGTACTCGTCCAGATTTAGCTTATGCAATGAATGTTGTTAGTCGTTTCATGAGTTGTCCAGGTAAACATCATTGGGAAGCTGTAAAATGGGTTATCAGGTATGTAAAAGGTACTAAGACCTATGGTTTAACTTACACAGCTGGTGATTCTGATGTTCAATGTTTAGAAGGTTTTGTTGATGCTGATTTTGCTTCTGATATAGATAAAAGAAGATCTACTACTGGTTTTCTATTTAAGGTGTTTGGTAACACAATTAATTGGAGATCTTCCCTCCAATCCGTAGTAGCTTTATCTACCACTGAGTCAGAGTATATAGCATTATCTAAGTCAGTTAAGGAAGCAATTTGGTTGAGAGGACTAATTTCAGACATGTTAGGAGATATAACAGAACCTACTATACACTGTGATAGTCAAAGTGCTCTTGCACTTTCGAAAAATCCTCTATACCATGATCGAACCAAACATGTAGATGTTAAGTTTCACTTCTTAAGAGATGAAGTGAACAAGAAGACAGTGAAGCTGGAAAAGATTGCAATTGAGAAAAATCTTGCTGATATGTTTACGAAGTCTTTGTCAGGAGTAAAATTTAAAAGCTTCTGTGACCTACTTAAGGTAGGTGTTTAATGTTGCTTGTTTGTGCTTAAAGTGCAGGGTGATTTGAATTTTGTGTGTTGCTTCTTTATTTGAAGATATACTTGATTCAAGAGGGTGATTTGTTGATTTGGATGTTTGACTCAAGTCATATCTAACAAATAGTTAGAAGTTTTGGGCTGAAATTATTGTTTGAAGAAAGCCTAAATGAATGGGTCTCAAAGCCCATGTGAAAGACTCCACATCACCATCCATTTGTCGTGAAGTTAGAAACGGAATCTTCTTCTTCTTTAATCGTGGAAGAAAACCGTACACAGAATACAGAGGGTCTTAGAGCCATCTTTGTCGTGCTTGAAGAAGTTTCACGAGAAATTAGTTTTCTCTTTGTTGAGTATTTTTCTTCTTCAATGGTGTATGGTGATTCTTTGTGAGAGAGAGTTTTGAGCTTTGTTGGAATTATCCCTCTTCCGTCTTTTGGTTTCGATTTCGATCGATTGTATGTTCTTGACGTTGAAGCAATAAAATTGATATCGCCTTGCACAGTGGAGGTAGACCTCCTTGGTTGAACCACTATAAATTCCAGTGTTTCTTCTTTATTTTTCGTGTAATTGTTTAGTGTTTTATCCCAATTGGTTTGCTGTGGATTTAGTTAAAGCAGTGGGTTTTGTGTGATATTTCACAACAGTTATAAATATCTTATAAATATCAATTTGACGGCTTCGATAACCAGTTAACCAATAATAATTAATGAATGAGAAAAAAAATCAAAATTTTAATTTTTCTCTAAATTATGATGTATCATTTTTTACCATAAACAACTTCCAGGTTCATCAAATTGAATTGTTAATTTAAACATATTTTGTAATTTATGTTCAATTTCCACTAAATTCACTTATTAATTTGAACAAAAACTAAAGTATATTTTTTTTTAAAAAAATCAAGTTTTAATTTACACAAAATTAAGCCTAGTTAATATATAAGACTTTCAATTGAGTAAATATTTCAAAGCTAATTTTTTTTTAACAAAAATTCAGATTTAGTGACATTTTTCTTTAAACCTTCGTTAATTTTGTACTAATCATGTTTTATATTCATTAAATGCACGTAATTTTATGCTTATCAGGTGTTTTATTCATTAAATGAATATGAGATTATTTTTATTGTTGAGTTTTTAAAGAAAAGATAAAAATTGTAATTTTTTTTTTTTTAAAACTAAAAAATTGCGCACTTATTAAGTTGAATGTAAAAATAATAACATTGGTCAAAGTATAAAGTATAATTTTTTTTTTTTAAACAAAGTTTAAAGTATAATTGATATTTTCTTTAGTTATTTAACGAGTTGAAATAACAATAGGTGAATCAGAGATTTGAATCTCTAACCTCTTAAGAGATTATACATAATTTGTATCATTTGAACTATGCTCCTACGGATTTATTTTTAGATTTGATAAATAATTTTTTCAGCATATTAAACATAGCTGAAAATAGACATAGTTTTTTTTTTTTTTTTTTTTTTTTTTTAATTAAATAATATTTAACTTTATTTTAGTTGAAAAAAAAGAACTTAAATTAATACAAGTCCCTCCTAAGTTCCAACATAAATTTTGGAATTCGTCGCTACTAATAAATAGGTTGGGACCCCTTTTAAAAATTAAAAAACGCATCAGATGAATTTTAAAATCTATTCGACATTACAAAACCTTTTTTATTTTTAATTTCATTGACCTATTAAAAACAACTTTAAAAGTGTAGGCCCAAATTAATAATTTAACATTAAAAAAAAACTAACTAAAAAAGCATAATAATAATGTTAATCCAAACCTCAGTTAGAGAAATTCGAAAGGTTAAAAATAATTTTTTTGTTCATTTACTTTACTTTCACAACTGGTTGTATTTTAGTCTTTTCACTATATTTAGATATTTATTTTTTATAATATACCATCCAAAATTTAAACCTCTAATTTTTATGTCAATAATTTAGGACTGGTGGTACAAATAGCAATCAGACCCAAACTAATTGCAAATTTAGTAAATTTTGAAATGTTTTGCAAATATGACAAAAAAATTCGTTTCTATCGTTGATAGACTTTATCATATCACTGATAGACTATTATCACTGACAAAAATCTATAAAAAAACTGAGGTAATCAGCGATAGACTTCTATCCGCCATAAGATATCAGCGATAGAAATTGTCATATCCGCAAATTTTTCAAAAATATGCTATATTTTTAATTATCTTATTCTAAATTCACATGTTACAATTTTTTAATAATTTATATATCTATATAAATTATATTTAATTAAATTTAGGTTGGTGTTGGACTCTAAAAAAAAAAATCATTTCCGTTTCCGACATAGTGGACGTCAAAGGGTGTAAGCATAGGAGAGCGCGTGAGAGTCACGGCTCTTTATTGTCGGAAATTTACTTTCTTTAGTTTCTTGTATGTCGTCATGCCAAGGCGGCCGCATTCGATAAAAAAAAAAAAAAAAAAAAACAATTATTTTTGTTCATTATTTTCCCAATAAGAAAGCATTTAAAATTTTATATGATACAATACTCCCCTGGGCCCGTATAAATATAAATCCCATTTCTTATTTATTTAATTATTTAACGTTTTATTTCTCCCCTATATAAACCCAGTACCTACCTTCTTTCCTCCCAGACTCAAAAGCCAACGACCTTTCTCCAAACAAAAAACACACAGGATGTCGTTGAGCACTGAAATTGAAAGTCTTTGGGTCTTCGCTTTGGCTTCTAAATTCTCTTCTCTCACTACACAAACCATCCTTTGCTCCCTACTCTTCCTTTTCTTGGCTTGGTTTCTTCTTTCCATTTTCTATTGGTCCCATCCCGGCGGCCCTGCTTGGGGCTGCCACCGATGGTCCTCCGCCCCCGCCCCCGCCATCCCTGGTCCTAGAGGCCTCCCCTTCGTCGGGAGCATGACTCTGATGTCCGGCTTGGCCCACCAACGAATCGCCACCATCGCCAAATCCCTACGCGCCACTCGCCTCATGGCCTTCTCACTCGCTAACACTCGCGTCATTGTCACTTGCAACCCGGATGTTGCCAAACAGATCCTCAACAGCTCTGTTTTTGCTGACCGTCCGATCAAGGAATCTGCTTACTCCTTGATGTTCAATCGCGCCATTGGATTTGCCCCTTATGGTTTCTATTGGCGGACTCTTCGACGTATCGCTTCACAACATCTCTTTTCCCCTAAACAAATATTATCCTCACAGTCCCAACGCTGCCAAATCGCTTCACAAATGGTAACAATTTTCTCTAATACCATGTCGTCTCACTGCGTTCGTGACACTCTCAAAACTGCCTCTTTGAACCACATGATGGGCTCGGTCTTCGGTCGGTTCTACAACCTCTCTGACTCTAATTTCGAAGTCCAACAACTCAAGGACCTCGTCGACGAAGCCTACGATTTATTGGGCCTTCTCAACTGGTCCGATCATCTCCCCTTTTTGGCTGATTTTGACCCACAAAGAATCCGGTTTAGATGCTTTCAGTTGGTCCCCAAAGTGAACCGCTTCGTCGCTCGGATCATCGCCGACCACCGCTCCAAATCAACCCAACAAAACATGGATTTCGTTGATGTTCTTCTCTCTCTTCAAGAAACCGATAAACTCTCTGATTCTGATATGATCGCCGTTCTTTGGGTAATTAAACGAGATTTTATGTTTTTTCATGTAAGTGGAAAGATATTTTTTAATTAAATTAAATTAATTTTTGTTTTATATATATATATAGGAAATGATTTTTAGAGGGACGGACACGGTGGCAGTTTTGATAGAGTGGATTCTAGCGAGGATGGTGGTACATAAAGACGAGCAAGAAAAGGTACAAGAGGAACTAGATACGGTGGTTGGAACATCACGTGCCGTCAAGGAATCCGACATTCCGTCGTTGGTTTATTTAACAGCAGTGGTTAAGGAAGTACTCAGGTTGCACCCTCCGGGCCCACTTCTGTCGTGGGCTCGCCTGGCCATCACCGATACTATCGTGGATGGTCATCACGTGCCGAAAGGGACCACTGCTATGGTAAACATGTGGTCGATAGCGCGGGACCCACAGGTCTGGTCGGACCCACTTGAATTTATGCCCCAAAGGTTTGTGTCCGGTTCTAGTGCTGATGTTGACGTGGAGTTTTCAGTGATGGGTTCGGATCTCAGGCTAGCTCCGTTCGGGTCGGGTCGTAGGACTTGCCCCGGAAAGGCACTTGCTTGGACAACTGTCACTTTTTGGGTGGCTACGCTTTTACACGAGTTTAAATGGTTGCCTTCGTCAGATCAAAACGACGCCATCGACTTCTCAGAGGTTCTCAAGCTCTCTTGTGAGATGAGCAATCCACTCACGGTTAAACTTTGCCCAAGACGCACTACCACCTTTAAAAATAAATAATTAATATTAATAATATTAAAGAAATATAATATATTTATATATATAAAATATAAATTTATGGGAGGGTTTAAAAAAAAAAAAAAAAAAAAAAAAAAGGCCATTTAACCCACCACATGATGTTTGGCTTCTAGGACTGTGTTCCTCGTACATTTTACTCCGACAGTTATCATCAAGATCTTATTTTCCCTTTTTTTTCATGTAAATATTAATGGAATTTGACTTAATACATTTTTGTCATCTTATCTTTTTGATATTGATTAAATAAGTAATTGAAATTTGAAGGGATAATATTATATGTGCAAAATGGGTAGGAAAGGTTGCTGTCAACATGGACAAATAATTTTAAAAATAAAAATAAAAGGGTTTAAATTTGGAAAGGTTGCTATCAACATGGACAAATAATTAAAAAAATAAAATAAATGGATTTAAATTAGAAAGGTTAGAAGGATTATAAATATGGTGGGGTCAATGGGGAAATGATAGATCTTAATCTACTAAACAACTATGTTTGGTGCGGACGACTTGTGGGTATGTCAAGACTTCTCACCAAATAAATTGGACCAATTAAGGTAAACTATCGTCCCCTTTCTTACGTGTACAAATTTTATCGAACGTATACTTATTATCTTACTCAAATACAAATCATTTCGTCACTTTAATAAACATATCCACTTTAAACATAACAGATAACTTGTCTCGTATTATTCTCGTACTATTGATAAAAAATTTATCTTTTTCTTACAAAATTATTCTTCGTATCGTTTTTTTATTTGTTTCATTTTGGACGATTCATTTGTTAAATATAATTGACATGATTACCTGTACAAATTTTATTGTACAGTTTGATAAGTCTAAATGATTATATGGTTAAAAATGTATATATTAAAAAAAAAAAATTGGAAATGGGAATAGAATAAACTTATAAATTTTTGAGAGGGAAAGTAAGATATAAATCAACATATTATTTTTAAATTAAAAATGAGATTGTGAAGAATAATTGTTGATTTCATAATCTAGATTTATGAAGAAAAAAAAAGGGGTGGGTGGTGGTGGGGTTAGAGCATCATAGATGTTAGATTTTCTTGTTTGAGCCATTTTAGGACATGGTCCTTCTTGGATGGAAACAAATATGACGACAAGCTTTGCACTCTATCTGTACCGGGTTTTTTGTGGTAGGACCCTTCTCCACTTCCCCCCCAAACTTCTTATTATTATCTAAATGCTCCTTTTTCTTGTAGAATCCTATGTTTTCTACCTATTTCCCACCCCTAATACCCTCATCCTTGATTTAAAAGTTACATTTTCGTAGGTATGCATTCGATTAATAGTCTACTTTTTCAAAACGTTCTTATCAATATCAAACGCACACTTCTCTTAGATCGTTCTATTCGTGTTTGATAAAACTATATCGGTCTGTTAACAGTATTTTTACTTGGTTATGTTTTTAATATGACAAACAACAATGATGAATTGATTTCAAAAGAAAACTTGTCATATATGTAAGAAAACTACATATCACTAATGATGTTTTCAGAGTAAGAACTAATTAAAAGTTATATAATAATAGGGACAAAATTACCGAAACCAAAAACAACATATAAAGACTAAAAAGCTAACTTAACCTATAATTTTTACTTCAATTGATAATGTAGGACTCCTATATGTTCCTCATTAATTTGAGTTAAATATTCATAAATTTAGTTTCTTCCTTTTTACACTAATCATTATTATACAATTGATTTTTTTTAATCAAAATGACACCTATATTACTAACTAGGTTCAAACAAATATTTTATTGTCACATAGTCCTTAAATGTTGGCCAACATTAAGAAAAGTGCCCTTTCACTAAGGTCAAGAGACTTTGGCTTATTGTTGGTTGTATGAGGTTTCCAAAGTAGTTTAAGAAATTTGAACCTCATTTATTAATGGGATTGCTATTTCTAATTGTAGCAAGTTATTGCTTGTGGCAAGTTGGGGTTGTGTAATACTACTCAAACTTGCTTTACTTTTTGGTCAAAAAGAAAAAAATATATTTGAAGTTCCCAATCTTGTAAAGCCAAAGTAGATAACTTTGTCTTTGAACAATTTGGACACTTGGCTGAATTTCAAACATATTTTTCATTCAACTTGACCCTCAATTATTTTGATGCCACTTTAAGCAATTAAGAATATCTGCCTTTTTTTTCTTCTTTTTTTTATGGAATTCTCACATGTCATACTCCATATCTTTCTAAAATGTCTAGCACCATTATTACCCATTTGGATTAACACCATTTCAATATATAGTCTCCATATTTTAATTTAATTTTAATACTCTTAAAGTTTCTTGTTATTTATAGAGTAACAAAAACAAACATATTAAAATTAACATGTAATATGTATTAAGATATTAAAATTATGTTTGATAAACTCAACACAAGTATAAAAATATAAAATTAAGTTAAGAGGATGCAATTATAAGCGAAAAAGATAATAAGGTAAAGCGAAGACAACGTTTTTAACATAGTTCGATTTCCTAAACTACTACACGAGACCATCTCAAAAATAAGATTAATTAATTAAAAGTTAGTACAAATTTCTACAATATTGAACTTATGTATTGAAAAAAATTCTCATCTTAGATACCACACACCAAGAACACCCAAGAAAAATCTAGAGAGATACAATAAAATTGCTCAACGAATAAATAAATAAATAAATAAATAAATAAATAAATAAATAAATAAATAAATAGGGCTGGTTGCACAAATAGCAATCAGGCCCAAACTAATTACAAATTTAGCAAACTTTAAAATGTTTTGCAAATATGGCAAAAAAACCCGTTTCTATCACTGATAGACTTTATTATATCAGTGATAGACTTCTATCAGTGATAGACTATTATCTCTGATAGATTATTATCACTGACAAAAATCTATAAAAAGCTGAGGTGATCAGCGATAGACTTCTATCAGTCATAAGATATCAGCGATAGAAATTGCTATATCCGCAAAATTTTTAAAAACATGCTATATTTGCAAACAATAAGTCTTAAATTGTCATTTACTACAATTTTTCTCTATATATATATGGTTCCTGTCCTTCACTAAAAGAAAACAACAAAAGTTAGGCATTGAAGAAGCACCAATGAGGCAAAAACCAATCTCTTCCCAAAATATACACAAAATCTCCCATAACACTTAAAAAAATATATCGTCTAGTCCTTCTTAGTCCTTCTTACACTACTGTGAATGTATAAGGGCGTACGCTAAATTATTAAAACTATCTCTAAACTAATGGTTCTGTTTTTAAAACATTCAAGTTTCAAAAGTTAAAAAAATATTACTGTGTTTTAAATTTTTTAAAAATATTCCTAAACTATGAAATATGTTTAAAAAAATACATCAATAATTAACAACACACAAAAATTTAATAAGTATCTGTGTGACATGGAAAAAATGAAAACGTAGACACTTAAAATGTTAAAAAAAATCATGAAAATCCTATTTTATAAATCAAATGTCTACGTTTTCATGATTAGATCGTCCACGTTTTCATTTTTTTTATGTCACATAAATACAAGTTAGAAATTAATCGTCCACATTAGATTTTTGTGTGTTTTGTTAACGTTGAGGGTATTTTTTTTAAACATTTTTCATAATTTAGAGGTATTTTTGAAACGTTTTTCTTAGTTCTAGGGTATTTTAGAAACTTTTGAAAGTCGACGAATATTTTTAAAACATTTTTCATAGTTTGAGGGTATTTTTAGTTTTTTTTGAAAGTTCAAGAGTATTTTTGAAACGAAACTTATAGTTTATGCGTATTTTTTGATAATTTAGTATACGCCTTACAATGGAAATTTTTCCATTTTGTTTGTAATGTAATTTTGAACATGAATAGAGACTCATATAAAAAAAAAAAAAAAAGAATGAAAATTTCAAACAATGCCTTAGAAAAAGGATAATTGTAATAGGTTGAATAATTAGTTGTCATATTTGTCCAATTTTTTTTTGGGTGTTTCACTAATAGCCCATTTTTATAGTCTATAACGATATACCTCTATAACTGATACCATTTTATAGACTATCAACGATAAATCTCTATCACCGAGACCATCTTTATGATCTATCAACGATAAACTTCTATCACTTAGACCATATTATGGTCTAGCTATTAGCAATAGACCTTTATCACACTAAGGCCATTTCTATAGTCTATCAACAATAAATTTCTATCATCGATACATCATTTTTATAGTCTATTAGCGATAGATCTCTGTACTGATAAAATTGTAACAAATTTATTTATATAAACATTTAAATTGTGCTAGATTTGTTATTATTTTGTTTTATATTATAATTGAAAAAAATAATAATAATAAAATTAAAGAAATGGAAGAAAAAAAAAAAGTCATGAAAAAAATAATAATAATAAAATTAAAGAAATGGAAGAAAAAAAAAAAGTCATGAATTCATAGAAACTGGATGGATAAAAATTAAAAAAAAAAAAGAAAGATTGAAGTATTGAATATATGAAGCAATAAGAGTTTTTTTTTTTTTTTTTTTTTCGTTCCAAAAATAGCAATATATTATGTTGATGCAGAATTTTGGACTCTCCCCTTTTCGCCGTGCTCCGCCGCGCGATGGTGTCTGCCGGGCGCGCCTGGAACCTGTACACGGAGGGGAAAATAGACTTGCACCGGTGGGCTTGGCCCACGGGCATTCGATGCTTAAGTCAGAGAGATCCGAGCATAAGTAGGAGTAGAGAAAGAGAGAGTTTGGGGTAGAGTTACCCGTTTTTCTGATCTCCCCTTTCCTTTTGAATAGGAAGGGTATTTATAGCTGGTCGTGAGAAATGGCTCCTCGAGTGGCCCAGTCCCTTGGCCTTCGGACGAACACATGACCGGGGCGAGGGGGCGTGGACCAACCGGGGTTGGGTCAACGCGCTTCGTTATGATTGCGGCAACTGTCGTTCCCCGATTCCCGAGAGGGTTGGGGGCGCCTGTTGTGCCGCCTCTTCGTCAGTCGTGGCAGGTTCTCTTGTCAATCACATCTCGTACCACTCGAGGACTGGCGTGATGACAGCTTGCCTTCGTCAGCTTTGGGGAGCTTCATTCGCCGAAGCTTCGTGGTCGACCCCTGGGGATGGTTCGTCTGAGGCTTAGTGTGGTGGCTCCTCGCTCCTTAGGGACCGGGTGTGACATCAGTGGATGACGCGAGGCTCAAGTAGCTCGTAACATTGGCCCCACTAGTGGGTGGGTTCGCTGCTTGCGAACCTTCCCGGTGGTCTGAACCGACGCGAGATACTGAAGTTCCTCGGGAGGCGTCTTAATGCATCAGACATATTCCGAGGGGGCTACGCGTACCTTCACCGTTTGGAGATGAATCGGCATTTTGTCGACGTGTCGCCTAACCCGAGGTGCGACGATAAGTCTTCCCTAGGCGAGATCTAGACCGTCGACGTCGTGCGGTCTGGATTCATCCATGAAAATGGTTTAAATTCAGAGGGAGAAGGAAGGGTTTTCTGAGTTTCCCTTTCTTTCTTCTTTCTTCTTGCTTTGTCTTATTCTGCTTCCAATCACCAATGGCTCGGGGCTCTAATGCTTATGGTAGCGCTGTTAGAACCCCTTCATCTGCAGCTCCTAAACGTTAGACTAAAGATGACTTAGATACAATGAGGGAAGCCTATGAGATTCAGTCGTGCGTCAAGTTGTTGTTGCCAGAGCTGAGGGAGACGATCGAATCGCCTCCGGCGGGATGTGTTGGCCTGTACCGGAACATGTTCTCTAGTGGGTTCCGCCTCCCTTTGGCCCCAATCGCCCACCTATTCTTGAAGGCGGTGGGTTTAGCGCAGCGCAGCTTGCGCCGAACGCTTGGTCCGGGCTATTTGCCTTTTGCGTCTTGTGGAAGAGCTATGGGGACGGGTCAGAGGCTACGGTGGCGCAACTCCTTCACGTATTTTCCCTACAGTCCGTTGCACAGAATCCGTCCCGCTATTTTCTGTCGCCAAAGGTGTGTTGGAAAGTTGCGGAGAACCCCTCATCGGTGAAGGGGTGGCGGGACCAGTGGTTTTACGCCTATGAGGAGTGGTTGGTCACGAATCCGGAGGACATTCCCATTTGCGAGGTTCCGACAGATTTCAGAAATTTGGGTAAGTCTTCCTTTCATCGTCTTCTCTTTAACTGTTTTGCCTTGTGGGGCTTATTTATGACAATCTCTGCCTATGTGGCAGTGGTGTCGAACCTTAAGGTTCCGAGTACAGAGCTATTGGCCTTGGTCTGCCAGAAGATATTGAGGATACCTTCGTTCAGGAGGAAGTATGCTCTCGTTTGTAGTGAGCACAACCTCATTCGTGCAGGATTAAGGTATCGTTGTTCGCTTGTGCTGCCCGCGAATGAACTGAGGTGCGTCCTTCTTACACCTCCGGCGGGTCTTGATCCTGAGATCGCTCTAGACCAAGAGGCGATCAGGCGAGCTGAAAGAGGGGACTTTGACTCTGCTAGTTCTGGTTCTGATGATGATGCATCGAGGGTGTCGGAAACCGGGGGTCAGTCCATGCCCTCGAGGCCTTCGACGAGTCGCTTGCCCTCGCGGCTTGGGGAGAGTGTTCATCCGACGACAAAGGCGATTACAGCCGCTGGGGCGGTGTCGCCTACTGCGGCTTCTTCGTCGGTCGGGGAGCGCAGGTCGGCTGATGAACACGATTCTTTGTCTCTCGTTCGTCCGCTGAAGATTCGTCGCACAATTCACCTTCCTGACGACGAGGAAAAAGCCTCCCTTGGGGAAGAGGAAGGTGATTTGGCCCACACGAGTGAGTCGGTCGAGACAACGGCTCCGGCTGGAACAGTGGGGGAGCCGAGTTTGGGGATTGTGACGGTCCTTGACCCGTTGGAGGGGGGATGTTGCGTGCTCAGTGTGTAAATAAAATGTAATGCGAAGAGCACTCAGATCATGCAAGCATACATGGTCTGCAGCAAGTGATAAGTATTTTTTAATTCGTTTTCCCACAGAGATTGAGTTTAGTTACTAACGAGTTGAGGTGCTAAATTAGATACGGTAACTTAATTTGGGTAGATTTGGGGTTGATGTACCAAAATAATAAAGAAGCAAAAATGATGCAATCATAAAAGGAAAGTAAGTAAAGAGTATAAGCTATATTGTGGAGAAGAAAGAATTGCGGATCTCGCAATGTTCTAGCAATAAAATCGCAAGAGTAAAAGACTAGAAAAAATGCTAAGGCAAAAACAGAACTATTTTATTGCGGTTCTCGCAATAATCTAGCAATTAAATTAGCAACGATTTAAGGGTAAGATAAAGCAACAAGGTCGACTTAAGACTCCTCTATAAGCACTTAACTACGATCATTCAGCAGTAGATTAACTTATCATGCATCGATTTAGCTCAGTCTCATGCATCTCTCGATTACATGCATTAGATCTTTAGTTCACTCATATCCATGTAAGACATAAACACCTATTTATATAAGCAAGCTAACAATCGTGCTAGGAGAACGCCTATTCCTAGGTCCTTTTCTGGTTACCATAAAAGGCTAGCATGAATGGATGACTCTGAACTCTTACTCCTTCCGGAGGTTAGGAGTTCTTTAGACAAAATGGATGGCCGGTCGAAATTGCCCATGGGATGAAGCATACATACATTCAATGCAATCGAGCTATCCTACATGCTGAACTCTCGTATTTCTAACCTATAGATTCATCTTTAGCAGACCTTTGGTTGATTAGTTACTCATGGTTTGTGCAGATCTAAGGGAGATGGAATGATTAAGCATGATTTAAAAGAACTTAATAAAAACGATTGAACAAGAGATAACCAAATGAAGAACTCAAAAGACTTAATGTATTACTTATCAAAACTAAGGTTCAGAATATTTCTCAAGAACAATGTGCGATAATCTAAGCAGTAAGCGTTACGTGAATTGGGGAATGAATCAAAATAATGTAGCAGTGACAACAGTAGAGGAAAAAACAGTAAAGAAAGCTGTAAAAGAGTGCACGGATCTCCTCGTCGCAACGCCTCGGATGATGGAGAAGATTAGATGTTCTTGGGGATGAATTCAATCAGAAGAGAAGAAGGATCTTCTCTTCTTCCTCTCGAATTATCGACGCCAAGGGCTGATTTCTTCATAAAAACAAACGGGAGAAGGAAAATTTGTATGCAGATCACTTCGCAACGGAGAACTCCACGCTTCTGAGCTGTTTTTTCCCTTCATCCTTTGCCTCTTTTTATAGCTTTTGCAGGTGCATTCAGCCACGGAGAACCATCCATTCTGAACAACAATCATCCACGTGGCAGCAGGGGAAGGCTTAGGCGGCTGGAAAGTCGCAACAATGTTGACTGACGGTTGGAAAAGTTCAGCAGAAAACAACTTGGCATTGTGATTTCCTTGCGAGGGCCGCAATGTTCATTGCGGTTTCAACAATGTTTCCGCAATCTTCCTGCAATGTACGTTTTAACTCATTTTACATCATTTTTCATCCTTTTTCGTTCATTTTCCAAATAAGTCCTATTTTAGCCTCATTCCTCGAATTCTCACATTTAAGCACACCTTAAGCTAACTTCTAACAAAAATACTCAAGAGATTACATGATTTTAAGGTAAATATGGCCCTAAATAATGTACTTTTGGAGAGGTAACAGGGGACCTACCTCGATTCCCGTGGTGGGGCTGAGTGTGGTGATGAATTCCCCTATTGTGGGAGGGGATGATCTCGAGCCACCAGGAGAGGGACTCGGTTGTGCTCCCGTTCTTCTTCTAACGCAATGAGAGGTCAGGAGTCCGCGTCATTCATCTTTAGTTGCTCCACCGCTGGGGGATGATGCAACTTCTTCTTCGATGGGAAGAGAAGTTTGGAACGAGGCAGTGCATGCCTTTCAACAAGTTGTTCGAGGCAACGTGACTGAGCCTTCACTTGAGCTAGGGGAGGCTGCGAAAGGCCTCCGACTATTGGTTTGCGACCTTGCATAGGTGGGTCATCTGCTCTCTTTGCCTCTTTCCTTTTACCTTTTCTCTTCATAATGCTCGTTCTTGTGTATTTGTTTCAGACCGCGATTCGGCTCTCTTGCAGTCGGTCTGTCTTGGGGTGCGACTTGGAGAGACAATTGGGTCATCTCTCTGCCGCTGATGCCGAGCTTCTGAGGGTTAGATCATCCCAAGCGGAAGTAAATGAGGCGTTGGTTCTATTAGAGGAGAAGTTTAAGCGCGAGCGGCAGGCCCATCGGGAGATGGAAAGAAGGCTCTCTAAGGAGGTGGCGCTCCGTGAGGGTGCTCTCGTAGCTGAGAGGCTAATTGCGAGGGATGCACGTAGTGTTCAGTCCCTCTAGAGACGCAAATCGCCGAGCAACGGTCGGACCCCTTTGCTGGTTCCATGGCTTATGCTACTGTTGCTTTGCTCAATGGGGTTTTATATTGATTAAATTAAGCAAATAACCATGCAAGTATACACAGTCTGCAGCAAGTGATAAGTATATTCTATATCGATTTCCCACAGAGACTAAGTTGAGTGAATGCCGATTTTATGCGTGTTAAATTAGGTAAGGTAACCAGGAATGAATGGATTTTGGTTTGAGACACGAAAATGTAAAGGACGCAAGGAAAATGCAAAGTTACGGTAATGCAAAATAAGCTAAGGAAACTACAATATTGAAAAATAGTATTGCGGGGCTCGCAATACTTTCGCAATAGATTAGCAACAGATTCATGGCAAGTAAAATCTAAGATAAAAGCAGCAAGGTCGGCTAAGAATCCTCCATAGGCATAAACCATGATCATTCAGCAGCGAATTAACATTACATGCATCGTCTTAGCTAGATCTCATACATCTTCCGATTATATGCATTAGATTCTTAAATTACTCATATCCAAGTAAGGTTAAAAAACCTATTTATAATTGCATGCTAACAAACGTGCTATGAGAATGCCTATTCCTAGGCCACTCCCTGTTTACCATGAAAGGCTAACATGAATGAATGACTCTGAATTCTTACTCCTTCCAGAGGTTAGGAACTCTTTAGAACAAAATGGATGGCCGATCGAAAATGTCCATGGGATGAAGTCCACACTCATTCAATGCATTCATGCTCATTTACATGCTGAATTCATATCGTTATGTCCTACAGATTCATCTCAGCAACCTTTCTAATTCTAGCTACGCATGATCATAGAAGAACTTAACAAAACTAATTGATTACTCATGAATAGAACTCAACAAAACTAATTGATTAATTATGAGAAATAGAAGAACTCAACAAAACTAATTGATTTAAATATGATTAACAGAACCAATAATAATTCTAGAAGAAAAACACAATTTAATCCAAAACAATAACTAAAGGAAAGCAGTAGAATAGGTGAAGGTCCTCTTAGCCACGGTCCGCCTCGGTTGAGGGAGAAGAATGGTGTGTCTTGGGAAGGAACTCAATCAGAAGAGAAGATGGATCTTCTCTTCTTTCTTTTGAATTACTGATGCCAAGGGGGCCTTTGTTTCTTCGATCCAACAAACGGGAGAGCGAATTCTCGTCTGCGGTATTTGGCCTTTGCCGAGTTTCTTCACCGTCGAGTTGTTCTTTTCTTTCTTCATCTAGCTCTCTTATATAGCCTTCAGAGGTTCCATAGGCTGCGGATCTCCATCCAATTTGAGGTAACAACCTCACACGTGGCAGATGCAGGAAGGGCCGGCGGCTGGAAAAACGCAGCAGAAAAGACCAGTATTGCGATTGCGTTGCGATCACAATTCTCTGTTTCAAGTTTCTTTTGATCCCATTGCGTTCCTCGCAAAACTTCAGCAATACATCTGCAAGGCATCAATTAGACATTTTTTTTTTACCAATTTACACACTTATGCACAGAGTTTTCACATAAGCATTGAATTCACACCATTTCACAAAATGTCACTATTAAACACATATTATGCTCACTACTAGCTAAAATGCTCAAAAGACTTACTGAATATTAAGCAATTATAAACCTAAATAACTATCATTTGGAGAGTTAACAGACCCCCAAACTTGAGTTATTGCTAGCCCTCGAGCAATACAAAAACTCACTTTCCCTCTTTATTAAACACATATTATGCTCAGTTGATATTGGGGGGGGGGGGGGTATCCGGTTAACATAAAAGCAGGGTGAGGGAATAAAGAATAACTCCCTCGAATGCCGTCAATCAATGGCATTCATTCATTTTCTTCTTCTTCTTCTTCATCAATCTTCTCCACGCTCGGAGGCATCCAGGGGTCCAACAAGGCAGCAGGGAAAGCAGGGAATTTGCACCTCAGGTGCTCAGCCAACTATGTCTCTTTCTTGTGAATACTCTGCCCATTGGGCTAGCTTTTGTTGTATGTCCAGCAAACATGACATAGAAACAGCCTGAGCAGAGGCAAGGCTGTCCAGCTCGATCTGCATATTGCTCTTCCTCTTCAACTTCAGGTCGTTTGGCAGCTCTAAGTGGCCTGCATAGGCCAACTTCTTCTCTTCTTTTGTCACTGCCACTCCTGCGCGAAGACACAACTTAGTTATGGTATTGGAAAAGAAGAGTATGCCTTTTCCCTTCTTTGCGCATTCAAGGATGGAGGCAGATATGAGCTCGCCCACGTCAATTGTCAGCCCCTTCATGATCGTATATAGAAGTAAGGACCTTCCTTGATTTATTGTTGTCTCGTGTGTAACTGGGGTGATCCTTCTCCTGATCAGGGAAAACCAGACGACTGCCTTTTCTTTAAGCACTGCACTCATCAGAGTGTGCTTCCCTTGTTTGGAAATTGCCCACATGGCTTCGGGCTTGCCTATTTCACTCAACACCTCCTCCAGAATAGCCTCAGATGGGTTTGCCATTAGCTTTGCATAGTCCGAATTCTTATGCTCTTTGAGAGCATAAATTTCATTGATTGCCTCAGCTGAGAAATCAATCTCAACGCCCCTTACTGTGGAGTAGCAGCCTTCTGGATAAATCAGGTTGGCATAGAAATCGTAGACCATCTCCGAATAGGCTTGAATTGGTGGTCTACACAGTTCTTTCCAGCCATGGTTTGCAATGCCGGTGCGTAGGAATTGCGGCAGGTCAGCAAAAGTATCCAAGAATCCTCTCTCATGGAGGAGTTCCCTCTTCATCAAGGTCAAGCCCCTTGCCTTGGCTGCCTCAGACACATACCTCTCAGCTGGACGTTCATCCTCTTGAAACATTTTCTTTTTACCCTTTGCCTTGGCCTTAGCTTTAGCTGCCGCAACAAC
Organism: Herpetospermum pedunculosum; assembly: GCA_028017165.1. Lineage (NCBI taxonomy): Eukaryota > Viridiplantae > Streptophyta > Magnoliopsida > Cucurbitales > Cucurbitaceae > Herpetospermum > Herpetospermum pedunculosum. Next base: position 24,335,314 of record CM051524.1, on the reverse strand, counting down.
TTCTGTCTTCATCTTCTTGGCAGGGTGTTCGGACTCAGTCTTCTTTTTCTTAGCCTTCTTTGAGGCCTTCGGCCTTTTCGCCTTAACGATTACAGGGGCCCTCTTCTTGGACACCGTCTCTGCCCCTTTCCCTAATCCAGACACTACTTCAGCAGCCACCCGTTTGATGCATTCATCTATTGTTTCGGCCACAGGTGACCGTCTCTCGAGTTCTTCCGCAACAGGACTTTCATACCTCAGGGGACTGTCGTGTTCCTCTCCCCCTTGCGCATCAGGGCTAACGTCCCTGATGGGGCTGATGACTTCCTCCCCCTCTATCGCATCACCAATTGTGATAGATGCCGAATTCGACTGCTCTGGAGGAGAGACCTCGGTCCCTGACTGCTGTAGCGTAGCCGACGGGCTTTGCATGGCAGTTTCGAAGGAAGGCACGCTGACGGTGGGGCTTTCCTCACTTGGTTCCACTCTGATCTTGGTCTTTGGGTCCCTCCCTGCCGTGATCTTTCTCTTTCTTTTCGCAGGGGTCTTTCTAGGCTCAGAGGGGTTGGTTGCCTCAGCCGAGGCTAAGGAGATCAGAGCATCCCCTGCCATAGCCGTATCTTCCGTTGTGGGAGATGGTTTTGTTGGGGTAGAGCCTTCAGCTTCTTGACGACAGGATTCTCGGGTTGAAACCATGGTAATTTTTCGCAGCATAGAGAGGAAGATGGATTCTTGCGAGGGAGAAGAGAGAAAGTCTATTTAAAGCTCGAAGGTTTTGGACTTGTGAATGAGAAGTGGGCTGTTCAGACTTTCCCTATTTATAACGGTTTTGAATACTTAAAGGCCATACCTTTGCGGACTCCGCACTGCAATCGCAATACCTGTAATCTCACAAAAAATCTTCAAAATATAACTGTTGGGGATTTTATTTCCCGTTTTGGCGACTGCCGCAGGATCTTCACAATCCCAAATCTCTGATTTTCTTGATTCTTCCTATAATTCCTCTCTTCCTCTTATTTCATCCACCAATCTTGCCGATTTGAATTTCCATACCGCCCTCCAAATTTCAATCAACATTAAACAAAATTAATTAATTTCAGTAATTAAGAATTCAATTAAAAAAAATATTAAATAGAAATAAACATAAATTTTTTCATATTCATAATAATATTTGAGCACAAAGATATTTCTAATAACGTCCATGCTCATCTCTTCTTTATTGAATTTAAATTTCGGACAAGAGGAATGCCGAGAGCGTCCCTACGTCTCCTTCCTCGTAGTAGTGCTTGAATCTTGCACCATTCACCATAAACGGCTGGCCCTGTTCCAAATTTTAGATCTCAATTGCACCATGCACAAATATATTAGTAATGACAAAGGGACCAGACCAACGAGACTTGAGTTTTCCAGAAAACAACTTCAATCGTGAATTAAATAATAAAACATGTTGGTCCTTTTTAAAATCCTTTGGCCTAAGTCTACTATCATGCCAGATTTTTGTTTTTTCTTTATACATCTTAGCGTTTTCATATGACATGTGCCTTAATTCATCTAATTCATGTAATTGCAGAGACCGCAATGTTCCCGCATCGGTCACGCAAAAGTCTAACTCCTTTAAAGCCCAAAAGGCTTTGTTTTCTAATTCAAGGGGGGAGATGGCATGCTTTTCCATAAATTAACCTATAGGGGGACATTCCTAAAGGTGTTTTATATGCAGTTCTATACGCCCACAGTGCATCATCCAATTTAAAAGACCAATCTGTTCTATTTGGTTTTACAACTTTTTCTAGTATACTCTTGATCTCTCTATTAGAAATTTCTGCTTGCCCATTTGAATAGGGGTGATAGGGTGTTGCTACCCTATGCTTAACATTGTATTTAGCTAACACCTTCTCCATAGATTTATTTATGAAGTGTGATCCCTCATCACTTATGATGGCACGTGGAGTGTCAAATCGTGTGAAAATATGTCTATTAAGAAATTTTATAACTGTCTTAACATCATTTAAAGGACATGCAATTGCCTCCACCCATTTTGAGACATAGTCTACAGCTACTAAAATCTACAGATTACCAGCAGAAGGTGGAAATGGACCCATGAAGTCAATACCCCATACGTCAAAGAGTTCTAACTCTAAGATGTATGTCAGAGGAATCTCATCCTTCCTACTGAGGTTACCTGTTCGTTGGCATTCATTGCAATTGCGTGCGTAGTCATGTGCATCCTTGAAGATTGTTGGCCAAAAATAGCCACTCTGAAATACCTTCGCAGCAATCCTCTGACCACCAAAGTGTCCTCCATACGGAGCTGTATGGCAATGCTGCAGGATGGATCTTGCTTCAGCAGCTGACACCCATTTCCTTAACAATCCATCCGCACAGCACTTGTAAAGGGTTGGAGCATCCCAAATGTACTTCCTCGCATCATTCAAGAACTTCTTCTTGTCCTGCCCTTTATTGAATTCAGGTAAAACCTGCGAGGCAAGAAAATTTGCAATGTCAGCAAACCAAGGCTCATCATTATTATCACAGTGTACTAAAACAAAAATATGTTCATCAATAAAAGAATCCATCATTGCGAGCTCCGCAATAGATTCGCAAGACTCTGCAATCTTGATAAGTGGTCAGCAACCACGTTTTCACATCCCTTTTTGTCTCGTTTTCCAAATCAAACTCCTGCAAAAGTAACACCCATCTAATCAGACGAGGTTTGGCATCAACCTTCCTCATTAAGTACTTTATTGTCAAATGATCAGTATATACAATTGTTTTATTTCCTATAATATAGGCTCTGAATTTTTCACATGCAAACACTACGTCTAACATATCCTTTTCAGTTGTAGTGTAGTTGCATTGAGACTCATTTAATGTTTTACTTGCATAATAAATAGGATGTGTTAATTTATCTCTCTTCTGGCCAAGCATGGCTCCAATTGCATAATCACTTGCATCGCACATCAATTCAAAAGGCATATCCCAATTTGGACCGATTATGATTGGAGCTTTTACTAGGGCAGTTTTAAGCTTAGTCCAAGCTATCAAACACTCATTTGAAAAGATACAAGTTCTATTTAGCTGTAGCAGCTCATAGAGGGGTTTGGAGATTTTTGAGAAGTCTTTTATGAATCTTTTGTAAAACCCTGCGTGTCCTAGGAAACTTCTTATGGCTTTTACATTTTTAGGTTCGACTAGCTTCTCAATGACTTCTATCTTGGCCCTATCAACCTCTATTCCTGCTTTGGATACTCTATGTCCTAATACTATGCTTTCTTCCACCAGGAAGTGGCATTTTTTCCAATTCAAAACTAGATTGGTTTCCTCACACCGAGTGAGAACTTGACCTAGATTGGCTAGACAGTGGTTAAAGGAATCACCAAACACTGAAAAATCATCCATGAATATTTCTACTATGGACTCATCTAGATCAGAGAAGATAACCAACATACATCGTTGGAACGTTGCTGGTGCATTGCAGAGGCCGAATGGCATTCTGCGAAAAGCAAACGTGCCAAATGGACATGTAAATGTTTTCTTCTCTTAGTCCTTAGGGTCTATGGTGATTTGATTATACCCTGAGTAGCCATCTAAAAAGCAATAGAAGGCTTGGCCGGCTAATCTATCAAGCATTTGATCGATAGAAGGTAAAGGGAAATGGTCTTTTCTGGTTTCTTTATTAAGCTTTTGGTAGTCCATACACACTCTCCATCCCGTGACGGTTCAAGTGGGTATTAACTCATTGTTCTCATTAACTACTACTGTCATACCTCCTTTTTTTGGTACACATTGGATAGGACTGACCCACTGACTATTGGATATTGGAAAGATCACACCTGCATCTAGCCATTTAATAATTTCCTTTTTAACTACCTCCTTCATGGAGGGGTTCAACCTACGTTGATGCTCTATTCTAGGTGTATGCCCTTCCTCTAACAGTATCTTATGCATACAATAAGAAGGATTTATGCCCCTAATGTCAGCAATCGTCCACCCAATTGCTTTTCTGTGTTGCTTAAGCAGCAAAATTAGCGCATTTTCATGTTGTTCATTTAATTTGGACGAAATGATGACAAGCAAGGTGTCTTTCTATCCTAAATATGCATATTTGAGGTGTTGTGGCAGTGGTTTTAATTCTAACAATGGTGGTTTTTCAATTGATGGCATCATGGGAGTTGTGGTTCTTTCAGCTAGTTCATTGGTCATGCATACATGCTGAGGGGTATTTATAGATGTATCAACAAATTCAACAATATTTAAATCATCCAAGTCAATTTGTGCATAATGAGTAGCATGCTTGACTAATAATTCATGCTCATGTTCGTTTTCAATTAGTGTGTCTAATATATCTACAGTAGCACAGTGTTCAAGATCAGAAGGGTACCTCAAGGCTTTAAAAACACTAAACTTAACCTCTTCATCGTTGACTCGCATGGTAAGTTCACCTTTTTTAACATCAAACTGGGCCCTACCTGTGCCTAAGAAAGGTCTGCCTAGGATGATTGGCACCTCTTTGTCTGCCTCGTAGTCCAAGATAATAAAATATGCGAGAAAAATAAATTTGTCAACCTTGACTAGAATATCCTCAATTTTACCTTCAGGGTATGAGATGGATCTGTCTGCAAGCTGCAAGGTGATTGTGGTTGGACGTGCCTCGCCTATTCCAAGCTGTTGGAACAATGACAAGGGCATTAGGTTTATGTTGGCTCCCAGATCACATAAAGCTCTTCCCACATGCTTGCCTCCTAATTCCACTGGCAAAGTGAAGGAACCAGGATCCTTCTCTTTCTTTGGCAGCTTGTTCTGGAGTATGGCACTACACTCTTCAGTGAGATTAACAGTTTCAAACTCCCCAATGACTTTCTTATTAGTTATGATGTCTTTCAAAAACTTCACATACGTTGGCATGGACTGCAAAACTTCCACAAAAGGAATATTAACATGAACTTGCTTCAAGATTTCCAAAAATTTATGGAAATGAGCTTCTTGTTCCTGTTTCTTTCTAAGCCGTCTAGGAAATGGAGGTGGTGGCACATAGGTAGGCAAATCAGGTTGCCTAATGACAGGAGGAGGTTTTGGAATTTCTTCTGGTTCCTCAATGATGGGTTCAAGCCTCGCCCTTGTTGTTCTTGGTTGTACTTGGTCAATGTTAGGCAGAGGGTCCAGTGCAACACTAGACTCTTCATTCTCTACTCTCTTTGGTACTTTTCTGCTACTAATCATCAATGGCCTTCCACTTCGTAGTTCAATAGCTTGAACTTGTTCCTTACCATCCCTTCTAGGATTTTCAGTATCAGCAGGCAGTCTGCCTTGGGGCCTATTCTTTAGCTCATTTGCCAATTGCCCTATTTGATTCTCTAAACTTCTCAAAGTTGCTTGCTGACTTTGCAAGGTTGCATCATTCTTTGCTATGTATTCCTTCAGCAAGCTTTCCACTGATGTACCCATCGGTTGATTACTGGTATAATGTTTTTGGTACGGAGGTTGAGTACCTTGCTGATGTTGAGTGAACCCAGGTGGTCCACTTGGTCTTGTTTGGTTCTGCATCTGGCTAGTGCTTTGTTGTCCATTCCAAGAGAAATTAGGATGGTTTCTCCAGCCAGGATTATATGTATTGGAATAAGGATTATTTCCTTGGTTGTTGCTGACTTCCAACATAGCACACAGAGGCTGGATTTGCAGGGCAATAGTCATACACGTGCCCTTCTCCACAGAATCCACACACGAGTGCATCTAATTGATTAGCCACTGTTGTGCTTGTTGAAGCAGATGCCACTGTATTGGCATTCTGTTGGATGTTGGTCTGAGCCATTTGCTTCATCAGGTTTGTCAATGCATTTATCTGGTTGCTCATTGTACTGAGTGCATCCATGTCATGAGCCTTCCTTCTATTTGGTTCCACAAGATCATCTAACCACCAGCAGTGTGAAGTTGAAATTTTCTCCAAAATCTCATAAGCTTCGTGTTACGTCTCCAAAAGTGACCTTTTTAGGGCTTAATTAGCTTAGAAAGATGTTCACTCTTAGGTGTTTTTGATAGCATTTAGCCTAAACCTATGCTTAAATATGAGAATTAGAAGAAGGTAGCTAAATTAGGACTTATGTACAATAGGAAAGAAAAGGGTTGAAAACCGAAGGAAAAGAATGAAAAACAAGCGTTGCGAAAGCATTGCGGAAACAGTGCGGTTCCCGCAATGTTTCAAGTGAAAACCGTAAGTTGACTGATCTTTTTCTGTTAATTTCCGTTATTTCAGGGATTCGTTCTTTCTCCTCCATCCATTCTGAAGTACGACGTTGAAGATTGATGGTTCTCCTTGGCCCAAATGCACCTGCAGATTACTATAAATAGGGGTCAAAGTCGAGGGTTCAAGCATCATCCGAAAGCGTAGAAGTCTTCTCGCAGTCCATCTTTTCTCCTGTTTTTCTTTGCCGTCTGCTGGTTTGCGAAGCTCAGCTGTTGGAATCGATAATCTAATAGGAAGGAGAGGAGATTCTTCTTCTCTCCCGATTGGATTCATCCAAGCAAGGCTGACTTTTCTCATCCTTCATTCGAGGCGGCTGCAACGAGACATTCAAGCTTGCTTTACTGTTTTCTGTTCTTTATTTCCATTTTCCAACTCTGTCTTGTGTTGTTTCTGTTCTTGTGGCTAATTTAGTTCATTTCGTTGTGTTCTGTCTTTCTGTTCTTTACTTTAAGGATCTCTTATGTTCAATCAAACAATCAATTAATCAAACATAAAGTTCAGTATTCACAGTTTCTCGCCTTTGCATTCTACTGTTTCCCCTTGCTGTTTTAAGCACATTTTCCTTCTAAGCATGACTATCTTATCCTTTAGTTCTGTTCTCCTTATATCCATGAGTAACTAAGTCACTTAGGGGCATGCTAATGACAACACTATAGGCTAAAAAACGTGAATCAAGCATGTAGGATAGCTCTCGAAGCATTGATTGTATGTAAGCTTCATTCCACGGGCAATTTCGATTGGCCATCCATTTTGTCCAAAGAACTCCTAACCTCTGGAAGGAGTAAGAGTTCAGAGTCATACTATCATGCTAGCCTTTCAAGGTAACCAGGAAACGGCCTAGGAATAGGCGTTTCCCTAGTACAAACCATATCTTTCTGCCTTAACAAGATGCTTAAGACCTTACTTTGAGTTGAGTAAACTAAAGAATCTAATGCATGGAATCGGACGATACATGAGATTGAGATAATTTGATGCATAGAGAGTAGATCCAGTGCTTGAGAATCGTATAAAAATGCCTATAGGATAGTCATTAGTAGCCCTTAATTCACCCATTTACACACTTTCGCTGTTATTTAATTGCGGTAGAATTGCTGTCTCCGCAATTCTGCTTAAGTTAAAATTCTGTTTAGCTGTCTTTGCCTTCATTTATTAATTTTGTTTCTTTTCATTTGAGCTTAGATTTCACTTGTTCTCGTTGATGTTACTACCCCTTACACATTCAGCAAAAATTAGATAATTAAAAACCAATTTTACCCCATCAAATCCACCCCTTCTTTCTTAACAAAACACTTCGCGAATAGCTAAAAATAAATCTCTGTGGGAAAACGAATGAAATATACTTACTACTTGCTATAAGATCATGTATGCTTGCATGTTCTGAGTGCTCTATCTCTTTTATTGCCTAATTATTTCAACACATTGAGCACGCAACAAGTTTTTGGCGCCGCTGCCGGGGATTTATTTTAGTGAAAACGAAGTTAGTTAAGTTTGAAACACCAAGTTTACTGTCAATTGGAACTAATCTAGGTTCATTTCTTTTGCAGGTACTAGTTGGGTTAGTTTATGAGTGAGCATTCAAGTAGTGATCTAGAGTTCAATCCTGAGCCCGAGAGACTATTTAGAGCCAGAAATAAAGCCAAGAAACGTCTTTTTAACCAACCCTCTATACCTCAAGTAATTGCGGGAACCTCAATTCCTCCGCAAGAATTTCAAGAAGAAATGGCTGGAATAATTCCAAATCCGGTACCTGTCACTCGCAATCCCATCGAAATAGCGAATGACAAAAATAGTGCCATCCTTTCATATTTAGTTCCTATGCCTGGGGAGCTGAACCCCAGCATAATCCGTCCTGAAATCACTGCCAACTCATTCGAGTTAAAACCAGTGATGTTCCAAATGTTGTCCACTGTGGGACAATTCTTTGGAGTGGAAAATGAGGACCCCCACAACCATCTTAGAAACTTCTTAGGAGTCAGTGATACTTTCATCATTCCTGGAGTTTCTCAAGAAGCCTTGAGGCTATACTTGTTCCCTTATTCTTTGAGGGACAAAGCCAAAACGTGGTTAAACTCATTACCCTCTGGATCTGTCCTTAATTGGACAGATTTAGCAGAGAAATTCCTAGTCAAATACTTCCCACCTGATAGGAATTCTACCTTTCGTGATGACATAGTTAAATTCAAACAAGCTGATAATGAATCTCTTCACGAAGCTTGGACAAGGTTCAAAGATCTTCTTCTTAAATGTCCACATCATGGCATCCCATGGTGTATCCAAATTGAGGTCTTTTTCAAAGGATGCAATCCCAGCACTAGACAAGTCTTAAACTCATCCGCTGGAGGCTCCATGTTGTCCAAGAGTTACAACGAAGCTTATGAGATCTTGGAGAAGATCTCAGCATCTCACTGTAGGTGGTCAGATGATCCTGTTGAGCCAACTAGAGCTCAAGACAAGGATGCTCTAAGTGCAATGAGCAGCCCAATAAATGCCCTGACCAACCTAGTCAAGCAAATGGCTCAAACCAATCTCCAAACAAGTGTCAACACCGCTACCGCCATGTCAATGGGCACCCAACCAAGTCAAGGTGAGACACTCATATGTGGATTCTGTGGGGAAGGGCACTTGTATGAATACTGCCCTGGGAATCCAGCCTCAGTCTGCTACATTGGAAGCCAGCAGCAGCCTAGGAACAACCCCTATTCCAATACTTATAACCCTGGTTGGAGGAACCACCCAAACCTGTCATGGGGTGGCCAACAAAATACTAACCAAAATCCTAACCAACCTAGACCGAGTGGAACACCTGGTTTCACTCCCCAACATAACCAATCAATGTATCAAAAACCATACAACCAACCTGTAGGATCTTCTGTAGAAAACTTACTCAAGGAATACAAAGCTAAGAATGATGCTACTCTTCAAAGCCAGCAAGCTACTCTAAGGAGCCTAGAGAACCAAATAGGCCAATTGGCCAATGAACTCAAGAGTAGGCCCCAAGGTAGACTCCCTGCTGACACCGAGGTGCCAAGGAGAGATGGTAAAGAACAAGTTCAAGCAATTGAACTTAGAAGTGGTAGACCCTTGGTGAGCAACACAAAGGACACACCAAAGAGAGTAGAGAACACTGAGTCTAGTGCTCCACTGGAGTCTCTGCCAAACCAAGGTCCACCACCAACTAGCACATCAGGAGCCAGGCTAGAGCCAATTATTGAGGAGATAGAAGAAATTCCAAGGCCTCCACCTATCCTAAGGCGCCCTTACGTGCCTGCATATGTGCCACCACCTCCATATCCTCGAAGGCTTAAGAAGAAGCAGGAACAGGAAGTGCATTTTAATAAATTCTTAGAAATTCTTAAGCAAGTGCATGTCAACATTCCTTTTGTAGAAGTTTTACAGTCTATGCCTTCCTATGTAAAGTTTTTGAAAGATATTATTACTAACAAAAAAATAATTGGTGAGTTTGAAACAGTAAACCTCACTGAGGAGTGCAGTGCCATACTCCAAAACAAGTTGCCCAAGAAGGAGAAGGATCCTGGTTCCTTCACCTTACCTGTAGAACTTGGAGGCAAGCACGTGGGCAGAGCGCTTTGTGACCTGGGCGCCAGCATAAACCTCATGCCCCTATCACTATTCCGCCAGCTAGGAATAGGAGAAGCACGTCCAACCACTGTCACTTTACAATTAGCAGACAGATCCATTGCATACCCAGAAGGTAAGATTGAGGATATTTTAGTAAAGGTTGACAAGTTTATTTTCCTTGCAGATTTCATTATCCTGGATTATGAAGCAGACAAGGAGGTCCCCATCCTGTTAGGCAGACCATTTCTAGCCACAGGTAGGGCACTGATAGACGTCCAAAAAGGTGAGCTTACTATGAGGGTTCATGATGAAGAGGTGAAATTTAGTGTGTATAAAGCTTTAAGGTACCCCTCTGACCTTGAATCCTGTGCTAGCATGGACGTTGTAGACTCTTTAATGGAAGAACAATTGGAGCATGTATTATTAACCAAGCATGCCAATGAATATGTAGGATTAGAATTAACTGACTTAAACATAGCTGAGATAATGGACATATCTGTAAATAACCCTCAGCATGTTTGTATGAATATTGACTTAACTGATAGAGCCTTAAATCCTTTAAAGCCATCCATTGAGCATCCACCTGTATTAGAATTAAAGCCACTCCCCACTCACCTCAAGTATGCATATTTAGGGAGTAATGAAACTCTGCCTGTTATCATTTCTTCTAAATTAAGTGAAAAGCATGAGGTTGAACTGATATTACTGCTTAAGCAACATAGGAAGGCTATTGCATGGACTATTGCTGATATTAGAGGCATTAGCCCTTCTTATTGCATGCATAAGATTATACTAGAGGAAGAGCACACACCTAGAGTAGATCACCAACGTAGGCTGAATCCCTCTATGAAAGAGGTAGTTAAGAAAGAAATAATAAAATGGTTAGATGCTGGTGTGATCTTCCCCATAGCTAGTAGTCAGTGGGTGAGCCCTATACAATGTGTACCTAAAAAGGGTGGGATGACTGTGGTAGTCAATGAGAACAATGAACTGATTCCAACTAGGACTATCACAGGATGGAGAGTATGTATGGATTATAGGAAGCTAAATAAAGAGACCAAAAAAGACCATTTCCCTCTACCATTTATTGACCAAATGTTAGACAGAATAGCTGGTAGAGCCTACTACTGTTTCTTAGACGGTTATTCAGGGTATAACCAGATCACTATAGACCCTAAGGATCAAGAGAAGACCACCTTCACTTGCCCTTTTGGAACTTTTGCCTTTCGCAGAATGCCTTTTGGCTTATGCAATGCACCGGCAACTTTCCAAAGGTGCATGTTGGCAATCTTCTCTGATTTGGATGAGTCCATGATAGAGATATTCATGGATGATTTCTCAGTCTTTGGGGATTCCTTTACCAACTGTCTAGAGAATTTAGGACAAGTCCTGGCTAGATGTGAAGAGACTAACTTAGTCCTTAATTGGGAGAAGTGTCACTTCATGGTAGATGAGGGGATTGTCTTAGGTCATAGAGTGTCAAGGGCAGGTGTAGAAGTTGACAGGGCAAAGATAGAAATCATAGAGAAGTTGGTAGAGCCTCAGAATGTCAAGGCCATTAGGAGTTTCTTAGGGCATGCTGGTTTCTACAGAAGGTTCATTAAGGACTTTTCCAAGATAGCCAAGCCTCTGTGTGAGCTTCTAGAAATAAATAGGCCATTCATCTTCTCTAAGGAATGTGTAGTAGCTTGGACAACCCTTAAGAAAGCGCTAGTCACAGCACCTATTATAGTAGGGCCAGACTGGGATCTCCCATTTGAGATGTTATGTGATGCTAGTGATTATGCTGTAGGGGTCATGTTAGGACAGAAGATTGACAAGCTAACACACCCTGTCTATTATGCTAGTAAAACCTTGAATGAGGCTCAATGTAATTATACAACTACTGAGAAAGAGATGCTTGCTGTAGTGTTCGCTTGTGAGAAATTCAGAAACTATATTGTAGGCACTAGGACAATTGTGTACACTGACCATTCTGCCTTGAAATATCTTATGAGGAAGGCTGATGCTAAGCCTAGGTTGATTAGGTGGGTGTTATTGCTGCAGGAATTTGATTTGGACATTCGAGACAAGAAAGGATGTGAAAATGTGGTTGCGGATCACCTTTCTCGATTACAGCACAATTGCGAAAACATTGCGGAGGCCGCAATTTCTGATGCTTTCATTGATGAACATATCTTTGTTTTTACTCATTGTGATAACGATGAGGAACCTTGGTTTGCTGACATTGCTAACTTCCTTGCATCACAGGTGTTACCAGCTCTCAAGGGAGGACAAGAGAAGAAGAGGTTCCTTCATGAAGCAAGGAAATTCATCTGGGATGACCCCACACTTTACAGAACCTGTGCTGACGGCTTGCTAAGGAAGTGTGTTTCAGCTGCTGAAGCGAAGTCTGTGCTGCAGCACTGTCACACAGCTCCTTATGGTGGACACTTTGGTGGCCAAAGAACAGCTGCGAAGGTATTTCAGAGTGGCTACTATTGGCCAACGATCTTCAAGGATGCCCACAACTATGCCCACAGCTGCGATGAATGCCAAAGAACAGGTAACCTCAGTCGAAAAGATGAGATGCCCCTCACCTACATCTTAGAGTTGGAGCTCTTTGATGTGTGGGGCATTGACTTCATGGGGCCATTCCCTCCATCATCAGGTAACCTTTACATTTTGGTAGCAGTAGACTACGTATCCAAGTGGGTAGAGGCCATAGCATGTCCCAATAATGATGCCAAAACAGTTATAAAATTCTTGCATAGGCACATTTTTTACTAGGTTTGGGACACCTCGGGCTGTCATTAGTGATGAGGGGACACATTTCATTAATAAGGCTATGGAGAGAGTGTTGGCTAAGTATAACATTAGACATAGAGTAGCCACTCCCTATCACCCACACTCGAATGGACAGGCTGAAATTTCGAATAGGGAGATTAAGAACATCCTAGAAAAAGTGGTCAAACCTAATAGGAAAGACTGGTCCTTTAAGCTTGAGGATGCACTTTGGGCGTATAGGACAGCATATAAGACACCTCTAGGTATGTCTCCTTACAGGCTTGTATATGGTAAAGCTTGTCATCTTCCATTTGAGTTAGAAATTAAGGCATTTTGGGCACTAAAGGAGTTGAATTATTGCGTGACTGATGCGGGAACGTTGCGGTCTTTGCAATTACATGAGCTTGATGAGCTTAGGCAAATGTCTTATGAAAATGCCAAAATGTATAAGGAAAAGACCAAGATTTGGCACGATAGTAGACTTAGAGTTAAGGACTTTAAGAAGGGTCAACTTGTATTGTTGTTTAACTCACGGTTGAAACTATTTCCAGGGAAACTTAAGTCGAGGTGGTCAGGTCCATTTGTGATTACTAATGTGTTTGTTCATGGTGCCATAGAGATAAAGAACTTGCAGCAAGGCCAACCATTCATGGTTAATGGTGCAAGATTGAAGCACTACTATGAGGAAGGAGATGTGAAGACTCTCTCGGCCTTCCTCTTGACTGAAGCGTGACAATGAAAACGAGAGAGGACGAGTGATTGCTGTGCTCGTCGACATAAGGCTCATGCCTTAGTTTATTTTTTTTGCGATTTTCCGGTTATCATTTGTGTATAAGTTTGTATGATTTTAATTGCGAATTTGATGTTGCTTTTATTTCTTTTTGTAGGGAATCGAAAGAGGGAATCAAGGAGAGTAATTCCAGCTTTAAAAATCAAGAAAAGATTGAGCCAAATAAAAGATACGGACGAGCAAAGATTGACATTTAGATGAAAAAAAAAAATCCCTAAAATTGCGCTGGATTTGCAGGATCCGCAAAATATAGCCGTTGGGATTTATCCGTTTCCTTTATATCCGTTAGAAGACGCTCGATCTGTACGATTCTCCCACTCTCTGAATTCCAAGAAAACTGCGATTCTCTTCATCTTTGATTCTTCTCTCCAAATCTCCAAGACTCAACAATGGTGTTCACAAGGGCTGAAAGATCTGCAGCCAAGAACAGGGCTGACGACGCTGAAACGGCTGCGAGAGACGCATTGCTTGCCTTGGCTGAGGCTGACGCTGCGCGAACTGAACGCTTACCCAAGCTTCCGATTCGCAAGAAGAAGTGGAAGGTTGTCTCTGAGATACCTGCTGGACCCTCTGAACCAGCAGGCACACCCAAGAAGCGTAGGTGGAGTCTAGCGGTGGCCGCTGAACCGAGCAAAGAAAAGACTCCCTCTGTGGAGAGTCAAGAAACTGATCGTGTGTCCCACGATTCAGCCAAGAGGAGTGCCTCGCCACCTGCACCACCAGCGCACAGCTCTTCCCCATCACCGCCAGCGCAGAGCCCTGAGCAGCCGTCTTCACCACAGAGTTCTGCACAGACACCTACAGCAGAGCAAACAACCACGCCGTCGCACACTTCCCCACGGCCTGACCCTGAATTCCCATATGGGGAGTACCAAGAATCAACGCAGGGCAGTGGGGAAGGTGAGGAAGAGGAGGTTTTCTCTCCTGTGAGGGAAGCTAGCCCAGTGAGTCTGTCGCAGCAGGATGATTCCATGGAAGAGACGCTGGGGGCGTGCCTCTAGCAGATCACCATCGAGGCAAAGCTCAAGAAGAAGAAGAAGGCCAAGATTATCAAGGCCAAGCGATCCAAGAAGCTGAAAAAGAAGAAGGCCAAAAGGGCGCCTTCATCAGAGAAGGAGAGCACTGAGCCATCGCTCAAAAGACTCAAGGTTGAGGCTGCAGAGTCAGCCAAGCCAGCAGACAAAGGGAAGGCCAAGCTCTACCCTGAAGATGAGCCTCAGTCAGTGAGGTATGTGTCCTCTGACGCTGAGTCCAGGGGCGTTGAGCTGAGGAAGAGGGAGTTGCTGCACGAGAAGGGCTTCCTCGACAGACCTGCTGACCTGCCGCAGTTCTTGCGCGCAGGAATTATAAATCACAGCTGGGAAGAGTTGTGCAGGCCACCCAATCCAGCTTACACGAGTATGGTATACGACTTCTACGCCAACCTGCGAAACTCTGAGGAGGGGCTTTCTGTGGTTAGGGGAGTAGAGGTGGACTACTCAGCAAAAGCCATCAACGAAGCTTATGGCCTCAAGGGCCAAAGACATACTGACTATGCGAGGATCGTTGATGAGCCTACTGAGGCAGTGCTGGAGGAGGCCATTCGAACCATTGGCCAGCCTGAAGCAGCGTGGACTGTATCACGCAATGGGAGGCACACCCTCATGAGTGCCAACCTCACAACAAAGGCAGCTGTATGGTTTGCCTTTGTAAGGAGGAAGCTGTCCCCTGTGACCCATGAGACGACCATCAACCAGAGCAGGTCGCTGCTGGTCTATGCCATCATGCGAGGTCTCACGGTCAACGTGGGTGAAATCATGTCAGCCGCCATTGCTGAGTGCGCAAAAAAAGGTAAGGGACCATTGTTTTTCCCTAACACCATAACCAAACTATGTTTGCTTGCAGGAGTCCCTATTGAGCGAATGGAGCAGCAGATGGCTTACACAGGCCACTTGGAGCTGCCTGTTAGCTTGAGGCTGAAGAGGAAGGGGAATATGGAGTTCGAACTGGATAGGCTGGCTGCTGATCAGTCACTATCCATGGCATGCCTGATGGATATGCAGAGGAGGATGGCTCAATGGGCCACTTACGCGCAGGCACGGGACAAGGAGGTTGCATACCAACTTGGGTGCATCTTCCCTGACTTCCCTACAAATCTCATGACTCCATGGGTGCCTCCACGACCACGACAACCTGATGAGGATGAAGACATTTGAGTGCTGGTTTGAATTGCACTGAAGGGAGTATTGCTGTTCCCTTAGAATTAGAAAAATATAAAAAAAAAAAAAAAAATCTGCTTTCTGATAAACCATGTGAATTATGCTGTTTTTAGTACAATTTTGATCTGTTTTAGTTGCTTAGTTTTATGTTCTTAAAAGTGCTTAGTATAGCCTGTTGTTAGCTGACTAGGTAGGATAGTTTAGTTTTATTTTTAGAGAGCTTGAATGACTGGAAAAAGCATGCTTAGGGGCCTTAATCACTGTTATATCTGCCCTGACTTGATTGCGAAATAATTGCGGTACCCGCAATTTTTATTACTGAAAGCATGTTTTGGACTGTCTGTTTAGCTAGGCTGTGATCTGTTTAAATTCCATCTTTTGCTGCTATCGTGACTACCTTATATAGCTTATCTAAAAGCATGCTGGATGAGTGTCATAGGACATCTTTTGATAGTTTAAATTAACCTCTAAAAAGCTCAGCATGCACAGCTTTAAGACCTTATCTGTCTGTTTTTTTTCAAATTCCTGCTGCTGTGATATTTTCTTTTAGAATGTTCTGTCTATGCCTAGGTCTTTTAGATTCTCTTTGTTTTACCTTAGACTAGATGCTTCTAGGACAAGTTTGGGGGTGTGCCACCTCAGACACTCATTGGGGACAATGAGTAGTTTAAGTTTGGGGGAGGCCACCCTAGGCCTAGAAACATTCCTCTCTCCCTTAGAAACATAAGCATTCTTCTTCTCCTTTACAAAAAAAAAAAAAAAAATGAACTGAAAAAAAAAAATGAAGAATAGAATAAAGAAGGGAGTCTCTCTCAGGTTGCTGAGTAATCAGTGCCAAGTGTGTAACCCACAAGTGGCATTGCATCAAAAGGCAACCAAAGGAAAGGCTCCACCTAAGAAAGAAGAAAAAGAAGAAGCAGGGAAGAAGAATGTATACCTAGGAGTTGCAACTTTGTGGCTTAGATGTCCTATTTAAAAAGAACTTTGATCCTCAAATTAGCTAGGCACAAAGTTGTAACTTGTAGGGTTGTTTAGGGAGAAGAGTGTTTATCCAATGTAGTGATGCCAGGGTTTAGGTTGTTCTCTAAAAGTACTACTGTCACCGTTAATACTAAGACTGGCATGACTCTAAGGAATCCTAGACACATTAAAAATAAAGCTAGAAGCATGTACTGAGTCTGAGGTAAAGCTAGGCAGAATTTGAAACCTTAGGGATAGTGGCATGATATGACTAAAGCAAATAGATCAGTTGTAGGGAGTTAATGAAAACAGAAGGAGTGTTAGGCAGGCGAAGTCAGAAGAAGCTAGATAAGAGGGTAGTTTTAAGCTTAGAAGTGTGTCACAGGACAGCAGTGCTATAGATAGGGATATAGGGGAGTTAGTAAGTGGTTAAAGAAGAAGAAACAGCAGCCTAGGAAAGTCCTTAGATTGCTTGAGGACAAGCAAAACCTTAAGTTTGGGGGTGTGTTACGTCTCCAAAAGTGACCTTTTTAGGGCTTAATTAGCTTAGAAAGATGTTCACTCTTAGGTGTTTTTGATAGCATTTAGCCTAAACCTATGCTTAAATATGAGAATTAGAAGAAGGTAGCTAAATTAGGACTTATGTACAATAGGAAAGAAAAGGGTTGAAAACCGAAGGAAAAGAATGAAAAACAAGCGTTGCGAAAGCATTGCGGAAACAGTGCGGTTCCCGCAATGTTTCAAGTGAAAACCGTAAGTTGACTGATCTTTTTCTGTTAATTTCCGTTATTTCAGGGATTCGTTCTTTCTCCTCCATCCATTCTGAAGTACGACGTTGAAGATTGATGGTTCTCCTTGGCCCAAATGCACCTGCAGATTACTATAAATAGGGGTCAAAGTCGAGGGTTCAAGCATCATCCGAAAGCGTAGAAGTCTTCTCGCAGTCCATCTTTTCTCCTGTTTTTCTTTGCCGTCTGCTGGTTTGCGAAGCTCAGCTGTTGGAATCGATAATCTAATAGGAAGGAGAGGAGATTCTTCTTCTCTCCCGATTGGATTCATCCAAGCAAGGCTGACTTTTCTCATCCTTCATTCGAGGCGGCTGCAACGAGACATTCAAGCTTGCTTTACTGTTTTCTGTTCTTTATTTCCATTTTCCAACTCTGTCTTGTGTTGTTTCTGTTCTTGTGGCTAATTTAGTTCATTTCGTTGTGTTCTGTCTTTCTGTTCTTTACTTTAAGGATCTCTTATGTTCAATCAAACAATCAATTAATCAAACATAAAGTTCAGTATTCACAGTTTCTCGCCTTTGCATTCTACTGTTTCCCCTTGCTGTTTTAAGCACATTTTCCTTCTAAGCATGACTATCTTATCCTTTAGTTCTGTTCTCCTTATATCCATGAGTAACTAAGTCACTTAGGGGCATGCTAATGACAACACTATAGGCTAAAAAACGTGAATCAAGCATGTAGGATAGCTCTCGAAGCATTGATTGTATGTAAGCTTCATTCCACGGGCAATTTCGATTGGCCATCCATTTTGTCCAAAGAACTCCTAACCTCTGGAAGGAGTAAGAGTTCAGAGTCATACTATCATGCTAGCCTTTCAAGGTAACCAGGAAACGGCCTAGGAATAGGCGTTTCCCTAGTACAAACCATATCTTTCTGCCTTAACAAGATGCTTAAGACCTTACTTTGAGTTGAGTAAACTAAAGAATCTAATGCATGGAATCGGACGATACATGAGATTGAGATAATTTGATGCATAGAGAGTAGATCCAGTGCTTGAGAATCGTATAAAAATGCCTATAGGATAGTCATTAGTAGCCCTTAATTCACCAATTTACACACTTTCGCTGTTATTTAATTGCGGTAGAATTGCTGTCTCCGCAATTCTGCTTAAGTTAAAATTCTGTTTAGCTGTCTTTGCCTTCATTTATTAATTTCGTTTCTTTTCATTTGAGCTTAGATTTCACTTGTTCTCGTTGATGTTACTACACTTTACACATTCAGCAAAAATTAGATAATTAAAAACCAATTTTACCCCATCAAATCCACCCCTTCTTTCTTAACAAAACACTTCGCGAATAGCTAAAAATAAATCTCTGTGGGAAAACGAATGAAATATACTTACTACTTGCTATAAGATCATGTATGCTTGCATGTTCTGAGTGCTCTATCTCTTTTATTGCCTAATTATTTCAACACATTGAGCACGCAACACTTCGTTATAGCTCTTTGACAGCATAGATCCTCCAGCTGAGGAATTCAGGACTTGCCTCGTGCTGGGATTACATCCTTTGAAGAACACTTCAATCTGGATGCACCATGGGATGCCATGTTGTGGACATTTGAGTAGAAGATCCTTGTATCAGGTTCATGCTTCATGCAAAGATTCATTCTCAGCTTGTTTAAATTTGATGATGTCGTCACGAAAATTTGAGTTCCTATCTGGGGGGAAATACTTTACCAGAAACTTTTCAGCTAAGTCTGTCCAGTTGACAATTGATCCGGATGGAAAGGAATTTAACCATGTCTTGGCTTTGTCTCTCAATGAGTACGAGAATAGGTACAGACGCAAAGCCTCTTGAGACACTCTGAAATGACAAAGGTGTCACTCACTCCCAGGAAGTTCCTTAAGTGGTTGTGGGGGTCTTCATTCTCAACACCGAAGAATTGGCCAACTGTTGGCAGCATCTGAAACATTACAGGTTTCAGTTCGAATGAGTGAGCTGTGATCTCTGGGCGTATTATGCTCGGATTGAGCTCCTCAGGCATAGGTACAAGGTAGGATAATATAGCATTGTCCTTGTCATTCGCAATGTCAATGGGATTGCGAGTGTTAAGTGCTCGATTTGGTGCTTCTTCTGGTCTTTCCATTTCAGCTTGTTGCGGTTCAGATTGCACTGATTCTGCTTGGTCAGCAATGTGCTGAATTTCAGGTTGATTTTGAGTTTGCTGATTCACACGGCGTGCAGCTTCCCTTGTAACTCTATTTCTGTTCCTTAGAGTTCTTTCAGGCTCGGGATCAAACTCGAGATTGTAGTTTGGAAACTCATTCATAAACCAGTGTTGTTAGTACCTGCAAAACTGACGCAAAACATTAGCTCCAATCATTTAAGTTCTTTCTAAAGTAACACAAATCGTTTTGACTCAACAGAGTCCCCGGTAGCGGCGCCAAAAACTTGTTGCTTTGCTCAATGGGGTTTTATATTGATTAAATTAAGCAAATAACCATGCAAGTATACACGGTATGCAGCAAGTGATAAGTATATTTTATATCGATTTCCCACAGAGACTAAGTTGAGTGAATGCTGATTTTATGCGTGTTAAATCAGGTAAGGTAACCAGGAATGAATGAATTTTGGTTTGAGACACGAAATTGTAAAGGACGCAAGGAAAATGCAAAGTTACAGTAATGCAAAATAAGCTAAGGAAACTACAATATTGAAAAATAGTATTGCGGGGCTCGCAATACTTTTGCAATAGATTAGCAACAGATTAACAGCAAGTAAAATCTAAGATAAAAGCAGCAAGGTCGGCTGAGAATCCTCCATAGGCATAAACCATGATCATTCAGCAGCGAATTAACATTACATGCATCGTCTTAGCTAGATCTCATACATCTTCCGATTATATGCATTAGATTCTTAAATTACTCATATCCAAGTAAGGTTAAAAACCTATTTATAATTGCATGCTAGCAAACGTGCTAGGAGAATGCCTATTCCTAGGCCACTCTCTGTTTACCATGAAAGGCTAACATGAATGAATGACTCTGAATTCTTACTCCTTCCAGAGGTTAGGAACTCTTTAGAACAAAATGGATGGCCGATCGAAAATGTCCATGGGATGAAGTCCACACTCATTCAATGCATTCATGCTCATTTACATGCTGAATTCACATCGTTATGTCCTACAGATTCATCTCAGCAACTGTTACGTCTCCAAAAGTGACTATTTTAGGACTTATTTGTGATAGAAAGTTGTGCATTTGTAAGTGTTTTTGGTAGGATTTAGCTTAAACTTGTGCTTATATATGAGAATTAGAAGAATGAAGCTAAATTAGGAATTACATACAAAAGGAAAGAAAAAGAACCAAAAACGAAGTTAAAGGAATGAAAATTGTGCATTGCGGAAGCATTGCGGAAACATTGCTAAAACCGCAATGTTTTATGTGAAATCCGTAAGTTGTCTAACTATTTTCTGTTTTGTTCCGACCTTTCAGGGATCCATTCTTTCTCCTGCAGCCACGTAGAAGTACGACGTTGAGAATGGATGGTTCTCCTTGGCCCAATCGTACCTGCAGAACACTATAAAAGGGGGTCAAGATGGAAGGTTGAAACACACTCGAACAGCGTAGACTTCTCAGTTCAACGCAGCTTCTTCCACTCTTTTTCTCTCTTCCGTCTGTTGGTTTGAAAGGTTCAGCTGTTGGAGTCGACAATCTGATAGGAAGGAGAGAAGATCTATCTTATCTTCTGATTAGATTCATCCAAGCAAGGCTTCCTTTCACCCTTCAGCCGAGGCGTTCGCAACGAGAAGACCACGCACGGCTTTACTGCTTTCTGCTTTAGTTTTCCATTTCTATTACTGTTTGTTGTTATTTCCCTTTTAGTTTGCTACTCTATTCCATTTCGTTGCTTTCTGTTTTACTTTAGTTATTCCAAGTCATCATTTGTTTAGTTCAAACGATTGGTTAATCAACGCACAATTCATCACTTCGCAAGTTCTTTACTTTCTCTGCCTACTGTTTTCCTCTTCTGTTTTGTCTTTAATATTCTTCTAAGCATGTCATCTTCATCTACTTCTCCCATTCCACCTTCATCCGTGAGTAACTAAATCACATAAGGGCATGCTAATGACAAACCTATAGGTAGAAACACGTGAATCAAGCATGTAGGATAGCTCTCGAATGCATTGAATGTATGTAAGCTTCATCCCACGGGCAATTTCGATTGGCCATCCATTTTGTCCAAAGAACTCCTAACCTCTGGAAGGAGTAAGAGTTCAGAGTCATACACTCATGCTAGCCTCTCAAGGTAGCCAGAAAACGACCTAGGAATAGGCGTTTTCCTAGTACAAATCATAACTTACTGTTTTAACAAGATGCTTAAGACCTTACTTGGACATGAGTAAACTAAAGGATCTAATGCATGAAATCGGAAGATACATGAGAATGAGTTAGTTTGATGCATGATGAGTTGATCTAATGCTTGAGAATCGTGTGGAAAAGCCTATAGAGGAGTCGTTAGTAGCCCTTGTTTCCACACTTTACACACATTTTGCTGTTAAGAACATTGCGATATAATTGTTGATTCCGCAATTCCGTTAGTTGAAATTTTACCTTAGTCATTTTTCTCTTCGTTTATTAATCTCTTCTCTTTACATTTGAGTTTAGCATTTACTTGCACTTGTTTATGCTTCCATCCTTTACATATTCTTTAGTAATTAGGCACTTTAAAACCAAATCTACCCCATTTAATCCACCCATTCTCACTTAACAAAACACTTCGTAAGTAACTAAGAATAAATCTCTGTGGGAAATCGAATGAAAAAATACTTATTACTTGCTACAAGATCATGTATGCTTGCATGTTCTGAGTGCTCTATCATTGCATATTTCTTTTAAACATTGAGCACGCAACAGCAACCTTTCTAATTCTAGCTACGCATGATCATAAAAGAACTTAACAAAACTAATTGATTATTCATGAATAGAACTCAACAAAACTAATTGATTAATTATGAGGAATACAAGAACTCAACAAAACTAATTGATTTAAATATGATTAACAGAACCAATAATAATTCTAGAAGAAAAACAGAATTTAATCCAAAACAATAACTAAAGGAAAGCAGTAGAATTGGTGAAGGTCCTCTTAGCCACGATCCGCCTCGGTTGAAGGAGAAGAATGGCGTGTCTTGGGAAGGAACTCAATCAGAAGAGAAGATGGATCTTCTCTTCTTCCTTTTGAATTATTGATGCCAAGGGGGCCTTTGTTTCTTCGATCCAACAAACGGGAGAGCGAATTCTCGTCTGCGGTATTTGGCCTTTGCTGAGTTTCTTCACCGTCGAGTTGTTCTTTTCTTTTTTCATCTAGCTCTCTTATATAGCCTTCAGGGGTTCCATAGGCTGCGGATCTCCATCCAATTTGAGGTAACAACCTCACACGTGGCAGATGCAGGAAGGGCCGACGGCTGGAAAAACGCAGCAGAAAAGACCAATATTGGAATTGCGTTGCGATCGCAATGCTCTGTTTCAAGTTTCTTCTGATCCCATTGCGTTCCTCGCAAAACTTCAGCAATACATCTGCAAGGCATCAATTAAACATTTTTTTACCAATTTACACACTTATGCACAGAGTTTTCACATAAGCATTGAATTCACACCATTTCACAAAATGTCACTATTAAACACATATTATGCTCACTACTAGCTAAAATGCTCAAAAGACTTACTGAATATTAAGCAATTATAGACTAAATAACTATCATTTGGAGAGTTAACAGCTACCTTGGAGATGGAGATGATGCGGAAGGGTCTGGAGCTTTTTTCTGGCAGGCCCGGATTACTGACGGCCGAACAGGTGAAGGCGCTTGAAGGTGTTCTGGACAATTTCTGAGGTTCTGCGTCATCAGCTTTGGGAGATACTGCTCCTTGAGCCTCTTTACCTTTCCTTTTTTGTTGTTCGGGGGTACTTTCCTTGTAATGATTCTAGGGTCTGGCCCCGTTTTTGTAATGTAAAAGAGCCTCTTTTCGTTTTTCTCCCTTTTTGCACTCCTTATGAATTTGTGGTTGTTCTTCGGGCATAGTCCCCTTCGGCCCCTCCTTGAGGTCGGTTGTTCTGTGGTCATCCGACGTCAAGTACATTGACCTAGGTCGAGAGTGATGTTGTGCAGCAGTCTTGTAGGGCCGGGTGGATGTACTGTTACGTGCTCAATGTGTTAAAATAGATAGGCAATAAGAGAGAGAGAGCACTCAGAACATGCAAGCATACATGATCTTATAGCAAGTAGTAAGTATTTTTTCATTCGTTTTCCCACAGAGATTTATTATAAGCTACTCGTGAAGTGTAAAGTTAAGAAAGAAGGGGTGGATTTGATGGGGTAGAATTGGTTTTAAATTGTCTATTTCCTACTGAATACGTAGAGGGTAGCAACATAAACAGGTGCAAGGCAAAGTTAAACTCAAATGAAAAGAAACGAGATTAATAGACGAAGACAAAAACAGCTAGACAGAATTGTAACTTTAGCAGAATTGCGGAAATAGCAATTCTACCGCAATTTTAATAACAGCGAAAGTGTGTAAAATGGAGAAACAAGGGCTACTAACGATTCCTCTATAGGCTTTTTCATACGATTCCCAAGCATTGGATTAACTCACTATGCATCAAACTCACTCAATCTCATGTATCTTCCGATTCCATGCATTAGATTCTTTAGTTTACTCATATCCAAGTAAGGTCTTAAGCATCTTGTTAAAGCAGAAAGTTACGGTTTGTACTAGGAAAACGCCTATTCCTAGGTCGTTTTCTGGCTACCTTGAAAGGCTAGCATGAGTATATGACTCTGAACTCTTACTCCTTCCAGAGGTTAGGAGTTCTTTGGACAAAATGGATGGCCAATCGAAAGTGCCCGTGGGATGAAGCTTACATACAATCAATGCTTCGAGAGCTATCCTACATGCTTGGTTCACGTTTTTTAGCCTATAGTATTGTCGTTAGCATGCCCCTATGTGACTTAGTTACTCATGGACGTGGGGAGAACAGAAATAAGAGATGAAAGAGACATGCTTAAAAGAGAAATAGACTGAAAACAGCAAGGTAAGACAGTAGCAGCAAAAGTTAAGAAACTGAGAAATAACAAATTGTGCTTTGATTACTTGATTGTTTGAATGAACAAAGGGAAGCTTGAAGTAAACAATGTAAAGACAGACAGCAACAAAATGAAATGAACTAACTATCAGAAGAGAAACAACACTCAAACAGAGCTGGAAATTGGAAATGAAAGACAGAAAACAGTAATTAAGCTTGAACGCCTCGTTGCGAATGTCTCGACTGAAGGGAGAGAAAGATCAGCCTTGCTTGGATGAATCCAATCGGGAGAGAAGAGGAATCTTCTCTCCTTCCTATCAGATTGTCGACTCCAACAGCTAAACCTCTCAAACCAACAGACGGATGAGAAAAACAGGAGAAAAGATGGAGCTGCGAAGAGGCTTCTACGCTTCCGGATGATGATTGAACCCTCGACTTTGACCCCCTTTTATAGTAGTCTGCAGGTACGTTTGGGCCAAGGAGAACCATCAATCTTCAACGTCGTACTTCAAAATGGATGGAGGAGAAAGAACGAATCCCTGAAATAACGAAAATTAACAGAAAAAGATCAGTCAACTTACGGTTTTCACTTGAAACATTGCGGTTTCAGCAATGTTTCCGCAATGCTGTCGCAATGTAGTTTTTTCATTCTTTTACTTCGGTTTTTCAATCCTTTTCTTTCCTTTTGCACACAAGTCCTAATTTAGCTACCTTCTTTTAATTCTCACAAATAAGCATAGGTTTAAGCTAAATCCTATCAAAAACACCTAAGAGTGTGCATCTTTCTAAGCTAAATAAGTCCTAAATAAGTCACTTTTGGAGACATAACACACCCCCAAACTTAAGGTTTTGCTTGTCCTCAAGCAAACTAAGGACTTGCCTAGGCTGCTGTTTCAACTTCTTTAACCACTTACTGACTCCCTTATATCCCTATCTATAGCAGTGCTGTCCTGTGACACACTTCTAAGTTTAAAACTATCCTCTTATCTAGCTTCTTCTGGCTTCGCATGCCTACTACTCCTACTGTTTCATTAACTCCCTACAACTGATCTACTTGCTTTTGTCATATCATGCCACTATCCCTAAGGTTTCAAATTCTACCTAGCTTTACCCCAGACTCAGTACATGCTTCTAGTTTTTACTTTTGAGCTACCTAGGATTCCTTAGAGTCATGCCAGTCTTAGTATTAACAGTGAC
Organism: Herpetospermum pedunculosum; assembly: GCA_028017165.1. Classification (NCBI taxonomy): domain Eukaryota; kingdom Viridiplantae; phylum Streptophyta; class Magnoliopsida; order Cucurbitales; family Cucurbitaceae; genus Herpetospermum; species Herpetospermum pedunculosum. The sequence continues at coordinate 24,309,794 of CM051524.1, read as the reverse complement.
AGTAGTACTTTAAGAGAACAACCTAAACCCTGGCATCACTACATTGGACATACATTCATCTCCCTAAACAACCCTACAAGCTACAACTTTGTGCTTAGCTAATTGAGGATCAGAGTTCTTTTTAAACAGGACATCTAAGCCACAAAGTTGCAACTCCTAGGTATACATTCTTCTTCCCTACTTTTTCCTTTTTTCTTTCTTAGGTGGAGCCTTTCCTTTGGTTGCCTTTTGATGCAATGCCATTTGTGGGTTACACACTTGGCACTGATTACTCAGCAACCTAAAAAAGACACCCCTCTTTATTCTATTTTTCATTTTTTTTTCAGTTCATCATTTTTGTTTTTGTAATAGGAGAAGAAGAATGCTTATGCTTTTAAGGGAGAGAGGAATGTTCCTAGGCCTAGGGTGGCCTCCCCCAAACTTAAACTACTCATTGTCCCCAATGAGTGTCTGAGGTGGCACACCCCCAAACTTGTCCTAGAAGCATCTAGTCTAAAGTAAAACAAAGAGAATCTAAAAGCCCTAGGCATAGACAGATCATTCTAAAAGTAAATATCATAGCAGCAGAAATTTGAAAAAACAGACAGAGAAGGACTTAAAGCTATGCATGCTGAGCTTTTTAGAGATTAATTTAAACTATCAAAGGGTGTCCTATGACACTCATCCAGCATGCTTTAAGATAAGCTATATAAGGTAGTCATGGTAGCCGCAAAAGATAGAATTTAAACAGATCACAGCCTAGCTAAACAGACAGTCCAAAACATGCATTCAGTAATAAAAATTGCGGGTTCCGCAATTATTTCGCAATAAAGTCAGGGCAGATATATCAGTGTTTAAGGCCCCTACGCATGCTTTTCCAGTCATTCAAGCTTTCTAAAAATGAAACTAAACTAATCTACCTAATCAGCTAGCAGCAAGCTATACTAAACAATTTAAAAACTTAAAACTAAGCAACTAAAACAGATCAAAATATTAACTAAAGACAGCATAATTCACATGGTTCACAAAAAGCAGTTTGATTTTTTCTTTGTTTATTCTAAGGGAACAGCAATACTCCCTTTAGTGCTCCTCAAACTAGCACTCAGATATCTTCCTCATCATCATTCCTTCTTGGTCTTGGAGGCACCCAGGGAGACAGTAGGTTCGTGGGAAAGTCAGGAAAGATGCATCCCAGTTGGTCAGCAACTTCCTTGTCCCATGCCTGTGCGTATGTGGCCCATTGAGCCATCCTCTTCTGTAGATCCATCAGGCACGCCATGGACAACGACTGAGTAGCAGCCAAACTATCCAGCTCGAATTCCATGTTCCCCTTCCTTCTCAGCCTCAAGCCTGTAGGCAGCTCCAAGTGGCCTGTGTAAGCCATCTGCTGTTCCATTCGCTCGATGGGGACCCCTGCACGCAAGCAGAGTTTAGTAATAGTATTAGGGAAGAACAATGGACCCTTACCCTTCTTGGCGCAGTCAGCAATGGACGCTGCAATGACTTCGCCCACGTTGATTGTGAGACCTCGCATGATTGCATAGACCAGCAGCGATCTGCTCTGGTTGATGGTGGTCTCATGAGTCACTGGGGACAGTTTCCTTCTCACGAAGGAAAACCAGACAGCCGCCTTAGCTGTGAGGTTGGCACTCATGAGAGTGTGCCTCCCATTCCGTGACACGGTCCAGGATGCTTCAGGCTGGCCAATGGTCCGAATGGCCTCTTCCAGGACGGCTTCAGTAGGCTCATCAACAATCCTCGCATAGTCAGTATGTTTTTGGCCCTTGAGGCCATAGGCTTCGTTGATTGCCTTTGCTGAGAAGTCCACTTCAACCCCTCTGACCACAGATAGGCCCTCCTCAGAATTCCTCAAATTGGCGTAGAAGTCATACACCATGCTTGTGTAAGCCGGATTGGGTGGTCTGCACAACTCCTCCCAGCCGTGATTCATAATTCCTGTGCGCAAGAATTGCGGCAGGTCAGCAGGTCTGTCGAGGAAGCCCTTCTCGTGCAGCAGTTCCCTTTTCCTTAACTCAATGCCTCTGGACTCAGCGTCAGAAGACACATACCTCACTGATTGACACGTACAACTTAGCCTTCCCCTTGTCTTTCAGTTTGGCTGACTCAGCAGCCTCAATCTTGAGCTTCTTTGGGGAAGGCTCGTCACTCCCCTTCTTGGATGAAGGCACAGCCCTGGACTTCTTCTTCTTCTTGGACTTCTTTTTTGTTCTTGGCCGTTTGGCCTTGACAACCGTGGCTTCCTTCTTCCTCAATCGTGCCTTTGTTGTCATCTGCTGGAGGCAGTCCCCCAGTGTCTCGTCCATCGAGTCATCCTGCTGTACAGGGCTCTCAGGGCTGACTTCCCTCAAAGGAGAGAAGACCTCGTCTTCCTCAGCTTCCCCACTGCCCTGCGTTGATTCTTGGTACTCCCCATATGGGAATTCAGGGTCAGGCCGTGGAGAAGTGGGCGATGCCTCAGGACTCTCTGCTGGTGGCGTATACTCAGAACTCTGCGGTGATGAAGGCAGCTCAGGGCTCTGCGCTGGTGGCGATGAAGAGAGTTCAAGGCTTCGAACCGGTGGGGATGGTGAAGGACTGTGCTCGGCTGTCTCGTGGGATGGCTGGCCGAGTTCTTGACTCTCCACAGAGGGAGTCTTTTTCTTGATTTCTTCTTCGGCCATGGCCATACTCCATCTGCGCTTCTTGGGTGTGCCTGCTGGTTCAGAGGGTCCAGCAGGTATCTCCGTAACTACCTTCCACTTCTTCTTGCGGACAGGTAGTTTGGGCAGGCGTTCAGTGCGCGCAGCCTCAGCATCAGCCAAGGCAAGCAGTGCTTCCCTCGCAGCAGATTCAGCGTCATCAGCCCTTTTCTTGGACGCAGAGCGTTCGGCTCTTGTTAGTACCATTGTTGAATTGTGGAGTTTTGGAGAGAGGAATCACAGATGAAGAGAAACGCAGCTTTCTTGGAGTTCAGATAATGGGAGAATCGTACGGATCAACGCGCCTTCTAACGGATATAAAGAAAACACAAAAAATCCCAACGGCTATATTTTTGCGGATTCTGCAAATCCAGCGCAATTCTAGTGACCGTTGGAGATTTTCTGCATTTAAATGTCAATCTTTGCTCAACCGTATCTTTGATTTGGCCCAATATCTTCTTGATTTTTTTAGCTGGATTTAACCTCCTTGATTCCCTCTATTGATTCCCTACAAAAAGAAATAAAATCAACATCAAATTCGTAATTAAAATCATACAAACATATACACAAACGATAACCGGAAAAATGAAAAAAATAAACTAAGGCATGAGCCCCGTCTGGACGAACACAGCAATCACTCGTCCTCTCTCGTTCTTAATTTCACGCTTCAGTCAAGAGGAAGGCCGAGAGAGTCTTCACATCTCCTTCCTCATAGTAGTGCTTCAATCTTGCACCATTAACCATGAATGGTTGTCCTTGCTGCAGGTTCTTTATCTCGATGGCACCATGAACAAACACATTAGTTATTATGAAAGGACCTGACCATCTGGACTTTAGTTTGCCTGGAAATAACCTCAATCGTGAGTTAAATAACAAAACAAGTTGGCCTTTCTTAAAGTCCTTAATCCTAAGTCTACTGTCGTGCCAAATCTTGGTCTTTTCCTTATACATTTTGGCATTTTCATAAGACATATGCCTAAGCTCATCAAGCTCATGTAATTGCAAAGACCGCAACGTTCCCGCATCGGTCACGCAATAATTCAACTCTTTTAATGCCCAAAATGCCTTAATTTCTAACTCGAATGGAAGATGACAAGCTTTACCATACACCAGTCTGTAAGGAGACATACCTAGGGGTGTCTTATATGCAGTTCTATACGCCCAAAGTGCATCCTCAAGTTTAAAGGACCAGTCTTTTCTATTGGGTTTGACCACCTTTTCTAGTATGTTCTTAATCTCCCTATTTGAAATTTCAGCCTGTCCATTCGAGTGTGGGTGATAGGGGTGGCTACTCTATGTCTAATGTTATACTTAGCCATCACTCTCTCCATAGCCTTATTAATGAAATGTGTCCCTTCATAACTAATGATAGCCCGAGGTGTTCCAAACCTAGTAAAAATATGTCTATGCAAGAATCTTATGACTGTTTTCGCATCATTATTTGGACATGCTATAGCCTCTACCCACTTAGATACGTAGTCTACTGCTACAAGGATGTAAAGGTTACCTGATGATGGAGGGAATGGCCCCATGAAATCAATGCCCCATACATCAAAGAGCTCCAACTCTAAGATGTAGGTGAGAGGCATCTCATCCTTTCGACTGAGGTTACCTGTTCTTTGGCATTCATCACAGCTGTGTGCATAGTTGTGGGCATCCTTGAAGATCGTTGGCCAATAGTAGCCACTCTAGAACACCTTTGCAGCCGTCCTTTGGCCACCAAAATATCCACCATAGGGTGCTGTATGGCAGTGCTGCAGCACAGACTTCGCCTCAGTAGCTGAAACACACTTTCTTAGCAAGCCGTCAGCACATGTTTTGTAAAGTGTGGGGTCATCCCATATGAATTTCCTTGCTTCATGAAGGAACCTCTTCTTCTCTTGTCCTCCCTTGAAAGTTGGTAGTACCTGCGATGCAAGGAAGTTAGCAATGTCAGCAAACCAAGGTTCCTCATCGTTATCACGATGAGTCAATACAAAGACATGTTCATCAATGAAAGCATCAGAAATTGCGGGTTCCGCAATTTTTCCGCAATTATGCTGCAATCTAGAAAGATGATCCGCAACCACATTTTCACTTCCTTTCTTATCTCTAATGTCTAGATCAAACTATTGCAGCAGCAAAACCCACCTAATCAACCTAGGCTTAGCATCAGCCTTCCTCATAAGGTATTTTAAAGCAGAATGGTCAGTGTACACAATTGTTCTGGTGCCTACAATATAGTTCCTAAATTTCTCACAAGCAAACACTACAGCTAGCATCTCTTTCTCAGTGGTTGTGTAGTTGCATTGTGCCTCATTAAGTGTCTTACTAGCATAATAGACAGGGTGTGTTAACTTGTCAATCTTCTGCCCTAACATAACCCCTACAGCATAGTCACTGGCATCACATAACATCTCAAAGGGAAGATCCCAATTAGGCCCTACTATAATAGGTGCTGTGACTAGTGCTTCCTTAAGGGTTTTCCAGGCCAGGAAACACTCTTTAGAGAAAATGAACGGTTTGTTTAGCTCTAGAAGCTCACATAAAGGCTTGGAGATCTTAGAAAAGTCCTTAATGAACCTTCTATAGAAACCAGCATGCCCTAAGAAACTTCTAATGGCCTTGACATTTTGGGGTTCTACCAATTTCTCTATTACTTCAATTTTTGCCCTGTCAACTTCTACACCTGCCCTTGACACTCTATGACCTAAGACAATCCCTTCATCCACCCTGAAGTGGCACTTTTCCCAATTTAGGACTAGGTTGGTCTCCTCACACCTAGCCAGGACTTGTCCTAGGTTCTCTAGACAGCTTGTAAATGAATCCCCAAAGACTGAGAAATCATCCATGAATATCTCTATCATGGACTCATCCAAATCAGAGAAGATTGCCAACATGCACCTTTGGAAAGTTGCCGGTGCATTGCATAAGCCAAAAGGCATTCTGCGAAAGGCAAATGTTCCAAAAGGGCAAGTGAAGGTAGTCTTCTCTTGGTCCTTAGGGTCTATAGTAATCTGGTTATATCCTGAATAACCGTCTAAGAAACAGTAGTAGGCTCTACCAACTATCCTATCTAGCATTTGGTCAATGAACGGTAGAGGGAAATGGTCTTTTTTGGTTTCTTTATTTAGTTTCCTATAATCCATGCAAACTCTCCATCCTGTGACAGTCCTAGTTGGAATCAGTTCATTGTTCTCATTGACTACCACAGTCATCCCCCCCTTCTTAGGTACACACTGTATAGGGCTCACCCACTGGCTACTAGCTTTGGGGAAGATCACACCAGCATCTAACCATTTTATTATTTCCTTTTTAACTACCTCTTTCATAGAGGGGTTCAGCCTACGTTGGTGATCTACTCTAGGTGTATGCTCTTCCTCTAATATAATCTTATGCATGCAATAAGAAGGGCTAATGCCTCTAATATCAGCAATAGTCCATGCAATAGCCTTCCTATGTTGCTTAAGTAGTAATATCAGTTCAACCTCATGCTTTTTACTTAATTTAGAGGAAATAATCACAGGCAAAGTATCATTACTTCCTAGATATGCATACTTGAGGTGAGTAGGGAGAGGTTTCAATTCTAAGACAGGTGGATGCTCAATGGATGGTTTTAATGGATTCACAGATTTTTCAGTTAAGTCAATATTCATACAAACATGCTGAGGGTTATTTACAGATATGTCCATTATCTCAGCTATGTTTAAGTCAGTTAATTCTAATCCTACATATTCATGAGCATGCTTAGTCAACAATTCATGCTCCAATTGTTCTTCCATTAATGAATCTACAATGTCCATGCTCGCACAAGATTCAGAGTCAGAGGGGTACCTTAAGGCTTTATACACACTAAATTTCACCTCTTCATCATGAACCCTCATAGTGAGCTCACCTTTTTGGACATCTATCAGTGCCCTACCTGTGGCTAAAAATGGTCTACCTAACAGGATGGGGACCTCCTTGTCTGCTTCATAATCCAGGATAATGAAATCTGCAAGGAAAATAAATTTGTCAACCTTTACAAGAATATCCTCAATCTTACCTTCAGGGTATGCTATGGATCTGTCTGCTAGTTGTAAAGTGACAGTGGTTGGACGTGCTTCTCCTATTCCTAGCTGGCGGAATAGTGATAGGGGCATGAGGTTTATGCTGGCTCCCAGGTCACAAAGAGCTCTGCCCACGTGCTTGCCACCTAGCTCTACTGGTAAGGTGAAGGAACCAGGATCCTTCTCCTTCTTGGGTAGCTTGTTCTGGAGTATGGCACTGCACTCCTCAGTGAGATTGACTGTTTCAAACTCACCAATTATTTTTTTGTTAGTTATAATATCCTTCAAAAACTTTACATAAGAAGGCATAGACTGTAAAACCTCTACAGAAGGAATGTTAACATGCACTTGCTTAAGAATTTCTAGAAATTTATTAAAGTGCACTTCCTGTTCTTGTTTTTTCTTTAGCCTTCTAGGAAATGGAGGTGGTGGCACATATGCAGGCACTTCAGGTCGCCTTAAGATAGGTGGAGGCCTTGGAATTTCTTCTATCTCTTCTATGATTGGCTCCAGCCTTGATCCTGATGTGCTTGTTGGTGGTGGACCTTGGTTTGGCAGAGACTTCAGTGGAGCACTAGACTCAGTGTTCTCTACTCTCTTTGGTGTGTCCTTGGTGTTGCTTACCAATGGTCTACCACTTCTAAGTTCAATTGCTTGAACTTGCTCTTTACCATCTCTCCTTGGCACTTCAGTGTCAGCAGGTAGTCTACCCTGGGGCCTACTTTTGATTTCATTAGCTAGTTGCCCTATTTGGTTCTCTAGGCTCCTAAGAGTGGCTTGCTGACTCTGTAGAGTGGCATCATTCTTGGCTATATATTCCTTGAGTAAGTTTTCTACAGAAGATCCTACAGGTTGGTTGTATGGTTTTTGATACATGGATTGGTTATGTTGGGGAGTGAAACCAGGTGTTCCACTCGGTCTTGGTTGGTTAGGATTTTGATTAGCATTCTGTTGGCCACCCCATGACAGGTTTGGGTGGTTCCTCCAACCAGGGTTGTAAGTATTAGAGTAGGGATTGTTCCTAGGCTGCTGCTGGCTTCCAACATAGCAGACCGAGGCTGGATTCCCAAGGCAGTATTCATACGGGTGCCCTTCCCCACAGAATCCACAGATAAGTGTCTCACCTTGACTTTGTTGGGTGCCCATGGACATGGCTGTGGCGGTGTTGACACTTGTTTGGAGATTGGTTTGAGCCATTTGCTTAACTAGGTTGGTCAGGGCATTTATTTGGCTGCTCATTGCACTTAGAGCATCCTTGTCTTAAGCTCTAGTTGGCTCAACTGGATCATCTGACCACCTACAGTGAGATGCTGAGATCTTCTCCAAGATCTCATAGGCTTCGTTGTAACTCTTGGACAACATGGAACCTCCAGCAGATGAATTTAAGACTTGTCTAGTGTTGGGGTTGCATCCTTTGAAAAAGACCTCTATTTGGATACACCATGGGATGCCATGGTGTGGACATTTAAGAAGAAGATCTTTAAACCTTGTCCAAGCTTCGTGAAGAGACTCAGTGTCAGCTTGTTTGAACTTGATTATGTCATCACGAAAGGTAGAATTCCTATCAGGTGGGAAGTATTTGACTAGGAATTTCTCTGCTAAGTCTGTCCAATTACGGACTGATCCTGAGGGTAATGAGTTTAACCACGTTTTGGCTTTGTCCCTCAAAGAATAAGGAAACAAGTATAGCCTCAAGGCTTCTTGGGAAACTCCAGGGATGATAAAGGTATCACTGACTCCTAAGAAGTTTCTAAGATGGTTGTGGGGGTCCTCATTTTCCACTCCAAAGAATTGTCCCACAGTGGACAACATTTGGAACATCACTGGCTTTAACTCGAATGAGTGGGCAGTGATTTCAGGACGGATTATGCTGGAGTTCAGCTCCCCAGGCATAGGTACTAGGTAAGAGAGTATGGCGCTATCCTTATCATTCGCTATTTCGATGGGATTGCGAGTGACAGGCACCGGATTTGGAACTATTCCATCCATTTCTTCTTGAGACAATTGCGGAGGAATTGCGGTTCCCGCAATTATTGGAGGTATAGAGGGTTGGTTAAAGAGACGTTTCTTGGCTCTATTTCTAGCCCTAAGTAATCTCTCAGGCTCAGGATTGAACTCTAGATCACTACTTGAAGGCTCACTCATAAACTAACCCAACTAGTACCTGCAAAAGAAATGAAACAGATAAGCTTCAATAGGTAATAAACTTGGTGTTTCAAACTTAACAAACTTCGTTTTCACTTAAATAAATCCCCGGCAGCGGCGCCAAAAACTTGTTACGTGCTCAATGTGTTAAAATAGATAGGCAATAAGAGAGAGAGAGCACTCAGAACATGCAAGCATACATGATCTTATAGCAATTAGTAAGTATTTTTTCATTCGTTTTCCCACAGAGATTTATTATAAGCTACTCGTGAAGTGTAAAGTTAAGAAAGAAGGGGTGGATTTGATGGGGTAGAATTGGTTTTAAATTGTCTATTTCCTACTGAATACGTAGAGGGTAGCAACATAAACAGGTGCAAGGCAAAGTTAAACTCAAATGAAAAGAAACGAGATTAATAAACGAAGACAAAAACAGCTAGACAGAATTGTAACTTTAGCAGAATTGCGGAAATAGCAATTCTACCGCAATTTTAATAACAGCGAAAGTGTGTAAAATGGAGAAACAAGGGCTACTAACGATTCCTCTATAGGCTTTTTCATACGATTCCCAAGCATTGGATTAACTCACTATGCATCAAACTCACTCAATCTCATGTATCTTCCGATTCCATGCATTAGATTCTTTAGTTTACTCATATCCAAGTAAGGTCTTAAGCATCTTGTTAAAGCAGAAAGTTACGGTTTGTACTAGGAAAACGCCTATTCCTAGGTCGTTTTCTGGCTACCTTGAAAGGCTAGCATGAGTGTATGACTCTGAACTCTTACTCCTTCCAGAGGTTAGGAGTTCTTTGGACAAAATGGATGGCCAATCGAAATTGCCCGTGGGATGAAGCTTACATACAATCAATGCTTCGAGAGCTATCCTACATGCTTGGTTCACGTTTTTTAGCCTATAGTATTGTCGTTAGCATGCCCCTATGTGACTTAGTTACTCATGGACGTGGGGAGAACAGAAATAAGAGATGAAAGAGACATGCTTAAAAGAGAAATAGACTGAAAACAGCAAGGTAAGACAGTAGCAGCAAAAGTTAAGAAACTGAGAAATAACAAATTGTGCTTTGATTACTTGATTGTTTGAATGAACAAAGGGAAGCTTGAAGTAAACAATGTAAAGACAGACAGCAACGAAATGAAATGAACTAACTATCAGAAGTGAAACAACACTCAAACAGAGCTGGAAATTGGAAATGAAAGACAGAAAACAGTAATTAAGCTTGAACGCCTCGTTGCGAATGTCTCGACTGAAGGGAGAGAAAGATCAGCCTTGCTTGGATGAATCCAATCGGGAGAGAAGAGGAATCTTCTCTCCTTCCTATCAGATTGTCGACTCCAACAGCTAAACCTCTCAAACCAACAGACGGATGAGAAAAACAGGAGAAAAGATGGAGCTGCGAAGAGGCTTCTACGCTTCCGGATGATGATTGAACCCTCGACTTTGACCCCCTTTTATAGTAGTCTGCAGGTACGTTTGGGCCAAGGAGAACCATCAATCTTCAACGTCGTACTTCAAAATGGATGGAGGAGAAAGAACGAATCCCTGAAATAACGGAAATTAACAGAAAAAGATCAGTCAACTTACGGTTTTCACTTGAAACATTGCGGTTTCAGCAATGTTTCCGCAATGCTGTCGCAATGTAGTTTTTTCATTCTTTTACTTCGGTTTTTCAATCCTTTTCTTTCCTTTTGCACACAAGTCCTAATTTAGCTACCTTCTTTTAATTCTCACAAATAAGCATAGGTTTAAGCTAAATCCTATCAAAAACACCTAAGAGTGTGCATCTTTCTAAGCTAAATAAGTCCTAAATAAGTCACTTTTGGAGACATAACATGTACCATGCTTGGTTCCTTCATTTATGTTTGTTGGCAATCATTGCTCTGCCTCTGGAGGGTTGGCTGCCTACATACCCCTTTGAGTGTGCCAAACGGGGTTTCCTCACTTAAGCCAACGTGCTGGTGCCGTTTGTTGACTGTTGGTTCGCATTGAGGTAAATTCTACGCCCGAGTGCGAAGGTTTGATGCCTGCTGGAGGGCTTGATGCTTGCGTGTCTGATGCCAAGCACTTTTCCGACTGTCGGCTGAGACTCGGGTATGCTGAAAGTTTCTGCACGACCGACGAGTGGAGTAGACAGGAGAAGCTGCGTCGGAGCGCGAGGGCTCGATGCCTTCTGCTGGAGGGCTTGATGCCTTCTGCTGAAAGGGCTTGCTGCCTGCGTGTCCGATCCCAAGCACTTCTCCATCTGTCGGCCGAGACTCGGGTGTGCTGAAATTTTGTGCACGACCGATGAGTGGTGTAGACGAGAGAAGCTGCGTCGGACCGTGAGGGCTTGATGTCTGCGTATCCGATGCCAATCACTTCTCCGTCTGTCGGTGATAACTCCATTTTGGAGCTATTAAATACGTCCTAATTATAGCTAAAGTCCGCTTTCAATTGATTAAATATATCCCTTTTGTAGGAGAAAAGCGGCAAAGAGCTCGTGCGTCCGTTGGGCATGTTCGAGTGCTTAAAGCAGAGTTTTAGCGCCCCGGGAATGCATCGGGAAGAGGGGAACTTGTTCCGTGAAGAAACGGGCCAAAACAGCCTTGGAGAGGCAAAACTTCAGCCCCAAACCCGAGAGCCAGCGTCGAGCTATAGCGTCGAGACGCTGGCTCGACGCTGGAAAAACCCGAGAGCAAGCGTCGAGTGATAGCGTCGAGACGCTAGCTCGACGCTGCCCTGGCGTCGAGACCCTGCTTGGCGTCGAGACGCTCCGGAGGAGGCGCGCGCAGGAATTTTATCGGGGCAGCGTCGCGACGCTGGCCTTGCGTCGCGATGCCATCGCGAGCGCGCGCGCGGATTACTTAGGGCACAGCGTCGAGACGATGGCCTAGCGTCTCGACGCTACGACGATGGCAGCAGCTAAAAGACGATTTTTCTGCACTTTTTTGGATATCTTCTTCTTCTTCATCTCTCTACGGTTTGGGACGATTTTAAGCTTCTTCTTCCCCATTTTCTCTCTATATTCCGTGGAGCTCCGCCATTGTTGGCATGCTTGTGAGCTCCACCTCCATTGTAATAGGTAGATGAACTCTTCCATGGTCGTTGTTGGAGCGGGATTGACGAACCGCGCCATGAGCGGCTAAGGTAAGAGTGACGGTTTTGGGATTTGTTTAGGGGGATTTTGTTAGACGATTTAGCTTTGATAATCTGAGTTTTGATATGCATATTGGTTCTGTTTACTTTGCATTTATCTGCTTTGCTTAATCCAACGCTCATGTTAAAATACGCCGATTGACACTCGAGTAGTTTCGCATGATGTGTATGTTATAGAGTAGCGATGTCGTGCCTCTCACTGCTCGACTAAGTAACACAGGTAGATAGAATTAAATCGAAGTATCGGGTCGGGTTGGATAATTGTTGATTGCATACGGCGTTTGCGGGCAATCTACTAGCAATTAGAATTCACGCTCGAATGTTCGTCGCGGTTAGCTAGTAACTGTCTAAATTTACCTTGGGGCTGATCACCTTGATGTAGGATTAGATAACGTGTAATTAGAACTGTGTGGTCTAATTAAAATCTATGGAGTCGGCTACTTTGGGGCTTCTCTGGTAGTCGTCCGCGTGCTCAATAAACTGAAATCCATGTTATTAGCACTAAATGATAAACTGAATTTGTCTAACAATTGACCCCGAGACTCCCCAAACCGTACACACGTTCTCTTCTTATTATTTCCTTCTTCCGTTAGCTTTCATCATTATTTCTCCTGCATGATTAAAACCCCCGTTACCAATTAATCAATTAAATCCCAATTTCACTAGTAAATTCAACCTTCCTATTCCTTGGATCGACCCTGTTACCACTGGCTGCAAAGCCTTGGTCATAGGCTTTATAAATCGTATTTTGGCAAGCCTCGACAGCTTGAGATTAAGTGGATATTCAAAAATCCGCCCACCAAAATTGGCGCCGTTGCCGGGGAATAGGCAATTGATTGAATTTATGATTGAAGTTTGAATTTGATTTATTGATGGTTGACTGAAAATTTTTTCTGTTTGTAATTTGTATGTTTAGATTTTTGTTTGTGTATGACCCGTTCCTCTGAGGGTAGTTTGCAGTTTATCCCTGAGATTGACAGAGAGGAGCGGCGGTTACGGAGAGAAGCCCGTGAGGGGCAAGGAACGTTTGAAAGAGAAGAAGGCAATCCCTTCTTGGTTGACGAGATGGCGCAAGGTGATGCGCCACGGACGCTTAAGCAACTGGCAGCGCCAGACCTGAACCTGCAGCCTTTGTGCATTAACTACCCCGTGGTAGCAGGTAACTTCGAATTAAAATCCGGTTTAATTCACCAGTTACCTTCCTTTCATGGCAATGCAGGTGAGGACGCGAACAAACACCTGATGGAATTCCATTGCGTCTGCGCGGGGATGAAGCCCGCAGGAGTCACGGAAGAGCAACTGAACATGAGGGCATTCCCCTTTACGCTCAAGGACAAGGCCAAGGATTGGCTGTACTATTTGCCTTCCGGATCCATCACCACGTGGCAGGATATGAAGCGGGTATTTTTGGAGAAATACTTTCCCGCATCCTTAGCCACCACCCTGCGGAAGAGGATTTATGGGATCACCCAGGATGTAGGTGAGTCCCTGCACGAATACTGGGAACGCTTCGGGCGCCTGTGCGCGAGCTTCCCACATCATCAGATTGCCGATCAGTTATTGATTCAGTACTTTTATGAGGGGATGACGCCCCATGACCGGCAGATGATCGATGCAGCGAGTGGCGGGGCACTGATTGACAAGACCCCAGTTGAGGCCAAGCAGTTGATTGCAAATATGGCCACCAACTCGCAGCAATTCGGTATTCGGGGACAAGGCCAAGTGCACAGCGTGGCTCAGAGCCACGAGATGACTGAAATGAGGGCCCAGGTGGCCGAGATAGGCAGTATGTTGAAGAAAATCGTTGGAGGACACCGTGAGGATGCGGAGGTCAACGCGATCGGGGGGTATGCTTCCAACCCAAGGAAGTACGACCCATATGCAAACACTTACAACCCCGGTTGGCGCGACCATCCTAATTTCAGCTATGGGAATAGGGAAGGACAAACTCGCTTCCAAGGCCAGTCCCAGGATAGGCGTAATTCTTCCACCCAGGCTCAAGCCTCGAGCTCCTCCAGCTCACTTGAAGAGATGGTAAGGACCATCGTGACTAACACCAGCCAGTTTCAGAAAGAAGCTCGAGAGGAGCTTAATTCTCACAAGGCAGAGCTGCAGAATTTGAACAAGCAGCTGACACAGATGGCGGTGTCTATTAGTAAGATTGAGAGCAAGAGCTCGGGGAAGCTTCCTTCCCAAACTACAGTAAACTCGTGTGAAAACGTGAGTGTCATTCAGCTGCGCAGTGGGAAGTCACTTTCCACCAGAGCTGCGAAGGAAGCCACGGACAGCCTGAACAAGTCCGCCCCGACTGCTCCTGAGATTCAGAATGTGAGAAAAGATGAGAAGGTCAGTGTACCTTAGGATGTTACCAGAGCACCATTCCCGAGTCGGCTTGTGAAGCCTACTTTGGAGACCAAGGATGCGGAGGTCCTTCGAACCTTCCAAAAGGTTGTGGTCAACATCCCACTTCTCGAGGCCGTAAGCCAAGTGCCAAAATACGCCAAGTTTCTCAAGAAGTGGTGTACGAGTAAGAGAATGTCGAGAAAAAACGACGAGACGAAGAAAGAAACCGTCTCCGCAATCTTCCAAGGTAATCTTCCACCGAAGTGCATCGATCCTGGTATGTTTTCTATCCCATGCACTATCGGTACTAAATTCATTGAAAAAGCCATGTTAGATCTCGGTGCCTCGATTAATGTCATGTCTTATGATGTTTTTAAAGAACTTGAATTGTGTACTTTAATCGAGTCCAATATAGTTGTCCAACTAGCCGATCGATCTTATGTGCATCCTTTAGGGAAGGTTGAGGATATTTTAGTCAAAGTTAAGGACTTACTGTTTCCATGCGATTTTTATGTGCTGAATATGAATGAGAATTCTTCGCATGTTTCCTCCTCTATTTTGTTAGGCCGCCCATTTATGAAGACCGCTAAGGTCAAGATAGATGTTGATAGGGGTGCCTTATCTGTAGAATTTGATGGAATGGTGAATGAATTTATTATAAATGCATCAAAGTCGTCTGTGACTGTTGGAAATGCGTCTGTTTGTGAGCATGATGAGAATGGGAGTCTACCCTCGCGCTTGAGGGATGGTTCCCATGTCTCAGTTAAAATTTCTGATTTAAATATGTGTGATGATGATGCTGGTTTTTGCACTAACACTTCTTATATTCACGTGCCCGAGGCACGAAGAGTGCAAAATATTTTTCAGGTGGATGGTAGGAAAGGTGTGGCCACGGACAAGTCTGGATCGTCTCCCGTACCTACAGACTATGGATGAGTCTGTTGGGAGAATTCAGTCGAGCAACCGACTTTAAAAATTCTGCGCTTCTCGGAGGCACCCGAGCGATGGACTGTTTTTATGCTTTAGTTTAGTTTTATTGCTTTTTAGATTAATTTTGTATTAATTAGCTTGCTGTTTTTTTTTTAGGAATCGAGGAAGAGAAGACAAATTTTGGGCTCTGATGCGTTTGTGCGCCGCTTCCTCGTCCTCGCCAGCTTCACCAAGAGTCAGGGAAGTGTATTTCCTCTTCCCTTTTACTTCGTTGTATCTGACTGGTTGGCATTGAGGACAATGCCAAATTTTGAAGTTGGGGGTGGAGTAGTCCGATGGATGTGCATGTGTAGTTTGTTGAGAAGTGCTATAAAGATATTGAAGTGCTTGGGACTCTGTTTATTGTTTTCTGACGACGATAGCCTAGGAAATGCACGTTGGAAATCTGAGCATGTTCATAATCGAGTTTTTGCATGAGTTTTGTGTTTATTAGGTTCATGTCAAAAATTTTAAAATTTTTTCTTTTTCTCTCTTGCACTTATCGCGCACTTAGCAACTCTCCCTAGATTCCGTAAGCTTGGTTTATTGCATGTTTAGCTAATTCTCGTTGTCACCCCGAAAGGCACCCTTAGGTAGCTTGTTGCATGAGAGTTAGTAGTTAGTTAATTGAGAAAGCATGTGCTTAGCCTAATAAAAAAAAAATAGAAAAGCATGTTTGGTAGAAAAATTCCTCTCGAGGCGCTCCTCCTTCTTATTAGCGCTTAAAAGAAGTGAGCGTCAGTCCTTAAAAACGTGAAGCTTTGGCCAAAGTTTGACGTGTTAGGCAGCTCGAGTAGGAAAGAAAAAGAAACAAAAAGTTGGTTCAAAGAACCCAAATAAAAAGAGTACAAAGTACTTTTGAAAAGAAAGAAAAAGAATGAGAAAATAATTAGGTCTCTTAATTTGCTTCTCTCTCTCGTGTAAGTCAAGTGTAGCTGTTCTTAAACGCTAGAAGTAGGGGGAAAATGGGATGTGCGTTGCATGTAGGTTTTCCGGGTTTACGTGAGTTTAGGAGTGGTTGGCTAGCACACACACACGTTAGGGGGCAAGAGTTAATTTTTGATATGTCCTAGTTAATGCATGAACGAAATGCTTCCATGATTATACTCGTGTTTAAATTTCAATATGCATGGAGGTTTGAGTTAGAATATATGTAAACGCGTCCTTAGAGTCAATGTCTTTGTAGTGCTTGCTCGAGGACTAGCAATGTTTAAGTTAGGGGTGTTTGATAACTCCATTTTGGAGCTATTAAATACGTCCTAATTATAGCTAAAGTCCGCTTTCAATTGATTAAATATATCCCTTTTGTAGGAGAAAAGCGGCAAAGAGCTCGTGCGTCCGTTGGGCATGTTCGAGTGCTTAAAGCAGAGTTTTAGCGCCCCGGGAATGCATCGGGAAGAGGGGAACTTCAGCCCCAAACCCGAGAGCCAGCGTCGAGCTATAGCGTCGAGACGCTGGCTCGACGCTGGAAAAACCCGAGAGCAAGCGTCGAGTGATAGCGTCGAGACGCTAGCTCGACGCTGCCCTGGCGTCGAGACCCTGCTTGGCGTCGAGACGCTCCGGAGGAGGCGCTGTTGCGTGCTCAATGTGTTGAAATAATTAGGCAATAAAAGAGATAGAGCACTCAGAACATGCAAGCATACATGATCTTATAGCAAGTAGTAAGTATATTTCATTCGTTTTCCCACAGAGACTTATTTTTAGCTATTCGCGAAGTGTTTTGTTAAGAAAGAAGGGGTGGATTTGATGGGGTAAAATTGGTTTTTAATTGTCTAATTTTTGCTGAATGTGTAAAGGGTAGTAACATAAACAAGAACAAGTCAAAGCTAAACTAAAATGAAAAGAAACGAAATTAATAAATGAATGCAAAGACAGCGAAACAGAATGGAAACTTAGACGGAATTGCGGAGACCGCAATTCTACCGCAATTACAATAACAGCGAAAGTGTGTAAATGGGTGAATTAAGGGCTACTAATGACTATCCTATAGGCATTTTTATACGATTCTCAAGCACTGGATCTACTCTCTATGCATCAAACTATCTCAATCTCATGTATCGTTCGATTCCATGCATTAGATTCTTTAGTTTACTCAACTCAAAGTAAGGTCTTAAGCATCTTGTTAAGGCAGAAAGATATGGTTTGTACTAGGGAAACGCCTATTCCTAGGCCGTTTCCTGGTTACCTTGAAAGGCTAGCATGATAATATGACTCTGAACTCTTACTCCTTCCAGAGGTTAGGAGTTCTTTGGACAAAATGGATGGCCAATCGAAATTGCCCGTGGGATGAAGCTTACATACAATCAATGTTCGAGAGCTATCCTACATGCTTGATTCACGTTTTTTAGCCTATGGAGTTGTCATTAGCATGCCCCTAAGTGACTTAGTTACTCATGGATATAGGGAGAACAGAACTAAAAGATAAAACAGACATGCTTAGAAGGGAAATGTGCTTAAAACAGTAAAGGAAAACAGTAGAATGTAAAGGAACGAAACTGTGAAATACTGAACTTTGCGTTTGATTAATTGATTGTTTGAATGAATATAAAAGATACTTAAAGTAAAGAACAACAAGACAGAACACAACGAAATGAACTGAATGAACCACTAGAACAGAAACAACACAAGACAGAGTTTGTAAAGTAGAAATGAAGAACAGAAAGCAATAAAACAGCTCGAAATCTCGTTGCAGCCGTCTCGAATGAAGGATGAGAAAGGTCAGCCTTGCTTGGATGAATCCAATCGGGAGAGAAGAAGAATCTCCTCTCCTTCCTATCAGATTATCGATACCAACAGCTGAGCTTCGCAAACCAGCAGACGGCAAAGGAAAACTAGGAGAAAAGATGGACTGCGAGAAGACTTCTACGCTTTCGGATGATGTTTGAACCTCCGACTTTGACCCCCTTTTATAGTAGTTTGCAGGTGCGTTTGGGCCAAGGAGAACCATCAATCTTCAACGTCGTATATCAGAATGGATGGAGGAGAAAGAACGAATCCCTGAAATCACGGAATTTAACAGAAAAAGATCAGTCAACTTACGGTTTTCACTTGAATAATTGCGGCTTCAGCAATGTTTTCGCAATGCTGTCGCAATGCAGTTTTTTTCATTCTTTTCCTTCGGTTTTTAACCCTTTTCTTTCCTATTGTACATAAGTCCTAATTTAGCTACCTTATTCTAATTCTCATATTTAAGCATAGGTTTAGGCTAAATGCTGTCAAAAACACCTAAAAGTGTACATCTTCTTAAGCTAAATGGGTCCTAAATAAGTCACTTTCAGAGACTTAACACACCCCCAAACTTAAGGTTTTGCTTGTCCTCAAGCACACTAAGGACTTACCTAGGCTGCTGTTTCTTCTTCTTTAACCACTTACTGACTCCCCTATATCCCTATCTATAGCACTGCTGTCCTGTGACACACTTCTAAGCTTAAAACTACCCTCTTATCTAGCTTCTTCTGACTTCGCCTGCCTAACACTCCATCTGTTTCCATTAACTCCCTACAACTGATCTTCTTGCTTTTGTCATATCATGCCACTATCCCTAAAGTTTCAAATTCTGCCTAGCTTTACCTCAGACTCAGTACATGCTTCTAGCTTTATTTTTAATGTGCCTAGGATTCCTTAGAGTCATGCCAGTCTTAGTATTAACGGTAACAGTAGTACTTTTAAAGAACAACCTAAACCCTGACATCACTACATTGGATAAACACTCATCTCCCTAAACAACCCTACAAGTTACAACTTTGTGCTTAGCTAATTGAGGATCAGAGTGCTTTTTAAATAGGACATCTAAGCCACAAAGTTATAACTCCTAGGTATACATTCTTCTTCCCTACTCTTTATCCTTTTTCTTACTTAGGTGGGGCCTCGCCTCTGGTTGCCTTTTGATGCAATGCCACTTGTGGGTCACACACTTGGCACTGATTATTTAGCAACCTAAGAGAAACCCCCCTCTTTATTTCAATTTTTTTCTTTTTTTTTTTTCAGTTCATCATTTTTTGTAAAGGAGAAGAAGAATGCTTATGTTTCTAAGGGAGAGAGGAATGTTCCTAGGCCTAGGGTGGCCTCCCCCAAACTTCAACTACTCATTGTCCCCAATGAGTGTCTGAGGTGGCACACCCCCAAACTATCCTAGAAGCATCTAGTCTAAGGTAAAACAAAGAGAATCTAAAGCCCTAGGCATAGACAAAACATTCAAACGGCAAATATCACAACAGCAGAAATAATAAAAAACAGACAGATAAGGGCTTAAAGCTGTGCATGCTGAGCTTTTAGAGGTTGATTTAAACTAGCAAAGGGTGTCGTATGACACTCATCCAGCATGCGTTTAGATAAGCTATATATGGTATTCATGATAGCAGCAAAAGATGAAATTTAAACCGATCACAGCCTAGCTAAACAGACAGTCCAAAACATGCTTTCAGGAATAAAAATTGCGGGTACCGCAATCATTTCGCAATCAAGCCAGGGCAGATATAACAGTGATTAAGGCCCCTAAGCATGCTTTTTCCAGTCATTCGAGCTCTCTAAAAATAAAACAAAACTAACCTACCTAGTCAACTATCATCAGACTATACTAGGCAAGATTAAAAACATAAAACTAAGCATCTAAAACAGATCAAAAGTGTACGAAAAACAGCATAATTCACATAGTCTATCAGAAAGCAGATTTTGTTTTTTTTTCTAAGGGACAGCAATACTCCCTTCAGTGCAATTCAAACCAGCACTCAAGTGTCTTCATCTTCATCAGGTTGTCGTGGTCGTGGGGGCACCCATGGAGTCAGAAGGTTTGTGGGGAAGTCAGGGAAGATACAGCCAAGTTGGTCTGCAACTTCCTTGTCCCGTGCCTGCGCGTAAGTGGCCCATTGAGCCATCCTCTTCTTCATATCCATCAGACAAGCCATGGACAGTGACTGATCAGCAGCCAACCTATCCAGTTCGAACTCCATATTCCCCTTCCTCTTCAGCCGTAAGCCAGCAGGAAACTCCAAGTGGCCAGTGTAAGCCATTTGCTGCTCCATGCGCTCGATGGGAACTCCTGCAAGCAAACAGAGTTTAGTTATAGTATTAGGGAAAAACAATGGTCCCTTACCTTTCTTGGCGCACTCAGCAATAGCAGCAGTGATGACTTCTCCCACGTTGATCGTGAGACCTCTCATTATCGCATACACCAGCAGCGATCGGCTCTGGTTGATTGTAGTCTCGTGAGTTACTGGGGACAACCTCCTTCTCACGAACGAAAACCAAACAGCCGCCTTAG
The DNA here is from genome assembly GCA_028017165.1 of Herpetospermum pedunculosum. Lineage (NCBI taxonomy): Eukaryota > Viridiplantae > Streptophyta > Magnoliopsida > Cucurbitales > Cucurbitaceae > Herpetospermum > Herpetospermum pedunculosum. Next base: position 24,289,223 of record CM051524.1, on the reverse strand, counting down.
CCGTGAGGTTGGCACTCATGAGAGTGTGCCTCCCATTGCGTGACACGGTCCAGGAAGCTTCAGGCTGGCCAATGGTCCGAATGGCCTCTTCCAGAACTGCCTCAGTAGGCTCATCAACAATCCGTGCATAATCTGTATGTGTTTGGCCCTTGAGACCATAGGCTTCGTTGATGGCCTTGGCTGAGAAATCCACTTCTACCCCTCTGACCACAGACAAGCCATCCTCAGGCTGAGCACATTGGCGTAGAAATCATACACCATGCTCGTGTAGGCTGGATTGGGCGGTCTGCAAAATTCCTCCCAGCCGTGGTTTATGACTCCTGCGCGCAAGAACTGCGGCAGGTCAGCAGGTCGGTCGAGGAAGCCCTTCTCGTGCAGCAACTCCCTCTTCCTCAATTCAATGCCTCTGGATTCAGCGTCAGAGGAAACATACCTCACTGACTGAGGCTCATCTTCAGGGTAGAGCTTGGCCTTCCCTTTATCTGCTGGCTTGGCTGACTCGGCAGCCTCAACCTTGAGTCGTTTGAGTGAAGGCTCAGTGCTCTCTTTGGTTGACTCGGCAGCCTCAACCTTCTTGGCCTTCTTCTTCTTCAGCTTCTTGGCTCGCTTGGCCTTAAGAATCTTGGCCTTCTTCTTCTTCTTGAGCTTTGCCTCAATGGTGATCTGCTGCAGGCACGCCCCCAACGTCTCTTCCATTGAGTCAGTCTTCTGTTCAAGACTCTCCGGGCTATCTTCCCTCATAGGAGAGAAGACCTCGTCTTCCTCAGCATCTCCACTGCCCTGCGTTGACTCTTGGTACTCCCCATATGGGAATTTAGGATCAGGCCGTGGAGAAGTGTGAGACGGCGTGGTGCTCTGTGCTGCTGCAGGTGTCTGTGCAGAACTCAGTGGTGAAGACGGCTGCTCAGGGCTCTGCGCTGGCGGTGATGAAGAGAGCTCTGGGCTCTGCACTGGTTCAGATGGTGAAGGGTTGTGCGCAGGCGATGCAGATGGCGGCAAACCCTTCTTGGTCTATTCGTGGGACGCACGATCCAATTCTTGACTCTCCACAGAGGGAGTCTTTGCTTTGCTTGGTTCGGCGGCCATCTCGATACTCCACCGGCGCTTCTTGGGTGTGCCTGCTGGTTCAGTGGGTCCAGCAGGTATCTCAGAGACAACCTTCCACTTCTTCTTGCGAATCGGCAGCTTATCCAGTCGTTCCGTTCGTGCAGCCTCAGCATCAGCCAAGGCAAGCAATGCATCTCTCGCAGCCGTTTCAGCGTCGTCAGCCCTTTTCTTGGCCGCCGATCTCTCAGCCCGTGTGAACACCATTGTTGAGTCTTGGAGGTTTGGAGAGAAGAATCAAAGAAGAAAAGAATCGCAGCTTTCTTGGAAATCAGAGAGTGGGAGAATCGTATCGATCGAGCGCCTTCTAACGGATATAAAGGGAACGACTAAATCCCAACGGCTATATTTTGCGGATCCTGCAATTCCAGCGCAATTTTAGGGATTTTTTTTTTTTCATCTAAATGTCAAACTTTGCTCATCCGTATCTTTTATTCAGCTCAATCTTTTCTTGATTTCTAAAGCTGGAATTACTCTCCTTGATCTCTTCTCTTGATTCTCTGCAAAAATAAATAAAACAAACATTAAATACTCAATTAAAATAACACAACAAAACATACAAATGATAACCGGAAAATTGCAAAAAATAAACTAAGGCATGAGCCTTGTGTTGACGAGCACAGCAATCACTCGTCCTCTCTCGTTCTCGTTATTATGCTTCAGTCAAGAGGAAGGCCGAGAGAGTCTTCACATCTCCTTCCTCGTAGTAGTGCTTCAATCTTGCACCATTAACCATGAATGGTTGGCCTTGCTGCAAGTTCTTTATCTTTATGGCACCATGAACAAACACATTAGTAATCACAAATGGACCTGACCACCTAGACTTAAGTTTCCCTGGAAATAGTTTCAACCGTGAGTTAAACAACAAAACAAGTTGACCCTTCTTAAAGTCCTTAACTCTAAGTCTACTATCGTGCCAAATCTTGGTCTTTTCCTTATACATCTTAGCATTTTCATAGGCCATATGTCTAAGCTCATCAAGCTCATGTAATTGCAAAGACCTCAGTGTTCCTGCATCCTTTACACAAAAATTCAATTCCTTCATGGCCCAAAATGCTTTGTTTTCTAACTCAAGTGGTAAGTGACAAGCCTTGCCATATACCAGCCTATAAGGAGACATACCTAGGGGTGTCTTATATGCTGTCCTATAAGCCCAAAGTGCATCCTCAAGCTTAAAGGACCAGTCTTTCCTATTAGGTTTGACCACTTTTTCTAGGATGTTCTTAATCTCCCTATTTGAAATTTCAGCCTGTCCATTCGAGTGTGGGTGATAGGGAGTGGCTACTCTATGTCTAATGTTATACTTAGCCAACACTCTCTCCATAGCTTTGTTAATGAAATGTGACCCCTCATCACTAATGATGGCACGAGGTGTCCCAAACCTAGTAAAAATGTGCCTATGCAAGAATTTGGTGACTATTTTGGCATCATTATTGGGACATGCCTTGGCTTCTACCCACTTGGACACATAGTCCACTGCCACTAATATGTAGAGGTTACCTGATGACGGAGGGAATGGCCCCATGAAGTCAATGCCCCATACATCAAAGAGCTCCAACTCTAAGATGTAGGTGAGGGGCATCTCATCCTTTCGACTGAGGTTACCTGTTCTTTGGCATTCATCACAGCTGTGGGCATAGTTGTGGGCATCTTTGAAGATCGTTGGCCAATAGTAGCCACTCTGAAATACCTTTGCAGCTGTTCTTTGGCCACCAAAGTATCCACCATAAGGAGCTGTGTGGCAGTGCTGCAGCACAGACTTCGCTTCAGCAGCTGAAACACACTTCCTTAGCAAGCCGTCAGCACATGTTCTGTAAAGTGTGGGGTCATCCCATATGAATTTCCTTGCTTCATGAAGGAACCTCCTCTTCTCTTGTCCTCCCTTAAAAACTGGTAAAACCTGTGATGCACGGAAATTAGCAATGTCAGCAAACCAAGGTTCCTCATCGTTATCACGATGAGTCAAAGCAAAGACATGTTCATCAATAAAAGCATCAGAAATTGCGGGGTCCGCAATTTTTTCGCAATTGTGCTGCAATCGAGACAGGTGATCCGCAACCACATTTTCACATCCCTTCTTGTCTCGAATGTCCAAATCAAACTCTTGCAGCAGCAGTACCCACCTAATCAACCTAGGCTTAGCATCAGCCTTCCTCATAAGATACTTCAAGGAAGAATGGTCAGTGTACACAATTGTCCTAGTGCCTACAATATAGTTTCTAAATTTTTCGCAAGCAAACACTACAGCAAGCATCTCTTTCTCAGTAGTTGTATAATTACATTGAGCCTCATTCAAGGTTTTACTAGCATAATAGACAGGGTGTGTTAGCTTGTCAATCTTCTGTCCTAACATCACTCCTACAGCATAGTCACTGGCATCACATAACATCTCAAAGGGAAGATCCCAATTTGGTCCTACTATGATAGGGGCTGTGACTAGTGCTTTCTTAAGGGTGGTCCAAGCTACTACACATTCCTTAGAGAAGATGAATGGCCTATTTAATTCTAGAAGCTCACACAGAGGCTTGGCTATCTTAGAAAAGTCCTTAATGAACCTTCGGTAGAAGCCAGCATGCCCTAAGAAACTTCTAATGGCCTTGACATTCTGAGGCTCTACCAACTTCTCTATGATCTCAATTTTGGCTCGGTCAACTTCTACACCTGCCCTCGACACTCTATGACCTAAGACAATCCCCTCATCCACCATGAAATGACACTTCTCCCAATTAAGGACTAAGTTGGTCTCTTCACATCTGGTTAGGACTTGTCCTAAATTTTCTAGACAGTTTGTAAATGAATCCCCAAAGACTGAGAAATCATCCATGAATATTTCTATCATGGACTCATCCAAGTCAGAAAAGATTGCCAACATGCACCTTTGGAATGTTGCCGGTGCATTGCATAAGCCAAAAGGCATTCTGCGAAAGGCAAATGTTCCAAAAGGGCAAGTGAAGGTAGTCTTTTCTTGGTCTTTGGGGTCTATAGTGATCTGGTTATACCCTGAATAACCGTCTAAGAAACAATAGTAGGATCTACCAGCTATTCTGTCTAGCATCTGGTCAATGAATGGTAGAGGGAAGTGTTCTTTTTTAGTTTCTTTATTGAGCTTCCTATAATCCATACATACTCTCCACCCCGTGACAGTCCTAGTTGGAATCAGTTCGTTGTTCTCATTGACTACCACAGTCATCCCACCCTTTTTAGGTACACACTGTATAGGGCTTACCCACTGACTACTAGCTATGGGGAAGATCACACCAGCATCTAACCATTTTATTATTTCTTTCTTAACTACCTCTTTCATAGAGGGATTCAGCCTACGTTGATGATCTACTCTAGGTGTGTGCTCTTCCTCTAGTATAATCTTATGCATGCAATAAGAAGGGCTAATGCCTCTAATATCAGCAATAGTCCATGCAATAGCCTTCCTATGTTGCTTAAGCAGTAAAATCAGTTCAACCTCATGTTTTTCACTTAATTTAGAAGAAATGATAACAGACAGAGTTTCATTACTCCCTAAATATGCATACTTGAGGTGAGTGGGTAGTGGTTTTAGTTCTAAAACAGGTGGATGCTCAATGGATGGCTTTAAAGGATTTAATGATCTATCAGTTAGGTCTATATTCATACATACATGTTGTGGTTTATCTACAGGCATATCCATTATTTCAGAAACATTTAAGTCAGCTACATCTAATTGTACATATTCATTAGCATGCTTAGTTAATAGTACATGCTCTAATTGTTCTTCCATTAGTGAGTCAACAATATCCATGCTAGCACAAGACTCAGAATCAGAGGGGTACCTTAAGGCTTTATAAACACTAAATTTCACCTCTTCATCATGAACCCTCATAGTGAGCTCACCTTTTTGAACATCTATTAGTGCCCTACCTGTGGCTAGAAATGGTCTACCTAGCAGGATGGGGACCTCCTTGTCTGCTTCATAATCCAGGATAATGAAATCTGCAAGGAAAATAAATTTGTCAACTTTCACTAGAATATCCTCAATCTTACCTTCAGGGTATGCAATGGATCTGTCTGCTAGTTGTAAAGTGACAGTGGTTGGACGTGCTTCTCCTATTCCTAGCTGGCGGAATAGTGATAGGGGCATGAGGTTTATGCTGGCGCCCAGGTCGCAAAGCGCTCTGCCCACGTGCTTGCCTCCAAGTTCTACAGGTAAGGTGAAGGAACCAGGATCCTTCTCCTTCTTGGGCAACTTGTTTTGGAGTATGGCACTGCACTCCTCAGTGAGGTTTACTGTTTCAAACTCACCAATTATTTTTTTGTTAGTAATAATGTCCTTCAAAAACTTTACATAGGAAGGCATAGACTGTAAAACTTCTACAAAAGGAATGTTGACATGCACTTGCTTAAGAATTTCAAGAAATTTGTTAAAGTGCACTTCCTGTTCTTGTTTCTTCTTAAGCCTTCGAGGATATGGAGGTGGTGGCACATATGCAGGCACGTCAGGTCGCCTTAGGATTGGAGGAGGCCTTGGAATTTCTTCTATCTCCTTAATAATTGGCTCTAGCCTGGCTCCTGATGTGCTTGTTGGTGGTGGACCTTGGGTTGGCAGAGACTCCAGTGGAGCACTAGACTCAGTGTTCTCTACTCTCTTTGGTGTGTCCTTTGTGTTGCTCACCAAGGGTCTACCACTTCTAAGTTCAATTGCTTGAACTTGTTCTTTACCATCTCTTCTTGGCACCTCGGTGTCAGCAGGAAGCCTACCTTGGGGCCTACTCTTGAGTTCATTGGCCAATTGGCCTATTTGGTTCTCTAGGCTCCTAAGAGTAGCTTGCTGGCTTTGAAGAGTAGCATCATTCTTAGCTATGTATTCCTTGAGTAAGTTTTCTACAGAAGATCCTATAGGTTGGTTGTAAGGTTTTTGATACATTGATTGGCTATGTTGAGGAGTGAAACCAGGTGTTCCACTTGGTCTAGGCTGGTTAGGATTTTGGTTAACATTTTGTTGGCCACCCCATGACAGGTTTGGGTGGTTTCTCCAACCAGGGTTGTAAGTTTGTGAGTAGGGGTTATTCCTAGGCTGCTGTTGGCTTCCTACATAGCAGACTGAGGATGGATTCCCAGGGCAGTATTCATATGGGTGCCCTTCCCCACAGAATCCACAGATAAGTGCCTCGCCTTGACTTGGTTGGGTGCCCATTGACATGGCTGTGGCGGTATTGGCACTGGTTTGGAGATTGGCCTGAGCCATTTGCTTAACTAGGTTGGTCAGGGCGTGTATTTGGGTGCTCATGGCGCTAAGAGCATCCTTGTCTTGAGCTCTAGTTGGCTCGACTGGATCATCTGACCACCTACAGTGAGATGTTGAGATCTTCTCCAGGATCTCATAAGCTTCGTTGTAACTCTTGGACAACATGGAACCACCAGCAGATGAATTTAGAACTTGTCTGGTGCTGGGGTTGCATCCTTTGAAAAAGACTTCTATTTGGATACACCATGGAATGCCATGGTGTGGACATTTAATGAGAAGGTCTTTGAATCTTGTCCAAGCTTCGTGAAGAGACTCACTTGGAGCTTGTTTGAATTTGATGATATCATCACGAAAGGTGGAATTCCTATCTGGTGGGAAATATTTGACTAGGAATTTTTCTGCTAAGTCTGTCCAATTGAGGACAGATCCAGAGGGTAATGAGTTTAACAACGTTTTGGCTTTGTCCCTCAGAGAGTAAGGGAACAGATATAGCCTCAAGGCTTCTTGGGAAACTCCAGGGATCAGGAATGTGTCACTAACTCCTAGGAAGTTTCTAAGATGGTTGTGGGGGTCCTCATTTTCTATTCCAAAGAATTGTCCCACAGTGGACAACATTTGGAACATCACTGGCTTTAACTCGAATGAGTTGGCAGTGATCTCAGGACGGATTATGCTGGGGTTCAGCTCCCCAGGCATAGGTACTAGGTAAGAAAGTATGGCGCTATCCTTATCATTCGCTATTTCGATGGGATTGCGAGTGACAGGCACCAGGTTTTGATCTCTTCTATCCATTTCTTCTTGAGGAGATTGCGGTAACCTTGCGGTTTCAGCAATTAATGGAGGTAATGAAGGTTATTTAAAGAGGCGTTTCTTGGCTCTATTCCTAGCTCTAAGTAATCTCTCGGGCTCAGGGTTGAACTCTAGATCACTACTTGGAGGCTCATTCATAAACTAACCCAAATGGTACCTGAAAAAGAAATGAAAATGGATCAGTTTCAATGGAAAATAACTTGGTGTTTCAAACTTAACTAACTTCGTTTTCACTTAAATAAATCCCCGGCAGCGGCGCCAAAAACTTGTTGCGTGCTCAATGTGTTGAAATAATTAGGCAATAAAAGAGATAGAGCACTCAGAACATGCAAGCATACATGATCTTATAGCAAGTAGTAAGTATATTTCATTCGTTTTCCCACAGAGACTTATTTTTAGCTATTCGCGAAGTGTTTTGTTAAGAAAGAAGGGGTGGATTTGATGGGGTAAAATTGGTTTTTAATTGTCTAATTTTTGCTGAATGTGTAAAGGGTAGTAACATAAACAAGAACAAGTCAAAGCTAAACTAAAATGAAAAGAAACGAAATTAATAAATGAATGCAAAGACAGCGAAACAGAATGGAAACTTAGACGGAATTGCGGAGACCGCAATTCTACCGCAATTACAATAACAGCGAAAGTGTGTAAATGGGTGAATTAAGGGCTACTAATGACTATCCTATAGGCATTTTTATACGATTCTCAAGCACTGGATCTACTCTCTATGCATCAAACTATCTCAATCTCATGTATCGTCCGATTCCATGCATTAGATTCTTTAGTTTACTCAACTCAAAGTAAGGTCTTAAGCATCTTGTTAAGGCAGAAAGATATGGTTTGTACTAGGGAAACGCCTATTCCTAGGCCGTTTCCTGGTTACCTTGAAAGGCTAGCATGATAATATGACTCTGAACTCTTACTCCTTCCAGAGGTTAGGAGTTCTTTGGACAAAATGGATGGCCAATCGAAATTGCCCGTGGGATGAAGCTTACATACAATCAATGTTCGAGAGCTATCCTACATGCTTGATTCACGTTTTTTAGCCTATGGAGTTGTCATTAGCATGCCCCTAAGTGACTTAGTTACTCATGGATATAGGGAGAACAGAACTAAAAGATAAAACAGACATGCTTAGAAGGGAAATGTGCTTAAAACAGTAAAGGAAAACAGTAGAATGTAAAGGAACGAAACTGTGAAATACTGAACTTTGCGTTTGATTAATTGATTGTTTGAATGAATATAAAAGATACTTAAAGTAAAGAACAGCAAGACAGAACACAACGAAATGAACTGAATGAACCACTAGAACAGAAACAACACAAGACAGAGTTTGTAAAGTAGAAATGAAGAACAGAAAGCAATAAAACAGCTCGAAATCTCGTTGCAGCCGTCTCGAATGAAGGATGAGAAAGGTCAGCCTTGCTTGGATGAATCCAATCGGGAGAGAAGAAGAATCTCCTCTCCTTCCTATCAGATTATCGATTCCAACAGCTGAGCTTCGCAAACCAGCAGACGGCAAAGGAAAACTAGGAGAAAAGATGGACTGCGAGAAGACTTCTACGCTTTCGGATGATGTTTGAACCTCCGACTTTGACCCCCTTTTATAGTAGTTTGCAGGTGCGTTTGGGCCAAGGAGAACCATCAATCTTCAACGTCGTATATCAGAATGGATGGAGGAGAAAGAACGAATCCCTGAAATCACGGAATTTAACAGAAAAAGATCAGTCAACTTACGGTTTTCACTTGAATAATTGCGGCTTCAGCAATGTTTTCGCAATGCTGTCGCAATGCAGTTTTTTTCATTCTTTTCCTTCGGTTTTTAACCCTTTTCTTTCCTATTGTACATAAGTCCTAATTTAGCTACCTTCTTCTAATTCTCATATTTAAGCATAGGTTTAGGCTAAATGCTATCAAAAACACCTAAAAGTGTACATCTTCTTAAGCTAAATGGGTCCTAAATAAGTCACTTTCAGAGACTTAACAGGCGCGCGCAGGAATTTTATCGGGGCAGCGTCGCGACGCTGGCCTTGCGTCGCGACGCCATCGCGAGCGCGCGCGCGGATTACTTAGGGCACAGCGTCGAGACGCTGGCCTAGCGTCTCGACGCTACGACGATGGCAGCAGCTAAAAGACGATTTTTCTGCACTTTTTTGGATATCTTCTTCTTCTTCATCTCTCTACGGTTTGGGACGATTTTAAGCTTCTTCTTCCCCATTTTCTCTCTATATTCCGTGGAGCTCCGCCATTGTTGGCATTCTTGTGAGCTTCACCTCCATTGTAATAGGTAGATGAACTCTTCCATGGTCGTTGTTGGAGCGGGATTGACGAACCGCGCCATGAGCGGCTAAGGTAAGAGTGACGGTTTTGGGATTTGTTTAGGGGGATTTTGTTAGACGATTTAGCTTTGATAATCTGAGTTTTGATATGCATATTGGTTCTGTTTACTTTGCATTTATCTGCTTTGCTTAATCCAACGCTCATGTTAAAATACGCCGATTGACACTCGAGTAGTTTCGCATGATGTGTATGTTAAAGAGTAGCGATGCCGTGCCTCTCACTGCTCGACTAAGTAACACAGGTAGATAGAATTAAATCGAAGTATCGGGTCGGGTTGGATAATTGTTGATTGCATACGGCGTTTGCGGGCAATCTACTAGCAATTAGAATTCACGCTCGAATGTTCGTCGCGGTTAGCTAGTAACTGTCTAAATTTACCTTGGGGCTGATCACCTTGATGTAGGATTAGATAACGTGTAATTAGAACTGTGTGGTCTAATTAAAATCTATGGAGTCGGCTACTTTGGGGCTTCTCTGGTAGTCGTCCGCGTGCTCAATAAACTGAAATCCATGTTATTAGCATTAAATGATAAACTGAATTTGTCTAACAATTGACCCCGAGACTCCCCAAACCGTACACACGTTCTCTTCTTATTATTTCCTTCTTCCGTTAGCTTTCATCATTATTTCTCCTGCATGATTAAAACCCCCGTTACCAATTAATCAATTAAATCCCAATTTCACTAGTAAATTCAACCTTCCTATTCCTTGGATCGACCCTGTTACCACTGGCTGCAAAGCCTTGGTCATAGGCTTTATAAATCGTATTTTGGCAAGCCTCGACAGCTTGAGATTAAGTGGATATTCAAAAATCCGCCCACCAGTCGGCCGAGACTCAGGTGTGCTGAAAGTTTGTGCACGACCAACGAGTGCCGTAGACGGGAGAGGCTGCGTCGAAGCGTGAGATCTTGATGCCTCCGGCTAGAGAGCTTGATGCTTGCTGTAGGGCTTGATGCCTTCTGCTGGAGGGCTTGATGCCTCATACTGGAGGGCTTGATGCCTGCGTGTTCGATGCCAAGCACTTCTCCGTCTGTCGGCCGAGACTCGGGTGTGCTGAAAGTTTGTGCACGACCGACAAGTGGCGTAGACGGGAGAAGCTGCATCGGAGCGTGAGGGCTTGATGCCTGCTGGACGGCTTGATGCCTCTTTTAGAAGGCTTGATGCCTGCTGGAGGACTTGATGCCTGCGTGTCCGATGCCAAGAACTTTTCCGTATGTCGGCTGAGACTCGGGTGTGCTGAAAATTTGTGCACGACCGACGAGTGGCATAGACGAGAGAAGCTGCGTCGAAGCATGAGGGCTTGATGCCTCCTATTGGAGAACTTGATGCCTGCGTGTCCGATGCCAAGCACTTCTTTGTCTGTCGACCGAGACTCAGGTGTGCTTAAAGTTTTTCCACGACCGACAAGTGGCGTAGACGAGAGAAGCTGCGTCGGAGCGTGAGGGCTTAATGCCTTCTGCTGGAGGGCTTGATGCCTGCTGGAGGGCTTGATGCCTGCGTGTCCGATGCCAAGCACTTCTCCGTCTGTCGGTCGAGGCTCGGGTGTGCTGAAAGTTTGTGCATGACCGACGAGTGGCGTAGACGGGAGAAGCTGCGTCAGAGCGTGAGTGCTTGATGCCTCCTGCTGGAGGGCTTGATGTCTGCGTGTCCGATGCCAAGCACTTCTCCGTCTGTCGGTCGAGGCTTGGGTGTGCTGAAAGTTTGTGCATGACCGACGAGTGGCGTAGACGGGAGAAGTTGTGTCGGAGCGTGAGGGCTTGATGCCTTAGCAGTTTAGGGTCTCAAAGCGGGCCCCATCTCTGCGGGCGAACTGTCGCGTCGAATCCCTGTTTAACGGGAAGGAAAATCGAGCGAATAAGGATGTTAATCGGCGCGGCAGGTGGGTTGTCTCGTCGAATCTCTGTGCATTGAGAAGATGAAACGGGCAGAGTAATGTCGCGCCTTGTTTCGAGGTAGCGTTTAGTTCCCAGGTTATTCCCCGTCCGTCGGATGTACAATGCGCTGGACGGCTAGGATGACCCGAAGGTTGCTTTAAAGAGGTGGTGGCCCCTGCCGTAATCTCCACACCACTTTTTCCGCTGGCCCCAATGTTCTTCGCCGTTGGAAAACCGATCTGTTTTGCACGGCGTTGGTCGACTTAATGTTAACTCTCCAAATGAGAGTTATTTAGGTCTTTACTTGGTTTATATTCATGAAGTCTTCTGACCATTTCAACTACTAATGAGCATAATATATGATTATTAGTGACATTTGTGAAGTGGTGTTAAATTAATGCTTATGTGGAAAATCTGTGCATAAGTGTGTATTTGGTGAAAAATGTCTAAATAATGCCTTTCAGAAGTGTCATTGAAGTTTTGTGAGGAGCGCAATAGGATAAGAAGAAGGGCAGCTGAAAACAGAGCTTTGCGATCGCAACGCAATCGCAATACTTGCAGTATCCTTTGCTGAGTTTGTTAGCCGCCGGCCCTTCCGTATCTGCCACGTCTGAGGTTGTTCCGCTAATTTGGAGGGAGATCTGGGACTAGGGTATGGACTATGGAACCTCTGAGGACTATATATAACATAAGTTGAAGGAAGGAGATCATAACCCTTTACGGTGGAGAAATTCGAAAAAGGCCAATGGTAGTGAACTTTTGTACGTTCACAAATTTCGGGTTGTCGAGACCCGCCAAAATGAAATTTATAAACCCGAATGCACCGAGCAATTTGCAGCAAGGTGCTAACGCGGTCGATCCACAGGGAGCGATCAATAATCCTAATTTAATTGAACTAAATTTGCAATGCTAAAATAGGGGGATTTTGTTTGGGAAAACAATGGCTAAAACTAAACTTACGCTAACGGAAAATTAAAACGGGAAGTATGAAATTGACGAATTCGATTGATTAGCAAGTGTCGGGATTGATCTAATGTATTTTGGTTCATTGATTAACATGTGAATTAGCCGAGACGTTTCATGCACACAATATGTCATGTCCCTATCGGGTCCAAACATCCCAATGAATTAATTAGGTAAGTGCAATCCTAATTAAACATGCCCACTAATTAATCTAAGTTCATGACTCTTAAATTAATTAACAAACAGTAACGGGTATCATTGAGACGAATTAATCCTAGAACTAATTCGATTTATCTCTTAGTCTTAAGCCCGCCGTGAGAACGTTAATCAATTCCTATCCCCAACCGTCACTTGGGCTCGAATTGATTAGCCACGAGCTAGACTTTCGCTACTAAGTATTGAGGTTTGTCAAAAATCAATATTAGCCAACTAAGCATGCGTAACTAATTATGGACGTCACTCCCAATCAGAAGGCAAGTTATTTGTTCTTAATACAGACCAAGAGATGCAAGAAAATCATTCATTCATGCTAAACATTCAATTAAGCTCTAATCTCACCTAATACAAAAGATAATCAATCCCTAAACTTAACTAATCAACCACTAACCTCTTTAGCTATCCATGGAGTTGAAGGTTGCCCAAGCATCCATGGAGGTTGTCTTCAACATACAACCAAAAAACGGGCAAAAACCAGAAAATTAATGGGGAAAACGGCAATCCCGAGGGGAAAAGGGGAAGAAGATCCGTTAAAAATCAGAAAAATATGAATTTATATCCGTCGGAGCGTCGAGACGCTAGGGCAGCGTCTCGACGCTGTGCCCTAAGTTGGCCGCGCGCGCGCTCGGGGTAGCGTCGAGACGCTAGGCCAGCGTCGCGACGCTGTCGGCATTGAGCGAGCGTTGAGAGGCGCGCGCTCGACGCTGGCGCTCGTCCATCTTCGGAAATCGTCGGGGCGGTGTCGAGACGCTAGGACAACGTCTCGACGCTGCGCAGTGTTGAGCCAGCGTCTCGACGCTGCCGCTCAACGTTTGCTCTCGGGTTTGGTGGCGAACAATTGCCTTTCAATGGCAATTTTTGCCATTTCTTCAATTCTTCAAGCCCCTTCACTCCTGATGCATCCATAAAGCTCTAAAACGTCGTTTTTAGCCTCGAAACACGTCCTTGGACTCCTCGAGCTCTCTACCATGAAATCATCTACAAGAAGGCATTTTAATCAATATTTGTCATGGTTTTAGCTATAATTAGAGAGTAAATAATAGCTCTATTTTGGAGCTATCGAAATACCCCCAACCTAAATCTTGCTAGTCCTCGAGCAAGGCTATTCTTAAATTATCACCACAGAACAGAATTTTGCATGCTATCGATTCAAACCTCAATGCTTCAAAGATCAAGGCATTTACTTAACAGGAAAGCAATTAATCGCATGCACTGATTTAAAACATTTCGAAAATCTAACCGTTACTCCTCTACGTGCGTGTGTGTTCAACAAACATACTCTAGCTCACATAGACCCGGAAAAACTTTATGCAACCTTACATCACGTTTTCCCCCTACTTCTATCAATACAGAGCAGTCTACGACTTTTCAACAATCAAGAGAGTAACAATTTAAAAGGCCTAATTTTTTTCTTTTTGAACTTGCTAAATTTTTACTTTTGTTTTTCTTTCTTTTGCTTCTCCAAGAGAGCCTAACATGTCAAGCTTGCCTTCGTTCCAGCTTACCTGCAATTCCATTGCACAATGTATCTGACTACGGGCTAGCTTCACATTTTTAAGGACTAATGCTCACTTCTTAGTTGCGATTCTAAGAAGGAGGAGCATCTCAGGAGCTTTTATTTTCATGCTTGCTTTTTTTTTTACTAGGCAATAGCTTCGCTACAATTCAATTAACCTATTACAACCTATCATGCATCAAGCCTTCCCTAGGGGTGCCTTTCGGGGTGACAACATGATTTCAGGCTAAATAAAGCAATTATAAGCCTACAGAGTCCAGAATAAGATGCTACGTGCTCGATAGATGCAAGGAAGCAACGACAAAAATTTTAAAATTTTTCGAAAAATGCTCAATTAACGCATATAATCTCATGCTTCTCCTATTATGCAACTACGAAGATTTTAAAAACACATCTTAGATTGTCCTCATCGAACAACATGCAAATTTAGACTACGGCACTTCAAATTCAGAGAAAACCCATGCTCGACAACTACACAGAAGTCCACAGACAAACCACCCCCAACCTTAGAGAGATGCATTGTCCTCAATGCATCAACCATCATATAAAGCAATAAACGAGCAAAATAAGGGAACACGAGAACTTCTCTGATCTTTGCAAGGTTGGCGGAGAGAGGGCGGTATCATTTCTTTCCAAGTTAAGGTCCATAAGCCGGGCAATCTCCTTATTCTCCTAAGAAAAACGAAACAACACAAGCAAGTATTAAAAACTAAGCTACTTAAAGTAATAAACTAAAACAAACAGAAATAACAGTTCAAACTCGGGTGCCTCCGAGAAGCGCAAATTTTTAAAGTCGATTGCTTGACTGTATTCTCGGTCTCTACTAATCCATAGTCCAACATCTTGGAAGATACTCCATCCATCTTCCTATATCCATCCTTCCTGCCAAAGTCCACAGAAAAGAATTTCCTAGGCTTCTCCTGCACACTAGCAACATCAATCCCAAACAATGCATTCACAGTATCCACATTCACATTCCCATCAGGTTCATCAGTTAATGCATCCATTTTAAACTCACTCTTATCCCCTTCAAATTCAACAGATAAGACTCCTTTATCCACATCAATTTTAACCTTAGCAGTTTTCATGAAAGGACGTCCTAAAAGAATTGACGTGGGCATACGAGATGAGTTTTCATTCATTTCAAGCACATCAAAGTCAGCTGGGAAGTACATATTGTTAACTTTAACAAGAATATCTTCAACTTTTCCTATAGGATGCACAAATGATTTATCAGCCAGTTGTACTATAACACCAGATCTATGCATATATTTCAATTTAAGATCTTGAAAAACATCATAAGACATCACATTAACTGATGATCCTAGATCTAACATGGCATCATGAATAATTTTGTTCCTTATTATGCAAGGCAAAGTAAACTTATCTAGATCCTTGCATTTCGTTGGTAGAACAATGTTGGACATTCTTGAGTCATTCAAGCTTTTCACTTCTTCTTCCGGCTTTTTCTTCCTTTTGGAGGTGCACCAACTCTTAAGAAACCTTGAGTACTTAGGGATTTGCTTGATGGCTTCCAAAAGGGGAATGTTCACCACAACCCTCTTAAAAGTCTCCAAGACTTCTTTATCTTCCTCATCAACCTTAGGCTTTTGCTTAGCCAGCCTACTTGGGAATGGCGCAACTGGAACACGTTCTTGCTTAGGCACAGGAGATTCCTCATCTTGGTCCTCTTCTTCAATGATCCTGGGACTCAGCTGTTTTCTTGGATTGGGAGGCTTGGGCACATACTTTGGAACAACTGGAGGACTTTTCTTCTTTTCGCTCTCCAACTGGGCTGGAGGATCCATCAATCTACTTGGGAAGGGGGCTTTAGGCACGTACACTCTAGTACAGGTGGGATCAAAATTTACCCCTTTCCATCTTGGCTCAGGACTCTCCTCCACTGGTGTAGAGATTTCCTTCCCGTTTCTCAAGGTTATGGCGCACACTTGTTCACAAGTGTTCGCCATCGGTTGTTGCGGCGGTATCTGTGAGCACTGATCCTCCACATTACTAAGTATTTCATCTAGCCTCTTCATAGTATCAGCCAGACCTCGCACTTGAACTCCACTACTCTCAAACATGGCTGAAAACTTCATCAAGTAAGAACTCACCATCTCCTCGACATTTCGATCTGCAACAGAAGATTGAGGTTTTTGTAAGCCTTGGGCTACTATGAGAAGTGAGTTACTTATCTCGAGTACTTGGGCTTTGAGCTCATTCAGATCTTTTGAGAAACGAGCACTCTCCACTCCTCCACCACAATACTGCTGAAGGTTCCCAGCCATATTAGAAATCAGAATTCTAGCCTCCACGGGCGTCTTGTCAAGGAGAGATCCTCCACTAGCAGCATCAATCATCTGGCGGTCTCGCGGAAGCATACCATCGTAAAAATACTGAATGAAGAGATGCTCAGCTATCTGGTGATTGGGGTGGCTCCCGCACAGTCGGTTGTACCGCTCCCAACATTCGAATAAATTCTCCTCAGCTCCCTGCGTGATCCTACAGATTTGCCTCCGGATTTCAGTGGCTTTTGAGGCAGGGAAGTACTTCTCCAAAAATAAGCCCTTCAGTCCGTTCCATGTCGTGACAAACCCAGATGGAAGACAATACAGCCAGTCTTTTGCCTTTTCCTTCAAAGTGAAAGGAAAGGCCCTTAAGCACAAATGGTCTTCAGTCACTCCTTGGGGCATCATCCCCGAACATACCAGATGGAATTCCTTAAGATGCTTCTGAGGATCCTCACCTGCATTACCACAAAAAGAAGGTAGTTGGTAAATTAATCCAGATTTTAATTGGAAATTACCTGGAACTACCGGATACACTATACACAGTGGTTGGCGGTCTACGTCCGGTAATGCCAACTGCCTCATGGTCCTTTGATCCTCAAAATTAGCCTCAGCCTCCAATTCTTCCACTCTCCTCAAAATTAAAATAAAACTGTACACAAAAACTTAAAAGAACCTGGTCATACTGTACAAGAAAAATAAAAATAAACAGAAACCAAGAAAATGAAAATAAAAAGAAATAAAATAAAATAAAATTATTTACAAAAGAAAAATAAAATAAAATAAAAACACAAAACAAATTAAATCCAATCAATCAAGATTATATTTTTGCTCTCCGACAACGGCGCCAATTTTGGTAGTGAACTTTTGTACGTTCACAAATTTCGGGTTGTCGAGACCCGCCAAAATGAAATTTATAAACCCGAATGCACCGAGCAATTTGCAGCAGGGTGGTAACGGGGTCGATCCACAGGGAGCGAACAATAATCCTAATTTAATTGAACTAAATTTGCAATGCTAAAATAGGAGGATTTTGTTAGGGAAAACAATGGCTAAAACTAAACTTACGCTAACGGAAAATTAAAACGGGAAGTATGAAATTGACGAATTCGATTGATTAGCAAGTGTCGGGATTGATCTAATGTATTTTGGTTCATTGATTAACATGTGAATTAGCCGAGACGTTTCATGCACACAAAATGTCATGTCCCTATCGCGTCCAAACATCCCAATGAATTAATTAGGTAAGTGCAATCCTAATTAAACATGCCCACTAATTAATCTAAGTTCATGACTCTTAAATTAATTAACAAACAGTAACGGGTATCATTGAGACGAATTAATCCTAGAACTAATTTGATTTATCTCTTAGTCTTAAGCCTGCCGTGAGAACGTTAATCAATTCCTACCCCCAACCGTCACTTGAGCTCGAATTGATTAGCCACGAGCTAGACTTTCGCTACTAAGTATTGAGGTTTGTCAAAAATCAATATTAGCCAACTAAGCATGCGTAACTAATTATGGACGTCACCCCCAATCAGAAGGCAAGTTATTCGTTCTTAATACAGACCAAGAGATACAAGAAAATCATTCATTCATGCTAAACATTCAATTAAGTTCTAATCTCACCTAATACAAAAGATAATCAATCCCTAAACTTAATTAATCAACCACTAACCTCTTTAGCTATCCATGGAGATGAAGGTTGCCCAAGCATCCATGGAGGTTGTCTTCAACATACAACCCAAAAATGGGCAAAAACCAGAAAATTAATGGGGCAAACGGCAATCCCGAGGGGAAAACGGGAAGAAGATCTGATAAAAATCGGAAAAATATGAATTTATATCCGTCGGAGCGTCGAGATGCTAGGGCAGCGTCTCGACGCTGTGCCCTAAGTTGGCCGCGCGCGCGCTCGGGGTAGCGTCGAGACGCTAGGCCAACGTCGCGACGTTGTCGGCGTTGAGCGAGCGTTGAGACGCGCGCGCTCGACGCTGGCGCTCGTCCATCTTCGGAAATCGTCGGGGCGGCGTCGAGACGCTAGGACAGCGTCTCGACGCTGCCGCTCAATGCTTGCTCTCGGGTTTGGTGGCCAACAATTGCCTTTCAATGGCAATTTTTGCCATTTCTTCAATTCTTCAAGCCCCTTCACTCCCGATGCAGCCATAAAGCTCTAAAACGTCGTTTTTAGCCTCGAAACACGTCCTCGGACTCCCCGAGCTCTCTACCATGAAATCACCTACAAGAAGGCATTTTAATCAATATTTGTCATGGTTTTAGCTATAATTAGGGAGTAAATAATAGCTCTATTTTGGAGCTATCAGCCAATACCACAGAAAAAGAGATAGTTCTCTCGATTGTTGGATCGAAGAAAAAAAGGCTTCCTTGGCGTCAGAAATTCAAGAGGAAGAAGAGAAGATCCCTCTTCTCTTCTGATTGAGTTTCCTTTCCAAGACGAGTCATTCTTCTCCTTCAACCGAGGCGAAACGTGGACAAGAGGACCTTCACCTACGCTATTGTTTTATTGTAGTTACTGTTTTTGGATTGATTTGTGTTTTGTTATTCAAACAATTGTTGTATTTGCTTATCATGAGTAATCAATTAGTTTTGTTGAGTTCTTCTAAATTCATGAAAGGCTAGTATTATAAAGGTTTACTAGGACGAATCCATAGAAAATAAAGATGTGATTTCGGCATGTAAATAAGCATGAATGCATTGATTGAGTGTGACCTTCATCCCATGAACATTTTCGATCGGCCATCCATTTTGTTCTAACGAGTTCCTAACCTTATTCATGTTAGCCTTTCACGGTAAATAGAGAGTGGTCTAGGAATAGGCACTTTCCTAGCACGTTTGATAGCATGCAATTATAAATAGGTTTTTATCCTTACTTTGATATGAGTAATTTAAGAATCTAAAGCATACAATCAGAAGATGTATGAGATCTAGCTAAAACGATGCATGTAATGTTAATTTGCTGCTGAATGATCATGGTTTATGCCTATGGAGAACTCTTAGCCAACCTTGTTGTCTTTCTCTTAGAACTTAGTTGATTGTTAGCATGTTGCGAAAGTTCTGTTAGATCCGCATTATTTCTTACAACTGCAAGTTACTTTAGCATTCTTAGTTAGTAGTCAGCTTAGTTTACACCCGATCTATGAGTTATTACATGAGTCCTAGCTTACCCTGTTTGTTAGTATAGATTTTTGTTGCTGTCTGTTCGCTAGTATTTTGCTGTTTACACACTTATATTTGTAGTCTTGTCTAAAGTTTTCCACAAGTTGTTGTTATTTCAGCATTTTCGCTATTTACTTGTTTCTGCATTTTGTATGTTCTGTCGTTATTTCAGCAAGCCAACCAACAACATTTTGTCACCGGTTACATTTTCCTTCAATCAATCTGTACTTAGCATAAACTTAATCAAATCTTTGTGGGAAAACGATATAAAATATACTTATCACTTCCTGCAGACCTTGTATACTTGCATGGTTATTTGCTTAATTTAATCAATATATAACCCCATTGAGCAAAGCAACAAGTTTTTGGCGCCGCTGCCGGGGATTTACATTACTTTTGTGTTAAGTTTATTGATTGTAAGATCTGTGCTGAATACGTGAGTGGTAGAAGGATTTTTGAATGTCCAACTAATTTTCGGGGTGTCGAATCCCGCCAAAATAACATTTATAATTACCGAAACAACTAAGCTTTGCAGCTAGTGGTAACGGGTCGATCCGCAGGGAACCTAAATCAATCTCTCCTAATTAATTTCTATTTGTCTTTTAAACTAAAACTCAAAAGCAAATAAAAGGGTGAGTCAATTAAAACTAATCTAAGTAAAGCTAAGCTAACGGAAAAATAAACGGCGGAAAGTAAAGAGCGAAAAAAAATAAATGGAACACGTGCTCCTAATTCGGGTGTCGGGATTTATCTTGATGCGCTTAGATCATAGGGATTCTAATCATGCTTGTAATTTAATCTCATGCACGCGAAATGTTTGCTCGTTTCCGTAGCAAACATCCCAAAGAATTAATTAAAAAAGTGCAATTCCAATTAAACATGCTCACTAATTAATCTAAGTTAGCTACGCTTAAATCAATCAAAGAACAGTGACGGGTAATATCGCGACGAACCAATTGGTCGAGAACTCGACCAATTGGCGCGATTTCTATTCTTTCCCTAAGTCTATCGTGCAAACGATAATTAATGCTATTCTCCTACTGTCACTTAGGCTAGAATTAATTAGTCACGCTTAGACCCTTGTTACCTAGCGATTGAGGCAATTATACGTCCTAACCTTTAACGGTAAAACATGCGTGAGGACTCGGACGTCACTCCTAATCAGTCATACATGCTCATGGGATTCAAACAAAGGAAGAATCATGCAATAAATTCAGAACCACAAGCTGGAAATTAAATGCTAAACCCTCCCTAATGCATCAAGACACCCCTAAACTCGAATTAGAGCACTTACCTTAGCTCCCCGTTGTGCAAATCAAGAGAAACGTTCAATGTTTGAACTTTATTGAAGGGAAAAAATGGAAGAAATATCGGTTTGGAGCTCCCACCCGAGCTTAAACAATGGTGGAAATCGAAATTGGAACAAAACTTGCGGCTAAAAACGGAGAAGAAAGGCTTTTAAAACCGTCGGAGCGTCGAGACGCTAGGGCAGCGTCTCGACGCTGTGCCCTAAGTTGGCAGCGCGCGCGCTGTTGCGTGCTCAATGTGTTAATAAAAATGATAAATAAGAGAGAGAGAGCACTCAGAACATGCAAGCATACATGATCTTATAGCAAGTAGTAAGTATATTTCATTCGTTTTCCCACAGAGACTTGTTTTTAGCTATTCTCGAAGTGTTTTTGTTAAGAAAGATGGGGTGGATTTGAGGGGGTAAAATTGGTTTTTAATTATCTAAGTTGCGCTGAATATGTAAAGGAATATAACATAAACAAATTAAGGTTAAAATCAGACCCAAAGAACAAGAGATGGAATTGATAAACGAAGAAGAAAACAGCTAAACAGAATGAAAACTTAGTAGAATTGCGGGGACCGCAATGTTACCGCAATTAAACAGCAGCGAAAGTGTGTAAATGGGTGAATTGATGGCTACTAATGACTATCCTATAGGCCTTTTTATACGATTCTCAAGCACTGGATCTACTCTCTATACATCAAACTCACTCTATCTCAAGTATCGTCCGATTCCATGCATTAGAGACTTAAGTTTACTCGACTTCAAAGTAAGGTCTTAAGCATCTTGTTAAAACAGGAGTGTTTAGTTTGTACTAGGGAAACTCCTATTCCTAGGCCGTTTCCTGATTACCATGAAAGGCTAGCATGATTATATGACTCTGAACTCTTACTCCTTCCAGAGGTTAGGAGTTCTTTGGACAAAATGGATGGCCAATCGAAATTGCCCGTAGGATGAAGCTTACATACAATCAATGTTCGAGTGTTAATCTGCCTACTTGGTTCACGTTTTTTAAGCCTATAGTTCTGTCATTAGCATGCCCCTAAGTGATTTAGCTACTCATGGATATATGGAGAACAGAAAGGGTAGATAAAACAGACATGCTTAGAAGAGAAATGTGTGTAAAATAGCGAGACAAAACCGTAGCAGAACAAGGTGGAAACTGTAAAATGCAGAATTGTACTTTGATTACTTTAAGTGTTTGAATGACAAAGGAAAGCTTTGAAGAAATGAATCCAAGACAGACAACAACGAAATGCAGTAAGTAAAATACTAAACTAAGAACAACAGTGATCAGAGATGGAAATAAGAAGAACAGAACAGAAAAGCAGTAAAGGATTGCTGAAAAACTTCGTGGCAGTCGCCTCGAATGAAGGTGATGAAAAGTCAGCCTGGCTTGGATGAATCCAATCGAGAGAGAAGAATCTCCTCTCCTTCCTATCAGATTATCGACTCCAAAAGCTGAGACTCTCACTCCAACAAACGGCAAAGGAAAACAGATGGAAATGGTGGACTGCGAGAAGACTTCTGCGCTTCGAGTGATGACTGAACCTCCGACTTTGACCCCCTTTTATAGTAGTTTGCAGGTGCGTTTGGGCCAAGGAGAACCATCAATCTTCAACGTCATATATCAGAATGGATGGAGGAGAAAGAACGAATCCCTGAAAAGTCGGATCTAAACAGAAAAAGATCAGCCAACTTACGGTTTTAACTTGAATAATTGCGGTCACCGCAATGTTTTCGCAATTCATTCGCAATGCTCATTTTTTCATTCTTTTCCTTCGGTTTTCAACCCTTTTTCTACCTATTGTGCATAAGTCCTAAATTAGCTACCTTCTTCTAATTCTCATATTAAAGCATAGGTTTAGGCTAAATGCTATCAAAAACACCTAAAAGTGTACATCTTCCTAAGCTAAATGGGTCCTAAATAAGTCACTTTCAGAGACTTAACACACCCCCAAACTTAAGGCTTTGCTTGTCCTCAAGCATACTAAGGACTTACTTAGGCTGCTGTTTTTTCTTCTTTAACTACCTACCGACTCCCCTATATCCCTATCTCTAGCAGTGCTGTCCTGTGACACACTTCTAAGTTTAGAACTAACCTCTTATCAAGCTTCTTCTGACTTCACCTGCCTACTATACCTGCTGGTTTTGTTAACCCCCTACTACTGATCTAGCTACTTTTATGATGTCATGCCACTATCCCTCGGGTTTCAAATTCTACCAAGCTTTACTCCAGACTCAGTACATGCTTCTAGCTTATTTTTAATGTGTCTAGGATTCCTTAGAGTCATGCCAGTCTTAGTATTAACAGTGACAGTGGTACTTTTAGAGAACAACCTAAGCCCTGGCATCACTACATTGGATATACATTCATCTCCCTAGACAAACCTAAAAGCTACAACCTTGTGCTTAGCTCATTGAGGATCAGAGTTCTTTTTTAAATAGGACATCTAAGCCACAAGATTATAACTCCTAAGCATACATCCTTCTTCCCCTATTTCTCCTTTTCCCTTTTTTACTTAGGTGGAGTCTCTCCTTGGGTTGCCGTTTTGATGCAATGCCACTTGTGGTTTACATACTTGGCACTGATTACTCAGCACTTGAGAGAGACTCCCCTCTTTATTCTTTTTTTCACTTTTTCTATTTATCACAAATTTTTTTTAGGAGAAGAAGAATGCTTATGTCCTAAGGAAGAGAGGAATGTTCCTAGGCCTAGGGTGGCCTCCCCCAAACTTCAACTACTCATTGTCCCCAATGAGTGTCTGAGGTGGCACACCCCCAAACTTGTCCTAGAAGCATCTAGTCTAAAGTAAAACAAAGAGAATCTAAAAATCCTAGGCATAGGCAAAACATCCTAAAAGCAATTATTCCAGCAGCAGAAAATTTGAACAAAACAGACAGTTTAAGGACTGATGGTTTATGCATGCTGAGCCCTAATCAGAGGCGCATTTAAACTATCAAAGCGTGTCCTATGACACTCATCCAGCATGCTTTAAGATCAGCTATATAAGGTAGTCATGCTAGCAGCAAAAGATAGAATATAACAGATCATAGCCTAACTAAACAGACAGTCCGAAACATGCAATCAGTCACAAAAATTGCGGGAACCGCAATTATTTCGCAATTCAATCCGGGCAGATTTAACATTGATCCAGGCCCCTAGCATGCTTTTTCCTGTTACTCATGCATCCTAAAAATAAAACTAAACTATCCTACCTATTCAGCTAACATCAGACTAGACTAAGCAAAAGAAAAAACATAAAACTAAACATTAACAACAGATCAAAAGTTGAACACAAAACAGCATAATTCACAATATCTATCAGAAAGCAGAAAAATTGTCTTTTGTTTCTTAAGGGAACAGCAATACTCCCTTTAGTGCTCTTCAAACCAGCACTCAATTCTCATCATCCTCATCTGGTTGCCTTGGTCGTGGGGGCACCCATGGAGTTAGGAGGTTGGTGGGGAAGTCCGGGAAGATGCATCCCAACTGGTCTGCAACCTCCTTATCCCTCGCCTGCGCATAGTTGGCCCATTGAGCCATTCTCTTCTGCATGTCCATTAAGCAGGCCATGGATAGGGACTGTGCAGCAGCCAGCCTATCCAACTCAAACTCCATATTCCCCTTTCTTCTCAGCCTCAGGTTCGCAGGCAGCTCCAAATGGCCTGTGTACGGCATCTGCTGCTCCAAGCGCTCGGTGGGAACTCCTGCAAGCAAACACAATTTGGTTATAGTGTTGGGGAAAAATAATGGCCCCTTACCTTTTCTGGCGCATTCAGCAATGGCGGCTGACATGATCTCCCCCACATTGACCGTGAGACCGCGCATGATGGCATAAACCAGCAGTGATCTACTCTGGTTGATTGTCGTCTCGTGAGTCACCGGGGACAGTTTTCTCCTCACAAAGGCAAACCACACAGCCGCCTTTGCTGTCAGATTGGCACTCATCAAGGTGTGCCGACCATTGCGTGAGACAGTCCACGCTGCTTCAGGCTGGCCAATTGTGCGAATGGCCTCTTCCAGCACGGCCTCAGTCGGCTCATCAACTATCCGTGCATAATCGGTGTGCGCTTGGCCCTTGAGACCAAAGGCTTCATTGATGGCCTTGGCTGAGAAATCAACTTCCACCCCTCTGACCACGGACAGGCCATCCTCAGGGCTGAGCACATTAGCGTAGAAATCATACACCATGCTCGTGTATGCTGGATTAGGCGGTCTGCAGAATTCTTCCCAGCCATGGTTGATCACCCCTGCGCGCAAGAACTGCGGCAGGTCAGCAAGTCGATCAAGGAATCCCTTCTCGTGCAATAGGTCCCGCTTCCTGAGCTCAACACCCCTGGATTCCGCATCAGATGAGACATACCTCACTGACGGAGGTTCGTCTTCAGGGTAGAGTTTAGCCTTCCCCTTGTCGGCTGGTTTGGATGATGCAGCGGCCTCCACCTTGAGGCGTTTGAGCGAAGGCTCAGCACTCTCTTTGTCCGCTGATGGCACCTTCTTGGCCTTCTTTTTCTTCAACTTCTTGGCCTTGCCAATCGTGGCCTTCTTCTTCTTCCTGAGCCTGGCCTTGATATTGATCTGCTGGAGGCATGCCCCCAACGTTTCTTCCATAGAATCGTCCTGCTGTGCAGGCTCGGCAGGGCTGTCTTCCCTCATAGGAGAGAAGACCTCTTCTTCCCCAGCATCTCCACTGCCTTGCGTAGACTCCTGATAATCCCCATAAGGGAATTCAGGATCAGGCCGTGGAGAATTGTGCGCTGCTGATGGTGTCGGCGCAGAACTCAGTGGCGAAGTCTGCAGCTCAGGGCTCTGCGCTGCTACAGGCGTCGGATCAGAACTCTGAGGTGCTGGAGACAACTCAGGGCTCGGTGCAGGTGGTGACGACTCTGCGCTTGGCACTGGTGCAGATGGGAGAGGGCTGCGCGCAGGTGACACAGACGGCGACGAACCTTCTTTGGCTGACTCGTGGGATGCACGATCAGGTTCTTGACTCTCCACAGAGGGAGTCCTTGCGGTGCTTGGTTCGGCGGCTGTCTTGACACTCCACCGGCGTTTCTTGGGCGTGCCCATTGGCTCAGATGGCCCAGCGGGGATCTCAGTGACCACCCTCCACTTCTTCCTACGAATAGGAAGCTTGGGAAGAGGACCGGTGCGAACGGCACCATCGTCTGCAAGGGCGAGAAGCGCTTCCCTCGCAGCCGCTTCAGCTGCGTCGTCGGCCTTCTTCTTGGCGGCGGATCTCTCCGATCGTGTGAACACCATAGCTAAATCTTGAAGATCTTGAGAGAAGAATCAAAGATGGAGAGAATCGCTGAAGTCTTGGAGATCAAAGAATGGGAGAATCGTATCGAACGAGCGCGGTCTAACGGCTATAAATACAACGGAAAAAATCCCAACGGCTCTTTTTGCGGATCCAGCAATATTTGCGCAATTGTAGGGATATTATTTCATAAAAATCTCCAACTTCGCTCGTCCGTATCTTTTATTTGGCTCAACCATTCCTTGATTTTTAAAGCTTGATTTACTCCCCTTGATCCCCTCTTTCGATTCCCTACAAAAACAAATAAAACAAACATTAAATACGCAATTAAAAACACATCACAAACATACAAACGATAAGCGAAAAAAAAACAGTAAAAATAAACTAAGGCATTAGCCTTGACTAAACGAGCACAGTAACCACTCGTTCTCTCTCGTTCTCTTTGTCATGCTTCAGTCAAGAGGAAGGCCGAGAGAGTCTTCACATCTCCTTCCTCATAGTAGTGCTTCAATCTAGCACCATTGACCATAAATGGCTGGCCTTGCTGCAAGTTCTTTATCTCTATTGCACCATGAACAAAGACATTAGTAATAACAAATGGACCCGACCATCTAGACTTTAGTTTGCCTGGAAATATCTTTAAACGTGAGTTAAATAATAGGACAAGTTGGCCTTTCCTAAAGTCTTTGATCCTAAGTCTACTGTCGTGCCATATTTTGGTCTTTTCTTTATACATTTTGGCATTCTCATAAGCCATATGCCTAAGCTCATCAAGTTCATGTAGCTGCAAGGACCTTAGTGTCCCCGCATCCTTTACACAAAAATTCAATTCTTTCATGGCCCAAAATGCCTTGTTTTCCAACTCAAGTGGCAAGTGGCAGGCCTTGCCATACACCAACCTATAGGGCGACATACCTAGAGGTGTCTTATATGCTGTCCTATAAGCCCAAAGTGCATCCTCAAGCTTAAATGACCAGTCTTTCCTATTTGGTTTGACTACCTTTTCTAGGATGTTCTTTATCTCCCTATTGGAAATTTCAGCTTGGCCATTCGAGTGTGGGTGATAGGGAGTAGCTACCCTATGTCTAATGTTATATTTAGCCAATACTTTCTCCATAGCCTTATTAATGAAATGTGACCCCTCATCACTAATGATAGCACGAGGAGTCCCAAATCTAGTGAAAATGTGCCTATGCAAGAAGCTAGTGACTGTTTTAGCATCATTATTAGGACATGCTTTGGCTTCTACCCACTTGGACACGTAGTCTACTGCTACTAAAATGTACAGGTTACCTGATGATGGAGGGAATGGTCCCATGAAATCAATGCCCCATACATCAAAGAGCTCCAACTCTAAGATGTAGGTGAGGGGCATCTCATCCTTGCGACTGAGATTACCTGTCCTTTGGCACTCGTCACAGTTGTGGGCATAGTCGTGTGCGTCCTTGAAGATTGTTGGCCAATAGTAGCCACTCTGAAATACCTTCGCAGCTGTCCTTTGGCCACCAAAATGTCCACCATAAGGAGATGAGTGACAGTGCTGCAGCACAGACTTCGCTTCAGCAGCTGAAACACACTTCCTTAGTAAGCCATCAGCACAGGTTATGTAAAGTGTGGGGTCATCCCAGATGAATTTCCTTGCTTCATGCAGGAACCGCTTCTTTTCTTGTCCTCCCTTGAACACTGGTACTACCTGTGATGCACGGAAGTTAGCAATATCAGCAAACCACGGTTCCTCATCGTTATCACGATGAGCCAGAGCAAATACATGTTCATCTATAAAAGCATCAGAAATTGCGGTCTCCGCAATTTTTTCGCAATTATGCTGCAAACGAGACAGGTGATCTGCAACCACATTTTCACAACCTTTCTTGTCCCGAATGTCCAAATCAAATTCTTGCAGCAATAACACCCATCTAATCAATCTAGGCTTAGCATCAGCCTTTCTCATAAGATATTTTAAAGCAGAATGGTCAGTATATACAATGGTCCTAGTTCCTACAATATAGTTTCTAAATTTTTCACAAGCAAATACTACAGCAAGCATCTCTTTCTCTGTAGTTGTATAATTACATTGGGCCTCATTCAAGGTCTTACTAGCATAATAGACAGGGTGTGTGAGCTTGTCAATCTTCTGTCCTAACATGACTCCTACAGCATAGTCACTGGCATCACATAGCATCTCAAATGGGAGATCCCAATTTGGTCCGACTATGATTGGTGCTGTGACCAGTGCTTCCTTAAGGGTTTTCCAAGCTACTACACATTCCTTAGAGAAGATGAATGGTCTATTTAGCTCTAGAAGCTCGCACAGAGGCTTGGCTATCTTAGAAAAGTCCTTAATGAACCTTCTGTAGAAGCCAGCATGCCCTAAGAAGCTCCTAATAGCCTTGACATTCTGGGGCTCTACCAACTTCTCTATGATCTCTATTTTTGTCCTAAGACAATCCCTTCGTCTACCATAAAATGGCACTTTTCCCAATTTAGGACTAGGTTGGTCTCCTCACACCTAGCCAGGAC
Source organism: Herpetospermum pedunculosum (assembly GCA_028017165.1). Lineage (NCBI taxonomy): Eukaryota > Viridiplantae > Streptophyta > Magnoliopsida > Cucurbitales > Cucurbitaceae > Herpetospermum > Herpetospermum pedunculosum. The sequence goes on along the minus strand of CM051524.1, from coordinate 24,260,648 downwards.
TTGTCCTAGGTTCTCTAGACAGGTTTTAAATGAGTCCCCAAAGACTGAGAAGTCATCCATGAATATTTCTATCATGGACTCATCCAACTCAGAGAAGATTGCCATCATGCACCTTTGGAAAGTTGCCGGTGCATTGCATAGGCCAAAAGGCATTCTGCGGAAGGCAAACGTTCCAAAAGGGCAAGTGAAGGTAGTCTTCTCTTGATCCTTAGGGTCTATAGTAATTTGATTATAGCCAGAGTACCCATCTAAGAAACAATAGTAGGCTCTACCAGCTATTCTGTCTAGCATCTGGTCAATAAACGGTATAGGGAAATGGTCTTTTTTTGTTTCTTTATTTAGTTTTCTGTAATCCATACATACCCTCCACCCTGTGACAGTCCTTGTTGGAATCAGTTCGTTGTTCTCATTGACTACCACAGTTATTCCCCCCTTTTTAGGTACACATTGGATGGGGCTAACCCACTGGCTACTAGCTATGGGGAAAATCACTCCTGCATCTAACCACTTTATTATTTCTTTCTTCACTACCTCTTTCATAGAGGGGTTTAACCTACGCTGGTGATCTACCCTAGGTGTGTGCTCTTCCTCTAGTATAATTTTGTGCATGCAATAAGAAGGGCTAATGCCTCGAATATCAGCAATAGACCATGCTATAGCCTTCCTATGTTGCTTAAGCAGTAAAATTAAATCAACCTCATGCTGTTCACTTAGCTTAGAAGAAATAATTACAGGCAGCGTGTCATTATCTCCTAAATATGCATATTTGAGGTGAGTAGGTAGTGGTTTCAGTTCTAAAATAGGTGGATGCTCAATGGAGGGTTTTAACGGGTTTATAGTTCTATCAGTTAAATCTATATTCATACATACATGCTGTGGTTTATTTACAGGCATATCCATTATGTCAGATACATTTAAGTCAGCTATGTCTACTTGTACATATTCACTAGCATGCTTGGTTAACAGTACATGCTCTAATTGTTCTTCCATTAGTGAGTCAACAACATCCATGCTAGCACAGGATTCAAGGTCAGAGGGATACTTTAAAGCTTTATAAACACTAAATTTTACCTCTTCATCATGAACCCTCATAGTTAACTCACCTTTTTGCACATCTATTAGTGCCCTACCTGTGGCTAGAAATGGTCTACCTAGCAGGATGGGAACCTTCTTGTCTGCCTCATAGTCCAGGACAATGAAATCTGCAAGGAAAATGAATTTGTCAACTTTAACTAGAATATCCTCAATCTTACCTTCTGGATATGCGATGGATCTGTCTGCTAGTTGTAAAGTGACTGTGGTTGGACGTGCTTCTCCCATTCCCAACTGGCGGAATAGGGACAGGGGCATGAGGTTTATGCTGGCGCCCAGGTCACAAAGCGCTCTGCCCACGTGCTTGCCTCCAAGTTCTACAGGTAAGGTGAAGGAACCAGGATCCTTCTCCTTCTTGGGCAGCTTGTTCTGGAGGATGGCACTGCACTCCTCGGTGAGGTTTACTGTTTCAAACTCACCAATTATTTTTTTGTTAGTAATAATGTCCTTCAAAAACTTTACATATGAAGGCATAGACTGTAAAACCTCTACAAAAGGAATGTTCACATGCACTTGCTTAAGTATTTCTAAAAATTTGTTAAAATGAACTTCCTGTTCCTGCTTCTTCTTAAGCCTTCGAGGGTATGGAGGTGGTGGCACATATACAGGCACGTCAGGACGCCTTAGGATAGGTGGAGGCCTTGGAATTTCTTCTACGTCCTCAACAATTGGCTCTAGCCTGGCTCCTGATGTGCTAGTTGGTGGTGGACCTTGGCTTGGCAGAGACTCCAGTGGAGCACTAGACTCAGTGTTCTCTACTCTCTTTGGTGTGTCCTTTGTGTTGTTCACCAAGGGTCTTCCACTCCTAAGTTCAATTGCTTGAACTTGTTCCTTGCCATCTCTCCTTGGTACCTCGGTATCAGCAGGGAGTCTACCTTGGGGTCTACTTTTAAGTTCATTGGCTAATTGGCCTACTTGGTTTTCCAGGCTCCTAAGAGTAGCTTGCTGGCTCTGAAGAGTAGCATCATTCTTAGCTATATATTCCTTGAGTAGGTTTTCTACAGAAGATCCTACAGATTGATTGTAAGGCTTTTGGTACATTGACTGGTTATGTTGGGGAGTGAAACCAGGTGTTCCACTCGGCCTTGGTTGGTTAGGATTTTGGTTAGTGTTCTGTTGGCCACCCCATGACAGGTTAGGGTGGTTTCGCCAACCAGGGTTATAGGTGTTGGAGTAGGGGTTATTCCTTGGCTGCTGCTGGCTTCCTACATAGCAGACCGAGGATGGATTCCCAGGGCAATATTCATAAGGGTGCCCTTCCCCACAGAATCCACAGATTGGTGCCTCGCCTTGACTTGGTTGGGTGCCCATTGACATGGCTGTGGCGGTATTGGCACTGGTTTGGAGATTGGCCTGAGCCATTTGCTTGACTAAGTTGGTCAGGGCATTTATTTGGGTGCTCATGGCGCTTAGAGCATCCTTGTCTTGAGCCCTAGTTGGCTCTACTGGATCGTCTGACCACCTACAATGAGACGTTGAGATCTTCTCCAAGATCTCATAAGCTTCGTTGTAACTCTTGGACAACATGGAACCACCAGCAGATGAATTTAGAACTTGTCTGGTGCTGGGGTTGCATCCTTTAAAGAAGACTTCTATTTGGATACACCATGGAATGCCATGGTGTGGACATTTAATGAGAAGGTCTTTGAATCTGGTCCAAGCTTCGTGAAGAGACTCACTTGGAGCTTGTTTGAACTTTATGATATCATCACGAAAGGTCGAATTCCTATCAGGTGGGAAGTATTTGACTAGGAATTTTTCTGCTAAATCTGTCCAATTGCGGACAGATCCTGAGGGTAAAGAATTTAACCATGTTTTGGCTTTGTCCCTCAAAGAGTAAGGGAAAAGATATAGCCTCAGGGCTTCTTGGGAAACTCCAGGGATTAGGAAGGTGTCACTAACTCCTAGGAAGTTCCTAAGGTGATTATGGGGGTCCTCATTTTCTATTCCAAAGAATTGTCCCACAGTGGACAACATTTGGAACATCACTGGCTTTAACTCGAATGAGTTGGCAGTGATTTCAGGACGGATTATGCTGGGGTTCAGCTCCCCAGGCATAGGTACTAAATATGAAAGGATGGCGCTATCCTTGTCATTCGCTATTTCAATGGGATTGCGAGTGACAGGCACCAGGTTTTGATTTACTCCAGCCATTTCTTCTTGAGGTAGTTGCGGAGGAATTGTAGTCTCTGCAATGATTGGAGGTAAAAGGGTTTGTTTAAAAAGACGTTTCTTGGCTCTATTCCTAGCTCTAAGTAATCTCTCGGGCTCGGGGTTGAACTCTAGATCACTACTTGGAGTCTCATTCATAAACTACCCTAAATGGTACCTGAAAAAGAAATGAAGATGGATCAAATTCAATGGAAAATACTTTGATGTTTCAGACTTAACAAACTTCGTTTTCACTTAAAATAAGTCCCCGGCAGCGGCGCCAAAAACTTGTTGCGTGCTCAATGTGTTAATAAAAATGATAAATAAGAGAGAGAGAGCACTCAGAACATGCAAGCATACATGATCTTATAGCAAGTAGTAAGTATATTTCATTCGTTTTCCCACAGAGACTTGTTTTTAGCTATTCTCGAAGTGTTTTTGTTAAGAAAGATGGGGTGGATTTGAGGGGGTAAAATTGGTTTTTAATTATCTAAGTTGCGCTGAATATGTAAAGGAATATAACATAAACAAATTAAGGTTAAAATCAGACTCAAAGAACAAGAGATGGAATTGATAAACGAAGAAGAAAACAGCTAAACAGAATGAAAACTTAGTAGAATTGCGGGGACCGCAATGTTACCGCAATTAAACAGCAGCGAAAGTGTGTAAATGGGTGAATTGAGGGCTACTAATGACTATCCTATAGGCCTTTTTATACGATTCTCAAGCACTGGATCTACTCTCTATACATCAAACTCACTCTATCTCAAGTATCGTCCGATTCCATGCATTAGAGACTTAAGTTTACTCGACTTCAAAGTAAGGTCTTAAGCATCTTGTTAAAACAGGAGTGTTTAGTTTGTACTAGGGAAACTCCTATTCCTAGGCCGTTTCCTGATTACCATGAAAGGTTAGCATGATTATATGACTCTGAACTCTTACTCCTTCCAGAGGTTAGGAGTTCTTTGGACAAAATGGATGGCCAATCGAAATTGCCCGTAGGATGAAGCTTACATACAATCAATGTTCGAGTGTTAATCTGCCTACTTGGTTCACGTTTTTTAAGCCTATAGTTCTGTCATTAGCATGCCCCTAAGTGATTTAGCTACTCATGGATATATGGAGAACAGAAAGGGTAGATAAAACAGACATGCTTAGAAGAGAAATGTGTGTAAAATAGCGAGACAAAACCGTAGCAGAACAAGGTGGAAACTGTAAAATGCAGAATTGTACTTTGATTACTTTAAGTGTTTGAATGACAAAGGAAAGCTTTGAAGAAATGAATCCAAGACAGACAACAACGAAATGCAGTAAGTAAAATACTAAACTAAGAACAACAGTGATCAGAGATGGAAATAAGAAGAACAGAACAGAAAAGCAGTAAAGGATTGCTGAAAAACTTCGTGGCAGTCGCCTCGAATGAAGGTGATGAAAAGTCAGCCTGGCTTGGATGAATCCAATCGAGAGAGAAGAATCTCCTCTCCTTCCTATCAGATTATCGACTCCAAAAGCTGAGACTCTCACTCCAACAAACGGCAAAGGAAAACAGATGGAAATGGTGGACTGCGAGAAGACTTCTGCGCTTCGAGTGATGACTGAACCTCCGACTTTGACCCCCTTTTATAGTAGTTTGCAGGTGCGTTTGGGCCAAGGAGAACCATCAATCTTCAACGTCATATATCAGAATGGATGGAGGAGAAAGAACGAATCCCTGAAAAGTCGGATCTAAACAGAAAAAGATCAGCCAACTTACGGTTTTAACTTGAATAATTGCGGTCACCGCAATGTTTTCGCAATTCATTCGCAATGCTCATTTTTTCATTCTTTTCCTTCGGTTTTCAACCCTTTTTCTACCTATTGTGCATAAGTCCTAAATTAGCTACCTTCTTCTAATTCTCATATTAAAGCATAGGTTTAGGCTAAATGCTATCAAAAACACCTAAAAGTGTACATCTTCCTAAGCTAAATGGGTCCTAAATAAGTCACTTTCAGAGACTTAACACGCGCACGGGGTAGCGTCAAGACGCTAGGACAGCGTCGCGACGCTGTCAGCGTGGAGCGCGCGCGCTCGACGCTAGGGCGCGTCAAAATCCTCGGAAAACGTCGGGGCGGCGTCTCGACGCTAGGCCAGCGTCGAGCTAGCATCGCGACGCTGTCGCTCGACGCTAGCTCTCGGGTTTGTTGGCCAAATTTTGCCTTCCAATGGCAAAATTTGCCATTTTTTCAATTCTTCAAGCCCCTTCACTCCCGATGCGTCCATGAAGCTCTAAAACGTCGCTTTTAGCCCCAAAACACGTCATCGGACTCCTCGAGCTCTCTACCATGAAATCACCTACAAGAAGGCATTTTAATCAATATTGAGCATGATTTTAGCTATAATTAGGGAGTAAATAATAACTCTATTTTGGAGCTATCAAAATACCCCCAACCTAAATCTTGCTAGTCCTCGAGCAAGGGTATTCTAAATTATCGCTAAAGTCTAAAATTGCATGCATCGACTCTAACCTCAACACTTTTAAAAGCAAGGCATTTGCATCAAAAAGAGAACAATCAATTGCATGCACTAATTGAGAACATTTCAAAAATTCAACTGTTACTCCCCTACGTGCGTGTGTGTATAGCCAACCTATTCAAGCTCTAATAGACCCGGAAAAACATATGCAACCCTACATCATGCTTTCCCCCTACTTCTAGCAATTAAGAACAGACTAAATGGCTTTTCAACAATCAAGAAAGTAACAAATCAAAAGGCCTAAACATTTTCTTTTTCTTGAGTACTTTGTACTCTTTATTTCTTTTGATCCATTTTTTTTTATCCATTTTTTTTTATTTTTCTTTTGCTTCTCCAAGAGAGCCTAACATGTCAAGCTTGCCTTCGTTCCAGCTTACCCGCAATTCCATTGCACATTGTATCTGACTACGGGCAAGCTTCACATTTTTAAGGACTAATGCTCACTTCTTAAGTCGCGATTAAGAAGGAGGAGCACCTCAGGAGCTTTTATTTTCATGCTTACTTTTTTTTACTTAGGCAATAGGTTCGCTATAATCTCGATTAATCTATTACAACCTATCATGAATCAAGCCTTCCCTAGAGGTGCCTTTCGGGGTGACAACATGATTTCAGGCTACATAAGATTATTCTAAGCCTACAGAACCAAGAATAGATTGCTAAGTGCTCGATAGATGCAAGGGAGCAACAAAAAAATTTTAAATTTTTTTTGAAAAATGCTCAACTAACACAAACAATCTCATGCTTTTCTAGATATGCAACAACGAAGAATTTAAAAGCATTTCCTAGATTGTCCTCATCGAACACATGCAACAGCAGACAACAGCACTTCAAATTCAGAATATCCACAGCTCAACAACTACAGGAATCCATGCAACAGACAACTCCACCCCCAACCTAAAAGCATACATAGTCCTCTATGTATCACACTTCAGACTAAGCAGTTAAAACCCACAAAATAAAAGGGAACAGAAAACCTCCCCTGAATTTTGTGAGGTTGTCGGCTGGAGCAGTGCACTCTTCGCCTACTGTTCCGATCCTTAAGCCACAAAACTCCTACAAAAGGAAGCAAGAAAAAGCTAAGCTAGGGAAATAAAAACTAAAAGTAAAAACAGGAAATTAAAATACTCATGGGTTGCCTCCCAAGAAGCGCAAATTTTTAACGTCGTTATGCTCGACGTGTCCTCCTCTCTGTCAGGGTACGTAAAAATTTTCGTACTTCTTCGGCCCCTTCTTCCTTGAATCAACAAAGCCTGCTAAGAGAAGCAAGCTCTTCGACTTTTGTAGGCAGCCGGACAGAGTTGTTATTTTTTTGATTTTTTTGTTATAAGGAAAAATAAAAGACTCAACAGACTGAAATAAAACAAAACAAGACTCAACTGAAAATAAAGACTCAACAGGGGAAAAAGGAAGAAAGCATGCATCGATAGAGGGAAGTTCAGGAAATAAAACAGAAAGAGACTCGTCAGCCTCAAACTCTATCACTTGAAACTCCTTCAAGATAGTAGGCTCGGCTTTTCCCTTGATCCCGACGATCTCATCTTCGCATGGCGGAATACTCCTGATTTCCTTTTTGCAACTGGGGTGTAACACCTCGAGTATAAAATCAATTTGCTCCCTCTGTCCTTCAAAATTTAGATTATAGGTCAGGGAGGATTGATTTCCTAACTCGGGATGCTCTTGTGCGGGGTAGGCCTCGAGAAGACCGGTTTGTGGCGCCTCAGGACATGCGTAGGAGGTATGACCCCCTACCGAGCAAACACAACCTTTTGCTCTCGCATGCGTTTCTCGAATAAACGTCCACCAAACCTCGGAGTGCAGCGTACGCATTTGTTTTGGAGTTTTCTTTATTGCCTGCAGCCTCCTTATGTACTCCTCGCCATGATGGGGAATACTAAAAAACTCCCTATATTCCCTCTCATCGACAAGAGCAATCCTCGCGGCTTCCCGCCTTGAAGCTATCACCCACTCTTCTAAACGAATATCTGCCATACTTAAACAAGAAGACACAAGAAAAGGAAAATATTTTTTTGGTTTTCTAAACAAATAAAATTTAACTAAGAGAAATTAAATGGTTCCCCGGCAACGGCGCCAATTTTGGTAGAAGGATTTTTGAATGTCCAACTAATTTTCGGGGTGTCGAATCCCGCCAAAATAACATTTATAATTACCGAAACAACTAAGCTTTGCAGCTAGTGGTAACGGGTCGATCCGCAGAAAACCTAAATCAATCTCTCCTAATTAATTTCTATTTGTATTTTAAACTAAAACTCAAAAGCAAATAAAAGGGGGAGTTAATTAAAACTAATCTAAGTAAAGCTAAGCTAACGGAAAAATAAACGGCGGAAAGTAAAGAGCGAAAAAAAATAAATGGAACACGTGCTCCTAATTCGGGTGTCGGGATTTATCTTGATGCGCTTAGATCATAGGGATTCTAATCATGCTTGTAATTTAATCTCATGCACGCGAAATGTTTGCTCGTTTCTGTTGCGTGCTCAATGTGTAAAGATAAATATGCAAAAGGGTAGAGAGAGCACTTAGAACATGCAAGCATACATGGTCTCACAGCAAGTAGTAAGTATATTTCATTCGTTTTTTCCACAGAGACTCATTTTTAGCTATTCGCGAAGTGTGTTTGTTAAGAAAGATGGGATGAATTTGAGGGGATAAAATTGGTTTTTAATTACCTAAGTTTTGCTGAATGTGTAAAGGAATATACCATAAACAAGTTAAAGTTAAAATCAGGCTCAAAGAACAAGAGATGGAATCAATAAACGAAGAAGAAAACAGCTACACACAATGCAATTTAGCAGAATTGCGAGAACCGCAATTAATCCGCAATTAAATGGCAGCGAAACTGATTAAAAGGGTGAATTAAGGGCTACTAATGACTATCCTATAGGCAGTTTATTACGATTATCAAGCTTTGGATCAACTCTCTATACATCAAACTCACTCTATCTCAAGTATCGTCCGATTCCATGCATTAGAGACTCAAGTTTACTCGACTTCAAAGTAAGGTCTTAAGCACCTTGTTAAAACAGGAGTGTTTAGTTTGTACTAGGGAAACGCCTATTCCTAGGCCGTTTCCTGATTACCATGAAAGGCTAGCATGATTTTATGACTCTGAACTCTTACTCCTTCCAGAGGTTAGGAGTTCTTTGGACAAAATGGATGGCCAATCGAAATTGCCCGTGGGATGAAGCTTACATACAATCAATGTTCGAGTGTTAATCTGCCTACTTGACTCACGTTTTTTAGCCTATAGTTCTGTCATTAGCATGCCCCTAAGTGATTTTAGTTACTCATGGATATGTAGAGAACAGAAATGGTAGATAAAACAGACATGCTTAGAAGATAAATGTACTTAAAACAGCAAGCCAAAGCCGTAGCAGAAACAGATGGAAACTGTAAAATGCAGAAGTACACTTTGATTACTTTAAGTGTTTGAATGACAAAGGGAAGCTCTAAAAGAAATGAATTCAAGACAGACAACAACGAAATGCAGTAATTGAAATGCTAAACTAAGAACAACAGTGATCAGAAATGGAAATGAGAAGAACAGAGCAGAAAAACAGTAAAGGTTTGCTAGAAAACTCCGTGGCAGTCGCCTCGAATGATGGTGATGAAAAGTCAGCCGTGCTTGGATGAATCCAATCGAGAGAGAAGAAGAATCTCCTCTCCTTCCTATCAGATTATCGGTTCCAAAAGCTTAGACTCTCACTCCAACAGACGGCAAAGGAAAACAGATGGAAATGGTGGACTGCGAGAAGACTTCTGCGCCTCGAATGATGACTGAACCTCCGACTTTGACCCCCTTTTATAGTAGTTTGCAGGTGCGTTTGGGCCAAGGAGAACCATCAATCTTCAACGTCATATATCAGAATGGATGGAGGAGAAAGGACGAATCCCTGAAAAGTCGGATCTAAACAGAAAAAGATCAGCCAACTTACGGTTTTAACTTGAATAATTGCGGTCACTGCAATTATTCCGCAATTCATTCGCAATGGTTATTTTTTTCATTCTTTTCTTCGGTTTTCAACCCTTTTTCTACCTATTGTACATAAGTCCTATATTAGCTACCTTCTTCTAATTCTCATATTAAAGCATAGGTTTAAGCTAAATGCTAACAAAAACACCTAAATGTGTACATCTTCTTAAGCTAAATGGGTCCTAAATAAGTCACTTTCAGAGACTTAACACACCCCCAAACTTAAGGCTTTGCTTGTCCTCAAGCATACTAAGGACTTACCTAGGCTGCTGTTTCTTCTTCTTTACCTACTCACTAACTCCCTTATATTCTTGTCTATAGCAATGCTGTCCTGTGACACACTTCTAAGTTTTAGAACTAACCTCTTGTCTAGCTTCTTCTGACTTCACCTGCCTACTATACCCACTGCTTTTGCTAACCCCCTACTACTGATCTAACTACTTTTGTGATATCATGCCACTATCCCTAAGGTTTCAAATTCTACCAAGCTTTACTCCAGACTCAGTACATGCTTCTAGCTTATTTTTAATGTGTCTAGGATTCCTTAGAGTCATGCCAGTCTTAGTATTAACAGTGACAGTGGTATTTTTAGAGAACAACCTAAGCCCTGGCATCACTACATTGGATATACATTCATCTCCCTAGACAAACCTAAAAGCTACAACCTTGTGCTTAGCTCATTAAGGATCACAGTTCTTTTTACATAGGACATCTAAGCCACAAGATTATAACTCCCAAGCATACATTCTTCTTCCCTATTTCTCCCTTTTTCCTTTTTTACTTAGGTGGAGTCTTCCCTTGGTTTGCCTTTTGATGCACTGCCACTTGTGGTTTACACCCTTGGCACTGATTACTTAGCAACTTGAGAAAGACTCCCCTCTTTATTCTATTTTTTCACTTTTTCTATTTTTTTTTTTTTTTTTTTTTTTTAGGAGAAGAAGAATGCTTATGTCTTAAGGAAGAGAGGAATGTTCCTAGGCCTAGGGTGGCCTCCCCCAAACTTCAACTACTCATTGTCCCCAATGAGTGGTTGAGGTGGCACACCCCCAAACTTGTCCTAGAAGCATCTAGTCTAAAGCAAAACAAAGAGAATCTAAAAATCCTAGGCATAGGCAAAACATTCTAAAAGCAATTATCCCAGCAGCAGAAAATTTGAACATAACAGAAAGTTTTAAGGACTTATGGTTTCTGCATACTGAGCACTATTTAGAGGCAAATTTAAACTATCAAAGGGTGTCCTATGACACTCATCCAGCATGCTTCAAGATCAGCTATATAAGGTAGTCATGCTAGCAGCAAAAGATAGAATTCAACAGATCACAGCCTAACTAAACAGACAGTCCAAAACATGCAATCAGTCACAAAAATTGCGGGAACCGCAATTATTTCGCAATTCAATCTGGGCAGATTTAACATTGATTCAGGCCCCTAGCATGTTTTTTTCTGTTACTCATGCATCCTAAAAATAAAACTAAACTATCCTACCTAATCAGCTAACATCAGACTAGACTAAGCAAAAGAAAAAAAACATAAAACTAAACATTAAAAATAGATCAAAAATTGAATACAAAACAGCATACTATACATGACTCTATCAAAAAGCAGGAAAATTGTCTTTTGTTTCTTAAGGGATCAGTAATACTCCCTCTAGTGCTCTTCAAACCAGCACTCAATTCTCATCATCCTCATCTGGTTGCCTTGGTCGTGGGGGCACCCATGGAGTTAGGAGGTTGGTGGGGAAGTCTGGGAAGATGCACCCCAACTGGTCTGCAACTTCTCTGTCCCTCGCCTGCGCATAGTTGGCCCATTGAGCCATTCTCCTCTGCATGTCCATCAAGCAGGCCATGGATAGGGACTGTTCAGCAGCCAGCCTATCCAACTCAAATTCCATGTTGCCCTTTCTTCTCAGCCTTAGGTGTGCAGGCAACTCCAAATGGCCTGTGTAAGGCAGCTGCTGCTCCAAGCGCTCGGTGGGAACCCCTGCAAGCAAACACAATTTTGTTATAGTGTTGGGGAAAAATAATGGTCCCTTACCCTTTTTAGCACACTCAGCTATGGCAGCAGCGATGACTTCTCCCACGTTGATCGTGAGACCTCTCATTATAGCATAAACCAGCAGCGAACGGCTCTGGTTAATTGTAGTCTCATGAGTGACTGGGGAGAGTCTTCGTCTGACGAATGAAAACCACACAGCTGCCTTAGCCGTGAGGTTGGCACTCATGAGTGTGTGCCGCCCATTGCGTGACACTGTCCAGGAGGCCTCAGGCTGGCCAATTGTGCGAATGGCCTCTTCCAGCACAGCCTCGGTCGGCTCATCAACTATCCGTGCATAATCTGTGTGCGCTTGGCCCTTGAGACCAAAGGCTTCATTGATGGCCTTGGCTGAGAAATCAACTTCCACCCCTCTGACCACAGATAGGCCATCCTCAGGGCTGAGCACATTGGCGTAGAAATCGTACACCATGCTCGAGTAGGCTGGATTGGGAGGTCTGCAGAATTCCTCCCAGCCATGGTTGATCACCCCTGCGCGCAAGAACTGCGGCAGGTCAGCAAGTCGATCAAGGAACCCCTTCTCGTGCAACAGGTCCCTTTTCCTCAGCTCAACACCCCTGGATTCAGCATCAGATGAGACATACCTCACTGACGGAGGTTCATCTTCAGGGTAGAGTTTAGCCTTCCCCTTATCGGCTGGTTTGGATGATGCAGCAGCCTCCACCTTGAGACGTTTGAGCGAAGGCTCAGCACTCTCCTCGTCTGCTGAAGGCACTCGTTTGGCCTTCTTCTTCTTCAGCTTTTTGGACTTCTTGGCCTTGCCCATCTTGGCCTTCTTCTTCTTTTTCTTAATGTTGATCTGTTGGAGGCAAGCCCCCAACGTTTCTTCCATAGAATCGTCCTGCTGTGCAGGCTCGGCAGGGCTATCTTCTCTCATAGGCGAGAAGACTTCGTCTTCTCCAGCATCTCCACTGCCTTGCGTGGACTCTTGATAATCCCCATATGGGAATTCAGGATCAGGCTGTGGAGCCTTGTGCGATGGCATGGGAGTGTGTTCTGCTGATGGTAGATGCGCAGAACTCAGTGGCGACGATGGCAGTTCAGGACTCTGCGCTGCTGCAAGTGGCGGATCAGAACTCTGAGGTGCTGGAGACAACTCGAAGCTCTGTGCAGGCAGTGACGATTCTGCGCTTGGCACTGGTTCAGACGAGAGGGGACTGCGCGCAGGTGACACAGACGGCGACGAACCTTCTTTGGCTGACTCGTGGGCTGCACGATCAGTTTCTTGACTCTCCACAGAGGGAGTCTTGGCGGTGCTTGGTTCGGCAGCCGTCTTGACAGTCCACCGGCGTTTCTTTGGCGTGCCTACTGGCTCAGATGGGCCAGCAGGGATCTCCGTGACCACCCTCCACTTCTTCCTACGAATAGGAAGCTTGGACAGACGGCCAGTGCGTACAGCACCCTCATCAGCAAGGGTGAGAAGCGCTTCCCTCGCAGCCGCTTCAGCTGCGTCGTCGGCCTTCTTCTTGGCTGCGGATCTTTCAGCCCTAGTGGAAACCATCGTCGAGTCTTGAAGATCTTGAGAGAAGAATCAAAGATGGAGAGAATCGCAGAAATCTTGGAGATCAAAGAATGAGAGAATCGTATCATCGAGCGCGTTCTAACGGCTATAAATAAAACGGAAAAAATCCCAACGGCTCTTTTTGCGGATCCAGCAATATTTGCGCAATTGTAGGGATATCTTTTCATTGAAATCTCCAACTTTGCTCGTCCGTATCTTTTATTTGGCTCAACCGTTTCTCGAGTTTTAAAGCCTGATTTACTCTCCTTGATCCCCTCTTTCGATTCCTTGCAAAAGCAAACAAAACAAACATTAAACACGTAATTAAAAACACGTCACAAAACGTACAAACGATAAGCGAAAAAACAGTAAAAATAAACTAAGGCATTGGCCTTGACTAAACGAGCACAGTAACCACTCGTTCTCTCTCGTTTCTAACTTCATGCTTCACGTAGGAGGAAGGCCGAGAGAGTCTTCACATCCCCCTCCTCGTAGTAGTGCTTCAACCTAGCACCATTGACCATAAATGGCTGGCCTTGCTGCAAATTTTTAATCTCTATGGCACCATGAACAAAGACATTAGTAATAATAAATGGACCTGACCATCTAGACTTTAATTTGCCTGAAAATAGCTTTAATCGTGAGTTAAATAACAATACAAGTTGGCCCTTCTTAAAGTCTTTGATCCTGAGTCTACTGTCATGCCATATTTTTGTCTTTTCTTTGTACATCTTGGCATTCTCATAGGCCATGTGCCTAAGCTCGTCAAGTTCATGTAGCTGTAAAGATCTTAATGTCCCCGCATCCTTCACACAAAAATTTAATTCTTTCATGGCCCAAAATGCCTTGTTTTCCAACTCAAGTGGCAAGTGGCAAGCCTTGCCATACACCAACCTATAGGGAGACATTCCTAGAGGTGTCTTATATGCTGTTCTGTAAGCCCAAAGTGCATCCTCAAGCTTGAAAGACCAGTCTTTCCTATTAGGTTTGACTACCTTTTCTAGGATGTTCTTTATCTCCCTATTGGAAATCTCAGCTTGGCCATTTGAGTGTGGGTGGTAGGGAGTAGCTACCCTATGTCTAATGTTATATTTAGCCAATATCTTCTCCATAGCCTTATTAATGAAATGTGACCCCTCATCACTAATGATAGCACGAGGAGTCCCAAATCTAGTGAAAATGTGCCTATGCAAGAAGTTAGTGACTGTTTTAGCATCATTATTAGAACATGCCTTAGCTTCTACCCACTTTGACACGTAGTCTACTGCTACTAAGATGTACAGGTTACCTGATGATGGAGGGAAGGGTCCTATGAAATCAATGCCCCACACATCGAAGAGCTCCAACTCTAAGATGTAGGTGAGGGGCATCTCATCCTTGCGACTGAGGTTACCTGTCCTTTGGCATTCGTCACAGTTGTGGGCATAGTTGTGGGCGTCCTTGAAGATTGTTGGCCAGTAGTAGCCACTCTGAAATACTTTAGCAGCTGTTCTTTGACCACCAAAATGCCCACCGTAAGGAGATGAGTGACAGTGCTGCAGCACAGACTTCGCTTCAGCAGCTGAAACACACTTCCTCAACAACCCATCAGCACAGGTCCTGTAAAGTATGGGGTCATCCCAGATGAATTTCCTTGCTTCATGGAGGAACCTCTTCTTTTCTTGTCCTCCCTTGAACACTGGTAATACCTGTGATGCACGGAAGTTAGCAATGTCAGCAAACCAAGGTTCCTCATCGTTTTCACGATGAGTCAAAGCAAAGATATGTTCATCTATAAAAGCATCAGAAATTGCGGGGTCCGCAATGTTTTCGCAATTGTGCTGCAATCGAGACAGGTGATCTGCAACCACGTTTTCACATCCCTTCTTGTCCCGAATGTCCAAATCGAATTCCTGCAGCAATAACACCCATCTAATCAATCTAGGCTTAGCATCAGCCTTCCTCATAAGATATTTTAAAGCAGAATGGTCAGTATATACAATGGTCCTAGTTCCTACAATATAGTTCCTAAATTTTTCACAAGCAAATACTACAGCAAGCATCTCCTTCTCTGTAGTTGTATAGTTACATTGAGCCTCATTCAAGGTTTTACTAGCATAATAGACAGGATGTGTGAGCTTGTCAATCTTCTGTCCTAACATGACTCCTACAGCATAGTCACTAGCATCGCATAGCATCTCAAATGGGAGATCCCAATTTGGTCCTACTATGATTGGTGCTGTGACCAGTGCTTCCTTAAGGGTTTTCCAAGCTAATACACATTCCTTAGAGAAGATGAATGGCCTACCTAGCTCCAATAGCTCACATAGAGGCTTGGCTATCTTAGAGAAGTCCTTGATGAACCTTCTATAGAAGCCAGCATGTCCTAGGAAACTCCTAATAGCTTTGACATTCTGGGGCTCTACCAACTTCTCTATGACCTCTATTTTTGCCCTATCCACTTCTACACCTGCCCTTGACACTCTATGTCCTAAGACAATCCCTTCATCTACCATAAAATGGCACTTTTCCCAATTTAGGACTAGGTTGGTCTCTTCACACCTAGCCAGGACTTGTCCTAGGTTCTCTAGACAGGTTTTAAATGAGTCCCCAAAGACTGAGAAGTCATCCATGAATATTTCTATTATGGACTCATCCAACTCAGAGAAGATCGCCATCATGCACCTTTGGAAAGTTGCCGGTGCATTGCATAAGCCAAAAGGCATTCTGCGGAAGGCAAACGTTCCAAAAGGGCAAGTGAAGGTAGTCTTCTCCTGATCCTTAGGGTCTATAGTGATTTGATTATAGCCAGAGTACCCATCTAAAAAACAATAGTAGGCTCTACCAGCTATTCTGTCTAGCATCTGGTCAATGAATGGTAGAGGGAAATGGTCTTTTTTAGTTTCTTTATTCAACTTCCTGTAATCCATACACACTCTCCACCCTGTGACAGTCCTTGTTGGAATCAGTTCGTTGTTCTCATTGACTACCACAGTTATTCCCCCCTTTTTAGGTACACATTGGATGGGGCTCACCCACTGGCTACTAGCTATGGGGAAAATTACTCCTGCATCTAACCACTTTATTATTTCTTTCTTTACTACCTCTTTCATAGAGGGGTTTAACCTACGCTGGTGATCTACCCTAGGTGTGTGCTCTTCCTCTAGTATGATTTTATGCATGCAATAAGAAGGGCTAATGCCTCGAATATCAGCAATAGTCCATGCTATAGCCTTCCTATGTTGCTTAAGCAGTAAAATTAAATCAACCTCATGCTGTTCACTTAGCTTAGAAGAAATAATTACAGGCAGCGTATCATTATCTCCTAGATATGCGTATTTGAGGTGAGTTGGGAGTGGTTTTAGTTCTAGAACAGGTGGATGCTCAATGGAGGGCTTTAACGGATTTACAGTTCTATCAGTTAAGTCTATAGTCATACATACATGCTGAGGTCTATCTACAGGCATATTCATTATGTCAGATACATTTAGATCATCTACATCTAATCCTACATATTCGTTAGCATGCTTGGTTAATAATACATGCTCTAATTGTTCTTCCATTAGTGAGTTAACAACATCAATGCTAGCACAAGACTCAGAATCAGAGGGATACCTTAAAGCTTTGTAAACACTAAATTTTACCTCTTCATCATGAACCCTCATAGTTAACTCACCTTTTTGCACGTCTATTAGTGCCCTACCTGTAGCTAGAAATGGTCTACCTAGCAGGATGGGAACCTCCTTGTCTGCCTCATAGTCCAGGACAATGAAATCTGCAAGGAAAATAAATTTGTCAACTTTAACTAGAATATCCTCAATCTTACCTTCTGGATATGCGATGGATCTGTCTGCTAGTTGTAAAGTGACTGTGGTTGGACGTGCTTCTCCCATTCCCAACTGGCGAAATAGGGACAGGGGCATGAGATTTATGCTGGCGCCCAGGTCACAAAGCGCTCTGCCCACATGCTTGCCTCCAAGTTCTACAGGTAGGGTGAAGGAACCAGGATCCTTCTCCTTCTTGGGCAGCTTGTTTTGGAGGATGGCACTGCACTCCTCGGTGAGGTTTACTGTTTCAAACTCACCAATTATTTTTTTGTTAGTAATAATGTCCTTCAAAAACTTTACATATGAAGGCATAGACTGTAAAACCTCTACAAAAGGAATGTTAACATGCACTTGCTTAAGTATTTCTAAAAATTTATTAAAATGAACTTCCTGTTCCTGCTTCTTCTTCAGCCTTCGAGGATATGGAGGTGGTGGCACATATGCAGGCACGTCAGGACGCCTTAGGATAGGTGGAGGCCTTGGAATTTCTTCTACGTCCTCTACAATTGGCTCTAGCCTGGCTCCTGATGTGCTAGTTGGTGGTGGTCCTTGGCTCGGCAGAGACTCCAGTGGAGCACTAGACTCAGTGTTCTCTACTCTCTTTGGTGTGTCCTTTGTGTTGCTCACCAATGGTCTTCCACTCCTAAGTTCAATGGCTTGAACTTGTTCTTTGCCATCTCTCCTTGGTACCTCGGTATCAGCAGGGAGTCTACCTTGGGGCCTACTTTTAAGTTCATTGGCTAATTGGCCTATTTGGTTTTCCAGGCTCCTAAGAGTAGCTTGCTGGCTCTGAAGAGTAGCATCATTCTTAGCTATATATTCCTTGAGTAGGTTTTCTACAGAAGATCCTACAGGTTGATTATAAGGTTTTTGGTACATGGACTGGTTATGTTGGGGAGTGAAACCAGGTGTTCCACTCGGTCTAGGTTGGTTAGAATTTGGATTAGTGTTTTGTTGGCCACCCCATGACAGGTTAGGGTGGTTTCTCCAACCAGGGTTATAGGTGTTGGAGTAAGGGTTATTCCTAGGCTGCTGCTGGCTTCCTACATAGCAGACTGAGGATGGATTCCCAGGGCAGTATTCATAAGGGTGCCCTTCCCCACAGAATCCACAGATAGGTGCCTCGCCTTGACTTGGTTGGGTGCCCATTGACATGGCTGTGGCGGTATTGGCACTGGTTTGGAGATTGGCCTGAGCCATTTGTTTAACTAGGTTGGTCAGGGCGTTTATTTGGGTGCTCATGGCGCTTAGAGCATCCTTGTCTTGAGCCCTAGTTGGCTCTACTGGATCGTCTGACCACCTACAATGAGATGTTGAGATCTTCTCCAAGATCTCATAAGCTTCGTTGTAACTCTTGGACAACATGGAACCTCCAGCAGATGAATTTAGAACTTGTCTGGTGCTGGGGTTGCATCCTTTAAAGAAGACTTCTATTTGGATACACCATGGAATGCCATGGTGTGGACATTTAATGAGAAGGTCTTTGAATCTTGTCCAAGCTTCGTGAAGAGACTCACTTGGAGCTTGTTTGAATTTTATGATATCATCACGAAAGGTTGAATTCCTATCAGGTGGGAAATATTTGACTAGGAATTTTTCTGCTAAATCTGTCCAATTGCGGACAGATCCTGAGGGTAAAGAATTTAACCATGTTTTGGCCTTGTCCCTCAAAGAGTAAGGGAAAAGATATAGCCTCAGGGCTTCTTGGGAAACTCCAGGGATTAGGAATGTGTCACTAACTCCTAGGAAGTTCCTAAGGTGGTTATGGGGGTCCTCATTTTCTATTCCAAAGAATTGTCCCACAGTGGACAACATTTGGAACATCACTGGCTTTAACTCGAATGAGTTGGCAGTGATTTCAGGACGGATTATGCTGGGGTTCAGCTCCCAGGCATAGGTACTAAATATGAAAGGATGGCGCTATCCTTGTCATTCGCTATTTCAATGGGGTTGCGAGTGACAGGCACCAGGTTTTGATTTACTCCAGCCATTTCTTCTTGAGGTAATTGCGGAGGAATTGTAGTCTCTGCAATGATTGGAGGTAAAAGGGTTTGTTTAAAGAGACGTTTCTTGGCTCTATTCCTAGCTCTAAGTAATCTCTCGGGCTCAGGGTTGAACTCTAGATCACTACTTGGAGTCTCATTCATAAACTACCCTAAATGGTACCTGAAAAAAGAAATGAAAATGGATCAAATTCAATGAAAAATACTTTGATGTTTCAAACTTAACAAACTTCGTTTTCACTTAAAATAAGTCCCCGGCAGCGGCGCCAAAAACTTGTTGCGTGCTCAATGTGTAAAGATAAATATGCAAAAGGGTAGAGAGAGCACTTAGAACATGCAAGCATACATGGTCTCACAGCAAGTAGTAAGTATATTTCATTCGTTTTTTCCACAGAGACTCATTTTTAGCTATTCGCGAAGTGTGTTTGTTAAGAAAGATGGGATGAATTTGAGGGGATAAAATTGGTTTTTAATTACCTAAGTTTTGCTGAATGTGTAAAGGAATATACCATAAACAAGTTAAAGTTAAAATCAGGCTCAAAGAACAAGAGATGGAATCAATAAACGAAGAAGAAAACAGCTACACACAATGCAATTTAGCACAATTGCGAGAACCGCAATTAATCCGCAATTAAATGGCAGCGAAACTGATTAAAAGGGTGAATTAAGGGCTACTAATGACTATCCTATAGGCAGTTTATTACGATTATCAAGCTTTGGATCAACTCTCTATACATCAAACTCACTCTATCTCAAGTATCGTCCGATTCCATGCATTAGAGACTCAAGTTTACTCGACTTCAAAGTAAGGTCTTAAGCACCTTGTTAAAACAGGAGTGTTTAGTTTGTACTAGGGAAACGCCTATTCCTAGGCCGTTTCCTGATTACCATGAAAGGCTAGCATGATTTTATGACTCTGAACTCTTACTCCTTCCAGAGGTTAGGAGTTCTTTGGACAAAATGGATGGCCAATCGAAATTGCCCGTGGGATGAAGCTTACATACAATCAATGTTCGAGTGTTAATCTGCCTACTTGACTCACGTTTTTTAGCCTATAGTTCTGTCATTAGCATGCCCCTAAGTGATTTTAGTTACTCATGGATATGTAGAGAACAGAAATGGTAGATAAAACAGACATGCTTAGAAGATAAATGTACTTAAAACAGCAAGCCAAAGCCGTAGCAGAAACAGATGGAAACTGTAAAATGCAGAAGTACACTTCGATTACTTTAAGTGTTTGAATGACAAAGGGAAGCTCTAAAAGAAATGAATTCAAGACAGACAACAACGAAATGCAGTAATTGAAATGCTAAACTAAGAACAACAGTGATCAGAAATGGAAATGAGAAGAACAGAGCAGAAAAACAGTAAAGGTTTGCTAGAAAACTCCGTGGCAGTCGCCTCGAATGATGGTGATGAAAAGTCAGCCGTGCTTGGATGAATCCAATCGAGAGAGAAGAAGAATCTCCTCTCCTTCCTATCAGATTATCGGTTCCAAAAGCTTAGACTCTCACTCCAACAGACGGCAAAGGAAAACAGATGGAAATGGTGGACTGCGAGAAGACTTCTGCGCCTCGAATGATGACTGAACCTCCGACTTTGACCCCCTTTTATAGTAGTTTGCAGGTGCGTTTGGGCCAAGGAGAACCATCAATCTTCAACGTCATATATCAGAATGGATGGAGGAGAAAGGACGAATCCCTGAAAAGTCGGATCTAAACAGAAAAAGATCAGCCAACTTACGGTTTTAACTTGAATAATTGCGGTCACTGCAATTATTCCGCAATTCATTCGCAATGGTTATTTTTTTCATTCTTTTCTTCGGTTTTCAACCCTTTTTCTACCTATTGTACATAAGTCCTATATTAGCTACCTTCTTCTAATTCTCATATTAAAGCATAGGTTTAAGCTAAATGCTAACAAAAACACCTAAATGTGTACATCTTCTTAAGCTAAATGGGTCCTAAATAAGTCACTTTCAGAGACTTAACAGTTTCCGTAGCAAACATCCCAAAGAATTAATTAGAAAAGTGTAATTCCAATTAAACATGCTCACTAATTAATCTAAGTTAGCTACGCTTAAATCAATCAAAGAACAATGACAGGTAATATCGCGACGAACCAATTGGTCGAGAACTCGACCAATTGGCGCGATTTCTATTCTTTCCCTAAGTCTATCGTGCAAACGATAATTAATGTTATTCTCCTACTGTCACTTAGGCTAGAATTAATTAGTCACGCTTAGACCCTTGTTACCTAGCGATTGAGGCAATTATACGTCCTAACCTTTAACGGTAAAACATGCGTGAGGACTCGGACGTCACTCCTAATCAGTCATACATGCTCATGGGATTCAAACAAAGGAAGAATCATGCAATAAATTCAGAACCACAAGCTGGAAATTAAATGCTAAACCCTCCCTAATGCATCAAGACACCCCTAAACTCGAATTAGAGCACTTACCTTAGCTCCCCGTTGTGCAAATCAAGAGAAACGTTCAATGTTTGAACTTTATTGAAGGGAAAAAATGGAAGAAATATCGGTTTGGAGCTCCCACCCGAGCTTAAACAATGGTGGAAATCGAAATTGGAACAAAACTTGCGGCTAAAAACGGAGAAGAAAGGCTTTTAAAACCGTCGGAGCGTCGAGACGCTAGGGCAGCGTCTCGACGCTGTGCCCTAAGTTGGCAGCGCGCGCGCACGGAATAGCGTCGGGACGCTAGGACAGCGTCGCGACGCTGGGGCGCGTCAAAATCCTCGGAAAACGTTGGGGCGGCGTCGAGCTAGCGTCGCGACGCTGTCGCTCGACGCTAGCTCTCGGGTTTGTTGGCCAAATTTTGCCTTCCAATGGCAAAATTTGCCATTTCTTCAATTCTTCAAGCCCCTTCACTCCCGATGCGTCCATGAAGCTCTAAACTGTCGCTTTTCTGCCCAAAACACGTCATCGGACTCCTCGAGCTCTCTACCATGAAATCACCTACAAGAAGGCATTTTAATCAATATTGAGCATGATTTTAGCTATAATTAGGGAGTAAATAATAGCTCTATTTTGGAGCTATCAGTGAGCTTAATTTGTTTACTATCATTTTCAGGCACAGAGCGAAACTATGCAGGTGAACAACGTATGTGTACGGCGGAGTAAATGAATACGTTGCAGAACTTAATTGGAGGAAGAGTTTGCCCACAACAGTTTGAAGAATTTTATCAGTCATGTGCTTATTGTGGGGATAATCATAACTTGGAGAATTGCCCAACATTGAATTATCAAGAGAGGCAATATCAACAAAGCTATGACAACCATTATTCGTACCTGTGTGGACATGATCAGTGGCAACTCTCAAATAATCCTTGGGAAGAGCATGTGCAAGTTGCTCATTATGAAGAGTTCCACCAACATGAAGACTATCAACATTATGCGCCAACTCAAAATGAAGAATTATCACCCGCTTTGGAGGCACTATGGATAGAATTCGTGGAAAGGAATGATGCATCCATGAGGAGAATGGATGTGCAATTAGCCCAGCTCACAAATGACTTACAAAATCTACTTGCTACAGCAAAATCACCACCACCAAGCCCTCAGATGTTTGATTTTTATGATGATGACTCCTTTGTTACCTTCGATTCTGAGAAGAGTGATCCAATGGAATCTCCATATGAAATGGTGGAGTTGGTGTAAGTTGAGAAAAATGAAATTGTGTTGGATGAGGCCAAAGAGACTAATGCGCTGCTTGAGGAACAAGAATTTGAAATGTTTGATGTTGCAACAAGCTTCTCCACAAATGAAAGAGCTGAGCCACCACCACCACAAATGCTCCAGCTGAAGGAGTTAGAAAGAGATGTGCCAGAAAAAGAAGTCCCAGCGCATCAAAGCTATGTTGTAGGAAAAAAACCAACACACAGAAAGTACAAACCTTGGGATGTTATAACATGCAGTCTCTTTGAAAGAATCAACAATTTCAAGGTGTGGCAGAATGTCCGACCCCGTAAATCAAGACTCAAGTATCTTAAAGGAGCAGAAGTGATGCCTCGAAACTTTGAAGAATATCCATATGAGGCATATTGACAAGGGAGATTTCTGATCCCTAAACTCTTAAATTAGGCTTTTATCATGCTTTGCTTAGATTTTGTATGTTAGGAGTGGTTTATTTTGGGAATGAAATATTTATCATGTGCCAACAATCATAGTGTACTGGGAGACAATTCTGAAAATAGTTTGATGCTTCTGCTATCATGCTTGAAATCTTTGTTAATGCACTTACCATAGTCGTTTAGCATGAATTGATGATGCCTTCATTTTGAAATGATTATTTTGCATGCTTGTGTTATTACAACATTATACTTAAGCATGGAGCGAAGTGTGGAATTCTGCCTTCCGAATTTGTCTTGTGATAATGCTGTTAGATTTATAATGTTTAGCTAGCTTAGACTATTTTCTCTGCTGGTAGTTTCTGTCTATATCTTTTGCAACTGGCTAAAATGTGATTCTCTGTGGGCTGTTTATTGTTTAGAGTATGCTGGATAAGTGTCAAGTACACGCTTTAAACTAGAGTCAAGCCTCATTAGTTAGAAAGCATGCAGCCCTATAAGTCCTTACTTCAGTTTAGTATAAATCTCTGTTTGCTGAATTATCTAACCAAAGAGAGCCAATTCACCCTTTAGAGATTTAAAGTCTGCCTAATTTTGACTTAAACTAGATGCTTCTAGCTAAGTTTGGGGGTGTGCCACCCAATGCTCTCATTGAGGACAATGAGAAGTCCAAGTTTGGGGGTGAGGCAGCCTTTTAGAACAGAAATAAACCCCTAAGAGCACTTCTCTCTCCCTCATTAGATGCATTCTTCTTCTTTGAAAATTTGAGAAATTTCTTTTTCTAGGAATGCTGAGTAACCAGGGCCAAGTGTGTAACCCACAAGTGGCACTGCGTCAAAAGGAAAACCTAGGAAAAGGAAAAATGAAAACGAAAAACAAAGCTTAAGAAAAATAACAGAACAGAAGAAGAAGAGTGTATGCCAGATGGTTGCATCCTTGAAATGCTTAGATGTTCCTATGTATTGAAATCTGATTCTAAGTTAGCTAAGCAAGAGTCTGTAACTAGAAGGCTTATCTAGGGAAATGAGTGTCTGTCCTAAATAAAGTGATGTCATGGCTTAGATTGTTCTTTGGATACTGTACTCTGATTCTTTATGGTTCTAAGCATGGCATGACCTTAAGGATTCTTAGAAGGTTATAGGAAAAAATGTGATAATTAAAGTCTAGAAGCATGTCCTGAGTTGAAGTTGAGATTAAGTGGATTTTAAAGCTAAGGGTTGACTGCACATGAGCTTGATAAACCAAAAGGCAGGGAGTTATAAAGAACTTGAGGTTTAAAAGGCAAGGAAAATCAGAATGATAGCATTGGAGTTGGCTTTAGTTTAAAATGAGTCACAGGACAACATTGCTTTTAGAAATAAGCCTCAAAGGATAGCAGTTTAGTTGGTTAGAGATAAAGAAAAAAATATAGCAGCAAGATAATTAGGAAAGGCAGAGAGAGAAAGAGAGGGAAGGTGAGTTTATAGTGTTGCTCGAGGGCTAGCAATAGCTCAAATTTGGGGGTGTGTTAACTCTCCAAATGAGAGTTATTTAGGTATTTACTTGCTTTATATTCATGAAGTCTTCTGACCATTTCAGCTACTATTGAGCATAATATATGATTATTAGTGACATTTGTGAAGTGGTGTTAAATTAATGCTTATGTGGAAAATTTGTGCATAAGTGTGTATTTGGTGAAAAATGTCTACATAATGCCTTTCAGGAGTGTTGTTGAAGTTTTGCGAGGAGCGCAATAGGATAAGAAGAAGGGCAGCTGAAAACAGAGCTTTGCGATCACAACGCAATCGCAATACTTGCAGTATCCTTTGCTGAGTTTGTTAGCCGCCGGCCCTTCCGTATCTGCCACGTCTGAGGTTGTTCCGCTAATTTGGAGGGAGATCTGCGACTAGGGTATGGACTATGGAACCTCTGAGGACTATATATAGCATAAGTTGAAGGAAGAAGATCATAACCCTTTACGGTGGAGAGATTCGAAAAAGGCCAATACCACAGAAAAAGAGATAGTTCTCTCGATTGTTGGATCGAAGAAAAAAAGGCTTCCTTGGCGTCAGAAATAAAAGAGGAAGAAGAGAAGATCCCTCTTCTCTTCTGATTGAGTTTTCTTTCCAAGACGAGTCATTCTTCTCCTTCAACCGAGGCGAAACGTGGACAAGAGAACCTTCACCTACGCTATTGTTTTATTGTAGTTACTGTTTTTGGATTGATTTGTGTTTTGTTATTCAAACAATTGTTGTATTTGCTTATCATGAGTAATCAATTAGTTTTGTTGAGTTCTTCTAAATTCATGAAAGGCTAGTATTATAAAGGTTTACTAGGACGAATCCATAGAAAATAAAGATGTGATTTCGGCATGTAAATAAGCATGAATGCATTGATTGAGTGTGACCTTCATCCCATGAACATTTTCGATCGGCCATCCATTTTGTTCTAACGAGTTCCTAACCTTCGGAAGGAGTAAGAATTCGGAGTCACTCATTCATGTTAGCCTTTCACGGTAAATAGAGAGTGGTCTAGGAATAGGCACTTTCCTAGCACGTTTGATAGCATGCAATTATAAATAGGTTTTTATCCTTACTTGGGTATGAGTAATTTAAGAATCTAAAGCATACAATCGGAAGATGTATGAGATCTAGCTAAAACGATGCATGTAATGTTAATTTGCTGCTGGATGATCATGGTTTATGCCTATGAAGGACTCTTAGCCAACGTTGCTGTCTTTCTCTTAGAACTTAGTTGATTGTTAGCTTGTTGCGAAAGTTCTGTTAGATCCGCATTATTTCTTAGAACTGCAAGTTACTTTAGCATTCTTAGTCAGTAGTCAGCTTAGTTTACACCCGATCTATGAGTTATTACATGAGTCCTAGCTTACCCTGTTTGTTAGTATAAATTTCTGTTGCTGTCTGTTCGCTAGTATTTTGCTGTTTACGCACTTATATTTGTAGTCTTGTCTAAAGTTTTCTGCAAGTTGTTATTATTTCAGCATTTTCGCTATTTACTTGTTTCTGCATTTTGTATGTTCTGTCGTTATTTCAGCAACCCAACCAACAACATTTTGTCACCGGTTACATTTTCCTTCAATCAATCTGTACTTAGCATAAACTTAATCAAATCTCTGTGGGAAAACGATATAAAATATACTTATCACTTGCTGCAGACCGTGTATACTTGCATGGTTATTTGCTTAATTTAATCAATATATAACCCCATTGAGCAAAGCAACACTTAACTACCATGGGATCCGAGTGATAACTTTCTCCAGGTTACCTCTGATGGCTCCATACGCGTACCGTTTGACAAGGCCGCTTGGAGGCATGGTCACACACGGCTCCATAGGAGTACCGTGTGTGGTTCATGCTTTTCTGTTTCCTTGTCGCTTATTGTTACCTCTCCAAAAGTACATTATTTAGGGCCATATTTACCTTAAAATCATGTAATCTCTTGAGTGTTTTTGTTACAAGTTAGCTTAAGGTGTGCTTAAATGTGAGAATTCGAGGAATGAGGCTAAAATAGGACTTATTTGGAAAAGGAACGGAAAATGATGAAAAATGATGTAAAATGAGTTAAAATGTACATTGCAGGAAGATTGCGGAAACATTGCTGAAACCGCAATGAACATTGCGGCCCTCTCAAGGAAATCGCAATGCCAAGTTGTTTTCTGCTGAACTTTTCCAGCCGTCAGTCGTCATTGTTGCGACTTTCCAGCCGCCTAAGCCTTCCTCTGCTGCCACGTGGATGATTGTTGTTCAAAATGGATGGTTCTCCGTGGCTGAAGGCACCTGCAAAAGATATAAAAAGAGGCAAAGGATGAAGGGAAAAACAGCTCAGAAGCGTGGAGTTCTCCTTTGCGAAGCGATCTGCATACAAATTTTCCTTCTCCCGTTTGTTGGAACGAAGAAATCAGCCCTTGGCGTCGATAATTCGAGAGGAAGAAGAGAAGATCCTTCTTCTCTTCTGATTGAATTCATCCCCAAGAACAACTAATCTTCTCCATCATCCGAGGCGTTGCGACGAGGAGATCCGTGCACTCTTTTACAGCTTTCTTTACTGTTTTTTCCTCTACTGTTGTCACTGCTACATTGTTTTGATTCATTCCCCAATTCACGTAACGCTTACTGCTTAGATTATCGCACATTGTTCTTGAGAAATATTCTGAACCTTAGTTTTGATAAGTAATACATTAAGTCTTTTGAGTTCTTCATTTTGTTATCTCTTGTTCAATCGCTTTTATTAAGTTCTTTTAAATCATGCTTAATCATTCCATCTCCCTTAGATATGCACACACCATGAGTAACTAATCAACCAAAGGTCTGCTAAAGATGAATCTATAGGTTAGAAATACGAGAGTTCAGCATGTAGGATAGCTCGATTGCATTGAATATATGTATGCTTCATCCCATGGGCAATTTCGACCGGCCATCCATGTTGTCTAAAGAACTCCTAACCTCCGGAAGATGCATGAGACTGAGCTAAATCGATGCATGATAAGTTAAAGAACTCCTAGTCATCCATTCATGCTAGCCTTTTATGGTTACCAGAAAATGACCTAGGAATAGGCGTTCTCTTAGCACGATTGTTAGCTTGCTTATATAAATAGGTGTTTATGTCTTACTTGGATATGAGTGAACTAAAGATCTAATGCATGTAATCGAGAGATGCATGAGACTGAGCTAAATCGATGCATGATAAGTTAATCTACTGCTGAATGATCGTAGTTAAGTGCCTATAGAGGAGTCTTAAGTCGACCTTGTTGCTTTATCTTACCCTTAAATCGTTGCTAATTTAATTGCTAGATTATTGCGAGAACCGCAATAAAATAGTTATGTTTTTGCCTTAGCATTTTTTCTAGTCTTTTACTCTTGCGATTTTATTGGTAGAACATTGCGAGATCCGCAATTCTTTCTTCTCCACAATATAGCTTATACTCTTTACTTGCTTTCCATTTATGATTGCATCCTTTTTGCTTCTTTATTATTTTGGTACATCAACCCCAAATCTACCCAAATTAAGTTACCGTATCTAATTTAGCACCTCAACTCGTTAGTAACTAAACTCAATCTCTGTGGGAAAACGAATTAAAAAATACTTATCACTTGCTGCAGACCATGTATGCTTGCATGATCTGAGTGCTCTTCGCATTACATTTTATTTACACACTGAGCACGCAACACTTATGTCTGTTGTGTCCCCCCAGCGAGGATCCTGGTGTCCGAGAGGAATGAGTTGGGTCCTCGGTGGACCCGTGTTCGCGACTTTTCCATCACCGGTGTGGCGGCCTACCGCTGGCGGTGCCCCGAATCCCTCAAATCTACGCTCCTTTGGATGGAGGGTCGCTTAGGTTTGGGATCGGTGAGACCTGGCGGGATGGTCCGACGGAGGATTGGTGCGGGCCTGTCCCTAGGCTGTGTTGATAACTTAGTAGTGGAGGAAAGATCAAACACAGATGACAAGTTGCCAGGGGCCCCGCTGGTGCTAACCACACTTCTGCCATGGTGCAGACTTGTTTGGGTTTGCAATCCCGAGCTGCCCGAGGATTCACTGTTGCAAGGCGCGCTTTCCCCGAGGCTTCCGTTCGTCATTCCTCTAAACCAGGAAGGGGGATAAACATGACCCACCGTCAGAGACTTCGTCCGAGACATACGAGACAATAAATGCTGCTAACGAGGAACTTCTATGCTGCCGGCGTCCTCAAGCGTACCTTTTAGCTTTGTCGTTTATCTTTTTTATTGCCACCAACGACCTGTCGAGGGTAGCGTTGTCGCATTCCTTAATAAAATGGCTTTTGACCACTTTTGCAACTCTTGTCTCTGTTCTTCAATCTTTGTGTCTTCGTACCGAACGTTTCAGTGAGAAAGGTATACCGTCCTTCGGGAACGACCCGCTGGGCAAAGATCATAGGAGGAGAGGAGAGGAAAATCGGGGAACTGCGGTGCGATCTTTCGAGTTTGAACGGGAGTTGCATCGCCACCTCGCAGGTGATTGGCCCGCGGCCGTAGTGTTGGTCTAGTCAGATAGCCTTTTCTTCTTCACTTGGAGAGGCATCCCGCCCCCACTGTTCGAAGGTAAAGCTGTATCTTAGCTTGCTGGGAGAGCGTCACGGCTCTGACGCGTCTCCCCACATACGGCGCAAAATGTAGATGTAGAATTTTGGACTCCCCCATTTCCGTCGCGCGATAGTGTCCGTCGGGCGCGCCTGGAACCTGTACACAGAGGGGAAAGTAAACTTGCACCAGTGGGCTTGGCCCACAGGCCTCCGGTACTTAAGTCAGAGAGATCCGAGCATAAGTAGGAGTAGAGAGAGAGAAAGTTTAGGGTAAAATTACCCTTTTATTCTGATCTCCCCTTTCCTTTTGAACATGAAGTGTATTTATAACTGGTGGTGCAGAATGGCTCCTCGAGTGGCCCGGTCCCTTGGCCTTCAGACGAACGCCTGGACCGGGGCGAGGGGGCGTGGAATAATCGGGGTTGAGTCCACGTGCTTCGTCATGATTGCGACAACCGTCGTTCCCCGATTCCCGAGAGGGTTGGGGGCGCCTGGTGTGCCGCCTCTTCGTCAGTCGTGGCAGACTGTCTTGTCAATCACATCTCGTACCACTCGAGTAGTGGCGTGATGACAACTTGCCTTCGTCAGCTTTGGTGAGCTTCATTCGCCGAAGCTCCGGGGTCGACCCCTGGGGATGGTTCGTCCGAGGCTTAGTGTGGGGCTCCCCGCTCCTTGGGGAGCGGGTGTGACGTCAGCAGATTACGTGAGGCTGAAGTAGCCCGTAGCATATTATTTTCTTTCACATGCTGAATTATTTATGGTTACTAAAACAAAAGTTTTTTTTTGCAATGGCTTAAATAAAAGTTGCTAAAATGCAATGGACATTTCCATTGAACCCAAAATAGCATTGGCCTAGCTATTTATCCAATTTTTAGCTTAAATAATGTGTTCATATGTTTACTTTTATCCACTCTCTCACAACAAGATTTTCTTGGTTACCAACTTGTTGTAATTTGATAAGGTTTTCCATTCATCATTCAAATTTATAACTAGTTTCTGTTAGATCGGTAGTTGAAATACTTTCATATATTACTTGTTGGCACGTATTTGTACTTGACTAATTTCTTTTCTACAATTCTAACCATCAATGGTGTAATAAGTTTTGAGACCCCCAATCACACACACTTATATTAGGAGGGATAAAAATGTCATTACATAGGAAATTCGATTAGAATGTGAGGACCATTGTGATCATGGGAAGGGGGAGACTGTTATTTAGGGAGTAAGGAGTAAGAGAGAATGTTTTATGTTATCATTTTGGTAGACAATTGGTCTGTGGGAGAGTACCAGCTTCTTCGATTGCTGGAGGGAGAAATCCTAGTTATCCTTTGTTCTGTTTATACAATATAGAACACGATATATTAAAGAACTATAAATATATCGGTGGTACATTTTCCTTCTTCTTTGTGTGTTGGTATTGATAGCACCTCAAAAGTGCTAATATTTAGCTCCTAAGTCTTGTAAATTAGAGTAATTATTTGGGCTTAATTGATTTATTTGGTATAATTTAATTGCTAAGGGGTAAATCGGGCATTTGCGATAATTAAGAGCTTAAATGAATATTTTATAATATTTTATTAGTTAGTCGTTTTGAGTGATTAAGCTACATTAATTAAATAATTTAATCTTAACTCAAAATTGATTTGTGGCTTGATGGAGTAGGGCTTGTTAAGAAAATGGGGTGCCAAAGCTCAAATCTTGGTGGAAGCAATATTTTTCCTCAATAGTCAGCATCCAAGCCCACACGCGCGCGGCCCAGACGCCTCGCCCATCCGCGCGCCCACGCCTCCATGCGTGGCCCACCAGGCCTCGCCCACGCTCGCCCCACACCCGCCGACCCGTCCGCGTGCCCATGCGCGGCCCAATTGGCCAATTTCGGCCCAGTTTCAATCTTTTTAAGCGTTTTAACCTAGTTTTCAGCCACCATTCATAGAAAAAAACGTGAAATTTCGATTTGTTAAGTTTTAGCCTCGGGTTTGGTGAGTTTTTCACTCATTTCCACAATTTTTGGGCAACTTTGGATCAGATTTCATCACGTTTGGCTAAGGTAAGTGCTCTAATTCGAGTTTAGGGTTGTCTTGATGCATTAGGGAGGGTTTAGCTATAAATTTTCAGCTTGTATTTGATAGTTTCTTGCATGATTCTTCCTTTGTTTGAATCCCATGAGCATGTATGACTGATTAGGAGTGACGTCCGAGTCCTCACGCATGTTTTACCGTTAAAGGTTAGGACGTATAATTGCCTCAATCGCTAGGTAACAAGGGTCTAAGCGTGACTAATTAATTCTAGCCTAAGTGACAGTAGGAGAATAGCATTAATTATCGTTTGCACGATAGACTTAGGGAAAGAATAGAAATCGCGCCAATTGGTCGAGTTCTCGATCAATCGGTTCGTCGCGATATTACCCGTCACTGTTCTTTGATTGATTTAAGCGTAGCTAACTTAGATTAATTAGCGAGCATGTTTAATTGGAATTGCACTTTTCTAATTAATTCTTTGGGATGTTTGCTAGGGAAACGAGCAAACATTTCGCGTGCATGAGATTAAATTACAAGCATGATTAGAATCCCTATGATCTAAGCGCATCAAGATAAATCCCGATCCCTCGAATTAGGAGCACGTGTTCCATTTATTTTTCCGCTCTTTACTTTTCGCATTTATTTTTTCGTTAGCTTAATTTTACTTAGTTTAGTTTTAATTAACTCCCCCTTTTATTTTATTTTGAGTTTTAGTTTAAAAGACAAATAGAAATTAATTAGGAGAGATTGATTAAGGTTCCCTGCGGATCGACCCGTTACCACTAGCTGCAAAGCTTAGTAGTTTCGGTAATTATAAATTTTATTTTGGCGGGATTCGACACCCCGAAAATTAGTTGGACATTCAAAAATCCTTCTACCAAAAATTGGCGCCGTTGCCGGGGAACCATTTAATTTCTCTTAGTTAAATTTTATTTGTTAGAAAAAAAAAAAAATGTATGGTTCCAAGGGATCTCTCTCTGATGAAGTCAGTGAACTGAAAGCTCAAATGTCTGATTTAGTTGCTTTACTTAAATCAACTGTTGAGGAATATCAGGCATACATCAAAGCTCAAGAGGAAAGTCAAGCTCGCTCAGGTTTGTTATTGGAACAAATGGTTGCGCAAATGGCCACTACTAACTTTGAATTGCAGAAGCCAGCAACCATATTCCATCAAGAACACGTTCAGCCTCAAGAAGAGCCCCGGGAAGACTCATGCCCCGAGTACTTTCCTTCGATGTCTGACGAACAAGGGGAGGCTGAGTTTAGTCCCGAGGAATATCCTGAGGAGACTGACGATGCGAATGAGCTGAGTGGAGCTGAGACTTCTCCAGGATTGAAATTCTGGGCAGAATTTCTCGCCTGTGATGAAGAAGATCTCAGAGAATTCTTAGAGGTAAGTAATTCTCCACCTGTTGATCTCGATTCAGAGCATGAATTTTGTATTGAAAATTTATTTGAAGAATCATGCATGGATGAGCTTGAGCATATTTCCAATGTTGAAAATGTTTTTGGAAATCTTTTCACTGATGAGTTAGAACCAACTTGTGCTGAAAATCATGTTTTGATGGATGAGGAAGTGGCAATTGTGCCTTTTGAAAATTTATCGCCTATTGCTTTGCCTTGTGATGATTCATGTAATATAGAAGATTCATCTAGCATGCCCCCTTCCATCTGTGCATCTGAGAATGTTGGTCTTTTGGAGAATTTTTATCTGATCCCTTCCCATATCGAGTCTTTATTTTCTGTTCAGTTAGCTGAGTCTTTTAATTTTGTTGAGTCAGTTGAGTCTGCTTTTATTTTGTTTGAGTCTGTTGAGTCTTTTATTTTTCCATATATCAAAAATACCAAAAAAATAACAACTCTGTCCGGCTGCCTACAAAAGTCGAAGAGCTTGCTACTCTTAGCAGGCTTTGTTGATTCAAGGAAAAAGGGGCCGAAGAAGTACGAAAATTTTTACGTACCCTGACAGAGAGGAGGACACGTCGAGCATAACGACGTTAAAAATTTGCGCTTCTTGGGAGGCAACCCATGAGTATTTTAATTTCTTGTTTTTACTTTTAGTTTTTATTTTCCTAGCTTAGCTTTTTCTTGCTTGCTTTTGTAGGATGTTTTGTGGCTTAAGGATCGGAACAGTGGGCGAAGAGTGCACTGCTCCAACCAACAACCTAGCAAAATTCAGGGGAGGTTTTCTGTTCCCTTTTATTTTGTGCGTTTTATCTGCTTAGTCTGAAGTGTGATACATAGAGGACTATGTATACTTTTAGGTTGGGGGTGGAGTTGTCTGTTGGATGGATTCCTGTAGTTGTTGAGCTGTGGATATTCTGAATTTGAAGTGCTGTTGTCTGCTGTTGCATGTGTTCGATGAGGACAGTCAAGGAAATGCTTTTAAATTCTTCGTAGTTGCATATTTAGAAAGACATGAGATTGTTTGTGTTAGTTGAGCATTTTTCAAAATTTTTTAAAATTTTTCTGTTTCTCCCTTGCATCTATCGAGCACGTAGCATCCTATTATTGGTTCTGTAGGCTTAGAATTGTCTTATGTTGCATGAAATCTTGTTGTCACTCCGAAAGGCACCCCTAGGGAAGGCTTGATGCATGATAGGTTGTATTAAATTAATCGTGTTATAGCAAAGCTATTGCCTAAAAAAAAAAAAAAGTAAGTAAGCATGAAAATAAAAACTCTAGAGATGCTCCTCCTTCTTAAAGTGCACATTAAGAAGTGAGCATTAGTCCTTAAAAACGTGAAGCGAAATGAAGCTTGACGTGTTAGGCTCTCTTGGAGAAGCAAAAGAAAAGTAAAAAAAAAAAGTGGATCAAAAGAAATAAAGAGTACAAAGTACTCAAGAAAAAGAAAATGTTTAGGCCGTTTGATTTGTTACTCTCTTGATTGTTGTAAAGCCATTAGACTGTTCTTTATTGCTAGAAGTAGGGGGAAAACGAGATGTAGAGTTGCATATGGTTTTTCCGAGTCTATAAGAGCTAGAATAGGTTGGCTAATCACACACGCACGTAGGGGAGTAACAGTTTAATTTTTGAAATGTTCTCAGCTTATGCATGCAATTGATTGTTTTCTTTTGTTGTAAGTGCCTTGTTTTTTTTTTTTTTAAAGCATTGAGGTTAGAGTCGTTGCATGCAATTTCATTCTTAGGAGCTAGTTTAGAGTTTTTCTTGCTCGAGGACTAGCAAGATTTAGGTTGGGGGTTTTGATAGCACCTCAAAAGTGCTAATATTTAGCTCCTAAGTCTTGTAAATTAGAGTAATTATTTGGGCTTAATTGAATTATTTGGTATAATTTAATTGCTAAGGGGTAAATCGGGCATTTGCGATAATTAAGAGCTTAAATGAATATTTTATAATATTTTATTAGTTAGTCGTTTTGAGTGATTAAGCTACATTAATTAAATAATCTAATCTTAACTCAAAATTGATTTGTGGCTTGATGGTGTAGGGCTTGTTAAGAAAATGGGGTGCCAAAGCTCAAATCATGGTGGAAACAATATTTTCCCTCATTTTTATAAAAGTCAATGGTCAATGGTCAGCATCCAAGCCCGCGCGCGCGCGCCCACGCCCCCATCCGCGCGCCCATGCGCGGCCCACCAGGCCTCGCCCATCCGCCCACGCTCGCCCCACACCCGCGCGCGACCCGACCGCATGCCCGCGCGCCCCGCTCCGCACACCCGCGCGCGCCCATCCGCCCGCCTCAGCGCGCGCCCGCCGACCCATGCGCGGCCCAATTGGCCAATTTCGACCGAGTTTCAATTTTTCCAGCTTTTTAAGCGTTTTAACCTAGTTTTCAGCCACCATTCATAGAAAAAAACGTGAAATTTCGATTTGTTAAGTTTTAGCCTCGGGTTTGGTGAGTTTTTCACTAATTTCCACAATTTTTGGGCAACTTTGGATCAATTTTCATCACGTTTGGCTAAGGTAAGTGCTCTAATTCGAGTTTAGGGTTGTCTTGATGCATTAGGGAGGGTTTAGCTTTAAATTTACAGCTTGTATTTGATAGTTTCTTGCATTATTCTTCCTTTGTTTGACTCCCATGAGCATGTATGACTGATTAGGAGTGACGTCCGAGTCCTCACGCATGTTTTACCGTTAAAGGTTAGGACGTATAATTGCCTCAATCGCTAGGTAACAAGGGTCTAAGCGTGACTAATTAATTCTAGCCTAAGTGATAGTAGGAGAATAGCATTAATTATCGTTTGCACGATAGACTTAGGGAAAGAATAGAAATCGCGCCAATTGGTCGAGTTCTCGATCAATCGGTTCGTCGCGATATTACCCGTCACTGTTCTTTGATTGATTTAAGCGTAGCTAACTTAGATTAATTAGCGAGCATGTTTAATTGGAATTGCACTTTTCTAATTAATTCTTTGGGATGTTTGCTACGGAAACGAGCAAACATTTCGCGTGCATGAGATTAAATTACAAGCATGATTAGAATCCCTATGATCTAAGCGCATCAAGATAAATCCCGATCCCTCGAATTAGGAGCACGTGTTCCATTTATTTTTCCGCTCTTTACTTTTCGCATTTATTTTTCCGTTAGCTTAATTTTACTTAGTTTAGTTTTAATTAACTCCCCCTTTTATTTTATTTTGAGTTTTAGTTTAAAAGACAAATAGAAATTAATTAGGAGAGATTGATTAAGGTTCCCTGCGGATCGACCCCTTACCACTAGCTGCAAAGCTTAGTAGTTTCGGTAATTATAAATTTTATTTTGGCGGGATTCGACACCCCGAAAATTAGTTGGACATTCAAAAATCCTTCTACCAGGTATATTGTTGATATTTGCAGGTTAAGGAGCTTGGATACCTAACAGTTGGTATCAGAACACGTTCATCCTGGGGAGAATGCAAAGAATAGCACAACGTCAAATGGAAGAAAGGTTGGATAACGCGAAAAAAGAAATTGGGGCATCATGCAAGAAATACTGTTATTGAGTCGAAAAATGGAATAAATTTTCAATGATGTCCGAGAAAACAAATGGGCGATGTTGACAGAATTTGAGAAGCAGAGGGTGTTAAGTCTCTGAAAGTGACTTATTTAGGACCCATTTAGCTTAAGAAAGATGTACACTTTTAGGTGTTTTTGATAGCATTTAGCCTAAACCTATGCTTTAACATGAGAATTAGAAGAAGGTAGCTAATTTAGGACTTATGCACAATAGGTAGAAAAAGGGTTGAAAACCGAAGGAAAAGAATGAAAAATGAGCATTGCGAATGAATTGCGAATGAATTGCGAAAACATTGCGGTGACCGCAATTATTCAAGTGAAAACCGTAAGTTGACTGATCTTTTTCTGTTAACTTCCGTATTTTCAGGGATTCGTTCTTTCTCCTCCATCCATTCTGATATATGACGTTGAGGATTGATGGTTCTCCTTGGCCCAAACGCACCTGCAAACTACTATAAAAGGGGGCCAAAGTCGGAGGTTTGATCATCATCCGAAAGCGTGAAGTCGTCTAGCAGTCCATCTGTTCCACTGTTTTTCCTTTGCCGTCTGTTGGTTTGCGAAGCTCAGCTGCTGGAGTCGATAATCTGATAGGAAGGAGAGTAGATTCTTCTTCTCTCCCGATTGGATTCATCCACGCAAGGCTGTCTTTTTGATCCTTCATTCGAGGCGATTGCGACGAGGCTTCAAGCACCACTTTACAAGCGTTTTGTCTTTCTTTTCTGTTTTACATTTCTGCTTCGTGCTGTCCTTTTCTTAAGTAGCTAGATTAGTTTATTTCGTTGCTTTCTGCCTTGTTGCTATTTACTTTAAAGCTTTCATCTGTTCGTCAAACAATTTCAGTAATCGAAGTACGTTTCTGCATTTCTCACTTCCCATTTCCTGCTACGGTTTTACTTCCTGTTCTAAGTTTATTCCTCTTCTAAGCATGTCTGTTTTATCGTCCATTTCTGTTCACCTTACATTCATTAGTAGCCCTTAATTCACCCATTTACTCAGTTTCGCTGTTATTTAATTGCGGTAACATTGCGGTCCTCGCAATTCTGCCAGATTTTCATTCTGTTTAGCTGTTTTCTTCTTCGTTTATCAATTCCATCTCTTGTCCTTTGAGTCTGATTTCAACTTTAATTCGTTTATGTTATATCCCTTTTTACATTCAGCAAAAAGTAGATAATTAAAAACCAATTTTACCCCATCAAATTCATCCCATCTTTCTTAACAATCACACTTCGCGAATAGCTAAAAATGAGTCTCTGTGGAAAAAACGAATGAAATATACTTACTACTTGCTGTGAGACCATGTATGCTTGCATGTTCTAAGTGCTCTCTCTACCCTTTTGCATATTTATCTTTACACATTGAGCACGTAACAAGTTTTTGGCGCCGCTGCCGGGGACTTATTTTAAGTAAAAACGAAGTTTGTTAGGTTTGAAACATCAAGTTATTTTCCATTGAATTTGATTCATCTTCATTTCTTTTTCAGGTACCATTTAGGGTAGTTTATGAATGAGACTCCATCTAGTGATCTAGAGTTCAACCCTGAGCCCGAGAGATTACTTAGAGCTAGGAATAGAGCCAAGAAACGTCTCTTTAAACAAACCCTTTTACCTCCAATCATTGCAGAGACTACAATTCCTCCGCAATTACCTCAAGAAGAAATGGCTGGAGTAAATCAAAACCTGGTGCCTGTCACTCGCAATCCCATTGAAATAGCGAATGACAAGGATAGCGCCATCCTTTCATATTTAGTACCTATGCCTGGGGAGCTGAACCCCAGCAAAATCCGTCCTGAAATCACTGCCAACTCCTTCGAGTTAAAGCCAGTGATGTTCCAAATGTTGTCCACTGTGGGACAATTCTTTGGAATAGAAAATGAGGACCCCCATAACCACCTTAGGAATTTCCTAGGAGTTAGTGACACATTCCTAATCCCTGGAGTTTCCCAAGAAGCCCTGAGGCTATATCTTTTCCCTTACTCTTTGAGGGACAAAGCCAAAACATGGTTGAACTCATTACCCTCTGGATCTGTCCGCAATTGGACAGATTTAGCAGAAAAATTCCTAGTCAAATATTTCCCACCAGATAGGAATTCGACCTTTCGTGATGATATCATAAAATTCAAACAAGCTCCAAGTGAGTCTCTTCAGAAGCTTGGACAAGATTTAAAGACCTTCTCATTAAATGTCCACACCATGGCATTCCATGGTGTATCCAAATAGAAGTCTTCTTTAAAGGATGCAACCCCAGCACCAGACAAGTTCTAAATTCATCTGCTGGTGGTTCCATGTTGTCCAAGAGTTACAACGAAGCTTATGAGATCTTGGAGAAGATCTCAACATCTCATTGTAGGTGGTCAGACGATCCAGTAGAGCCAACTAGGGCTCAAGACAAGGATGCTCTAAGCGCCATGAGCACCCAAATAAACGCCCTGACCAACCTAGTTAAGCAAATGGCTCAGGCCAATCTCCAAACCAGTGCCAATACCGCCACAGCCATGTCAATGGGCACCCAACCAAATCAAGGCGAGGCACCTATCTGTGGATTCTGTGGGGAAGGGCACCCATATGAATACTGCCCTGGGAATCCATCCTCAGTCTGCTATGTAGGAAGCCAGCAGCAGCCAAGGAACAACCCCTACTCACAAACTTACAACCCTGGTTGGAGAAACCACCCTAACCTGTCATGGGGTGGCCAACAGAACACTAACCAAAATCTTAACCAACCTAGACCGAGTGGAACACCTGGTTTCACTCCCCAACATAACCAGTCAATGTACCAAAAACCTTACAATCAACCGGTAGGATCTTCTGTAGAAAACCTACTCAAGGAATATATAGCTAAGAATGATGCTACTCTTCAGAGCCAGCAAGCTACTCTTAGGAGCCTAGAGAACCAAATAGGCCAATTAGCCAATGAACTTAAAAGTAGGCCCCAAGGTAGACTCCCTACTGACACCGAGGTACCAAGGAGAGATGGCAAGGAACAAGTTCAAGCAATTGAACTTAGGAGTGGAAGACCATTGGTGAGCAACACAAAGGACACACCAAAGAGAGTAGAGAACACTGAGTCTAGTGCTCCACTGGAGTCTCTGCCAAACCAAGGTCCACCACCAACTAGCACACCAGGAGCCAGGCTAGAACCAATTGTTGAGGAGGTAGAGGAAATTCCAAGGCCTCCACCTATCCTAAGGCGTCCTGACGTGCCTGCATATGTGCCACCACCTCCATACCCTCGAAGGCTTAAGAAGAAGCAGGAACAGGAAGTTCATTTTAATAAATTCTTAGAAATACTTAAGCAAGTGCATGTTAACATTCCTTTTGTAGAGGTTTTACAATCGATGCCTTCATATGTAAAGTTTTTGAAGGACATTATTACTAACAAAAAAATAATTGGTGAGTTTGAAATAGTAAACCTC
Organism: Herpetospermum pedunculosum; assembly: GCA_028017165.1. Lineage (NCBI taxonomy): Eukaryota > Viridiplantae > Streptophyta > Magnoliopsida > Cucurbitales > Cucurbitaceae > Herpetospermum > Herpetospermum pedunculosum. Next base: position 24,221,029 of record CM051524.1, on the reverse strand, counting down.
ACCGAGGAGTGCAGTGCCATCCTCCAGAACAAGCTGCCCAAGAAGGAGAAGGATCCTGGTTCCTTCACCTTACCTGTAGAACTTGGAGGCAAGCACGTGGGCAGAGCGCTTTGTGACCTGGGCGCCAGCATAAACCTCATGCCCCTGTCCCTATTCCGCCAGTTGGGAATGGGAGAAGCACGTCCAACCACAGTCACTTTACAACTAGCAGACAGATCCATTGCATATCCAGAAGGTAAGATTGAGGATATTCTAGTTAAAGTTGACAAATTCATTTTCTTTGCAGATTTCATTGTCCTGGACTATGAGGCAGACAAGGAGGTCCCCATCCTGCTAGGTAGACCATTTCTAGCCACAGGTAGGGCACTCATAGATGTTCAAAAAGGTGAGTTAACTATGAGGGTTCATGATGAAGAGGTAAAATTTAGTGTTTACAAAGCTTTAAGGTATCCCTCTGATTCTGAGTCTTGTGCTAGCATGGATGTTGTTGACTCACTAATGGAAGAACAATTAGAGCATGTACTGTTAACCAAGCATGCTAGTGAATATGTACAAGTAGATGTAGCTGACTTAAATGTATCTGACATAATGAATATGCCTGTAGATAAACCACAGCATGTATGTATGAATATAGATTTAACTGATAGAACTATAAATCCGTTAAAACCCTCCATTGAGCATCCACCTATTTTAGAACTGAAACCACTACCCACTCACCTCAAATATGCATATCTAGGAGATAATGATACGCTGCCTGTAATTATTTCTTCTAAGCTAAGTGAACAGCATGAGGTTGATTTAATTTTACTGCTTAAGCAACATAGGAAGGCTATAACATGGACTATTGCTGATATTCGAGGCATTAGCCCTTCTTATTGCATGCACAAAATTATACTAGAGGAAGAGCACACCCCTAGGGTAGATCACCAGCGTAGGTTAAACCCCTCTATGAAAGAGGTAGTGAAGAAAGAAATAATAAAGTGGTTAGATGCAGGAGTGATTTTCCCCATAGCTAGTAGCCAGTGGGTGAGCCCCATCCAATGTGTACCTAAAAAGGGGGGAATAACTGTGGTAGTCAATGAGAACAACGAACTGATTCCAACAAGGACTGTCACAGGGTGGAGGGTATGTATGGATTACAGAAAACTAAATAAAGAAACTAAAAAAGACCATTTCCCTATATCGTTCATTGACCAGATGCTAGACAGAATAGCTGGTAGAGCCTACTATTGTTTCTTAGATGGCTATTCAGGCTATAATCAAATTACTATAGACCCTAAGGATCAAGAGAAGACCACTTTCACTTGCCCTTTTGGAACGTTCGCCTTCCGCAGAATGCCTTTTGGCTTATGCAATGCACCGGCAACTTTCCAAAGGTGCATGATGGCAATCTTCTCTGAGTTGGATGAGTCCATGATAGAAATATTCATGGATGACTTCTCAGTCTTCGGGGACTCATTTAAAACCTGTCTAGACAACCTAGGACAAGTCCTGGCTAGGTGTGAAGAGACCAACCTAGTCCTAAATTGGGAAAAGTGCCATTTTATGGTAGATGAAGGGATTGTCTTAGGACATAGAGTGTCAAGGGCAGGTGTGGAAGTGGATAGGGCAAAAATAGAGATCATAGAGAAGTTGGTAGAGCCCCAGAATGTCAAAGCCATTAGAAGCTTCTTAGGGCACGCTGGCTTCTACAGAAGGTTCATTAAGGACTTTTCTAAGATAGCCAAGCCTCTGTGCGAGCTTCTAGAGCTAAATAGACCATTTATCTTCTCTAAAGAATGTGTAGTAGCTTGGAAAACCCTTAAGGAAGCACTAGTCACAGCACCTATCATAGTCGGACCAAATTGGGATCTCCCATTTGAGATGCTATGTGATGCCAGTGACTATGCTGTAGGAGTCATGTTAGGACAGAAGATTGACAAGCTGACACACCCTGTCTATTATGCTAGCAAGACCTTGAATGAGGCTCAATGTAATTATACAACTACAGAGAAAGAGATGCTTGCTGTAGTATTTGCTTGTGAAAAGTTCAGAAACTATATTGTAGGCACTAGGACAATTGTATACACTGACCATTCTGCTTTAAAATATCTTATGAGGAAGGCTGATGCTAAGCCTAGATTGATTAGATGGGTGTTATTGCTGCAGGAATTTGATTTGGACATTCGGGACAAGAAAGGTTGTGAAAATGTGGTTGCAGATCACCTGTCTCGATTGCAGCACAATTGCGAAAAAATTGCGGAGACCGCAATTTCTGATGCTTTTATAGATGAACATGTCTTTGCTTTGGCTCATCGTGATAACGATGAGGAACCTTGGTTTGCTGACATTGCTAACTTCCGTGCATCACAGGTATTGCCAGTGTTCAAGGGAGGACAAGAGAAGAAGAGGTTCCTTCATGAAGCAAGGAAATTCATCTGGGATGACCCCACACTTTACAGAACCTGTGCTGATGGGATGTTGAGGAAGTGTGTTTCAGCTGCTGAAGCGAAGTCTGTGCTGCAGCACTGTCACTCATCTCCTTATGGTGGACACTTTGGTGGCCAAAGAACAGCTGCGAAGGTATTTCAGAGTGGCTACTATTGGCCAACAATCTTCAAGGACGCCCACAACTATGCCCACAGCTGTGACGAATGCCAAAGGACAGGTAACCTCAGTCGCAAGGATGAGATGCCCCTCACCTACATCTTAGAGTTGGAGCTCTTTGATGTGTGGGGCATTGATTTCATGGGACCATTCCCTCCATCGTCAGGTAACCTATACATATTAGTGGCAGTGGACTACGTGTCCAAGTGGGTAGAAGCAAAAGCATGTCCTAATAATGATGCTAAAACAGTCACTAACTTCTTGCATAGGCACATTTTCACTAGATTTGGGACTCCTCGTGCTATCATTAGTGATGAGGGGTCACATTTCATTAATAAGGCTATGGAGAAGATATTGGCTAAATATAACATTAGACATAGGGTAGCTACTCCCTACCACCCACACTCAAATGGCCAAGCTGAAATTTCCAATAGGGAGATAAAGAACATCCTAGAAAAGGTAGTCAAACCTAATAGGAAAGACTGGTCCTTCAAGCTTGAGGATGCACTTTGGGCTTATAGGACAGCATATAAGACACCTCTAGGAATGTCCCCTTATAGGTTGGTGTATGGCAAGGCTTGCCACTTGCCACTTGAGTTAGAAAACAAAGCATTTTGGGCCATGAAGGAATTGAATTTTTGTGTAAAGGATGCGGGGACATTGAGATCTTTGCAGCTACATGAACTTGATGAGCTTAGGCATATGGCCTACGAGAATGCCAAAATGTATAAAGAAAAGACCAAAATATGGCACGACAGTAGACTCAGGATCAAAGACTTTAGGAAAGGCCAACTTGTACTCTTATTTAACTCACGATTAAAGTTATTTCCAGGCAAATTAAAGTCTAGATGGTCGGGTCCATTTGTTATTACTAATGTCTTTGTTCATGGTGCAATAGAGATAAAGAACTTGCAGCAAGGCCAGCCATTTATGGTCAATGGTGCTAGGTTGAAGCACTACTATGAGGAAGGAGACGTGAAGACTCTCTCGGCTTTCCTCTTGACTGAAGCATGACAAAAAGAACGAGAGAGAACGAGTGGTTACTGTGCTCGTTTAGTCAAGGCCAATGCCTTAGTTTATTTTTACTGTTTTTCCGATTATCGTTTGTATGTTTTGTGGTGTGTTTTTAATTGCGTATTTAATGTTTGTTTTATTTGTTTTTGTAGGGAATCGAAAGAGGGAATCAAGGAGAGTAAATCAAGCTTTAAAAATCAAGAAACGATCGAGCCAAATAAAAGATACGGACGAGCAAAGTTTGAGATTTTGATGATAAAATATCCCTACAATTGCGCTAAAATTGCTGGATCCGCAGAAAAAGAGCCGTTGGGATTTTTCCGTTGCATTTATAGCCGTTAGAACGCGCTCGTTCGATACGATCCTCTCATTTTCTGATTTTCAAGAAATCTGCGATTCTCTCCATCTCTGATCCTTCTCTCCAAACCTCCAAGATTCGACAATGGTGTCCACACGTGCTGAAAGATCCGCAGCCAAGAAGAAGGCTGATGACGCAGCTGAAGCGGCTGCGAGGGAAGCGCTTCTCACCCTTGCAGACGATGGTGCCGTTCGCACCGGTCCTCTTCCCAAGCTTCCTATTCGTAGGAAGAAGTGGAGGGTGGTCACTGAGATCCCTGCTGGACCATCTGAGCCAGTGGGCACGCCCAAGAAACGCCGGTGGAGTGTCAAGACGGCCGCCGAACCAAGCACAGCAAAGACTCCCTCTGTGGAGAGTCAAGAAACTGATCGTGCATCCCACGAGTCAGCCAATGAAGGTTCGTCGCCGTCTGCATCACCTGCGCGCAGCCCTCTCCCATCTGAACCAGTGCCAAGCGCAGAGTCGTCACCGCCTGCACAGAGCCCCGAGTTGTCTCCAGCACCTCAGAGTTCTGATCCGACACCTGCAGCAGCGCAGAGTCCTGAGCTGCCATCTTCGCCACTGAGTTTTGCGCAGACACCATCAGCAGAGCACAATTATCCACGGCCTGATCCTGAATTCCCTTATGGGGATTATCAAGAGTCCACGCAAGGCAGTGGAGATGCTGGGGAAGACGAAGTCTTCTCTCCTATGAGGGAAGATAGCCCTGCCGAGCCTGCACAGCAGGACGATTCTATGGAAGAAACGTTGGGGGCATGCCTCCAGCAGATCAACATCAAGGCCAGGCTCAAGAAGAAGAAGAAGGCCAAGATTGTCAAGGCCAAGAAGTTGAAGAAAAAGAAGGCCAAGAAGGTGCCGTCGACGGACAAAGAGAGTACTGAGCCTTCGCTCAAACGCCTCAAGGTGGAGGCTGCCGAATCATCCAAACCAGCAGATAAGGGGAAGGCTAAACTCTACCCTGAAGACGAACCTCAGTCAATGAGGTATGTCTCATCTGATGCTGAATCCAGGGGTGCTGAGCTGAGGAAGAGGGACCTGTTGCACGAGAAAGGCTTCCTCGACCGACTCGCTGACCTGCCGCAGTTCTTGCGCGCAGGAGTGATCAACCACGGCTGGGAGGAATTTTGCAGACCGCCTAATCCAGCCTACACGAGCATGGTGTACGATTTCTACGCCAATGTGCTCAGCCCTGAGGATGGCCTGTCTGTGGTCAGAGGGGTGGAAGTGGATTTCTCAGCCAAAGCCATCAATGAAGCCTTTGGTCTCAAGGGCCAAACGCACACAGATTATGCGCGGATAGTTGATGAGCCGACTGAGGCAGTGCTGGAAGAGGCCATTCGCACAATTGGCCAGCCTGAAGCAGCGTGGACTGTCTCACGCAATGGGAGGCACACCTTAATGAGTGCCAATCTGACAGCAAAGGCAGCTGTTTGGTTTGCCTTTGTGAGGAGAAAGCTGTCCCCTGTGACCCACGAGACGACAATCAACCAGAGTAGATCACTGCTGGTCTATGCCATCATGCGCGGTCTCACGGTCAATGTGGGGGAAATCATGTCAGCTGCCATTGCTGAATGCGCAAAGAAAGGTAAGGGACCCTTGTTTTTCCCTAATACCATAACCAAGCTATGTTTGCTTGCAGGAGTCCCCACCGAGCGCTTGGAGCAGCAGCTGCCTTACACAGGCCATTTGGAGCTGCCTGCTAACCTGAGGCTGAGAAGAAAGGGGAATATGGAGTTTGAATTGGATAGGTTGGCTGCTGAACAGTCCCTATCCATGGCCTGCTTGATGGACATGCAGAGGAGAATGGCTCAATGGGCCAACTATGCGCAGGCAAGGGATAAGGAAGTTGCAGACCAGCTGGGGTGCATCTTCCCGGACTTCCCTACCAATCTCCTAACTCCATGGGTGCCCCCACGACCAAGGCAACCAGATGAGGATGATGAGAATTGAGTGCTGGTTTGAAGTGCACTAAAGGGAGTATTGCTGTTCCCTTAAAAAAAAAACAATTTTTCTGCTTTCTGATAGGATCATGTGCAGTATGCTGTCTTGTGTTCAACTTTTGATCTGTTTTTAATGTTTAGTTTTATGTTTTTTTCTTTTGCTTAGTCTAGTCTGATGTTAGCTGAATAGGTAGGATAGTTTAGATTTATTTTTAGGATGCGTGAGTAACAGGAAAAAGCATGCTAGGGGCCTGAATCAATGTTAAATCTGCCCGGATTGAATTGCGAAATAATTGCGGTTCCCGCAATTTTTGTGACTGATTGCATGTTTTGGACTGTCTGTTTAGTTAGGCTGTGATCGGTTATATTCTATCTTTTGCTGCTAGCATGACTCCCTTATATAGTTGATCTTCAAGCATGCTGGATGAGTGTCATAGGACACCCTTTGCTAGTTTAAATTAGCCTCTGAATAGGGCTCAGCATGAATAAACCATCAGTCCTTAAACTGTCTGTTTTGTTCAAATTTTCTGCTGCTGGAATAATTGCTTTTAGAATGTTTTGCCTATGCCTAGGATTTTTAGATTCTCTTTGTTTTACTTTAGACTAGATGCTTCGAGGACAAGTTTGGGGGTGTGCCACCTCAAACACTCATTGGGGACAATGAGTAGTTGAAGTTTGGGGGAGGCCACCCTAGGCCTAGGAACATTCCTCTCTCCCTTAGAAACATAAGCATTCTTCTTCTCCTTTAAAAAAAAAAAAAAAAAAAAAAAAAATGATGATGAACTGAAAAACAATGAAAAAAGAATAAAGGGGGGGAGTTTCTCTTAGGTTGCTGAGTAATCAGTGCCAAGTGTGTAACCCACAAGTGGCGTTGCATCAAAAGGCAACCAAAGGAGAGGCTCCACCTAAGTAAGAAAAAGGAAAGAATAGGGAAGAAGAATGTATACCTAGGAGTTATAACTTTGTGGCTTAGATGTCCTATTTAAAAAGAACTCTGATCCTCAATTAGCTAAAGCACAAAGTTGTAACTTGTAGGGTTGTTTAGGGAGATGAGTGTTTATCCAATGAAGTGATGCCAGGGTTTAGGTTGTTCTCTAAAAGTACTACTGTCACTGTTAATACTAAGACTGGCATGACTCTAAGGAATCCTAGACACATTAAAAATAAAGCTAGAAGCATGTACTGAGTCTGGAGTAAAGCTTGATAGAATTTGAAACCTTAGGGATAGTGGCATGATGTCATAAAAGAAGCTAGATCAGTAGTAGGGGGTTAATAAAAACAGTAGGTATAGTAGGCAGGTGAAGTCAGAAGAAGCTTGATAAAGAGGTTAGTTCTAAACTTAGAAGTGTGTCACAGGACAGCACTGCTAGAGATAGGGATATAGGGGAGTCGGTAAGTAGTTAAAGAAGATAAAATAACAGCCTAAGTAAGTCCTTGGTATGCTTGAGGACAAGAAAAACCTTAAGTTTGGGGGTGTGTTAAGTCTCTGAAAGTGACTTATTTAGGACCCATTTAGCTTAAGAAAGATGTACACTTTTAGGTGTTTTTGATAGCATTTAGCCTAAACCTATGCTTTAACATGAGAATTAGAAGAAGGTAGCTAATTTAGGACTTATGCACAATAGGTAGAAAAAGGGTTGAAAACCGAAGGAAAAGAATGAAAAATGAGCATTGCGAATGAATTGCGAAAACATTGCGGTGACCGCAATTATTCAAGTGAACGCCGTAAGTTGACTGATCTTTTTCTGTTAATTTCCGTATTTTCAGGGATTCGTTCTTTCTCCTCCATCCATTCTGATATATGACGTTGAGGATTGATGGTTCTCCTTGGCCCAAACGCACCTGCAAACTACTATAAAAGGGGGCCAAAGTCGGAGGTTTGATCATCATCCGAAAGCGTGAAGTCGTCTAGCAGTCCATCTGTTCCACTGTTTTTCCTTTGCCGTCTGTTGGTTTGCGAAGCTCAGCTGCTGGAGTCGATAATCTGATAGGAAGGAGAGTAGATTCTTCTTCTCTCCCGATTGGATTCATCCACGCAAGGCTGTCTTTTTGATCCTTCATTCGAGGCGATTGCGACGAGGCTTCAAGCACCACTTTACAAGCGTTCTGTCTTTCTTTTCTGTTTTACATTTCTGCTTCGTGCTGTCCTTTTCTTAAGTAGCTAGATTAGTTTATTTCGTTGCTTTCTGCCTTGTTGCTATTTACTTTAAAGCTTTCATCTGTTCGTCAAACAATTTCAGTAATCGAAGTACGTTTCTGCATTTCTCACTTCCCATTTCCTGCTACGGTTTTACTTCATGTTCTAAGTTTATTCCTCTTCTAAGCATGTCTGTTTTATCGTCCATTTCTGTTCACCTTACATTCATTAGTAGCCCTTAATTCACCCATTTACTCAGTTTCGCTGTTATTTAATTGCGGTAACATTGCGGTCCTCGCAATTCTGCCAGATTTTCATTCTGTTTAGCTGTTTTCTTCTTCGTTTATCAATTCCATCTCTTGTCCTTTGAGTCTGATTTCAACTTTAATTCGTTTATGTTATATCCCTTTTTACATTCAGCAAAAAGTAGATAATTAAAAACCAATTTTACCCCATCAAATTCATCCCATCTTTCTTAACAATCACACTTCGCGAATAGCTAAAAATGAGTCTCTGTGGAAAAAACGAATGAAATATACTTACTACTTGCTGTGAGACCATGTATGCTTGCATGTTCTAAGTGCTCTCTCTACCCTTTTGCATATTTATCTTTACACATTGAGCACGCAACAGAGGGCGACGATAAAGTTCATAGCCGGAAACCATGGGGTCATCATCAACGATCATTGTTGGATCGTTTCAGAAACAAAAAGAAAAAGAAATAGAAGAGAAACGACAACAGGGGGAAGAAAAAGTAGTACAAGAAAACAAAAACTCACAAAAAGAAGGTGGAGATCGAAGCTCGATTAAGAAATTGGAGATGCCAATCTTTGATGGAACAAACCCAAACGCCTGTTTGTTTAGAGAAGAAAGGTATTTTGAGATTAATCAGTTGACGGATACGGAGAAGATCACTATGGCGATCATGGCTTTTGATCCATCAGTGATACGATGGTATCAATGGGAAAATAATCGAAATAAAATCAAGGATTGACCCCTGAAGTCAATTATTCATCTGATGGAAACCTTCACAGGAAGAAAGTCTGTGTGCTCATTTCTTGGCAATCAAACAAGAAGGATCGGTAGCAAATTATCGATTGTTGTTCGAAACATACTCATCACCGTTACCAGATCTGCCGGAAGACTTGTTGGAGGAGACATTCTTTCGAGGGCTCCAACCATCATTGAAGGTGGAGGTGATTAGTGGGAAACCTAAAGGCTTGGAAGCTATTATAGATGAAGCCAAACTAATTGAGGACCGAAACCTTGGCCCTGAAACTTGCTATAGACGAAGATGGGTTTTAGGCCAGTTTGTCTAAGGATCCCATTACGACAACTAAAGACAACTAAGAAAAGTCATCGCTGGTTAAGCCTACTGGAAGAGTTTTACAATTTGATTCCTCTTCGTGCAATTACTTTACCAAACAAAGGATCCCTAAATCAAAGAGAAGAACCCGCCAAGCGATTATCGGATGCCGAATTTCAGGCAAAAAGAGAGAAGGGGCTTTGTTATCGATGCAATGAGAAGTTCTTTAAAGGACATAGCTGCAAAACCCCTTAGATCCGCGAACTACGAGTGCTTTCGGTGAATGATTCAGAAGAAATCGAGTTGTTGCAAGGCGTGTTTGAAGAAGATATGATCGAAGCAAACACGCTAGAGGTTGGAGATTTAGCAAAACTCGACCTTTGTTCAGTCATCGACTTCACTACTCCGGGAACAATGAAAGTTCGAGGTATGGTAGAAGGGAGGGAAGTGGTTGTCTTGATTGATTATGGAGCAACCCATAATTTCATATCCCAAAAGCTCGTTGACGAGCTACGACTACCGATTAGGACAACGCCCCATTATGGGGTAGTGGTCGGAAATGGCAAGGCGTTAAAAGGAAAAGGGATTTGTAAACCTGTGATGGTCACCCTTAAAAAGGGATTTATATACCAATCTTTGTTTTTAATGTGACCAATCACACCCGATATGATTGGTGGCGACTCCCTTTTTTTATTTTTATTCTCGTAAAAACCCTATTTAACAGAGGGACGTCGGCTGCTCCGAGTCACCAAAACGTTGCGACAGCTGTCGTGTGAAGTTTTTTCACATGTTCGCCTATGAGTTGTGGGTGTTTTTTACTTCATTATGCTCGGTTGTGAGCTGTTGGGTTCTTCTTATTTGTTATTTTTTTGTGGTTTTAGCTCCCTGCCCGACTGTTGGTTTTGGGAGTTGTTAGTTTTTTCTTTTGTGCATTGTTTTGGGGAATGTTTTTCTTTTTAGCTCTATGTTGGCCTGTGAGTGGGTGAGTGTTGCGTGTCTACTGCGGAGTCTAATAATTAGCAAACACTCAGAACATGCAAGTGCCCATGATCTAATGCAGCAAGTAATAAGTATATTTATATCGATTCCACAGAGATTTGATGTTAGCAACGTTAGATTGAAATGACTTAGAGACGGGGTAACTAGTAACCAAAATTTTGAGGGATTTCACAATAAAGACAACAAATAAACATGCACGAACTACTACTAACAAACTCTCAAGATGAAGAAATGCGGAGGAAATGCTAACTAGAAATACTACTAAAAGGTGCTAAAAGCAACAATGCGAAAATAATGCGTAAACACAAAATAGCAGCAAGATAAAAAATACTAAGTTCTCGATATAACAAACAGGGTCAGGCTAGGAATATCTACGGCTAAACTCTTGAATCAGATGCATTCAACATAAATCAGGCATAAACCAACCACATAACACAACCACACGAAACCTTTCGGTCTTCGTCATTAGGAGTTAACTATCGTTCTCATCCTATTCATACAAACATGCTATCCAGTGTGCTAGGCGAGTTACTATGTCTACACTTCCCGCTGGTTACCATGAAAGTGATGGAGCGATATACACAGCGGAAGCGATTTTGGATCGATGATACTCTAATTTCATCAATTTAACAAATAAAAAACATTCTCAAACGACGGAATTTAGAAAAAATATAATTACATACCCTTGTAGTTCTATATATTTCTTAACATTCCGCCGCTCGTTCCTCGTCACGAACGCGCCGAGGACCACCTCCGGTAGTCCCGCTATCCTCGGCGACGTGGAACAGAGTTATGGGACTCCGTTACAAGAGAGAAAAGAAATAAAAGAAAAGAGGAAGAAAAAGTCTTGAAAATTTTAAACTTCAAAAGAATGTTAAAAACTTTTCAACATTCGAATGGAGAAGCTGAAATTCAAAAAGAGTAAATGAAACTTCATTTTTCTTTTCTTAAGCCAAACAACAACCTTTGCCATATATATATATAAATATATATAAACTATACATGTGTCTTACATGTATAACCCATGTAAGACACAATAATATAAATTTATATATTATTATTATTTTTAAAAATTAATTAAAACTTAATTAATTTTAAATAATAATAAATATTTTTATTTATTAAACTTTTTAATAAATAAAAAATATATAAATTAATTAATTAAAAAATTTAATTAATTAATATTATTTAATTCAATATCAAATATTAATTAAATAATATGGCAAAACTCGATTTTCCGAAAACTGACTTTTTGCGCATGAATCACATTCATGTTTTAGACCATTCCCATATTTAAATCATAGTTAAATATGTCCGTCATTCTTCCACAAACGGAATTTGAACAATTCAAATTCTTTTTCTTTTTCTTTTTCTCTTATACTGTTGCACGGCGTTATCCAAGCTAGCCAGAAGAACTTAAAGAACCTACAGATCATGAGCTCCAACGATACAAGATTATCCGGTCAAAACGCTTTTAACCGAACAAATCAACATTCGTTAACCCCCGGAGACTCCACTATAGTGAGGGTTGCACTCTTCTCACTGTAGATATATTATGTCCTTTTGATATAACCGTCATGAGCAAGTCGACCCTTCACAAGTTGTTCATAATCACAGCCGGGTCATTTATACCCTTTAACCCCTGCATTACTTCTTGTTCCTTAAGTACCACTGACACCTCTAATGAACAATAGATCAGTGGTCCTACCAACAGATCAGTTAACCCTCTCTGGTCTGGAGAGGGTGAGCGCTCATTATTCAAGCCCCGGAGTCAACTATTAAGAGAACAATCTATCTACTAACCCTGAAGAGCGGGTTAGGAGTGAATTCCATCTTACTACACTATGTCCCCAGCTACCTATTGGACTTTATCCCCAAGATGATAGGATTATTGAGTCGGCGCTATTGGGCCACTCTCACTCGTACAAGTCCAAGGATACTGTCTAATAAGCAGTTCATAGTAAGCTCAGGATTAAGATTGAGTTACCTAGGCCATCAGGTGAAATAGTCGGTCTCTTCAGTAAACGACGTTATAAAGAGAGAGCGACTTTTTCGTGGTTCAGTCTTATGCAAACTCATTGCATATGACGCCCCCGCTCGCACATCTCCATGTGAAACGATTCGGATCACATCGTTTTGTACAATACAAAGCGAGTCGCATCCAATAGTGTTACCAGGATAAGGTATCGTTGCGTGCTCAATGTGTAAATATAATGTAATGCGAAGAGCACTCAGAACATGCAAGCATACATGGTCTGCAGCAAGTGATAAGTATTTTTTAATTCGTTTTCCCACAGAGATTGAGTTTAGTTACTAACGAAGTGAGGTGTTAAATTAGAGAGGGTCACTTAAATTGGGTGGATTTGAGGTTGATGTGCCGAATTAACAAAAGAATGTAAGAGGTATGCAAGCATAAACGAAAGCAAGAAAAGAGATTAAACTTTGATGTGGAGCAGAAAGAATTGAGGATCTAGCAATGTTCTAGCAATAAAATCGCAAAAATAAAAGACTGAAAAATGGCTAAGGCAAAAACAGAACTATAGAATTGCGGTTCCCGCAATTATCTAGCAATTAATTTAGCAACGATTTAACGGTGAGATGAGGAAACAAGGTCGACTTAAGACTCCTCTATAGGCTTTTACATACGATCATTCAACAGTAGATTAACTTATCATGCATCGATTTAGCTCAGTCTCATGCATCTCTCGATTACATGCATTAGATCTTTTAGTTCACTCATATCCAAGTAAGACATAAACATCTATTTATACAAGCAAGCTAATGAACCGTGCTAGGAAAACGCCGATTCCTAGGTCGTTTTCTGGCTACCATGAAAGGCTAGCATGAATGGATGACTATGAACTCTTACTCCTTCCGGAGGTTAGGAATTCTCTAGACAAAATGGATGGCCGATCGAAATTGCCCATGGGATGAAGTACACATACATTCAATGCATCCGAAGCTATCCTACATGCTGAACTATCGTATTTCTAACCTATAGATTCATCTTTAGCAGACCTCTGTGTGATTAGTTACTCATGGTTAATGGAGAATTGGAGAAGATAGATTGATTAAGCATGATTTAAAGTAATCAATGAAAGCAAGAGAATAAAAGATAACCAGATGAAGAACTTGCAAAGACTTAGATGATTACTTTATAAATTAAGATTCAAAACTCAATGTGCGAAGGTATGAAAAACAGTAAAGAACTGAACAAATTGAAGACGAATTGAATCAGTGTAGCAATTGAAAACGAAAGACAGAAAGCAGTAAGAAAGCTTTATAAAAGTGTGCACGGATCTCCTTGTCGCAAGCGCCTCAGATGAAGGGGAAGATTAGCTGTTCTTGGGGATGAATTCAATCATAAGAGAAGAAGGATCTTCTCTTCTTCCTCTCGAATTATCGACGCCAAGGGCTGATTTCTTCGTTCCAACAAACGGGATAAGGAAAATGTGTATTTGGAATGCGCTGTGATGGAGAACTCCACGCTTCCGAGCTGTTTTTCTCCTTCACCCTTCACCTCTTTTTATAGTATTTGCAGGTACCTTCAGCCACGGAGAACCATCCATTCTAAACAGCAACCCTCCACGTGGCAGCAAGAGAAAGCTTAGGCGGCTGAAATATCGCAACCGTGACGACTGGCGGCTGGAAAAACTCAGCAGTAGCAACTTGAAACTGCGGATTCCTCGCGGTGGCCGCAATGTTCATTGCGCTCCCAACAATGTTTCAGCAATTCTCCTGCAATGTTTATTTTAACTCTTTTAGCATCATTTTCTATTCATTTTCGTTCCTTTTCTAAATAAGTACTATTTTAGCTTCATTCCTCGAATTCTCACATTTAAGCACGTATTAAGCTAAATTCTAACAAAAACGCTCAAGAGATTACATGATTTTAAGGTAAATATATCCCTAAATAATGTACTTTTGGAGAGGTAACACACCCCCAAACTTGAGTTATTGCTCGTCCTCGAGCAATATAAAGGCTTACTTGGGCTGCTAATTCTTGTCTTTTAAACTCTATCCAACTGACTTGCTGACTTCCCTAGGCTTACTATCCAAGGCACTACTGTCCTGTGACACTCTCCTAAGTTCAAACTAACTTCACATTCTGCTTATTCTGGTTTCTCTTGCCTTTAAAACCTTTTCTCTTTTACAAATTTCCTAACAAATGGTTTATTTGCCTATGTCATTAGGTTCATTGTGCAGCTATCCCTAAGTTTTCAAATTCTCCCTAGCTTTAACCCAGACTCAGTACATGCTTCTAATGTATTTATTATTGAGCTACCTAGGAATCCTTACAGTCATACCAAGCTTAGCACATACGAGAATCAGAGTACAGTCCATAGAACAACTAAGCCTTGGCATCACTGAGTTGGATCGACACTCATCTCCCTTGACAAACCTTCAAGCTACAGCCCTGTGCTTAGCAAACTAAGGATCAGAGTTCAATTATACAGGACACCTAAGCACTGAGGCCATAGCTTGTTGGCATACATTCTTCTTCCTTGGTCTTATTTTTATTTTTCTTTTCTTTCGGTAGAGTCTTCTTTTGGTTTGCCTTTTGATGCAGTGCCACTTGTGGTTGACACAAATGGTCCTGATTACTCAGCATCCTTTAGAGAGACACTACCTTTTATTTTTCTGTTTCTTTCTTTTTCATTTTTTTCAAAGAAGAAGAATGCTTATGTTTTTCATGAGGGAGAGAGGAGTGTTCCTAGGCCTAGAGGCTGCCTCCCCCAAACTTATCTTCTCATTGTCCCCAATGAGAGTCTGAGGTGGCACACCCCCAAACTTGTCTTAGAAGCATCTAGTCTAAGAAAAAACAAGTAGAATTTAAAACTCCTAGGTATAGAATGACCTTCGTAGTACAGATAACTCATAGGCAAAATTGTACTAAAAACAACATGGTAAGGTCTTACAGAGGTGCATGCATAGCAATATATTGAATTCAGTAAAGCAGCAAAATATTGAGATTTAAACACAGACAACCCATAAAAAAAGTCATCCAATAGCATGCGAAAAACTAACAAAATATTGCGGACACCGCAAGGAATTCACAATTATTCCAACAGAGAAAATTTACTGTGATCAAGGCTCCTAGCATGCGACATTTATTCATAGACAACCACAAAAACAGCAAAACTACATAAGCTACCTACTCAGATGACAATTAAACAACACTAAACTACTTTAAACAAATAAATGAACAATTCAAAAACAGATCACACAATTGATTATAAGGGGTAAGAGGTCACAGAAAAGCATATTTCTTTTTTTTTTAAAGAGGGATCAGAAATACTCCCTCGGATGCCGTCAGTATGGCATTCAAACATCCTCATCCTCTTCACTCCTTTCTCTTGGAGGAACCCAAGGCTTCAACAAACCAGCAGGGAAGGTGGGGAACGTGTACCGCAGATGTTCAGCCAGCTCCTGGTCCCTTGCCTGCAAGTACTCAGCCCATTGGGCTATCTTGTGTTGCAAGTCCATTAGACAGGCCATAGACAACGACTGTGCAGCAGCCAGACCATCCATCTCGAACTCCATATTGCCCTTTCTCCGCATCCTCAAGATCGTGGGCAGCTCCAGATGGCCAGTATAGGCCAATTGCCTCTCATCCCTCGTAACAGGCACTCCTGCACGCAAACAAAGCTTAGTAATGGTATTGGGGAAAAAGAGTTGGCCCTTAACTTTTTTTTTAGCATTCGGAGATAGAGGCGGCAATGACTTCACCCACATCAATGGTGAGTCACCTCATTATTGCATAGAGCAGCAGCGATCTCCCCTGGTTGATGGTTGTTTCATGTGTGACCGGGGAGATTCGTCTGCGTACGAGGGAGAACCAGACGGCTGCTTTGTCTCTGAGGGTCGCACTCATCAATGTGTGCCTCCCATTCCTTGAGACTGCCCAAGCTGCCTCATGTTTGCCTATTGTATTCAGGGCTTCCTCTAGGACTGCCTCTGAGGGTGACTCCATTTTCCTTGCGTATTCAGAGTGCTTATGCCTCTTGAGAGCATAGGCTTCGTTGATGGCGTTGGCTGAGAAATCAACCTCTATCCCCCTCACCATTGACAGAGAATCTTCAGGATGCGTGAGGTTGGCGTAGAAGTCGTACACCATGTCAGGGTAGGCTGGAATTGGAGGCCTATATAACTCCTCCCAACCATGGTTAATAATTCCTGCGCCCAAGAATTGCGGCAGGTCCGCAAGGGCATCAAGAAATCCTCTCTCGTGGAGGAGTTCTTTCTTCATCAACTCGAGGCCCTTGGCCTCTGTTTCCTTGGAGATATACCTCGCAGCTCGAGGCTCATCTTCTTGATCCATCTTTCTCTTCCCCTTTTCCTTTTCTTTGGCCGACTCAAAGGCCTCAGTTTTCATTTTCTTCATAGAGGGTTCAGCTTCAACCCTCTTCCTTTTGGTCCGTTTGGAGGCCTTTGGCCGCTTGCCCTTTACAATCACAGGTGCCTTCTTCTTGAGCCGCGCTTTTGTGGCCATGTGCTGGAGACATTCACCCAGCGTTTCCTCCATTGAGTCCCTGCTTTCCCTCTCCACAGGGCTGTCAAGATTGACATCCCTAAAGGGGGAAAACACCTCTTCCTCCTCAGCCAGATCATCGATTGGCACCGAATCTTGGTGCTCTTCAGAAGGAATTTAAGGCTCCGGCGCATGCTGAGGAGATTCAGGGCTCTGCATGGCCGTCTCAAATGATGGTCGGTCACTATCGAGGCTTTCCTTATTCGGGGTCTTCTTCTCTCTGATCGGGGAATCAGACACTGCGACCTTCCACTTCTTCTTCTAAGGGGTTCCTACCGGATCAGAGGGGTCAGCAGCTACCTCCGTCGCCACCTTCCATTTCTTTCTTCTCACAGGAAGCTTTGGGGGCCTCGAGGGTTGCACAGCGTCGGCGTCTGCCAAAGATAGCAACGCCTCCCTTACTGTCTCTTTTGCGTCAGGTGACGCTTTCTTGGGCGTGGATCGGTCTGCTCTTGTGGTCACCATTGTTGCTTCTTTGAAGATCTGAGTTTGGGAGTTGCAGAGGAAAGAGAGTTCTGAGTTGTGGAGTTCCAACGGTTTGAGAAATCGTAGAGGAAAGCGATCCCCAATGCCGGCTATTTATACTCAAGTGTTCTCCCAACGGCTCTTTTGTTGCGGACGCCGCAATTCTTCAGCAATTATTCAGCATTTTCAATATAACCGTTAGGATTTTTCTTGATTTGTGTTGCAAGATTTTAGCAACCAAATCTCTGATTTCTCCAGATCTTTTCTTTGATCTTCTCCTCTTGATTCATCTCCTTCATTGTCGCTTAAAATCTCCCATTATTATACTCCTAAAAAAAATAAAAACACTTAATTAAAACCAGAAATAACCATATGATACGCAATCTAAAAACAATAAAGAAAAATCTAAGGCATAGCCCTCTGACGGATGAGCACAGTGATCACTCATCCTCTCTTGATTCGCCTCTTAGGCTTCAGATAGAAGGAAGGCCGAGAGTGTCTTCACATCTCCTTCCTCATAATAGTGCTTCAACCTCGCACCATTTACCATGAACGGCTGCCCTTGGTTTAGGTTTCGAATTTCAATAGCACCATGAACAAAGACATTAGTAATCACAAAAGGACCTGACCACCTAGACTTAAGTTTGCCTGGAAATAACCTCAATCGTGAGTTGAATAATAAAACATGTTGGCCCTTTTTAAAGTCCTTGATCCTAAGTCTACTATCATGCCAAATCTTAGTTTTTTCCTTATACATTTTAGCATTTTCATATGACATGTGTCTTAGTTCATCTAACTCATGTAATTGCAGAGACCGCAATGTGCCCGCATCGGTTACGCAATAATTCAACTCTTTTAAGGCCCAAAAGACTTCGATTTCTAATTCGAAGGGTAAGTCGCATGCTTTTCCATACACTAGCCTATAAGGAGACATACCTAAGGGTGTTTTATATGCAGTCCTATACGCCCAAAGTGCATCGTCTAACTTAAAAGACCAGTCATTTCTATTAGGTTTAACCACTTTTTCAAGTATGCTCTTGATCTCTCTATTGGATATTTCAGCTTGTCCATTTGAGTGTGGGTGATAAGGGGTTGCTACTCTATGTCTAACATTATATTTAGCCAGTACCTTTTCCATAGCTTTGTTTATAATGTGCTTTCCTTCATCACTTATTATTGCACGTGGTGTACCAAATCTTGTAAAAATATGCCTATTTAGAAATTTAATGACTGTCTTGTCATCATTTGAGGGACATGCTGATGGAGCGACTTGCGCAGCGGAAAGCGATTTCGGACCGATGATACTCTAATTTCATCAATTTAACAAATAGAAAACATGCTCAAAGCGACGGAGATAAGAAATTAGAAATACATACCCTTGTAGCTCCAATTTCTTCAAGTCCGTCGGCCGTTCCTCGTCACGAACTCTTCTGGTCTTTTCTCACGAACACCCCGAGGACCACCCCAGGTAGTCCCGCTATCCTCGGCGTCGCGCAACGGAGTTGTGGGACTCCGAAACAAAGAGAAAAGGAAAAGAAAAAGAAGGAGAAGAACAAGATGGAATACTGATGACTTGATGTACGGAGGCAGAGAACTTCAAAAAAGAAAACCAAATTTTTGAAAACCCAAAACTCCACTCACCAAAAAATGCCATTCTAAATATATATATATAACATATTTAAACAAAAAAAAACACATGTCTTACATGCATAATGCATGTAGGACATGTAATTATTTTATTTATATTATATTATATATTATTATTATTTATAAAATTAATACAATATTAATTTTAAATAATAATAAATATTTTATTTATTAAACTTTTTAATAAATAAAATATATATATTATTAATTAATTAAAACTTTTAATTAATTAATATTATTTAATTTAATATCAAATATCAATTAAATAATATGGCTCAACCCGGTTTTTCGAAAACCGAATTTTTGACATGAATCCTATTCATGTTTTAGATCATTCTCATATTTAAATCATATTTAAATACGTCCATCATCCTTCCAAAAACTGAATTTGAACAATTCAAATTCTTTTTCTTTTTCTCGAATTTGAACAATTCAAATTCTTTTTCTTTTTCCCGAATTTGAACAATTCAAATTCTTTTTTTTCTTTTCTTTTATACTGTTGCACGGCATTATCCGAGCTAGCCAGGAGAACCTAAAGGACCTACAGATCATGAGCTCCAACGATACGAGATTATTCGGTCAAAACTCTTTCAACCGAACTAACCAACATTCGTTAACCCCCGGAGACTCCACTATATTCCGAGGGTTGCACTCTCCTCACTGTAGATATATTATGTCCTCTGATATAACCGTCACTGGCAAGTCGACCCTTCACAGGTTGTTCGTAATCACAGCTGGGTCGTTTAAACCGTTTAACCCCTGCATTACATCTTGTTCCTTAAGTACCACTGACACCTCTAATGAACAATAGATCTGTGGTCCAACCATCAGATCAGTTAACCCTCTCATCACATGAGAGTGTGAGCGCTCATTGTTCAAGCCCCGGAGTCAGCTATTAAGGGAACAACCTATCTACTAACCCTGAAGAGCGGGTTAGGAGTGAACTCCAATCTTGCGGTACTATGTTCCCAGCTACCTATTCGACTTTATCCCCAAGATGGTAGGCTTATTGAGTCGGCGCGAATGGGCCACTCTCACCCGTGCAAGTCAAAGGATACTATTGAATAAGCAGGAGTTCATAGCGAGCTCAGGATTAAGATCAAGTTACCTAGGCCATCAATATGTATAAATCGGTCTCATCAGTAAAGGGAGTTATAAAGAGAGAGCGACTTAATACGCGGTTCGATCTTATGTAAACTCTTTACGCAGGACGCCCTCACTTCTCACATCTCCATGTGGAACGATTCGGATCACATCGTTCTGTACAATACAAAGTGAGCCGCATTCAATAGTGTTACCAGGATAAGGTACCCAGCCTTATCCGTATACTATAGACCGTTTTGACTGACTAACTGAGCCTGATCCACAATCATGTCATACATGAAGCTCAAGTACTCATATTCAGCCAAGGGTGTTGGTCATTGGTATAGGTTAAACCAAACACGTTTCACTTTATTCCAGTAAACTCTTTTACTGAATAAAACTAATAACTCTTTATTCTAAATAGAATATTTACAAACATAACAGTTTACAAACCACGAGTTTTAGGACATAAAACCCAACAAACTCCCACTTGGACTTAAACGTCCGTGGTGTACATGTTAGGTGGAGAAAACTAATGTATCATATATCAGAAGTTTTCTCCCACTGTCCTCTCCAGCAACTCGGAGCCCTAGACTCTTCTAGGTGTCTCTCAAACACTTTAGCCATGAGAGACTTAGTAAACTAATCAGCATGAAGTACTACAAGGCTTTCCATTTGACCATCACATCTCCTCGTAGCACTAACTGTGAGCTCAACTTATAAACTTACTGCTGCTTCACAAGCTGCAAATAGACTTAGCTACTAACGAGGTATCAACAATACAACTATTGTATTCTACTCCTCTAAGTACAAGGACAAAACTTTAACCGGAATCCAATCTAATTGGACTAATATTACTGACAGCTCCCACTGCATAGCACATACCGGATCATGTATCTCAAAAGATACACCTAACTTCCAATATGTAAATGCACATGGATGCAACTCGTATCCTCAACACTTGAGGTGTCTTAGGAAACCATTTCCATAGACCATCGAATATTGACAACAACTTGTCAATAAAAGATTTTAGAGACAACACTAGCGATTTTTTCTTACGACTCAGATCAAGCTGAATCCTTAGAACAAACAAAGCCTACCTCCAGATTAACTATTTGGGAGTGGGTCGCTAGTTTATGCTAAAAGTCAGAAATAGATCCTACATCATTCTCAATGATTAGGACAAAATTAGGGGAATATATTATGAAAGCTTTAACATTGATTAAACACTTGTCCAACAAGTTTTATCAATGTAATGTTCAAAACCATAAGATTTGAAAAACAAACCTTATAAATCAGAATATAGATGCTTATTTCAATTCATAAATGGATTGAAGAAGCTCGCAAACGATTTGCTCTTAATCCTGAAAAATGTATCTCCCTGGTTAAGACTAATAGATACTCTATCAAGATAGCTAGTCTTGATATTCATATGTCTTGTTCTATCAGATAGAACAGGGCAATGGATACGAGTATACTATATAACTTATATCTGACAACAAGAGATGAAGTTAATACACAATTAACCTCTTCTCTTCGGGACAGTCCCTTTGTCAGAAAGTCAAGCCTTAGAGGTTTTCACCTCATAGACTTGGTCTGTAAACCTCTTGAAGATGCATGGTTTTGAGCCACTGGTTCTTGTTTATGAACTCACTGTTATCATCAATATAATAACTAGAGTCATAAAACAAACTAATACAGCAGGCCGGATTATCTCATAATTCTCCCACTGCATCAAAGCTTTCTCAACACTTGAGAAGAACCAGCTAAACAACCATTGTTAATTTATAATTTAGCTTTCAATATAAAACAAGATAAGTCTTAACACTTTAGTTGTTACCAAGTTTAATAGAACACTACTTGTATACATCATTTGTGAAATGAACCATTCATTTATAAAAACAAAAGATACTATATACATAAAGTGTTCAACAAAAACTTGAGTTTATAGACAATAATTACAACACTTGAAATTATTTCTATACAGACAACTAAACAAACTGCAAGCTCCCACTGTTGATACTGCGAAGACGTCTTCATAAGGCATCTTCGTCAAGAAACTGGCAAACAGGAACTAGTTTCCTGAAATAGAATAACAAACATGATTAGTGGTTCCTGAATCAACATCCAGGTATGACAATCATAATCCACAATTCATGTTTAGACAAAAGATAAATCACATTTACCTCGTCGTTCATTCTGTGCCTTTTTCTCCGCAAGGTATTTAGGGCAGTTTCGCTTCCAGTGCCCTTCTTCACCACAATGAAAACACTTTCCACTGTGTGTAGCTTTAACCTTGCCTACAGCTGGGGTTTTGCCCTTCCTAGCACTTCTCTTCTTCTTGTGAATAATCTTATTACTCACAGTAAGAGGTTCAGATTTAGTCCCAGACCCAGACCCTTTCTGGAACTTCACAGAAGTGGTAACATTTACCTCCTTCTCCTTTCCTTTCGAGGTATGCAGGGACTGATAAATCTGAAGCTCGTTCAGAAGAGGCGTCAGATTGTATTCTATCTTGTTCATGACCATATTGGCCCTGAAGTCCAGGAAACTCTTCGGAAGAGATTCCAAGATAAATCCAACCTGACCTTGTTCGTCGACGGTTGCTCCATTTACTTCTGCAGTATTGAAGTACACCATCATGTTAAGGACATGCTCCCTAACAGAGGTTCCTTCAGCCATACGGCGGTTGTAAATGTGCTTGAGGGCTTCATACCTAAGAGATGAGGAAGGCTTTCCAAACATCTCTTGTAGTGAAGCCATGATTTCCTTAGCGGAAACCATCCCCTCATGCTTCCTTGACAAAACATCAGATATGCTTGCCAGGATATAAACTCGAGCTTTATTATTAGCCCGAATCCAACCGTCATATGCTTCACGAACAGTTCGTGAGGCATTTGAACTAGGAACCGGAGGACACTCCTCTGTTAAGACAAATCTTAGGTTGTCGAGAACCAAAACAGCATTAAGGTTCGACTTCCACGTCCCAAAATTTTCACCGGTTAATTTGTCGTGAGCTAACAATTGTATAAAAGAGCTCGACATGCTGAAAAAGAATGTAAAACTATTAGTGAAACGGTTTTAACCTATTTAAACCAATTAAGAGGTTTAGCAGCAAATAAAGTACCCAAACTCTTTATTTACATGCAACGATATTTTAGTGATTTAGAATGGTCGCTACCTAAGGGTAAACGAGCACTCCTTCACTAAACCAAGACATTCTTGACTAAATGCTAACTCCAGAATAACTCATATTCCTATAGCATCTTAGTTATCGTTTTTGGTCAAGATTTACTAACTCCTTAGCAAATCTCGTAAGTGTTACCCTCCATTTTTAGAACGCACAGGACGACCCCAACAGTGCAACCTAAGGGAATGTCAGAGTTGGGAATGGCCCTATGTTTCTTTATCCATAAATGGTGACTGACTTGTTCAACTCCCATGAAACGGCCCTCCTAAGGGATTGGTGCCACCAAGGGCACCTTGCAGGCGGAACATGAGAATCTCACGGTTCAATCCAATGGAGGAGACCGTAGGATGTACTGACGTACTTCCTTCTCCCACTTACTATAGACACTTACTCCATTCACCTTGCTATTGAAAGTTGCAAATGCCATCCTAAGGGGGTTGCCACATTAGCAACACGAGGTCGAGCAAAATTCTCACGTTGTGAACTATAGGGAGTGCGTAGCAGGAGAGGGATATATCATATATTCCTTCTCAACACATCTACTAAGCATCATAGACGGTGATTTAGGGTAAACTACTCAGGTTTTATCCGGCTAAGAAAATAAAACCTTAAGTCTAGGCAAACTATTTACCTGAGATGTCTAGGTTATAAACACTTTATTAACCTCACACCTCTCACGCACGCTCATAAAGCCGGGTTAACTTTACTCAAGTACCGGATCGTCCCCAGGTAGGAGGTGTTCCGTAAACCGTCAGCTTAAATACCTCCAACCTCGAACAGGATTTCACCGGGTGAGTTTCTCATAACCTTAGCATTTACGAGATAACGACCTATTCATCTAATGAAACAGACCGAACCATTTAACCCTAAATGAGCATGCCACTTATCTTTGTTATATATTTTAAAAGTCTAAGTCATTTTTACAACGCTTGCAAAAACTAGACTTTCTATAATAACAAACTTCTATATGCTTCTCAAACATACATTCGCTAAGGCATGGCAAGTTGAATATTTAACTTCATAATCAATATAACACTTATATCGATTATGCTCTTTAAACATACAACTCCTAATTCATAAATTAATATAACACTTATATCAATTTTTAATGAATTAAGCATGCATCCTATACATTATAACAATTATAACATACAATATGCATAAAACTAATGTTGGATGTTTTAATTTCATAATTAATATAACACTTATATTAATTATTCTATTAAGTAAACAACATCAAATTCATGAATTAATATAACTCTTATATTAATACTCATGAATTAAACATGCATATACATTACAACACTTATAATATACAATATGCATAAAACTAGGATAACCAATGTTGTAAGTTCAACTTCATAATTAATATAACGCTTATATCAATTTCTCTATTAAACTAACAACATCAAATTCACGAATTAATATAACTTTTATATCAATTCTCATGAATTCCTAAATATGCATACTATATATTATAACACTTATAACATATTTACTATGCATGGAGCATGCTTCCTACAGTGGGATTTTAAATCTATATCGCATACGTTATGCACATACAAACATGGATTTCAATTAAAACATACATTCACAATGCATAATTAATTAAACACACTAAAGTGGATCGATTTTGGCATTTAGCAAGCAATAACTAATTTATTACAAGCTTGAACAACAAGCTACGTCTTGAGCGGACTTCGAACTCTTCGCACCGCCTTTGACCAACTTGCTTCCTTTGAACGCTTCGGCCAATTTCTCTTCGAATTTCTCCTCGTATTGCCTAGAACGAGTTTGAACTTGTACCGAACATTTCGGCGAGTTCCAAACTCAAACTTCTTTCACAAAGAAACCTATATGGACTCTAATGACTCTAAAAATACAGACTCTTCAGCATGCATTAAAGCCCATACATTCTCGGGCAATTACAAATAATGAAATTCAAATAGAAACTATGCCAAAATCGATTTTCACTTTAGACTCCAATTTAGAAACAATTTCTAAATTAAAATACCCACCAACTTAAATTGATGCAAATTGAGTTAATCACAAAATCGCTCTGATACCAATTGATGGAGCGACTTGCGCAGCGGAAAGCGATTTCGGACCGATGATACTCTAATTTCATCAATTTAACAAATAGAAAACATGCTCAAAGCGACGGAGATAAGAAATTAGAAATACATACCCTTGTAGCTCCAATTTCTTCAAGTCCGTCGGCCGTTCCTCGTCACGAACTCTTCTGGTCTTTTCTCACGAACACCCCGAGGACCACCCCAGGTAGTCCCGCTATCCTCGGCGTCGCGCAACGGAGTTGTGGGACTCCGAAACAAAGAGAAAAGGAAAAGAAAAAGAAGGAGAAGAACAAGATGGAATACTGATGACTTGATGTACGGAGGCAGAGAACTTCAAAAAAGAAAACCAAATTTTTGAAAACCCAAAACTCCACTCACCAAAAAATGCCATTCTAAATATATATATATAACATATTTAAACAAAAAAAAACACATGTCTTACATGCATAATGCATGTAGGACATGTAATTATTTTATTTATATTATATTATATATTATTATTATTTATAAAATTAATACAATATTAATTTTAAATAATAATAAATATTTTATTTATTAAACTTTTTAATAAATAAAATATATATATTATTAATTAATTAAAACTTTTAATTAATTAATATTATTTAATTTAATATCAAATATCAATTAAATAATATGGCTCAACCCGGTTTTTCGAAAACCGAATTTTTGACATGAATCCTATTCATGTTTTAGATCATTCTCATATTTAAATCATATTTAAATACGTCCATCATCCTTCCAAAAACTGAATTTGAACAATTCAAATTCTTTTTCTTTTTCTCGAATTTGAACAATTCAAATTCTTTTTCTTTTTCCCGAATTTGAACAATTCAAATTCTTTTTTTTCTTTTCTTTTATACTGTTGCACGGCATTATCCGAGCTAGCCAGGAGAACCTAAAGGACCTACAGATCATGAGCTCCAACGATACGAGATTATTCGGTCAAAACTCTTTCAACCGAACTAACCAACATTCGTTAACCCCCGGAGACTCCACTATATTCCGAGGGTTGCACTCTCCTCACTGTAGATATATTATGTCCTCTGATATAACCGTCACTGGCAAGTCGACCCTTCACAGGTTGTTCGTAATCACAGCTGGGTCGTTTAAACCGTTTAACCCCTGCATTACATCTTGTTCCTTAAGTACCACTGACACCTCTAATGAACAATAGATCTGTGGTCCAACCATCAGATCAGTTAACCCTCTCATCACATGAGAGTGTGAGCGCTCATTGTTCAAGCCCCGGAGTCAGCTATTAAGGGAACAACCTATCTACTAACCCTGAAGAGCGGGTTAGGAGTGAACTCCAATCTTGCGGTACTATGTTCCCAGCTACCTATTCGACTTTATCCCCAAGATGGTAGGCTTATTGAGTCGGCGCGAATGGGCCACTCTCACCCGTGCAAGTCAAAGGATACTATTGAATAAGCAGGAGTTCATAGCGAGCTCAGGATTAAGATCAAGTTACCTAGGCCATCAATATGTATAAATCGGTCTCATCAGTAAAGGGAGTTATAAAGAGAGAGCGACTTAATACGCGGTTCGATCTTATGTAAACTCTTTACGCAGGACGCCCTCACTTCTCACATCTCCATGTGGAACGATTCGGATCACATCGTTCTGTACAATACAAAGTGAGCCGCATTCAATAGTGTTACCAGGATAAGGTACCCAGCCTTATCCGTATACTATAGACCGTTTTGACTGACTAACTGAGCCTGATCCACAATCATGTCATACATGAAGCTCAAGTACTCATATTCAGCCAAGGGTGTTGGTCATTGGTATAGGTTAAACCAAACACGTTTCACTTTATTCCAGTAAACTCTTTTACTGAATAAAACTAATAACTCTTTATTCTAAATAGAATATTTACAAACATAACAGTTTACAAACCACGAGTTTTAGGACATAAAACCCAACACATGCAATGGCTTCTACCCATTTAGAAACATAATCTACAGCTACTAGTATGTAAAGATTACCCGCAGATGGAGGGAATGGTCCCATGAAGTCAATGCCCCATACATCGAAGAGTTCCAACTCTAAGATATATGTGAGAGGCATCTCATCTTTTCTACTAAGGTTACCTGTGCGTTGACACTCATTGCAGCTGTGTGCATGGTCGTGGGCATCCTTGAAGATCGTGGGCCAGTAGTAGCCACTTTGGAACACCGTTGCAGCCGTCCTTTGACCACCAAAATGTCCACCGTAAGGAGATGTATGACAGTGCTGCAATACTGACTTTGATTCGGCAGCTGACACACACTTCCTCAGCAATCCATCCGCACAATTTTTGTAAAGTGTAGGATCGTCCCAGATGTACTTCCTAGCTTCGTGTAGGAACCTCTTCTTTTCTTGCCCCCCTCTGAAAGTTGGTAGTACCTGCGAGGCAAGGAAGTTAGCAATATCCGCAAACCAAGGCTCCTCATTGTTATCACAATGTGCTAACACAAAGACATGTTCATCCACAAAGGCATCAGATATTGCGGGCTCAGCAATTATTTCGCAATTACTCCGCAATCTAGATAAATGATCAACAACTACATTTTCGCATCCTTTTTTATCTCTAATGTCTAAATCAAATTCTTGCAATAATAACACCCATCTAATTAGCCGTGGTTTAGCATCAACCTTCATCATTAAATATTTTATTCCAGAGTGGTTAGTGTAAACAATTGTTTTAGTACCTACAATATAAGGCCTAAAGTTTTCACACGCAAACACTACAGCCAACATTTCCTTCTCTGTGGTAGTGTAATTACATTGCGCTTCATTTAAAATTTTACTTGCATAATATACAGGGTGTGTTAGTTTATCTATTTTCGGCCCCAGCATAGCCCCAATCGCATAGTCACTAGCATCACACATTAGTTCAAAAGGTAAATCCCAATTTGGGCCTACTATAATTGGTGCTTTGACTAAGGCTTCTTTAAGTTTTGTCCATGCTAGGCAACATTCTTTTGAGAAGACAAAAGGTTTATTTAGCTCTAGAAGCTCACACAAGGGTTTAGAGATTTTTGAGAAGTTTTTTATGAATCTCTTATAAAAACCTGCATGACCTAGGAAACTCCTTATAGCTTTGACGTTTTGAGGTTTGATAGCTCCAAAATAGAGCTATCTTTATGTCCCTAATTCTAGCTAAAACCATGACATATATTGATTAATATGCTTCCTTGTAGGTGATTTCATGGTAAAGAGCTCGGGAAGTCCAAAGACACATTTCGGGGCTTAAAGTGCCGTTTTAGAGCTTCATAGATGCATCGGGAGTGAAATGGCATAAAGAATCCAAGAGATGGCAAAAATGGCCTTGAAGAGACACAATTTGGCCATCCAAACCCGAGAGCACACTTGCATGGGCGGCAGCGTCGAGACGCTGGCCGAGCGTCTCGACGCCGCCAAGACATCATCCGAAGCACGCGTGCGCCCCAGCGTCGAGATGCCGCCCGAGGGTCTCGACGCCGCCCCGACACCATCCGACGCACGAGCGCGCCCCAGCGTCGAGACGTCGCCCGAGGGTCTCGACGCTGCCCCGACTGCCTACCGAAGACGAAGCGCGCGACAGCGTCGAGACGCCGCCTGAGGGTCTCGACGCTCGCCCGACAAATTTCCAGATGGGCGCGCGACAGCGTCGAGACGTTGTCCGAGCGTCTCGACGCCCGCGCGCGCGCCCGACAGCCAACTTAGGGCACAGCGTCGAGACGCTTGCCTAGCGTCTCGACGCTCCGACACTTAAAGGCGTGAAAACGCCATTTTGAAGCCAACTTTTGATTCTCCTTCTTCTTCCAACTTTGCTCTCGGGTCTACACTCTTTTTCCACCATTTTTGGGCTTCTTCTTCTCCTCTTTGTATGCTACTAAGCTCTTCCATGGGGGATTGGATTTATTCATCCTCCATGGAAGGCTAAACTAAGGTTAGTGCTTGATTTTGAGCTTTGGTTTTGTGAATTATGGATGTTTGGGGAGGTTTTGCCCCTTTGTAAATGTTGAGATAATAAGCATGTTAATTGCATCTCTTGCTTGTTCTTATTCCATATCTAGCATGTGTAGCTAAATTAGATTGACGCTCTAATTCCTATGCATGATAGAGGGCTAAAGGTTGGGACGTATAATTGCCCAAACCGCTAGGTAGCACGGGCTCAAGCTTGGCTAATTGATTCATTCCAAAGTGACAGTTGGTAATCTGAATTAGTTAACGTTTTCATGTTAGGCTTAAGGCAAGAGAGAAACTGGGTTAGTCTTAGGATTAAGCCGTCACAATGTTCCCGTCACTGGCTTATAGTCGATTTAGGGGTCGCGACCTTGGATAGATTATTAGCTAAGTATAATTAGAATTGCACGTGTCTAATTATATCTTTGGGTCATTTGAGCTAACACTTAGCCAAATGAATTGTGTGCATAAGCATGATTAGTTAAGAAATTGTATCGATGAACCGAACATCCATAACGATCAATCCCATTGCTCGAAGTTAAGTGCAACCATTTAATTTTCGCATTCGTCATTTAATTTTCCGTTAGTTGCATATTAGGAGCTCCCTTCCCCCCAAACCAAATTACCATTCTTTTATTTCATTTTGTGCATACTTTTTATCTCTAGCAAATTAGGCTTAGTTAAATTAGATTTCTTATTTCCCTGTGGATCGACCCCGTTACCACTAAGCTTCAAATAGCTCGGTGTACATCGGGTTTATAAATTGTATTTTGGCAAGCCTCGATAGCTTGAATTTGGAGTACCACATAAAGTGCTCTACCAAAATTGGCGCCGTTGCCGGGGAAACTAAGTTTAATTTAGTTTGATTAAGTTTAGTTTGTTCGTTTTAAAAAATTTTCTTTACTTTTTTTGTACACTTTAATTCTTTTGTATTATTTTACCCGTTTTTTTGTTCGAGTTTTTGAGCGGAGTCATTCTTTGAAAATTCAAAAGAAGCGCCAAGATGGAGGTCGTGGGTAATTTTGTGCATAAAAGAATCTTGAGGGAGCTTGCATCATCTGAGCTAGGCCGGAACACATCGAGTATATTGTATCTGGTAGCTTCAGGTAATTTTGAACTTAAAGCTGGTCTGGTTAACTTATTACCTTCTTTTTATGGTAATACAGATGAGAATCCCGTCAGACACCTCAAGGCATTTCAGATGGTGTGTTCGTCATTCAGGACCGACGGCATCACTGCAGATCAACTCCATCTCAAGGCCTTTCCTTTCACCTTGAAGGAGAAGGCGAGAGATTGGATGCATTACCTTCCGACTGGGTCCATCACTTCTTGGGAAGAGCTGTAGGGAGCGTTTTATGCGAAGTATTTTCCGCCTCCCAAGGTCGCCGCCCTCAGAAAGGAGATACTAAAAATTGAGCAAGGAGATGAAGAGAGCGTTATTGAGTGCTGGGAGAGGTTTGGTCGATTATGCGAGGATTGTCCCAATCACCAAATAGCTGAACAGTCCCTCATTCAGGGTTTTTACTACGGTTTGCTTCCCCAAGGGCAGCAGATGATAGACGCCGCCAGTGGAGGCTCGCTCATGGATAAGACACCCGCTGAAGCTAGAGTTTTAATTTCTAACATAGCTAGAAGCTTGGAGCGGAGTGGTGATGGAGACAAGAAGAAAGATCGCCTGATCAGGGACGTGGACGAGCTTAAGGCTCAACTTTTTGAAGTAAGTAGTGCTATTCTTGCTTTGAAAAATAACTCACAACCCCGTCCTTCTGTTTCAGGTAGATCGTTGGAAGAAATACTTGAATCGCACCATAGGGAAACTCGACAGCAGTTTCACACTCTGAGCGAAGCAGTGATTCAAGTCACTAAGAGGTTGACAGTGATCGAGCATCAGAACGCGGAGAGCGCTAGTGCCATCACTCTGAGAAGTGGGAAGCATCTTCCCACGAGTACCCCGCCGGTGGAAGTCGATCATGGCCACGTCGAGCCACAGACAGAAAATCCCGAACCACGGTGGCATGGGGTAAATTTCGATCCTACGTGCACTAGAGTTTATGTGCCTAAGGCTCCTTTTCCTAGCAGGTTAGCAAGATCACCCAAGGAGAACTACGAGGAGGAGTTCTTAAACACATTCAGGAAGATAGAGATCAACATCCCTCTGTTGGATGCCATCAAGAAAATCCCAAGGTACGCTAAGTTCCTGAAGGACTTATGCACCAACAAGAGGAAGACAAAAGAGAAAGAACGCGTCGTGGTAAGTGTTACGTCTCCAAAAGTGACCTTTTTAGGACTTAATTGGATTAGAAAGATGTTCACTCTTAGGTGTTTTTGATAGCATTTAGCCTAAACCTATGCTTAAATATGAGAATTAGAAGAAGGTAGCTAAATTAGGACTTATGTACAATAGGAAAGAAAAGAGTTGAAAACCGAAGGAAAAGAATGAAAAACAAGCATTGCGAACGCATTGCGGAAACATTGCGGTCACCGCAATGTTTCAAGTGAAAACCGTAAGTTGACTGATCTTTTTCTGTTAATTTCCGTTATTTCAGGGATTCGTTCTTTCTCCTCCATCCATTCTGAAGTACGACGTTGAAGATTGATGGTTCTCCTTGGCCCAAATGCACCTGCAGATTACTATAAATAGGGGTCAAAGTCGAGGGTTCAAGCATCATCCGAAAGCGTAGAAGTCTTCTCGCAGTCCATCTTTTCTCCTAGTTTTCTTTGCCGTCTGCTGGTTTGCGAAGCTCAGCTGTTGGAATCGATAATCTGATAGGAAGGAGAGGAGATTCTTCTTCTCTCCCGATTGGATTCATCCAAGCAAGGCTGACCTTTCTCATCCTTCATTCGAAGCGGCTGCAACGAGTCATTCAATCTAGTTCATTTCGTTGTGTTCTGTCTTGCTGTTCTTTACTTTAAGTATCTCTTATGTTCATTTAGACAATCAATTAATCAAACACAAAATTCAGTATTTCACAGACTCTCGCCTTTGCATTCCACTGCTTTCCCTTGCTGTTTTAAACACATTTCCCTTCTAAGCATGTCTATTTTATCCTTTAGTTCTGTTCTCCTTATATCCATGAGTAACTAAGTCACTTAGGGGCATGCTAATGACAACACTATAGGCTAAAAAACGTGAATCAAGCATATAGGATAGCTCTCGAAGCATTGATTGTATGTAAGCTTCATCCCACGGGCAATTTCGATTGGCCATCCATTTTGTCCAAAGAACTCCTAACCTCTGGAAGGAGTAAGAGTTCAGAGTCATATTATCATGCTAGCCTTTCAAGGTAACCAGGAAACGGCCTAGGAATAGGCGTTTCTCTAGTACAAACCATATCTTTCTGCCTTAACAAGATGCTTAAGACCTTACTTTGAGTTGAGTAAACTAAAGAATCTAATGCATGGAATCGGACGATACATGAGATTGAGATAGTTTGATGCATAGAGAGTAGATCCAGTGCTTGAGAATCGTATAAAAATGCCTATAGGATAGTCATTAGTAGCCCTTAATTCACCTATTTACACAGTTTCGCTGCTATTTAATTGCGGTAGAATTGCTGTCTCCGCAATTCTGCTTAAGTTAAAATTCTGTTTAGCTGTCTTTGCCTTCATTTATTAACTTCGTTCCTTTTCATTTGAGCTTAGATTTCACTTGTTCTCGTTGACGTTAATACCCTTTACACATTCAGCAAAAATTAGATAATTAAAAACCAATTTTACCCCATCAAATCCACCCCTTCTTTCTTAATAAAACACTTCGCGAATAGCTAAAAATAAATCTCTGTGGGAAAACGAATGAAATATACTTACTACTTGCTATAAGATCATGTATGCTTGCATGTTCTGAGTGCTCTATCTCTTTTATTGCCTAATTATTTCAACACATTGAGCACGCAACAAGTTTTTGGCGCCGCTGCCGGGGATTTATTTAAGTGAAAACGAAGTTTGTTAAGTTTGAAACACCAAGTTTATTGCTTATTGAAGCTGATCTGTTTCATTTCTTTTGCAGGTACTAGTTGGGTTAGTTTATGAGTGAGCATTCAAATAGTGATCTAGAGTTCAATCCTGAGCCCGAGAGACTATTTAAAGCCAGAAATAAAGCCAAGAAACGTCTTTTTAAACAACCCCCTATACCTCAAATCATACCTGAAATCGAAGAAATGGACGAGATAGTTCCAAATCAGGTACCTGTCATTCGCAACCCCATCGAAATAGCGAATGACAAGAATAGTGCCATTCTTTCATATTTAGTACCTATGCCTGGGGAGCTGAACCCCAGCATAATCCGCCCTGAGATCACTGCCAACTCATTCGAGTTAAAGCCAGTGATGTTCCAAATGTTGTCCACTGTGGGACAATTCTTTGGGATAGAAAATGAGGACCCCCACAACCATCTTAGGAACTTCTTAGGAGTCAGTGATACCTTTATCATCCCTGGAGTTTCCCAAGAAGCCTTGAGGCTATATCTTTTCCCTTACTCTTTGAGGGACAAAGCCAAAACGTGGTTAAACTCATTACCCTCTGGATCTGTCCGCAATTGGACAGACTTAGCAGAGAAATTCCTAGTCAAATACTTCCCACCTGATAGGAATTCTACCTTTCGTGATGATATAGTTAAATTCAAACAAGCTGATAATGAATCTCTTCACGAAGCTTGGACAAGGTTCAAAGATCTCCTTCTTAAATGCCCACATCATGGCATCCCATGGTGTATCCAAATTGAGGTCTTTTTCAAAGGATGCAACCCCAGCACTAGGCAAGTCTTAAATTCATCTGCTGGTGGTTCCATGTTGTCCAAGAGTTACAACGAGGCCTATGAGATCTTGGAGAAGATCTCAGCATCTCACTGTAGGTGGTAAGATGATCTAGTTGAGCCAACTAGGGCTCAAGACAAGGATGCTCTAAGTGCGATGAGCAGCCAAATAAATGCCCTGACCAACCTAGTTAAGCAAATGGCTCAAGCAAATCTCCAAACAAGTGTCAACACCGCTACCGCCATGTCAATGGGCACCCAACCAAGTCAAGGTGAGACACTTGTATGTGGATTCTGTGGGGAAGGGCACCTGTATGAATACTGCCCTGGGAATCCAGCCTCAGTCTGCTACATTGGAAGTCAGCAGCAGCCTAGGAACAACCCCTATTCCAATACTTACAACCCTGGTTGGAGGAACCACCCAAACCTGTCATGGGGTGGCCAACAAAATGCTAACCAAAATCCTAACCAGCCTAGACCGAGTGGAACACCTGGTTTCACTCCCCAACATAACCAATCAATGTATCAAAAACCATACAACCAACCTGTAGGATCTTCTGTAGAAAACTTACTCAAGGAATACATAGCTAAGAATGATGCTACTCTTCAAAGCCAGCAAGCCACTCTTAGGAGCCTAGAGAACCAAATAGGCCAATTAGCCAATGAACTCAAGAGTAGGCCCCAAGGTAGACTCCCTGCTGACACTGAAGTACCAAGGAGAGATGGTAAAGAGCAAGTTCAAGCAATTGAACTTAGAAGTGGTAGACCATTGGTGAGCAACACAAAGGAAACACCAAAGAAAGTATAGAACACTGAGTCTAGTGCTCCACTAAACTAAGGTCCACCACCAACTAGCACATCAGGAGTCAGGCTAGAGCCAATTGTTGAGGAAATAGAAAAAATTCCAAGGCCTCCACCTATCCTAAGGCGACCTGACGTGCCTGCATATGTGCCACCACCTCCATATCCTCGAAGGCTTAAGAAGAAGCAGGAACAGGAAGTGCATTTTAATAAATTCTTAGAAATTCTTAAGCAAGTGCATGTCAACATTCCTTTTGTAGAAGTGTTACAGTCTATGCCTTCCTATGTAAAGTTTTTGAAAGATATTATTACTAACAAAAAAATAATTGGTGAGTTTGAAACAGTAAACCTCACTGAGGAGTGCAGTGCCATACTCCAAAACAAGTTGCCCAAAAAGGAGAAGGATCCTGGTTCCTTCACCTTACCTGTAGAACTTGGAGGCAAGCACGTGGGCAGAGCGCTTTGTGACCTGGGCGCCAGCATAAACCTCATGCCCCTATCACTATTCCGCCAGCTAGGAATAGGAGAAGCACGTCCAACCACTGTCACTTTACAATTAGCAGACAGATCCATTGCATACCCAGAAGGTAAGATTGAGGATATTTTAGTAAAGGTTGACAAGTTTATTTTCCTTGCAGATTTCATTATCCTGGATTATGAAGCAGACAAGGAGGTCCCCATTGTTAAGTCTCTGAAAGTGACTTATTTAAGTCCCATTTAGCTTAAGAAGATGTACACATTTGGGTGTTTTTGTTAGCATTTAGCTTAAACCTATGCTTTAATATGAGAATTAGAAGAAGGTAGCTAATATAGGACTTGTGTACAATAGGTAGAAAAAGGGTTGAAAACCGAAGGAAAAGAGTGAAAAAAGCTGCATTGCGACAGCATTGCGAAAACATTGCTGAGGCCGCAATTATTCAAGTGAAAACCGTAAGTTGACTGATCTTTTTCCGTTAATTTCCGTAATTTCAGGGATTCATTTTTTCTCCTCCATCCATTCTGATATATGACGTTGAAGATTGATGGTTCTCCTTGGCCCAAACGCACCTGCAAACTACTATAAAAGGGGGCCAAAGTCGGAGGTTTGATCATCATTCGAAGCGCAGAAGTCTTCTCGCAGTCCACCATTTCCATCTGTTTTCCTTTGCCGTCTGTTGGAGTGAGAG
The DNA here is from genome assembly GCA_028017165.1 of Herpetospermum pedunculosum. Lineage (NCBI taxonomy): Eukaryota > Viridiplantae > Streptophyta > Magnoliopsida > Cucurbitales > Cucurbitaceae > Herpetospermum > Herpetospermum pedunculosum. The sequence continues at coordinate 24,185,026 of CM051524.1, read as the reverse complement.
TCTAAGCTTTTGGAACCGATAATCTGATAGGAAGGAGAGGAGATTCTTCTTCTCTCTCGATTGGATTCATCCAAGCACGGCTGACTTTTCATCACCATCATTCGAGGCGACTGCCACGGAGTTTTCTAGCAAACCTCTACTGTTTTCTGCTCTGTTCTTCTCATTTCCATTTCTGATCACTGTTGTTCTTAGTTTAGCATTTCAATTACTGCATTTCGTTGTTGTCTGTCTTGAATTCATTTCTTTTAGAGCTTCCCTTTGTCATTCAAACACTTAAAGTAATCGAAGTATACTTCTGCATTTTACAGTTTCCATCTGCTTCTGCTACGGCTTTGGCTCGCAGTTTTAAGTATATTTATCTTCTAAGCATGTCTGTTTTATCTACCTTTTCTATTCTCCACATATCCATGAGTAACTAAAAACACTTAGGGGCATGCTAATGACAGAACTATAGGCTAAAAAACGTGAGTCAAGTAGGCAGATTAACACTCGAACATTGCTTGTATGTAAGCTTCATCCCACGGGCAATTTCGATTGGCCATCCATTTTGTCCAAAGAACTCCTAACCTCTGGAAGGAGTAAGAGTTCAGAGTCATATAATCATGCTAGCCTTTCATGGTAATCAGGAAACGGCCTAGGAATAGGCGTTTCCCTAGTACAAACTAAACACTCCTGCTTTAACAAGATGCTTAAGACCTTACTTTGAAGTCGAGTAAACTTGAGTCTCTCATGCATGGAATCGGACGATACTTGAGATAGAGTGAGTTTGATGTATAGAGAGTTGATCCAAAGCTTGATAATCGTAATAAACTGCCTATAGGATAGTCATTAGTAGCCCTGAATTCGCCCATTTACACACTTTTGCTGTTGAGTTAATTGCGGAATAATTGCGGTTCTCGCAATTCTGCTAATTTGCATTCTGTTTAGCTGTTTTCTTCCTCGTTTATTAATTCCGTCTTTTGTCCTTTGCATCTAATTTCAACTTGCATTTGTTTATGTTATATCCCTTTATACATTCAGCAAAAATTAGATAATTAAAAACCAATTTTACCCCATCAAATTCATCCCATCTTTCTTAACAATCACACTTCGCGAATAGCTAAAAATGAGTCTCTGTGGAAAAAACGAATTAAATATACTTACTACTTGCTGTGAGACCATGTATGCTTGCATGTTCTAAGTGCTCTCTCTCTCTTATTTATCATTTTTATTAACACATTGAGCACGCAACAAGTTTTTGGCGCCGCTGCCGGGGACTTATTTTAAGTGAAAACGAAGTTTGTTAAGTTTGAAACATCAAAGTATTTTTCATTGAATTTGATCCATTTTCATTTCTTTTTTCAGGTACCATTTAGGGTAGTTTATGAATGAAACTCCAAGTAGTGATCTAGAGTTCAACCCTGAGCCCGAGAGATTACTTAGAGCTAGGAATAGAGCCAAGAAACGTCTCTTTAAACAAACCCTTTTACCTCCAATCATTGCAGAGACTACAATTCCTCCGCAATTACCTCAAGAAGAAATGGCTGGAGTAAATCAAAACCTGGTGCCTGTCACTCGCAATCCCATTGAAATAGCGAATGACAAGGATAGCGCCATCCTTTCATATTTAGTACCTATGCCTGGGGAGCTGAACCCCAGCATAATCCGTCCTGAAATCACTGCCAACTCATTCGAGTTAAAGCCAGTGATGTTCCAAATGTTGTCCCCTGTGGGACAATTCTTTGGAATAGAAAATGAGGACCCCCATAACCACCTTAGGAACTTCCTAGGAGTTAGTGACACATTCCTAATCCCTGGAGTTTCCCAAGAAGCCCTGAGGCTATATCTTTTCCCTTACTCTTTGAGGGACAAGGCCAAAACATGGTTAAATTCTTTACCCTCAGGATCTGTCCGCAATTGGACAGATTTAGCAGAAAAATTCCTAGTCAAATATTTCCCACCTGATAGGAATTCAACCTTTCGTGATGATATCATAAAATTCAAACAAGCTCCAAGTGAGTCTCTTCACGAAGCTTGGACGAGATTCAAAGACCTTCTCATTAAATGTCCACACCATGGCATTCCATGGTGTATCCAAATAGAAGTCTTCTTTAAAGGATGCAACCCCAGCACCAGACAAGTTCTAAATTCATCTGCTGGAGGTTCCATGTTGTCCAAGAGTTACAACGAAGCTTATGAGATCTTGGAGAAGATCTCAACATCTCATTGTAGGTGGTCAGACGATCCAGTAGAGCCAACTAGGGCTCAAGACAAGGATGCTCTAAGCGCCATGAGCACCCAAATAAACGCCCTGACCAACCTAGTTAAACAAATGGCTCAGGCCAATCTCCAGACCAGTGCCAATACCGCCACAGCCATGTCAATGGGCACCCAACCAAGTCAAGGCGAGGCACCAATCTGTGGATTCTGTGGGGAAGGGCACCCTTATGAATACTGCCCTGGGAATCCATCCTCGGTCTGCTATGTAGGAAGCCAGCAGCAGCCTAGGAATAACCCCTACTCCAACACCTATAACCCTGGTTGGAGAAACCACCCTAACCTGTCATGGGGTGGCCAACAGAACACTAACCAAAATTCTAACCAACCTAGACCGAGTGGAACACCTGGTTTCACTCCCCAACATAACCAGTCCATGTACCAAAAACCTTACAATCAACCTGTAGGATCTTCGGTAGAAAACCTACTCAAGGAATATATAGCTAAGAATGATGCTACTCTTCAGAGCCAGCAAGCTACTCTTAGGAGCCTGGAAAACCAAATAGGCCAATTAGCCAATGAACTTAAAAGTAGGCCCCAAGGTAGACTCCCTGCTGATACCGAGGTACCAAAGAGAGATGGCAAGGAACAAGTTCAAGCAATTGAACTCAGGAGTGGAAGACCGTTGGTGAGCAACACAAAGGACACACCAAAGAGAGTAGAGAACACTGAGTCTAATGCTCCACTGGAGTCTCTGCCGAGCCAAGGTCCACCACCAACTAGCACATCAGGAGCCAGGCTAGAGCCAATTGTAGAGGACGTAGAAGAAATTCCAAGGCCTCCACCGATCCTAAGGCGTCCTGACGTGCCTGCATATGTGCCACCACCTCCATATCCTCGAAGGCTGAAGAAGAAGCAGGAACAGGAAGTTCATTTTAATAAATTTTTAGAAATACTTAAGCAAGTGCATGTTAACATTCCTTTTGTAGAGGTTTTACAGTCTATGCCTTCATATGTAAAGTTTTTGAAGGACATTATTACTAACAAAAAAATAATTGGTGAGTTTGAAACAGTAAACCTCACCGAGGAGTGCAGTGCCATCCTCCAAAACAAGCTGCCCAAGAAGGAGAAGGATCCTGGTTCCTTCACCCTACCTGTAGAACTTGGAGGCAAGCATGTGGGCAGAGCGCTTTGTGACCTGGGCGCCAGCATAAATCTCATGCCCCTGTCCCTATTTCGCCAGTTGGGAATGGGAGAAGCACGTCCAACCACAGTCACTTTACAACTAGCAGACAGATCCATCGCATATCCAGAAGGTAAGATTGAGGATATTCTAGTTAAAGTTGACAAATTTATTTTCCTTGCAGATTTCATTGTCCTGGACTATGAGGCAGACAAGGAGGTTCCCATCCTGCTAGGTAGACCATTTCTAGCCACAGGTAGGGCACTAATAGACGTGCAAAAAGGTGAGTTAACTATGAGGGTTCATGATGAAGAGGTAAAATTTAGTGTTTACAAAGCTTTAAGGTATCCCTCTGATTCTGAGTCTTGTGCTAGCATTGATGTTGTTGACTCACTAATGGAAGAACAATTAGAGCATGTATTATTAACCAAGCATGCTAACGAATATGTACAAGTAGATGTAGATGATCTAAATGTATCTGACATAATGAATATGCCTGTAGATAGACCTCAGCATGTATGTATGACTATAGACTTAACTGATAGAACTGTAAATCCGTTAAAGACCTCTATTGAGCATCCACCTATTTTAGAACTGAAACCACTACCTACTCACCTCAAATATGCATATTTAGGAGATAATGATACGCTGCCTGTAATTATTTCTTCTAAGCTAAGTGAACAGCATGAGGTTGATTTAATTTTACTGCTTAAGCAACATAGGAAGGCTATAGCATGGACTATTGCTGATATTCGAGGCATTAGCCCTTCTTATTGCATGCATAAAATCATATTAGAGGAAGAACACACACCTAGGGTAGATCACCAGCGTAGGTTAAACCCCTCTATGAAAGAGGTAGTAAAGAAAGAAATAATAAAGTGGTTAGATGCAGGAGTAATTTTCCCCATAGCTAGTAGCCAGTGGGTGAGCCCCATCCAATGTGTACCTAAAAAGGGGGGAATAACTGTGGTAGTCAATGAGAACAACGAACTGATTCCAACAAGGACTGTCACAGGGTGGAGAGTATGTATGGATTACAGAAAGTTAAATAAAGAAACAAAAAAAGACCATTTCCCTCTACCATTCATTGACCAGATGCTAGACAGAATAGCTGGTAGAGCCTACTATTGTTTTTTAGATGGGTACTCTGGCTATAATCAAATCACTATAGACCCTAAGGATCAAGAGAAGACTACCTTCACTTGCCCTTTTGGAACGTTTGCCTTCCGCAGAATGCCTTTTGGCTTATGCAATGCACCGGCAACTTTCCAAAGGTGCATGATGGCAATCTTCTCTGAGTTGGATGAATCCATAATAGAAATATTCATGGATGACTTCTCAGTCTTTGGGGATTCATTTAAAACCTGTCTAGAGAACCTAGGACAAGTCCTGGCTAGGTGTGAAGAGACCAACCTAGTCCTAAATTGGGAAAAGTGCCATTTTATGGTAGATGAAGGGATTGTCTTAGGACATAGAGTGTCAAGGGCAGGTGTGGAAGTGGATAGGGCAAAAATAGAGGTCATAGAGAAGTTGGTAGAGCCCCAGAATGTCAAGGCCATTAGGAGTTTCTTAGGGCACGCTGGCTTCTATAGAAGGTTCATCAAGGACTTTTCTAAGATAGCTGGTAGATGTACTTTTGGGGTACTCCAAATTCAAGCTGTCGAGGCTTGCCAAAATACAATTTATAAACCCGAATACACCGAGCTATTTGCAGCTAAGTGGCAACGGGGTCGATCCACAGGGAAATAAGAAATTTAATCTAACTAAGTCTAATTTGCAAGAAATAAAAGAATGCACAAATTAAAGAATAGTAATTTGGTTTTGGGGGAAGGGAGCTCCTAATTATGCTAACGGAAAATTAAATGATAACGTGCAAAAATTAAACGGTTGTGCTCAACTTCGAGAAGTGGACTTGCTCGTTATGGATGTTCGGATCATTGATACGGTTTACGCGTTAGCTAATTCATGCACACGATTCATTTAGTTATTCCTAACTCAAATGACCCAAGGAATTAGTTAGACTCGTGCAATTCTAATTAAACTTAGCCAATAATCTATCTAAGGTAGCGACCTCTAAATCGATTACGTGCTAGTGACGGGAACATTGCGACGGCCTAATCCTAAGACTAAACCGGTTTCTCTCTTGCCTTAAGCCTAACATGAAAACGTTAATTAACTCAGTTTACCAATGTCACTTTGGGCCGAACTAATTAGCCATGCTTAGACCCGTGCTACCTAGCGGTATGGGCAATTATACGTCCCAACCTTTAGCCCTCTATCATGCATAAGAATTAGAGCGTCAATCTAATTTAGCTACACATGCTAGAATTTGATGAAGAACAAGCAAGAGATGCATTAATCAAACTAATTTCTCAACATTTGCAAAAGGGAAAAATCTCCCCAAACATCCAAAACTTACAAACCCATACTCAAAATCAAGCACATACCTTGGTTTAGCCTTCCATGGAGGTAGGATTACTCCAATCCACCATGGAAGTGCTTGGAATCATACACAAGAAGGAGAAGAAGCACAAAAATGGTGAAAAATCGCCTTGGAACCGAGAGGAGAACCTTGGAGAAGAAGAAGGATTGAAAAGTGGCTGCAAATCTGCAACTTTCACGCCTTTTAAGCTCGTAGCGTCGAGACGCTAGGCCAGCGTCTCGACGCTGTGCCCTAAGTTGGCAGGCGCGCGCGCGCGGGGCGGCGTCGACACGCTGCGCGGCGTCGAGACGCGCGCGCGGCGTCGAGCGAGCGTCGAGACGCTTGCGCTCGACGCTTGCTCTCGGGTGGATCTTCAAATGCACGCTTCAGAGTTCGGAGCGTCGAGACGCTCGGCCAGCGTCTCGACGCTGTCGCGCGCGGACACGGCGAGGCGGACACGGGCGTGGGCGCGCGGGCATGGGCGTGGCGGACACGGGCGTGGGCGCGCGGGCGCGCGCGGACATGGGCGAGGCGGACACGGGCGTGGGCGCGCGGGCATGGGCGTGGCGGACACGGGCGTGGGCGCGCGGGCGCGCGCGGACATGGGCGAGGCGCAGCGGGCTGGCGCGCGGGCGCGAGGCGAGGCGGCGCGCGCGGGCGCGCGCGCGTCTGGCCGTCTGGGCGCGGGCGTGCGGTGCTTGCGAGCGGCGCGCGCGGGCGCGCGCGCGCGTGCTGCGTTCGTTGGGCGCCTGGGCGCTGGGCGCCGGCGCCTGGGCGCTGCCCTCTCGGCTCTTAGCCCACTTTTGGGTCGTTTTGGCTCCCGAGCTCCGTTTGGCCTATCGTTTTGACCCGAACACTTCCCGAAACATGTTAAATGACCTTTTTAGCCCCGAAAATCATCAATGGACTTCCCGAGCTCTTCACCATGAAATCACCTACAAGGAAGCATTTTAATCAATATATATCATGGTTTTAGCTAGAATTAGGGACATTAAGATAGCTCTATTTTGGAGCTATCAAAATACCCCCGACCTAAATCTTGCTAGTCCTCGAGCAAGGTATACTCTAAATAATCTCCAAAGAATTAAATGCATGCTTGGACTCTAATCTCAATGCTTGTGAAACAAGGTACTTGTAGCAAATTCAAAACCATCAAAAGCATGCAAAAGTTGAAATCATTTCAAAATTTAAACTCTTATTCCCTTACGTGTGTGTGTGCTTAGCACCTCTCAACCTAGCTCACGCAAGCCCGGAATAACCTTATATAGTCCTATAACTCGTTTTCCCCCTACTTATGGCGATAAGAACAGTCTAACGGCTTTTAGTGATAGGAATAGCAACAAAACATAAGGCCTAATTTTTATTCTTTTCTTTGAGTACTTTGTACCCATTTTCTTTTCTTTTGAACAACTTTTTTTTTTATTTTTCTCCTAGAGAGCCTAACACGTCAAGCCAATTTTAGCTTCACGTTTTTAAGGACCATTGCTCACTTCCATTAGTTCCCCTTTCATGCAGTGACAACCGTGGGTTACACGATCGCCCCTGGTTACACGGGCAACACAAGAAGGAGGAGCAACTCTGGAGGTTTTATTTTTCATGCTAACACTTTTTTTTTTTAGGCAATAACTTCGCTATACACAAATGAGTTATTACTACTTCTACACATCAAGCCTCCCTAATGGTACCTTTCGGAGTGACAACAAGGTTTCAGACAAAATAAGATCAGTCTAGACCTACAGAACTGAGGATAAGAGTGCTATGTGCTCGGTGAATGTAGGGAAATAACAGAAAAAATTTTAAAATAGGCTCAAAATATGTGCATACATCGTCAAATTTTCGAATCATGCAAATACGGAGTGTTCACAAACAAATCACAGACCGTCCTCATCGGACACATGCATTCAGATTCTAATCTAACAGCCAGAGTACACATATGCTCGACAACTACTAAGAAGTCTCATCTCTATGTATCAACAAACTCCACCCCCCACCTTAAGATATGCATTGTCCCCAATGCATTCAACTATAAAAACAATAAAATTCTAAGGGAACAGAAAACCTCCCCTGAATTTTATGGAGCTGACGGGCGGAGATGTGCACCAACGTCCTCCAATGGGCTCTCGAATCATCGACCGTTCCACCTTTTCTCCTAGGAAAACAAGAAAACAAACAACAACTCAAAAGCAAAAATAAAAACAAAAACAAAGCGATAAACAACGGAAATACAGTTCAAACTCGGGTGCCTCCGAGAAGCGCAAATTTTTAAAGTCGATTGCTCGACTGTATTCTCTTGACCACTCATCCATAGTCAAACTTGGAAGATGCCCCATCCATCTTCCTAATCGCCTCTTTCCTGCGAAAATCCATGAACAGTTCTTTCTCTCGCGCCTTCTGCGCACATGCAACATCAATCTTAAATTTAACAGGTTTTGTAAAGGGTTGATCCCATAAAATTGATGCAAAATCATGAGAGAAATTTTCATGCATTCCATAAGCATAAGGATCAGCAGGAAAGAACGGGTCATTTACTTTGCCCAAAACATCTTCCACCTTTTCCAAGGGGCGCACATAAGAATTATCAACCAATTGCAAAGTAGAACCAGATTCATGCAAGTCATTCATTTTAAGCTCATCAAAAACAGCATGCGACTCAACATTAACCGATGGCTCTAAATCTAGCATGGGTTGATTAATCATTTCATTTTCGGTAGTGCAAGGTAAAATGGAAGGAAGTAGATTAGCAGGGTTCTCAACAGTTGTCAAAGTAGAAACAGATGAATCACAAAATTCAGTCAAGGATGGCTCATGCAACTCATAATCATCAAAAAGATCAGTTAAAAATAATGGGTCATCCCCATCCTCAACAGTCATGCATTCATTATGAGCTACAGATTCAAATGTGTCTACTTGACAAAGAGAGAATACATCATCAACATGCTCTTCTACATCGGGCAAATGCATCTCAACAACCTCTCCGCCATACTCAACAGATAAAATGCCCTTATCCACATTAATTTTAGTTTTAGCAGTTTTCATAAAGGGCCTACCTAATAAGATCGAAGCATGCGAAGAGGAATAATTTTCATCCATTTTCAGAACATAAAAGTCAACAGGAAAAATTAATTCATTAACTTGCACTAACACATCTTCAATAATTCCTAAAGGATGCACAGAAGTTCTATCAGCAAGTTGAATAATTGTTCCTGTTTTAGTCATTCCTTTCAGTTTCAGTTTCTGATAAATGGAGTATGGCATAACGCTAATGGAGGCTCCTAGATCGAGCATTGCTCTTCTAATATGCATACCTCCAATCTTACAAGGGAGAGAGAACATACCTGGATCGTCGCACTTAACCGGTAAGTTCTTTGTGATCACAGCAGAGACGTTCTCACTTACCACGACGCGTTCACTCTCCTTTGTCTTCCTCTGGTTGGTGCAAATTTTCCTGAGGAACTTGGCGTACCTCGGGATTTCCTTCAGGGCGTCCAACAGAGGGATGTTGATCTCTACTTTCTTGAATGTGTCCAGGAACTCCTTCTCGTAGTCCTCCTTAGGCGGTCTCGCTAACCTGCTAGGAAAAGGAGCCTTAGGCACATAAACTCTAGTACATGTAGGATCGAAATTTACCCCATGCCACCGTGGTTCGGGATTTTCTGTCTGTGGCTCGACGTGGCCATGATCGACTTCCACCGGCGGGGTACTCGTGGGAAGCTGCTTCCCACTTCTCAGGGCGATGGCACTAGCATTCTCAGCTTCCTGCTTTTCCATCCTATTTATCTTCTCGGTCGCAAGGGACATTTCCTTAACCACATCTTGCATCTGAGTTCCAACGTTATCGAGCTTGTCCAAGGTGTCTTGCTGTGATTTGGAAACTACTGCAATTATAGCTTTAAGCATGTCCTCAGCGGGTCTACCTGAAACAGAAGATTGGGATTTAAGAAAGTCATCCTGTAAAGCGAGAACAGCTTTACTTACCTCAAAAAGCTGAGCCTTAAGCTCGTCCACGTCCTTTCTCAAGCGAGCTTGCTCCTCGCTTCCGTCTCCACTCCGCTCCAAGCTTCTAGCCAAGTTGGAAATTAAAACTCTAGCTTCAGCGGGTGTCTTATCCATGAGCGAACCGCCACTGGCGACATCAACTAACTGTCGGTTTGGCGGCAAGAGACCTTCGTAGAAATTCAGAATTAGGCGCTGGTCAGACACTTGGTGGTTGGGACAGTCCTCACACAACCGACCAAATCTCTCCCAACACTCAAGAACGGTCTCTTTTTCTCCTTGCTCAATTCTATTAATCATTCTTCTAAGGGCGGCGACTTTGGGAGGTGGAAAATATTTCGCATAAAACGCTCTCTGCAGCTCAGCCCAAGAAGTGATGGACCCGGTCGGTAGGTAATACATCCACTCTTTCGCCTCCCCATTTAAGGAGAGAGGAAAAACTCTGAGGTGGAGTTGATCTTCGGTGATGTCGTCGGTCCTAAATGACGAACACACCATCTTGAATGCCTTGAGGTGTCTGACTGCATTCTCATCTGTATTACCACAAAAAGAAGGTAATAAGTTAATCAGACCAGCTGTAAGTTCAAAATTACCTGTAGCTACCGGATACGAGATACTCGATGTGTTCCGGCCTAGCTCAGATGATGCAAGCTCCCTCAAGGTACTTTGATGCTCATAATTACCCCCGACCTCCATCTTGGCGCTTCTTTTGAATTTTCAAAGAATGCTGCGCTCCAAAAACTCAAACAAAACGCGTAAAATAATACAAAAGAATTAAACTGTACAAAAAGAAATAAAGAAAAATTTTAAAACCAACAAACTAAACTTAACTAAACTAAATTAATTAATTCCCCGGCAGCGGCGCCAATTTTGGTAGATGTACTTTTGGGGTACTCCAAATTCAAGCTGTCGAGGCTTGCCAAAATACAATTTATAAACCCGAATACACCGAGCTATTTGCAGCTAAGTGGCAACGGGGTCGATCCACAGGGAAATAAGAAATTTAATCTAACTAAGTCTAATTTGCAAGAAATAAAAGAATGCACAAATTAAAGAATAGTAATTTGGTTTTGGGGGAAGGGAGCTCCTAATTATGCTAACGGAAAATTAAATGATAACGTGCAAAAATTAAACGGTTGTGCTCAACTTCGAGAAGTGGACTTGCTCGTTATGGATGTTCGGATCATTGATACGGTTTACGCGTTAGCTAATTCATGCACACGATTCATTTAGTTATTCCTAACTCAAATGACCCAAGGAATTAGTTAGACTCGTGCAATTCTAATTAAACTTAGCCAATAATCTATCTAAGGTAGCGACCTCTAAATCGATTACGTGCTAGTGACGGGAACATTGCGACGGCCTAATCCTAAGACTAAACCGGTTTCTCTCTTGCCTTAAGCCTAACATGAAAACGTTAATTAACTCAGTTTACCAATGTCACTTTGGGCCGAACTAATTAGCCATGCTTAGACCCGTGCTACCTAGCGGTATGGGCAATTATACGTCCCAACCTTTAGCCCTCTATCATGCATAAGAATTAGAGCGTCAATCTAATTTAGCTACACATGCTAGAATTTGATGAAGAACAAGCAAGAGATGCATTAATCAAACTAATTTCTCAACATTTGCAAAAGGGAAAAATCTCCCCAAACATCCAAAACTTACAAACCCATACTCAAAATCAAGCACATACCTTGGTTTAGCCTTCCATGGAGGTAGGATTACTCCAATCCACCATGGAAGTGCTTGGAATCATACACAAGAAGGAGAAGAAGCACAAAAATGGTGAAAAATCGCCTTGGAACCGAGAGGAGAACCTTGGAGAAGAAGAAGAATTGAAAAGTGGCTGCAAATCTGCAACTTTCACGCCTTTTAAGCTCGTAGCGTCGAGACGCTAGGCCAGCGTCTCGACGCTGTGCCCTAAGTTGGCAGGCGCGCGCGCGCGGGGCGGCGTCGACACGCTGCGCGGCGTCGAGACGCGCGCGCGGCGTCGAGCGAGCGTCGAGACGCTTGCGCTCGACGCTTGCTCTCGGGTGGATCTTCAAATGCACGCTTCAGAGTTCGGAGCGTCGAGACGCTCGGCCAGCGTCTCGACGCTGTCGCGCGCGGACACGGCGAGGCGGACACGGGCGTGGGCGCGCGGGCATGGGCGTGGCGGACACGGGCGTGGGCGCGCGGGCGCGCGCGGACATGGGCGAGGCGGACACGGGCGTGGGCGCGCGGGCATGGGCGTGGCGGACACGGGCGTGGGCGCGCGGGCGCGCGCGGACATGGGCGAGGCGCAGCGGGCTGGCGCGCGGGCGCGAGGCGAGGCGGCGCGCGCGGGCGCGCGCGCGTCTGGCCGTCTGGGCGCGGGCGTGCGGTGCTTGCGAGCGGCGCGGGCGTGCGGTGCTTGCGAGCGGCGCGCGCGGGCGCGCGCGCGTGCTGCGTTCGTTGGGCGCCTGGGCGCTGGGCGCCGGCGCCTGGGCGCTGCCCTCTCGGCTCTTAGCCCACTTTTGGGTCGTTTTGGCTCCCGAGCTCCGTTTGGCCTATCGTTTTGACCCGAACACTTCCCGAAACATGTTAAATGACCTTTTTAGCCCCGAAAATCATCAATGGACTTCCCGAGCTCTTCACCATGAAATCACCTACAAGGAAGCATTTTAATCAATATATATCATGGTTTTAGCTAGAATTAGGGACATTAAGATAGCTCTATTTTGGAGCTATCAATAGCCAAGCCTCTATGTGAGCTACTGGAGCTAGGTAGGCCATTCATCTTCTCTAAAGAATGTGTAGTAGCTTGGAAAACCCTTAAGGAAGCACTGGTCACAGCACCAATCATAGTAGGACCAAATTGGGATCTCCCATTTGAGATGCTATGCGATGCTAGTGACTATGCTGTAGGAGTCATGTTAGGACAGAAGATTGACAAGCTCACACATCCTGTCTATTATGCTAGTAAGACCTTGAATGAGGCTCAATGTAACTATACAACTACAGAGAAGGAGATGCTTGCTGTAGTATTTGCTTGTGAAAAATTTAGGAACTATATTGTAGGAACTAGGACCATTGTATATACTGACCATTCTGCTTTAAAATATCTTATGAGGAAGGCTGATGCTAAGCCTAGATTAATTAGATGGGTGTTATTGCTGCAGGAATTCGATTTGGACATTCGGGACAAGAAGGGATGTGAAAACGTGGTTGCAGATCACCTGTCTCGATTGCAGCACAATTGCGAAAAAATTGCGGACCCCGCAATTTCTGATGCTTTTATAGATGAACATATCTTTGTTTTGACTCATCGTGAAAACGATAAGGAACCTTGGTTTGCTGACATTGCTAACTTCCGTGCATCACAGGTATTACCAGTGTTCAAGGGAGGACAAGAAAAGAAGAGGTTCCTCCATGAAGCAAGGAAATTCATCTGGGATGACCCCATACTTTACAGGACCTGTGCTGATGGGTTGTTGAGGAAGTGTGTTTCAGCTGCTGAAGCGAAGTCTGTGCTGCAGCACTGTCACTCATCTCCTTACGGTGGGCACTTTGGTGGTCAAAGAACAGCTGCTAAGGTATTTCAGAGTGGCTACTACTGGCCAACAATCTTCAAGGACGCCCACAACTATGCCCACAACTGTGACGAATGCCAAAGGACAGGTAACCTCAGTCGTAAGGATGAGATGCCTCTCACCTACATCTTAGAGTTTGAGCTCTTCGATGTGTGGGGCATTGATTTCATGGGACCCTTCCCTCCATCATCAGGTAACCTGTACATTTTAGTGGCAGTAGACTACGTGTCAAAGTGGGTAGAAGCTAAGGCATGTTCTAATAATGATGCTAAAACAGTCACTAACTTCTTGCATAGGCACATTTTCACTAGATTTGGGACTCCTCGTGCTATCATTAGTGATGAGGGGTCACATTTCATTAATAAGGCTATGGAGAAGATATTGGCTAAGTATAACATTAGGCATAGGGTAGCTACTCCCTACCACCCACACTCAAATGGCCAAGCTGAGATTTCCAATAGGGAGATAAAAAACATCCTAGAAAAGGTAGTCAAACCTAATAGGAAAGACTGGTCTTTCAAGCTTGAGGATGCACTTTGGGCTTACAGAACAGCATATAAGACACCTCTAGGAATGTCTCCCTATAGGTTGGTGTATGGCAAGGCTTGCCACTTGCCACTTGAGTTGGAAAACAAGGCATTTTGGGCCATGAAAGAATTAAATTTTTGTATGAAGGATGCGGGGACATTAAGATCTTTACAGCTACATGAACTTGACGAGCTTAGGCACATGGCCTATGAGAATGCCAAGATGTACAAAGAAAAGACAAAAATATGGCATGACAGTAGACTCAGGATCAAAGACTTTAAGAAGGGCCAACTTGTATTGTTATTTAACTCACGATTAAAGCTATTTCCAGGCAAATTAAAGTCTAGATGGTCAGGTCCATTTATTATTACTAATGTCTTTGTTCATGGTGCCATAGAGATTAAAAACTTGCAGCAAGGACAGCCATTTATGGTCAATGGTGCTAGGTTGAAGCACTACTATGAGGAGGGGGATGTGAAGACTCTCTCGGCCTTCCTCCTACATGAAGCATGAAGTTAGAAACGAGAGAGAACGAGTGGTTACTGTGCTCGTTTAGTCAAGGCCAATGCCTTAGTTTATTTTTTCTGTTTTTTTCGATGATCGTTTGTATGTTTTGTAGCGTGATTTTAATTGCGTATTTAATGTTTGTTCTATTTGTTTTTGTAGGGAATCGAAAGAGGGGATCAAGGGGAGTAAATCCCACTTTAAAAATCAAGAAACGGTTGAGCCAAATGAAAGATACGGGCGATCAAAGTTTGGAATTTTTATGAAATATTGCCCCTAGAATTGCGCAAAAATTGCTGGATCCGCAAAAAGAGCCGTTGGGATTTTTTCCGTTTTATTTATAGCCGTTAGAACGCGCTCGTTGATACGATTCTCTCATTCTTTGATCTCCAAGATTTCTGCGATTCTCTCCATCCTTGATTCTTCTCTCAAGATCTTCAAGACTCAACAATGGTTTCCACTAGGGCTGAAAGATCCGCAGCCAAGAAGAAGGCCGACGACGCAGCTGAAGCGGCTGCGAGGGAAGCGCTTCTCGCCCTCGCTGATGAAGGTGCTGTACGCACTGGCCGCCTTTCCAAGCTTCCTATTCGTAGGAAGAAGTGGAGGGTGGTCACTGAGATCCCTGCTGGCCCATCTGCGCCAGTGGGCACGCCAACGAAACGTCGGTGGACTGTCACGACTGCTGCCGAACCAAGCACCGCCAAGACTCCCTCTGTGGAGAGTCAAGAACCTGATCGTGCAGCCCACGAGTCAGCCAAACAAGGTTCGTCGCCGTCTGTGTCACCTGCGCGCAGTCCCTTCTCGTCTGAACCAGTGCCAAGCACAGAATCGTCACTGCCTGCACAGAGCTTCGAGTTGTCTCCAGCACCTCAGAGTTCTGATCCGCCACTTGCAGCAGCGCAGAGTCCTGAACTGCCATCGTCGCCACTGAGTTCTGCGCATCTATCATCAGCAGAACACACTCCCACGCCATCGCACAAGGCTCCACAGCCTGATCCTGAATTCCCATATGGGGATTATCAAGAGTCCACGCAAGGCAGTGGAGATGCTGGAGAAGACGAAGTCTTCTCGCCTATGAGAGAAGATAGCCCTGATGTTCCTGCCCAGCAGGATGATTCCATGGAAGAGACGTTGGGGGCTTGCCTCCAACAGATCAACATTAAGAAAAAGAAGAAGAAGGCCACGACTGGTAAGGCCAAAAAGTTGAAGAAAAAGAAAGCCAAGAAGGTGCCTTCAGCAAACGAGGAGAGTGCTGAGCCTTCGCTCAAACGCCTCAAGGTGGAGGCTGCTGCATCATCCAAACCAGCCGATAAGGGGAAGGCTAAACTCTACCCTGAAGATGAACCTCCGTCAGTGAGGTATGTCTCATCTGATGCTGAATCCAGGGGTGTTGAGCTGAGGAAAAGGGACCTGTTGCACGAGAAGGGGTTCCTTGATCGACTTGCTGACCTGCCGCAGTTCTTGCGCGCAGGGGTGATCAACCATGGCTGGGAGGAATTCTGCAGACCTCCCAATCCAGCCTACTCGAGCATGGTGTACGATTTCTACGCCAATGTGCTCAGCCCTGAGGATGGCCTATCTGTGGTCAGAGGGGTGGAAGTTGATTTCTCAGCCAAGGCCATCAATGAAGCCTTTGGTCTCAGGGGCCAAGCGCACACAGATTATGCACGGATAGTAGATGAGCCGACCGAGGCTGTGCTAGAAGAGGCCCTTCGCACAATTGGCCAGCCTGAAGCCTCCTGGACGGTGTCACGCAATGGGCGGCACACACTCATGAGTGCCAACCTCACGGCGAAGGCAGCTGTGTGGTTTTCATTCGTCAGACGAAGACTCTCCCCAGTCACTCATGAGACTACAATTAACCAGAGCCGTTCGCTGTTGGTTTATGCTATAATGAGAGGTCTCACGATCAACGTGGGAGAAATCATCGCTGCTGCCATAGCTGAGTGTGCTAAAAAGGGTAAGGGGCCATTATTTTTCCCCAACACTATAACCAAATTGTGTTTGCTTGCAGGGGTTCCCACCGAGCGCTTGGAGCAGCAGCTGCCTTACACAGGCCATTTGGAGTTGCCTGCACACCTAAGGCTGAGAAGAAAGGGCAACATGGAATTTGAGTTGGATAGGCTGGCTGCTGAACAGTCCCTATCCATGGCCTGCTTGATGGACATGCAGAGGAGAATGGCTCAATGGGCCAACTATGCGCAGGCGAGGGACAGAGAAGTTGCAGACCAGTTGGGGTGCATCTTCCCAGACTTCCCCACCAACCTCCTAACTCCATGGGTGCCCCCACGACCAAGGCGACGAAATGAGGATGATGAGAATTGAGTGCTGGTTTGAAGAGCACTAGAGGGAGTATTACTGATCCCTTAAGAAACAAAAGACAATTTTCCTGCTTTTTGATAGAATCATGTATAGTATGCTGTTTTGTATTCGATTTTTGATCTGTTTGTAATGTTTAGTTTTATGCTTTTTCTTTTGCTTAGTCTAGTTTGATGTTAGCTGAATAGGTAGGATAGTTTAGTTTTATTTTTAGGATGCATGAGTAACGGGAAAAAGCATGCTAGGGGCCTGAGTTGATGTTAAATCTGCCCAGATTGAATTGCGAAATAATTGCGGTTCCCGCAATTTTTGTGACTGATTGCATGTTTTGGACTGTCTGTTTAGTTAGGCTGTGATCTGTTAAATTCTATCTTTTGTTGCTAGCATGACTACCTTATATAGCTGATCTTGAAGCATGCTGGATGAGTGTCATAGGACACCCTTTGATAGTTTAAATTTGCCTCTGAATAGTGCTCAGCATGCATAAACCATAAGGCCTTAAACCTGTCTGTTATGTTCAAATTTTCTGCTGCTGGGATAGTTGCTTCTAGAATGTTTTGCCTATGCCTAGGATGTTTAGATTCTCTTTGTTTTACTTTAGACTAGATGCTTCTAGGACAAGTTTGGGGGTGTGCCACCTCAAACACTCATTGGGGACAATGAGTAGTTGAAGTTTGGGGGAGGCCACCCTAGGCCTAGGAACATTCCTCTCTCCCTTAGAAACATAAGCATTCTTCTTCTCCTTTTTTTTTAAAAAAAAAAAAAATGATGAACAAAATGAAAAAAAAGAATAAAGGGGGGGAGTCTCTCTTAGGTTGCTGAGTAATCAGTGCCAAGTGTGTAACCCACAAGTGGCGTTGCATCAAAAGGCAACCAAAGGAGAAGCTCCACCTAAGAAAAAAAAAGAGAAAAATATAGGGAAGAAGAATGTATACCTAGGAGTTATAACTTTGTGGCTTAGATGTCCTATTTAAAAAGAACTCTGATCCTCAAAGTAGCTAAGCACAAAAGTTGTAACTTGTAGGGTTGTTTTAGGGAGATGAGTGTATATCCAATGTAGTGATGCCAGGGCTTAGGTTGTTCTCTAAAAGTACTACTGTCACTGTTAATACTAAGACTGGCATGACTCTAAGGAATCCTAGACACATTAAATAAGCTAGAAGCATGTACTGAGTCTAGAGTAAAGCTTGGTAGAATTTGAAACCTTAGGGATAATAGCATGATATCATAAAAGTAGTTAGATCAGTAGTAGGGGGTTAACAAAAGCAGTGGGTATAGTAGGCAGGTGAAGTCAGAAGAAGCTAGACAAGAGGTTAGTTCTAAACTTAGAAGTGTGTCACAGGACAGCACTGCTAGAGACAAGAATATAAGGGAGTTAGTGAGTAGTTAAAGAAGAAGAAACAGCAGCCTAAGTAAGTCCTTAGTATGCTTGAGGACAAGCAAAGCCTTAAGTTTGGGGGTGTGTTAAGTCTCTGAAAGTGACTTATTTAAGACCCATTTAGCTTAAGAAGATGTACACATTTGGGTGTTTTTGTTAGCATTTAGCTTAAACCTATGCTTTAATATGAGAATTAGAAGAAGGTAGCTAATATAGGACTTGTGTACAATAGGTAGAAAAAGGGTTGAAAACCGAAGGAAAAGAGTGAAAAAAGCTGCATTGCGACAGCATTGCGAAAACATTGCTGAGGCCGCAATTATTCAAGTGAAAACCGTAAGTTGACTGATCTTTTTCCGTTAATTTCCGTAATTTCAGGGATTCATTTTTTCTCCTCCATCCATTCTGATATATGACGTTGAAGATTGATGGTTCTCCTTGGCCCAAACGCACCTGCAAACTACTATAAAAGGGGGCCAAAGTCGGAGGTTTGATCATCATTCGAAGCGCAGAAGTCTTCTCGCAGTCCACCATTTCCATCTGTTTTCCTTTGCCGTCTGTTGGAGTGAGAGTCTAAGCTTTTGGAACCGATAATCTGATAGGAAGGAGAGGAGATTCTTCTTCTCTCTCGATTGGATTCATCCAAGCACGGCTGACTTTTCATCACCATCATTCGAGGCGACTGCCACGGAGTTTTCTAGCAAACCTCTACTGTTTTCTGCTCTGTTCTTCTCATTTCCATTTCTGATCACTGTTGTTCTTAGTTTAGCATTTCAATTACTGCATTTCGTGGTTCTCTGTCTTGAATTCATTTCTTTTAGAGCTTCCCTTTGTCATTCAAACACTTAAAGTAATCGAAGTATACTTCTGCATTTTACAGTTTCCATCTGCTTCTGCTACGGCTTTGGCTCGCTGTTTTAAGTATATTTATCTTCTAAGCATGTCTGTTTTATCTACCTTTTCTATTCTCCACATATCCATGAGTAACTAAAAACACTTAGGGGCATGCTAATGACAGAACTATAGGCTAAAAAACGTGAGTCAAGTAGGCAGATTAACACTCGAACATTGCTTGTATGTAAGCTTCATCCCACGGGCAATTTCGATTGGCCATCCATTTTGTCCAAAGAACTCCTAACCTCTGGAAGGAGTAAGAGTTCAGAGTCATATAATCATGCTAGCCTTTCATGGTAATCAGGAAACGGCCTAGGAATAGGCGTTTCCCTAGTACAAACTAAACACTCCTGCTTTAACAAGATGCTTAAGACCTTACTTTGAAGTCGAGTAAACTTGAGTCTCTCATGCATGGAATCGGACGATACTTGAGATAGAGTGAGTTTGATGTATAGAGAGTTGATCCAAAGCTTGATAATCGTAATAAACTGCCTATAGGATAGTCATTAGTAGCCCTGAATTCGCCCATTTACACACTTTTGCTGTTGAGTTAATTGCGGAATAATTGCGGTTCTCGCAATTCTGCTAATTTGCATTCTGTTTAGCTGTTTTCTTCCTCGTTTATTAATTCCGTCTTTTGTCCTTTGCATCTAATTTCAACTTGCATTTGTTTATGTTATATCCCTTTATACATTCAGCAAAAATTAGATAATTAAAAACCAATTTTACCCCATCAAATTCATCCCATCTTTCTTAACAATCACACTTCGCGAATAGCTAAAAATGAGTCTCTGTGGAAAAAACGAATTAAATATACTTACTACTTGCTGTGAGACCATGTATGCTTGCATGTTCTAAGTGCTCTCTCTCTCTTATTTATCATTTTTATTAACACATTGAGCACGCAACACCCATCCTGTTAGGCAGACCATTTCTAGCCACAGGTAGGGCACTGATAGACGTCCAAAAAGGTGAGCTTACCATGAGGGTTCATGATGAAGAGGTGAAATTTAGTGTGTATAAAGCTTTAAGGTACCCCTCTGACCTTGAATCCTGTGCTAGCATGGACGTTGTAGACTCTTTAATGGAAGAACAATTGGAGCATGTATTATTAACCAAGCATGCCAATGAATATGTAGGATTAGAATTAACTGACTTAAACATAGCTGAGATAATGGACATATCTGTAAATAACCCTTAGCATGTTTGTATGAATATTGACTTAACTGATAGAGACTTAAATCCTTTAAAGCCATCCATTGAGCATCCACCTGTATTAGAATTAAAGCCACTCCCCACTCACCTCAAGTATGCATATTTAGGGAGTAATGAAACTCTGCCTGTTATCATTTCTTCTAAATTAAGTGAAAAGCATGAGGTTGAACTGATATTACTGCTTAAGCAACATAGGAAGGCTATTGCATGGACTATTGCTGATATTAGAGGCATTAGCCCTTCTTATTGCATGCATAAGATTATACTAGAGGAAGAGCACACACCTAGAGTAGATCACCAACGTAGGCTGAATCCCTCTATGAAAGAGGTAGTTAAGAAAGAGATAATTAAATGGTTAGATGCTGGTGTGATCTTTCCAATAGCTACTAGTCAGTGGGTGAGCCCTATACAGTGTGTACCTAAGAAGGGTGGGATGACTGTGGTAGTCAATGAGAACAATGAACTGATTCCAACTAGGACTGTCACAGGATGGAGAGTTTGCATGGATTATAGGAAACTAAATAAAGAAACTAAAAAAGACCACTTCCCTCTACCATTCATTGACCAAATGTTAGACAGAATAGCTGGTAGAGCCTATTACTGTTTCCTAGACGGTTATTCAGGGTATAACCAGATCACTATAGACCCCAAAGACCAAGAAAAGACTACCTTTACTTGCCCTTTTGGAACATTCGCCTTTCGCAGAATGCCTTTTGGCTTATGCAACGCACCGGCAACATTCCAAAGGTGCATGTTGGCAATCTTTTCTGATTTGGATGAGTCCATGATAGAAATATTCATGGATGATTTCTCAGTCTTTGGGGACTCCTTTACCAACTGTCTAGATAATTTAGGACAAGTCCTGGCGAGATGTGAAGAGACTAACTTAGTCCTTAATTGGGAAAAGTGTCACTTCATGGTAGATGAGGGGATTGTCTTAGGTCATAGAGTGTCCAGGGCAGGTGTAGAAGTTGACAGGGCAAAGATAGAGATCATAGAGAAGTTGGTAGAGCCTCAGAATGTCAAGGCCATTAGAAGTTTCTTAGGGCATGCTGGTTTCTACAGAAGGTTCATTAAGGACTTTTCTAAGATAGCTAAGCCTCTGTGTGAGCTTTTAGAACTAAATAGGCCATTCATCTTCTCTAAGGAATGTGTAGTAGCTTGGACAACCCTTAAGAAAGCACTAGTCACAGCACCTGTTATAGTAGGGCCAGATTGGGATCTCCCATTTGAGATGTTATGTGATGCTAGTGACTATGCTGTAGGGGTTATGTTAGGACAGAAGATTGACAAGCTAACACACCCTGTCTATTATGCTAGTAAGACCTTAAATGAGGCTCAATGTAATTATACAACTACTGAGAAAGAGATGCTTGCTGTAGTGTTTGCTTGTGAGAAATTCAGGAACTATATTGTAGGCACTAGGACAATTGTGTACACTGACCATTCTGCCTTAAAGTATCTTATGAGGAAGGCTGATGCTAAGCCTAGGTTGATTAGGTGGGTGTTATTGCTGCAGGAATTTGATTTGGACATTCGAGACAAGAAAGGATGTGAAAATGTGGTTGCGGATCACCTTTCTCGATTGCAGCACAATTGCGAAAAAATTGCGGAACCCGCAATTTCTGATGCTTTCATTGTTGAACATGTCTTTGTTTTGACTCGTTGTGATAACGATGAGGAACCTTGGTTTGCTGACATTGCTAACTTCCTTGCATCACAGGTATTACCAGTTTTCAAGGGAGGTCAAGAGAAGAAGAGGTTCCTTCATGAAGCAAGGAAGTTCATATGGGATGACTCCACACTTTACAGAACCTGTGCTGACGGCTTGCTAAGGAAGTGTGTTTCAGCTGCTGAAGCGAAGTCTGTGCTGCAGCACTGCCACACAGCTCCTTATGGTGGACACTTTGGTGGCCAAAGAACAGCTGCAAAGGTATTTCAGAGTGGCTACTATTGGCCAACAATCTTCAAGGATGCCCACAACTATGCCCACAGCTGCGATGAATGCCAAAGAACAGGTAACCTCAGTCGAAAGGATGAGATGCCCCTCACCTACATCTTAGAGTTGGAGCTCTTTGATGTGTGGGGCATTGACTTCATGGGGCCATTCCCTCCATCATCAGGTAACCTTTACATTTTGGTAGAAGTAGACTACGTATCCAAGTGGGTAGAGGCCAAAGCATGTCCCAATAATGATGCTAAAACAGTCACCAAATTCCTGCATAGGCACATTTTTACTAGGTTTGGGACACCTCGTGCCATCATTAGTGATGAGGGGACACATTTCATTAACAAGGCTATGGAGAGAGTGTTGGCTAAGTATAACATTAGACATAGAGTAGCCACTCCCTATCACCCACACTCGAATGGACAGGCTGAAATTTCAAATAGGGAAATTAAGACCATCCTAGAAAAAGTGGTCAAACCTAATAGGAAAGACTGGTCCTTTAAGCTTGAGGATGCACTTTGGGCTTATAGGACAGCATATAAGACACCCCTAGGTATGTCTCCTTATAGGCTGGTATATGGCAAGACTTGTCACTTACCACTTGAGTTAGAAATCAAAGCATTTTGGGCCATGAAGGAATTGAATTTTTGTGTAAATGATGCGGGGACATTGCGGTCTTTGCAATTACATGAGCTTGATGAGCTTAGACATATGGCCTATGAAAATGCTAAAATGTATAAGGAAAAGACCAAGATTTGGCACGATAGTAGACTTAGAGTTAAGGACTTTAAGAAGGGTCAAGTTGTTTTGTTGTTTAACTCACGGTTGAAACTATTTACAGGAAAACTTAAGTCTAGATGGTCAGGTCCATTTGTGATTACTAATGTGTTTGTTCATGGTGCCATAGAAATAAAGAACTTGCAGCAAGGCCAACCGTTTATGGTTAATGGTGCAAGGTTGAAGCACTACTATGAGGAAGGAGATGTGAAGACTCTCTCGGCCTTCCTCTTGACTGAAGCATGAAAACGAGAACGAGAGAGGACGAGTGATTGCTGTGCTCGTCAACATAAGGCTCATGCCTTAGTTTATTTTTTGTGATTTTCCGGTTATCGTTTGTGTGTTTTGTTGTATGATTTTAATTACGAATTTGATGTTGCTTTTATTTCTTTTTGGTAGGGAATCGAAAGAGGGAATCAAGGAGAGTAATTCCAGCTTTAAAAATCAAGAAAAGATTGAGCCAAATGAAAGATACGGACGAGCAAAGATTGACATTTAGATGAAAAAAAATCCCTAAAATTGCGCTGGATTTGCAGGATCCGCAAAATATAGCCGTTGGGATTTATCCGTTTCCTTTATATCCGTTAGAAGGCGCTCGATCGATACGATTCTCCCACTCTCTGAATTCCAAGAAAGCTGCGATTCTTTTCATCTTTGATTCTTCTCTCCAAATCTCCAAGACTCAACAATGGTGTTCACAAGGGCTGAAAGATCTGCAGCCAAGAAGAGGGCTGACGACGCTGAAACGGCTGCGAGAGACGCACTGCTGGCCTTGGCTGAGGCTGACGCTGCGCGAACTGAACGCTTACCCAAGCTGCCGATTCGCAAGAAGAAGTGGAAGGTTGTCTCTGAGATACCTGCTGGACCCTCTGAACCAGCAGGCACACCCAAGAAGCGTAGGTGGAGTTTAACGTTGGCCGCTGAACCGAGCAAAGAAAAGACTCCCTCTGTGGAGAGTCAAGAAACTGATCGTGTGTCCCACGATTCAGCCAAGAGGAGTGTCTCGCCACCTGCACCACCAGCGCACAACTCCTCTCCATCACCGCTAGCGCAGAGCCCTGAGCAACCGTCGTCACCACTGAGTTCTGCACAGACACCTTCAGCAGAGCAAACAACCACGCCGTCGCACACTTCCCCACGTCCTGACCCTGAATTTCCATATGGGGAGTACCAAGAATCAACGCAGGGCAGTGGGGAAGGTGAGGACGAGGAGGTTTTCTCGCCTGTGAGGGAAGCTAGCCCGGAGAGTCCTGCGCAAAAGGATGATTCCATGGAAGAGACGCTGGGGGCATGCCTGCAGCAGATCACCATTGAGGCAAAGCTCAAGAAGAAGAAGAAGGCCAAGATTCTTAAGGCCAAGCGATCCAAGAAGCTGAAGAAGAAGAAGGCCAAGAAGGCGCCTTCGTCAGAAAAAGAGAGCACTGAGCCGTCGCTCAAAAGACTCAAGGTTGAGGCTGCAGAGTCAGCCAAGCCAGCAGACAAAGGGAAGGCCAAGCTCTACCCTGAAGATGAGCCTCAGTCAGTGAGGTATGTGTCCTCTGACGCTGAGTCCAGGGGCGTTGAGCTGAGGAAGAGGGAGTTGCTGCACGAGAAGGGCTTCCTCGACAGACCTGCTGACCTGCCGCAGTTCTTGCGCGCAGGAATCATAAATCATAGCTGGGAGGAGTTGTGCAGGCCGCCCAATCCAGCTTACACGAGTATGGTTTACGACTTCTACGCCAACCTGCGTAACTCTGAGGAAGGGCTTTCTGTGGTGAGGGGAGTAGAGGTGGATTACTCAGCAAAAGCCATCAACGAAGCTTATGGCCTCAAGGGCCAAAGACACACTGATTATGCGAGGATCGTTGATGAGCCTACTGAGGCAGTGCTGGAGGAGGCCATTCGAACCATTGGCCAGCCTGAAGCAGCGTGGACTGTCTCACGCAATGGGAGGCACACCCTCATGAGTGCCAACCTGACAGCAAAGGCAGCTGTATGGTTTGCCTTTGTAAGGAGCAAGCTGTCCCCTGTGACCCATGAGACGACCATCAACCAGAGCAGATCGCTGCTGGTCTATGCCATTATGCGAGGTCTCACGGTTAACGTGGGTGAAATCATGTCAGCCGCCATTGCTGAGTGCGCCAAGAAAGGTAAGGGACCATTGTTTTTCCCTAACACCATAACCAAACTATGTTTGCTTGCAGGAGTCCCCACTAAGCGGATGGAGCAGCAGATGGCTTACACAGGCCACTTGGAGCTGCCTGCTAGCTTGAGGCTGAAGAGGAAGGGGAATATGGAGTTTGAACTGGATAGGCTGGCTGCTGATCAGTCACTATCCATGGCATGCCTGATGGATATGCAAAGGAGGATGGCTCAATGGGCCACTTACGCACAGGCACGGGACAAGGAAGTTGCAGACCAACTTGGGTGCATCTTCCCTGACTTCCCCACAAATCTCCTGACTCCATGGGTGCCCCCACGACCACGACAACCAGATGAGGATGAAGACATTTGAGTGCTGGTTTGAATTGCAATGAAGGGAGTATTGCTGTTCCCTTAGAAAAAAAGACAATTTTCTGCTTTCTGATAGACTATGTGAATTATGCTGTTTTTAGTACATTTTTTATCTGTTTTAGATGCTTAGTTTCATGTTTTTAATTTTGCTTAGTATAATCTGATGATAGGTGAGTAGGTAGGTTAGTTTTGTTTTATTTCTAGAAGAGCTTGAATGACTGGAAAGAGCATGCTTAGGGGCCTCAATCACTGTTTTATCTGCCCTAACTTGATTGCGAAATAATTGCGGTACCCGCAATTTTTATTACTGAAAGCATGTTTTGGACTGTCTGTTTAGCTAGGCTGTGATCTGTTTAAATTCCATCTTTTGCTGCTATCATGACTACCATATATAGCTTATCTAAAAGCATGCTGGATGTATGTCATAGGACACCCTTTGCTAGTTTAAATCAACCTCTAAAAAGCTCAGCATGCACAGCTTTAAGCCCTTATCTGTCTGTTTTTTTTTATTACTGCTGCTGTGATATTTGCCGTTCGAATGTTTTGTCTATGCCTAGGGCTTTAGATTCTCTTTGTTTTACCTTAGACTAGATGCTTCTAGGATAGTTTGGGGGTGTGCCACCTCAGACACTCATTGGGGACAATGAGTAGTTGAAGTTTGGGGGAGGCCACCCTAGGCCTAGGAACATTCCTCTCTCCCTTAGAAACATAAGCATTCTTCTTCTCCTTTACAAAAAATGATGAACTGAAAAAAAAAAATGAAAAATAGAATAAAGAGGGGGGTCTCTCTTAGGTTGCTAAGTAATCAGTGCCAAGTGTGTGACCCACAAGTGGCATTGCATCAAAAGGCAACCAAAGGAGAGGCCCCACCTAAGTAAGAAAAAGGGAAAAGAATAGGGAAGAAGAATGTATACCTAGGAGTTATAACTTTGTGGCTTAGATGTCCTATTTAAAAAGAACTCTGATCCTCAATTAGCTAAGCACAAAGTTGTAACTTGTAGGGTTGTTTAGGGAGATGAGTGTATATCCAATGTAGTGATGCCAGGGTTTAGGTTGTTCTCTAAAAGTACTACTGTTACCGTTAATACTAAGACTGGCATGACTCTAAGGAATCCTAGACAATTAAAAAATAAAGCTAGAAGCATGTACTGAGTCTGAGGTAAAACTAGGCAGAATTTGAAACCTTAGGGATAGTGGCATGATATGACAAAAGCAAATAGATCAGTTGTAGGGATATAATGAAAACAGAAGGAGTATTAGGCAGGCGAAGTCAGAAGAAGCTAGATAAGAGGGTAGTTTTAAGCTTAGAAGTGTGTCACAGGACAGCAGTGCTATAGATAGGAATATAGGGGAGTTAGCAAGTGGTTAAAGAGGAAGAAACAGCAGCATAGGAAAGTCCTTAGATTGCTTGAGGACAAGCAAAACCTTAAGTTTGGGGGTGTGTTACGTCTCCAAAAGTGACCTTTTTAGGACTTAATTGGATTAGAAAGATGTTCACTCTTAGGTGTTTTTGATAGCATTTAGCCTAAACCTATGCTTAAATATGAGAATTAGAAGAAGGTAGCTAAATTAGGACTTATGTACAATAGGAAAGAAAAGAGTTGAAAACCGAAGGAAAAGAATGAAAAACAAGCATTGCGAACGCATTGCGGAAACATTGCGGTCACCGCAATGTTTCAAGTGAAAACCGTAAGTTGACTGATCTTTTTCTGTTAATTTCCGTTATTTCAGGGATTCGTTCTTTCTCCTCCATCCATTCTGAAGTACGACGTTGAAGATTGATGGTTCTCCTTGGCCCAAATGCACCTGCAGATTACTATAAATAGGGGTCAAAGTCGAGGGTTCAAGCATCATCCGAAAGCGTAGAAGTCTTCTCGCAGTCCATCTTTTCTCCTAGTTTTCTTTGCCGTCTGCTGGTTTGCGAAGCTCAGCTGTTGGAATCAATAATCTGATAGGAAGGAGAGGAGATTCTTCTTCTCTCCCGATTGGATTCATCCAAGCAAGGCTGACCTTTCTCATCCTTCATTCGAAGCGGCTGCAACGAGTCATTCGAGCTGTTTTACTGCTTTCTGTTCTTCATTTCTACTTTACAACTTTGTCTTGTGTTGTTTCTGTTCGTGTGGCTAATCTAGTTCATTTCGTTGTGTTCTGTCTTGCTGTTCTTTACTTTAAGTATCTCTTATGTTCATTTAGACAATCAATTAATCAAACACAAAATTCAGTATTTCACAGACTCTCGCCTTTGCATTCCACTGCATTCCCTTGCTGTTTTAAACACATTTCCCTTCTAAGCATGTCTATTTTATCCTTTAGTTCTGTTCTCCTTATATCCATGAGTAACTAAGTCACTTAGGGGCATGCTAATGACAACACTATAGGCTAAAAAACGTGAATCAAGCATATAGGATAGCTCTCGAAGCATTGATTGTATGTAAGCTTCATCCCACGGGCAATTTCGATTGGCCATCCATTTTGTCCAAAGAACTCCTAACCTCTGGAAGGAGTAAGAGTTCAGAGTCATATTATCATGCTAGCCTTTCAAGGTAACCAGGAAACGGCCTAGGAATAGGCGTTTCCCTAGTACAAACCATATCTTTCTACCTTAACAAGATGCTTAAGACCTTACTTTGAGTTGAGTAAACTAAAGAATCTAATGCATGGAATCGGACGATACATGAGATTGAGATAGTTTGATGCATAGAGAGTAGATCCAGTGCTTGAGAATCGTATAAAAATGCCTATAGGATAGTCATTAGTAGCCCTTAATTCACCTATTTACACACTTTCGCTGCTATTTAATTGCGGTAGAATTGCTGTCTCCGCAATTCTGCTTAAGTTAAAATTCTGTTTAGCTGTCTTTGCCTTCATTTATTAACTTCGTTCCTTTTCATTTGAGCTTAGATTTCACTTGTTCTCGTTGACGTTACTACCCTTTACACATTCAGCAAAAATTAGATAATTAAAAACCAATTTTACCCCATCAAATCCACCCCTTCTTTCTTAATAAAACACTTCGCGAATAGCTAAAAATAAATCTCTGTGGGAAAACGAATGAAATATACTTACTACTTGCTATAAGATCATGTATGCTTGCATGTTCTGAGTCCTCTATCTCTTTTATTGCCTAATTATTTCAACACATTGAGCACGCAACAGTAAGTAAGAACGTTTCCGCTTTGATCACAAAGAACTTACCAGAAAAATGCGACGATCCAGGTATTTTTTCTCTCCCTTGCACTATTGGAGGTAAGAAAATTAGAAGAGCCATGCTAGATCTAGGAGCCTCCATTAGTGTCATGCCTCACTCCGTTTATCAAGATTTGAATTTAAAAGAAATACAGGAAACTGGTGTTGTTATACAACTTGCTGATAGGTCTTTCGTGCATCCTTTAGGGGTAGTGGAAGATGTATTAGTTAATGTTAATGGGCTGATTTTTCCTGTTGATTTCTATATTCTGAAAATGGATGGAAATTCTGCTTCTTCGTCTGCGTCGATCTTATTAGGTAGGCCCTTTATGAAAACTGCTAAGACTAAGATAAATGTAGATAAGGGCACTTTATCTGTTGAGTATCGTGGACATGTTGTTGAGGTTGATGTGTCTAATGAGTTGGAGCATGATGAGAGCGTCCACTCTCTTTGTCAAGTAGATACAATTGAATCGTTAGTTCAGGATGAATGCATGTCTGATAGAGATGGGGATGACCCATTGTTTATGACTGATCTTTTTGATGAATCTGATATGCATGAACCATCCATGTCTGAACCTTGTGATTCAACTGTCTCTTCTTTGGCAACTGTTCAGAATCATGTTAAGATGCTCCCCTCTACTTTGCAGGCACCTAAATTGGAGTTGAAAGACTTACCTGATCATCTCAAATACGCGTATTTGGGGGATGATGAGACGTTGCCGGTCATCATAGCGAAAGATCTTATACCGGCTCAGGAAGGGAAGTTAATGGAAGTTCTTAAAGAGCACAAGCTGGCGATTGGATGGACATTAGCAGATTTACATGGGCTAAGTCCAGCTACGTGCATGCACAGAATCCTGCTCGAGGATGGAGCGAAACCTTCACGAGAGCCCCAAAGGAGGCTCAATCCCGCGATGAAGGAGGTAGTCGTTTCTGAGATTCTCAAACTCCTCAAAGCAGGTATATCTATCCTATCTCAGATAGTAAGTGGGTCAGTCCTATTCATGTCGTTCCTAAGAAAACTGGCATAACTGTGGTTAGGAATGAGAAAAATAAATTAGTGCCCAAAAGAATTGAAAATGGATGGAGAATGTGCATAGACTTTAGGAAGCTTAATGAGGTCACTAGGAAGGACCATTTTTCCATTCCTTTTATTGATCAGATGGTGGAGCGTTTAGCTGGGAAGCCATTCTTTTGTTTTCTCGATTGTTTCTCTGGCTTTTACCAAATCCCCATAGCCATAGAAGACCAAGAGAAAACAACGTTCACGTGCCCCTTTGGCACATTTGCATTTAGAAGAATGCCTTTTGGGCTTTGTATCGCTCCTGGTAAATTTCAGAGATGCATGATGAGTATTTTTTCTGAGTTTCTTGAAAAATGCATTGAAGTGTTCATGGATGATTTTACAGTTTATGGCAATTCCTTCGATGACTGTTTAATTAATTTATCGCATGTCCTGAAAAGATGTATTGAAATGAACCTTGTGCTGAATTTTGAAAAATGTCATTTTATGGCTAGTCAAGGTATCGTTTTAGGGCATGTGGTCTCTGCTAAGGGTATTGAGGTAGATAAGGCTAAAATCGATGTTATCTCTAATCTGCCATACCCAACAAATGTTAGAGAGGTTCGGTCTTTTCTTGGCCATGCAGGGTTTTATCCCAGGTTTATCCAGGACTTCTCCAAGGTTGCCATGCCTATGACGTACCTCCTTCAGAAGGATGTCACGTTCGATTTTGGGGAGGAGTGCAGAAAAGCCTTCGATTTGCTCAAGGATAGTTTGACGAGCGCGCCCATCATACACCCACCCCAGTGGGACTTGCCTTTCGAGATTATGTGCGACGCCAGCAACTATGCCTTGGGAGCCGTGCTTGGTCAGAGGATCGAGAACAAGAGCCGTGTCATTTACTATGCCTCCAGGACGCTTAATCCAGCGCAGTGCAATTACACGACAACAGAAAAAGAACTTCTTTCTATTGTATTTGCGCTTGATAAGTTTCGTCCTTATATTATTGGCTCTCAAGTAACTGTTTTCTCTTATCATGCAGCTGTTCGGTACCTGATGACTGTTGCGTGCTCAATGTGTCAAAATAATTAGGCAATAAAAGAGATAGAGCACTCAGAACATGCAAGCATACATGATCTTATAGCAAGTAGTAAGTATATTTCATTCGTTTTCCCACAGAGATTTATTTTTAGCTATTCGCGAAGTGTTTTGTTAAGAAAGAAGGGGTGGATTTGATGGGGTAAAATTGGTTTTTAATTATCTAATTTTTGCTGAATGTGTAAAGGGTAGTAACATCAACGAGAACAAGTGAAATTTAAGCTCAAATGAAAAGAAACGAAATTAATAAATGAAGGCAAAGACGGCTAAACAGAATTTTAACTTAAGCAGAATTGCGGAGACAGCAATTCTACCGCAATTAAATAACAGCGAAAGTGTGTAAATGGGTGAATTAAGGGCTACTAATGACTATCCTATAGGCATTCTTATACGATTCTCAAGCACTGGATCTACTCTCTATGCATCAAACTATCTCAATCTCATGTATCGTCCGATTCCATGCATTAGATTCTTTAGTTTACTCAACTCAAAGTAAGGTCTTAAGCATCTTGTTAAAGCAGAAAGATATGGTTTGTACTAGGGAAACGCCTATTCCTAGGCCGTTTCCTGGTTACCTTGAAAGGCTAGCATGATAATATGACTCTGAACTCTTAATCCTTCCAGAGGTTAGGAGTTCTTTGGACAAAATGGATGGCCAATCGAAATTGCCCGTGGGATGAAGCTTACATACAATCAACGCTTCGAGAGCTATCCTACATGCTTGATTCACGTTTTTTAGCCTATGGAGTTGTCATTAGCATGCCCCTAAGTGACTTAGTTACTCATGGATATAAGGAGAACAGAACTAAAGGATAAGATGGACATGCTGAGAAGGGAAATGTGCTTAAAACAGCAAGGGAAAGCAGTAGAATGCAAAGGCAGAAACTGTGAAATACTGAATTTTGTGTTTGATTAATTGATTGTTTGAATGAACATAAGAGATACTTAAAGTAGAGAACAGCAAGACAGAACACAACGAAATGATCTAAACTAGCCACAAGAACAGAAACAACACAAGACAGAATTGGAAAACAGAAATGAAGAACAGAAAGCAGTAAAACAGCTCGAAATCTCGTTGCAGCCGCCTCGAATGAAGGATGAGAAAGGTCAGCCTTGCTTGGATGAATCCAATCGGGAGAGAAGAAGAATCTCCTCTCCTTCCTATCAGATTATCGATTCCAACAGCTGAGCTTCGCAAACCAGCAGACGGCAAAGGAAAACTAGGAGAAAAGGTGGACTGCGAGAAGACTTCTACGCTTTCGGATGATGCTTGAACCCTCGACTTTGACCCCTATTTATAGTAATCTGCAGGTGCATTTGGGCCAAGGAGAACCATCAATCTTCAACGTCGTACTTCAGAATGGATGGAGGAGAAAGAACGAATCCCTGAAATAACGGAAATTAACAGAAAAATATCAGTCAACTTACGGTTTTCACTTGAAACATTGCGGTGACCGCAATGTTTCCGCAATGCGTTCGCAAAGCTTGTTTTTCATTCTTTTCCTTCGGTTTTCAACTCTTTTCTTTCCTATTGTACATAAGTCCTAATTTAGCTACCTTCTTCTAATTCTCATATTTAAGCATAGGTTTAGGCTAAATGCTATCAAAAACACCTAAGAGTGAACATCTTTCTAAGCCAATTGAGTCCTAAAAAGGTCACTTTTGGAGACGTAACACACCCCCAAACTTAAGGTTTTGCTTGTCCTCAAGCAATCTAAGGACTTTCCTAAGCTGCTGTTTCTTCTTCTTTAACCACTTACTAACTCCCCTATATCCCTATCTAGCACTGCTGTCCTGTGACACACTTCTAAGCTTAAAACTACCCTCTTATCTAGCTTCTTCTGACTTCGCCTGCCTAACACTCCATCTGTTTCCATTAACTCCCTACAACTGATCTTCTTGCTTTTGTCATATCATGCCACTATCCCTAAGGTTTCAAATTCTGCCTAGCTTTACCTCAGACTCAGTACATGCTTCTAGCTTTATTTTTAATGTGTCTAGGGTTCCTTAGAGTCATGCCAGTCTTAGTATTAACGGTGACAGTAGTACTTTTAAAGAACAACCTAAACCCTGGCATCACTACATTGGATAAACACTCATCTCCCTAAACAACCCTACAAGTTACAACTTTGTGCTTAGCTAATTGAGGATCAGAGTGCTTTTTAAATAGGACATCTAAGCCACAAAGTTATAACTCCTAGGTATACATTCTTCTTCCCTATTCTTTTCCCTTTTTCTTACTTAGGTGGGGCCTCTCCTCTGGTTGCCTTTTGATGCAATGCCACTTGTGGGTCACACACTTGGCACTGATTATTTAGCAACCTAAGAGAGACCCCCCTCTTTATTCTATTTTTCATTTTTTTTCTCAGTTCATCATTTTTTTGTAAAGGAGAAGAAGAATGCTTATGTTTCTAAGGGAGAGAGGAATGTTCCTAGGCCTAGGGTGGCCTCCCCCAAACTTCAACTACTCATTGTCCCCAATGAGTGTCTGAGGTGGCACACCCCCAAACTATCCTAGAAGCATCTAGTCTAAGGTAAAACAAAGAGAATCTAAAGCCCTAGGCATAGACAAAACATTCGAACGGCAAATATCACAGCAGCAGTAATTAAAAAAAACAGACAGATAAGGGCTTAAAGCTGTGCATGCTGAGCTTTTTAGAGGTTGATTTAAACTAGCAAAGGGTGTCCTATGACACTCATCCAGCATGCTTTTAGATAAGCTATATATGGTAGTCATGATAGCAGCAAAAGATGGAATTTAAACAGATCACAGCCTAGCTAAACAGACAGTCCAAAACATGCTTTCAGTAATAAACATTGCGGGTACCGCAATTATTTCGCAATCAAGTCAGGGCAGATATAACAGTGATTAAGGCCCCTAAGCATGCTTTTTCCAGTCATTCGAGCTCTCTAAAAATAAAACAAAACTAACCTACCTAGTCAACTATCATCAGACTATACTAAGCAAGATTAAAAACATAAAACTAAGCATTTAAAACAGATCAAAAGTGGACGAAAAACAGCATAATTCACATGATCTATCTGAAAGCAGAAAGTTGTTTTTTTTTTTTTTCTAAGGGAACAACAATACTCCCTTCAGTGCAATTCAAACCAGCACTCAAACGTCTTCATCCTCATCTGGTTGTCGTGGTCGTGGAGGCACCCATGGAGTCAGAATGTTTGTGGGGAAGTCAGGGAAGATACAGCCAAGTTGGTCTGCAACTTCCTTGTCCCGTGCCTGCGCGTAAGTGGCCCATTGAGCCATCCTCCTCTGCATATCCATCAGGCATGCCATGGATAGTGACTGATCAGCAGCCAGCCTATCCAGTTCAAACTCCATATTCCCCTTCCTCTTCAGCCTCAAGCTAGCAGGCAGCTCCAAGTGGCCCGTGTAAGCCATCTGCTGCTCCATTCGCTCAATGGGGACTCCTGCAAGCAAACATAATTTGGTTATGGTGTTAGGGAAAAACAATGGTCCCTTACCTTTCTTGGCGCACTCAGCAATGGCGGCTGACATGATTTCCCCCACATTGACCGTGAGACCTCGCATAATGGCATAGACCAGCAGCGATCTGCTCTGGTTGATGGTCGTCTCATGGGTCACAGGGGACAGCTTTCTCCTTACAAAGGCAAACCATACAGCTGCCTTTGCTGTCAGGTTGGCACTCATGAGGGTGTGCCTCCCATTGCGTGAGACAGTCCACGCTGCTTCAGGCTGGCCAATGGTTCGAATGGCCTCCTCCAGCACTGCCTCAGTAGGCTCATCAACGATCCTTGCATAATCAGTGTGTCTTTGGCCCTTGAGGCCATAAGCTTCGTTGATGGCTTTTGCTGAGTAATCCACCTCTACTCCCCTCACCACAGAAAGCCCTCCCTCAGAGTTTCGCAGGTTGGCGTAGAAGTCGTAAACCATGCTCGTGTAAGCTGGATTGGGCGGCCTGCACAACTCCTCCCAGCCATGATTTATGATTCCTGCGCGCAAGAACTGCGGCAGGTCAGCAGGTCTGTCGAGGAAGCCTTTCTCGTGCAGCAACTCCCTCTTCCTCAGCTCAGCACCCCTGGACTCAGCATCAGAGGAAACATACCTCACTGACTGAGGCTCATCTTCAGGGTAGAGCTTGGCCTTCCCTTTATCTGCTGGCTTGGCTGACTCGGCAGCCTCAACCTTGAGTCGTTTGAGCGAAGGCTCCGTGCTCTCTTTGGCTGACTCGGCAGCCTCAACCTTCTTGGCCTTCTTCTTCTTCAGCTTCTTGGATCGCTTGGCCTTAAGAATCTTGGCCTTCTTCTTCTTCTTGAGCTTTGCCTCAATGGTGATCTGCTGCAGGCACGCCCCCAACGTCTCTTCCATTGAGTCAGTCTTCTGTTCAAGACTCTCCGGGCTAGCTTCCCTCACAGGCGAGAAAACCTCCTCGTCCTCACCTTCCCCACTGCCCTGCGTTGATTCTTGGTACTCCCCATATGGGAATTCAGGGTCAGGCCGTGGGGAAGTGTGCGACGGCGTGGTGCTTTGCTCTGCTGTAGGTGTCTGTGCAGAACTCAGTGGTGATGACTGCTGCTCAGGGCTCTGCGCTGGCGGTGATGGAGAAGAGCTGTGCGTTGGTGGTGATGGAGAGGAGCTGTGCGCTGGTGGTGCAGGTGGCGAGACACTCCTCTTGGCTGAATCGTGGGACACACGATCAGTTTCTTGACTCTCCACAGAGGGAGTCTTTTCTTTGCTCGGTTCAGCGGCCACCGTTAAACTCCACCTACGCTTCTTGGGTGTGCCTGCTGGTTCAGAGGGTCCAGCAGGTATCTCAGAGACAACCTTCCACTTCTTCTTGCGAATCGGCAGCTTATCCAGTCGTTCCGTTCGCGCAGCCTCAGCATCAGCCAAGGCAAGCAATGCATCTCTCGCAGCCGTTTCAGCGTCGTCAGCCCTCTTCTTGGTTGCAGATCGTTCAGCCCTTGTGAACACCATTGTTGAGTCTTGGAGATTTGGAGAGAAGAATCAAAGATGAAAAGAATCGCAGCTTTCTTGGAATTCAGAGAGTGGGAGATTCGTATCGATCAAGCGCCTTCTAACGGATATAAAAGAAACGGCTAAATCCCAACGGCTATATTTTTGCGGATCCTGCAAATCCAGCGCAATTTTAGGGATATTTTTTCATCAAAATGTCAATCTTTACTCGTACGTATCTTTTATTTGGCTCAATCTTTTCTTGATTTTTAAAGCTGGAATTACTCTCCTTGATTCCCTCTTTCGATTCCCTACAAAAAGAAATAAAAGCAACATCAAATTCGTAATTAAAATCCTACAACAAAACACACAAACGATAACCGGAAAATCGCAAAAAATAAACTAAGGCATGAGCCTTATGTTGACGAGCACAGCAATCACTCGTCCTCTCTCGTTCTCGTTTTCATGCTTCAGCCAAGAGGAAGGCCGAGAGAGTCTTCACATCTCCTTCCTCATAGTAGTGCTTCAACCTTGCACCATTAACCATAAACGGTTGGCCTTGCTGCAAGTTCTTTATCTCTATGGCACCATGAACAAACACATTAGTAATCACAAATGGACCTGACCATCTAGACTTAAGTTTCCCTGGAAATAGTTTCAACCGTGAGTTAAACAACAAAACAAGTTGACCCTTCTTAAAGTCCTTAACTCTAAGTCTACCATCGTGCCAAATCTTGGTCTTTTCCTTATACATCTTAGCATTTTCATAGGCCATATGTCTAAGCTCATCAAGCTCATGTAATTGTAAGGACCGCAATGTCCCCGCATCATTTACGCAAAAATTCAATTCTTTCATGGCCCAAAATGCTTTGATTTCTAACTCAAGTGGTAAGTGACAAGTCTTGCCATATACCAGCCTATAAGGAGACATACCTAGGGGTGTCTTATATGCTGTCCTATAAGCCCAAAGTGCATCCTCAAGCTTAAAGGACCAGTCTTTCCTATTAGGTTTGACCACTTTTTCTAGGATGTTCTTAATCTCCCTATTTGAAATTTCAGCCTGTCCATTCGAGTGTGGGTGATAGGGAGTGGCTACTCTATGTCTAATGTTATACTTAGCCAACACTCTCTCCATAGCCTTGTTAATGAAATGTGACCCCTCATCACTAATGATGGCACGAGGTGTCCCAAACCTAGTAAAAATATGCCTATGCAAGAATTTGGTGACTGTTTTAGCATCATTATTGGGACATGCTTTGGCCTCTACCCACTTGGATACGTAGTCTACTGCTACCAAAATGTAAAGGTTACCTGATGATGGAGGAAATGGCCCCATGAAGTCAATGCCCCACACATCAAAGAGCTCCAACTCTAAGATGTAGGTGAGGGGCATCTCATCCTTTCGACTGAGGTGACCTGTTCTTTGGCATTCATCGCAGCTGTGGGCATAGTTGTGGGCATCTTTGAAGATTGTTGGCCAATAGTAGCCACTCTGAAATACCTTTGCAGCTGTTCTTTGACAACCAAAGTGTCCACCATAAGGAGCTGTGTGGCAGTGCTGCAGCACAGACTTCGCTTCAGCAGCTGAAACACACTTCCTTAGCAAGCCGTCAGCACAGGTTCTGTAAAGTGTGGGGTCATCCCATATGAATTTCCTTGCTTCATGAAGGAACCTCTTCTTCTCTTGACCGCCCTTGAAAACTGGTAATACCTGTGATGCAAGGAAGTTAGCAATGTCAGCAAACCAAGGTTCCTCATCGTTATCACAATGAGTCAAAACAAAGACATGTTCATCAATGAAAGCATCAGAAATTGCGGGTTCCGCAATTTTTCCGCAATTGTGCTGCAATCGAGAAAGGTGATCCGCAACCACATTTTCACATCCTTTCTTGTCTCGAATGTCCAAATCAAATTCCTGCAGCAATAACACCCACCTAATCAACCTATGCTTAGCATCAGCCTTCCTCATAAGATATTTCAAGGCAGAATGGTCAGTGTACACAATTGTCCTAGTGCCTACAATATAGTTTCTGAATTTCTCACAAGCGAACACTACAGCAAGCATCTCTTTCTCAGTAGTTGTATAATTACATTGAGCCTCATTTAAGGTCTTACTAGCATAATAGACAGGGTGTGTTAGCTTTTCAATCTTCTGTCCTAACATAACCCCTACAGCATAGTCACTAGCATCACATAACATCTCAAATGGGAGATCCCAATCTGGCCCTACTATAACAGGTGCTGTGACTAGTGCTTTCTTAAGGGTTGTCCAAGCTACTACACATTCCTTAGAGAAGATGAATGGCCTGTTTAGTTCTAGAAGCTCACACAGAGGCTTGGCTATCTTAGAAAAGTCCTTAATGAACCTTCTATAGAAGCCAGCATGCCCTAAGAAACTTCTAATGGCCTTGACATTCTGAGGCTCTACCAACTTCTCTATGATCTCTATCTTTGCCCTGTCAACTTCTACACCTGCCCTTGACACTCTATGACCTAAGACAATCCCCTCATCTACCATGAAGTGACACTTTTCCCAATTAAGGACTAAGTTAGTCTCTTCACATCTAGCCAGGACTTGTCCTAGGTTCTCTAGACAGTTGGTGAATGAATCCCCAAAGGCTGAAAAGTCATCCATGAATATCTCTATCATAGATTCATCCAAATCAGAGAAGATTGCCAACATGCACCTTTGGAAAGTTGCCGGTGCATTGCATAAGCCAAAAGGCATTCTGCGAAAGGCAAAAGTTCCAAAAGGGCAAGTAAAGGTAGTCTTTTCTTGGTCCTTGGGGTCTATAGTGATTTGGTTGTACCCTGAATAACCGTCTAGGAAACAGTAATAGGCTCTACCAGCTATTCTGTCTAACATTTGGTCAATGAATGGTAGAGGGAAGTGGTCTTTTTTAGTTTCTTTATTGAGCTTCCTATAATCCATACATACTCTCCACCCCGTGACAGTCCTAGTTGGAATCAGTTCGTTGTTTTCATTGACTACCACAGTCATCCCACCCTTTTTAGGTACACACTGTATAGGGCTTACTGTTAAGTCTCTGAAAGTGACTTATTTAGGACCCATTTAGCTTAAGAAGATGTACACTTTTAGGTGTTTTTGATAGCATTTAGCCTAAACCTATGCTTAAATATGAGAATGAGAAGAAGGTAGCTAAATTAGGACTTATGCACAATAGGAAAGAAAAGGGTTGAAAACCGAAGGAAAAGAATGAAAAAAACTGCATTGCGACAGCATTGCGAAAACATTGCTGAAGCCGCAATTATTCAAGTGAAAACCGTAAGTTGACTGATCTTTTTCTGTTAATTTCCGTGATTTCAGGGATTCGTTCTTTCTCCTCCATCCATTCTGATATACGACGTTGAAGATTGATGGTTCTCCTTGGCCCAAACGCACCTGCAAACTACTATAAAAGGAGGTCAAAGTCGGAGGTTCAAAGATCATCCGAAAGCGTAGAGTCTTCTCGCAGTCCATCTTTTCTCCTGTTTTCCTTTGCCGTCTGCTGGTTTGCGAAGCTCAGCTGTTGGAATCGATAATCTGATAGGAAGGAGAGGAGATTCTTCTTCTCTCCTGATTGGATTCATCCAAGCAAGGCTGATCTTTTTGATCCTTCATTCGAGGCGACTGCAACAAGGCTTTCAAGCACCATTTACTGCTTTTTGTCTTTCCTTTCTCATTTCCAGCATTGTTTCGTTATCGCTTCTGGTTTAGTGATTAGTTTACTTCATTTCGTTGCTTTCTGTCTTTGGATTATTTACTTTAAGTTTCC
The DNA here is from genome assembly GCA_028017165.1 of Herpetospermum pedunculosum. Lineage (NCBI taxonomy): Eukaryota > Viridiplantae > Streptophyta > Magnoliopsida > Cucurbitales > Cucurbitaceae > Herpetospermum > Herpetospermum pedunculosum. The sequence goes on along the minus strand of CM051524.1, from coordinate 24,145,623 downwards.
CTTTGTTCGTTCAAACATTCAAAGTAATCAAATTACAAGTCTTCATTTCACAGTTTCCATCTTCTGCTGCTACGTCTTTGTCTTACTGATTGGAGTATATTTCCCTTCTAAGCATGTCTGTTTTATCTTATATTTCTGTTCTCTATATATCCATGAGTACCTAAGTCACTTAGGGGCATGCTAATGGCAGAACTATAGGCTAAAAAACGTGAACCAAGTATGTAGGATAGCTCTCGAAGCATTGATTGTATGTAAGCTTCATTCCACGGACAATTTCGATTGGCCATCCATTTTGTCCAAAGAACTCCTAACCTCTGGAAGGAGTAAGAGTTCAGAGTCGTATAATCATGCTAGCCTTTCATGGTAACCAGGAAACGGCCTAGGAATAGGCGTTTCCCTAGTACAAACTAAACACTTCTGTTTTAACAAGATGCTTAAGACCTTACTTTGAGTTGAGTAAACTAAAGAATCTAATGCATGGAATCGGACGATACATGAGATAGAGTGAGTTTGATGCATAGGGAGTTGATCTAATGCTTGGGAATCGTATTAAAATGCCTATAGGATAGTCGTTAGTAGCCCTTAATTCTCCATTTTACACACGTTTGCTGTTTTTACAATTGCGATAACATTGCGGTGTCCGCAATTCTGCTAAGTTACCATTCTGTTTAGCTGTTTTCTTCTTCGTTTATTAATTCCATCTCTTGTCTTTTGAGTCAAATTTCAACTTGCATTTGTTTATGTTGCATTCCTTTACACATTCAGCAAAAATTAGATAATTAAAAACCAATTTTACCCCATCAAATCCACCCCTTCTTTCTTAACAAATACACTCGTGAATAGCTAAAAATAAGTCTCTGTGGAAAAAACGAATGAAATATACTTACTACTTGCTGTAAGACCATGTATGCTTGCATGTTCTGAGTGCTCTCTCTACCTTCTTGCTTATTTATTTTTAACACATTGAGCACGCAACAAGTTTTTGGCGCCGCTGCCGGGGACTTATTTTAAGTGAAAACGAAATTTGTTAAGTCTGAAACACCAAGTTATTTTCCATTGAATTTGATCCATCTTCATTTCTTCTTCAGGTACCATTTTGGGTAGTTTATGAATGAGACTCCAAGTAGTGATCTAGAGTTCAACCCTGAGCCTGAGAGATTATTTAAAGCTAGAAATAGAGCCAAGAAACGTCTCTTTAAACAACCCCTTTTACCTCAAATAATTGCTGAAACCGCAGAGTCTCCGCAATCCACTCAAGAAGAAATGGCTGGAATAGATCAAAACCTGGTGCCTGTCACTCGCAATCCCATTGAAATAGCGAATGACAAGGATAGCGCCATCCTTTCGTACCTAGTACCTATGCCTGGGGAGCTGAACCCCAGCATAATCCGTCTTGAAATCACTGCCAACTCATTCGAGTTAAAACCAGTGATGTTCCAAATGTTGTCCACTGTGGGACAATTCTTTGGAATAGAAAATGAGGACCCCCATAACCACCTTAGGAACTTCCTAGGAGTCAGTGATACCTTCCTCATTCCTGGAGTTTCCCAAGAAGCCCTGAGGCTATATCTTTTCCCTTACTCTTTGAGGGACAAAGCCAAAACGTGGTTAAATTCATTACCCTCAGGATCTGTCCTCAATTGGACAGACTTAGCAGAAAAATTCCTAGTCAAATATTTCCCACCAGATAGGAATTCGACCTTTCGTGATGATATCATCAAATTCAAACAAGCTCCGAGTGAGTCTCTTCACGAAGCTTGGACAAGATTCAAAGACCTTCTCATTAAATGTCCACACCATGGCATTCCATGGTGTATCCAAATAGAAGTCTTCTTTAAAGGATGCAACCCCAGTACCAGACAAGTTCTAAACTCATCTGCTGGAGGTTCCATGTTGTCCAAGAGTTACAACGAGGCTTATGAGATCTTGGAGAAGATCTCAGCATCTCACTGTAGGTGGTCAGATGATCAGTAGAGCCAACTAGAGCTCAAGACAAGGATGCTCTAAGCACCATGAGCACCCAAATAAACGCCCTGACCAACCTAGTTAAGCAAATGGCTCAGGCCAATCTCCAAACCAGTGCCAATACCGCCACAGCCATGTCAATGGGCACCCAACCAAGTCAAGGCGAGGCACTTATCTGTGGATTCTGTGGGGAAGGGCACCTGTATGAATACTGCCCTGGGAATCCAGCCTCAGTCTGCTACATTGGAAGTCAGCAGCAGCCTAGGAACAACCCCTATTCCAATACTTACAACCCTGGTTGGAGAAACCACCCAAACCTGTCATGGGGTGGCCAACAAAACACTAACCAAAATCCTAACCAACCTAGACCGAGTGGAACACCTGGTTTCAATCCCCAACATAACCAGTCAATGTACCAAAAACCATACAATCAACCTGTAGGATCTTCTGTAGAAAACTTACTCAAGGAATACATAGCTAAGAATGATGCTACTCTTCAAAGCCAGCAAGCTACTCTTAGGAGCCTAGAAAACCAAATAGGCCAATTAGCCAATGAACTCAAGAGTAGGCCCCAAGGTAGACTCCCTGCTGACACCGAGGTACCAAGGAGAGATGGCAAAGAACAAGTTCAAGCAATTGAACTTATGAGTGGAAGACCATTGGTGAGCAACACAAAGGACACACCAAAGAGAGTAGAGAACACTGAGTCTAGTGCTCCACTGGAGTCTCTGCCAAACCAAGGTCCACCACCAACTAGCACATCAGGAGCCAGGCTAGAGCCAATTGTTGAGGAGATAGAAGAAATTCCGAGGCCTCCACCTATCCTAAGGCGACCTGACGTACCTGCATATGTGCCACCACCTCCATATCCTCGAAGGCTCAAGAAGAAGCAGGAACAGGAAGTGCATTTTAATAAATTCTTAGAAATTCTTAAGCAAGTGCATGTTAACATTCCTTTTGTAGAGGTTTTGCAGTCTATGCCTTCTTATGTAAAGTTTTTGAAGGACATTATTACTAACAAAAAAATAATTGGTGAGTTTGAAACAGTAAACCTCACTGAGGAGTGCAGTGCCATCCTCCAGAACAAGCTGCCCAAGAAGGAGAAGGATCCTGGTTCCTTCACCTTACCTGTAGAACTTGGAGGCAAGCACGTGGGCAGAGCGCTTTGTGACCTGGGCGCCAGCATAAATCTCATGCCCCAGCAACTTTCCAAAGGGCAAGTGAAGGCAATCTTCTCTGAGTTGGATGAGTCCATGATAGAAATATTCATGGATGACTTCTCAGTCTTTGGGGACTCATTTTCAAACTGTCTAGAAAACCTAGGACAAGTCCTGGCTAGGTGTGAGGAGACCAACCTAGTCCTAAATTGGGAAAAATGCCATTTTATGGTGGATGAGGGGATTGTCTTAGGACATAGAGTGTCAAGGGCAAGAGTAGAAGTTGATAGGGCAAAGATTGAGATCATAGAGAAATTGGTAGAGCCCCAGAATGTCAAAGCCATTAGAAGCTTCTTAGGGCATGCTGGCTTCTACAGAAGGTTCATTAAGGACTTTTCTAAGATAGCCAAGCCTCTGTGTGAGCTTTTAGAGCTAAATAGACCATTCATCTTCTCTAAGGAATGCTTAGTAGCTTGGACTACCCTTAAGAAAGCACTAGTCACCGCACCTATAATAGTAGGACCAAATTGGGATCTCCCATTTGAGATGCTATGTGATGCCAGTGACTATGCTGTAGGAGTCATGTTAGGACAGAGGATTGACAAGCTAACACACCCTGTATATTATGCTAGTAAAACCTTGAATGAGGCTCAATGTAATTATACAACTACTGAGAAAGAAATGCTTGCTGTAGTATTTGCTTGTGAGAAATTCAGAAACTATATTGTAGGCACTAGGACAATTGTGTACACTGACCATTCTGCCTTGAAATATCTTATGAGGAAGGCTGATGCTAAGTCTAGATTGATTAGTTTGGTGTTATTGCTGCAGGAATTTGATTTGGACATTCGGGACAAGAAAGGATGTGAAAACGTGGTTGCGGATCATCTTTCCAGATTGCAGCATAATTGCGAAAAAATTGCGGAGACCGCAATTTCTGATGCTTTTATTGATGAACATGTCTTTGCTTTGACTCATCGTGATAACGATGAGGAACCTTGGTTTGCTGACATTGCTAACTTCCGTGCATCACAGGTTTTACCAGTTTTCAAGGGAGGACAAGAGAAGAGGAGGTTCCTTCATGAAGCAAGGAAATTCATATGGGATGACCCCACACTTTACAGAACATGTGCTGACGGCTTGCTAAGGAAGTGTGTTTCAGCTGCTGAAGCGAAGTCTGTGCTGCAGCACTGTCACACATCTCCTTATGGTGGACACTTTGGTGGCCAAAGAACAGCTGCAAAGGTATTTCAGAGTGGCTATTATTGGCCAACGATCTTCAAAGATGCCCACAACTATGCCCACAGCTGTGATGAATGCCAAAGAACAGGTAACCTCAGTCGAAAGGATGAGATGCCCCTCACCTACATCTTGGAGTTAGAACTCTTTGATGTGTGGGGCATTGACTTCATGGGACCATTCCCTCCATCATCAGGTAACCTTTACATATTAGTGGCAGTGGACTATGTGTCCAAGTGGGTAGAGGCCAAAGCATGTCCCAATAATGATGCTAAAACAGTCACCAAATTCTTGCATAGGCACATTTTTACTAGGTTTGGGACACCTCGTGCCATCATTAGTGATGAGGGGTCACATTTCATTAACAAGGCTATGGAGAGAGTGTTGGCTAAGTATAACATTAGACATAGAGTAGCTGTTAAGTCTCTGAAAGTGACTTATTTAGGACCCATTTAGCTTAAGAAGATGTGCACTTTTAGGTGTTTTTGATAGCATTTAGCCTAGACCTATGCTTAAATATGAGAATGAGAAGAAGGTAGCTAAATTAGGACTTATGCACAATAGGAAAGAAAAGGGTTCAAAACCGAAGAAAAAGAATGAAAAAACTGCATTGCGACAGCATTGCGAAAACATTGCTGAGGCCGCAATTATTCAAGTGAAAACCGTAAGTTGACTGATCCTTTTCTGTTAATTTCCGTAATTTCAGGGATTCGTTCTTTCTCCTCCATCCATTCTGATATATGACGTTGAAGATTGATGGTTCTCCTTGGCCCAAACGCACCTGCAAACTACTATAAAAGGGGGCCAAAGTCGGAGGTTTGATCATCATCCGAAAGCGTAGAAGCCTTCTCACAGTCCACTTTTTCTCCCTGTTTTCCTTTGCCGTCTGTTGGAGTGAGAGTCTCAGCTGTTGGAATCGATAATCTGATAGGAAGGAGAGGAGATTCTTCTTCTCTCTCGATTGGATTCATCCAAGCAAGGCTGACCTTTCATCCCCTTCATTCGAGGCGACTGCAACGAAGCTTTCAAGCGCCATTTTACTGTTTTCTGTCGTTCTTCTTCTAATTTCCAGTTTTGATCATTGTTGTTCCTAGTTTAGTGTTTTAGTTACTGCATTTCGTTGTTGTCTGTCTTTGAATTAATGCCTTTAAGTTTCTCTTTGTTCGTTCAACATTCAAAGTAATCAGAGTGCAAGTTTCATTTCTCGGTTTCCTTCTTCTGCTGCTACGGTTTTGTCTTGCTGTTTTAAGTTTATTTCCCTTCTAAGCATGTCTGTTTCATCTTACATTTTTGTTCTCTATATATCCATGAGTAGCTAAGTCACTTAGGGGCATGCTAATGACAGAACTATAGGCTAAAAAACGTGAACCAAGCATGTAGGATCGCCTTCGAAACATTGATTGTATGTAAGCTTCATCCCACGGGCAATTTCGATTGGCCATCCATTTTGTCCAAAGAACTCCTAACCTCTGGAAGGAGTAAGAGTTCAGAGTCATATAATCATGCTAGCCTTTCATGGTAATCAGGAAACGGCCTAGGAATAGGCGTTTCCCTAGTACAAACTAAACACTTCTGTTTTAACAAGATGATTAAGACCTTACTTTGAAGTCGAGTAAACTTAGGAATCTAATGCATGGAATTGGACGATACATGAGATAGAGTGAGTTTGATGCATAGAGAGTAGATCCAGTGCTTGAGAATCGTATAATAATGCCTATAGGATAGTCATTAGTAGCCCTTAACTCACCCATTTACACACTTTCGCTGCTGTTTAATTGCGGAAACATTGCGGTCCCCGCAATTCTGCAAAATTTTCATTCTGTTAGCTGTTTTCTTCTTCGTTTATCAATTCCATCTCTTGTCCTTTGAGTCTAATTTCAACTTGTATTTGTTTATTATTCCTTTACACATTTAGCAAAAATTAGATAATTAAAAACCAATTTTACCCCATCAAATCCACCCCATCTTTCTTAACAAATACACTTCGCGAATAGCTAAACATAAGTCTCTGTGGAAAAAACGAATGAAATATACTTACTACTTGCTGTGAGACCATGTATGCTTGCATGTTCTGAGTGCTCTCTCTACTTTCTTGCTTATTTATCTTTACACATTGAGCACGCAACAGTAGCCACTCCCTATCACCCACACTCAAATGGACAAGCTGAAATCTCAAATAGGGAAATTAAGAACATCCTAGAAAAAGTGGTCAAACCTAATAGGAAAGACTGGTCCTTCAAGCTTGAGGATGCACTTTGGGCTTATAGGACAGCATATAAGACACCCCTAGGTATGTCCCCTTATAGGCTGGTATATGGCAAGGCTTGTCACTTACCACTTGAGTTAGAAAACAAAGCATTTTGGGCCATGAAGGAATTGAATTTTTGTGTAAAGGATGCGGGGACACTGAGGTCTTTGCAATTACATGAGCTTGATGAGCTTAGGCATATGGCCTATGAAAATGCTAAGATGTACAAGGAAAAGACCAAGATTTGGCACGATAGTAGACTTAGAGTTAAGGACTTTAAGAAGGGTCAACTTGTTTTGTTGTTTAACTCACGGTTGAAACTATTTCCAGGGAAACTTAAGTCTAGATGGTCGGGTCCATTTGTCATTACTAATGTGTTTGTTCATGGTGCAATAGAGATAAAGAACTTGCAGCAAGGTCAGCCATTTATGGTCAATGGGGCGAGGTTGAAGCACTACTATGAGGAAGGAGATGTGAAGACTCTCTCGGCCTTCCTCTTGAATGAAGCATGAAACTAAAAACGAGAGAGAACGAGTGGTCACTGTGCTCGTTTAGTCAAGGCTAATGCCTTAGTTTATTTTTTTCACTTTTTCCGGTTATCGTTTGTGTGTTTTGTGGTGTGATTTTAATTAAGTATTTAATGTTTGTTTTATTTGTTTTTATAGGGAATCGAAAGAGGGGATCAAGGAGAGTAATTACAGCTTTAAAAATCAAGAAACGGTTGAGCCAAATAAAAGATACGGGCAAGCAAAGATTGACATTTTGATGAAAAAATATCCCTAAAATTGCGCTGGAATTGCAGGATCCGCAAAATATAGCCGTTGGGATTTAGCCGTTTCCTTTATATCCGTTAGAAGGCGCTCGATCGATACGATTCTCTCACTCTCTGATTTCCAACAAAGCTGCGATTCTTTTCATCTTTGATTCTTCTCTCCAAATCTCCAAGATTCGACAATGGTGTCCACAAGGGCTGAAAGATCCGCAGCCAAGAAGAAGGCTGATGAAGCTGAAGCAGCTGCGAGGGAAGCACTTCTTACCCTTGCAGATGCTGGTGCTGTTCGCACCGGACCTCTTCCCAAGCTTCCGATCCGTAGGAAGAAGTGGAGGGTTGTCACTGAGATCCCTGCTGGACCCTCTGAACCAGCAGGTACACCCAAAAAACGCCGGTGGAGTGTCGAGATGGCCGCCGAACCAAGCAGAGCGAAGACTCCCTCTGTGGAGAGTCAAGAAACGGATCGTGCGTCCCACGAGTCAACCAAAAAGGGTTCGACGCCATCTGCCTCACCTGCGCACAGCCCTTCACCATCTGAACCAGTGCACAGCCCAGAGCTTTCATCATCGCCGCCTGCACAGAGCCCTGAGACGCCGTCTTCACCACTGAATTCCGTGCAGACGCCTACAGCAGAGCAGAGTGCCACACCTTCGCACACGCCTCCACGGCCTGACCCTGAATTCCCATATGGGGAGTACCAGGAATCCACTCAGGGCAGTGGGGAAGGTGGTGAAGACGAGGTCTTCTCGCCTGCAAGGGAAGCTAGCCCAGAGAATCCTGCACAGCAGGATGATTCCATGGAAGAGACGCTGGGGGCATGCCTGCAGCAGATCAACATTGAGGCAAAGCTCAAGAAGAAGAAGGCCAAGATTGTCAAAGCCAGGCGATCCAAGAAGCTGAAAAAGAAGAAGGCTAAAAGGGCGCCTTCAGCAGACAAAGAGAGCACTGAGCCTTCGCTCAAACGACTCAAGGTTGAGGCTGCCGAGTCAGCCAAGCCATCAGATAAAGGGAAGGCAAAGCTCTACCCTGAAGATGAGCCTCAGTCAGTGAGGTATGTTTCCTCTGATGCTGAGTCCAGGGGTGCTGAGCTGAGGAAGAGGGAGTTGCTGCACGAGAAAGGCTTCCTCGACCGACCTGCTGACCTGCCGCAGTTCTTGCGCGCAGGAGTGATGAACCACGGCTGGGAGGAATTTTGCAGACCGCCCAATCCAGCCTACACGAGCATGGTGTATGATTTCTACGCCAATGTGCTCAGCCCTTAGGATGGCCTGTCTGTGGTCAGAGGGGTAGAAGTGGATTTCTCAGCTAAGGCCATCAACGAAGCCTATGGTCTCAAGGGCCAAACACATACAGATTATGCACGGATTGTTGATGAGCCTACTGAGGCAGTTTTGGAAGAGGCCATTCGGACCATTGGCCAGCCTGAAGCTTCCTGGACCGTGTCACGCAATGGGAGGCACACTCTCATGAGTGTCAACCTCACGGCTAAGGCGGCTGTTTGGTTTTCGTTCGTGAGAAGGAGATTGTCCCCAGTGACTCACGAGACTACAATCAACCAGAGCCGATCGCTGCTGGTGTATGCGATAATGAGAGGTCTCCCGATCAACGTGGGAGAAGTCATCACTGCTGCTATTGCTGAGTGCGCCAAGAAAGGTAAGGGACCACTGTTTTTCCCTAACACCATAACCAAACTATGTTTGCTTGCAGGAGTCCCCACCGAGCGCTTGGAGCAGCAAATGGCTTACACAGGCCACTTGGAGCTGCCTGCTAGCCTGAGGCTGAAGAGGAAGGGGAATATGGAGTTTGAACTGGATAGGCTGGCTGCTGAGCAGTCCCTATCCATGGCCTGCCTGATGGATATGCAGAGGAGAATGGCTCAATGGGCCACTTATGCGCAGGCAAGGGACAAGGAAGTTGCAGACCAACTTGGGTGCATCTTCCCTGACTTCCCCACAAATCTCCTGACTCCATGGGTGCCTCCACGACCACGACAACCAGATGAGGATGAAGATGTTTGAGTGCTGGTTTGAAGTGCACTGAAGGGAGTATTGCTGTTCCCTTAGAAAAAAAAAACAATTTTCTGCTTTCTGATAGACTATGTGAATTATGCTGTTTTAGTACACTTTTGATCTGTCTTAGATGCTTAGTTTTATGTTTTTAATTTTGCTTAGTATAGTCTGATGATAGGAGCCTAGGTAGGTTAGTTTTGTTTTATTTTTAGAAGAGCTTGAATGACTGGAAAAAGCATGCTTAGGGGCCTTAATCACTGTTATATCTGCCCTGACTTAATTGCGAAATAATTGCGGTCCCCGCAATTTTCATTACTAAAAACATGTTTTGGACTGTCTGTTTAGCTAGGCTATGATCTGTTTAAATTCCATCTTTTGCTGCTATCATGACTACCATATATAGCTTATCTAAAAGCATGCTGGATGAATGTCATAGGACACCCTTTGCTAGTTTAAATCAACCTCTAAAAAGCTCAGCATGTATAGCTTTAAGCCCTTGACTGTCTGTTTTTAAAATTACTGCTGCTGTGATATTTTCTTTTCAATGTTCTGTCTATGCCTAGGGCTTTAGATTCTCTTTGTTTTACCTTAGACTAGATGCTTCTAGGATAGTTTGGGGGTGTGCCACCTCAGACACTCATTGGGGACAATGAGTAGTTGAAGTTTGGGGGAGGCCACCCTAGGCCTAGGAACACTCCTCTCTCCCTTGGAAACATAAGCATTCTTCTTCTCCTTAAAATTGATGAAACTGAAAAAAAAAAAAAATGCAAAATAGAATAAAGAGGGGGGTCTCTCTTAGGTTGCTAAGTAATCAGTGCCAAGTGTGTGACCCACAAGTGGCATTGCATCAAAAGGCAACCAAAGGAGAGGCCCCACCTAAGTAAGAAAAAGGGAAAAGAATAGGGAAGAAGAATGTATACCTAGGAGTTATAACTTTGTGGCTTAGGTGTCCTATTTAAAAAGAACTCTGATCCTCAATTAGCTAAGCACAAAGTTGTAACTTGTAGGGTTGTTTAGGGAGATGAGTGTTTTTCCAATGTAGTGATGCCAGGGTTTAGGTTGTTCTTTAAAGTACTACTGTCACCGTTAATACTAAGACTGGCATGACTCTAAGGAATCCTAGACAAATTAAAAATAAAGCTAGAAGCATGTACTGAGTCTGAGGTAAAGCTAGGCAGAATTTGAGACCTTAGGGATAGTGGCATGATATGACAAAAGCAAATAGATCAGTTGTAGGAAGTTAATAAAAGCAGGTGAGTGTTAGGCAGGCGAAGTCAGAAGAAGCTAGATAAGAGGGTAGTTTTAAACTGAGAAGTGTGTCACAGGACAGCAGTGCTATAGATAGGGATATAAGGGAGTCAGTAAAATGGTTAAAGAAGAAGAAACAGCAGCCTAGGTAAGTCCTTAGTGTGCTTGAGGACAAGCAAAACCTTAAGTTTGGGGGTGTGTTAAGTCTCTGAAAGTGACTTATTTAGGACCCATTTAGCTTAAGAAGATGTACACTTTTAGGTGTTTTTGATAGCATTTAGCCTAAACCTATGCTTAAATATGAGAATGAGAAGAAGGTAGCTAAATTAGGACTTATGCACAATAGGAAAGAAAAGGGTTGAAAACCGAAGGAAAAGAATGAAAAAAACTGCATTGCGACAGCATTGCGAAAACATTGCTGAAGCCGCAATTATTCAAGTGAAAACCGTAAGTTGACTGATCTTTTTCTGTTAATTTCCGTGATTTCAGGGATTCGTTCTTTCTCCTCCATCCATTCTGATATACGACGTTGAAGATTGATGGTTCTCCTTGGCCCAAACGCACCTGCAAACTACTATAAAAGGAGGTCAAAGTCGGAGGTTCAAAGAGCATCCGAAAGCGTAGAGTCTTCTCGCAGTCCATCTTTTCTCCTGTTTTCCTTTGCCGTCTGCTGGTTTGCGAAGCTCAGCTGTTGGAATCGATAATCTGATAGGAAGGAGAGGAGATTCTTCTTCTCTCCTGATTGGATTCATCCAAGCAAGGCTGATCTTTTTGATCCTTCATTCGAGGCGACTGCAACAAGGCTTTCAAGCACCATTTACTGCTTTTTGTCTTTCCTTTCTCATTTCCAGCATTGTTTCGTTATCGCTTCTGGTTTAGTGATTAGTTTACTTCATTTCGTTGCTTTCTGTCTTTGGATTATTTACTTTAAGTTTCCCTTTGTTCGTTCAAACATTCAAAGTAATCAAATTACAAGTCTTCATTTCACAGTTTCCATCTTCTGCTGCTACGGCTTTGTCTTACTGATTGGAGTATATTTCCCTTCTAAGCATGTCTGTTTTATCTTATATTTCTGTTCTCTATATATCCATGAGTAGCTAAGTCACTTAGGGGCATGCTAATGACAGCATGATTCCGCCAGTTGGGAATAGGAGAAGCACGTCCAACCACTGTCACTTTACAACTAGCAGACAGATCCATCGCATACCCTGAAGGTAAGATTGAGGATATTCTAGTGAAAGTTGACAAATTTATTTTCCTTGCAGATTTCATTGTCCTGGACTATGAGGCAGACAAGGAGGTCCCCATCCTGCTAGGTAGACCATTTCTAGCCACAGGTAGGGCACTAATAGATGTTCAAAAAGGTGAGCTCACTATGAGGGTTCATGATGAAGAGGTGAAATTTAGTGTGTATAAAGCCTTAAGGTACCCCTCTGATTCTGAGTCTTGTGCTAGCATGGATATTGTTGACTCACTAATGGAAGAACAATTAGAGCATGTACTATTAACCAAGCATGCTAATGAATATGTACAATTAGATGTAGCTGACTTGAATGTATCTGACATAATGGATATGCCTGTAGATAAACCACAACATGTATGTATGAATATAGATTTAACTGATAGATCTGTGAATCCTTTAAAGCCCTCCATTGAGCATCCACCTGTTTTAGAACTGAAACCACTACCCACTCACCTCAAATATGCGTACTTAGGAAATAATGATACACTGCCTGTAATTATTTCTTCTAAGCTAAGTGAAGAGCATGAGGTTGAATTAATTTTACTGCTTAAGCAACATAGGAAGGCTATAGCATGGACTATTGCTGATATTCGAGGCATTAGCCCTTCTTATTGCATGCACAAAATTATATTAGAGGAAGAGCACACACCTAGGGTAGATCACCAACGTAGGCTAAACCCCTCTATGAAAGAGGTAGTAAAGAAGGAAATAATAAAATGGTTAGATGCAGGTGTGATCTTCCCAATAGCTAGTAGCCAGTGGGTGAGCCCCATCCAATGTGTACCTAAAAAGGGGGGAATAACTGTGGTAGTCAATGAGAACAACGAACTGATTCCAACAAGGACTGTCACAGGGTGGAGAGTGTGTATGGATTACAGGAAATTAAATAAAGAAACTAAAAAAGATCACTTCCCTCTACCGTTCATTGACCAGATGCTAGACAGAATAGCTGGTAGAGCCTACTATTGTTTCTTAGACGGGTATTCAGGCTATAATCAAATAACTATAGACCCTAAGGATCAAGAGAAGACCACCTTCACTTGCCCTTTTGGAACTTTTGCCTTTCGCAGAATGCCTTTTGGCTTATGCAATGCACCGGCAACTTTCCAAAGGTGCATGATGGCAATCTTCTCTGAGTTGGATGAGTCCATGATAGAAATATTCATGGATGACTTCTCAGTCTTTGGGGACTCATTTTCAAACTGTCTAGAAAACCTAGGACAAGTCCTGGCTAGGTGTGAGGAGACCAACCTAGTCCTAAATTGGGAAAAATGCCATTTTATGGTGGATGAGGGGATTGTCTTAGGACATAGAGTGTCAAGTGCAGGAGTAGAAGTTGATAGGGCAAAGATTGAGATCATAGAGAAATTGGTAGAGCCCCAGAATGTCAAAGCCATTAGAAGCTTCTTAGGGCATGCTGGCTTCTACAGAAGGTTCATTAAGGACTTTTCTAAGATAGCCAAGCCTCTGTGTGAGCTTTTAGAGCTAAATAGACCATTCATCTTCTCTAAGGAATGCTTAGTAGCTTGGACTACCCTTAAGAAAGCACTAGTCACCGCACCTATAATAGTAGGACCAAATTGGGATCTCCCATTTGAGATGCTATGTGATGCCAGTGACTATGCTGTAGGAGTCATGTTAGGACAGAGGATTGACAAGCTAACACACCCTGTATATTATGCTAGTAAAACCTTGAATGAGGCTCAATGTAATTATACAACTACTGAGAAAGAAATGCTTGCTGTAGTATTTGCTTGTGAGAAATTCAGAAACTATATTGTAGGCACTAGGACAATTGTGTACACTGACCATTCTGCCTTGAAATATCTTATGAGGAAGGCTGATGCTAAGCCTAGATTGATTAGGTGGGTGTTATTGCTGCAGGAATTTGATTTGGACATTCGGGACAAGAAAGGATGTGAAAACGTGGTTGCGGATCATCTTTCCAGATTGCAGCATAATTGCGAAAAAATTGCGGAGACCGCAATTTCTGATGCTTTTATTGATGAACATGTCTTTGCTTTGACTCATCGTGATAACGATGAGGAACCTTGGTTTGCTGACATTGCTAACTTCCGTGCATCACAGGTTTTACCAGTTTTCAAGGGAGGACAAGAGAAGAGGAGGTTCCTTCATGAAGCAAGGAAATTCATATGGGATGACCCCACACTTTACAGAACATGTGCTGACGGCTTGCTAAGGAAGTGTGTTTCAGCTGCTGAAGCGAAGTCTGTGCTGCAGCACTGTCACACATCTCCTTATGGTGGACACTTTGGTGGCCAAAGAACAGCTGCAAAGGTATTTCAGAGTGGCTATTATTGGCCAACGATCTTCAAAGATGCCCACAACTATGCCCACAGCTGTGATGAATGCCAAAGAACAGGTAACCTCAGTCGAAAGGATGAGATGCCCCTCACCTACATCTTGGAGTTAGAACTCTTTGATGTGTGGGGCATTGACTTCATGGGACCATTCCCTCCATCATCAGGTAACCTTTACATATTAGTGGCAGTGGACTATGTGTCCAAGTGGGTAGAGGCCAAAGCATGTCCCAATAATGATGCTAAAACAGTCACCAAATTCTTGCATAGGCACATTTTTACTAGGTTTGGGACACCTCGTGCCATCATTAGTGATGAGGGGTCACATTTCATTAACAAGGCTATGGAGAGAGTGTTGGCTAAGTATAACATTAGGCATAGAGTAGCCACACCCTATCACCCACACTCAAATGGACAAGCTGAAATCTCAAATAGGGAAATTAAGAACATCCTAGAAAAAGTGGTCAAACCTAATAGGAAAGACTGGTCCTTCAAGCTTGAGGATGCACTTTGGGCTTATAGGACAGCATATAAGACACCCCTAGGTATGTCCCCTTATAGGCTGGTATATGGCAAGGCTTGTCACTTACCACTTGAGTTAGAAAACAAAGCATTTTGGGCCATGAAGGAATTGAATTTTTGTGTAAAGGATGCGGGGACACTGAGGTCTTTGCAATTACATGAGCTTGATGAGCTTAGGCATATGGCCTATGAAAATGCTAAGATGTACAAGGAAAAGACCAAGATTTGGCACGATAGTAGACTTAGAGTTAAGGACTTTAAGAAGGGTCAACTTGTTTTGTTGTTTAACTCACGGTTGAAACTATTTCCAGGGAAACTTAAGTCTAGATGGTCGGGTCCATTTGTCATTACTAATGTGTTTGTTCATGGTGCAATAGAGATAAAGAACTTGCAGCAAGGTCAGCCATTTATGGTCAATGGGGCGAGGTTGAAGCACTACTATGAGGAAGGAGATGTGAAGACTCTCTCGGCCTTCCTCTTGAATGAAGCATGAAACTAAAAACGAGAGAGAACGAGTGGTCACTGTGCTCGTTTAGTCAAGGCTAATGGCTTAGTTTATTTTTTTCACTTTTTCCGGTTATCGTTTGTGTGTTTTGTGGTGTGATTTTAATTAAGTATTTAATGTTTGTTTTATTTGTTTTTATAGGGAATCGAAAGAGGGGATCAAGGAGAGTAATTACAGCTTTAAAAATCAAGAAACGGTTGAGCCAAATAAAAGATACGGGCAAGCAAAGATTGACATTTTGATGAAAAAATATCCCTAAAATTGCGCTGGAATTGCAGGATCCGCAAAATATAGCCGTTGGGATTTAGCCGTTTCCTTTATATCCGTTAGAAGGCGCTCGATCGATACGATTCTCTCACTCTCTGATTTCCAAGAAAGCTGCGATTCTTTTCATCTTTGATTCTTCTCTCCAAATCTCCAAGATTCGACAATGGTGTCCACAACGGCTGAAAGATCCGCAGCCAAGAAGAAGGCTGATGAAGCTGAAGCAGCTGCGAGGGAAGCACTTCTTACCCTTGCAGATGCTGGTGCTGTTCGCACCGGACCTCTTCCCAAGCTTCCGATCCGTAGGAAGAAGTGGAGGGTTGTCACTGAGAACCCTGCTGGACCCTCTGAACCAGCAGGTACACCCAAAAAACGCCGGTGGAGTGTCGAGATGGCCGCCGAACCAAGCAGAGCGAAGACTCCCTCTGTGGAGAGTCAAGAAACGGATCGTGCGTCCCACGAGTCAACTAAGAAGGGTTCGACGCCATCTGCCTCACCTGCGCACAGCCCTTCACCATCTGAACCAGTGCACAGCCCAGAGCTTTCATCATCGCCGCCTGCACAGAGCCCTGAGACGCCGTCTTCACCACTGAATTCCGTGCAGACGCCTACAGCAGAGCAGAGTGCCACACCTTCGCACACGCCTCCACGGCCTGACCCTGAATTCCCATATGGGGAGTACCAGGAATGCACTCAGGGCAGTGGGGAAGGTGGTGAAGACGAGGTCTTCTCGCCTGCAAGGGAAGCTAGCCCAGAGAATCCTGCACAGCAGGATGATTCCATGGAAGAGACGCTGGGGGCATGCCTGCAGTAGATCAACATTGAGGCAAAGCTCAAGAAGAAGAAGGCCAAGATTGTCAAAGCCAGGCGATCCAAGAAGCTGAAAAAGAAGAAGGCTAAAAAAGCGCCTTCAGCAGACAAAGAGAGCACTGAGCCTTCGCTCAAACGACTCAAGGTTGAGGCTGCCGAGTCAGCCAAGCCATCAGATAAAGGGAAGGCAAAGCTCTACCCTGAAGATGAGCCTCAGTCAGTGAGGTATGTTTCCTCTGATGCCGAGTCCAGGGGTGCTGAGCTGAGGAAGAGAGAGTTGCTGCACGAGAAAGGCTTCCTCGACCGACCTGCTGACCTGCCGCAGTTCTTGCGCGCAGGAGTGATGAACCACGGCTGGGAGGAATTTTGCAGACCGCCCAATCCAGCCTACACGAGCATGGTGTATGATTTCTACGCCAATGTGCTCAGCCCTGAGGATGGCCTGTCTGTGGTCAGAGGGGTAGAAGTGGATTTCTCAGCTAAGGCCATCAACGAAGCCTATGGTCTCAAGGGCCAAACACATACAGATTATGCACGGATTGTTGATGAGCCTACTGAGGCAATTTTGGAAGAGGCCATTCGGACCATTGGCCAGCCTGAAGCTTCCTGGACCGTGTCACGCAATGGGAGGCACACTCTCATGAGTGCCAACCTCACGGCTAAGGCGGCTGTTTGGTTTTCGTTCGTGAGAAGGAGATTGTCCCCAGTGACTCACGAGACTACAATCAACCAGAGCCGATCGCTGCTGGTGTATGCGATAATGAGAGGTCTCACGATCAACGTGGGAGAAGTCATCACTGCTGCTATTGCTGAGTGCGCCAAGAAAGGTAAGGGACCACTGTTTTTCCCTAACACCATAACAAAACTATGTTTGCTTGCAGGAGTCCCCACCGAGCGCTTGGAGCAGCAAATGGCTTACACAGGCCACTTGGAGCTGCCTGCTAGCCTGAGGCTGAAGAGGAAGGGGAATATGGAGTTTGAACTGGATAGGCTGGCTGCTGAGCAGTCCCTATCCATGGCCTGCCTGATGGATATGCAGAGGAGAATGGCTCAATGGGCCACTTATGCGCAGGCAAGGGACAAGGAAGTTGCAGACCAACTTGGGTGCATCTTCCCTGACTTCCCCACAAATCTCCTGACTCCATGGGTGCCTCCACGACCACGACAACCAGATGAGGATGAAGATGTTTGAGTGCTGGTTTGAAGTGCACTGAAGGGAGTATTGCTGTTCCCTTAGAAAAAAAAAACAATTTTCTGCTTTCTGATAGACTATGTGAATTATGCTGTTTTAGTACACTTTTGATCTGTCTTAGATGCTTAGTTTTATGTTTTTAATTTTGCTTAGTATAGTCTGATGATAGGAGCCTAGGTAGGTTAGTTTTGTTTTATTTTTAGAAGAGCTTGAATGACTGGAAAAAGCATGCTTAGGGGCCTTAATCACTGTTATATCTGCCCTGACTTAATTGCGAAATAATTGCGGTCCCCGCAATTTTCATTACTAAAAACATGTTTTGGACTGTCTGTTTAGCTAGGCTATGATCTGTTTAAATTCCATCTTTTGCTGCTATCATGACTACCATATATAGCTTATCTAAAAGCATGCTGGATGAATGTCATAGGACACCCTTTGCTAGTTTAAATCAACCTCTAAAAAGCTCAGCATGTATAGCTTTAAGCCCTTGACTGTCTGTTTTTAAAATTACTGCTGCTGTGATATTTTCTTTTCAATGTTCTGTCTATGCCTAGGGCTTTAGATTCTCTTTGTTTTACCTTAGACTAGATGCTTCTAGGATAGTTTGGGGGTGTGCCACCTCAGACACTCATTGGGGACAATGAGTAGTTGAAGTTTGGGGGAGGCCACCCTAGGCCTAGGAACACTCCTCTCTCCCTTGGAAACATAAGCATTCTTCTTCTCCTTAAAATTGATGAAACTGAAGAAAAAAAAAAATGCAAAATAGAATAAAGAGGGGGGTCTCTCTTAGGTTGCTAAGTAATCAGTGCCAAGTGTGTGACCCACAAGTGGCATTGCATCAAAAGGCAACCAAAGGAGAGGCCCCACCTAAGTAAGAAAAAGGGAAAAGAATAGGGAAGAAGAATGTATACCTAGGAGTTATAACTTTGTGGCTTAGGTGTCCTATTTAAAAAGAACTCTGATCCTCAATTAGCTAAGCACAAAGTTGTAACTTGTAGGGTTGTTTAGGGAGATGAGTGTTTTTCCAATGTAGTGATGCCAGGGTTTAGGTTGTTCTTTAAAGTACTACTGTCACCGTTAATACTAAGACTGGCATGACTCTAAGGAATCCTAGACACATTAAAAATAAAGCTAGAAGCATGTACTGAGTCTGAGGTAAAGCTAGGCAGAATTTGAGACCTTAGGGATAGTGGCATGATATGACAAAAGCAAATAGATCAGTTGTAGGAAGTTAATAAAAGCAGGTGAGTGTTAGGCAGGCGAAGTCAGAAGAAGCTAGATAAGAGGGTAGTTTTAAACTGAGAAGTGTGTCACAGGACAGCAGTGCTATAGATACGGATATAAGGGAGTCAGTAAAATGGTTAAAGAAGAAGAAACAGCAGCCTAGGTAAGTCCTTAGTGTGCTTGAGGACAAGCAAAACCTTAAGTTTGGGGGTGTGTTAAGTCTCTGAAAGTGACTTATTTAGGACCCATTTAGCTTAAGAAGATGTACACTTTTAGGTGTTTTTGATAGCATTTAGCCTAAACCTATGCTTAAATATGAGAATGAGAAGAAGGTAGCTAAATTAGGACTTATGCACAATAGGAAAGAAAAGGGTTGAAAACCGAAGGAAAAGAATGAAAAAAACTGCATTGCGACAGCATTGCGAAAACATTGCTGAAGCCGCAATTATTCAAGTGAAAACCGTAAGTTGACTGATCTTTTTCTGTTAATTTCCGTGATTTCAGGGATTCGTTCTTTCTCCTCCATCCATTCTGATATACGACGTTGAAGATTGATGGTTCTCCTTGGCCCAAACGCACCTGCAAACTACTATAAAAGGAGGTCAAATTCGGAGGTTCAAAGATCATCCGAAAGCGTAGAGTCTTCTCGCAGTCCATCTTTTCTCCTGTTTTCCTTTGCCGTCTGCTGGTTTGCGAAGCTCAGCTGTTGGAATCGATAATCTGATAGGAAGGAGAGGAGATTCTTCTTCTCTCCTGATTGGATTCATCCAAGCAAGGCTGATCTTTTTGATCCTTCATTCGAGGCGACTGCAACAAGGCTTTCAAGCACCATTTACTGCTTTTTGTCTTTCCTTTCTCATTTCCAGCATTGTTTCGTTATCGCTTCTGGTTTAGTGATTAGTTTACTTCATTTCGTTGCTTTCTGTCTTTGGATTATTTACTTTAAGTTTCCCTTTGTTCGTTCAAACATTCAAAGTAATCAAATTACAAGTCTTCATTTCACAGTTTCCATCTTCTGCTGCTACGGCTTTGTCTTACTGATTGGAGTATATTTCCCTTCTAAGCATGTCTGTTTTATCTTATATTTCTGTTCTCTATATATCCATGAGTAGCTAAGTCACTTAGGGGCATGCTAATGGCAGAACTATAGGCTAAAAAACGTGAACCAAGTATGTAGGATAGCTCTCGAAGCATTGATTGTATGTAAGCTTCATTTCACGGGCAATTTCGATTGGCCATCCATTTTGTCCAAAGAACTCCTAACCTCTGGAAGGAGTAAGAGTTCAGAGTCGTATAATCATGCTAGCCTTTCATGGTAACCAGGAAACGGCCTAGGAATAGGCGTTTCCCTAGTACAAACTAAACACTTCTGTTTTAACAAGATGCTTAAGACCTTACTTTGAGTTGAGTAAACTAAAGAATCTAATGCATGGAATCGGACGATACATGAGATAGAGTGAGTTTGATGCATAGGGAGTTGATCTAATGCTTGGGAATCGTATTAAAATGCCTATAGGATAGTCGTTAGTAGCCCTTAATTCTCCATTTTACACACGTTTGCTGTTTTTACAATTGCGATAACATTGCGGTGTCCGCAATTCTGCTAAGTTACCATTCTGTTTAGCTGTTTTCTTCTTCGTTTATTAATTCCATCTCTTGTCTTTTGAGTCAAATTTCAACTTGCATTTGTTTATGTTGCATTCCTTTACACATTCAGCAAAAATTAGATAATTAAAAACCAATTTTACCCCATCAAATCCACCCCTTCTTTCTTAACAAATACACTCGTGAATAGCTAAAAATAAGTCTCTGTGGAAAAAACGAATGAAATATACTTACTACTTGTTGTAAGACCATGTATGCTTGCATGTTCTGAGTGCTCTCTCTACCTTCTTGCTTATTTATTTTTAACACATTGAGCACGCAACACTTACCCACTGACTACTAGCTATGGGGAAGATCACACCAGCATCTAACCATTTTATTATTTCTTTCTTTACTACCTCTTTCATAGAGGGATTCAGCCTACGTTGATGATCTACTCTAGGTGTGTGCTCTTCCTCTAGTATAATCTTATGCATGCAATAAGAAGGGCTAATGCCTCTAATATCAGCAATAGTCCATGCAATAGCCTTCCTATGTTGCTTAAGCAGTAATATCAGTTCAACCTCATGCTTTTCACTTAATTTAGAAGAAATGATAACAGGCAGAGTTTCATTACTCCCTAAATATGCATACTTGAGGTGAGTGGGGAGTGGCTTTAATTCTAATACAGGTGGATGCTCAATGGATGGCTTTAAAGGATTTAAGGCTCTATCAGTTAAGTCAATATTCATACAAACATGCTGAGGGTTATTTACAGATACGTCCATTATCTCAGCTACGTTTAAGTCAGTTAATTCTAATCCTACATATTCATTGGCATGCTTGGTTAATAATACATGCTCCAATTGTTCTTCCATTAAAGAGTCTACAACGTCCATGCTAGCACAGGATTCAAGGTTAGAGGGGTACCTTAAAGCTTTATACACACTAAATTTCACCTCTTCATCATGAACCCTCATAGTAAGCTCACCTTTTTGGACGTCTATCAGTGCCCTACCTGTGGCTAGAAATGGTCTGCCTAACAGGATGGGGACCTCCTTGTCTGCTTCATAATCCAGGATAATGAAATCTGCAAGGAAAATAAACTTGTCAACCTTTACTAAAATATCCTCAATCTTACCTTCTGGGTATGCAATGGATCTGTCTGCTAATTGTAAAGTGACAGTGGTTGGACGTGCTTCTCCTATTCCTAGCTGGCGGAATAGTGATAGGGGCATGAGGTTTATGCTGGCGCCCAGGTCACAAAGCGCTCTGCCCACATGCTTGCCTCCAAGTTCTACAGGTAAGGTGAAGGAACCAGGATCCTTCTCCTTCTTGGGCAACTTGTTTTGGAGTATGGCACTGCACTCCTCAGTGAGGTTTACTGTTTCAAACTCACCAATTATTTTTTTGTTAGTAATAATATCTTTCAAAAACTTCACATAGGAAGGCATAGACTGTAAAACTTCTACAAAAGGAATGTTGACATGCACTTGCTTAAGAATTTCTAAGAATTTATTAAAATGCACTTCCTGTTCCTGCTTCTTCTTAAGCCTTCGAGGATATGGAGGTGGTGGCACATCTGCAGGCACGTCAGGGCGCCTTAGGATAGGTGGAGGCCTTGGAATTTCTTCTATCTCCTCAATAATTGGCTCTAGCCTGGCTCCTGATGTGCTGGTTGGTGGTGGACCTTGGTTTGGCAGAGACTCTAGTGGAGCACTAGACTCAGTGTTCTCTACTCTCTTTGGTGTGTCCTTTGTGTTGCTCACCAAGGGTCTACC
The DNA here is from genome assembly GCA_028017165.1 of Herpetospermum pedunculosum. Lineage (NCBI taxonomy): Eukaryota > Viridiplantae > Streptophyta > Magnoliopsida > Cucurbitales > Cucurbitaceae > Herpetospermum > Herpetospermum pedunculosum. The sequence goes on along the minus strand of CM051524.1, from coordinate 24,123,539 downwards.
ACTTCTAAGTTCAATTGCTTGAACTTGTTCTTTACCATCTCTCCTTGGCACCTCGGTGTCAGCAGGGAGTCTACCTTGGGGCCTACTCTTGAGTTCATTGGCCAATTGGCCTATTTGGTTCTCTAGGCTCCTAAGAGTAGCTTGCTGGCTTTGAAGAGTAGCATCATTCTTAGCTATGTATTCCTTGAGTAAGTTTTCTACAGAAGATCCTACAGGTTGGTTGTATGGTTTTTGATACATTGATTGGTTATGTTGGGGCGTGAAACCAGGTGTTCCACTCGGTCTAGGCTGGTTAGGATTTTGGTTAGCATTTTGTTGGCCACCCCATGACAGGTTTGGGTGGTTCCTCCAACCAGGGTTGTAAGTATTGGAATAGGGGTTGTTCCTAGGCTGCTGCTGACTTCCAATGTAGCAGACTGAGGCTGGATTCCCAGGGAAGTATTCATACAGGTGCCCTTCCCCACAGAATCCACATACAAGTGTCTCACCTTGACTTGGTTGGGTGCCCATTGACATGGCGGTAGCGGTGTTGACACTTGTTTGGAGATTGGCTTGAGCCATTTGCTTAACTAGGTTGGTCAGGGCATTTATTTGGCTGCTCATCGCACTTAGAGCATCCTTGTCTTGAGCTCTAGTTGGCTCAACTGGATCATCTGACCACCTACAGTGAGATGCTGAGATCTTCTCCAAGATCTCATAGGCCTCGTTGTAACTCTTGGACAACATGGAACCACCAGCAGATGAATTTAAGACTTGCCTAGTGCTGGGGTTGCATCCTTTGAAAAAGACCTCTATTTGGATACACCATGGGATGCCATGATGTGGACATTTGAGAAGAAGGTCCTTGAACCTTGTCCAAGCTTCGTGAAGAGATTCATTATCAGCTTGTTTGAATTTAACTATGTCATCACGAAAGGTAGAATTCCTATCAGGTGGGAAGTATTTGACTAGGAATTTCTCTGCTAAATCTGTCCAATTAAGGACAGATCCAGAAGGTAATGAGTTCAACCATGTTTTGGCTTTGTCCCTCAAAGAATAAGGGAACAAGTATAGCCTCAAAGCTTCTTGGGACACTCCAGGGATGATGAAGGTATCACTAACTCCTAAGAAGTTCCTAAGATGGTTGTGGGGGTCCTCATTTTCTATTCCAAAGAATTGTCCCACAGTGGACAACATTTGGAACATCACTGGCTTTAACTCGAATGAGTTGGCAGTGATTTCAGGACGGATTATGCTGGGGTTCAGCTCCCCAGGCATAGGTACTAAATATGAAAGAATGGCACTATTCTTGTCATTCGCTATTTCGATGGGGTTGCGAATGACAGGTACCTGATTTGGAACTATCTCGTCCATTTCTTCAATTTCAGGTATGATTTGAGGTATAGGGGGTTGTTTAAAAAGACGTTTCTTGGCTTTATTTCTGGCTTTAAATAGTCTCTCGGGCTCAGGATTGAACTCTAGATCTCTACTTGAAGGCTCAATCATAAACTACCCCAATAGTACCTGCAAAAGAAATGAAACAGATCAGCTTCAATAGGCAATAAACTTGGTGTTTCAAACTTAACAAACTTCGTTTTCACTTAAATAAATCCCCGGCAGCGGCGCCAAAAACTTGTTGCGTGCTCAATGTGTCAAAATAATTAGGCAATAAAAGAGATAGAGCACTCAGAACATGCAAGCATACATGATCTTATAGCAAGTAGTAAGTATATTTCATTCGTTTTCCCACAGAGATTTATTTTTAGCTATTCGCGAAGTGTTTTGTTAAGAAAGAAGGGGTGGATTTGATGGGGTAAAATTGGTTTTTAATTATCTAATTTTTGCTGAATGTGTAAAGGGTAGTAACATCAACGAGAACAAGTGAAATTTAAGCTCAAATGAAAAGAAACGAAATTAATAAATGAAGGCAAAGACGGCTAAACAGAATTTTAACTTAAGCAGAATTGCGGAGACAGCAATTCTACCGCAATTAAATAACAGCGAAAGTGTGTAAATGGGTGAATTAAGGGCTACTAATGACTATCCTATAGGCATTCTTATACGATTCTCAAGCACTGGATCTACTCTCTATGCATCAAACTATCTCAATCTCATGTATCGTCCGATTCCATGCATTAGATTCTTTAGTTTACTCAACTCAAAGTAAGGTCTTAAGCATCTTGTTAAAGAAGAAAGATATGGTTTGTACTAGGGAAACGCCTATTCCTAGGCCGTTTCCTGGTTACCTTGAAAGGCTAGCATGATAATATGACTCTGAACTCTTACTCCTTCCAGAGGTTAGGAGTTCTTTGGACAAAATGGATGGCCAATCGAAATTGCCCGTGGGATGAAGCTTACATACAATCAACGCTTCGAGAGCTATCCTACATGCTTGATTCACGTTTTTTAGCCTATAGAGTTGTCATTAGCATGCCCCTAAGTGACTTAGTTACTCATGGATATAAGGAGAACAGAACTAAAGGATAAGATGGACATGCTGAGAAGGGAAATGTGCTTAAAACAGCAAGGGAAAGCAGTAGAATGCAAAGGCAGAAACTGTGAAATACTGAATTTTGTGTTTGATTAATTGATTGTTTGAATGAACATAAGAGATACTTAAAGTAGAGAACAGCAAGACAGAACACAACGAAATGATCTAAACTAGCCACAAGAACAGAAACAACACAAGACAGAATTGGAAAACAGAAATGAAGAACAGAAAGCAGTAAAACAGCTCGAAATCTCGTTGCAGCCGCCTCGAATGAAGGATGAGAAAGGTCAGCCTTGCTTGGATGAATCCAATCGGGAGAGAAGAAGAATCTCCTCTCCTTCCTATCAGATTATCGATTCCAACAGCTGAGCTTCGCAAACCAGCAGACGGCAAAGGAAAACTAGGAGAAAAGGTGGACTGCGAGAAGACTTCTACGCTTTCGGATGATGCTTGAACCCTCGACTTTGACCCCTATTTATAGTAATCTGCAGGTGCATTTGGGCCAAGGAGAACCATCAATCTTCAACGTCGTACTTCAGAATGGATGGAGGAGAAAGAACGAATCCCTGAAATAACGGAAATCAACAGAAAAAGATCAGTCAACTTACGGTTTTCACTTGAAACATTGCGGTGACCGCAATGTTTCCGCAATGCGTTCGCAAAGCTTGTTTTTCATTCTTTTCCTTCGGTTTTCAACTCTTTTCTTTCCTATTGTACATAAGTCCTAATTTAGCTACCTTCTTCTAATTCTCATATTTAAGCATAGGTTTAGGCTAAATGCTATCAAAAACACCTAAGAGTGAACATCTTTCTAAGCCAATTGAGTCCTAAAAAGGTCACTTTTGGAGACGTAACAATGACCAAGAAGGACGCGAAACCGAGGCTACTTCGGTGGAATTTTCTCCTCCAGGACTTCGATGTAAAGATCAAGGATAGGAGAGGAGCAGAAAACCCGGTAGCCGACCATCTGAGCCGCTTGGTCAGAAAGGAAGACCTCCTGCCTCTGAATGAAGATTTCCCCGATGAGACACTCTTCAGACTTGATACAGTCCTTCCCTGGTATGCTGATATGGTAAATTACTTGGTCACAGGTAATTTCCCATCTGGTTTCTCTTACGCTAGGAAAGCGAAGCTGAAAAGCGACGCTAAGTACTATGTGTGGGAGGATCCCCATTTATGGAAGTTATGTTCTGATCAGATAATTAGGAGATGTGTCCCTGAGAACGAGCATGCATCTATTCTTACTTTCTGTCATGATTATGCATGTGGGGGACATTTTGGGCCTAGAAGGACAGCTAGGAAAGTTTTAGATAGTGGGTTTTACTGGACTTCCCTGTTTAAAGATTCGTATGAATTTTGTAAAACCTGCAATAGATGTCAAAGAATAGGGTCGATATCTGGTAGAAATGAAATGCCTCAAACCTCTGTCTTAGTCTGTGAAATCTTTGACGTTTGGGGCATGGATTTTATGGGACCCTTCCCTCCTTCTTGTGGTTTTTCTTATATATTGCTGGCGGTTGATTATGTCTCCAAGTGGGTTGAGGCGAAAGCCACGAAGACTAACGATGCTAATTCTGTTGTTAGGTTCGTTCAGTCTCATATTTTTACCAGGTTTGGAATCCCACGAGCCATAATCAGTGACCAGGGGACTCATTTTCTCAACCGATCTGTGGAGGCTTTGCTGAGGAAGTATGGTGTGCATCATCGCGTGTCCACTGCCTACCATCCCCAAGCCAATGGGCAAGTCGAGGTCTCCAACAGAGAGGTAAAGTCAATTCTGGAGAAAACCGTGAGACCGAGTAGGAAGGATTGGAGTGATCGTTTGCATGATGCTTTGTGGGCCTACCGCACCGCCTACAAAACCCGTATCGGTATGTCCCCATACCGGTTGGTTTTTGGTAAGGCGTGCCACTTACCCGTGGAGATTGAGCACAAAGCATTCTGGGCGATCAAGAAGTGTAACATGAGCTCTGACGAAGCTGGCGAGGCACGACTGCTTCAGTTACAGGAATTGGAGGAACTACGTTTGGACTCCTACGAGAACTCCAGGATCTATAAAGAGAAGTCCAAACAGTTTCCTGACCGAAGGATCTTAGAGAAGAACTTCGAAGTCGGTCAGAAAGTTCTGCTTTTCGATTCCCGTCTGAAGTTCATGCCAGGTAAGCTTCGTTCCCGTTGGAGAGGACCCTATATCATAACTAAAATTTTTCCTTATGGCAGTGTGGAGATTCAGAGCTTGGACTCGGATGAGGTGCAAAAAGTGAATGGGCACCGGTTGAAGACTTTCCACGAGGGGGACGCTGAATGCTATGACGCCACATTACTTCTAGCGCCGCCCCCGATCGATTATGGATGAGTGGACAAGAGAATACAGTCGAGCAATCGACTCTAAAAATTTGCGCTTCTCGGAGGCACCCGAGCTTGGACTGTAATTTTGTTATTTACTGTTTTGCTTTTGTTTATATTAGCTTTTGAATTTGTTGTTTGCTTTCTTGTTTTCTTAGGAGAAAAGGTGGAATGGCCGACAATTCGAGAGCACATTGGAAGACGATGGTGCACATCTCCGCCCGTCGGCTCCATAAGATTCAGGGGAGGTTTTCTGTTCCCTTAGGATTTTATTGTCTTAACTGTTTAATGCATTGGGGACAATGCATATCTTAAGGTGGGGGGTGGAGTTTGTTGATAGAGATGAGACTTCTTAGTAGTTGTCGAGCATATGTATACTCTGACTGTTAGATTAGAATCTGAATGCATGTTGTCCGATGAGGACAGTCCGTGATTTGCTTGTGAACACTCCGTATTTGCATGATTCGAAAATTTGACGATGTATGCACTTTTTGAGCCTATTTTAAAAAAATTTCTGTTATTTCCCTACATTCACTGAGCACATAGCACTCTTATTCTCAGTTCTGTAGGTTTAGGATGATTTTATTTGGTATGAAACCTTGTTGTCACCCCGGAAGGTACCATTAGGGAGGCTTGGCGTATTAGAAGTAGTAATAACTCATTTGTTGTATAGCATAGCTATTGCCTAAAAAAAAAAAAAAAAATGTTAGCATGAAAAATAAAAACTCTAGAGTTGCTCCTCCTTCTTGTGTTGCCCGTGTAACCAGGGGCGATCGTGTAACCCACGGTTGTCACTGCATGAAAGGGGAACTAATAGAAGTGAGCAATAGTCCTTAAAAACGTGAAGCTAGATTTAGTTTGACGTGTTAGGCTCTCTTGGAGAAAAAAAAAATGGGTAGTTCAAAAAGAAAAATGGGTACAAAGTACTCAAAGAAAAGAAAGAAAATGTAGGCCTTATGTTTTGTTGCTCTTTCTATCGCTAAAAGCCATTGGACTGTTCTTATCGCCATAAGTAGGGTGAAAACGAGTTATAGGACTGTGTAAGGTTGTTCCGGGCTTGCATGAGCTAGGTTGAGAGGTGCTAAACACACACACACGTAAGGGAATAGGAGTTTAAATTTTGAAATGATTTCAACGTTTGCATGCATTTGATGGTTTAACATTTATTCAAGTACCTTGTTTCACAAGCATTGAGATTAGAGTTTTCAGCATGCGTTTAATTCTTTGGAGATTAGTGAGAGTATACCTTGCTCGAGGACAAACAAGATTTAGGTCAGGGGTATTTTGATAGCTCCAAAATAAAGCTATCTTTACGTCCCTAATTCTAGCTAAAACCATGACAATATATTGATTAATATGCTTCCTTGTAGGTGATTTCATGGTAGAGAGCTCGAGAAGTCCAAAGACACATTTCGGGGCTTAAAGTGCCGTTTTAGAGCTTCGTAGATGCATCGGGAGTGAAATGGCTTAAAGAATCCAAGAGATGGCAAAAATGGCCTTGAAGAGACACAATTTGGCCATCCAAACCCGAGAGGACACTTGCATGGGCGGCAGCGTCGAAACGCTGGCCGAGCGTCTCGACGCCGCCCAGACATCATCCGAAGCACGCGCGCGCCCCAGGGTCGAGACGCCGCCCCGACACCATCCGACGCACGAGCGCGCCCCAGCGTCAAGACGCCGCCCGAGGGTCTCGACGCTGCCTCGACTGCCTATCGAAAACGAAGCGCGCGACAGCGTCGAGACGCCGCCCGAGGGTCTCGACGCTCGCCCGACAAATTTCCAGATGGGCGCGCGACAGCGTCGAGACGCTGTCCGAGCGTCTCGACGCTCCGACACTTAAAGGCGTGAAAACGCCATTTTGAAGCCAACTTTTGATTCTCCTTCTTCTTCCAACTTTGCTCTCGGGTCTACACTCTTTTTCCACCATTTTTGGGATTCTTCTTCTTCTCTTTGTATGCTACTGTTAAGTCTCTGAAAGTGACTTATTTAGGACCCATTTAGCTTAAGAAGATGTACACTTTTAGGTGTTTTTGATAGCATTTAGCCTAAACCTATGCTTAAATATGAGAATGAGAAGAAGGTAGCTAAATTAGGACTTTTGTACAATAGGAAAGAAAAGGGTTGAAAACCGAAGGAAAAGAATGAAAAAAGCTGCATTGCGACAGCATTGCGAAAACATTGCTGAAGCCGCAATTATTCAAGTGAAAACCGTAAGTTGACTGATCTGTTTCTGTTAATTTCCGTAATTTCAGGGATTCGTTCTTTCTCCTCCATCCATTCTGATATATGACGTTGAAGATTGATGGTTCTCCTTGGCCCAAACGCACCTGCAAACTACTATAAAAGGGGGTCAAAGTCGGAGGTTCAGTCATCATCCGAAAGCGTAGAGTCTTCTCGCAGTCCATCTTTTCGCCCTGTTTTCCTTTGCCGTCTGTTGGAGTGAGAGTCTCAGCTGTTGGAATCGATAATCTGATAGGAAGGAGAGGAGATTCTTCTTCTCTCTCGATTGGATTCATCCAAGCAAGGCTGACCTTTCATCCCCTTCATTCGAGGCGACTGCAACGAGGATTCCAAGCACTATTTACTGTTTTTCGTCTTCCCTTTCTCATTTCCAGCATTGTTTAGTTATCGTTTCTGGTTTAGTGATTAGTTTACTGCATTTCGTCGCTGTCTGTCTTTGAATTATTTCCTTTAAATTCCCTTTTGTTCGTTCAAACATTCAAAGTAATCAAATTACAAGTTTCCATTTCACAGTTTCCATCTTCTGCTGCTACGGTTTTGTCTTACTGTTTTGAGTATATTTCCCTTCTAAGCATGTCTGTTTTATCTTATACTTCTGTTATCTATATATCCATGAGTAGCTAAGTCACTTAGGGGCATGCTAATGACAGAACTATAGGCTAAAAAACGTGAACCAAGCATGTAGGATAGCTATCGAAGCGTTGATTGTATGTAAGCTTCATCCCACGGGCAATTTCGATTGGCCATCCATTTTGTCCAAAGAACTCCTAACCTCTGGCAGGAGTAAGAGTTCAGAGTCGTATAATCATGCTAGCCTTTCATGGTAACCAGGAAACGGCCTAGGAATAGGCGTTTCCCTAGTACAAACTAAACACTTCTGTTTTAACAAGATGCTTAAGACCTTACTTTGAGTCGAGTAAACTAAAGAATCTAATGCATGGAATCGGACGATACATGAGATAGAGTGAGTTTGATGCATAGAGAGTAGATCCAGTGCTTGAGAATCGTATAAAAATTCCTATAGGTTAGTCATTAGTAGCCCTTAATTCACCCATTTACACACTTTCGCTGTTCTTCAATTGCGGTAAAATTGCGGTGTCCGCAATTCTGCTAAGTACCATTCTGTTTAGCTGTTTTCTTCTTCGTTTATCAATTCCATCTCTTGTCTTTTGAGTCTAATTTCAACTTGCATTTGTTTATGTTGCATTCCTTTACACATTCAGCAAAACTTAGATAATTAAAAACCAATTTTACCCCATCAAATCCACCCCTTCTTTCTTAACGAATACACTTCATGAATAGCTAAAAATGAGTCTCTGTGGAAAAAACGAATGAAATATACTTACTACTTGCTGTGAGACCATGTATGCTTGCATGTTCTGAGTGCTCTCTCTACTTTCTTGCTTATTTATCTTTAACACATTGAGCACGCAACAGCTACTAAGCTCTTCCATGGGAGATTGGATTTATTCATCCTCCATGGAAGGCTAAACTAAGGTTAGTGCTTGATTTTGAGCTTTGGTTTTGTGAATTATGGATGTTTGGGGAGGTTTTGCCCCTTTGTAAATGTTGAGATAATAAGCATGTTTCTTGCATCTCTTGCTTGTTCTTATTCCATATCTAGCATGTGTAGCTAAATTAGATTGACGCTCTAATTCCTATGCATGATAGAGGGCTAAAGGTTGGGACGTATAATTGCCCAAACCGCTAGGTAGCACGGGCTCAAGCATGGCTAATTGATTCATTCCAAAGTGACAGTTGGTAATCTGAATTAATTAACGTTTTCATGTTAGGCTTAAGGCAAGAGAGAAACCGGGTTAGTCTTAGGATTAAGCCGTCACAATGTTCCCGTCACTGGCTTATTGTCGATTTAGGGGTCGCGACCTTGGATAGATTATTAGCTAAGTATAATTAGAATTGCACGTGTCTAATAATATCCTTGGGTCATTTGAGCTAACACTTAGCCAAATGAATTGTGTGCATAAGCATGATTAGTTAAGAAATTGTATCGATGAACCGAACATCCATAACGATCAATCCCATTGCTCGAAGTTAAGTGCAACCATTTAATTTTCGCATTCGTCATTTAATTTTCCGTTAGTTGCATATTAGGAGCTCCCTTCCCCCAAAACCAAATTACGATTCTTTTATTTCATTTTGTGCATACTTTTTATCTCTAGCAAATTAGGCTTAGTTAAATTAGATTTCTTATTTCCCTGTGGATCGACCCCGTTACCACTAAGGTTCAAATAGCTCGGTGTACATCGGGTTTATAAATTGTATTTTGGCAAGCCTCGACAGCTTGAATTTGGAGTACCACATAAAGTGCTCTACCAAGGTTCCACTAGCTTCTATATGATTTCTATTTTGGCCCTACCGACCTCTACTCCTGCTCTGGATACTCTATGTTCTAGGACTATTCCTTCTTCCACCATAAAGTGGCATTTTTTCCAATTTAAGACTAGGTTGGTCTCTTCACACCTAGTTAGGACTTGTCCTAGGTTTTCTAAGCAGTTGTTAAAGGAATCACCAAAGACTGAGAAGTCATCCATAAATATTTCTATCATGGACTCATCTAAGTCAGAGAAAATAGCCAACATGCATCTTTGGAATGTTGCTGGTGCATTGCATAAGCCAAATGGCATTCTGCGAAAAGCAAATGTTCCAAAGGGACATGTAAAGGTTGTTTTCTCCTGGTCCTCAGGGTCTATGGTAATTTGGTTATATCCTGAATAACCATCTAAAAAGCAGTAATAGGCTCGGCCAGCTATTCTATCTAACATTTGATCTATAAATGGTAAAGGAAAATGGTCTTTTTTTGTTTCTTTGTTAAGTTTTCTGTAGTCTATACAGACTCTCCATCCTGTGACAGTTCTAGTTGGTATTAGTTCGTTGTTTTCATTAACTATTACAGTCATTCCACTTTTCTTAGGCACACATTGAATCGGACTCACCCATTGACTATTGGCTATGGGGAAAATTACACCTGCATCTAACCATTTGATAATTTATTTTTTAACTACCTCCTTCATGGAGGGGTTCAACCTACGTTGGTGATCTATCCTAGGTGTATGTTCCTCTTCCAATAATATTTTATGCATGCAGTAGGAAGGACTAATACCTCTTATATCAGCAATCGTCCAGGCAATAGCTTTTTTATGTTGCTTAAGCAGCAATACTAACGCAATTTCATGCTGTTTACTCAGTTTGGACGAAATAATAACAGGCAAAGTATCTTTCTCTCCCATGTATGCATACTTAAGATGTTCAGGCAATGGTTTTAATTCTAGTAAAGGTGGGTGCTCAATTGATGGCATTAAAGGCGTTGTGGTTCTCTCAGACAATTTATTAGTCATATATACATGCTGAGGGTTGTCCACAGATACATCCATCAATTCAGAGATATTTAAATCATCTACATCTACTTGTGCATAGTTAGTAGCATGCTTAATTAACAGTTCATGCTCAAGTTGTTCTTCCATAAGTGAATCTACTACATCTATATTTGCACAGGATTCAAGGTCAGAGGGGTACCTTAGAGCTTTAAATACACTTAATTTAACCTCCTCATCATGAACTCTCATGGTGAGCTCACCTTTTTGGACATCGATTACAGCCCTACCTTTGGCTAAGAACGGTCTGCCCAATAAGATTGGTACCTCCTTGTCTGCCTCATAATCCAGAATTATAAAGTCTGCAAGTATAATCCAACCTTGACAAGTATATCCTCAATTTTACCCTCAGGGTATGCGATGGATCTGTCTGCAAGTTGCAAGGTGACAGTAGTTGGTCGTGCTTCCCCTATCCGAAGCTGTTGGAATAGTGACAAGGGCATGAGATTAATGTTGGCTCCCAGATCACACAGAGCTCTGCCCACGTGCTTGCCTCCCAATTCGACTGGTAAGGTGAAGGAACCAGGATCCTTCTCCTTTTTTGGCAGTTTATTTTGGAGTATGGCACTGCACTCCTCAGTGAAGAGATTCACTGTTTCAAATTCACCAATAATTTTTTTGTTAGTAATTATATTTTTCAAGAATTTAACATAAGATGGCATAGATTGCAAAACTTCCACAAATGGGATATTAACATGCACTTGTTTTAAAATTTCTAAAAACTTATGAAAGTGCACTTCCTGTTCTTGTTTTTTCTTTAGCCTTCTAGGGAATGGAGGTGGTGGCTGGTAACGATATTATTGAACTATCGCCAATCATCGGGTTGTCGAGACCCGCCAAAATAAATTTATAAGTGCCCGAAATCACTAAACTATTTGTAGAATAGTAGTAACGGGGTCGATCCACAGGGAATTAAGGTATTTTGACTTAATCTTAATTAAATTTGCAAACTATTAATATAGATGAAATAAGGGCGAATTGTTGGTTTTTACGTAACTAAGATGGAACAAAGCAAATGGGAAAGAATTTAACTAACGGAGTTTCTGACTCGGGACGATCGGAATAAATTTAGCATGCTTCTTGGATCATATGTTGATGAGTATTATGGTTAAACAATTTAACGAATGCACAGCTCGTCTAAAATTAATAAATAACCCAGACATGCTTCATGGATTTAATTAAACATAATTAATTATGCTAATCAAGCATACCGTTCGGACATTGGCGGCCAACGCTCTCCCAAGACCGAACGGTAGCAACAACCTAACTGTGACGACTATCTAATTTGGACGCGAAATTAGTATGTCGATTTGGAATCCTAATTCGGGAAGAACGAACACCAAAAGCATAAGGACGCCAATACGCTCAAGGTGCCATAATTCCTTGTTACTTGGCGGAAACGAGAGGCACGGCATCAAATCCTTTAACAAATGAACATGCTCAAAATCAAGGGTGCCTAGTCCTAAATCATTCAAACGTGCTCATAGATTAAGCTAAGAAATAGAATTCAATTCAATAAAATATCCAACCAATTCAGAATTTCAATCCTACAACCTCACCAAGAGTTCATACTACATTTATCCTTACAATCCCGAGCCAAAAACAGTAAATCTACTCACTCATGATGTGTATGGTGTGGGACGGCTTCAAATCGAGCTTCCTAGCCCCTCCCATGGTGGAAAACAGCTGCTGGACGTCAAATCAGGCGCGGAGCTCGAGGTAGAAGATGATAATTGGCGGCTAAAATCGGACAGAAACTTAAGTAATCCGTCGTAGCGTCGAGACGTTGCGCCCTAAATAATCCGCGCGCGCGCAGTCGGGGTGGCGTCGAGACGCTGTCGGCGTCGAGCGAGCGTCGAGACGCTATCGCTCGACGCTTGCTCTCGGGTTTTTCTTCAATTCAGCGCTTCAGACTTCGGAGCGTCGAGACGCTATGGCAGCGTCTCGACGCTGGGCAGCGTCGAGCTAGCGTCGCGACGCTGTCGCTCGACGCTAGCTCTCGGGTTGATGCATGGATTTTTGCCTTCAATTTCCCAAAAGTGCTCAACCTTCATGCCTTTGCACGGGTCTTCCCGGGAAGTGTTCTTAGGCCTTTAAAACGCTATATTAAGCTCTGAAAAGCGCCGAAACGCTCTCGAGAGCGAATCACCGAGAACACCTGCAATAATCACATAAAAGCAAGATTAAGCCAATAATAAACGTGAATTAGGGACATAATTATAGCTCCAAAATGGAGCTATCAGTGGCACATATGTAGGCAATTCAGGTCGCCTAATGACAGGTGGAGGCCTCGGGATTTCTTCTGGTTCCTCAATGATAGGTTCCAGCCTCACCCTCGTTGTGCTTGGTGGAGATTGATCAAGGTTGGGCAGAGAATCCTGTGGAGCTGTTGCGTGCTCGATGTGTAAAATAAATAAGCAATAAAAGAGAGAGAGCACTCAGAACATGCAAGCATACATGATCTTATAGCAAGTAGTAAGTATTTTTTCATTCGTTTTCCCACAGAGATTTATTATCAGCTACTCATGAAGTGTAAAGTTAAGAAAGAATGGGTGGATTTGAAGGGGTAGACTTGGTTTTAAAACTCCTATTTATTGCTGAATATATAGAAGGTAGCAACATAAACGAGTACAAGTCAATGGTAAACGCAAAATGTAAAGAGAAAGAATTAATAAACGAAGAGAAAAGTTGTCAAGCAGAATATTTAACTTAGCAGAATTGCGGAAACAGCAATTCTACCGCAATGTTACTAACAGCGAAAGTGTGTAAAATGGAGAAACAAGGGCTACTAACGACTCCTCTATAGGCATTTTCTCACGATTCTCAAGCATTGGATCAACTCACTATGCATCAAACTCACTCAATCTCATGTATCTTCCGATTTCATGCATTAGATTCTTTAGTTTACTCATGTCCAAGTAAGGTCTTAAGCATCTTGTTAAAGCAGAAAGTTATGGTTTGTACTAGGAAAACGCCTATTCCTAGGTCGTTTTCTGGCTACCTTGAAAGGCTAGCATGAGTGTATGACTCTGAACTCTTACTCCTTCCAGAGGTTAGGAGTTCTTTGGATAAAATGGATGGCCAATCGAAATTGCCCGTGGGATGAAGCTTACATACAATCAATGCTTCGAGAGCTATCCTACATGCTTGGTTCTCGTTTTTTTTAACCTATAGGATTGTCATTAGCATGCCCCTATGTGACTTAGTTACTCATGGATATAGACAGAACAAAAATAAGAGATGAAGTAGACATGCTTAGAAGGAATTTAAAGACAAACAGCAAGGGAAAAACAGTAGGCAACAAAGACAAGAAACTGTGAAATAATGAATTTTGCTTTGATTACTTGATTGTTTGAATGAACAAAGGGAAGCTTAAAGTGAATAACATAAAGACAGAAAGCAACGAAATGAAATGAACTAGCCACTAGAAAAGAAACAACAACTAAACAGAGCTAGAAATTAGAAATAAAAGACAGAAAGCAGTAATTAAGCTTGAACGCCTCGTCGCAAATGTCTCGGCTGAAGGGAGAGAAAGGATAGCCTTGCTTGGATGAATCCAATCAGGAGAGAAGATGAATCTTCTCTCCTTCCTATCAGATTGTCGATTCCAACAGCTGAATCTCTCACACCAGCAGACGGAGAAGAAAAACAGGAGAAAAGATGGAGCTGCGAAGAGACTTCTACGCTTTCGGATGATGATCAAACCCTCTACTTTGACCCCCTTTTATAGTAATCTGCAGGTGCGTTTGGGCCAAGGAGAACCATCCATCCTCAACGTCGTACTTCAAAATCGATGGAGGAGAAAGAACGAATCCCTGAAATAACGAAATATAACAGAAAAAGATCAGCCAACTTACGGATTTCACTTAAAACATTGCTGTTTTAGCAATGTTTCCGCAATGCTACCGCAATGCGCATTTTTCCTTCTTTTAACTTCGGTTTTCATTCTTTTTCTTTCCTCTTGCACACAAGTCCTAATTTAGCTACCTTCTTCTAATTCTCATATATAAGCATAGGTTTAAGCTAAATCCTATCAAAAACACCTAAGAGTGTACATCTTTCTAAGATAATTAAGTCTTAAAAAGGTCACTTTTGGAGACGTAACACACCCCCAAACTTAAGGTTTTGCTCGTCCTCGAGTAATCTAAGGACTTGCCTAGGCTGCTATTTCATCTTCTTTAACCACTTACTGACTCCCCTAAATTCCTATCTATAGCAGTGTTGTCCTGTGACACACTTCCAAGCTTACAACTAACCTTTCATATTGCTTCTTCTGACTTCGCACGCCTAATACTCCTGCTGTTTCATTAACTCCCTACAACTGATCTACTTGCTTTTATCATATCGTGCATCTATCCCTAACGTTTCGAATTCTACCTAGCTTTACCCCAGACTCAGTACATGCTTCTAGTTTTTACTTTTGAGCTACCTAGGATTCCTTAGAGTCATGTCAGTCTTAGTACTAACAGTGACAGTAGTATTTTTAGAGAACAACCTAAACCCTGGCATCACTACATTGGACATACATTCATCTCCCTAAACAACCCTACAAATTACAACTTTGTGCTCAGCTAATTGAGGATCAGAGTTCTTTTAATTTAGGACATCTAAGCCACAAAGTTGCAATTCCTAGGTATACATTCTTCTTCCCTATTTTCCTTTTTCTTTCTCACTTTGGTGGTGCCTCTCCTTTGGTTGCCTTTTGATGCAATGCCACTTGTGGTTTACACACTTGGCACTGATTACTCAGCAACCTAAGAGAGACACCCCTCTTTATTCTATTTTTCATTTTTTTTTTTCAGCTCATCATTTTTTTTGTAAAGGAGAAGAAGAATGCTTATGCTTTAAGGGAGAGAAGAATGTTCCTAGGCCTAGGGTGGCCTCCCCCAAACTTAAACTACTCATTGTCCCCAATGAGTGTCTGAGGTGGCACACCCCCAAACTTGTCCTAGAAGCATCTAGTCTAAGGTAAAACAAAGAGAATCTAAAAGCCCTAGGCATAGACAGAACATTCTAAAAGTAAATATCACAGCAGCAGAAATTCGTAAAAACAGTCAGGTAAGGACTTAAAGCTATGCATGCTGAGCACTTTTTGGAGGTTAATTTAAACTATCAAAGGGTGTCCTATGACACTCATCCAGCATGCTTTTAGATAAGCTATATAAGGTAGACAAGATAGCAGCAAAAGACAGAATTTAAACAGAACCAGCCTAGCTAAACAGTCAGTCAAAAACATGCATTTACTAATAAAAATTGCGGTTTCCGCAATTATTTCGCAATAGATACAGGGCAGATATACCAGTGATCAAGGCCTCTATGCATGCTCTTTCCAGTCATCCAAGCTATACAAAAATGAAACTAAACTAATCTACCTATTCAGCTACCGTCAGACTACACTAAACAACTTTAAACTTTAAAACTAAAGAACCAAAACAGATCAAAATATTAACTCAAAACAGCATAATTCACATGGTTCAAAAACAGTTTGATTTTTTTCTTATTTTAAGGGAACAACAATACTCCCTTTAGTGCTTCTCAAACTAGCACTCAGATGTCTTCTTCATCATCATTCCTTCTTGGCCGTGGAGGCGCCCATGGAGTCAGCAGGTCCGTGGGGAACTCAGGGAAGATGCAGCGCAATTGGTCTGCCACATCTTTATCTCTTGCCTGCGCATATGTGGCCCATTGAGCCATCTTCTTCTGCAGGTCCATCAGGCACGCCATGGTCAACGACTGAGCAGCAGCCAGACCATCCAGCTCGAACTCCATGTTTCCCTTCCTTCGCAACCTCAAGGCAGTAGGCAACTCCAGGTAACCCGTGTAGGCCAGCTGCCTTTCCATTCGCTCGATTGGGACCCCTGCACGTAAGCAAAGCTTAGTAATTGTATTAGGAAAGAAAAGTGGACCCTTACCCTTTTTGGCGCAGTCAGCAATTGATGTTGTAATGACCTCGCCCACATTGATTGTGAGGCCTCTCATAATCGCATAGACCAGCAGCGATCTGCCTTGGTTGATGGTGGTCTCGTGGGTTACTGGGGACAGCTTCCTCTTCACGAAGGAAAACCAGACAGCCGCCTTGGCTGTGAGGGTAGCACTCATCAGGGTGTGCTTCCCATTGCGCGAGACTGTCCACGATGCCTCAGGTTGGCCAATGACTCGGATTGCTTCCTCTAGGACAGCTTCTGTTGGCTACTCAACTATCCTTGCATAGTCAGTGTGTTTTTGACCCTTGAGGCCATAGGCTTCGTTGATTGCCTTCGCTGAGAAGTCCACTTCGACTCCTCTGACCACAGACAGGCCATCCTCAAGATTCATCAAATTGGCGTAAAAGTCATACACCATACTGGAATAGGCGGGGCTGGGTGGTCTGCACAGCTCTTCCCAGCCGTGATTTGTTATCCTGCGCGCAAGAATTGTGGCAGGTCAACGAGCGCGTCGAGGAAGCCTTTCTCGTGCAGCAGTTCCCTCTTCCTCAGCTCAGTGCCTCTGGACTCGGCATCAGAGGACACATACCTCACTGATTGAGGCTCATCTTCAGGGTACAGCTTGGCTTTCCCTTTGTCTTTCGGTTTGGCTGACTCAGCAGCCTCAATCTTGAGCTTCTTTGGGGAAGGCTCAGCACTCCCCTTCTTTGATGAAGGCGCATCCCTGGTCTTCTTTTTCTTGGACTTCTTTTTTGTTTTTGGCCGTTTGGCCTTGACAACCTTGGCGGCTTTCTTTTTCAATCTTGCCTTTGTTATCATCTGCTGGAGGCAATCCCCCAGTGTCTCGTCCATTAAATCATCCCTTTTCGCAGGGCTCTCAGGGCTGGCTTCCCTCAAAGGAGAGAAGACCTCTTCTTCCTCAGCTTCCCCACTACCCTGCGTCGATTCTTGATACTCTCCATATGGAAATTCAGGGTCAGGTTGTGGGGAAGTGGGTGATGCCTCAGGGCTCTCTGCTGGTGGCGTGTGTTCAGAGCTCTGCGCTGGTGGTGATGGAGAAAGCTCAAGGCTTCGCGTTGGTGGGGATGGCGAAGAGCTCTGCTTGGCTGACTCGTGTGACCGACGATCACTTTCTTGACTCTCCACAGAGGGAGTCTTTTCCTTGCTTGCTTCTTCGGCCACAGCCATACTCCACTTACGTTTCTTGGGTGTTCCTGCTGGTTCAGAGGGTCCAGCAGGGATCTCCGTAACCACCTTCCACTTCTTCTTGCGGACAGGCAGCTTGTCGAGTCGTTCAGTGCGCGCAGCCTCAGCATCTGCAAGGGCAAGGAGTGCTTCCCTCGCAGCAATTTCAGCGTCGTCGGCCTTCTTCTTGGACACAGATCTTTCAGCTCTCGTGAGCACCATTATTGAATCGTGGGAATCTGGAAAGAAGAATTGCAGATGAAGAGGGAGAGAGATTTCTGGGAGTTCAGATAATTGGGAAATCGTACGGATCAGCGCGCTTCTAACGGATATAAATAATGATGGAAATCCCAATGGCTATATTCGTTGCGGATTCTGCAAATCCAGCGCAATTCTAGTGACCGTTGGAGATTTTCTGAGTTTAACTGCCAATCTTCTCTCATCTGAATCTTTGATTTGGCCCAACATCTCCTCGATTTTTTTAGCTTGCTTTTATCTCCTTGATTCCCTCTATTGATTCCCTACAAAAAGAAATTAAATCAACATCAAATTCGTAATTAAAATCACACAAAAATATACACAAACAATAACCGGAAAAATAGCAAAAAATAAACTAAGGCATTAGCCTCGCATAGACGAGCACAGTGATCACTCGTCCTCTCTCGTTCTTATTTTCACGTTTCAGTCAAGAGGAAGGCCGAGAGAGTCTTCACATCTCCTTCCTCATAGTAGTGCTTCAATCTTGCACCATTAACCATGAATGGTTGCCCGTGCTGCAGGTTCTTAATCTCGATTGCACCATGAACAAACACGTTAGTTATCACAAAAGGACCTGACCATCTGGACTTAAGTTTGCCTGGAAATAACTTCAACCGTGAGTTAAATAATAAGACAAGTTGGCCTTTCTTAAAGTCCTTAATCCTAAGTCTACTGTCGTGCCAAATCTTGGTCTTTTCCTTATACATTTTAGCATTTTCATAGGACATATGTCTAAGCTCATCAAGCTCATGTAATTGGAAAGACTGTAATGTTCCCGCATCGGTCACGCAATAATTCAACTCTTTTAAGGCCCAAAATGCTTTAATTTCTAATTCGAATGGTAAGTGACATGCTTTGCCATACACAAGTCTATAAGGAGACATACCTAGGGGTGTCTTATATGCAGTTCTATACGCCCAAAGTGCATCCTCGAGTTTAAACGACCAATCTTTTCTATTGGGTTTGACCACTTTTTCGAGTATGTTCTTAATCTCCCTATTTGAAATTTCAGCTTGTCCATTCGAATGTGGGTGATAAGGGGTGGCTACTCTATGTCTAACATTATATTTAGCCAACACTTTCTCCATAGCTCTATTAATGAAATGTGTCCCTTCATCACTAATTATGGCACGAGGTGTTCCAAACCTAGTAAAAATATGTCTATGAAGGAACTTAATGACTGTTTTGGCATCATTATTTGGACATGCTATGGCCTCTACCCACTTAGATACATAGTCTACTGCTACAAGGATGTAAAGGTTACCTGATGATGGGGGGAATGGTCCCATGAAGTCAATGCCCCACACATCAAAGAGCTCCAACTCTAGGATGTAAGTGAGAGGCATCTCATCCTTTCGACTAAGGTTACCTGTTCTCTGGCAGTCATCACAGCTGTGTGCATAGTTGTGGGCATCCTTGAAGATCGTTGGCCAATAGTAGCCACTCTGGAACACCTTTGCAGCTGTTCGTTGGCCACCAAAATGTCCACCATAGGGTGCTGTATGGCAGTGTTGCAGTACAGACTTCGCCTCAGCAGCTGACACACATTTCCTTAGCAGACCATCAGCACATGTCTTGTAAAGTGTGGGATCATCCCATATGAATTTCCTTGCTTCGTGAAGGAACCTCTTCTTCTCTTGGCCTCCCTTGAAAGTTGGTAGTACCTGCGATGCAAGAAAGTTAGCAATGTCAGCAAACCAAGGTTCCTTATCGTTATCACGATGAGTCAATACAAAGACATGTTCATCAATAAAGGCATCAGAAATTGCGGTTTCCGCAATTTTTTCGCAATTATGCTGTAATCTAGAAAGATGATCCGCAACCACATTTTCACATCCTTTCTTATCTCTAATGTCCAGATCAAACTCTTGCAGCAGCAGTACCCATCTAATCAACCTAGGCTTAGCATCAGCCTTCCTCATAAGGTACTTTAAAGCAGAATGGTCAGTGTACACAATTGTCCTAGTGCCTACAATGTAATTCCTAAACTTCTCACAAGCAAACACTACAGCTAGCATCTCCTTCTCAGTAGTTGTGTAATTACATTCTGCCTCATTAAGTGTTTTACTAGCATAGTATACAGGGTGTGTTAACTTGTCAATCTTTTGTCCTAACATAACCCCTACAGCATAGTCACTAGCATCACATAACATCTCAAAGGGGAGATCCCAATTAGGCTCTACTATAATAGGTGCTGTGACTAGTGCTTCCTTAAGGGTTTTCCAAGCTAGGAAACATTCTTTAGAGAAAATGAATGGTTTGTTTAGCTCTAGAAGCTCACATAAAGGCTTGGAGATCTTGGAAAAGTCCTTAATGAACCTTCTATAGAAGCCAGCATGTCCTAAGAAACTTCTAATGGCTTTTACATTTTGAGGTTCTACCAATTTCTCTATTATTTCAATTTTTGCTCTATCGACCTCCACACCTGCTCTAGACACTCTATGACCTAAGACAATCCCTTCATCCACCATGAAATGGCACTTCTCCCAATTTAGGACTAGGTTGGTCTCCTCACACCTAGCCAGGACTTGTCCTAAGTTCTCTAGACAGTTTGTAAATGAATCCCCAAAGACTGAGAAATCATCCATGAATATCTCTATCATAGACTCATCCAAATCAGAGAAGATTGCCAACATGCACCTTTGGAATGTTGTCGGTGCATTGCATAAGCCAAAAGGCATTCTGCGAAAGGCAAAAGTTCCAAAAGGGCAAGTGAAGGTAGTCTTTTCTTGGTCCTTAGGGTCTATAGTGATCTGGTTATATCCTGAATAACCGTCTAAGAAGCAGTAGTAGGCTCTACCAGCTATCCTATCTAAAATCTGGTCAATGAATGGTAGAGGGAAGTGGTCTTTTTTGGTATCCTTGTTTAATTTCCTATAATCCATGCAAACTCTCCATCCTGTGATAGTCCTAGTTGGAATCAGTTCATTGTTCTCATTGACTACCACAGTCATCCCCCCCTTCTTAGGTACACATTGTATAGGGCTCACCCACTGACTACTAGCTATGGGGAAGATCACACCAGCATCTAACCATTTTATTATTTCCTTTTTAACTACCTCTTTCATAGAGGGGTTCAGCCTACGTTGGTGATCTACTCGGGGTGTATGCTCTTCCTCTAATATAATCTTATGCATGCAATAAGAAGGTCTAATGCCTCTAATGTCAGCAATAGTCCATGCAATAGCCTTCCTATGTTGCTTAAGTAATAAAATCAGTTCAACCTCATGCTTTTCACTTAGTTTAGAAGAAATAATCACAGGCAAAGTCACATTACTTCCTAGATATGCATACTTGAGGTGAGTGGGTAGAGGTTTCAATTCTAAGACAGGTGGATGCTCAATGGATGGTTTTAAAGGATTCATGGATCTGTTAGTCAGGTCATTAGTCATACAAACATGTTGTATCCTATCTACAGGTATATCCATTATCTCAGATACATTTAAATCAGTTAAATCTAATTCTATATAATTATTAGCATGCTTAGTCAATAATTCATGCTCCAGCTGTTCTTCCATTAATGAATCTACAATGTCCATGCTAGCACAAGATTCAGAGTCAGAGGGGTACCTTAAGGCTTTATATACACTAAATTTCACCTATTCATCATGAACCCTCATCGTGAGCTCACCTTTTTGGACATCTATCAGGGCCCTACCTGTGGCTAGAAACGGTCTGCCTAATAGGATGGGGACCTCCTTGTCTGCTTCATAATCCAGGATAATGAAATCTGCAAGGAAAATAAACTTGTCAACCTTTACAAGAATATCCTCAATCTTACCCTCAGGGTAGGCTATGGATCTGTCTGCAAGTTGTAAAGTGACAGTAGTTGGACGTGCTTCTCCTATTCCTAGCTGGCGGAATAGTGATAGGGGCATGAGGTTTATGCTGGCTCCCAGGTCACAAAGAGCTCTGCCCACGTGCTTGCCTCCTAGCTCTACTGGCAAGGTGAAGGAACCAGGATCCTTCTCCTTCTTGGGTAGCTTGTTCTGGAGTATGGCACTGCACTCCTCAGTGAGATTTACTGTTTCAAACTCACCAATTATTCTCTTGTTAGTGATAATATCCTTCAAAAACTTAACATAAGAAGGCATAGACTGCAAAACTTCTACAAAAGGAATATTAACATGCACTTGCTTCAGAATTTCTAAAAATTTGTTAAAGTGCACTTCCTGTTCTTGTTTTTTCTTTAGCCTTCGAGGAAATGGAGGTGGTGGCACATATGCAGGCACTTCAGGTCGCCTCAGGATAAGTGGAGTGATAACTCCATTTTGGAGCTATTAAATACTTCCTAATTATAGCTAAAGTCCGCTTTCAATTGATTAAATATATCTCTTTTGTAGGAGAAAAGCGGCAAAGAGCTCGTGCGTCCGTTGGGCATGTTCGAGTGCTTAAAGCAGAGTTTTAGCGCCCCGGGAATGCATCGGGAAGAGGGGAACTTGTTCCGTGAAGAAACGGGCCAAAACTGCCTTGGAGAGGCAAAGCTTCAGCCCCAAACCCGAGAGCCAGCGTCGAGCTATAGCGTCGAGACGCTGGCTCGACGCTGGAAAAACCCGAGAGCAAGCGTCGAGATGCTAGCTCGACGCTGCCCTGGCGTCGAGACCCTGCTTGGCGTCGAGACGCTCCGGAGGAGGCGCGCGCAGGAAAATCATCGGGGCAGCGTCGCGACGCTACCCAGCGTCGCGACGCCATCGAGAGCGCGCGCGGCAACTTAGGGGACAGCGTCGAGACGCTGGCCTAGCGTCTCAACGCTACGACGATGGCAGAAGATAAATGACGATTTTTCTGCACATTTTGGGCATCTTCTCCTTCATCTCTCCACCATTTTTGCTCTTCTTAGTCTTCTTCTTCTCCGTTTTCTCTCTATTTTTCCGTGGAGCTCCGCCATTGTTGGCATGCTAGTGAGCTCCACCTTCCATTGTAATAAGTAGACGAATCCTTCCATGGCCGTGGTTGGAGCGGGATTGACGAACCGCGCCATGAGCGGCTAAGGTAAGGGTGACGGTTTGGGAATGTTTTAGGGATATTTTTGTTAAACATATTTAGTTTTGATAATCTGAGCTTTGATATGCATATTGGTTCTGTTTATTAGCATCCATTTACCTTGCTTAATCCAACGCGCATGCTAAAATACGTTGATTGACACTCGGGTAGTTTCGCATGTTGTGTATCTTAAAGAGTAGCGATGCCGTGCCTCTCACTGCTCGACTAAGTAACACAGGTAGATGGAATTAAATCGAAGTATCGGGACGGGTAGGATAATTGTTGATTGCATACGGCGTTTGCGGGCAATCTACTAGCAATTAGAATTCACGCTCGAATGTTCGTCGCGGTTAGCTAGTGACTGTCTAAATTTACCTTAGGGCTGATCACCTTGATGTAGGCTTGGATAACGTGTATTTAGAACTGTGTGGTCTAATTAAAATCCATGGAGTCGGCTACTTTGGGGCTTCTCTGGTAGTCGTCCGCGTGCTCAATAAACTAAATTCCATGTTATTAGAATTAAATGATAAACTGAACTTGTTTAACAATTGATCCCGAGACTCCCAAACCGTGCACACGTTCTCTTCTTATTATTTCCTTCTTCCGTTAGCTTTCTCGTTATTTCCCATTTGCATGATAAAACCCCCCGTTAACAATTAATCAATTAAATCCCAATTTCACTAGTAAATTCAATCTTCCTATTCCTTGGATCGACCCTGTTACCACTGGCTGCAAAGCCTTGGTCATAGGCTTTATAAATCGTATTTTGGCAAGCCTCGACAGCTTGAGATTAAGTGGATATTCAAAAATCCGCCCACCAAAATTGGCGCCGTTGTCGGGGAGTAGGCATTTGATTGAATTTATGCTTGAAGTTTGAATTTGATTTATTGATGGTTGACTGAAAATTTTTTCTGTTTGTACTTTGTATGTTTGGATTTTTTGTTTGTGTATGACCCGTTCCTCTGAGGGTATTGTTACGTCTCCAAAAGTGACCTTTTTAGGACTTATTTAGCTTAGAAAGATGTACACTCTTAGGTGTTTTTGATAGGATTTAGCTTAAACCTATGCTTATATATGAGATTTAGAAGAAGGTAGCTAAATTAGAACTTATGTACAATAGGAAAGAAAAGGGTTAGAAACCGAAGGAAAAGAATGAAAAAAACTGCATTGCGACAGCATTGCGAAAACATTGTTGAAGCCGCAATTATTCAAGTGAAAACCGTAAGTTGACTGATCTTTTTCTGTTAATTTCCGTGATTTCAGGGATTCGTTCTTTCTCCTCCATCCATTCTGATATACGACGTTGAAGATTGATGGTTCTCCTTGGCCCAAACGCACCTGCAAACTACTATAAAAGGGGGTCAAAGTCGGAGGTTCAAACATCATCCGAAAGCGTAGAAGTCTTCTCGCAGTCCATCTTTTCTCCTAGTTTTCCTTTGCCGTCTGCTGGTTTGCGAAGCTCAGCTGTTGGAATCGATAATCTGATAGGAAGGAGAGGAGATTCTTCTTCTCTCCCGATTGGATTCATCCAAGCAAGGCTGACCTTTCTCATCCTTCATTCGAGACGGCTGCAACGAGATTTCGAGCTGTTTTATTGCTTTCTGTTCTTCATTTCTACTTTACAAACTCTGTCTTGTGTTGTTTCTGTTCTAGTGGTTCATTCAGTTCATTTCGTTGTGTTCTGTCTTGCTGTTCTTTACTTTAAGTATCTTTTATATTCATTCAAACAATCAATTAATCAAACGCAAAGTTCAGTATTTCACAGTTTCGTTCCTTTACATTCTACTGTTTTCCTTTACTGTCTTAAGCACATTTCCCTTCTAAGCATGTCTGTTTTATCTTTTAGTTCTGTTCTCCCTATATCCATGAGTAACTAAGTCACTTAGGGGCATGCTAATGACAACTCCATAGGCTAAAAAACGTGAATCAAGCATGTAGGATAGCTCTCGAACATTGATTGTATGTAAGCTTCATCCCACGGGCAATTTCGATTGGCCATCCATTTTGTCCAAAGAACTCCTAACCTCTGGAAGGAGTAAGAGTTCAGAGTCATATTATCATGCTAGCCTTTCAAGGTAACCAGGAAACGGCCTAGGAATAGGCGTTTCCCTAGTACAAACCATATCTTTCTGCCTTAACAAGATGCTTAAGACCTTACTTTGAGTTGAGTAAACTAAAGAATCTAATACATGGAATCGGACGATACATGAGATTGAGATAGTTTGATGCATAGAGAGTAGATCCAGTGCTTGAGAATCGTATAAAAATGCCTATAGGATAGTCATTAGTAGCCCTTAATTCTCCATTTTACACACTTTCACTGTTTTTACAATTGCGGAAACATTGCGGTGCCCGCAATTCTGCTAAGTTACCATTCTGTTTAGCTGTTTTCTTCTTCATTTATTAGTTTCGTCTCTTGTCTTTTGAGTCTAATTTCAACTTGCATTTGTTTATGTTGCATTCCTTTAGACATTCGGTAAGAAGTAGGAAATTAAAAACCAATTTTACCCCTTCAAATCCACCCCTTCTTTCTTAACTTTATACTTCACAAGTAGCTTATAAATAAATCTCTGTGGGAAAACGAATGAAAAAATACTTACTACTTGCTATAAGATCATGTATGCTTGCATGTTCTGAGTGCTCTTTCTTCCTTATTGCTTACTTTTATTAACACATTGAGCACGCAACAAGTTTTTGGCGCCGCTGCCGGGGATTTAGTTTAGTGAAAACGAAGTTTGTTAAGTTAGAAAACCAACTCTTAATATCTATTGGAGCTAATCTTCTTTCATTTCCTTTACAGGTACTATCAAGCTACTTTATGAAAGAGTTTCCAAACCTCAACTCGCAACAGAGAGAAACTTTGCAGGTGGAAAACGTATGGGTACGACAAAGTAAATGAATACGCTGCAAAACTTAATTGGAGGACGAGTTTGCCCACAACAGTTTGAAGGATTTTACCAGCCATGTGCTTATTGTGGGGATAATCATAACTTGGAGAATTGCCCAACATTGAATTATCAAGAGAGGCAATATCAACAAAGCTATGACAACCATTATTCGTACATGTGTGAACATGATCAGTGGCAACTCTCAAATAATCCTTGGGAAGAGCATGTGCAAATTGCTCATTATGAAGAGTTCCCCCAACATGAAAACTATCAACATTATGCCCCAACTCCAAGTGAAGAATTATCACCCACTTTGGAGGCACTATGGATAGAATTCATGGAAAGGAATGATGCATCCATGAGGAGAATGGATGTGCAATTAGCTCAGCTCACAAATGACTTACAAGAGCTACTTGCTATAGCAAAATCACTACCACCATGCCCTCAGATGTTCGATTTTTATGATGATGAACCTTTTGTTACCTTCGAATCTGAGAAGAGTGATCCAATGGAATCTCCATATGAAATGGTGGAGTTGGTGACAGTTGAGAAAAATGAAATTGTGCTGGATGAGGCCAAAGAGACTAATGCGCTGCTTGAGGAACAAGAATTTGAAATGTTTGAGGTTGTAGCAAGCTTCTCCACCAATGAAAGAGTTGAGCCACCACCACCACAAATGCTCCAGTTGAAGGAGTTAGAAAGAGTTGTGCCAGAAAAAGAAGTCTCATCGCATCAAAGCTATGTTGTAGCAAATATTGTAGAAACAAAACCAACGCACAGAAAGTACAAACCTTGGGATGTTATAACATGCAGTCTCTTTGAAAGAATCAACAAATTCAAGGTGTGGCAGAATGTCCGACCCCGTAAATCAAGACTTAAGTATCTTAAAGGAGCAAAAGTGATGCCTCGAAACATTGAAGAATATCCATATGAGGCAGATTGACAAGGGAGTATTTTTGTTCCTTAAAAGAAAAAAAAATATAATAATCAAACTGCTTTTCGTCGAACCATGTGAATTCTGTTGTTTTGAGTTAATATTTGGTCTGTCTTTAATTCTTTATTTTTGCTGTTTAAATTTGTTTAGTGTAGTCTGATGGTAGCTGAATAGGTAGATTAGTTTAGTTTCATTTTTGTATAGCTTGAATGACTGGAAAAAGCATGCATAGGGGCCCTGATCACTGATATATCTGCCCTGTATCTATTGCGAAATAATTGCAGAATCCGCAATTTTTATTAGTAAATGCATGTTTTTGACTGACTGTTTAGCTAGGCTGGTTCTGTTTAAATTCTTTCTTTTGCTGCTATCTTGACTACCTTATATAGCTTATCTCAAAGCATGCTGGATGAGTGTCATAGGACACCTTTGATAGTTTAAATTAGCCTCTTAAAAGTGCTCAACATGCATAGCTTTAAGTCCTTACCTGCCTGTCTTTACGAATTTCTGCTGCTGTGATATTTACTTTTAGAATGTTCTGTCTATGCCTAGGGCTTTTAGATTCTCTTTGTTTTACCTTAGACTAGATGCTTCTAGGACAAGTTTGGGGGTGTGCCACCTGAGACACTCATTGGGGACAATGAGTAGTTTAAGTTTGGGGGAGGCCACCCTAGGCCTAGGAACATTCTTCTCTCCCTTAAAGCATAAGCATTCTTCTTCTTTTTTATAAAAAATGATGAGCTGAAAAAAAAAAAATGAAAAATAGAATAAAGAGGGGTGTCTCTCTTAGGTTGCTGAGTAATCAGTGCCAAGTGTGTAACCCACAAGTGGCATTGCATCAAAAGGCAACCAAAGGAGAGGCTCCACCAAAGTAAGAAAGAAAAAGGAAAAAAATAGGGAAGAAGAATGTACACCTAGGAGTTGCAACTTTGTGGCTTAGATGTCCTAAATAAAAAGAACTCTGATCCTCAATTAGCTGAGCACAAAGTTGTAACTTGTAGGGTTGTTTAGGGAGATGAATGTATGTCCAATGTAGTGATGCCAGGGTTTAGGTTGTTCTCTAAAAGTACTACTGTCACTGTTAATACTAAGACTGGCATGACTCTAAGGAATCCTAGGTAATTCAAAAGTTAAAGCTAGAAGCATGTACTGAGTCTGGGGTAAAGCTAGGTAGAATTCGAAACCTTAGGGATAGATGCACGATATGATAAAAGCAAGTAGATCAGTTGTAGGGAGTTAATGAAACAGCAGGAGTATTAGGCGTGCGAAGTCAGAAGAAGCAATATGAAAGGTTAGTTGTAAACTTGGAAGTGTGTCACAGGACAGCACTGCTATAGATAGGAATGTAGTCAGTAAGTGGTTAAAGAAGATGAAACAGCAGCCTAGGCAAGTCCTTAGATTGCTCGAGGACGAGCAAAACCTTAAGTTTGGGGGTGTGTTACGTCTCCAAAAGTGACCTTTTTAGGACTTATTTAGCTTAGAAAGATGTACACTCTTAGGTGTTTTTGATAGGATTTAGCTTAAACCTATGCTTATATATGAGATTTAGAAGAAGGTAGCTAAATTAGAACTTATGTACAATAGGAAAGAAAAGGGTTAGAAACCGAAGGAAAAGAATGAAAAAAACTGCATTGCGACAGCATTGCGAAAACATTGCTGAAGCCGCAATTATTCAAGTGAAAACCGTAAGTTGACTGATCTTTTTCTGTTAATTTCCGTGATTTCAGGGATTCGTTCTTTCTCCTCCATCCATTCTGATATACGACGTTGAAGATTGATGGTTCTCCTTGGCCCAAACGCACCTGCAAACTACTATAAAAGGGGGTCAAAGTCGGAGGTTCAAACATCATCCGAAAGCGTAGAAGTCTTCTCGCAGTCCATCTTTTCTCCTAGTTTTCCTTTGCCGTCTGCTGGTTTGCGAAGCTCAGCTGTTGGAATCGATAATCTGATAGGAAGGAGAGGAGATTCTTCTTCTCTCCCGATTGGATTCATCCAAGCAAGGCTGACCTTTCTCATCCTTCATTCGAGACGGCTGCAATGAGATTTCGAGCTGTTTTATTGCTTTCTGTTCTTCATTTCTACTTTACAAACTCTGTCTTGTGTTGTTTCTGTTCTAGTGGTTCATTCAGTTCATTTCGTTGTGTTCTGTCTTGCTGTTCTTTACTTTAAGTATCTTTTATATTCATTCAAACAATCAATTAATCAAACGCAAAGTTCAGTATTTCACAGTTTCGTTCCTTTACATTCTACTGTTTTCCTTTACTGTCTTAAGCACATTTCCCTTCTAAGCATGTCTGTTTTATCTTTTAGTTCTGTTCTCCCTATATCCATGAGTAACTAAGTCACTTAGGGGCATGCTAATGACAACTCCATAGGCTAAAAAACGTGAATCAAGCATGTAGGATAGCTCTCGAACATTGATTGTATGTAAGCTTCATCCCACGGGCAATTTCGATTGGCCATCCATTTTGTCCAAAGAACTCCTAACCTCTGGAAGGAGTAAGAGTTCAGAGTCATATTATCATGCTAGCCTTTCAAGGTAACCAGGAAACGGCCTAGGAATAGGCGTTTCCCTAGTACAAACCATATCTTTCTGCCTTAACAAGATGCTTAAGACCTTACTTTGAGTTGAGTAAACTAAAGAATCTAATGCATGGAATCGGACGATACATGAGATTGAGATAGTTTGATGCATAGAGAGTAGATCCAGTGCTTGAGAATCGTATAAAAATGCCTATAGGATAGTCATTAGTAGCCCTTAATTCTCCATTTTACACACTTTCACTGTTTTTACAATTGCGGAAACATTGCGGTGCCCGCAATTCTGCTAAGTTACCATTCTGTTTAGCTGTTTTCTTCTTCATTTATTAGTTTCGTCTCTTGTCTTTTGAGTCTAATTTCAACTTGCATTTGTTTATGTTGCATTCCTTTAGACATTCGGTAAGAAGTAGGAAATTAAAAACCAATTTTACCCCTTCAAATCCACCCCTTCTTTCTTAACTTTATACTTCACAAGTAGCTTATAAATAAATCTCTGTGGGAAAACGAATGAAAAAATACTTACTACTTGCTATAAGATCATGTATGCTTGCATGTTCTGAGTGCTCTTTCTTCCTTATTGCTTACTTTTATTAACACATTGAGCACGCAACAGGTATTAGTTTGCAGTTTATCCCTGAGATTGACAGAGAGGAGCGGCGGTTACGTAGAGAAGCCCGGGAGGGGCAAGGAACGTTTGAAAGAGAAGAAGGCAATCCCTTCTTATTTGACGAGATGGCGCAAGGTGATGCGCCACGGACGCTTAAGCAACTGGCAGCGCCAGACCTGAACCTGCAGCCTTTGTGCATTAACTACCCCGTGGTAGCAGGTAACTTCGAGTTAAAATCTGGTTTAATTCACCAGTTACCTTCTTTCCATGGAAACGCAGGTGAGGACGCGAACAAACACCTGATGGAGTTCCATTGCGTCTGCGCGGGAATGAAGCCCGCAGGGGTCACGGAGGAGCAACTGAATATGAGGGCATTCCCCTTCACACTCAAGGATAAGGCCAAGGATTGGCTATACTACTTGCCCTCCGGATCCATCACCACGTGGCAGGATATGAAGCGGGTATTCTTGGAGAAATACTTTCCCGCATCCTTAGCCACCACCCTGCGGAAGAGGATTTATGGGATCACCCAGGATGTAGGTGAGTCCCTACACGAATACTGGGAACGTTTCGGGCGCCTGTGCGCGAGCTTCCCACATCATCAGATTGCCGATCAGTTATTGATTCAGTATTTTTATGAGGGGATGACGCCCCATGACCGACAGATGATCGATGCAGCGAGTGGAGGGGCACTGATTGACAAGACC
Organism: Herpetospermum pedunculosum; assembly: GCA_028017165.1. Classification (NCBI taxonomy): domain Eukaryota; kingdom Viridiplantae; phylum Streptophyta; class Magnoliopsida; order Cucurbitales; family Cucurbitaceae; genus Herpetospermum; species Herpetospermum pedunculosum. The sequence continues at coordinate 24,093,063 of CM051524.1, read as the reverse complement.
CCAGTTGAGGCCAAGCAGTTGATTGCAAACATGGCTACAAACTCGCAGCAATTCGGTATTCGGGGGCAAGGACAAGTGCACAGCGTGGCTCAGAGCCACGAGATGACTGAAATGAGGGCCCAGGTGGCCGAAATAGGCAGTATGTTAAAGAAAATAGTTGGAGGACACCGCGAGGCGGAGGAGGTCAACGCGATTGGGGGGTACGCTTCCAACCCAAGGAAGTACGACCCATATGCAAACACTTATAACCCCGGTTGGCGCGACCATCCTAATTTCAGCTATGGGAATAGGGAAGGACAAACTCGCTTCCAAGGCCAGTCCCAGGATAGGCCTAATTCTTCCACCCAGGCTCAAGCCTCGAGCTCCTCCAGCTCACTTGAAGAGATGGTAAGAACCATCGTGACTAGCACCAGCCAATTCCAGAAAGAGGCTCGTGAAGAGCTTAATTCTCACAAGGCAGAGCTGCAAAATTTGAACAAGCAGCTGACACAGATTGCGGTGTCTATCAGTAAGATTGAGAGCAAGAGCTCGGGGAAGCTTCCTTCCCAAACTACAGTAAACTCATGTGAAAACGTGAGTGCCATTCAGCTGCGCAGTGGGAAGTCACTTTCCACCAGAGCTGCGAAGGAAGCCACGGACAGCTTGAACAAGTCCGCCCCGACTGCTCCTGAGATTCAGAATGTGAGAAAAGATGAGAAGGTCAGTGTACCTGAGGATGTTACCAGAGCACCATTCCCAAGTCGGCTTGTGAAGCCTACTTTGGAGACCGAGGATGCGGAGGTCCTTCGAACCTTCCAAAAGGTGGTGGTCAACATCCCACTTCTTGAGGCCGTAAGCCAAGTGCCAAAATACGCCAAGTTTCTCAAGAAGTGGTGTACGAGTAAGAGAATGTCGAGAAAAAGTGACGAGACGAAGAAAGAAACCGTCTCAGCAATCTTCCAAGGTAATCTTCCACCGTAGTGCATCGATCCTGGTATGTTTTCTATCCCATGCACTATCGATACTAAATTCATTGAAAATGCCATGTTAGATCTCGGTGCCTCGATTAATGTCATGTCTTATGATGTTTTTAAAGAACTTGAATTGTGTACTTTAATCGAGTCCAATATAGTTGTCCAACTAGCCGATCGATCTTATGTGCATCCTTTAGGGAAGGTTGAGGATATTTTAGTCAAAGTTAAGGACTTACTGTTTCCATGCGATTTTTATGTGCTGGATATGAATGAGAATTCTTCGCATGTTTCCTCTTCTATTTTGTTAGGTCGCCCATTTATGAAGACCGCTAAGGTCAAGATAGATGTTGATAGGGGTGCCTTATCTGTAGAATTTGATGGAATGGTGAATGAATTTATTATAAATGCATCAAAGTCGTCTGTGACTGTTGGGAATTTGTCTGTTGTTGAGCATGATGAGAATGGGAGTCTACCCTCGCGCTTGAGGGATGGTTCCCATGTCTCTGTTAAAATTTCTGATTTAGATTTGTGTGATAATGATGCTGGTTTTTGCACTAACACTGCTGATATTCACGTGCCCGAGGCACGAAGAGTGCAAAATATTTTTCAGGATGATGGCAGGAAAGGTGTGGCCAAGGATAAGTATGGATCGTCCCCCGCACCCACAGACTATGGATGAGTCTGTTGAGAGAATACAGTCGAGCAACCGACTTTAAAAATTCTGCGCTTCTCGGAGGCACCCGAGCGATGGACTGTTTTTATGCTTTAGTTTAGTTTTTATTGCTTCCTAGCTTAACTTAGTATTAATTAGCTTGCTGTTTTTTTTTTTAGGAATCGAGGAAGAGAAGACAATTTTGGGCTCTGATGCGTTCGTGCGCCGCTTCCTCGCCCTCGCCAGCTTCACCAAGAGTCAGGGAAGTGTTTTTCTTCTTCCCTTTTACTTTGTTGCATCTGACTGGTTGGCATTGAGGACAATGCCAAATTTTGAAGTTGGGGGTGGAGTAGTCTGATGGATGTGCATGTGTAGTTTGTTGAGAAGTGTTGCAAAGATATTGAAGTGCTTGGGACTCTGTTTATTGTTTTCTGACGATGATAGCCTAGGAAATGCATGTTGGAAATCTGAGCATGTTCATAATCGAGTTTTTGCATGAGTTTTGTGTTTCTTAGGTTCATGTCAAAAATTTTAAAATTTTTGCTGTTGCTCCCTTGCACTCATCGCGCACTTAGCAACCTCTCCCTAGATTCCGTAAGCCTTGTTTATCGCATGTTTAGCTAATTCTCGTTGTCACCTCGAAAGGCACCCCTAGGTAGCTTGTTGCATGAGAGTTAGTGGTTAGTTAATTGAGAAAGCATGTGCTTAGCCTAATGTAAAAAAAATAGAAAAGCATGTTTTATTGAAAATTCCTCTCGAGGCGCTCCTCCTTCTTACTAGTGCACTTAAGAAGTGAGCGTTAGTCCTTAAAAACGTGAAGTTTATGCATGAATTTGACGTGTTAGGCAGCTCGGGTTGGAAAGAAAAAGAAATGAAAAGTTGGTTCAAAGAACCCAAAATAAAAGAGTACAAAGTACTTTTGAAAAGAAAGAAAAAGAATGAGAAAAATAATTAGGTCTCTTAATTTGCTTCTCTCTCTCGTGTAAGTCAAGTGTAGCTGTTCTTAAACGCTAGAAATAGGGGGAAAATGGGATGTGCGTTGCATGTAGGTTTTCCGGGTTTAAGTGAGTTTAGGAGTGGTTGTCTAGCACACACACACGTTAGGGGGCAAGAGTTAATTTTTGATATGTCCTAGTTAATACATGAACAAAATGCTTCCATGATTATACTCGTGTTTAAATTTCAATATGCATGGAGGTTTGAGTTAGAATGCATGTAAGAGCGTCCTTTGAGTCAATGTCTTTGTAGTGCTTGCTCGAGGACTAGCAATGTTTAAGTTGGGGGTGTTTGATAACTCCATTTTGGAGCTATTAAATACTTCCTAATTATAGCTAAAGTCCGCTTTCAATTGATTAAATATATCTCTTTTGTAGGAGAAAAGTGGCAAAAAGCTCGTGCGTCCGTTGGGCATGTTCGAGTGCTTAAAGCAGAGTTTTAGCGCCCCGGGAATGCATCGGGAAGAGGGGAATTTTTTCCGTGAAGAAACGGGCCAAAACTGCCTTGGAGAGGCAAAGCTTCAGCCCCAAACCCGAGAGCCAGCGTCGATCTATAGCATCGAGACGCTGGCTCGACGCTGGAAAAACCCGAGAGCAAGCGTCGAGTGATAGCGTCGAGACGCTAGCTCGACGCTGCCCTGGCGTCGAGACCCTGCTTGGCGTCGAGACGCTCCGGAGGAGGCGCGCGCAGGAAAATCATCGGGGCAGCGTCGCGACGCTACCCAGCGTCGCGACGCCATCGCGAGCGCGCGCGGCAACTTAGGGCACAGTGTCGAGACGCTGGCCTAGCGTCTCGACGCTACGACGATGGCAGAAGATAAATGACGATTTTTCTGCACATTTTGGGCATCTTCTCCTTCATCTCTCCACCATTTTTGCTCTTCTTAGTCTTCTTCTTCTCCGTTTTCTCTCTATTTTTCCGTGGAGCTCCGCCATTGTTGGCATGCTAGTGAGCTCCACCTTCCATTGTAATAAGTAGACGAATCCTTCCATGGCCGTGGTTGGAGCGGGATTGACGAACCGCGCCATGAGCGGCTAAGGTAAGGGTGACGGTTTGGGAATGTTTTAGGGATATTTTTGTTAAACATATTTAGTTTTGATAATCTGAGCTTTGATATGCATATTGGTTCTGTTTATTAGCATCCATTTACCTTGCTTAATCCAACGCGCATGCTAAAATACGTTGATTGAAACTCGGGTAGTTTCGCATGTTGTGTATCTTAAAGAGTAGCGATGCCGTGCCTCTCACTGCTCGACTAAGTAACACAGGTAGATGGAATTAAATCGAAGTATCGGGACGGGTAGGATAATTGTTGATTGCATACGGCGTTTGCGGGCAATCTACTAGCAATTAGAATTCACGCTCGAATGTTCGTCGCGGTTAGCTAGTGACTGTCTAAATTTACCTTAGGGCTGATCACCTTGATGTAGGCTTGGATAACGTGTAATTAGAACTGTGTGGTCTAATTAAAATCCATGGAGTCGGCTACTTTGGGGCTTCTCTGGTAGTCGTCCGCGTGCTCAATAAACTGAATTCCATGTTATTAGAATTAAATGATAAACTGAACTTGTTTAACAAATGATCCCGAGACTCCCAAACCGTGCACACGTTCTCTTCTTATTATTTCCTTCTTCCGTTAGCTTTCTCGTTATTTCCCATTTGCATGATAAAACCCCCCGTTAACAATTAATCAATTAAATCACAATTTCACTAGTAAATTCAATCTTCCTATTCCTTGGATCGACCCTGTTACCACTGGCTGCAAAGCCTTGGTCATAGGCTTTATAAATCGTATTTTGGCAAGCCTCGACAGCTTGAGATTAAGTGGATATTCAAAAATCCGCCCACCATGGAGGCCTTGGAATCTCTTCTATCTCTTCTATGATTGGCTTCAGCCTTGATCCTGATGTGCTTGTTGGTGGTGGACCTTGGTTTGGCAGAGACTCCAGTGGAGCACTAGACTCATTGTTCTCTACTCTCTTTGGTGTTTCTTTGGTGTTGCTCACCAATGGTCTCCCACTTCTGAGTTCAATTGCTTGAACTTGCTCTTTACCATCTCTCCTTGGCACCTCAGTGTCAGCAGGTAGTCTACCTTGGGGCCTGCTTTTGAGATCATTAGCTAATTGCCCTATCTGGTTCTCTAGGCTCCTAAGAGTAGCTTGCTGACTCTGTAGAGTGGCATCATTCTTGGCTATGTATTCTTTGAGTAGATTTTCTACAGAAGACCCTACTGGTTGGTTGTATGGTTTCTGATACATGGATTGGTTATGTTGGGGAGTGAAACCAGGTGTTCCACTCGGTCTTGGTTGGTTAGGAGCTTGGTTAGCATTCTGTTGGCCACCCCATGAAAGGTTTGGGTGGTTCCTCCAACCAGGATTGTAAGTGTTGGAATAGGGGTTGTTCCTAGGCTGCTGCTGGCTTCCAATATAGCAGACTGAGGCTGGATTCCCAGGGCAGTATTCATACAGGTGCCCTTCCCCACAGAATCCACAGATAAGTGTCTCACCTTGACTTGGCTGGGTGCCCATTGACATGGCTGTGGCGGTGTTGACACTAGTTTGGAGATTGGCTTGAGCCATTTGCTTGACTAGGTTGGTCAGGGAGCTTATTTGGCTACTCATGGCATTGAGTGCGTCCTTGTCTTGAGCTCTAGTTGGCTCAACTGGATCATCTGACCACCTACAGTGAGATGCTGAGATCTTCTCCAAGATCTCATAGGCTTCATTATAACTCTTGGACAACATGGAACCACCAGCAGATGAATTTAAGACTTGTCTAGTGCTGGGGTTGCATCCTTTGAAAAATACCTCTATTTGGATATACCATGGGATGCCATGGTGTGGACATTTAAGAAGAAGGTCTTTGAACCTTGTCCAAGCTTCGTGAAGAGACTCATTCTCAGCTTGTTTGAACTTGATTATATCATCACGAAAGGTAGAATTCCTATCAGGTGGGAAATACTTAACTAGGAATTTTTCTGCCAAATCTGTCCAATTGAGGACTGATCCAGAGGGTAATGAGTTTAACCACGTCTTTGCCTTGTCCCTCAATGAGTAAGGGAAGAGGTAGAGCCTCAAGGCTTCTTGGGAAACTCCAGGGATGATGAATGTATCACTGACTCCTAGGAAGTTTCTAAGATGGTTGTGGGGATCCTCATTTTCCACTCCAAAGAATTGTCCCACAGTGGACAACATTTGGAACATCCTTGGCTTTAACTCGAACGAGTTGGCAGTGATTTCAGGGCGGATTATGCTGGGGTTCAGCTCCCCAGGCATAGGTACTAGGTAAGAGAGTATGGCGCTATCCTTATCATTCGCTATTTCGATGGGATTGCGAGTGACAGGCACCGGATTTGGAACTAATCTATCCATTTCTTCTTGATAGAATTGCGGAGGAATTGCGGTTCCCGCAATTATGGGAGGTATAGAGGGTTGGTCAAAGAGACGTTTCTTGGCTCTATTTCTGGCTCTAAATAGTCTCTCGGGCTCAGGATTGAACTCTAGATCACTACTTGAAGACTCATTCATAAACTAACCCAATGGTAGCTGCAAAAGAAATGAAATAGATCAGCTTCAATAGATAATAAACTTGGTGTTTCAAACTTAACAAACTTCGTTTTCACTAAACTAAATCCCCGGCAGCGGCGCCAAAAACTTGTTGCGTGCTCGATGTGTAAAATAAATAAGCAATAAAAGAGAGAGAGCACTCAGAACATGCAAGCATACATGATCTTATAGCAAGTAGTAAGTATTTTTTCATTCGTTTTCCCACAGAGATTTATTATTAGCTACTCGTGAAGTGTAAAGTTAAGAAAGAATGGGTGGATTTGAAGGGGTAGACTTGGTTTTAAAATTCCTATTTATTGCTGAATATATAGAAGGTAGCAACATAAACGAGTACAAGTCAATGGTAAACGCAAAATGTAAAGAGAAAGAATTAATAAACGAAGAGAAAAGTAGTCAAGCAGAATATTTAACTTAGCAGAATTGCGGAAACAACAATTCTACCGCAATGTTACTAACAGCGAAAGTGTGTAAAATGGAGAAACAAGGGCTACTAACGACTCCTCTATAGGCATTTTCTCACGATTCTCAAGCATTGGATCAACTCACTATGCATCAAACTCACTCAATCTCATGTATCTTCCGATTTCATGCATTAGATTCTTTAGTTTACTCATGTCCAAGTAAGGTCTTTAAGCATCTTGTTAAAGCAGAAAGTTATGGTTTGTACTAGGAAAACGCCTATTCCTAGGTCGTTTTCTGGCTACCTTGAAAGGCTAGCATGAGTGTATGACTCTGAACTCTTACTCCTTCCAGAGGTTAGGAGTTCTTTGGACAAAATGGATGGCCAATCGAAATTGCCCGTGGGATGAAGCTTACATACAATCAATGCTTCGAGAGCTATCCTACATGCTTGGTTCTCGTTTTTTTTAACCTATAGGATTGTCATTAGCATGCCCCTATGTGACTTATTTACTCATGGATATAGACAGAACAGAAATAAGAGATGAAGTAGACATGCTTAGAAGGAATTTAAAGACAAACAGCAAGGGAAAAACAGTAGGCAACAAAGACAAGAAACTGTGAAATAATGAATTTTGCTTTGATTACTTGATTGTTTGAATGAACAAAGGGAAGCTTAAAGTGAATAACATAAAGACAGAAAGCAACGAAATGAAATGAACTAGCCACTAGAAAAGAAACAACAACTAAACAGAGCTAGAAATTAGAAATAAAAGACAGAAAGCAGTAATTAAGCTTGAACGCCTCGTCGCAAATGTCTCGGCTGAAGGGAGAGAAAGGATAGCCTTGCTTGGATGAATCCAATCAGGAGAGAAGATGAATCTTCTCTCCTTCCTATCAGATTGTCGATTCCAACAGCTGAACCTCTCACACCAGCAGACGGAGAAGAAAAACAGGAGAAAAGATGGAGCTGGAAAGAGACTTCTACGCTTTCGGATGATGATCAAACCCTCTACTTTGACCCCCTTTTATAGTAATCTGCAGGTGCGTTTGGGCCAAGGAGAACCATCCATCCTCAACGTAGTACTTCAAAATGGATGGAGGAGAAAGAACGAATCCCTGAAATAACGGAATATAACAGAAAAAGATCAGCCAACTTACGGATTTCACTTAAAACATTGCTGTTTTAGCAATGTTTCCGCAATGCTACCGCAATGCGCATTTTTCCTTCTTTTAACTTCGGTTTTCATTCTTTTTCTTTCCTCTTGCACACAAGTCCTAATTTAGCTACCTTCTTCTAATTCTCATATATAAGCATAGGTTTAAGCTAAATCCTATCAAAAACACCTAAGAGTGTACATCTTTCTAAGATAATTAAGTCCTAAAAAGGTCACTTTTGGAGACGTAACAGGAGCACTAGACTCTTCATTCTCTACTCGCTTTGGGGCTTCTCTGTTATTGATCACCAACGGTCTTCCACTACGAAGTTCAATTGCTTGAACTTGTTCTTTCCCATCCCTTCTTGGTGTTTCAGTATCTGCAGGCAATCTGCCTTGGGGCCTATTTTTCAGTTCATTCGCCAACTGCCCTATTTGGTTTTCTAAGCTTCTCAGTGTTGCTTGCTGACTTTGCAGGGTTGCGTCATTCTTTGCAATGTACTCCTTCAGCAAGTTCTCCACTGATGATCCCATTGGATGGTTATATTGTTTTTGATAAGGGGGTTGACCAGGTTGTTGAGTGAAACCAGATGTTCCACTCGGTCTTGGTTGATTTTGCATTTGGTTGGTATTTTGTTGTCCACCCCAAGAGAGATTTGGGTGGTTTCTCCAACCAGGGTTATAAGTGTTTGAGTAGGGGTTGTTCCTTGGTTGTTGTTGACTTCCAACATAACATACCGAGAATGGATTCCCAAGGCAAAAATCATGCATGTGCCCCTCCCCACAGAATCCACAAACTAGTGCCTCACCTTGGTTGGTTGCTGCGCTTGTTGAAACGGCTGCTACGGTGTTGACACTTTGTTGAATATTAGTTTGAGCCATTTGTTTTACTAGATTGGTCAGGGCATTGATTTGGCTGCTCATTGCACTAAGTGCATCCATGTCTTGAGCCTTCCTTGGCTCCACAGGATCGTCTGACCATCTACAATGTGATGTTGAGATTTTCTCCAAAATCTCATAGGCTTCATTGTAGCTCTTTGAAAGCATGGAACCTCCAGCTGAGGAATTCAGCACTTGCCTCGTGCTGGGGTTGCATCCTTTGAAGAACACTTCTATTTGAATACACCATGGAATGCCATGGTGTGGACATTTAAGTAATAGGTCCTTGAATCTAGTCCAAGCTTCGTGTAATGATTCGTTTTCGGCTTGCTTGAATTTAATAATATCATCACGGAAGTTGGAGTTCCTATCTGGTGGGAAGTATTTTACTAGGAACTTTTCAGCAAGATCTGTCCAATTACCAATTGATCCAGAGGGGAAGGAATTTAACCACGTTTTGGCCTTATCTCTTAACGAGTAAGGGAAAAGGTAAAGTCTTAAGGCTTCTTGAGACACTCCCGGGATGACAAAAGTGTCACTTCCTCCTAGGAAGTTTCTCAAGTGGTTGTGGGGGTCTTCGTTCTCCACTCCAAAGAATTGTCCGACTGTGGACAGCATTTGGAACATGACGAGTTTTAACTCGAAAGAGTGAGTTGTAATCTCAGGGCGTATAATGCTCGGATTAAGCTCCTCGGGCATGGGTACAAGATATGAAAGAATAGCATTATCCTTGTCATTCGCAATTTCGATTGGGTTGCGAATGGTAGGTGCTCGGTTTGGGGCTTCTCTATCCATTTCAGTTTGTTGGGATTGCGATGACTCTGCGGAGTCCGCAATGTGTTGAGTTACACGTGGCTGTTTAAAAAGGCGTTTCTTGGTTTTATTTCTGGCCCGTAGAAGTCTTTCAGGCTCAGGATTGAACTCTAGGTTGATATTTGGATGCTCATTCATAAACTAGCTTGATGGTACCTGTAAAGGAAATGAAAGAAGATTAGCTCCAATAAATATTAAGTTTTTTTTTCTAAAATAACACAATTCGTGTTTACTAAACAAAATCCCCGGCAGCGGCGCCAAAAACTTGTTGCGTGCTCAGTGTGTAAATATAATGTAATGCGAAGAGCACTCAGAACATGCAAGCATACATGGTCTGTAGCAAGTGATAAGAATTTTTTAATTCGTTTTCCCACAGAGATTGAGTTTAGTTACTAACGAAGTGAGGTGTTAAATTAGAGAGGGTCACTTAAATTGGGTGGATTTGAGGTTGATGTGCCGAATTAACAAAAGAATGTAAGAGGTATGCAAGCATAAACGAAAGCAAGAAAAGAGATTAAGCTTTGATGTGGAGAAGAAAGAATTGCGGATCTAACAATGTTCTAGCAATAAAATCGCAAAAATAATAGACTGAAAAAATGGCTAAGGTAAAAACAGAACTATAGAATTGCGGTTCCCGCAATTATCTAGCAATTAATTTAGCAACGATTTAACGGTGAGATGAGGAAACAAGGTCGACTTAAGACTCCTCTATAGGCTTTTACATACAATCATTCAACAGTAGATTAACTTATCATGCATCGATTTAGCTCAGTCTCATGCATCTCTCGATTACATGCATTAGATCTTTTAGTTCACTCATATCCAAGTAAGACATAAACATCTATTTATACAAGCAAGCTAATGAACCGTGCTAGGAAAACGCCTATTCCTGGGTCGTTTTCTGGCTACCATGAAAGGCTAGCATGAATGGATGACTCTGAACTCTTACTCCTTCCGGAGGTTAGGAATTCTTTAGACAAAATGGATGGCCGATCGAAATTGCCCATGGGATGAAGTACACATACATTCAATGCATCTGAAGCTATCCTACATGCTGAACTATCGTATTTCTAACCTATAGATTCATCTTTAGCAGACCTCTGTGTTATTAGTTACTCATGGTTGATGGAGAATTGGAGAAGATAGATTGATTAAGCATGATTTAAAGTACTCAATGAAAGCAAGAGAATAAAAGATAACCAGATGAAGAACTTGCAAAGACTTAGATGATTACTTTATAAATTAAGATTCAAAACTCAATGTGCGAAGGTATGAAAAACAGTAAAGAACTGAACAAATTGAAGACGAATTGAATCAGTGTAGCAATTGGAAACAAAAGACAGAAAGCAGTAAGAAAGCTTTATAAAAGTGTGCACGGATCTCCTCGTCGCAAGCGCCTCGGATGAAGGGGAAGATTAGCTGTTCTTGGGGATGAATTCAATCAGAAGAGAAGAAGGATCTTCTCTTCTTCCTCTCGAATTATCGACGCCAAGGGCTGATTTCTTCATTCCAACTAACGGGATAAGGAAAATGTGTATTTGGAATGCGCTGTGACGGAGAACTCCACGCTTCCGAGCTGTTTTTCTCCTTCACCTCTTTTTATAATGTTTGCAGGTACCTTCAGCCACGGAGAACCATCCATTCTGAACAGCAACCCTCCACGTGGCAGCAAGGGAAAGCTTAGGCGGATGAAATATCGCAACCGTGACGACTGGCGGCTGGAAAAACTCAGCAGCAGCAACTTGGAATTGCGGATTCCTCGCGGTGGCCGCAATGTTCATTGCGCTCCCAGCAATGTTTCAGCAATTCTCCTGCAATGTACATTTTAACTCTTTTAGCATCGTTTTCTATTCTTTTTCGTTCCTTTTCCAAATAAGTCCTATTTTAGCTTCATTCCTCGAATTCTCACATTTAAGCACGTATTAAGCTAAATTCTAACAAAAACGCTCAAGAGATTACATGATTTTAAGGTAAATATATCCCTAAATAATGTACTTTTGGAGAGGTAACAGGTACCCAACCATATCCGTATATTATAGACCATTTTTACTGTCTACTTGAGCCTGATCCACATTCATGTCATACATGAAGCTCAAGTGCTCATCCTTCGCCATGGGTGTTGGTCATTGATATAGGATTAACCAAACACGTTTCACTTTATTCTAGTAAACTCTTTTACTGAATAAAACTAATAACTCTTTATTCTAAATAGATATTTACAAACATAACTGTTTTTAAACCACGAGTTTTAGGACATAAAACCCAACAAACTCCCACTTGGACTTAAACGTCGGTGGTGTACATGTTGGTCGAGAAGACTAATATATCATATATTAGAAGTTTTCTCCCATTGTTCTATTTAGCAACTCGGATCCTTAGACTCTTCTAGGTGTCTTTCAAACACTTTACCCATGAGAGACTTAGTAAACTTATCAGCATGAAGTGCTGCGAGGCTTACCATGTGACCATCACATCTTCTCACTACACTAACCTAGAGCTCAACTTATAAACTTTTTATGCTTTTACAAGCTGTAACAACAACTTACCTACCACCAAGGAATCAACAATAAAATTCTTGTATTCTATTCCTCGTTTGCACTGGGACAAACTTTAACCAGACTCCAATCTAATTGGACTAATATCTTCTGACAGCTCCCACTGCATAGCACATATCGGGTCATGTATCTCAAAAGATACATCTGACCTCCAATATGTAAATGCACACGAATGCTTCTCGTATCCTCAACCCTTGAGGTGTCTTAGGAAACCATTTCCATAGATGATCGAATATTAACAACACTTTGTCAATATAAAATTTTAGAGACAACACTAGCAATTTGTTCTTACGACTCAGATCAACCTGAATCCTTAGAACAAACTATGCCCTTGATGGACCAAAATGTGGGTGTGTAATTTGGTTCAATAACCTGCAATGGATATATGGTCAAGTGCAAGTATACACTGCCAATCAAGTAATAAAATGGAAAGTATTCCAAGTATCATATCCCAAGAGACTGTTGAAGAATTTAGTTTTAGAAAGAATTGTTCTCCGAATGCAATGAAAAGTAACAAAAATAAATTGATAATGTTTGGTTGGTTTTGGGTTGAAAAGAAATAATAAAAACAGGGATCCAATCATGTTTCAGCCCTAAGTTGAGTTTACTTGACAGCCTGTGACCACAAAGTCACCACATAGTACCTTATGCTTTTGGATCGGATTCGTCTCCTATTCAGCCTCTTTGCAAGTACCTTTAGGAGTCTAAGTCATTATACTCACGGTCTAGTGGATAATGTGATCTTAGATGGTTAAGAACGCAATCTTATTGATCCTATAGTCTTTTGCCCCAATCATCAAGGATAATCGACGAAATCCTATTCCTAGGTTTTTCTGCTATATCACCTTTACGAGAGCCGTTAATTGCCCGACCTGTCCAGTATCGACATTAACATTTCATGCTAATTAAGTGATCAAATTAATATAACATTTTTGCATATATTCAGTAAAGGACGAACCACACAAGGCATAAGGGTAAAACCGTAATTTACAGCTGTCAAGCTAGCTCATTTCTTAACGGGCATTGACATAATTGAATCCCTTAGGAAAACTTAGCTCATAATGACAACTAGACTAAAATACTTCATTGAAAAATAATGCATAAGTACAAAAATTACTAAAAGGGTAAAATGGTAATTTCACTCTAAAATTAAGAACAAAACGAAAATAGAATAAAAACAGAATGTAAATAATAAATAAATGACAGAACTGGAATAATAAAGGTTTAGAACTGAAAATTAAATTATAAATGTGAAAACTCGCTAAAGGGTAAAATGGTAATTTTGCATGAAAAATAAAAACATAAATAAATGCGAAATAAAAACAGAATCTAAATAAAAAATGTGCAGAATAAAGTAGAAAATAAATCTGAAAATTTTTCAACTTTCTCTCTCCCGAACTCGTGGACAATGGATGAAGGGTCTCTACTCGCTCGATTCACGTCGTCAATGCGAATCGAATCCTCGCAGCACCTTCCTTTCGAAGCTGGCTGAAGTAGAACTTTTACAGAGGAGTGGTCCGCTCTTATTTGGAATTTCGGGAATTTGGGTGAGTTCTTCTAGAGAGAAAGGAAGTTGATCGACTATGTGGAGATTGATTGTTGTAAAGAATGATCGATGATTGAATGAAGGCTTGAGGTGTCTTTTATAGGCCTTAGGGTTTGTTTGGAGGCTGCTAAAATGGGGGAGAGATCTTTGGGAAGGGTTGTTAGGTCAAATAGGGAGTTGGTTGGCTGAATCTTTGGAAGATCTTTGACAAAATATCTCAACCAATTCGTTTGACCAGTCAACTGCACTTTGTGGCCTCTTATGTGGCCACAAGCTGGATTCTGCACTCTATGACTCCTCTGTGGCCATAAGCTGGATTCTGCACTTTGTGACTCCTCTGTGGCCACAAGCTGAAGCAGAATACAGTTTTTCTGAAAATAATTAAAACAACATTAATTCTTATAAAAAATGACTCTTTTACCCTCTTAATTGCTTCTTAATGACAAAACGACCTTGAGCATGTGACTCTCCTATTTTTATTCTTTCCTTATCAATTACATGCACAATTATCTTCAATTTAACTCAGAAAGTCAATTAATGAGTATGCTTTAAAGGGTAAAAACATGACATAAATGACGTTCATCAGCCCTCCTCCAAAACAGTTTGAGAATGGGTCGCTAGTTTATGCTTAAATGTCAGAAGGGAATCCTACATCATTTTCCATGATTAGGACATTAATTACGAAAATAAGTTATGAAAGCTACATCATTGACTAAACCCTTGTCAAACAAGGTTTATCAAACTTTCGTTCAAAGCCATAAGGTTTGATCACGGTATCAAACCTAATAATTCAGGACGAAGATGCTTTATTTCAATTCATAAATGAATCGAATAAGCTGGCAAACTATTTGCTCTTTTCCCAAACTATGAATCTTTCTAGTAGAGACTTAATAGATACTCAAATCAAGATCGCGGGTCTTGACATCCATTTGCCTTATCCTATAAAGATAGAATATGACAATGGATAAGAGCCATCTATTTAACTTACATCTGGCAACAAGAGAAAGAGAGTATACCCAATAAACCCTTTCTCTTCGGGATAGTGCCATTGCGAGAAAGTCAAGCCATAAAGGTTTTCACCTTAATGGCTTGGTCTCAATACCATTCATAGATTCATGGTTTTGAGCCATTTGGCCTTGTCTATATGATCCATTACCTATTTAAAGAGGAATGGATCCTCAATGTCATCATCGAGTATGATAACTTTGAGTTTAAGATAGGCCAATACAGCGGACCGGGTTGACCTACAACCCTCCCACTGCATTGAGGCTTTCTCAACTGTTGAGATGTTCCAGTTTAATCAACAACCTTTGTTGATGTCAACTATAGCTTTCATTTTACTGTTAGTCTTGACACACTAGTTGGTTTCGAGTTTAATAGAACACATCAGTATATATCTTTTGCTAAATGAACTGTTCATTATAAAACCAAAGGATATAATATACAAGTGTTCAGTTTAAACAAAAAATATAGACAATAATTACATATAACAAATGTCATTATCTTTATACAACAACTACAAAGACTCCCACTAGTTCAACTGCAATGATATCTCCATATCTCACGGAGAGAAAATCGGCTGTCAGGAACTACTTTCCTGAAGACAAACAAACATGATTAGTGGTTCCTGAAGACATCCAGGTATGAAATTCATATTCCACTAAACTTGTTTAGACAAATAAATCACATTTATCTTGTCGTTCTTTCTCTGCCAGTTACTCAGCAAGGTATTTGGAGCAGTTACGCTTCCAATACCCATCTTCAATACAATGGAAACATTTTCCTATGTTTGAAGAATGTGCCTTGCGAACAGCAGGGGCTTTTCCCTTCCTCCTGTTTCTATTCTTCTTCTGAATAATCTCATTACTCATAGAAGCAGACTCAGGCTTACTCCCTAACGCCAACCTCTTAAGAAATTTCTTCGAAGTGACAACATTTGCCTCCTTCTCTATTCCTTTGGAAGTGTACGAAGATTGATAAGCCTGGAACTCATTCAGAAGAGAAGTCAAGTTATATTCTATCTTATTCATCACCATATTGGATCTGAAATTAAGGAAATTCTTCGGAAGAGATTCCAAGATAAAACAAACTTGGCTTTTCTCGTTGATGGTGGCACTGTTTTCTTCCGCCGCGTTAAAGTGGACCATCTTGTTAAGGACAAGCTCCCTAACAGAGGTATCCTCCACTATGCGAGAGTTATAAACGAACTTGAGGGCTTCATTACGAAGCGATGAGGATGGCTGTCCAAACATTGCTTGTAATGAAGACATGATTTCCTTTGCGGAAACCATAACCTCATACTACTTGCACAAGACATCAAATATGTTTGCCAAGATATAGATTTGGGCTTTATCAAAAACCCCAATCCATCCATCGTATGTCTCTCGAACACTTCGAGATGCATTCGAGCTAGGAGTGGGAGAACATTCCTCCGTTAAGACAAACATCAGGTCGTCAAGAACAAATATCGTATTCAGGTTCGACTTCCAGGTCCCGTAATTTTCTCCGATTAATTTGTCGTGAGCTAACAACTGTATAAACGAACTTGACATGCTGAAAAAGAATGTAAATCTATTAGTGAAACGGTTTTAACCTATTTCAACCAATTAAAGGGTTTAGCAGCAAATAAAGTACACAAACTCATTATTTACTTGCAACGATACTTTAGTAAGTCACAATGGTCGCTACCGACTGGCAGTCAAGTCACTACTTTACTAAACCAAGACATTCTTGACTAAATGATATCTCCAGAATAACTCATATTCCAATAACATCTTAGTTATCGTTTTTGGTCTGGATTTACTAACTCCTTAGCAAATCCCGTAAGTGTGACCCTCCATTTTTAGAATGCACAGGACGGCCCCAACAGCGCAACCGAATGGAATGTCAAAGTTGGGAAGGACCCTATGTTTCTTTATCCATAAATGATGACTGAGGTGTTCGATCTCCCATACCCAACCCTTCGAATGGGTTGGTGCCTCCTAGGGTCACCTTGCAGGCAGAACATGGGAATCTTCCGGTTCAATCCAATGGAGGAGACCGCAGGAAGTACTGACGCACTTCCTTCTCCCACTTACTATAGACACTTACTCCATTCACCTTGCTATTGAAAGTTGCAAACACCGCCAGACTGGAGATTGCCCTATTGACAATACACGACCGAACAAAATTCTCACGTTGTGAACTTTTAGGGAGGGCGTTGTTGCGTGCTCAATGTGTTAATAAAAATGATAAATAAGAGAGAGAGAGCACTTAGAACATGCAAGCATACATGGTCTCACAGCAAGTAGTAAGTATATTTAATTCGTTTTTTCCACAGAGACTCATTTTTAGCTATTCGCGAAGTGTGATTGTTAAGAAAGATGGGATGAATTTGATGGGGTAAAATTGGTTTTTAATTATCTAATTTTTGCTGAATGTATAAAGGGATATAACATAAACAAATGCAAGTTGAAATTAGATGCAAAGGACAAAAGACGGAATTAATAAACGAGGAAGAAAACAGCTAAACAGAATGCAAATTAGCAGAATTGCGAGAACCGCAATTATTCCGCAATTAACTCAACAGCAAAAGTGTGTAAATGGGCGAATTCAGGGCTACTAATGACTATCCTATAGGCAGTTTATTACGATTATCAAGCTTTGGATCAACTCTCTATACATCAAACTCACTCTATCTCAAGTATCGTCTGATTCCATGCATGAGAGACTCAAGTTTACTCGACTTCAAAGTAAGGTCTTAAGCATCTTGTTAAAGCAGGAGTGTTTAGTTTGTACTAGGGAAACGCCTATTCCTAGGCCGTTTCCTGATTACCATGAAAGGCTAGCATGATTATATGACTCTGAACTCTTACTCCTTCCAGAGGTTAGGAGTTCTTTGGACAAAATGGATGGCCAATCGAAATTGCCCGTGGGATGAAGCTTACATACAAGCAATGTTCGAGTGTTAATCTGCCTACTTGACTCACGTTTTTTAGCCTATAGTTCTGTCATTAGCATGCCCCTAAGTGTTTTTAGTTACTCATGGATATGTGGAGAATAGAAAAGGTAGATAAAACAGACATGCTTAGAAGATAAATATACTTAAAACAGCGAGCCAAAGCCGTAGCAGAAGCAGATGGAAACTGTAAAATGCAGAAGTATACTTCGATTACTTTAAGTGTTTGAATGACAAAGGGAAGCTCTAAAAGAAATGAATTCAAGACAGACAACAACGAAATGCAGTAATTGAAATGCTAAACTAAGAACAACAGTGATCAGAAATGGAAATGAGAAGAACAGAGCAGAAAACAGTAGAGGTTTGCTAGAAAACTCCGTGGCAGTCGCCTCGAATGATGGTGATGAAAAGTCAGCCGTGCTTGGATGAATCCAATCGAGAGAGAAGAAGAATCTCCTCTCCTTCCTATCAGATTATCGGTTCCAAAAGCTTAGACTCTCACTCCAACAGACGGCAAAGGAAAACAGATGGAAATGGTGGACTGCGAGAAGACTTCTGCGCTTCGAATGATGACTGAACCTCCGACTTTGACCCCCTTTTATAGTAGTTTGCAGGTGCGCTTGGGCCAAGGAGAACCATCAATCTTCAACGTCATATATCAGAATGGGTGGAGGAGAAAGAACGAATCCCTGCAAAGTCGGATCTAAACAGAAAAAGATCAGCCAACTTACGGTTTTAACTTAAAGCATAGGTTTAAGCTAAATGCTAACAAAAACACCTAAATGTGTACATCTTCTTAAGCTAAATGGGTCCTAAATAAGTCACTTTCAGAGACTTAACACACCCCCAAACTTAAGGCTTTGCTTGTCCTCAAGCATACTAAGGACTTACTTAGGCTGCTGTTTTATCTTCTTTAACTACTTACCGACTCCCCTATATTCTTGTCTCTAGCAGTGCTGTCCTGTGACACACTTCTAAGTTTAGAACTAACCTCTTGTCTAGCTTCTTCTGACTTCACCTGCCTACTATACCCACTGCTTTTGTTAACCCCCTACTACTGATCTAACTACTTTTATGATATCATGCTATTATCCCTAAGGTTTCAAATTCTACCAAGCTTTACTCTAGACTCAGTACATGCTTCTAGCTTATTTAATGTGTCTAGGATTCCTTAGAGTCATGCCAGTCTTAGTATTAACAGTGACAGTAGTACTTTTAGAGAACAACCTAAGCCCTGGCATCACTACATTGGATATACACTCATCTCCCTAAAACAACCCTACAAGTTACAACTTTTGTGCTTAGCTACTTTGAGGATCAGAGTTCTTTTTAAATAGGACATCTAAGCCACAAAGTTATAACTCCTAGGTATACATTCTTCTTCCCTATATTTTTCTCTCTTTTTTTTTCTTAGGTGGAGCTTCTCCTTTGGTTGCCTTTTGATGCAACGCCACTTGTGGGTTACACACTTGGCACTGATTACTCAGCAACCTAAGAGAGACTCCCCCCCTTTATTCTTTTTTTTCATTTTGTTCATCATTTTTTTTTTTTTTAAAAAAAAAGGAGAAGAAGAATGCTTATGTTTCTAAGGGAGAGAGGAATGTTCCTAGGCCTAGGGTGGCCTCCCCCAAACTTCAACTACTCATTGTCCCCAATGAGTGTTTGAGGTGGCACACCCCCAAACTTGTCCTAGAAGCATCTAGTCTAAAGTAAAACAAAGAGAATCTAAACATCCTAGGCATAGGCAAAACATTCTAGAAGCAACTATCCCAGCAGCAGAAAATTTGAACATAACAGACAGGTTTAAGGCCTTATGGTTTATGCATGCTGAGCACTATTCAGAGGCAAATTTAAACTATCAAAGGGTGTCCTATGACACTCATCCAGCATGCTTCAAGATCAGCTATATAAGGTAGTCATGCTAGCAACAAAAGATAGAATTTAACAGATCATAGCCTAACTAAACAGACAGTCCAAAACATGCAATCAGTCACAAAAATTGCGGGAACCGCAATTATTTCGCAATTCAATCCGGGCAGATTTAACATTGATGCAGGCCCCTAGCATGCTTTTTCCTGTTACTCATGCATCCCTAAAAATAAAACTAAACTATCCTACCTATTCAGCTAACATCAAACTAGACTAAGCAAAAGAAAAAGCATAAAACTAAACATTACAAACAGATCAAAAATCGAATACAAAACAGCATACTATACATGATTCTATCAAAAAGCAGGAAAATTGTCTTTTGTTTCTTAAGGGATCAGTAATACTCCCTCTAGTGCTCTTCAAACCAGCACTCAATTCTCATCATCCTCATCTGGTCGCCTTGGTCGTGGGGGCACCCATGGAGTTAGGAGGTTGGTGGGGAAGTCTGGGAAGATGCACCCCAACTGGTCTGCAACTTCTCTGTCCCTCGCCTGCGCATAGTTGGCCCATTGAGCCATTCTCCTCTGCATGTCCATCAAGCAGGCCATGGATAGGGACTGTTCAGCAGCCAGCCTATCCAACTCAAATTCCATGTTGCCCTTTCTTCTCAGCCTTAGGTGTGCAGGCAACTCCAAATGGCCTGTGTAAGGCAGCTGCTGCTCCAAGCGCTCGGTGGGAACCCCTGCAAGCAAACACAATTTGGTTATAGTGTTGGGGAAAAATAATGGCCCCTTACCCTTTTTAGCACACTCAGCTATGGCAGCAGCGATGATTTCTCCCACGTTGATCGTGAGACCTCTCATTATAGCATAAACCAACAGCGAACGGCTCTGGTTAATTGTAGTCTCATGAGTGACTGGGGAGAGTCTTCGTCTGACGAATGAAAACCACACAGCTGCCTTCGCCGTGAGGTTGGCACTCATGAGTGTGTGCCGCCCATTGCGTGACACCGTCCAGGAGGCTTCAGGCTGGCCAATTGTGCGAAGGGCCTCTTCTAGCACAGCCTCGGTCGGCTCATCTACTATCCGTGCATAATCTGTGTGCGCTTGGCCCCTGAGACCAAAGGCTTCATTGATGGCCTTGGCTGAGAAATCAACTTCCACCCCTCTGACCACAGATAGGCCATCCTCAGGGCTGAGCACATTGGCGTAGAAATCGTACACCATGCTCGAGTAGGCTGGATTGGGAGGTCTGCAGAATTCCTCCCAGCCATGGTTGATCACCCCTGCGCGCAAGAACTGCGGCAGGTCAGCAAGTCGATCAAGGAACCCCTTCTCGTGCAACAGGTCCCTTTTCCTCAGCTCAACACCCCTGGATTCAGCATCAGATGAGACATACCTCACTGACGGAGGTTCATCTTCAGGGTAGAGTTTAGCCTTCCCCTTATCGGCTGGTTTGGATGATGCAGCAGCCTCCACCTTGAGGCGTTTGAGCGAAGGCTCAGCACTCTCCTCGTTTGCTGAAGGCACCTTCTTGGCTTTCTTTTTCTTCAACTTTTTGGCCTTACCAGTCGTGGCCTTCTTCTTCTTTTTCTTAATGTTGATCTGTTGGAGGCAAGCCCCCAACGTCTCTTCCATGGAATCATCCTGCTGGGCAGGAACATCAGGGCTATCTTCTCTCATAGGCGAGAAGACTTCGTCTTCTCCAGCATCTCCACTGCCTTGCGTGGACTCTTGATAATCCCCATATGGGAATTCAGGATCAGGCTGTGGAGCCTTGTGCGATGGCGTGGGAGTGTGTTCTGCTGATGATAGATGCGCAGAACTCAGTGGCGACGATGGCAGTTCAGGACTCTGCGCTGCTGCAAGTGGCGGATCAGAACTCTGAGGTGCTGGAGACAACTCGAAGCTCTGTGCAGGCAGTGACGATTTTGTGCTTGGCACTGGTTCAGACGAGAAGGGACTGCGCGCAGGTGACACAGACGGCGACGAACCTTGTTTGGCTGACTCGTGGGCTGCACGATCAGGTTCTTGACTCTCCACAGAGGGAGTCTTGGCGGTGCTTGGTTCGGCAGCAGTCGTGACAGTCCACCGACGTTTCGTTGGCGTGCCCACTGGCGCAGATGGGCCAGCAGGGATCTCAGTGACCACCCTCCACTTCTTCCTACGAATAGGAAGCTTGGAAAGGCGGCCAGTGCGTACAGCACCTTCATCAGCGAGGGCGAGAAGCGCTTCCCTCGCAGCCGCTTCAGCTGCGTCGTCGGCCTTCTTCTTGGCTGCGGATCTTTCAGCCCTAGTGGAAACCATTGTTGAGTCTTGAAGATCTTGAGAGAAGAATCAAGGATGGAGAGAATCGCAGAAATCTTGGAGATCAAAGAATGAGAGAATCGTATCAACGAGCGCGTTCTAACGGCTATAAATAAAACGGGAAAAATCCCAACGGCTCTTTTTGCGGATCCAGCAATTTTTGCGCAATTCTAGGGGCAATATTTCATAAAAATTCCAAACTTTGATCGCCCGTATCTTTCATTTGGCTCAACCGTTTCTTGATTTTTAAAGTGGGATTTACTCCCCTTGATCCCCTCTTTCGATTCCCTACAAAAACAAATAGAACAAACATTAAATACGCAATTAAAATCACGCTACAAAACATACAAACGATCATCGAAAAAAACAGAAAAAATAAACTAAGGCATTGGCCTTGACTAAACGAGCACAGTAACCACTCGTTCTCTCTCGTTTCTAACTTCATGCTTCATGTAGGAGGAAGGCCGAGAGAGTCTTCACATCCCCCTCCTCATAGTAGTGCTTCAACCTAGCACCATTGACCATAAATGGCTGTCCTTGCTGCAAGTTTTTAATCTCTATGGCACCATGAACAAAGACATTAGTAATAATAAATGGACCTGACCATCTAGACTTTAATTTGCCTGGAAATAGCTTTAATCGTGAGTTAAATAACAATACAAGTTGGCCCTTCTTAAAGTCTTTGATCCTGAGTCTACTGTCATGCCATATTTTTGTCTTTTCTTTGTACATCTTGGCATTCTCATAGGCCATGTGCCTAAGCTCGTCAAGTTCATGTAGCTGTAAAGATCTTAATGTCCCCGCATCCTTCATACAAAAATTTAATTCTTTCATGGCCCAAAATGCCTTGTTTTCCAACTCAAGTGGCAAGTGGCAAGCCTTGCCATACACCAACCTATAGGGAGACATTCCTAGAGGTGTCTTATATGCTGTTCTGTAAGCCCAAAGTGCATCCTCAAGCTTGAAAGACCAGTCTTTCCTATTAGGTTTGACTACCTTTTCTAGGATGTTTTTTATCTCCCTATTGGAAATCTCAGCTTGGCCATTTGAGTGTGGGTGGTAGGGAGTAGCTACCCTATGCCTAATGTTATACTTAGCCAATATCTTCTCCATAGCCTTATTAATGAAATGTGACCCCTCATCACTAATGATAGCACGAGGAGTCCCAAATCTAGTGAAAATGTGCCTATGCAAGAAGTTAGTGACTGTTTTAGCATCATTATTAGAACATGCCTTAGCTTCTACCCACTTTGACACGTAGTCTACTGCCACTAAAATGTACAGGTTACCTGATGATGAAGGGAAGGGTCCCATGAAATCAATGCCCCACACATCGAAGAGCTCCAACTCTAAGATGTAGGTGAGAGGCATCTCATCCTTACGACGGAGGTTACCTGTCCTTTGGCATTCGTCACAGTTGTGGGCATAGTTGTGGGCGTCCTTGAAGATTGTTGGCCAGTAGTAGCCACTCTGAAATACCTTAGCAGCTGTTCTTTGACCACCAAAGTGCCCACCGTAAGGAGATGAGTGACAGTGCTGCAGCACAGACTTCGCTTCAGCAGCTGAAACACACTTCCTCAACAACCCATCAGCACAGGTCCTGTAAAGTATGGGGTCATCCCAGATGAATTTCCTTGCTTCATGGAGGAACCTCTTCTTTTCTTGTCCTCCCTTGAACACTGGTAATACCTGTGATGCACGGAAGTTAGCAATGTCAGCAAACCAAGGTTCCTCATCGTTTTCACGATGAGTCAAAACAAAGATATGTTCATCTATAAAAGCATCAGAAATTGCGGGGTCCGCAATTTTTTCGCAATTGTGCTGCAATCGAGACAGGTGATCTGCAACCACGTTTTCACATCCCTTCTTGTCCCGAATGTCCAAATCGAATTCCTGCAGCAATAACACCCATCTAATTAATCTAGGCTTAGCATCAGCCTTCCTCATAAGATATTTTAAAGCAGAATGGTCAGTATATACAATGGTCCTAGTTCCTACAATATAGTTCCTAAATGTTTCACAAGCAAATACTACAGCAAGCATCTCCTTCTCTGTAGTTGTATAGTTACATTGAGCCTCATTCAAGGTCTTACTAGCATAATAGACAGGATGTGTGAGCTTGTCAATCTTCTGTCCTAACATGACTCCTACAGCATAGTCACTAGCATCGCATAGCATCTCAAATGGGAGATCCCAATTTGGTCCTACTATGATTGGTGCTGTGACCAGTGCTTCCTTAAGGGTTTTCCAAGCTACTACACATTCTTTAGAGAAGATGAATGGCCTACCTAGCTCCAGTAGCTCACATAGAGGCTTGGCTATCTTAGAAAAGTCCTTGATGAACCTTCTATAGAAGCCAGCGTGCCCTAAGAAACTCCTAATGGCCTTGACATTCTGGGGCTCTACCAACTTCTCTATGACCTCTATTTTTGCCCTATCCACTTCCACACCTGCCCTTGACACTCTATGTCCTAAGACAATCCCTTCATCTACCATAAAATGGCACTTTTCCCAATTTAGGACTAGGTTGGTCTCTTCACACCTAGCCAGGACTTGTCCTAGGTTCTCTAGACAGGTTTTAAATGAATCCCCAAAGACTGAGAAGTCATCCATGAATATTTCTATTATGGATTCATCCAACTCAGAGAAGATTGCCATCATGCACCTTTGGAAAGTTGCCGGTGCATTGCATAAGCCAAAAGGCATTCTGCGGAAGGCAAACGTTCCAAAAGGGCAAGTGAAGGTAGTCTTCTCTTGATCCTTAGGGTCTATAGTGATTTGATTATAGCCAGAGTACCCATCTAAAAAACAATAGTAGGCTCTACCAGCTATTCTGTCTAGCATCTGGTCAATGAATGGTAGAGGGAAATGGTCTTTTTTTGTTTCTTTATTTAACTTTCTGTAATCCATACATACTCTCCACCCTGTGACAGTCCTTGTTGGAATCAGTTCGTTGTTCTCATTGACTACCACAGTTATTCCCCCCTTTTTAGGTACACATTGGATGGGGCTCACCCACTGGCTACTAGCTATGGGGAAAATTACTCCTGCATCTAACCACTTTATTATTTCTTTCTTTACTACCTCTTTCATAGAGGGGTTTAACCTACGCTGGTGATCTACCCTAGGTGTGTGTTCTTCCTCTAATATGATTTTATGCATGCAATAAGAAGGGCTAATGCCTCGAATATCAGCAATAGTCCATGCTATAGCCTTCCTATGTTGCTTAAGCAGTAAAATTAAATCAACCTCATGCTGTTCACTTAGCTTAGAAGAAATAATTACAGGCAGCGTATCATTATCTCCTAAATATGCATATTTGAGGTGAGTAGGTAGTGGTTTCAGTTCTAAAATAGGTGGATGCTCAATAGAGGTCTTTAACGGATTTACAGTTCTATCAGTTAAGTCTATAGTCATACATACATGCTGAGGTCTATCTACAGGCATATTCATTATGTCAGATACATTTAGATTATCTACATCTACTTGTACATATTCGTTAGCATGCTTGGTTAATAATACATGCTCTAATTGTTCTTCCATTAGTGAGTCAACAACATCAATGCTAGCACAAGACTCAGAATCAGAGGGATACCTTAAAGCTTTGTAAACACTAAATTTTACCTCTTCATCATGAACCCTCATAGTTAACTCACCTTTTTGCACGTCTATTAGTGCCCTACCTGTGGCTAGAAATGGTCTACCTAGCAGGATGGGAACCTCCTTGTCTGCTTCATAGTCCAGGACAATGAAATCTGCAAGGAAAATAAATTTGTCAACTTTAACTAGAATATCCTCAATCTTACCTTCTGGATATGCGATGGATCTGTCTGCTAGTTGTAAAGTGACTGTGGTTGGACGTGCTTCTCCCATTCCCAACTGGCGAAATAGGGACAGGGGCATGAGATTTATGCTGGCGCCCAGGTCACAAAGCGCTCTGCCCACATGCTTGCCTCCAAGTTCTACAGGTAGGGTGAAGGAACCAGGATCCTTCTCCTTCTTGGGCAGCTTGTTTTGGAGGATGGCACTGCACTCCTCGGTGAGGTTTACTGTTTCAAACTCACCAATTATTTTTTTGTTAGTAATAATGTCCTTCAAAAACTTTACATATGAAGGCATAGACTGTAAAACCTCTACAAAAGGAATGTTAACATGCACTTGCTTAAGTATTTCTAAAAATTTATTAAAATGAACTTCCTGTTCCTGCTTCTTCTTCAGCCTTCGAGGGTATGGAGGTGGTGGCACATATGCAGGCACGTCAGGACGCCTTAGGATCGGTGGAGGCCTTGGAATTTCTTCTACGTCCTCTACAATTGGCTCTAGCCTGGCTCCTGATGTGCTAGTTGGTGGTGGACCTTGGCTCGGCAGAGACTCCAGTGGAGCATTAGACTCAGTGTTCTCTACTCTCTTTGGTGTGTCCTTTGTGTTGCTCACCAACGGTCTTCCACTCCTGAGTTCAATTGCTTGAACTTGTTCCTTGCCATCTCTCCTTGGTACCTCGGTATCAGCAGGGAGTCTACCTTGGGGCCTACTTTTAAGTTCATTGGCTAATTGGCCTATTTGGTTTTCCAGGCTCCTAAGAGTAGCTTGCTGGCTCTGAAGAGTAGCATCATTCTTAGCTATATATTCCTTGAGTAGGTTTTCTACCGAAGATCCTACAGGTTGATTGTAAGGTTTTTGGTACATGGACTGGTTATGTTGGGGAGTGAAACCAGGTGTTCCACTCGGTCTAGGTTGGTTAGAATTTTGGTTAGTGTTCTGTTGGCCACCCCATGACAGGTTAGGGTGGTTTCTCCAACCAGGGTTATAGGTGTTGGAGTAGGGGTTATTCCTAGGCTGCTGCTGGCTTCCTACATAGCAGACCGAGGATGGATTCCCAGGGCAGTATTCATAAGGGTGCCCTTCCCCACAGAATCCACAGATTGGTGCCTCGCCTTGACTTGGTTGGGTGCCCATTGACATGGCTGTGGCGGTATTGGCACTGGTCTGGAGATTGGCCTGAGCCATTTGTTTAACTAGGTTGGTCAGGGCGTTTATTTGGGTGCTCATGGCGCTTAGAGCATCCTTGTCTTGAGCCCTAGTTGGCTCTACTGGATCGTCTGACCACCTACAATGAGATGTTGAGATCTTCTCCAAGATCTCATAAGCTTCGTTGTAACTCTTGGACAACATGGAACCTCCAGCAGATGAATTTAGAACTTGTCTGGTGCTGGGGTTGCATCCTTTAAAGAAGACTTCTATTTGGATACACCATGGAATGCCATGGTGTGGACATTTAATGAGAAGGTCTTTGAATCTCGTCCAAGCTTCGTGAAGAGACTCACTTGGAGCTTGTTTGAATTTTATGATATCATCACGAAAGGTTGAATTCCTATCAGGTGGGAAATATTTGACTAGGAATTTTTCTGCTAAATCTGTCCAATTGCGGACAGATCCTGAGGGTAAAGAATTTAACCATGTTTTGGCCTTGTCCCTCAAAGAGTAAGGGAAAAGATATAGCCTCAGGGCTTCTTGGGAAACTCCAGGGATTAGGAATGTGTCACTAACTCCTAGGAAGTTCCTAAGGTGGTTATGGGGGTCCTCATTTTCTATTCCAAAGAATTGTCCCACAGTGGACAACATTTGGAACATCACTGGCTTTAACTCGAATGAGTTGGCAGTGATTTCAGGACGGATTATGCTGGGGTTCAGCTCCCCAGGCATAGGTACTAAATATGAAAGGATGGCGCTATCCTTGTCATTCGCTATTTCAATGGGATTGCGAGTGACAGGCACCAGGTTTTGATTTACTCCAGCCATTTCTTCTTGAGGTAATTGCGGAGGAATTGTAGTCTCTGCAATGATTGGAGGTAAAAGGGTTTGTTTAAAGAGACGTTTCTTGGCTCTATTCCTAGCTCTAAGTAATCTCTCGGGCTCAGGGTTGAACTCTAGATCACTACTTGGAGTTTCATTCATAAACTACCCTAAATGGTACCTGAAAAAAGAAATGAAAATGGATCAAATTCAATGAAAAATACTTTGATGTTTCAAACTTAACAAACTTCGTTTTCACTTAAAATAAGTCCCCGGCAGCGGCGCCAAAAACTTGTTGCGTGCTCAATGTGTTAATAAAAATGATAAATAAGAGAGAGAGAGCACTTAGAACATGCAAGCATACATGGTCTCACAGCAAGTAGTAAGTATATTTAATTCGTTTTTTCCACAGAGACTCATTTTTAGCTATTCGCGAAGTGTGATTGTTAAGAAAGATGGGATGAATTTGATGGGGTAAAATTGGTTTTTAATTATCTAATTTTTGCTGAATGTATAAAGGGATATAACATAAACAAATGCAAGTTGAAATTAGATGCAAAGGACAAAAGACGGAATTAATAAACGAGGAAGAAAACAGCTAAACAGAATGCAAATTAGCAGAATTGCGAGAACCGCAATTATTCCGCAATTAACTCAACAGCAAAAGTGTGTAAATGGGCGAATTCAGGGCTACTAATGACTATCCTATAGGCAGTTTATTACGATTATCAAGCTTTGGATCAACTCTCTATACATCAAACTCACTCTATCTCAAGTATCGTCCGATTCCATGCATGAGAGACTCAAGTTTACTCGACTTCAAAGTAAGGTCTTAAGCATCTTGTTAAAGCAGGAGTGTTTAGTTTGTACTAGGGAAACGCCTATTCCTAGGCCGTTTCCTGATTACCATGAAAGGCTAGCATGATTATATGACTCTGAACTCTTACTCCTTCCAGAAGTTAGGAGTTCTTTGGACAAAATGGATGGCCAATCGAAATTGCCCGTGGGATGAAGCTTACATACAAGCAATGTTCGAGTGTTAATCTGCCTACTTGACTCACGTTTTTTAGCCTATAGTTCTGTCATTAGCATGCCCCTAAGTGTTTTTAGTTACTCATGGATATGTGGAGAATAGAAAAGGTAGATAAAACAGACATGCTTAGAAGATAAATATACTTAAAACAGCGAGCCAAAGCCGTAGCAGAAGCAGATGGAAACTGTAAAATGCAGAAGTATACTTCGATTACTTTAAGTGTTTGAATGACAAAGGGAAGCTCTAAAAGAAATGAATTCAAGACAGACAACAACGAAATGCAGTAATTGAAATGCTAAACTAAGAACAAGAGTGATCAGAAATGGAAATGAGAAGAACAGAGCAGAAAACAGTAGAGGTTTGCTAGAAAACTCCGTGGCAGTCGCCTCGAATGATGGTGATGAAAAGTCAGCCGTGCTTGGATGAATCCAATCGAGAGAGAAGAAGAATCTCCTCTCCTTCCTATCAGATTATCGGTTCCAAAAGCTTAGACTCTCACTCCAACAGACGGCAAAGGAAAACAGATGGAAATGGTGGACTGCGAGAAGACTTCTGCGCTTCGAATGATGACTGAACCTCCGACTTTGACCCCCTTTTATAGTAGTTTGCAGGTGCGCTTGGGCCAAGGAGAACCATCAATCTTCAACGTCATATATCAGAATGGGTGGAGGAGAAAGAACGAATCCCTGCAAAGTCGGATCTAAACAGAAAAAGATCAGCCAACTTACGGTTTTAACTTGAATAATTGCGGTCACCGCAATTATTCCGCAATTCATTTGCAATGGTTATTTTTTCATTCTTTTCTTCGGTTTTCAACCCTTTTTCTACCTATTGTACACAAGTCCTATATTAGCTACCTTCTTCTAATTCTCATATTAAAGCATAGGTTTAAGCTAAATGCTAACAAAAACACCTAAATGTGTACATCTTCTTAAGCTAAATGGGTCCTAAATAAGTCACTTTCAGAGACTTAACAGGCGTAGCAGGAGAGGGATATATCATATATTCCTTCTCAACACTTCTACTAAGCATCATAAGACGATGTTTAGGGTAAATACTCAGGTTTTATCCGGCTAAGAAAATAAAACCTTAAGTCTAGGCAAACTATTTACCTGAGATGTCTAGGTTATTAACAAATTATTAACCTCACACCTCTCACGCATGCTCATAAAGTCTGGTTAACTTTACTCAAGTACTGGATAGTCCCTAGGTAGGAGGTGTTCCGTCAATTCTAATTCCGCAACCTTAGACAGGAGTTCACCAGGTGGGTTTCTCATAACCTTAGCATTTACGAGATTTCGACCTATTTTATCTAATAAAACAGACCAAACCATTTAACCCTAAATGAACATGCTCTCATCTTTGTTATAGATTTTAAAAGTCTAAGTCATTTTTACAACTCTTGAAAACAAGACTTTCTATAACAACCATCTATATGCTTCTCAAACATACATTCACTAAGGCATGACAAGTTGAATATTTAACTTCATAATCAATATAACACGTATATCGATTATGCGGTTAAATATACAACTCCTAATTCATAAATTAATATAACACTTATATCAATTATTATGAATTAAGCATGCATCCTATACATTATAACATTTATAACATACAATATGCATAAAACTAATGTTGGATACTTAATTTCATAATTAATATAACACTTATATCAATTATTCTATTAAGCAAACAACATCCAATTCATGAATTAACATAACTCTTATATTAATACTCATGAATTAAACATGCATATACATTATAACACTTGTAATATACAATATGCATAAAACTTAGGCAACTTATGTTGTATGTTCAATTTCATAATTAATATAACTCTTATATTAATTATTCTATTAAACTCACAACATCTAATTCATGAATTAATATAACTTTTATATTAATACTCATGAATTCCTAAATATGCATACTATATATTATAACACTTATAACATATTAACTATGCATGGAACATGCTTCCTACGGTGGGATTTTAAATCTATATGACATACGTTATGCAGACAAACATGGATTTTAATTAAAACATACATTCACAATGCATAATTAATTAAACACACTAAAGTGGATCGATTTTGGCATTTAGCAAGCAATAACTATTTTATTACTAGCTTGATCAACAAGCTAAGTCTTGAGCGGACTTCGAACTCTTCGCACCGCCTTGGACCAGCTTGCTCCCCCGAACGCTTTGGCCAAATTCTCTTCGAGCTTCTCATTTGTATCCCCCAGAACGAGTTTGAACTTGTACCGAACATTTCGGCGAGCTCAAAACTCGAGTTTCTTTCACAAAGAAACCTATATGGATTCTAATGACTCTAAAAATACATACGCTTCAACACACATTAAAGCCCATACATTCTCGGGCAATTACAAATTACGAAATTAAAAAAGAAACTATGACAAAATCGATTTTCACTTTAGACGCACATTCAGAAACAATTTCTAAATTAAAATACCCACCAACTTAAATTGATGCAAATTGAGTTAATCACAAAACCTGGCTCTGATACCAATTGATGGAGCGATATACGCAGCGGAAGCGATTTTGGATCGATGATACTCTAGTTTCATCAATTTAACAAATAGAAAACATGCTCAAACGACGAAATTTAGAAAAAATAGAATTACATACCCTTGTAGTTCTATATATTTCTTCGCGTTCTGCCGCTCGTTCCTCGTCACGAACTCTTCGAGCTTCTTCTCACGAACGCGTCGAGGACCACCTCCGGTAGTCCCGCTATCCTCGGTGTCGTGTAACGGAGTTGTGGGACTCCGTTACAAGAGAGAAAAGAAATAAAAGAAAAGAGGAGGAAGAAGTCTTGAATTTTAAACTTCAAAAGAAGTTTAAAAACTTTTCAACCTTCGAATGCAGAAGCTGAAATTCAAAAAGAGTAAATGAAACTTCATTTTTCTCTTCTGAAGCCAAACAACACCCTTTGCCATATATATAAATATATATAAACTATACATGTGTCTTACATGCATAATGCATGTAAGACACAATAATATAAATTTAGATATTATTATTATTTTTAAAAATTAATTAAAAATTAATTAATTTTAAATAATAATAAATATTTTTATTTATTAAACTTTTTAATAAAAAAAAATATATATAAATTAATTAATTAAATTTTTTAATTAATTAATATTATTTAATTAAATATCAAATATTAATTAAATAATATGGCAAAACTCGATTTTCCGAAAACCGACTTTTTGCACATGAATCGCATTCACGTTTTAGACCATTCCCATATTTAAATCATATTTAAATATGTCAATCATTCTCCACAAACGGAATTTGAACAATTCAAATTCTTTTTCTTTTTCTTTTTCTCTTATATTGTTGCACGACGTTATCCAAGCTAGCCAGGAGAACCTAAAGGACCTACAAATCATGAGCTCCAACGATACAAGATTATCTGGTCAAAACTCTTTTAACCGAACTAATCAACATTCGTTTCCCCGGAGACTCCACTATAGTCTGAGGGTTTCACTCTCCTCACTGTAGATATATTATGTCCTCTTGATATAACCGTCATGGGCAAGTCTACCCTTCACAGGTTGTTCGTAATCACAGCCGGGTCATTTATACCGTTTAACCCCTGCATTACTTCTTGTTCCTTAAGTACCACCGACACCTCTAATGAACAATAGATCAGTGGTCCTACCAACATATCAGTTAACCTTCTCTGATCAGGAGAGGGTGAGCGCTCATTGTTCAAGCCCCAAAGTCAGCTATTAAGGGAACAACCTATCTACTAACCCTGAAGAGCGGGTTAGGAGTGAATTCCATCTTACTACACTATGTCCCCAGCTACCTATTGGACTTTATCCCCAAGATGATAGGATTATTGAGTCGGCGCTATTGGGCCACTCTCATCCGTACAAGTCAAAGGATACTGTCTAATAAGCAGGAGTTCATAGTAAGCTCAGGATTAAGATCGAGTTACCTAGGCCATCAGGTGAAATAGTCGGTCTCTTCAGTAAACGACGTTATACAGAGAGATCGACTTTTTCGAGGTTCAGTCTTATGCAAACTCATTGCATAGGACGCCCCCGCTCGCACATCTCCATGTGAAACGATTCGGATCACATCGTTTTGTACAATACAAAGCGAGTCGCATCAATAGTGTTACCAGGATAACGTACCCAACCTTATCCGTATACTATACACCATTTTGACTGTCTACTTGAGCCTGATCCACATTCATGTCATACATGAAGCTCAAGTACTCATCCTTCACCATGGGTGTTGGTCATTGGTATAGGATAAACCAAACACGTTTCACTTTATTCCAGTAAACTCTTTTACTGAATAAAACTAAGAACTCTTTATTCTAAATAGATATTTAGAAACATAACTGTTTACAAACCACGAGTTTTAGGACATAAACCCCAACAGAAAGGCTAGCAAAAACATGAATATTCAGACTCTATACTCTTGTCGGACGATCAGAAATCACTAACATAAAATGGATGGTCGGTCGAAATTATGCTATTAGAATAACACCAAACATGCTTTGAAAGTAAAATGCAAGAATCATGCCAAAACAACCTTTTCATTCATTAAGCCATACTCCTAGACTTTCCCGTACGAAATTAGTTCATCAACTTACTGAATACGCTCGAAATAGTTAAGCAAGCCATTACAATGCTAACAACTCTACTACTTAGTAAAAGAACAGTAAAGATGACGAGGGTGAGGGTGAGGGAGCTTCAAAATGTCGTAGGAGACGAGCTTGTACAACACGGGGTTCTTCTATTCCTCCTTCGGTAAGCAGCTACCTCTTATTCCTTCTTGATGATAAAAAAAAACCAGCAGCTGCCTCAGTCCCTTCACTGCTCATTCCCAAAAGAGAATGTTCTTCACTGATTTTTCTTTTTGGCTCTCGGAATTTGGAGCTTACTCTTCAATGAGGTCTCTCTCCCGAATTCTCTTTCACCATTTTCTATTTATACACCAAGGGTTTCTCATGGTTTTGCCCTAAATGGATGATGGAATTCCATTGGTTGCCTGAAAACGGAAAAATAAGTCTGTTTGTACGGCAGGGGACAAAAACGGGCAGACCACGTGCTCAGGTACAACTTTCGCGTTGGTTTTGCTCTTCTGAAATGTCTTTAGCAATTCCAAAGGTCTCAGCTTTG
Source organism: Herpetospermum pedunculosum (assembly GCA_028017165.1). Lineage (NCBI taxonomy): Eukaryota > Viridiplantae > Streptophyta > Magnoliopsida > Cucurbitales > Cucurbitaceae > Herpetospermum > Herpetospermum pedunculosum. Next base: position 24,059,437 of record CM051524.1, on the reverse strand, counting down.
CGCTCCTTTTGCTTCTACGAGTTCTTCGCGAAAACCTGATTTTAGTAAAAAAAAAAAAAAGATCTTATTTAGATACAAATCAAGCCTCAATATTTACAATCTTCACATAAGCACTCACAAGCAGATTCTAGCTCTCATGCAACACAAACAACCCGAAAGCATAAGTCTTTTCAAGCAATTACTCAACTACGACTCTAACTCTTTTCTAATTTAGTTCTAAATAACTCTCATTTGAAGAGTTATCAGAGAGTCTTGTTTGTTTGTTTCCTTTGTGCCTTGACCTTGGGCTGTGAGGTTCCATCTTTTTGCTAGTAATATATCTACCTTTGCAAAAAAAAAAAAAAAAAAAAAAAACTTAATTAAGTTCTTAATAGGATATTATCTACCTTATTGATTAGAAAGTTATCTACAAGTGTGTACGAGAAAAATAATAATTTGTATTAGTAAAATATCTTCCTATATTTATTATTCCCTATTTATTTAGGAATTAGGTTTAACTAGGAGTTGTATAAATATCGATCATATTGATCTATTTTGCATACGAAAAGTGACAAAGATAAATACATCGTTTAACATGGGTATCAGAGCTTTAGGTAATTGTTAGAATATGGAACAAGGGGATAAAAGAGTTGATGAAGACGATGTTGGGTTTTATGTCCTAAAACTCGTGGTTTGTAAACAATTGTGTTTGTAAATAATCTATTTTGCAATAAAGTGTTATTGAGCTTTATTCAGTAAAGAGTTTACTGGAATAAAGTGAAACGTGTTTAGAATAACCTATACCAATGACCAACACCCATGGCGATTCATGAGTACTTGAGCTTCATGTATGACATGATTGTGGATCAGGCCCAAGTAGATAGTTGTTACGTCTCCAAAAGTGACTATTTTAGGACTTATTTGTGATAGAAAGTTGTGCATTTGTAAGTGTTTTTGGTAGGATTTAGCTTAAACCTATGCTTATATATGAGAATTAGAAGAATGAAGCTAAATTAGGACTTATATACAAAAGGAAAGAAAAAGAACCAAAAACGAAGTTAAAGGAATGAAAATTGTGCATTGCGAAGGCATTGCGGAAACATTGCTAAAACCGCAATGTTTTAAGTGAAATCCGTAAGTTGTCTAACTATTTTCTGTTTTGTTCCGACCTTTCAGGGATTCATTCTTTCTCCCGCAGCCACTAAACTTAACCTCCTCATCATGAACCCTCATGGTGAGCTCACCTTTCTGGACATTAATCAAGGCCCTACCTGTGGCTAGAAATGGTCTGCTTAATAGGATGGGGACCTCCTTGTCTGCTTCATAATCCAGAATGATGAAGTCTGCAAGAAAAATGAACTTGTCAACCTTGACAAGAATATCCTCTATCTTACCCTCAGGGTAGGCTATGGATCTGTCTGCCAACTGCAAGGTGACAGTGGTAGGACGTGCTTCTCCTATTCCAAGCTGACGGAATAGTGATAGGGGCATAAGGTTTATGCTGGCTCCTAGGTCACAAAGAGCTCTGCCCACGTGCTTGCCTCCCAATTCAGCACTTGCCTTGTGCTGGGGTTGCATCCTTTGAAAAAGACTTCTATTTGGATACACCATGGGATGCCATGGTGTGGACATTTAAACGATGTATCCCATGGTGTATCCAAATAGAAGTCTTTTTCAAAGGATGCAACCCCAGCACAAGGCAAGTGCTGAATTCGTCAGCTGGTGGTTCCATGCTTTCGAAGAGCTATAATGAAGCCTATGAGATCCTGGAGAAGATCTCAGCATCTCACTGTAGGTGGTCAGATGATCCAGTTGAGCCTAGGAGAGCTCAAGACAAGGATGCTCTGAGTGCAATGAGCAACCAAATAAACGATCTGACCAACCTAGTCAAGCAAATGGCTCAAACCAATCTCCAATCCAGTGTCAACACCGCAGCAGCCATCTCAATGGGGGCACAGACAAGTCAAAGTGAGACACTGATCTGTGGATTCTGTGGGGAAGGGCACCTGTATGAATACTGCCCTGGGAATCCGGCCTCAGTCTGCTATGTTGGAAGCCAACAGCAGCCTAGGAACAACCCCTACTCTAACACCTACAACCCTGGTTGGAGAAACCACCCAAATCTTTCTTGGGGTGGCCAACAGAACACTAACCAAAATCAAAACAAACCAAGGCCGAGTGGAACACCTGGTTTCACTCCCCAAAATAACCAATCCATGTATCAAAAGCCATACAACCAACCAATAGGGTCTTCTGTAGAAAATCTACTTAAGGAGTACATTGCAAAGAATGATGCTACTCTACAAAGTCAGCAAGCTACCCTTAGGAGCCTAGAGAACCAAATAGGGCAATTAGCCAATGAACTCAAAAGTAGGCCCCAAGGTAGATTGCCTGCTGACACTGAGGTGCCTAGAAGGGATGGTAAAGAACAGATTCAAGCAATTGAACTTCGCAGTGGAAGACCTTTGGTGAGCAACACTAGAGAATCACCAAAGAGAGTAGAGAATCAAGAGTCTAGTGCTCCACTGGATTCTCTGCCTAACCAAGGTCAACCACCAACAAGCACATCAACGGTGAGGCTGGAACCCATCATAGAGGAACCAGAAGAAATTTCAAGGCCTGCACCTGTCCTGAGGCGACCTGAAGTGCCTACATATGTGCCACCACCTCCATTCCCTAGAAGGCTAAAGAAAAAACAAGAACAGGAAGTGCACTTTAACAAATTTTTAGAAATTCTTAAACAAGTGCATGTTAATATCCCTTTTGTAGAGGTTTTGCAATCTATGCCTTCTTATGTTAAGTTTTTGAAGGATATAATTACTAACAAGAAAATTATTGGTGAATTTGAAACAGTGAATCTCACTGAGGAGTGCAGTGCTATACTCCAGAACAAGCTACCAAAGAAGGAGAAGGATCCTGGTTCCTTCACCTTACCAGTACAGTTGGGAGGCAAGCACGTGGGCAGAGCTCTTTGTGACCTGGGAGCCAGCATAAACCTCATGCCCCTATCACTATTCCGTCAGCTTGGAATAGGGGAAGCACGTCCTACCACTGTCACCTTGCAATTGGCAGACAGATCCATAGCCTACCCTGAGGGTAAGATAGAGGATATTCTTGTCAAGGTTGACAAGTTCATTTTTCTTGCAGACTTCATCATTCTGGATTATGAAGCAGACAAGGAGGTCCCCATCCTATTAGGCAGACCATTTCTAGCCACAGGTAGGGCCTTGATTGATGTCCAGAAAGGTGAGCTCACCATGAGGGTTCATGATGAGGAGGTTAAGTTTAGTGTCTTTAAGGCTCTAAGGTATCCTTCTGACTCTAAATCTTGTGCAAGTATGGACATAGTAGATTCACTGATGGAAGAACAGCTTGAGCATGAATTGTTGATTAAGCATGTTAATGATTATGTACAATTAGATGTAACTGATTTAAGTATTTCTGAAATCATGGATATACCTGTGGATAAACCTCAGTATGTTTGTATGACCAGTGACCTGACTGAGAGATCCATGAATCCATTGAAACCATCCATTGAGCATCCACCTATCTTAGAATTAAAACCATTGCCAGAACATCTTAAGTATACATATCTAGGGAGTGATGATACCTTGCCTGTTATTATTTCGTCCAAGTTGAGTGAGAAGCATGAAATTGAGTTGATATTATTGCTTAAACAACATAAAAAGGCTATTGCATGGACGATTGCTGACATAAGAGGTATTAGTCCTTCCTACTGCATGCATAAGATAATATTGGAAGAAGAACATACACCCCGAGTAGATCACCAACGTAGGTTGAACCCCTCTATGAAGAAGGTAGTTAAAAAAGAGATAATAAAGTGGTTAGACGCAGGTGTAATCTTCCCTATAGCTAGTAGTCAGTGGGTGAGTCCAATACAATGTGTACCTAAGAAGGGAGGGATGACTGTAGTAGTGAATGAGAGCAATGAACTGATTCCAACTAGAACTATTACAGGATGGAGAGTCTGTATGGACTATAGAAAATTGAATAAAGAAACAAAAAAAGATCACTTTCCTTTACCATTTATAGACCAGATGTTAGATAGGATAGCTGGTAGAGCTTATTACTGCTTCTTAGATGGTTATTCTGGATATAACCAAATCACCATAGACCCTGTGGACCAGGAGAAAACAACCTTCACATGTCCCTTTGGAACATTTGCTTTTCGCAGAATGCCTTTTGGCTTATGCAATGCACCAGCAACATTCCAAAGGTGCATGTTGGCCATTTTCTCTGACTTAGATGAATCCATGAGAGAGATATTTATGGATGACTTCTCAGTCTTTGGTGATTCTTTTACAAACTGTTTAGAGAACTTAGGACAAGTCCTAGCTAGGTGTGAGGAGACCAACCTAGTCCTTAATTGGGAGAAATGCCACTTCATGGTGGAAGAAGGGATAGTCCTAGGTCATTGAGTGTCTAGAGCAGGAGTAGAGGTCGATAGGGCTAAGATTGAAATAATAAAGAAGCTAGTGGAACCTCAGAATGTAAAGGCTATTAGAAGTTTCCTAGGACACGCAGGCTTCTATAGAAGGTTCATTAAAAACTTTTCAAAGATCTCCAAACCTTTGTGTGAGCTTCTAGAGTTGAATAAGCCATTCATCTTCTCTAAAGAATGTTTCTTAGCCTGGACAACCCTTAAGGAAGCATTAGTCAAAGAACCTATTATAGTAGGACTAAATTGGGATCTCCCATTTGAGATGTTGTGTGATGCGAGTGACTATGCAGTAGGGGTTATGCTAGGACAAAAGATTGACAAACTAACACATCCTGTATACTATGCTAGTAAGACACTAAATGAGGCACAATGTAATTACACAACCACTGAGAAGGAAATGCTAGCGGTAGTGTTTGCTTGTGAGAAATTCAGGAATTACATTGTAGGCACTAGAACAATCGTGTATACAGATCACTCTGCACTAAAATACCTTATGAGGAAAGCTTATGCTAAGCCTAGGTTGATTAGATGGGTATTGTTGCTGCAAGACTTTGATCTGGACATTAGAGATAAGAAAGGATGCGAAAATGTGGTTGCGGATCATCTTTCTAGATTGCAGCATAATTGCGATAAAATTGCGGAAACCGCAATTTCTGATGCCTTTATTGATGAACATGTCTTTGTATTAACTCATCGTAATAACGATGAGGAACCTTGGTTTGCTGACATTGCTAACTTCCTTGCCTCGCAGGTATTACGAACTTTCAAGGGGGGACAAGAGAAGAAGAGGTTCCTACATGAAGCTAGGAAATTCATATGGGATGATCCTACACTTTACAAGACATGTGCTGATGGTTTGCTAAGGAAGTGTGTGTCAGCTGCTGAAGCGAAGTCTGTGCTGCAGCACTGCCATACTTCTCCTTATGGTGGACACTTTGGTGGCCAAAGAACAGCTGCAAAGGTGTTCCAGAGTGGCTACTATTGGCCTACGATCTTCAAAGATGCCCACGACTATGCACACAACTGCAATGAATGCCAGAGAACAGGTAACCTTAGTCGGAAGGATGAGATGCCTCTCACTTACATCTTAGAGTTGGAGCTCTTTGATGTGTGGGGCATTGACTTCATGGGACCATTTCCCCCATCAGCAGGTAACCTTTACATACTTGTAGCTGTAGACTATGTATCTAAATGGGTAGAAGCCATAGCATGTCCAACAAATGATGCCAAAACAATCATTAAGTTCCTTAATAGACATATCTTTACTAGGTTTGGCACACCTCGTGCTATAATTAGTGATGAAGGGACTCACTTCATTAATAAAGTTATGGAAAAAGTGTTGGCTAAATACAATGTTAGACATAGAGTAGCTACCCCTTATCATCCACATTCGAATGGACAAGCTGAAATATCAAATAGGGAGATTAAAAATATACTCGAAAAAGTGGTCAAACCCAATAGAAAAGATTGGTCGTTTAAACTCGAGGATGCACTTTGGGCATATAGGACTGCATATAAGACACCCCTAGGTATGTCTCCTTATAGACTTGTGTATGGCAAAGCATGTCACTTACCATTCGAATTGGAAATCAAAGCATTTTGGGCCTTAAAAGAGCTGAATTATTGCGTGACCGATGCGGGAACATTGCGGTCTCTGCAATTACATGAGCTTGATGAGCTGAGACATATGTCCTATGAAAATGCCAAAATGTATAAGGAAAAGACTAAGATTTGACATGACAGTAGACTTAGGATTAAGGACTTTAAGAAAGGCCAGCATGTCTTGTTATTTAACTCAAGGTTGAGATTATTTCCAGGCAAACTTAAGTCCAGATGGTCAGGTCCTTTCGTTATAACTAATGTGTTTGTTCATGGTGCAATTGAGATTAGGAACCTGCAGCACGGGCAACCGTTCATGGTCAATGGTGCACGTTTGAAGCACTACTACGAGGAAGGGGATGTGAAGACTCTTGTTGCGTGCTCAATGTGTTAAAATAAATAAGCAATAAGGCAGAGAGAGCACTCAGAACATGCAAGCATACATGGTCTTATAGCAAGTAGTAAGTATATTTCATTCGTTTTCCCACAGAGATTTATTATAAGCTATTCATGAAGTGTAAAGTTAAGAAAGAAGGGGTGGATTTGATGGGGTAGAATTGGTTTTTAATTGTCTATTTCCTACTGAATACGAAGAGGGTAGCAACATAAACAAGTGCAAGTCAAAGCTAAACTCAAATGAGAAGAGACGAGATTAATAAATGAAGACAAAAACAGCTAGACAGAATTGTAACTTAACAGAATTGCGGAAACAGCAATTCTACCGCAATTTTAGTAACAGCGAAAGTGTGTAAAATGATGAGTTAAGGGCTACTAACGACTATCCTATAGGCTTTTTCTCACGATTCTCAAGCATTGGATCAACTCTCTATGCATCAAACTATCTCATTCTCATGTATCTTCCGATTTCATGCATTAGATTCTTTAGTTTACTCATGTCCAAGTAAGGTCTTAAGCATCTTGTTAAGGCAGAAAAATATGGTTTGTACTAGGGAAACGCCTATTCCTAGGTCGTTTCCTGGTTACCTTGAAAGGCTAGCATGATAGTATGACTCTGAACTCTTACTCCTTCCAGAGGTTAGGAGTTCTTTGGACAAAATGGATGGCCAATCGAAATTGCCCGTGGGATGAAGCTTACATACAATCAATGCTTCGAGAGCTATTCTACATGCTTGGTTCACGTTTTTTAGCCTAAAGTGTTGTCATTAGCATGCCCCTAAGTGATTTAGCTACTCATGGATGTAAACAGAACAGAAACAAGAGAAGAAGTAGACATGCTTAGAAGGAATTTAAAGACAAAACAGTAAGGGAAAGAAGTAGAATGTAAAGGTAAGAAACTGTGAAATGAAGAATTGAGATTTGATTACTTGATTGTTTGATTGACAAAGAAAAGCTTTAAAGCAAATAACAGGAAGACAGAACACAACGAAATAGTCTAATCTAACTACTAGAAAAGAAACAGCAACAAGATAAAGCTGGAAAATGGAAATGAAGAGCAAAAAGCAGTAAAACAAGCTCGAATGTCTCGTTGCAGCCGCCTCGAATGAAGGATGAGAAAGGTCAGCCTTGCTTGGATGAATCCAATCGGGAGAGAAGAAGAATCTCCTCTCCTTCCTATCAGATTATCGATTCCAACAGCTGAGCTTCGCAAACCAGCAGACGGCAAAGGAAAAACAGGAGAAAAGTTGGACTGCGAGAAGACTTCTACGCTTTCGGATGATGATTGAACCCTCGACTTTGACCCCCTTTTATAGCAATCTGCAGGTGCGTTTGGGCCAAGGAGAACCATCAATCTTCAACGTCGTACTTCAGAATGGATGGAGGAGAAAGAACGAATCCCTGAAATAACGGAAATTAACAGAAAAATATCAGTCAACTTACGGTTTTCACTTGAAACATTGCGGTCTCCGCAATGTTTCCGCAATGCTATCGCAGTGCTTGTTTTTTCATTCTTTTCCTTCGGTTTTCAACCCTTTTCTTTCCTATTGTACGTAAGTCCTAATTTAGCTACCTTCTTCTAATTCTCATATTTAAGCATAGGTTTAGGCTAAATGCTATCAAAAACACCTAAGAGTGAACATCTTTCTAAGATAATTAAGTCCTAAAAAGGTAACTTTTGGAGACGTAACAACTCTCTCGACCTTCCTCTTATCTGAAGCTTGAAAATAAGACCGAGAGAAGACGAGTGATTACTGTGCTCGTCCATGCGAGGCTATGCCTTAGTTTATTTTTGCTGTTTTTATTTCTTCGGTTGTTATTTGTGTATGTTTATGTGTGATTTTTATTACGAATTTGATGTTAATTTTATTTCTTTTTGTAAGGGATCAAAAGAGGAAATCAAGGAGATGAATCAAGGGTAAAGAATCGGGGAAGATATCAGGCCGAGTCAAAGATTAAGTTAAGAGGATCTTGGCATTTAAATCAAGAAAAATCTCCAACGGCCATTTAATTGCGGTAGGTTTGCTGAAACCGCAACAGAAATAGCCGTTGGGATTCACTTGATTACAAATAGCCGTTAGAACAGCTGTGGCCCGTACGTTTCCTTCATTCGTTAAACTTCAAGAAAACGATCGTCTTCTTCCTCTGCAACTCCTCTTTCTAGATCTCTCCGATTCGACAATGGTGCTTACACGGGCTGAAAGATTTGCTTCCAAGAAGAGGGCGTCCGACGCAGAGGCAGCTGCGAGAGAGGCATTACTTGCCTTGGCAGATGCCGAAGCCACGCGACCCGAACGACCTGCTAAACTTCCTATTCGCAAGAAGAAGTGGAAGGTGGTGACCGAGATCCCTGCTGGTCCATCTGAACCAGCAGGTACGCCCAAGAAGAGGAAGTGGAAGATGGCTGTCGAAGATGCGCCGGTCAAGGAGAAGACTCCCCCTGTAGAGAGTCAAGGAAGTGGCCGTCCATCCTACGAGACGGCCAGACAAAGCCCTGAACCATCTCCACCAGCGCAAAGCCTTGAGCTTTCTCCATCTCCACAAAGCTCTGAACAATCTCCACCTCCGCAGAGCCCTGAGGCATCGCCATCATCGCCAACGCCCGAGCCTGAAATTCCAAGTCAAGAACATCAAGAATCAGCGCCGGGCGAAGAAACGGCTGAGGAAGATGAGATCTTCTCACCTTTGAGGGAAGTCTGCCCCGATAGCCCAGCAAAGGGGACGACTCAATGGATGAGACGTTGGGGGATTGCCTACAACAGATCACCACCAGGGCACGACTGAGGAAGAAAGCACCCAAGGTTGTCAAGGCCAAACGGCCAAAATCTTCAAAGAAATCCAAGAAGAGGAAGGTTAGTACTGAGCCCTCTCTGAAGAAGTTAAAGATCGAGGCTGCTGAGTCAGCCAAGGCAAGGGAAAAGGGGAAAGCCAAATTATACCCCGAAGATGAACCTCAATCTGTGAGGTATGTGTCTTCAGACGCCGAATCAAGGGGCACTGAATTGAGGAAGAGGGACCTACTCCACGAGAAGGGGTTCCTTGATGCGTTGGCAGACCTGCCGCAATTCTTGCGCGCAGGGATCACCAACCATGGTTGGGAAGAGCTGTGCAGACCACCCATCCCCGCCTACTCCAGCATGGTGTACGACTTCTATGCCAATCTGACGCACCCTGAGGATGGCCTGTCAACGGTGAGGGGGCTGGAGGTTGACTTTTCAGCCAAGGCTATCAATGAAGCCTATGGCCTCAAGGGGCAAAAACATACTGACTATGCGAGGATCATTGATGCGCCAACTGAGGCTGTCCTGGAAGAAGCACTTCGCATCATAGGCCAGCCCGAGGCAGCTTGGACGATCTCACGCAATGGGAAGCACACTCTGATGAGTGCCACCCTCACGGCCAAGGCAGCTGTCTGGTTTTCCTTCGTGCGAAGGCGTCTGTTCCAGTGACCCACGAGACCACCATTAATCAGGGACGATCGCTGCTGGTATATGCGATCATGAGAGGCCTCACTATCAATGTTGGGGAGGTTATTGCAGCCTCCATAGCAGACTGTGCCAAGAAAGGTAAGGGCCCTCTTTTCTTTCCAAACACCATTACTAAGTTGTGTTTACGTGCAGGTGTTCCAATCGAAAGGATGGAGAGGCAGCTGGCCTACACAGGGCATCTGGAGTTGCCCACAGCCTTGCGGATGAGAAGAAAAGGGAATATGGAGTTTGAGCTAGACGGCCTGGCTGCAGCTCAATCTCTTTCTATGGCCTGCCTGATGGACCTTCAGAAGAAGATGGCGCAATGAGCTGAGTATGCTCAAGGGAGGGATAAGGACGTGGCTGATCAGTTGGGCTGCATCTTTCCTGAGTTCCCCACTGACCTGCTGACGCCATGGGTACCTCCAAGAGCACGGAGGGATGATGATGAGGATGTCTGAGTGCCAGTCTGAAGGGCACTCGAGGGAGTACTTATGTTCCCTCTTTGAAAAAAAATCTTTCTGATTTTCGTTAAACTGTGTGGATTCTGGTATTTTGAGTCAATATTTGATCTGTTTTTAGTTCTTTCTTTTGATTGTTTAGGGTAGTTTAGTATAGTTAGATGGTATCTGAATAGGTAGTTTGTTTTAGTTTCCTTTTTGTATAGCTGTGATGACTGGAAATAGCATACAAATAGGGTTGTTTACTGATATATCTGCCCTGTAGATTCATTGCGAAATTATTGCAAATTCCGCAATTTTTGTTAGTTGTCACATGTTTTTGACTGACTGTTAGATAGGCTAGTTCTGTTTCAATTTTGTTCTTGTGCTGCTTTCTTGACTACCTTATATATGATCTATCTATAAGCATGCTGGATGAGTGTCTTAAGGCACCTTTGATGGTTTAAATTAGTCTCTTAAATTGCTCAGCATGCGTAAGCTTTAAGTCCTTCCCTTATTGTTTTTTTTCAAATTTCTGCTGCTGAGTTATTTGCTTTAAGAATGTTCTGTCTATCTCTAGGACTTTTAGATTCTCTTTGTTTTGCCCTAGACTAGATGCTTCTAGGACAAGTTTGGGGGTGTGCCACCTCAGACACTCATTGGGGACAATGAGTAGTTTAAGTTTGGGGGAGGCCACCCTAGGCCTAGGAACATTCCTCTCTCCTTTTAGACATAAGCATTCTTCTTCTCCTTTGAAAAAAAAAAAAAAAAAAAATGATGAACTGAAAAAAAAAGAATAGAATAAAGTGGGATGTCTCTCTTGAAGTTGCTGAGTAATCAGTGCCATGTGTGTAACCCACAAGTGGCATTGCATCAAAAGGCAACCAAAGGAGAGGTCCCCAAGAAAGAAAGAAAAAAGGAGAAACTAAGGAAGAAGAATGTATGCTTAGGAGTTGCAGCTTTGTGGCTTAGATGTCCTGAATAAAAAGAACTCTGATCCTCAATGAGCTAAGCACAAGGTTGTAGCTTTTAGGTTTGTCTAGGGAGATGAATGTATATCCAATGTAGTGATGCCAGGGTTTAGTTTGTTATATGAATGTACTACTGTCACTGGTTTGTACTAAGACTGACATGACTCTAAGGAATCCTAGGCAGCTCAAAAGCTAAAGCAGTAGAAGCATGTACTGAGTCTGGGGTAAAGCTAGGTAGAATTTGAAACCTTAGGGATAGTTGCACTATATGACAGAAGCAAATAGATCAGTCGTGGGGAGTTAATGAAACAGTAGGATCATAAGGCGAGCGAAGTCAGAAGAAGCAAAATGAGAAGTTAGTTTTAAATTTAGAAGTGTGTCACAGGACAACTTTGCTGTAGATAGGAACTTGGGGGAGTCAGCAAGTGGTTAGAGAAGTTAAAACAGCAGCCTAAGTAAGTCCTTAGATTGCTCGAGGACGAGCAAAACCTTAAGTTTGGGGGTGTGTTACGTCTCCAAAAGTGACTATTTTACGACTTATTTGTGATAGAAAGTTGTGCATTTGTAAGTGTTTTTGGTAGGATTTAGCTTAAACCTATGCTTATATATGAGAATTAGAAGAATGAAGCTAAATTAGGACTTATATACAAAAGGAAAGAAAAAGAACCAAAAACGAAGTTAAAGGAATGAAAATTGTGCATTGCGAAGGCATTGCGGAAACATTGCTAAAATCGCAATGTTTTAAGTGAAATCCGTAAGTTGTCTAACTATTTTCTGTTTTGATCCGACCTTTCAGGGATTCATTCTTTCTCCCGCAGCCACGTAGTAGTACGACGTTGAGAATGGATGGTTCTCCTTGGCCCAAGCATACCTGCAGAACACTATAAAAGGAGGTCAAGATGGAAGGTTGAAACACACTCGAACGACGTAGACTTCCAGTTCAACGCAGCTTCTTCCACTCTTTTTCTCTCTTCCGTCTGTTGGTTTGAAAGGTTCAGCTGTTGGAGTCGACAATCTGATAGGAAGGAGAGAAGATTTATCTTCTCTTCTGATTAGATTCATCCAAGCAAGGCTTCCTTTCACCCTTCAGCCGAGGCGTTCGCAACACGAAGAACACGCTCGAATTTACTGCTTTCTGCCTTAGCTTGCTGTTTTCGTTGCTGTTTGTTGTCATTTCCCTTTTCATTAACTACTCTATTACATTTCGTTGCTTTCTGTTTTACTTTGGCTATTCAAAGCTACCACTTGTTTCGATCAAACGCTAGTTAATCCAAGCATAATTTCATTACTTCGCACGTTCTTCATCTCGTATGTTCACTGCGTTTAGCTTCTGTTTTGTCTTTAATCTTCTACTAAGCATGTCATCTTCATCTATTTCTCCCATTCCACCTTCATCCATGAGTAACTAAATCACATAAGGGCATGCTAATGACAAACCTATAGGTAGAAACACGTGAATCAAGCATGTAGGATAGCTCTCGAATGCATTGAATGTATGTAAGCTTCATCCCACGGGCAATTTCGATTGGCCATCCATTTTGTCCAAAGAACTCCTAACCTCTGGAAGGAGTAAGAGTTCAGAGTCATACACTCATGCTAGCCTCTCAAGGTAGCCAGAAAACGACCTAGGAATAGGCGTTTTCCTAGTACAAATCATAACTTACTGTTTTAACAAGATGCTTAAGACCTTACTTGGACATGAGTAAACTAAAGGATCTAATGCATGAAATCGGAAGATACATGAGAATGAGTTAGTTTGATGCATGGTGAGTTGATCTAATGCTTGAGAATCGTGTGAAAAAGCCTATAGAGGAGTCGTTAGTAGCCCTTGTTTCCCCACTTTACACATACTTTGCTGTTAGTAACATTGCGAAATAATTGTTGTTTCCGCAATTTCCTTAAGTTAAAATTTTCCTTAGTCATTTTTTCTCTTCGTTTGATTGTTCTCTTCTTTACATTCTCGTTTATTATCTACTTGCACTTGTTTATGCTTCCATCATTTACACATTCCTTAGTAATTAGGCAATTTAAAACCAAATCTACCTCATTTAATCCACCCAATCTCACTTAACAAAACACTTCGTAAGTAACTAAGAATAAATCTCTGTGGGAAATCGAATGAAAAAATACTTATCACTTGCTACAAGATCATGTATGCTTGCCCGTTCTGAGTGCTCTATCATTGCATATTTCTTTTAAACATTGAGCACGCAACAATAGTTAAAACGGTCTATAGTATACGGATAAGGCTAGGTACCTTATCCTGGTAAAACTATTGGATGCGGCTCACTTTGTATTGTACAAAACGATGTGATCCGAATCGTTTCACATGGAGATGTGCGAGTGAGGGCGTCCTGTGCAAAGAGTTTGTATAAGACCGAACCGCGAAATATGTCGCTCTCTCTTTATAACACCGTTTATTGATGAGACCGACATTTTTATATGATGGCCTAGGTAACTCAATCTTAATCCTGAGCTCGCTATGAACTCCTGCTTATTCGAAAGTAACCTTTGACTTGCACGGGTGAGACTGGCCCAAAACCGCCGACTCAATAAGCCTACCATCCTGGGGATAAAGTCGAATAGGTAGCTAAGGACATAGTACAACAAGATTGAAGTTCACTCCTAACCCGCTCTTCAGGGTTAGTAGATAGGTTGTTCCCTTAATAGCTGACTCTAGGGCTTGAACAATGAGCGTTCACTCTCTCATGAGATGAGAGGGTTAATTGATCTGTTGGTTGGACCACAGATCTATTGTTCATTAGAGGTGTCAGTGGTACTTAAGGAACAAGACGTAATGCAGGGGTTAAACGGTTTAAATGACCCAACTGTGATTATGAACAACCTGTGAAGGGTCGACTTGCCCGTAACGGTTATATCAGAGGACATAATATATCTACAGTGAGGAGAGTGCAACCCTCGAACTATAGTGGAGTCTCCGGGGGTTAACGAATGTTGATTAGTTCGGTTAAAAGAGTTTTGACCGGATAATCTCGTATCGTTGGAGCTCATGATCTGTAGGTCCTTTAGGTTCTCCTGGCTAGCTCGGATAACGTCGTGCAACAATATAAGAGAAAAAGAAAAGGAATTTGAATTGTTTAAATTCGGCTTGTGGAAGAATGATGGACATATTTAAATATGTTTTAAATATGAAAATTGTCTAAAACATGAATAGGATTCATGTGCAAAAAAGTCGGTTTTCGGAAAACCGGGTTTAGCTATATTATTTAATTAATATTTGATATTGAATTAAATAATATTAATTAATTAAAAAATTTAATTAATTAATATTTATATATATTTTTTATTTATTAAAAAGTTTAATAAATAAAAATATTTATTATTATTTAAAATTAATTAAGTTTTAATTAATTTTTAAAAATAATAATGATTATATATATATGTCTTACATCCATTATGCATGTAAGACATATGTTTAGTTAATATATATATATATATATATATATATATATATATTTAAATATATATATGAGAAATTGTAACAAATATCAATTTAGAGTAAAATAATTAAAAATATAGCACTTTTTAAAAAAATTTGCGGATATGACAATTTCTATCACTGATATTATGGTCTATCGCTGATAGAAGTCTATCGCTGATAGTAGTATTTTTTATAGAATTTTGTCAGTGATAATAGTATATCAGTGATAGAAGTCTATCAGTAATAATCATAAAGTTTATCAGTAATAGTCATAAATTTTATCCGTGATAGCCACTGATTTTTTGCCATATTTGCAAAAGGTTTTAAACTTTGCTAAATTTGTAATTATTTTGGGCTTGATTGCTGTTTGTGCAACCAGCCCTCTCTATATATATATAAGGCTAGTGCACTTATGGGTACTCATAAGTTGGCGAGTTTTCAAAATTTCAATTTTTTTGAAGAAATGAGCTACTGCCTTCGGGCATTCTTCATCTTTGAAGTTTTTTTGCAAATTTCAGACCATGCTTCTTTCTTCTTCCAATTTGCTTTCTCTCTCGTTCGGAGTCCCACAACTCCGTTGGACGGCGCCGAGGATAGCGGGACTATCGGAGGTGGTCCTCGAGGTGTTCGTGCGAAGAGGAACGAAGAGTTCGTGACGAGGAACTAGCGGCGGATCTTGAAGAATTTGGAACTATAAGGGTATGTAATTCTAATTTCTTATTTATGTTGTTTGTGTTAAATGTAAATGAAACTAATAGTAGTTAGTTTGTTACTGTTTAGTTACTTAAGTTGTTAGAAAGTTAGTTCTCTATTTAAACACCTTGTATATGCTTTGAGAATTAATGAGAATCACTTATCAAAAGTATGATAAGTTTCATGGTATCAGAGCCAAGAAAGTGACACGTACACTTTTCTTTCCTCTCTCCACGCGTGTGATAAATCAACCGATTCTCTCTCTTCACAAAGCTTGAGTGTTTCTTCTTCTCGCGTGCTTCCATGGCTTCCACCAACGTCAGCTCTTCTTCCCCAATTTTTCTTCTGTCCAATATCTGCAACTTAATCACTCTCCGTTTAGATTCAACCAACTTTGTCCTTTGGAAGTATCAGCTACACTCCATCTTGCAAGCACAACGTTTATTTGGGTTCATCGATGGCACCCTGCCCTGCCCACTAAAGTCCGTATCGACTTCGCCATCTTCAGATCTGCCCTCCTCTTCAGATCTTCCATCGTCGGCTTCGATTAATCCTCTCTATGAGGACTGGATTGCCAAAGATCATGCACTTATGACCCTCATCAACGCTACATTGTCTCCCTCTACGTTAGCCTATGTCGTTGGTTGCAACACCTCTAAAGAAGTTTGGGATGTTCTTGCGAAACATTACGCGTCTAGTTCTCGGACCCATATTGTTACACTCAAGACCGATCTTCAGACGATTACCAAGCAACCCGGCGAGTCTATTGATGGTTATGTGCAACGGATCAAAGAAATCAAGGACAAACTTGCAAATGTCTCTGTAATTATCGATAAAGAAGACTTGTTGATCTATACCCTCAATGGCCTACCCTCTGATTTCAATATTTTTCGCACTTCGATGTGAACTCGTGCACAGACGGTTACGTTCGAAGAACTCCATGTCTTGCTTAAATCGGAAGAGTCTGCCCTTGCGAAGCAGTCTAAGGGAGCTGATGTTCTTACTCAACCTTCTGCTATGCTTGCTTATAATTCGTCTGTTCCTGGTAAAGGAAATTTCTCTCCACATTCCAGTCGTGGTAGGTCCAATCGAGGTCGTACTCCGAATCGTGGTCGCAACTTTTATCCTTCAAACCGTGGAAGGGTTCCAATTTCTTCTTCAGCTTCGTCATCTATACCGTCTGATGGGCGTCTATGCCAAATTTGCCAACGCACTGGTCATTCTGCTATTGATTGTTATGATCGGATGAATTACTACTTTCAAGGTCGTCATCCTCCACAAAAGTTGGCTGCTATGGTTGCTTCTCAGAATCTTGAATTTTGCAACTCTGGCTCTTCACCTCACGGAGGGTTGTCCTGCAACAATGCCTCCATTTCTCATGGTGCAACTTTTGATTCTTCTGCCCACTGGTTAGCTGATTCAGGATGTAATGCCCATCTCACCCCTAATTTGCACAACCTGTCAACTGCCTCAGAGTATGCCGGAGATGAACATATATCCGTAGGCAATGGTCAGTCCCTTCCAATCACCCACATTGGTTCAGGTTCTCTTCGCACTCCTTCTTCTTCCCTTTCTCTCCAAAATCTTCTTTGTGTTCCTCATATTGCCACCAACCTCTTATCTGTTCACCGTCTTTGTGTTGATAATCACTGCTCTATAACTTTTGATTCTCTTAAATTTGTCATTCAGGACTTATCTACGGGCAAAACTCTGTTCCAAGGACCTAGCATCAATGGTCTTTATCCATTGCCATCTCCTACTCCCTCTGTCACCTCTCCTGATCATTCCTGCCACATTGCTCGTGTTGCAACAAATAACTCTTATTCTCTATGGCATAATCGGTTAGGCCATCCCGGTCACTCTACTCTTAATTCTGTCTTACATTCTTTACACTTACCTGTACATTCGATTACTTCTTGTATCTGTCCACATTGTGCTAGTGGTAAAATGTCTCGATTACCATTTCCTCATTCCTCTACCTCTTCTGTTTCACCTTTTGAACTTGTTCATAGCGATGTTTGGGGCCCTGCGCCTGAAATTTCAATAAATGGTTTCACCTATTATGTTTCCTTTATTGATGATCTTACTAAATTTACTTGGCTATACCCTATTTCTCGAAAATCAGATGTGACTATTGTTTTTTAGCGTTTCAAACCTCTTGTAGAAAATATTTTTTCTACTAGACTAAAAAATCTTCGAACTGATGGGAGGGGGGGGGGGGGGGGGGGGGGGGCGAGTTCTTAAATCATTCTTTAGCCTCTTACCTTCAAACTCACGGTATTGTTCACCAAAAGTCGTGTGCTTATACTCCTCAACAAAATGGGGTTGCCGAACGTAAACATCGCCACATTGTGCAAGTTGCCATTGCACTCATGTCTAAAGCTTCTATTCCCTTAAAATTCTGGTCTTTTGC
Organism: Herpetospermum pedunculosum; assembly: GCA_028017165.1. Lineage (NCBI taxonomy): Eukaryota > Viridiplantae > Streptophyta > Magnoliopsida > Cucurbitales > Cucurbitaceae > Herpetospermum > Herpetospermum pedunculosum. The sequence goes on along the minus strand of CM051524.1, from coordinate 24,041,575 downwards.
ATTTACCACAGCTGTCTACCTAATCAATCGGTTACCATCTCCTACTCTCCACAACAAATCTCCTTTTGAGTGTCTTCATCATAAAGCCTCGGATTATACCTTGATCAAAACTTTTGGTTGCGCTTGTTATCCCCTACTTACCCCGTACAATTCCCATAAACTTCAACCCAAATCCACTCAATGCGTATTTCTTGGTTATCCATCCGATTATAAGGGTTATCTTTGTTACAACATGAGCAATGGTCGGTTCTATACTTCTCGTCATGTTATTTTTGACGAAACTGCCTTTCCCTTCTCAATCCTTTCAACCCCAATCTCTCTGTCTCCAACTATCTCTCCTAGCCCTATTATTCCCTTTCTTTTGTCTTCAGATCTCTTGGCTCCCACTACCCCTGAGCCATCTACCTCCCCTGTCTCCTCCTCTCCCACATATAATCCATTGCCTGATCATACTACTGTTGAATCTCCGGCTATTCCGAGCCATGTTGTCGAAGCACCTGCGGTGAACAATGCTCATCCTATGCAAACACGAGCTAAATCAGGCATTAGCAAGCGCAAGGTCTTTCTTGCTACTACACACCCTGATTCCTCTTCCGTTGAGCCTTCTTCCTATACTTCTGCTTCCAAGCTACCAGTTTGGGTCAGTGCTATGAAGACTGAATTTGAAGCTCTTACTCATCAGAATACATGGACACTTACCCCTCTTCCTCCTGGAAAAAGTGCAGTTGGGTGTAAATGGGTTTATCGAGTTAAGCATCATCCTGATGGCTCTATTGCTCGCCACAAGGCACGTCTTGTTGCCAAAGGGTATCATCAGAAGGAAGGTATTGATTTTGAGGAAACCTTCAGCCCTGTTGTTAAAAAGACTACCGTTCGTGTTGTTTTGTCCCTTGCTGCTCAACATGGTTGGTCTCTTCGTCAGTTGGATGTTAAGAATGCTTTTCTACATGGTAGTCTTAGCGAAGAAGTATATATGCAGCAGCCTCAAGGTTTTGTTGATCCGTTACAACCTAAACATGTCTGCAAGTTACTCAAATCCCTTTATGGCCTTAAATAGGCCCCTCGAGCATGGTTTGAGTGCTTTACTTCCTATTTACTACAACTTGGTTTTCATGCTTCACATGCTGATTCATCCTTATTTGTCCTACATTCTCATGGACATCTCACATATCTCTTACTTTATGTTGATGATATTATAATCACCGGTACTCATTCCTCTACTATTGCTTCTTTAATAGCACAACTACAACTTCGATTTGAAATGACTGATTTGGGTGATTTAAAGTACTTTCTTGGTCTTGAAGTTCACCGTACCTCTGTTGGGATTCATGTCTCTCAAACTAAGTATGCTCGTGATGTACTTGGCCGTTTTGGCATGCTTGCTGCCAAACCATGCTCTACCCCGATGGCTCTCAAACATGTTATTGAGCTTGGGCCTTTGTGTTCTACTTCAGATACTCAAGGATATCGAGCACTTATAGTGCTCTGAATTATCTCACTTTTTCCCGCCCTGACATTGCTTATTCCGTAAGCAAAATGTCTCAGTTTATGCAGGCCCCTCATATGGCTCATCTCCTTGCTGCCAAGCGTATCTTACGTAACATAGCTGGTACTATTGACTCAGGCATATTATTTCGCCGTTGTTCCTCGTTGCACCTCACGGCTTACTCTGACTCCGATTGGGCTGGAGATAACCTTGATCGTCGGTCTACCAGCGGTTTTGTTATTCTTTTGGGCTCCAATCCAATATCTTTGGGTGCTAAGAAACAGGCTACTGTCTCTCGGAGTTCAACAGAAGCAGAGTATCGTTCCCTTGCTTCCACAGCCGCTGAGCTTTTTTGGGTTCGTCAATTACTTTGTGACCTCAAGTTGTTTGGTTCTGCTCCGCCAACACTCCTATGTGATAACCAATCTGCTATCAAACTTGCTTATAATCCTGTTTTTCATGGCCGAACAAAGCACATAGAGGTGGATTTTCATTTTGTTCGTGAAAGGGTTGCTCGAAAAGATTTGTTGCTCCAATTTGTATCCACTACAAATCAATTGGCTGATCTGTTTACTAAATCTCTTCCCAACCCTCGCCTCTGTTTTTTGAAGAACAATCTCATGACCAATAGGTCATTTGCTTGAGGGGAAATGTTAAATGTAAATGAAACTAATAGTAGTTAGTTTGTTACTGTTTAGTTACTTATGTTGTTAGAAAGTTAGTTCTCTATTTAAACACCTTGTATATGCTTTGAGAATTAATGAGAATCACTTATCAAAAGTATGATAAGTTTCAGTTTGAGCATGTTTTCTATTTGTTAAATTGATGAAATTAGAATTTCAACGATCCAAAATCGCTTCCGCTGCGTTTTACGCTCTATCAGATGAAGGATAACTTTAGGTTATTTTAGAAAAACACAAATAAAACAGGCAACGACGTAGGATGGTGCGGAGGCTTAGTGGTTTGTTTGAGAGTTTGGAGATAGAGTGGAATTTGGTCTCTAGGGAAGATTAGTGGTGACGTGACAAGAGATAGATCGGTTGGCGGTGGTTAATTTTTGAGAGGGCGTCGTGGGTTGAGAAAGGCAGAAACGATTGTGTTGAGTTTTGTTGCGTGTGAACAGACGAAACGTGTTTTGCTTTTCCTATTTTCCCGGAGGGCGTACGACAGTGGCACACGTGTTTTAATAATCCCACGAATAACTATTTTTGGCATCAGTTGGCTTGAGAATTGTTCAGTTGCGTGAAACAAAAAAGATATTTGTAAGATCTACAGTTGTAGAAGACCTTGTAATTTGTGAAATTTGTGACTCTTAGACGGAAGATTTTTGAAATATTTGGTGGTGGTGGCTGACCGATTGTTAGAGTTATGGGTCGAAGTTCGACGGTGACGTGAAGAGGCGACGACAATTAACGAGAGTTCGGTGGCGGGTCTCCTCCAAGGGTGCGGTTCGACAGTGACTGGGAGCTCGACGGAGACGTGAGGGACAGTTCGACAGTTCCGTGAAGACGTGATGGGTGGTTCGTCAGAGAGTTACGACGTACGACAGTGATCTACCTTATTGATTTGGTAATTATCTACAAATGTGTGTTAGGAAAATATCTAATTGTATTAGGAAAATATTTTCCTATATTTATTAGAGAAATAATGGTAGATGGCTCTTTTTCATGCCTCAAATCGATAAATGTCCCTTCCAAAACTAATATGATTTATGTCAATTTTTAATATATTTTTAAGTCTAATCTTTCTCTCCCTTCCTTGGAAATTCTTTATTTACCCTCTATTGGATCTCACCCTCCTACTTCTTTCTTCCGGATTTTATTCTCTCTCATATTTGTCTCTCTCATCCTGATTTTATTCTCCCCTTGGATTCTAAAATTAATTAAATAGGTTAGATTTAATTTCTCAATTCAATTCTTCATCTCCTCCCACATTAACGCATTTACTCTCATTTTCCCCTCTTTTATTTCTACATCGCCCTCACGGATTGCTGCAACCTCCGTTTTCTTTACATTCAGTGCCCCTCTGCCTTGTTTGCCTCATTTCTACGCCGTCTCTGGGCATGTAGCGACTGAAAGGTATTTACATTGGTTGAAGTCTATCAACACAACACCCCCAAGGACTGTTGGTTGATCATCAATGACAAGGTTTTTCTTCATACTTTTTTCTTTGTTTTTGGGGTTTCTTCTTTTAGATGTTGAGTATTATGTGTGGACAAGTTGTTTGTTTTTTTTTTTTTTTTTTGTTCTTGAAATCACATATACATTGTTGACTGACTCATTATTCTTTATAGTTGAATCAACATTCCGGGTTTGGATTTTTTGCGTTGTTTCAGTCGCCGTTCATTGATTCTTCATTATTTTGCTGATTGTAACTTTTTTTAATCATCTTTTTTCATTTTTCTTCTTCGGAGCTTTGATTTTTATTTTTACTCCACACTACCCACATTTACAAAACTCTAATTTGTTTTGTTCTTGGTAAGTTTCATGGCCCATAAATATTTTTTAGGATTCTTGATTTAAAGATGATTGTGTGAGTACTACCATTTTTATTCTAATTAATTTTCAATTAAGGTTAAAAATTATTGATGTTCTGGAATACTTTTGTTCAACCACTTATGTTCATCATCAACTTATTATTTTAAGTTTGAGTTATTATTCTAAAGTATATAAACTTGATAACATTGGACAATGATATGGTCAATTTTTTCATAAATTAAAGAGTTTATTTTTAAACTTTTTCTTTCTTTTATTTGAATTATGAATTGACTGTGTCATTTATTTGAAGTATAAACATAATGGTTTCTAGTTTAATACACTGTAATTCATTTTGCAAAATTTCAAGGAGTGTTTTATTTATTTATCTTTGGTGTATTTACAATTCATGCAAATACATGTATTTATCCAGTATTAATTTGTATTTACCATATATTTATATGTATTTATAATTCTTGTATTTATCTCGTATTTACAAATTTTTTATTCTATTTTTTATTTATAATTTTTGTATTTACAAATTTTGTATTTACAAATTTTGTATTTTATCTGATATTTATCTTATATTTACAATTTTTGTATTTACCCTGTATTTATAATTTATGTCTTTACAACTTCTGTATTTACAATTTCTGTATTTACCCTGTATTTACATTCATGTACTTACCATATTTACAATTCATGTAATTCATGTATTTACAATAGGTTTTTAATTTAATTTTTTCTAAAATAATTTTAAATAAATTTACAAAAATGGTTTTTATTTTATTTTTAAATTTAAATTACACTAGTCGTTCAATGAATTCCTTAATTTGTGGGATCCAAGATTTTGTTTTATTTAAATATTTTCCGCGGCATTTTAGTCCGTCTACCTCCATTTGAATATATCTATTTTTAGAGACAAACTTTTTTAAAATGGGACATCTATCGATTCTGGGAATTAAAAAGGGTCATATGTCTCATTGCCCCTAAAAAAATTATGGTAAATGACCATTTTTAGGACTCCATTTCGACCGATGTCCCTTTTTTAAAATTAAGTTTTTGTGTCTTTTTTTTAATTTTCTCTCTCCTAACATTTTCCTTCCCATTTTGTCTTAATAACAAGTATTCCTAAAAAAATCTTTCCATTTTTTTCTCTCCTCATCTTTTTATCTATCCTAAAAATAATTAAAAAAATGTTAGATTTTATTTCTCCCTCCCTTCAAAAATACTATATTTTATTTTTCTCTCCCCTAATTTTATTACCTATATTCTAACGATTTAAAAATAATAATTAAAAAAAGAAAGAAAATAGTTTTTAAAGGAAAACTCCTCACACAAGATTATCGTCACTGTCATCACTGTCATTGACATAAATCTTCTTCCTAGTTTGCTTCTGGCCAGCAGCGTTAATGAAAATAAAGTTTACAGATGAACTCTTCTTCTCCTCAAACATGTGGTCTTCACACTCAAATGAGTCTGTATGGAGTTATGATATCGGATATGAGGTTCTTTGATTTCAGTACAATATCAACCATATTATAGGATGAATTTTGTCGAAAAATCGTGTTTTGGGAGATGGGGATGGAAAATCTTGATTTTTTAGATTTTTTAGATGTGGATTTTGTTGGGAGATCGTGATTTGGGAGATGAATTTTTTTTTATGGTCTTTGATTTCAATGAACTATGATTGGTGGATTTTTTAAATGATCTTTGATTTCACTTGGGAGATGGAAAATCGTGATTTGGGAGCTGAAAAGAGAAGAAGGAGATTATAGCCAAGGTGATTAATAAAATGTCTAAACATGACTTGAAGGTCAAAAAAATTAATGGTGGAGCTTTGGGTTGTGGGTAACATTTTCAATGGGTGGTCGAAGCGGCTTTGTATTATTGCTCGTTCATCGAAACTTTGGCCTCTACATAAGTTTCCAGGTTTTTATTTAAATGTTTTTTTTTTCCTAATGTATTGGTGTTGGTTTTCCAAATAAATTTTAATTTGCGAAATTGTAAATAACTTCGGAGTGCACTTTGCAAAATTATAAATACAGTGTAATTTTATTTTCATCCCTGCTTTATTTTCTTTCGTTTGTCTAATTGTAATACGAAGTGGAATATTTACAATATATTTTTTTTCCCCAATTTTTTTTGTCACTGTTTACAATATGTTTTGTTTAGCCTTTTGATGTGTTTACCATGTATTTGTTAATTGAAAATACACTTTAATTAAAATTTGCAAATAACAATATGTTATGTTTTGTTTACTTCTGATGTATTTACCGTGTATTTGTTAATTGAAAATACACTTTAATTAAAATTTGCAAATAACAGTATGTTATGTTTTGTTTAGTGTATTTACCGTGTATTTGTTCATTGCAAATACACTTTAATTAAAATTTCCAAAATTATTTTTTGTGTCACTATTTACCGTATGTTATGTTTTTTTTGCCTTTTGATACCGTGTATTTGTGCAAATATACTGTCATTACAATTTGCAAAACTGTAAATACACTGTAATTAAAATTTGCAAAATTGTAAATACACTTGTAATTACAATTTGCACAATTGCAAGTACCGTGTAATTGCAATTTGCAAACTTAGAATGCATCTCTTTGTTTTTTGAGATGTATTACAAAGACTGACATATTTTTCTCGTTTTTTTTTATCGTGTAATTGCAAGTTAAAAAATTGCAAATACAGTGTAATTGAAAACATTATTTTTGTACTTATAGGTAGGTGAAGTTTGTCGCAATTACACTATATTTACAATTTTGTATTAATGATGAATTGAAAATGGTAGGGGAATTTTGTATAATTTCTAATTTTTTCTTTCTTTATTCTTATGATTTTTTAAGTCGATTTTGTACCATTTTTGTTATTTTTTATTTTTGAAATGGGTAAAAAGAGGGATTTTGTATCAACAATGGATTGAAAATGGTAGGGGAATTTTGTATAAGTTCTTATTTTTTTTTTCTTTATTCGATGATTTTTTAAGTCAATTTTGTACAATTTTTGTTATTTTTAATTTTTGAAATGGATAAAAAGAGGGAGAGAGAAGGGAGAAAATCTTGGAAATTTAATTTTTGGAGAAAATATTGTAGAAGTGAGAGTTATTTTTTAAAATTATAAAATCTTATAAATGAAGGGACATATTGAGATTTGAGGGAGACTAAATAAGAAATGAAAAAAATATAAAGAGAGAAATTAACTAAAAATTGACATATATAAAACTTAAAAAAAAAAAAGACATCTATTGATTTTGATATTAAAAAGAGCTCTCTGTCTCATCGCCCCTATTTATTATTCTCAATTTAATTTAGGAATTAGATTTAGCTAGGAGTTGTATAAATATCGATCATATTGATCTCTTATGAATAAAAAAAGTGACAAAGAAAAATACAACGTTTAATAGTCGTTGATTACATCTTTATTTAATTATTTGGGTTTGTTGATCTGAATGTTACATTTACAGTTTTGATCATGAAATAATTGAAGTAATTGAAATTTTATCACTTAAGGGTTACCAAAAATTAAAATCTTTTCTTAATTTGGAGATGGTATATATGTATAATATAACATTGTATGTGGTAAGAACAAATATTAACGATATATAGATACTCTACTTTAAGAGTTTCTAAATAATTAAAATATTAATTTTTTTTAATATATTTATAGAAAATTTGTTTTCAAGGGTGGCTCATTGTCAAAGTTACATGAAAGAAAACAACATGATCATAACAATTGTTAAAATTATTGATAAAGACAAGTACATGCATGCACGTAAAAGGAATGATGCAAAGATTCACATAAAAGGAATGATGCAAAGATTTAAATACTGATTTTGATATTGTCGAGAATTTTATTATAGTGTCGATAATGGATATTTGTTAAAAAAAATAAAATTATAGAAAGTTAAGAATTTCATAAAATGTATTCAAGAAAAACAAAGATAAAAAAAAACTAGTATTTAAATTAACAAATAAGAGGATAATGACTCTAGATGGTTATCTTCGAGCTAATGATATCAAATGGTTCAGGTAATTCTCAATTTACTTCTTAAGGAGCGTTTGACCCGAGAGTTGAGAAGAAGTTGAAGTTGTTTAATTTGAAAAGTTATGAAGTATGTGTGTTTGGGACAGAGAGTTGTTTAGTTTGTAATTCTAAAGTCGGTGGAGTGTATGGGACAGAGAGTTGTTGAACTTGGAATTATGAAGTTTGAGTTTATTGCAGCTGCTTTCTTATGAACAATTTTTTTCTACAAACTTTCAAAATTTCATTATTAAGAACTTCTTCCGATTCAAATAAATTCTAAAAATACAATTTTTTATTTTTATTTTATCTATCATTTACAAATTTCTTTGAACACAATACCTCACATCATTTTTTCACCTTGGTTATCAAATATATATAGTCTTATCTTGTCTCATGTGTCAATCAAACACATTTTTCTCCGCCTCCACCCTCTTAAACGCGTCATTTCATCTGAATTACTGCATCCAGAAACCAGCATCTCAACAATGACGATTTTTTTTAAGTACATTTTTTTCTGTAATTTTTCATATTTTTATTGTGAAGGACTTCTTCCAATAAATTTTAGGATTGTGATTTTTTCTCTTTATTTAATGTATCCTTCACAAATTTCTTTGAAGATAACAAAAATAATTTTGACTACAATACTTCACATTCTTTTTTCAATATCACTCACATTAATTATTCATTTTATTTGGATAGTTTTGAAATAAAAGAGTCGTACAATAGTGTGTTAAATATTACATGTGAATTTGAAAGATTTTAATGCATTAATTTAAACGGATCGAAATAAGCTGATGTTTTTATTAATCTCTATGATAAGAATACTACATTTTGAATTTGATTTAGGTACCAATTTTGATTGAACAACCTAATTTATATTCAAAATAATAAAAATAGATTGAGTTGCATTTTTAGTCCTTTTACCTATTTTGTTAAATTACGTTTTTTTTAAATAATTAAAAATATTGTGGGAGGAAGGGAGAGAGAGAAATGTGCTGTCTTGAAAATGAGACAACTTGAATAGTAATTATTGTACAAGTGTGGAGAGTTTAAAGGCAAGTTTGGGAGTGATTGTTGAGTTATTGATTTTAGGAGAGAAGAGATTTAATTACAATTGATTTTATAAAATTGATTTTCATATAATCATTTTAATGTTTGGATTGAAGTGATTTTTATATTATTAGAAGTGATTTTAAATTATTAATGTTTGGTTTGGTTCAAAAGTGATTTTAAAATTACTAAATTCTTAAAATATTTATCAATTTTTTTTTATTTTTTTAAAAATAATTTACCAAAGATTTAAAGTATATATATATATTAAAAAATTGTAAAAAACAATCATTATTCGGGTTTTTAAAAAATAAATTACTAAAGATTTAAAAGTTTATATGTATATGCAAAATTGAAAAACAAACAAACGCTCCCTCCCTTAGAATCAAACCTGGGCTTAGGAGGATGCAACCTGACTCAGTTACCAACATAGCAAACAACATATTTTATACAAAAAGTACGTATTTATATATAGAATAAGTTTTGTATTTTTAATTTAAATTAACAACAATTTCAAAAATAAATTTCTAACAATCACTCACCAACAATCACTAAAAATCACCTCCTATGTGATTGACCGGGAATCACTAAAAGTGATTTTGAATTATTCAAAAATCACTAATTAATTTTTGCCAAACATAATAATTTTGAAATAGAAGTGATTGTGGACATGGAAAAGTGATTTTGGTCCTTCCAAAATCACTCCCAAACATGCCCTAATAGTAATTACGGTTGAAATCTGGAGAATTGATATTTTCTATCCGAGTTCAATAAGGTTCGTGGGCCAAACAGGTAGTTAACTCCTTCTCCCAACTCCTTCTTCAACAACTCCTTGAGTCAAACACCCCCTTAATATTTTATAAATTTTCAATTAAGTCACTTGTAAAAAAAATATTAAAATTTGTTGATATAACGTTTTCTTTTTTTTAGTACAACTTGGGAGTGAAGAGATTTGAACCTTAAATTTCATGGTCGATGACACAACATTAAGCCAATTGAAGATAACTCAATTAGGCTTGTTCATATAAAGTTGATGTGTCATTAAATTGTTGTTTTATTAACATATTTGGATTGAACAAGTCTAATAGAATGTTTCTAAAACATGTAAGTTCATACAAGAAATACAAATAGTAACAAAATATCTCTTGACTTTAGACATGATCCAGGGAAGTTTTCAATTCTATTATCAAAGTTGTATCTTACATTAGACAAGACAAATTCCTTTTATAGACAAGGAATTCGGCCAAGAGACTCCTTAACTCCCCAACTTTAATGTTTATATGAAAAGACACATTGAAATACCAAAAATGTGCCTTAATATGTCAAAAGGCACCTTGGAAAACTAAAAGTCATCTAGAAGTATAAAAGACCATATAAGACTCTGTTACACTTTCAATGAGTACATATTTTTTTTTTTTTTTTGACAACATGTTGGGGTGGGGGATTGAACCTAGGACTTCATGGTCGCTAGGCGATACATTATGCCGTTGAGCTATGCTCTTGTTGGCTTCAATGAATACATTAAGTAACCAAATGTGAATATTAAATTAATTTAGTTTAAACATAATACATTAGTCTTCCACAAATTGGACTTGGTGACAAATTGAAGTTTATGTCTTTCTCTTCTTCATTGACTTTGACCGTAGTGATGTAGTTTTGAATATATTTAATTAAAGCTTCATAGGGCCTTTTGATAACCAATTGGTTTCTTTTTAAATGGATGTGTTTAAACACTATTAAGTTTTTGGTTTTTAAAATTTAAAAATCATTTTTTAAATTCTTTATAAAAGCAAAAAACAAAAAACAAAAAAAAAAGTTTTAAAAACGCGTTTTCATTTTTTTTTTCTTTTTTTTAAAGAAACTTTAATTTTTAACTATTCTTTGGAAAACCACTTTAAAATATGTTAAATTATATAAAATATACTTGAACTTTGAAGAAGATTTAAATTATACCCCTTAGACTTTGAAAATTTTTATTTTAACCCCTGAACTTCGAATTAGTTGTTTAACAAACTATCCTTAAAAATATATATATATATATATATATATGACTATTGTCTGTAAATAATGTTCAACGTTCGAAACAACCTTAATTGGTTTTAGCCCGTACATATATTAGATGAAATAATATTATAAAAATAGTTTGCTATTAGTTTTATAGAAAGCATAAAATAAAAAAATTGATCAAACATTTTTTTTTCTTTTTGTTTAGAAAAATAAACTTAAAACAAAAAAAAGTTATCAAACAAGTTGTGATTTTTTGTTTTTTAAAAAATAAAAACGAAAATGGTTATCAAACGAGCCCTTAGCATTTGATCTTATTATTGGTCATTGCTCTATAATAATATATTGATCACCTTGAGCTCCATCTTGAATATGAATTTGATTGTCAAGAGAATTCATATATGTTAGATTTTGTTACATGAAAGTTAACAAATTTAATATATTCTAAAGTGTTGGTTCAAATATATTGAAATTTAATGTAAAATTTTAACATATAAAAGTTAAATTTGTTGTTACTTCATTCTTTGATAAATTTTGTAAGCTTTTGATAAGTTAGGTAAGTTTTGAGTTTTGTAAGTAATTCCGAATTACTCAATTATGTTGCACATTATATTTATTTTAATGTTCTTTTTTATTTTATTTTATTTTATTTTGGAGAGTTACTAAGTTGCTTTCCTATTAATAGCAACTTATTTTCTTCATTGGGAGGATCTCATCTAGAAGATTTATCCTCCATTTCTTCTTTTGTTCTTGAGTTGGGTTGAGTGCAAGTATCCAAGAGTTTTGTCAGATTCGTGTTGTTGTTCTACAGGAGTTAGTCATTGTGTCCCGCTAAGACAATCGATGTAGTCTGCTAGCAACTTGTTCAGAGCGAATAACAATTTTCATGTCAGCGCTCTTGAAGCGTGCTAATTTGTGCTTAGATTTTGAGCTTGCTATACCTACGATTATCGATGTAGATAAAGGTGTGCAATAAGTATGTTGTTTGCTTACACAAAATAGTTAGAAATGCAATCTTGATATGTCACCCAAGATTAAGCACAAGTATACACTTAATCTTGACAAGTAATAAAGTGGAATAAGTATTCTGAGGTTAAACAAAGGAAAATTGTTTGCACTTCTTTAAAACCTATAGATTTCTTTAGAACAACTTTCTGAATAGGTTGGTTACATGTGATGAGACTTTAGTGGGCGTATGGAAATAGGTTTGGAAATATAAAAGTCCAAGCGCAAGTGCACGCTGTCAACAAGTAATAAAGATGGAAGTACTCCAAGATATTGTTTCCCAAGAGACTGTGCATTGAAATCCAGTTTATGAAATAGTAAAAGAACAAGTGTCAAAACCATGTAAGAGTGATTTGTAACTGAAATAGTTGTGGTTGTGTTTGGTAACCGTGTTTGAATGAATTAAGAGAAAACCAGGGACTTTGATTCGTGTTCAACCACTAATCCTGAAGGCATCACCCACTGCAATGCCAACTTTTCTATGGACTGTGGATGCACCTCCTATTCAGTGTCCGTGAGTATAAATTTAGGAGTCTATGTCATTAAACCTTTATTCTTAGGGCTAATGCAAACTCAGCTAAATCAAGCATACAATTCTTTAGTCCTACAATTTGTCTTATTCCTAACTGCACAAGACACATGGCGATCTATTCCTAGGCTCTTTGTCCCCTATCCCATCATGAGATCCGTATGTTGCCTAAGTCTTCTAAGTAGTGCTTAGACTTAACTACAATGTCAAATGAAGTAGCTAATTCAAATTAACAAGATGTAAATATAATTAATGAGGGAAACAGTAAAGTTAGCGGCAGTGGGCAAGTTGACCTTATGGACTTCAATTACTTCATTCTCTAGGCATCCACCGAATCAGATCCCTTAAGTAATTTAGTTGTTAATGAAATAAGTAAAAAACTTCATCGAGTGAAAGTGCATGATTACAAAAATGTGAATTGAAACTTGACTGGAAATGTAGAATAAATAACAACGAATCAAAATCAGGCTAGAAAGAAAATTGCAACAAGAAATTGTAAAAATCGAAATAAAGTGCAATGGTCGACAAACCTTGGGAGAGGAGGATTGGTAGCGCGTTTAATGACCGTTATTTAGCGCATAAAAATGGGTTATTAGATCCTTAAAGCGTGAGAAGAGTGTCCGCAGTAAACAATTATTTTATCAACTTACAAGCGCTAGCGACAGAACGTGCTTCAAAGTGTTTTCATTGAAAATCTGTTTAAATCACATAATTCTGCGCTAGAATTGATTAAAGTTCATTTTATCAAGAAACGATCACTGCAAGAATCGACCACGTCGCTAAGGAATATTCGTACAACCAAAATGTCGCTTTCCCCCTGCCAGAGGATCGTGGTGCATACGTGAAGCAGGCGCTGTACAATTCAGTGTCGACTGATTCGCTCAGACTCAGTGCGTTCTTTTGTGTGTGGACATGTGGTGGTGAATGTGATAGTGCATGTAATGGATAATGAAATGGGTGAACGTGAATACAAAATCGAGTCTCCTACCGCAATGACAAAACTATATACCAAAGCACTAGCGTGTAGTATCTGGAAATATTCCAGAGTCGATCCACGGGGAATGTGTATGAACCTCTTTTAGTGAAATGTCAATTACGTCAGAAATTGCTAGAATGCGTTAGAGAAGGTAACCAAATATAACGTGGGTGTTGGTTGAATGGTTCATGCAGTAGAATAAAATAAGTAGTGAAAATAGTAAAAATAAGTCTCCAAGTCTTTTACTCTCAGGACACTTTATTGCTACGCTAGGTTGCTGTTCATGGTGTAAACTCCTCATGCATTTCTAGCGATACCTAAACGAGAAAGGTCCTTTAGATACTTCCCTATGGTGCAGTAACGTATGTAGCTGTGGAGTAACATTTGTAAGAGGTACTAAGAGCATAGATATCTTACAACTGATCAACACAATTTTTCAAGGTTTTCCACACATCAACCTTCTTTCAGAGGGCTAGAATGTTATCCCTCACCCGTTAGCTACTCAACTGAAAGAAATAATAGAGACAACTTCTTGAGAATAATATATGCAGAGAAATATGTGATTCATTCACACCAGAACAATAAACAAACTACAACATCAAAGGCCTTACACCAAGCCTCGAAGAATAGGGTGAGTTACTCATTCTAAGAATTGAAAGCAAATACTTATAACTGTTCATGAAAGTAAAAGAAGTACATTAAAGAATGCAATAAATGAAAGCAAGTAGAGAAATCTTGTAAAGAAAACTGTAGATGAAACAGTAAAGTGCGTTGATTCTTTTGAAGGCGGAGTTCGCTCGGCGGCGACAGTGGACTGGCACTTTCTCCATCGAGCTCGAAAGGAGACTGAAAATCTACTTCTTCACTTCTTTCTTGAAACTTGACTGAACTTCTCAGAAAGGATAAAGTTTCAAAAACGTCAAAGCTTTCTTTTCTTCCGGACAATGTGGGCTTAGATAGGCAGAATTTGCCAAAGCAGTGGTCATCACGCGCTCCAGACATAAGTGTTTTTTGGTAGAGGCGTCAGGTGCGTGAGCGTCGTCGCTTTCTTTTTGGTCAGCTCTTATTTGTACAACGTCTGCTCCACAATTTTTGCACCTCAATCCTCTAGCAAGGGAAAACGACATATTCTTGGATAAATATTCTCTAACGCTGCGATAGACTCCTAGGACAGTCATTTCCTAAGAAAAATGAACTTTAATTAATTCTAGCGCAGAATTATATGATTTAAATAGAATTTTAAAAAACACTTTAAAGCATGATCTGCAGCTAGCGCATGAAAGTTGGTTTAATAATTACTATGAATGGTCATATGTTGCACTATTATAACGCTTTAAGGGTATAATAATGAAATTTCAAGTGCTAAATAACGGTCAATAGACACGCTATCACCGACCAAAAAGCGAGCCCCGACTCCGATGCGCCTGACACCTCTGCTAGAAAAGAATTTATGTCTGGAGCACGTGAAGACCACAACCTGAACGAATTCTACCTATAAAAAACCTTTATTGTCCTGAAGAAATGAGAGCTTTAATGTTTTTGTTAACTTTGTCTTTTCTTAGAAGTTCAGCCAAGTTCAAAATGAAGGAGTAAAGTGGTAGATTGTCTATTCTATCTCCTTAGTAGGACGATAGAGGAAGTGACAACCTGCCATCATTGCCGACGGGCCAAGGCCGTCGTCTTTACAAGCTCCAGCGCTTTGACTGTTTTTCTTTACAACTTTCGTTTACAAGCTTTCATCCACTCTTTTTGTTTTACAACTTTCTTTATCACTTTGATTTACTGTATTTCCGTTACTTTCATGAACACTTATAGGCTATGACTTAAGACCTTTGATGTTGTAGTTTGTTTATTGTTCGGGTGTGAATGAACTCGAAACTTATCTGCATATCTTCTTCTCGGGTGGTATTTATTTAAATTTCTTTTCTTAGAGTCGCGAACTTATAAAAAGTAGCATTGGCGAACAAGTTGCCGAGGCGCGCCAAATTACAATTTATAACTGGTACTTATTCTAATATATAGAATAGTGGTAACCAGAGGTCGTTCACTGTTACGTCTCCAAAAGTGACTATTTTAGGACTTATTTTGCTATAGAAAGATGTACACTCTTAGGTGTTTTTGGTAGGATTTAGCTTAAACTCGTGCTTATATATGAGAATTAGTAGAATGAAGCTAAATTAGGACTTATAGGTAAAAGGAAAGGAAAAGAACCAAAAACGAAGTTAATAGAGTGAAAATTGCACATTGCTGAAGCATTGCGAAAACATTGCTGAAACCGCAATGTTTTAAGTGAAATCCGTAAGTTGTCTAACCAATTTCTGTTTTGTTCCGATCTTTCAGGGGCCCATTCTTTCTCCTGCTGCCACATAGAAGAACGACGTTTAGAATGGATGGTTCTCCTTGACCCAATTGTACCTGCAGAACACTATAAAAGGAGGTCAAGATGGAAGGTTGAAACACACTCGAAAGGCGTAGAATTATCATCTCAGCGCAGTCTTTTCTTCCTGTTTCCTCATCCGGTTGTTGGCTTGAAGGTCTTAGCTATTGGAGTCGATAATCTGAGAGGAAGAAGAGAAGATTTGTCTTCTCTTCTGATTGGATTCATCCAAACAAAGCTCTCCTTCCCCCTTCAGCTGAGGCGTCTGCGACGAGAAGCTCACGCACGGATTTACTTGCTTTGTGTTGTTTCTGTTTCTAGTTCCTTTGCTGTCTGTTGCATTTCCCTTTCGTCAGCTACTCTACTTCATTTCGTTGCTGTCTGTTTAAGTTTTAGTGTCAGAGTTAACATTTGTTTAGTTCAAACGTTGGTTAATCAAAGCTTCAATTCATCACTTTGCAAGTTCTTCATCCTTTCGGTTTACTGTCTTTGTATTCTGTTTCGTCTTTAATATTCTGTTAAGCATGTCATCTTCATCTACTCTTTCCATCCCATCTTCATCCATGAGTAACTAAGTCACATAAGGGCATGCTAGTGACAAGTCTATAGGTAGAAATACGTGAATCAAGCATGTAGGATAGCTCTCGAATGCATTGAATGTATGTAAGCTTCATCCCACGGGCAATTTCGATTGGCCATCCATTTTGTCCAAAGAACTCCTAACCTCTGGAAGGAGTAAGAGTTGAGAGTCGTACATTCATGCTAGCCTCTCAAGGTAGCCAGAAAACGACCTAGGAATAGGCGTTTTCCTAGTACAAATCAATACTTTCTTTTATAAATAGATGCTTAAGGCCTTACTTGGACATGAGTAAACTAAAGAATCTAATGCATGAAATCGGAAGATACATGAGAATGAGTTAGTTTGATGCATGATGAGTTGATCTACTGCTTGAGAATCGTGTGAAAAAGCCTATAGAGGAGTCGTTAGTAGCCCTTGTTTCCACACTTTACACGTAATTCGCTGTTAGTAACATTGCTAAATAATTGCTGTTTCCGCAATTCCCTTAGTTCAAATTTTGCCTTAGCCATTTCTCTCTTCGTTTGTTATTCTCTTCTCTTTACATTCGAGTTTATTATCTACTTGCACTTGTTTATGCTTCCATCATTTACACATTCCTTAGTAATTAGGCACTTTAAAACCAAATCTACCCCATTTAATCCACCCATTCTCACTTAACAAATCACTTCGCTAGTAACTAAGAATAAATCTCTGTGGGAAATCGAATGAAAAAATACTTATTACTTGCTACAAGATCATGTATGTTTGCATGTTCTGAGTGCTCTATCATTGCTTCTTTATTTTAACCATTGAGCACGCAACATTCACACAGAACCAAAAGAATTAGTTTCTCCTAATTTTGTGTTGGTAAAAATAAAAGTAAACAGGGGGAGTTTGTTAAAAAACTAAAAACATGCAAAGTTTTAAGCTAACGAAAAATACTACTGAAGTTAACAAATAATTAAACGTGCGTCGAATTTAAAGGATCGAGATTGATCATTGATGCATTTCAGATCATCGGAACTTTAAAGAACTTATCTAATTTACCCGAAGCACACAGTTTGTTTGCCCGGACCGTAACAAACAACCCAATTAAAGTAATTAAGACCATGCAATCCTAATTAAACTTGACGTTTAATCAACTGGGCACGACCGTTCCATATCGATTAAATGCCAGTGACGGGAAACACTGAGACAGACAATCAATTTGGATAGCCTAAACGGATTACCCGATTTATCTTCTATCCTAAAGCCTATCATGCAAACTAATGCGAACATAGATAACCAAAGACACACATAGTGATGGAGCGATTTACCGTAGCGGAAACGATTTTGGACCGATGATACTCTAATTTCATCAATTTAACAAATAGAAAACATGCTCAAAACGACAGAAATTAAGAAAAAATAGAATTACATACCCTTGTAGTTCTAATTTCTTCAAGCTCCGCCGCACGTTCCTCGTCACGAACTCTTCCGGCCTCTTCTCACGAACGCCCCGAGGACCACCCCAGGTAGTCCCACTATCCTCGACGCCGCGCAACGGAGTTGTGGGACTCCGTTGAAAGAGAAAAGAAAAAAAAAACAGAGGAAGATGATGAAGGAGGTGAGGGGGTTGAAGATACAAAATGAAAACCAGAGAAAACATTTCTCTAACTTCCGTATCCTCTTCTTTTTAATAACCCATCAATTGAATAGCCCTTACATTTTATAACCTTTGGCCAAGCTTTATGTATACATATTATAAATAACTTTATATATATATATATATATATTTAATTATTATTATTGTTAAAAAATAATAATAATAATTTTATTTATTAAACTTTTTAATAAATAAAAAAATATATATAATTATTAATTAAACTTTTTAATTAATAATTATTATTTAATTCAATATCAAATATTAATTAAATAATATAATTAAACCCAGTTTTCCGAAAACCGACTTTTTTACACATGAATCCTATTCACGTTTTAGGCCATTCCCATATTTAAATCATATTTAAATATGTCCATCATCCTTCCATAAGCCGAATTTGAACAATTCAAATTCTTTTTTTTTTTTTCTTTTCTTTTATACTGTTGCACGACGTTATCCGAGCTAGCCAGGAGAACCTAAAGGACCTACAAATCATGAGCTCCAACGATACGAGATTATCCGGTCAAAACTCTTTCAACCGAACTAACCAACATTCGTTAACCCCAGAGACTCCACTATAGTCCGAGGGTTGCACTCTCCTCACTGTAGATATATTATGTCCTCTGATATAACCGTCACGGGCAAGTCGACCCTTCACAGGTTGTTCGTATTCACAGCTGGGTCATTTCAAATCGTTTAACCCCTGCATTACGTCTTGTTCCTTAAGTACCACTGACACCTCTAATGAACAATAGATCTGTGATCCAACCAACAGATCAATTAACCCTCTCATCTCATGAGAGTGTGCGCGCTAATTGTTCAAGCCCCGGAGTCAGCTATTAAGGGAACAACCTATCTACTAACCCTGAACAGCGGGTTAGGAGTGAACTCCAATCTTGCTACACTCTGTCCCCAGCTACCTATTGGACTTTATCCCTGAGATGGTAAGTTATTGAGTCGGCGCTAATGGACCACTCTCACCCATACAAGTCTAAGGATACTGTCTAATAAGCAGGAGTTCATAGTAAGCTCAGGATTAAGATCGAGTTACCTAGGCCATCAAATGAAAATGTCGGTCTCATTAGTAAACGGTGTTATAAAGAGAGAGCGACATATTTCGCGGTTCGGTCTTATACAAACTCTTTGTACAGGACGCCCTCACTCGCACATCTCCATGTGAAACGATTCGGATCACATCGTTTTGTACAATACAAAGTGAGCCGCATCCTATAGTGTCACCAGGATAAGGTACCCAGCCTTATCCGTATACTATAAACCGTTTTGACTAACTACTTGAGCCTGATCCACAATCATGTCATACATGAGGCTCAAGTACTCATATTCAGCCATGGGTGTTGGTCATTGGTATAGGTTAACTTAAACACGTTTCACTTTATTCCAGTAAACTTCTTTACTGAATAAAACTAATAACTCTTTATTCTAAATATAGTATTTACAAACATAACAGTTTACAAACCACGAGTTTTAGGACATAAAACCCAACAAACTCCCACTTGGACTTAAACGTCCGTGGTGTACATGTTAAGTGGAGAAAACTAATATATCATATATGAGAAGTTTTCTCCCACTGTCCTCTCCAGCAACTCGGAGCCCTAGACTCTTCTAGGTGTCTCTCAAACACTTTAGCCATGAGAGACTTAGTAAACTAATCAGCATGAAGTACTACGAGGCTTTTCATGTGACCATCACATCTTCTCATAGCACTATACTTGAGTTTAACTTATAAACCTATTGCTGCTTCACAAGCTACAAATAGACTTAGCTACCAACGAGGAATCAACAATACAACTCTTATATTCTACTCCTCTAAGTATAAGGACAAAACTTTAATCGGAATCCAATCCAATTGAATTAATATTACTGACAGCTCCCACTACATAGCACATATCGGGTCATGTATCTCAAAAGATACATCTGACCTCCAACATGTAAATGCACTTGGGTGCGTCTCGTATCCTCAACACTTGAGGTGTCTGTCGAAACCATTTCCATAGACTATCGAATATTGACAACAACTTATCAATAAAAGATTTTAGAGACAACACTAGCGATTTGTTCTTACGACTCAGATCAACCTGAATCCTCAGAACAAACTAACCCTACCTCCAGATCAACTATTTGGGAGTTGGTCGCTAGTTTATACTAAAATGTCATAAATGAATCCTACATCATTCTCAATGATTAGGACAAAAATTACTGGAAGAAATTATGAAAGCTTAAACATTGATTAAACACTTGTCCAACAAGTTTTATCAACGTAATGTTCAAAACCATAAGATTTGATTTGAAAAAAAAACCTTATAAATCAGAATATAGATGCTTATTCCAATTCATAAATGGATTGAAGAAGCTCGCAAACGATTTGCTCTTAATCCTGAATAATGTATCTCCCTGGTTGAGACTAATAGATACTCTATCAAGATAGCTAGTCTTGATATCCCATATATCTTGTCCTATCAGATAGATCAGGGTAATGGATACAAGTATACTATATAACTTATATCTGACAACAAGAGATGAAGTTAATACACAATTAACCTCTTCTCTTCAGGACAGTCCCTTTGTCAGAAAGTCAAGCCTTAGAGGTTTTCACCTCATAGACTTGGTCTGTAAACCTCTTGAAGATTCATGGCTTTGAGCCACTGGTTCTTGTTTATGAACTCACTGTCATCATCAATATGATAACTAGAGTCATAAAACATACTAATGCAGCAGGCCGAATTATCTCATAATTCTCCCACAGCATCAAAGCTTTCTCAACACTTGAGAAGAACCAGCAAAACTAACAACCATTGTTAATTTATAGCTTCCAATAAAATAAGATAAGTCTTAACATTTTAGTTGTTATCAAGTCTAATAGAACATATCAGTATACATCTTTTGTGAAATGAACCATTCATTTATAAAAACAAAAGATACTATATACATAAAGTGTTCAACAAAAACTTGAGTTTATAGACAATAATTACAATACTTGAAATTATTTCTATGCACACAACTACAAATACGCAAGCTCCCACTGTATAAACTGCGAAGACGTCTTCATAAGGCATCTTTGTCAAGAAACTGGCAGTACAACACAGCTACATACGTTACCACACCATAAAGAAGTGTTTAAAGGACCTTTCTTTTCTCGATATAACTACAAGTGGATGAGAAGTTTACACCATGAACAGTAACTGTGCACAAAATTAGAGTGTCCTAACAGTCAATGCCTTAAACACTTTTCTTTACTATTTTTCCAACTGCTTATTTTATTTCTACTTCATGAATAAACAAACCATCAACCATTTTTTATTCTATTACCTTCTCTAATGCATGTTAGGAATTCATGAAGTAATTGACATTTTACTAAGAGTTCATACATATTCCATGTGGATCGACTCTGGAAAATTTCTCGATACGACACGCTAGCGCTTTGGTATATACTTGTGTCATTGCGGTAGGATACTCACTTTTGTGTTTATTGTCATTCATTTCATTATCCTGTTGTTTGGGCCTCAGGTAAACTTTGTGCATGAACATTCCACTTAAGAAATTTAACGTGTTGCATACCTGAGATTAAAAGAACCTTTCGTTTGAGAAGGAGAGCTCAACGCAAAGTTAGAGAAAGAAACATGGGAGACTGCGCTAGAAAACCTAATTTAGAGATAAACGCTAATCCAGAACTGGTTGGTACTGTTTGGTGTTGTGCGTGTTCAAGTTGTTGCATGATATGCTATTGCATGTATGCCATGCGGTGGAAAATGTTAGGGCATGCAATGGTTTACAAAATAGTTGAAAATGAATACACAAACGATATTTTACTTAACGCGGTAGTGCAAGTGCACACTAACGAGTCAATCAAGTAATAAAGTGGAATACAAGTACTTCAAGATTGAACCCAAGGGAATAAGGCAAGAAGCGGTAGTGAAATGTCAATTACGTCAGACTTCACTAACATGCGAATAGATGCAATAACAAGTAAATGAGTGCGGTTGGTTGGATGCGAATAAAGTAAATAAAGAAAACATTCAAGACATTGACCAAGGCAACTCATAACTCTCCAAATGAGAGTTATTTAGAATAGAAAGAAAAGAAATATTGAGTCTTCGTTAAGTAATTGATGTGTTTTAATTGATGTTTTGAGGAGATTATCAAAAAATTGAGAGAAAGCTTGCTTATGGTTCATTGTGCGATAAATGTACATACTTAAGCCTAGAATCTCGCCCAAGAAGCATCAGGACAGCTAAGCTGGCTGAGAGATGGAGGAACTATTGCAGGCGCAACGCGGTAGTAAAGCAGGCGCCTTTAAGGAACTTTTCGCGAGCGCGCAACAATCGCAAAAAGTGTACTTGATCACGTGAAAACGCAGAGTTTGTCCCCTGCCGTACGAGCAGTCTTCTTTATTCGTTGCAGCCATCCAATGAGAATGTTTTGATCATTTTTAGGGCAATTTTTGGGTGAAACCTTGAGAGTATAAATAGAAAAGAGAATTCGGATGGGGAGAGAGAGGACCTTTTGGAAGAATAATCTTCGATTTGAGAGCTTTTGGGGAAGAAGAAGTCTGCATTGAAGAAACCTCCAAGAACGCAGTAGCTGTGAAGAGAAGCACCTAGAGGAAAAGCTTCAAGGGACGAAGATTGTCGAAGAAGAAGAGAAGGAAGTCGTGGAGCTTAACGATCTTCATCAACTCTCGATTATCTTTCAATTTTTACTCTATCATCTTCTTGTTGTAGTTGCTGTAGTTAGAACCTTTAAAGTATGAACTCTTTGGTTGTTGTTTCTATAATTTATAATATGAGTAACTAATTCCGTTAAGGGATGGCTAGGATGATTTGGTAATGATTGGTTGGGGATTTTAGCGTAAGTTTAGCATGGATTCTTCAAAGCATGTGTGTTTTCATTCTAACAATGCATTTTCAACCGGTCATCCATTATGTGTTTACTGATTTCTGAACCTCCGAGAGGAGTAGGGAGTCTGAGTCGCATGTTTTTACTAGCCTTTCATGGTAATCAGAGAGGAGGCTAGATGTTGCGTGCTCAATGTGTTAAAATAAGTAAGCAATAAGATAGAGAGAGCACTCAGAACATGCAAGCATACATGATCTTATAGCAAGTAGTAAGTATTTTTTCATTCGTTTTCCCACAGAGATTTATTATGAGCTACTCGTGAAGTGTAAAGTTAAGAAAGAATGGGTGGATTTGATGGGGTAAAATTGGTTTTAAATTGTCTAATTCCTAAGGGATATGTAAAGGATAGCAACATAAATAAGTGCAAGTCAAAGTTAAACTCAAAGGAAAAGAAATGAGATCAATAATCGAAGAGGAACTTAGCTAAACAGAATTTTAAACTTAGTAGAATTGCGGAAACAACAATTCTACCGCAATTTTAATAACAGCGAAAGTGTGTAAAATGGAGAAACAAGGGCTACTAACGACTCCTCTATAGGCATTTTCTCACGATTCTCAAGCATTGGATCAACTCTCTATGCATCAAACTCACTTAATCTCATGTATCGTCCGATTCCATGCATTAGATTCTTTAGTTTACTCATGTCCAAGTAAAGTCTTAAGCATCTTGTTAAACCAGAAAGTTATGGTTTGTACTAGGAAAACGCCTATTCCTAGGTCGTTTTCTGGCTACCTTGAAAGGCTAGCATGAGTGTATGACTCTGAACTCTTACTCCTTCCAGTGGTTAGGAGTTCTTTGGACAAAATGGATGGCCAATCGAAATTGCCCGTGGGATGAAGCTTACATACAATCAATGCTTCGAGAGCTATCCTACATGCTTGGTTCACGTTTTTTAGCCTATAGTATTGTCATTAGCATGCCCCTATGTGACTTAGTTACTCATGGATGTGGGGAGAACAGAAATAAGAGATGAAAGAGACATGCTTAGAAGAGAAATAAACTGAAAACAGCAAGGTAAGACAGTGAGTTGCAAAGATAGGGAATTGAGAAATGAAGAATTATGCTTTAATTACTTGATTGTTTGAATGAACAAAAGAGAAACTTAAAGTGAATAACAGAAAGACAGAACACAACGAAATGGACTGATCTAGCTATTAGAAAAGAAACAACAACAATACAAAGCTGGAAAATGGAAATAAAGAGCAGAAAGCTGAAATTGAGCGTGAACGCCTTGTTGCGATTGCTTCGGCTGAATGGGGAGAAAGAATAGCCTTGCTTGGATGAATCCAATCGGATCTTCTCTCCTTCCTATCAGATTGTCGATTCCAACAGCTGAGACTCTCACACCAACAGACGAAGAAGAATGACAGGAGAAAAGATGGAGCTGCGAGAAGACTTCTACGCTTTCAGATGATGATCAAACCCTCTACTTTGACCCCTTTTTATAGTAATCTGCAGGTGCTTTTGGGCCAAGGAGAACCATCCATCTTCAACGTCGTACTTCAAAATGGATGGAGGAGAAAGAACGAATCCCTGAAATAACGGAAATTAACAGAAAAAGATCAGTCAACTTACGGTTTTTACTTGAAACATTGCGGTTTCAGCAATGTTTCCGCAATGCTGTCGCAATGTCGTTTTTTCATTTTTTTACTTCGTTTTTCATCCCTTTTCTTTCCTTTTGCACACAAGTCCTAATTTAGCTACCTTCTTCTAATTATCATATATAAGCATAGGTTTAAGCTAAATCCTATCAAAAACACCTAAGAGTGTACATCTTTCTAAGATAAATTAGTCCTAAAAAGGCCACTTTTGGAGACGTAACACTAGACATCGTCGCTCTCCTAGTACGCTTGATAGCATGTTGTGATGAATAGGATGATAGTTTCGTTTGGATATGAATGAATCTTGATTTCTAGTGATCGAGATTGGTAGATCGTGTTTGTTATACTAAGTGGCTGATATTTATGCTAGATATTTGCTAAGTCCCCATTTCATGAGTAACCTGTTGATTCCTAGCCTACCCTGTTTGTTTAGTCGAGAAGTTTATCTTGTTGTTCCTTTCGCTGTTATTTTGCCTTACGCGCATCGTTTTATGTGTTTTGTTTGAGGATTGTCTACATTGTTGCTATTTAGCATCTTTTCAGCATTTTTCGTTTGGTTCCATTTAGTCGTTGTATTTTGTTTGCGTACTTTACATTTCTATAGCATCGACCCTCCGTACAAAATTTGTCACTAGTTACATCTTCTCTAAGTGAACAATCAGAATTGTGAATGCCTACTCAAAATCTCTGTGGAAATACAATATAAAAATACTTATCATTTGCTGCACTAGACCATGTATGCTGGCATGATCTGAGTGCTCATTATTATTATTTTGCCCACACCTTGAGCGCGCAACAAGTTTTTGGCATCGTTGTCGGGGATTTTGTTGTTTGCATGATAGTTTATGTTAACTTGAGAACTGAGCTACACGTTTTGAGCTTAACTATTGGTTTGTCTTTTGCAGGTACAAAAGAAGTTGGTTTATGAGTGAGTTTTCCAGTTACGAATTCCACTTAGACCCAGAACTCGAGAGAGCATTTAGAGCTAGGTTGAAGGAACAAAGGGAAACCATAGCTAACATGGATAATCAAAATAGAAATCCTCCACCATTAGCACCCAGAAATCAACCTAACCTTGACCCACCTGTAGTGATGCAACCAGTGGTAGAGCCAAACAGGGCAGGTGTCATTAGAAATCTCATCGATATAGGTGATGACAAAGACAGTGTCATATTAAGTTACTTAGTGCTTATGCCGGAAGAGCTAAATCCTAGCATTATCCGACCTGAAATCACAACCCATTCTTTCGAGTTGAAACCTGTGATGTTCCAGATGTTGTCCACTGTGGGACAGTTTTATGGGATTGAGAATGTGGATCCGTATAACCACTTGCGAAATTTCCTTGGTGTTAGCTATACTTTCGTTATACCAGGAGTTACACAAGAGGCATTGCGATTATACTTGTTCCCATACTCTTTGCGGGATAAGGCAAAAACTTTGCTAAATTCGTTACCCTAAGGATCAATAGCAAATTGGACAGATCTAGCTGAAAAATTCTTGGTCAAGTATTTTGCACCCGATAGGAATTCTAACTTTAGAGATGACATCATAAAATTCAAACAAATGGAGAACGAGTCTGTGCACGAGGCATGGACACGTTACAAGGATTTGTTGAGTAAATGTCCACACCCTGGCATACCTTGGTGTATACAGATTGAGGTCTTCTTTAAAGGATGCAATCCTAGCACGAGGAAAGTGTTAAACTCCTCAGCAGAGGGATCCATGCTTTCTAAGAGCTATAATGAAACATATGAAATTTTGGAAACGATTTCAGCCACGAACTTTCGATGGTCAGATGATCCAATAGAGCCGAGGAGAAGGAAGAGAGCATATGAGGTAGATGCGTTGAGTGCGATGAATAGTCAAATCACAGCGCTGACCAACATGATGAAGCAATCCGAGAAGGGAAGGCAAAGAGAAAGTGCAAGCCATCGAGCTTAGAAGTGGCAGACCCTTAGTAAATACAGCTCAGGGTGAACCAAAGCGAGTAAAGGACAAAGAGCCTAATGCTCCACTGGTAGCTCAGCAAAACTCTGGCAATAATATTACGAAGGATAAGCAAGAGGCTAGACTTGAACCGATAGAGAAGGAACCTGAAGAAATCCTTAGGACCATTCCAGTAGGTCTTAGACCTAACATCCCAACTTATGTTCCACCTCCACCCTTCCCAAGACGGTTGAAAAAGAAACAGGAATAAGAAGCCCATTTTCAAAAAAAATTGGAAATTTTAAAACAAGTGCATGTCAACATACCTTTTGTTGAAATCCTGGAATCCATGCCTTCATATGTTAAATTCCTCAAGGATATAATCACCAACAAGAAGGTCATAGATGAATTTGAAACTGTGAACCTTACTAAGGAGTGCAATGCTATTTTACAAACTAAACTGCCTCCGAAAGAAAAGGATCCAAGATCATTCACCTTACCTGTGGCCATAGGAGGAAAACATGTGGGAAGAGCGCTTTGTGATTTAGGAGCTAGTATTAATTTAATGCCGCTTTCACTTTTTCAGTAATTAGGAATTGGGGAGGCTCGCCCTACTACAGTCACATTGCGACTGGCAGACCGATCTATCTCATACCCTGAAGGTAAGATAGAGGATATTCTGGTCAAGGTTGATAAGTTCATCTTTCTTGCAAATTTCATTATCATGGACTATAAAGCCGACAAGGAGGTGGCTATCATCTTGGGAAGACCATTCCTTGCAATAGGGCGTGCGCTCATAGACGTGCAAAAAGGTGAATTGACTATGGGAGTAAACGAGGAGGAGGTAAAATTCAGCGTGTTTAAAGCACTCAGGTACCCCTCTGACTTCGAATATTGTGCTTCTACTGATGTTATTGACACTCTGGTAGAGCACGAGCATGAATTGGAATTGTTAGAAATGCATGTTAGTAACCATGGACAAATAGATCTGAAAGATTTGAATGTTTATATTGCGCATAATGATGCTGAAAGCAATACTGACGCAATACAACAAGCTTGTTTGAGAAACGTTGTTATTGACCGCATAACACCACCCTTGCTACCTTCTATTGAACAACCTTCTATGCTTGAATTAAAACCTTTGCCTATTCATCTGAAGTATGCCTACTTAGGAGAAAATGACACGTTTCCTGTAATCATTTCGTCCATGTTAAACCAAGAGCATGAAACTGAATTTCTAATTTTGCTAAAACGCCATAAAAAAGCAATAGGCTGGACGCTGGCTGATATTAGGGGAATTATTCCTTCATTTTGCATGCACCAAAATTTTGTTAGAAGAGGGCACTCCCCTCGAATTGAACATCAAAGAAGACTAAATCCATCTATGAAAGATGTGGTAAAAAAAGAAATTATAAAATGGTTAGATGCCGGAGTTATATTCCCAATTTCGAATAGTCAATGGGTCAGCCCCATTCAGTGTGTGCCTAAAAAGGGCGGCATGACAGTGGTTGTCAATGAACTGAATGAGTTAATCCCTACTCGTACCATAAATGGTTGGTGAGTATGCATGGACTATCGAAAATTAAACAAAGTAACTAAGAAGGATCATTTTCCGCTTCCATTCATAGACCAAATGCTTGATAGACTAGCGAGACAATCTTTCTATTGCTTTTTGGATGGATACTCCGGATACAATCAGATTGCAATTGATCCAAAGGATCAAGAGAAAACAACTTTTACATGTCCTTTTTGCACCTTTGCGTTTCGCAGAATGCCTTTTGGGTTATGCAATGCGCCAGCAACATTTCAGCGATGCATGTTTGCGATTTTCTCTTACCTAGCTGAGTTAATTGTAGAAATATTCATGGATGATTTTTCTGTATTTGGTGATTCTTTTGAACAATGTTTACTAAACTTGGGGAGAGTGTTAGAAATATGTGAAGACACACATTTAGTCCTCAACTGGGAGAAGTGCCATTTTATGGTAAGAGAGGGGATTGTACTAGGACATAGAGTGTCTAGGAAAGGTATTGAAGTCGACAAAGCAAAGGTGGAAGTGATTGGAAAGCTTGAACCACCTACAAATGTCAAAGGGATAAGAAGTTTTTTGGGACACGCTGGGTTCTATATGAGGTTCATTAAAGATTTTTTCTAAAATTTCAAAACCCCTATGTGAACTACTAGAGTTAAGTAGACCATTTATATTTTCAAAAGAATGTTCAACTGCTTGGAAAACGTTAAAGGACGCCTTAGTGCAGGCACCCGTAATCATAGCTCCGAATTGGGAAGCTTCTTTTGAGCTTATGTGTGATGCTAGTGACTACGCTATGGACGCAATGTTAGGGCAAAAGATAGGGAAGATTACACACCCTATTTACTATGCAAGCAAGACATTTAATGAGGCTCAATGCAACTACACCACCACTGAAAAGGAAATGCTAGCAGTAGTATTTTCTTGTGAGAAATTTAGAGCCCACCTTGTGGGGAACAAAACCATCGTGTATACGGATCACGCAACAATTAAATATTTGATGAACAAAGCTGATGCTAAGCCTCGATTAATTCGTTGGGTTTTTTTGTTGCAGGAGTTCGAGCTTGAAATCAAGGATAAGAAAGGATGTGAAAATGTAGTAGCCGATCATTCATCACAATTGGAAGGGAATTGCGAAGAAAATACGGCATCCACATTAATGGACTCCTTCGTTGATGAACAAATTCTTAAACTAACACATTCTGAAGAAAGCCTTGAGCCTTGGTTTGCTAATATAGCTAATTTTCTTGCTTCACAGTTAATGCCGGAATTAAATCGATCCCTGGACAAAAAGAAGTTCTTGAACGAGGCAAGGAAATACTTGTGGGATGACCCAGATTTATATAGATTATGTGCGGACGGGTTGCTAAGAAAATGGGTCACCGCATCAGAAAATCCTGGAGCATTGTCATACCTCGCAATATGGAGGTCATTTCGGTGGTCAACGGACCGCCGCTAAGGTATATCAGAGCTTGTACTATTGGCCCACTGTTTCAAAGATGCATACTTATTTGCAAAAATATGCAATGAATGTCAAAGAAATGGGAATATAAGTCGAAAGGAAGAAATGCCTTTAATAACTTATATTTTAGAGTTAGAATTATTTTATGTATGAGGGATAGACTTTATGGGTCCATTCCATCCTTCAGCAGGTAATTTTTACATTCTATTAGCTGTAGATTATGTGTCGAAGTGGGTAGAAGCCATAACTTGTCCTTTAAATGATGCAAAAAATGTGATTAAATTTTTGCATAAGCATGTATTCACAAGATTTGGCACACCTAGGGCAGTCATTAGTGACGAGGGTACGCATTTTATAAACAAATCCATGGCTAATATCTTAGCTAGATATAATGTTAAGCATAGGGTAACAACATCCTATCACCCTTAAACCAATGGACAAGAAGAAATATCTAATAGAGAAATCAAGAGTATCCTAGAGAAAGTGGTCAAACCTAACCCAAAGGACTGGTCATTCAAATTAGATGAGGCTCTTGAAAGAGTTTCGGCATGCATAGTGGAAGCAACATTGGATCTAAGTACTCTTATTTTGTTAATTTCAAAGGAAAAAGCATGTAATTTGAAAATCAAAGACAATAATTTAGAAGTTACCTTTGAAGTTCAAATTCTTCTCGATTCCAAACCCGATCTTCGAACGTAACGGTCACGAACCACCACGAGAGTCTTCCCGACTATTCTCCGGCCTTATAACGAGATTGTGGGATCCTTTGAGTGACCAATTTAAAAGAGAATTGAAGATGGAATTGGAGAGAATGGTAGAGAAATTGTCTTTACAATTCTCAAAGTTCATAAAAAATCCAAGAAGAAGTTAATCTAATTAACCCTTTGTATATCAAGAAGACTACATGCAAAAACATGCAAAATTGAGTTAACAATAGGATGCCATGTAGAATCCACTCAATTTAGTGGGATTAGTGGCTTGATGTGGGATGAACACTTAGCAAAAAAGTTTGACTCATAAAAACACCAACAAATGGTTTTTCCCACTAACTCAAGAATTGAATTTTTCCACTAACTTAAGAATTGAATTTTTCTACTAACTTTAGTCATCAAATTGACTATTGACTTTCAAAGTTTAATGGAATCAACATTTGACTTTTGACTTTCAAAGTTTTAGTCAATTGTTTACAATTTGACTTTTGACTAACTTTGATCAAATTAATTCAATTTAAAAATGAATTCAAATAATTAATTTTAAATTAATACTAAATAATTAATTAAACAATTTAATTAATTTAAATTTAATATCCAATAAATCCAACAATAATCCCAATCATTCCCGATATACATGATTATGAATCCCTATTCATATTTTCGATATTTAAATCTTATTTAAATATCTTCATCTCTCTTTATTGTTCAATTCGCAATTGAACGTTATGTCGTTAAATATATCACATATATTTAACGTTTATTCCCTAATTCGAATTCGAACACTTCGAATTCACTCGTCACAGTGTTCTAAGGTTTAGTCCGATATTGTTGGGTTTTATGTCCTAAAACTCGTGGTTTGTAAACTGTTATGTTTGTAAATATTCTATTTAGAATAAAGAGTTATTAGTTTTATACAGTAAAAGAGTTTACTGGTATAAAGTGAAATGTGTTTAGGTTAACCTATACCAATGACCAACACCCATGGCTGAATATGAGTACTTGAGTCTCATGTATGACATGATTGTGGATCAGGCTCAAGTAGTCATTCAAAACGGTCTATAGTATACGGTAAGGCTGGGTACCTTATCCTGGTAACACTATTGGATGCGGCTCACTTTGTATTGTACAAAACGATGTGATCCGAATCGTTTCACATGGAGATGTGCGAGTGAGGGCGTCATGTGCAAAGAGTTTGCATAAGACCGAACCGCGTATTAAGTCGCTCTCTCTTTATAACTCCATTTACTGATGAGACCGACTTATACATATTGATGGCCTAGGTAACTCGATCTTAATCCTGAGCTCGCTATGAACTCCTGCTTATTCGATAGTATCCTTTGACTTGCACGGGTGAGAGTGGCCCATTAGCGCCGACTCAATAAGCTTACCATCTTGGGGATAAAGTCGAATAGGTAGCTGGGGACATAGTACAGCAAGATTGGAGTTCACTCCTAACCCACTCTTCAGGGTTAGTAGATAGGTTGTTCCCTTAATAGCTTACTCCGGGGCTTGAACAATTAGCGCTCACTCTCATGAGATAAGAAGGTTAATTGATCTGTTGGTTGGACCACAGATCTATTGTTCATTAGAGGTGTCAGTGGTACTTAAGGAACAAGACGTAATGCAGGGGTTAAACGGTTTAAATGACCCAGCTGTGATTACGAACAACCTGTGAAGGGTCGACTTGCCCATGACGGTTATATCAGGGGACATAATATATCTACAGTGAGGAGAGTGCAACCCTCGGACTATAGTGGAGTCTCCGGGGGTTAACGAAAGTTGATTGATTCGGGTTAAAAGAGTTTTGACCGAATAATCTCACATCGTTGGAGCTCATGATCTGTAGGTTCTCTAGGTTCTCCTGGCTAGCTCGGATAACGCCGTGCAACAATGGAGGAGAAAAGAAAAAGAAAAATAAAAAGGAAAAGAATTTGAATTATTCAAATTCGTTTTTTTGGAAGAATGATGGACATATTTAAATATGATTTAAATATGGGAATGATCTTTGACATGAATATGATTCATGTGGAAAATGTCGATTTTCGGAAAACCGAGTTTAGTCATATTATTTAATTATTATCAGAAGAAGATGAAGATCTTATCCTTCTGCTCACCATTCTTTCATTTATTTTATTTTTCTTTTCTCTTCTTTCGGAGTCCCACAACTCTGTTGCTCGGCGCCGAGGATAGCGGGACTACCTGGGGTGGTCCTCGAGGCGTTCGTGAGAAGAGGCCGGAAGAGTTCGTGACGAGGAACGTGCGGCGGAGCTTGAAGAAATTGGAACTACAAGGGTATGTATTCTAATTTCTTTATTTTCGTCGTTTGAGCATGTTTTCTATTTGTTAAATTGATGAAATTAGAGTATCATCGGTCCGAAATCGCCTTCCGCTGCGCATGTCGCTCCATCAATTGGTATCAGAGCGATTTTGTGATTAACTCAATTTGCATCAATTTAAGTTGGTGGGTATTTTAATTTAGAAATTGTTTCTGAATTGGCGTCTAAAGTGAATATCGATTTTGGCATAGTTTCTTTTTTGAATTTCCTCATTTGTAATTGCCCGAGAATTTTTGGGCTTTAATGTGTGCTGAAGCGTCTGTAATTTTAGAGTCATTAGAGTCCATATAGGTTTCTTTGTGAAAGAAGTTTGAGTTTGGAACTCGCCGAAATGTTCGGTATAAGTTCAAACTCGTTCTAGGCAATTGTTAAGTCTCTGAAAGGGACTTATTTAGGACCCATTTAGCTTAAGAAGATGTGCACTTTTAGGTGTTTTTGATAGCATTTAGCCTAAACCTATACTTTAATATGAGAATTAGAAGAAGGTAGCTAATTTAGGACTTATGCACAATAGGTAGAAAAAGGGTTGAAAACCGAAGGAAAAGAATGAAAAAAGCTGCATTGCGACAGCATTGCGAAAACATTGCTGAGGCCGCAATTATTCAAGTGAAAACCGTAAGTTGACTGATCTTTTTCCGTTAATTTCCGTAATTTCAGGGATTCATTCTTTCTCCTCCATCCATTCTGATATATGACGTTGAAGATTGATGGTTCTCCTTGGCCCAAACGCACCTGCAAACTACTATAAAAGGGGGTCAAAGTCGGAGGTCTGATCATCATTCGAAGCGCAGAAGTCTTCTCGCAGTCCATCATTTCTCTCTGTTTTCCTTTGCCGTCTGTTGGAGTGAGAGTCTCAGCTGTTGGAATCGATAATCTGATAGGAAGGAGAGAAGATTCTTCTTCTCTCTCGATTGGATTCATCCAAGCAAGGCTGACCTGTCATCCCCTTCATTCGAGGCGACTGCAACGAAGCTTTTCAAGCACCTTTACTGCTTTTCTGTCGTTCTTCTTCTTATTTCCAGTTTGATCAATGTTGTTCTTAGCCTAGTGCTTTAATTACTACATTTCGTTGTTGTCTGTCTTTGAATCATTTCTTTTGAAGCTTTCCTTTGTCGTTCAAACATTCAAAGTAATCAAAGTAAAATTCTGCATTGCACAGTTTCCACCTTCTGCTGCTACGTTTTGTCTTATTGTTTTAAGCATATTTCTCTTCTAAGCATGTCTGTTTTATCTACCCTTTCTGTTCTCCATATATCCATGAGTAGCTAAGCCACTTAGGGGCATGCTAATGACAGAACTATAGGCTAAAAAACGTGCATCAAGTATGTAGGATAGCTCTCGAATCATTGATTGTATGTAAGCTTCATCCCACGGGCAATTTCGATTGGCCATCCATTTTGTCCAAAGAACTCCTAACCTCTGGAAGGAGTAAGAGTTCAGAGTCATATAATCATGCTAGCCTTTCATGGTAATCAGGAAACGGCCTAGGAATAGGCGTTTCCCTAGTACAAACTAAACACTCCTGTTTTAACAAGATGCTTAAGACCTTACTTTGAAGTCGAGTAAACTTAAGACTCTAATGCATGGAATCGGACGATACTTGAGATAGAGTGAGTTTGATGTATAGAGAGTTGGTCCAATGCTTGAGAATCGTAATAAAATGCCTATAGGATAGTCATTAGTAGCCCTTAATTCACCCATTTACTCAGTTTCGCTGTTATTTAATTGCGGTAACATTGCGGTCCTCGCAATTCTGCCAGATTTTCATTCTGTTTAGCTGTTTTCTTCCTCGTTTGTTAATTCCATCTCTTGTCTTTTAAGTCTAGTTTCAACTTGCATTTGTTTATGTTATATCCCTTTATACATTCAGCAAAAAGTAGATAATTAAAAACCAATTTTACCCCATCAAATTCATCCCATCTTTCTTAACAATCACACTTCGCGAATAGCTAAAAATGAGTCTTTGTGGAAAAAACGAATGAAATATACTTACTACTTGCTGTGAGACCATGTATGCTTGCATGTTCTAAGTGCTCTCTCTACCTTATTGCTTATTTATCTTTACACATTGAGCACGCAACAAGTTTTTGGCGCCGCTGCCGGGGACTTATTTTAAGTGAAAACGAAGTTTGTTAAGTCTGAAACATCAAAGTATTTTCCATTGAATTTGATCCATCTTCATTTCTTTTTCAGGTACCATTTAGGGTAGTTTATGAATGAGACTCCATCTAGTGATCTAGAGTTCAACCCTGAGCCCGAGAGATTACTTAGAGCTAGGAATAGAGCCAAGAAACGTCTCTTTAAACAAACCCTTTTACCTCCAATCATTGCAGAGACTACAATTCCTCCGCAATTACCTCAAGAAGAAATGGCTGGAGTAAATCAAAACCTGGTGCCTGTCACTCGCAATCCCATTGAAATAGCGAATGACAAGGATAGCGCCATCCTTTCATATTTAGTACCTATGCCTGGGGAGCTGAACCCCAGCATAATCCGTCCTGAAATCACTGCCAACTCCTTCGAGTTAAAGCCAGTGATGTTCCAAATGTTGTCCACTGTGGGACAATTCTTTGGAATAGAAAATGAGGACCCCCATAACCACCTTAGGAATTTCCTAGGAGTTAGTGACACATTCCTAATCCCTGGAGTTTCCCAAGAAGCCCTGAGGTTATATCTTTTCCCTTACTCTTTAAGGGACAAAGCCAAAACATGGTTAAATTCCTTACCCTCAGGATCTGTCCTCAATTGGACAGATTTAGCAGAAAAATTCCTAGTCAAATATTTCCCACCAGATAGGAATTCAACCTTTCGTGATGATATCATAAAGTTCAAACAAGCTCCAAGTGAGTCCCTTCACGAAGCTTGGACAAGATTCAAAGACCATCTCATTAAATGTCCACACCATGGCATTCCATGGTGTATCCAAATAGAAGTCTTCTTTAAAGGATGCAACCCCAGCACCAGACAAGTTTTAAATTCATCTGCTGGTGGTTCCATGTTGTCCAAGAGTTACAACGAAGCTTATGAGATCTTGGAGAAGATCTCAACATCTCACTGTAGATGGTCAGACGATCCAGTAGAGCCAACTAGGGCTCAAGACAAGGATGCTCTAAGCGCCATGAGCACCCAAATAAATGCCCTGACCAACCTAGTTAAGCAAATGGCTCAGGCCAATCTCCAAACCAGTGCCAATACCGCCACAGCCATGTCAATGGGCACCCAACCAAGTCAAGGCGAGGCACCTATCTGTGGATTCTGTGGGGAAGGGCACCCATATGAATACTGCCCTGGGAATCCATCCTCAGTCTGCTATGTTGGAAGCCAGCAGCAGCCTAGGAATAACCCCTACTCCAACACCTATAACCCTGGTTGGAGAAACCACCCTAACCTGTCATGGGGTGGCCAACAAAACACTAACCAAAATTCTAACCAACCTAGACCGAGTGGAACACCTGGTTTCACTCCTCAACATAACCAGTCAATGTACCAAAAACCTTACAATCAACCTGTAGGATCTTCTGTAGAAAGCTTACTCAAGGAATACATAGCTAAGAATGATGCTACTCTTCAGAGCCAGCAAGCTACTCTTAGGAGCCTGGAAAACCAAATAGGCCAATTAGCCAATGAACTTAAAAGTAGGCCCCAAGGTAGACTCCCTGCTGACACCGAGGTACCAAGGAGAGATGGCAAAGAACAAGTTCAAGCAATTGAACTTAGGAGTGGAAGACCATTGGTGAGCAACACAAAGGACACACCAAAGAGAGTAGAGAACACTGAGTCTAGTGCTCCACTGGAGTCTCTGCCAAACCAAGGTCCACCACCAACTAGCACATTAGGAGCCAGGCTAGAACCAATTGTTGAGGAGGTAGAAGAAATTCCAAGGCCTCCACCTATCCTAAAGCGCCCTGACATACCTGCATATGTGCCACCACCTCCATACCCTCGAAGGCTTAAGAAGAAGCAAGAACAGGAAGTTCATTTTAATAAATTCTTAGAAATACTTAAGCAAGTGCATGTTAACATTCCGTTTGTTGAAGTTTTACAGTCGATGCCTTCTTATGTAAAGTTTTTGAAGGACATTATTACTAACAAAAAAATAATTGGTGAGTTTGAAACAGTAAACCTCACCGAGGAGTGCAGTGCCATCCTCCAGAACAAGCTGCCTAAGAAGGAGAAGGATCCTGGTTCCTTCACCTTACCTGTAGAACTTGGAGGCAAGCACGTGGGCAGAGCGCTTTGTGACCTGGGCGCCAGCATAAATCTCATGCCCCTGTCCCTATTCCGCCAGTTGGGAATGGGAGAAGCACGTCCAACCACAGTCACTTTACAACTAGCAGACAGATCCATCGCATATCCAGAAGGTAAGATTGAGGATATTCTAGTTAAAGTTGACAAATTTATTTTCCTTGCAGATTTCATTGTCCTGGACTATGAGGCAGACAAGGAGGTCCCCATCCTGCTAGGTAGACCATTTCTAGCCACAGGTAGGGCACTAATAGATGTTCAAAAAGGTGAGCTTACTATGAGGGTTCATGATGAAGAGGTAAAGTTTAGTGTATATAAAGCTTTAAGGTATCCCTCTGACCTTGAATCCTGTGCTAGCATGGATATTGTTGACTCACTGATGGAAGAACAATTAGAGCATGAATTATTAACCAAGCATGCCAATGAATATGTAGGATTAGATGTAGCTGACTTAAATGTATCTGACATAATGGATATACCTGTAGATAACCCACAGCATGTATGTATGAATATAGATTTAACTGATAGAACTGTAAATCCGTTAAAACCCTCCATTGAGCATCCACCTGTTTTAGAACTGAAACCACTACCCACTCACCTCAAATATGCATATCTAGGAGATAATGATACGCTGCCTGTAATTATTTCTTCTAAGCTAAGTGAACAACATGAGGTTGATTTAATTTTACTGCTTAAGCAACATAGGAAGGCTATAGCATGGACTATTGCTGATATTCGAGGCATTAGCCCTTCTTATTGCATGCACAAAATTATACTAGAGGAAGAGCACACACCTAGGGTAGATCACCAGCGTAGGTTAAACCCCTCTATGAAAGAGGTAGTGAAGAAGGAAATAATAAAATGGTTAGATGCAGGAGTGATCTTCCCAATAGCTAGTAGCCAGTGGGTGAGCCCCATCCAATGTGTACCTAAAAAGGGGGGAATAACTGTGGTAGTCAATGAGAACAACGAACTGATTCCAACAAGGACTGTTACAGGGTGGAGAGTGTGTATGGATTACAGAAAATTAAATAAAGAGACTAAAAAAGACCATTTCCCTATACCGTTCATTGACCAGATGCTAGACAGAATAGCTGGTAGAGCCTACTATTGTTTCTTAGATGGCTATTCAGGCTATAATCAAATTACTATAGACCCTAAGGATCAAGAGAAGACCACCTTCACTTGCCCTTTTGGAACGTTTGCCTTCCGCAGAATGCCTTTTGGCTTATGCAATGCACCGGCAACTTTCCAAAGGTGCATGATGGCAATCTTCTCCGAGTTGGATGAGTCCATGATAGAAATATTCATGGATGACTTCTCAGTTTTTGGGGATTCATTCAAAACCTGTCTAGAAAACCTAGGACAAGTCCTGGCTAGGTGTGAAGAGACCAACCTAGTCCTAAATTGGGAAAAGTGCCATTTTATGGTAGATGAAGGGATTGTCTTAGGACATAGAGTGTCAAGGGCAGGTGTAGAAGTGGATAGGGCAAAAATAGAGATCATAGAGAAGTTGGTAGAGCCCCAGAATGTCAAAGCCATTAGAAGCTTCTTAGGGCACGCTGGCTTCTACAGAAGGTTCATTAAGGACTTTTCTAAGATAGCCAAGCCTCTGTGCGAGCTTCTAGAGCTAAATAGACCATTTATCTTCTCTAAAGAATGTGTAGTAGCTTGGAAAACCCTTAAGGAAGCACTAGTCACAGCACCTATCATAGTCGGACCAAATTGGGATCTCCCATTTGAGATGCTATGCGATGCCAGTGACTATGCTGTAGGAGTCATGTTAGGACAGAAGATTGACAAGCTGACACACCCTGTCTATTATGCTAGTAAGACCTTGAATGAGGCTCAATGTAATTATACAACTACTGAAAAAGAGATGCTTGCTGTAGTGTTTGCTTGCGAAAAATTCAGAAACTATATTGTAGGCACTAGGACAATTGTATACACTGACCATTCTGCCTTGAAATATCTTATGAGGAAGGCTGATGCCAAGCCTAGATTGATTAGATGGGTGTTATTGCTGCAGGAATTTGATTTGGACATTCGGGACAAGAAAGGTTGTGAAAATGTGGTTGCAGATCACCTGTCTCGATTGCAGCACAATTGCGAAAAAATTGCGGAGACCGCAATTTCTGATGCTTTTATTGATGAACATGTCTTTGCTTTGGCTCATCGTGATAACGATGAGGAACCGTGGTTCGCTGACATTGCTAACTTCCGTGCATCACAGGTATTACCAGTGTTCAAGGGAGGACAAGAGAAGAAGAGGTTCCTTCATGAAGCAAGGAAATTCATCTGGGATGACCCCACACTTTACAGAACCTGTGCTGATGGGTTGTTAAGGAAGTGTGTTTCAGCTGCTGAAGCGAAGTCTGTGCTGCAGCACTGTCACTCATCTCCTTACGGTGGACACTTTGGTGGTCAAAGAACAGCTGCGAAGGTATTTCAGAGTGGCTACTATTGGCCAACAATCTTCAAGGATGCCCACAACTATGCCCACAGCTGTGATGAGTGCCAAAGGACAGGTAACCTCAGTCGCAAGGATGAGATGCCCCTCACCTACATTTTAGAGTTGGAGCTCTTTGATGTGTGGGGCATTGATTTCATGGGACCATTCCCTCCATCATCAGGTAACC
Source organism: Herpetospermum pedunculosum (assembly GCA_028017165.1). Classification (NCBI taxonomy): domain Eukaryota; kingdom Viridiplantae; phylum Streptophyta; class Magnoliopsida; order Cucurbitales; family Cucurbitaceae; genus Herpetospermum; species Herpetospermum pedunculosum. The sequence goes on along the minus strand of CM051524.1, from coordinate 24,002,076 downwards.
TTTACATTTTGGTAGCAGTAGACTACGTGTCCAAGTGGGTAGAAGCCAAAGCATGTCCTAATAATGATGCTAAAACAGTCACTAGCTTCTTGCATAGGCACATTTTCACTAGATTTGGGACTCCTCGTGCTATCATTAGTGATGAGGGGTCACATTTCATTAATAAGGCTATGGAGAAGGTATTGGCTAAATATAACATTAGACATAGAGTAGCCACCCCCTACCACCCACACTCAAATGGCCAAGCTGAAATTTCCAATAGGGAGATAAAGAACATCCTAGAAAAGGTAGTCAAACCTAATAGGAAAGACTGGTCCTTCAAGCTTGAGGATGCACTTTGGGCTTATAGGACAACATATAAGACACCTCTAGGAATGTCCCCTTATAGGCTGGTATATGGCAAGGCTTGTCACTTACCACTTGAGTTAGAAAACAAAGCATTTTGGGCCATGAAGGAATTGAATTTTTGTGTAAAAGATGCAGGAACATTAAGGTCTTTGCAGCTACATGAACTTGATGAGCTTAGGCATATGGCCTATGAGAATGCCAAAATGTATAAAGAAAAGACCAAAATATGGCACGACAGTAGACTTAGGATCAAAGACTTTAGGAAAGGCCAACTTGTCCTATTATTTAACTCACGTCTAAAGATATTTCCGGGCAAACTAAAGTCCAGATGGTCGGGTCCATTTGTTATTACTAATGTCTTTGTTCATGGTGCGATAGAGATAAAAAACTTGCAGCAAGGACAGCCATTTATGGTCAATGGTGCTAGATTGAAGCACTACTATGAGGAAGGAGATGTGAAGACTCTCTCGGCCTTCCTCTTGACTGAAGCATGACAAAAAGAACGAGAGAGAACGAGTGGTTACTGTGCTCGTTTAGTCAAGGCCAATGCCTTAGTTTATTTTTTCTGTTTTCCGGTTATCGTTTGTATGTTTTGTGGTGTAATTTTAATTGCGTATTTAATGTTTGTTTAATTTGTTTTTGCAAGGATTCGAAAGAGGGGATCAAGGAGAGTAAATCCAGCTTTTAAAATCAAGAAACGGTTGAGCCAAATAAAAGATACGGACGAGCAAAGTTTGAGATTTTGATGAAAAAATATCCCTGGAATTGCGCTGGAATTGCTGGATTCGCAAAAAAGAGCCGTTGGAATTTTCCGTTGCCTTTATATCCGTTGGAAGGCGCTCGATCGATACGATTATCTCTCTCTTTGCTCTCCAAGAATTCAGCGATTCTCTCCATCTTTGATTCTTCTCTCAAGATCACCAAGATTCGACAATGGTTTCCACAAGGGCTGAAAGATCCGCAGCCAAGAAGAAGGCTGATGACGCAGCTGAAGCGGCTGCGAGGGAAGCATTGCTCACCCTTGCAGATGATGGTGCCGTTCGCACCGGACCTCTTCCTAAGCTTCCTATTCGTAGGAGGAAGTGGAGGGTTGTCACTGAAATCCCTGCTGGACCATCTGAGCCAGCGGGCACGCCTAAGAAACGCTGGTGGAGTGTCAAGACGGCCGCCGAACCAAGCACAGCAAAGACTCCCTCTGTGGAGAGTCAAGAAACTGATCGTGCATCCCACGAGTCAGCCAAAGAAGGTTCGTCGCCGTCTGCATCACCTGCGCGTAGTCCTTTACCATCTGAACCAGTGCCAAGCGCAGAGTCGTCACCACCTGCACAGAGCTCCGAGCTGTCTCCAGCACCTTAGAGTTCTGACCCGACACCTGCAGCAGCGCAGAGTCCTGAACTGCCATCTTCGCCACTGAGTTCTGCGCAGACACCATCAGCAGAGCACAATTCTCCACGGCCTGATCCTGAATTCCCTTATGGGGATTATCAAGAGTCCACTCAGGGCAGTGGAGATGCTGGGGAAGACGAAGTCTTCTCTCCTATGAGGGAAGATAGCCCTGCCGAGCCTGCACAGCAGGACGATTCTATGGAGGAGACGTTGGGGGCATGCCTCCAGCAGATCAACATCAAGGCCAGGCTCAAGAAGAAGAAGAAGGCCAAGATTGTCAAGGCCAAGAAGTTGAAGAAAAAGAAGGCCAAGAAGGTGCCGTCGACGGACAAAGAGAGTACTGAGCCTTCGCTCAAACGCCTCAAGGTGGAGGCTGCCGAATCATCCAAACCAGCAGATAAGGGGAAGGCTAAACTCTACCCTGAAGACGAACCTCAGTCAGGGAGGTATGTCTCGTCTGACGCTGAATCCAGGGGTGCTGAGCTGAGGAAGAGGGACCTGTTGCACGAGAAAGGCTTCCTCGACCGACTCGCTGACCTGCCGCAGTTCTTGCGCGCGGGAGTGATCAACCACGGCTGGGAGGAATTTTGCAGACCGCCTAATCCAGCCTACACGAGCATGGTGTACGATTTCTACGCCAATGTGCTCAGCCCTGAGGATGGCCTGTCTGTGGTCAGAGGGGTGGAAGTGGATTTCTCAGCCAAAGCCATCAAGGAAGCCTTTGGTCTCAAGGGCCAAACGCACACAGATTATGCGCGGATAGTTGATGAGCCGACTGAGGCAGTGCTGGAAGAGGCCATTCGCACAATTGGCCAGCCTGAAGCAGCGTGGACTGTCTCACGCAATGGGAGGCACACCTTAATGAGTGCCAATCTGACAGCAAAGGCAGCTGTTTGGTTTGCCTTTGTGAGGAGAAAACTGTCCCCTGTGACCCACGAGACGACAATCAACCAGAGTAGATCACTGCTGGTCTATGCTATCATGCGCGGTCTCACGGTCAATGTGGGGGAGATCATGTCAGCTGCCATTGCTGAGTGCGCAAAGAAAGGTAAGGGACCCTTGTTTTTCCCTAATACTATAACCAAGCTATGTTTGCTTGCAGGAGTCCCCACCGAGCGCCTGGAGCAGCAGATGGCCTACACGGGCCACTTGGAGCTGCCTGCTAACCTGAGGCTGAGAAGAAAGGGGAATATGGAGTTTGAACTGGATAGGCTGGCTGCTGAACAGTCTCTATCCATGGCCTGCTTGATGGATATGCAGAGAAGAATGGCTCAATGGGCCACTTATGCGCAGGCGAGGGACAAGGAAGTTGCAGACCAGCTGGGGTGCCTCTTCCCTGAGTTCCCTACCAATCTCCTAACTCCATGGGTGCCCCCAAGACCAAGGCAACCTGATGAGGATGACGAGGATTGAGTGCTGGTTTGAAGTGCACTAAAGGGAGTATTACTGTTCCCTTAGAAAAACAAAAACAATTTTTCTGCTTTCTGATAGGATCATGTGCATTATGCTGTTTTGTGTTCAACTTTTGATCTGTTTTTAATGTTTAGTTTTATGTTTTTTCTTTTGCTTAGTCTAGTCTGATGTTAGCTGAATAGGTAGGATAGTTTATCTTTATTTTTAGGATGCGTGAGTAACAGGAAAAAGCATGCTGAGGGGCCCTAATCAATGTTATATCTGCCCGGATTGAATTGCGAAATAATTGCGGTTCCCGCAAATTTTGTGACTGATTGCATGTTTTGGACTGTCTGTGTAGTTAGGCTGTGATCTGTTAAATTCTATCTTTTGCTGCTAGCATGACTACCTTATATAGCTGATCTTAACGCATGCTGGATGAGTGTCATAGGACACCCTTTGATAGTTTAAATTAGCCTCTGAATAGGGCTCAGCATGCATAAACCATCAGTCCTTAAACTGTCTGTTTTGTTCAAATTTTCTGCTGCTGGGGTAATTGCTTTTAAATGTTTTGCCTATGCCTAGGATTTTTAGATTCTCTTTGTTTTACTTTAGACTAGATGCTTCTAGGACAAGTTTGGGGGTGTGCCACCTCAGACACTCATTGGGGACAATGAGTAGTTGAAGTTTGGGGGAGGCCACCCTAGGCCTAGGAACATTCCTCTCTTCCTTAGGACATAAGCATTCTTCTTCTCCTTTAAGGAAATTTTTTTTTGTGATAAATAGAAAAGAGAGGGGAGTCTCTCTCAAGTGCTGAGTAATCAGTGCCAAGTGTGTAAACCACAAGTGGCATTGCATCAAAAGGCAACCCAAGGAGAGACTCCACCTAAGTAAAAAATGGAAAAGGAGAAATAGGGGAAGAAGGATGTATGCTTAGGAGTTATAATCTTGTGGCTTAGATGTCCTATTTAAAAAAGAACTCTGATCCTCAAAGAGCTAAGCACAAGGTTGTAGTTTCTAGGTTTGTCTAAGGAGATGAATGTATATCCAATGTAGTGATGCCAGGGTTTAGGTTGTTCTCTAAAAGTACCACTGTCACTGTTAATACTAAGACTGGCATGACTCTAAGGAATCCTAGACACATTAAAAATAAAGCTAGAAGCATGTACTGAGTCTGGAGTAAAGCTTGGTAGAATTTGAAACCTTAGGGATAGTGGCATGATGTCATAAAAGTAGCTAGATCAGTAGTAGGGGGTTAATAAAAACAGCAGGTATAGTAGGCAGGTGAAGTCAGAAGAAGCTTGATAAAGAGGTTAGTTCTAAACTTAGAAGTGTGTCACAGGACAGCACTGCTAGAGATAGGGATATAGGGGAGTCGGTAAGTAGTTAAAAAAGATAAAAAAAAAAAAACAAGCCTAAGTAAGTCCTTAGTATGCTTGAGGACAAGCAAAACCTTAAGTTTGGGGGTGTGTTAAGTCTCTGAAAGTGACTTATTTAGGACCCATTTAGCTTAAGAAGATGTGCACTTTTAGGTGTTTTTGATAGCATTTAGCCTAAACCTATACTTTAATATGAGAATTAGAAGAAGGTAGCTAATTTAGGACTTATGCACCATAGGTAGAAAAAGGGTTGAAAACCGAAGGAAAAGAATGAAAAAAGCTGCATTGCGACAGCATTGCGAAAACATTGCTGAGGCCGCAATTATTCAAGTGAAAACCGTAAGTTGACTGATCTTTTTCCGTTAATTTCCGTAATTTCAGGGATTCATTCTTTCTCCTCCATCCATTCTGATATATGACGTTGAAGATTGATGGTTCTCCTTGGCCCAAACGCACCTGCAAACTACTATAAAAGGGGGTCAAAGTCGGAGGTCTGATCATCATTCGAAGCGCAGAAGTCTTCTCGCAGTCCATCATTTCTCTCTGTTTTCCTTTGCCGTCTGTTGGAGTGAGAGTCTCAGCTGTTGGAATCGATAATCTGATAGGAAGGAGAGAAGATTCTTCTTCTCTCTCGATTGGATTCATCCAAGCAAGGCTGACCTGTCATCCCCTTCATTCGAGGCGACTGCAACGAAGCTTTTCAAGCACCTTTACTGCTTTTCTGTCGTTCTTCTTCTTATTTCCAGTTTGATCAATGTTGTTCTTAGCCTAGTGCTTTAATTACTACATTTCGTTGTTGTCTGTCTTTGAATCATTTCTTTTGAAGCTTTCCTTTGTCGTTCAAACATTCAAAGTAATCAAAGTAAAATTCTGCATTTCACAGTTTCCACCTTCTGCTGCTACGTTTTGTCTTATTGTTTTAAGCATATTTCTCTTCTAAGCATGTCTGTTTTATCTACCCTTTCTGTTCTCCATATATCCATGAGTAGCTAAGCCACTTAGGGGCATGCTAATGACAGAACTATAGGCTAAAAAACGTGCATCAAGTATGTAGGATAGCTCTCGAATCATTGATTGTATGTAAGCTTCATCCCACGGGCAATTTCGATTGGCCATCCATTTTGTCCAAAGAACTCCTAACCTCTGGAAGGAGTAAGAGTTCAGAGTCATATAATCATGCTAGCCTTTCATGGTAATCAGGAAACGGCCTAGGAATAGGCGTTTCCCTAGTACAAACTAAACACTCCTGTTTTAACAAGATGCTTAAGACCTTACTTTGAAGTCGAGTAAACTTAAGACTCTAATGCATGGAATCGGACGATACTTGAGATAGAGTGAGTTTGATGTATAGAGAGTTGGTCCAATGCTTGAGAATCGTAATAAAATGCCTATAGGATAGTCATTAGTAGCCCTTAATTCACCCATTTACTCAGTTTCGCTGTTATTTAATTGCGGTAACATTGCGGTCCTCGCAATTCTGCCAGATTTTCATTCTGTTTAGCTGTTTTCTTCCTCGTTTGTTAATTCCATCTCTTGTCTTTTAAGTCTAGTTTCAACTTGCATTTGTTTATGTTATATCCCTTTATACATTCAGCAAAAAGTAGATAATTAAAAACCAATTTTACCCCATCAAATTCATCCCATCTTTCTTAACAATCACACTTCGCGAATAGCTAAAAATGAGTCTCTGTGGAAAAAACGAATGAAATATACTTACTACTTGCTGTGAGACCATGTATGCTTGCATGTTCTAAGTGCTCTCTCTACCTTATTGCTTATTTATCTTTACACATTGAGCACGCAACAGCAATACGAGGAGAAATTCTAAGAGAATTTGGCCGAAGCGTTCGGAGGAAGCAAGTTGGTCAAAGGCGGTGCGAAGAGTTCGAAGTCCACTCAAGACGTAGCTTGTTGTTCAAACTTGTAATAAATTAGATATTGCTTGCTAAATGCCAAAATCGATCTACTTTAGTGTGTTTAATTAATTATGCATTGTGAATTTATGTTTTAATTGAAATCGATGTTTGTATGTGCATAACGTATGCCATATAGATTTAAAATCCCAGTGTAGGAAGCATGCTCCATGCATAGTAAATATGTTATAAGTGTTATAATATATAGTATGCATATTTAGGAATTCATAAGAATTAATATAAAAGTTATATTAATTCATGAATTGTATGTTGTTAGTTTAATAGAGAAATTGATATAAGCGTTATATTAATTATGAAATTAAACGTACAACATTGGTTATCCTAGTTTTATGCTTAATGTATATTATAAGTGTTGTAATGTATATGCATGTTAAATTCATTAATATAAGAGTTATATTAATTCATGAATTTGATGTTGTTTAGTTAATAGAATAATTAATATAAGTGTTATATTAATTATGAAATTAAAACATCCAACATTAGTTTTATGCATATTGTATGTTATAATTGTTATAATGTATAGGATGCATGCTTAATTCATTAAAAATTGATATAAGTGTTATATTAATTTATGAATTTGGAGTTGTATGTTTAAAGAGAATAATCGATATAAGTGTTATATTGATTATGAAGTTAAATATTCAACTTGTCATGCCTTAGCGAATGTATGTTTGAGAAGCATATAGAAGTTTGTTATTATAGAAAGTCTAGTTTTTGCAAGCGTTGTAAAAATGACTTAGACTTTTAAAATATATAACAAACATAAGTGGCATGCTCATTTAGGGTTAAATGGTTCGGTCTGTTTCATTAGATGAATAGGTCGTTATCTCGTAAATGCTAAGGTTATGAGAAACTCACCCGGTGAAATCCTGTTCGAGGTTGGAGGTATTTAAGCTGACGGTTTAGTGAACACCTCCTACCTGGGGACGATCCGGTACTTGAGTAAAGTTCACCAGGCTTTATGAGCGTGCGGGAGAGGTGTGAGGTTATTTAAATCTGTTAATAACCTAGACATCTCAGGTAAATAGTTTGCCTAGACTTTAGGTTTTATATTCTTAGCCGGATAAAACCTGGAGTATTTACCCTAAAATTACTGTCTTACGATGCTTAGTAGATGTGTTGAGAAGGAATATACGATATATCCCTCTCCTGCTACGCACTCCCTATAGTTCACAAAGTGAGAATTTTGCTCGGCCTCGTGTTGCTAATGTGGCAACCCCCTTAGGATGGTATTTGCAACTTTCAATAGCAAGGTGAATGGAGTAAGTGTCTATAGTAAGTGGGTGAAGAAAGCGCGTCGGTGCTTCCTATGGTCTCCTTCATTGGATTGAACTGTGAGATTCCCATGTTCTGCCTGCAAGGTGCCCTAGGTGGCACCAATCCCTTAGGAGGGTCGTTTCATGGGAGTTGAACAAGTCAGTCACCATTTATGGATAAAGAAACATAGGGCCATTCCCAAATCTGACATTCCCTTAGGTTGCACTGTTGGGGCCGTCCTGTGCATTCTAAAAATGGAGGGTCACACTTACGAGATTTGCTAAGGAGTTAGTAAATCTTGACCGAAAACGATAACTAAGATGCTAGTGGAATATGAGTTATTCTGGAGCTAGCATTTAGTCAAGAATGTCTTGGTTTAGTGAAGGAGTGCTCGTTTACCCTTAGGTAGCGACCATTCTAACTCACTAAAATATCGTTGCATGTAAATAAAGAGTTTGGGTACTTTATTTGCTGCTAAACCTTTTAATTGGTTTAAATAGGTTAAAACCGTTTCACTAATAGATTTACATTCTTTTTCGGCATGTCGAGCTCGTTTTATTTAGTGTTAGCTCACGACAAATTAACCGGAGAGTATTACGGAACCTGGAAGTCGAACCTGAATACGATTCTGGTTCTGGACGACCTAAGGTTTGTCTTAACGGAGGAATGTCCTTCAGCTCCTGTTTTGAGTGCATCTCGAAGTGTTTGAGATGCATACGATGGATGGATTGGGGATATGGATAAAGCCCAAATCTATATCTTGGCAAGCATATTTGATGCCTTGTGCAAGTAGTATGAGGTTATGATTTCCGTAAAGGAAATCATGTCTTCATTACAAGCAATGGTGGACAGTCGTCCTCATCACTTCGTAATGAAGTCCTCAAGTTCGTTTACAACTCTCGCATAGTGGAGGATACCTTTGTTAGGGAGCTTGTCCTTAACATAATGGTCCACTTGAATGCGGCAGAAGTAAACGTTGCTACCATCGTCATTTCAGACTTATCAGTTCCTGTACACTTCCAAAGGAATAGAGAAGGAGGCAAATTTTGTCACTTCGACGAAGTTTCTTAAGAGGTCGGCGTCAGGGAGTAAGCCTAAGTCTGCTTCTCTGAGTAATGAGATTATTCAGAAGAAGAAGAGTAATAGGAGAAATGGAAAAGCCCCTACTGTTCGCAAGGTAATGTCTTCAAACATAGGAAAATGTTTCCATTGTACTGAAGATGGGTATTGGAAGTGTAACTGCTCCAAATACTTTGCTGAGAAACAGGATGAGAAAGAACGACAAGATAAATGTGATTTATTTGTCAAAACAAGTTTAGTGGATATGAATGTCATACCTGGATGTCTTCAGGAACCACTATTCATGTTTGTTTTTCTACAGGAAACTAGTTCCTGACAGTCGTTTTCTCGCTGTGAGATATGGAGATATCATTACAGCTGAACTAGTGGGAGTCTTTGTAGTTGTTGTATAGAGATAATAACATTTGTTATATGTAATTATTGTCTATATTTCTGGTTTAAACTGAACACTTGTATATTATATCTTTTGGTTTTATAATGAATAGTTCATTTAGCAAAAGATATATACTGATGTGTTCTATTAAACTCGAAAAGAACTAGCGTGTTAAGACTCACAGTGTTAACGAAAGCTATAGTAGATTTCAACAATGGTTGTTGATCAAACTAGAGTTTCTCAACCGTTGAGAAAGCCTCAATGCAGTGGGAGGGTTGTAGGACAACCCGATCCGTTGCACTGGCTTGTCTTTAACTAAAAGTTCTCATACTTGATGATAACATTGAGGATTCACTTTCTTTAATTAGGCAATGGATCACATAGACAAGGCCAAATGGCTCAAAGCCACAAATCTATGAATGGTATTGAGACCAAGTCACTAAGGTGAAAACTTTTATGGCTTGACTTTCTGGTAAAGGGACTGTCCCGAAGAGAAAGGGTTTATTGTGTATACTCTCTTTCTCTTGTTGCCAGACGTAAGTTAAATAGATGACTCTTATCCACTACCATGTTCTATCTTTATAGAATTTGGCAAGTGGATGTCAAGATAGCTTTTCTGCAGAATTGTTATCTTGATTGAGTATCTATGAGTCTCTACCAGAAAGATTCATAGTTCGGGACAAAGAGCAAATGGTTTGCTAGGTTTATTCGATTCATTTATGAATTGGAGAAAGCATCTTCGTCCTGAACTGTAAGGTTTGATACAGTGATCAAATCTTATGGCTTTGAACAAAAGTTTGAACAATAATTTGATAAACTTTGTTTGACAAGGGTTTTGTCAATGTTGTAGCTTTCATAGTTCGTTTCCGTAATTAATGTCCTAATCATTGAGAATGATGTAGGATTCTTTTCTGGCAATAAGCATTAACTAGCGACCCATTCCCAAATAGTTGATTTGGAGGTAGGCTTAGTTTGTTCTAAGGATTCAGGTTGATCTGAGTCGTAAGAACATATCGCTAGTGTTGTCTCTAAAATCTTTTATTGATAAGTTGTTGTCAATATTTGATGGTCTATGAAAATGGTTTCCTGAGACACCTCAAATGTTGAGGATACGAGATGCACCCAAGTGCATTTACATATTGGAGGTTAGGTGTATCTTTTGAGATACATGACCCGATATGTGCTATGCAGTGGGAGCTGTCAGTAATATTAGTCCAATTGGATTGGATTCCGGTTAAAGTTTTGTCCTTGTACTTAGAGGAGTAGAATACAAGAGTTGTATTGCTGATTCCTCGTTGGTAGCTAAGTCTATTTGCAGCTTGTAAAGCAGCAATAGGTTTATATGTTGAGCTCGCAGATAGTGCTATGAGGAGATGTGATGGTCACATGGAAAGCCTCGTAGTACTTCATCCTGATTTGTTTACTAAGTCTCTCATGGCTAAAGTGGTTGAGAGACACCTAGAAGAGTCTAGGGCTCCGAGTTGCTGGAGAGGACAGTGGGAGAAAACTTCTGATATATGATATATTAGTTTTCTCCACCTTACATGTACACCACGGACGTTTAAGTCCAAGTGGGAGTTTGTTGGGTTTTATGTCCTAAAACTCGTGGTTGGTAAACTGTTATGTTTGTAAATATTCTATTTAGAATAAAGAGTTATTAGTTTTATACAGTAAAAGAGTTTACTGGTATAAAGTGAAATGTGTTTAGGTTAACCTATACCAATGACCAACACCCATGGCTGAATATGAGTACTTGAGTCTCATGTATGACATGATTGTGGATCAGGCTCAAGTAGTCAGTCAAAATGGTCTATAGTATATGGATAAGGCTGGGTACCTTATCCTGGTAACACTATTGGATGCGGCTCACTTTGTATTGTACAAAACGATGTGATCCGAATCGTTTCACATGGAGATGTGCGAGTGGGGGCGTCATGTGCAAATAGTTTGCATAAGACCGAACCGCGTATTAAGTCGCTCTCTCTTTATAACTCCGTTTACTGATGAGACCGACTTATACATATTGATGGCCTAGGTAACTCGATCTCAATCCTGAGCTCGCTATGAACTCATGCTTATTCGATAGTATCCTTTGACTTGCACGGGTGAGAGTGGCCCATTAGCGCCGACTCAATAAGCCTACCATCTTGGGGATAAAGTCGAATAGGTAGCTGGGGACATAGTACAGCAAGATTGGAGTTCACTCCTAACCCGCTCTTCAGGGTTAGTAGATAGGTTGTTCCCTTAATAGCTGACTCCGGGGCTTGAACAATTAGCGCGCTCACTCTCATGAGATGAGAGGGTTAATTGATCTGTTGATTGGACCACAAATCTATTGTTCATTAGAGGTGTCAGTGGTACTTAAGGAACAAGACGTAATGGAGGGGTTAAACGGTTTAAATGATCCAGCTGTGATTACGAACAACCTGTGAAGGGTCGACTTGCCCATGACGGTTATATCAGGGGACATAATATATCTACAGTGAGGAGAGTGCAACCCTCGGACTATAGTGGAGTCTCCGGGGGTTAACGAAAGTTGATTGATTCAGGTTAAAAGAGTTTTGACCGAATAATCGCACATCGTTGGAGCTCATGATCTGTAGGTCCTCTAGGTTCTCCTGGCTAGCTCGGATAACGCCGTGCAACAATGAAGGAGAAAAGAAAAAGAAAAATAAAAAGGAAAAGAATTTGAATTATTCAAATTTGTTTTTTTGGAAGAATGATGGACATATTTAAATATGATTTAAATATGGGAATGATCTTTGACATGAATATGATTCATGTGGAAAATGCCGATTTTCGGAAAACCGAGTTTAGTCATATTATTTAATTAATATTTGATATTGAATTAAATAATATTTATTAATTAAAAAGTTTAATTAATAATTATATATATATATATATTTTATTTATTAAAAAGTTTAATAAATAAAATATTTATTATTATTTTTAATAATAATAATAATATATATATATATATATATATATATATATTTATATATGTGTCTTGCATGCAAGGCACATATATTGTGAATTATATATAAATATATATATATAAAAGTTTGGCTAAACTTAAGTTTTAAGCTCAGTGCACATTTGGGTACTCATTTTCTCTTTGAAAATGAGTTTCAAGTTTTTTTATGCTCTATCTTCGGCTGATATCAGAAGAAGATGAAGATCTTATCCTTCTGCTCACCATTCTTTCATTTCTTTTATTTTTCTTTTCTCTTCTTTCGGAGTCCCACAACTCCGTTGCTCGGCGCCGAGGATAGCGGGACTCCCTGGGGTGGTCCTCGAGGCGTTCGTGAGAAGAGGCCGGAAGAGTTCGTGACGAGGAACGTGCGGCGGAGCTTGAAGAAATTGGAACTACAAGGGTATGTATTCTAATTTCTTTATTTTCGTCGTTTGAGCATGTTTTCTATTTGTTAAATTGATGAAATTAGAGTATCATCGGTCCGAAATCGCCTTCCGCTGCGCATGTCGCTCCATCAGATATGAGCTAGCAGGGGGACCTCATGGACCTACAGATCATGAGCTCCAACGAGATTAACTGATTAAACTCTTAAACCCAGTTAATCAACATTCGTTAACTACCAGGACATTCCACTATAGCCTAGTAGTTGCACAGTCCTCACTGTAGATATATTTATGTCCACTCGATATAACCATGATTAGTAAGTTGACCCTTCACAGGTTGTTCGTAATTTACGGTTGGGTCAAATATATGTTTTACCCCTGTAATTACATCATGCTTCTTAAGTCCCACTTATCCTCTAATGAATAATTGGTTTGTGATCCAATCACTAAACCGATTGGTATGTGATCTAATCACTATACCGAGTCCCTCTCGGGCCAATGAGTAGGTGGGGCCCCTTGTTCAAGACCTGGAGTCAGCACTTAAGGGAACAACCTATCTACTATCCCTAGAGACGGGTAGGAGTGAATTCCATCTTGCACCCTATGTCCCCAGCTATCTATCCGGTCTTACCCCTGAAATGGGAGGCTTATCGAGTCGGCGCTGTTGAGCCACTCTCACTCATGCAGATCTAAGGATAATCCCGAATAAACAGGAGTTCATAGTTAGCTTAGGATTAAGGTCAAGTTACCTAGGTCATCGTTTTGTAATAGTCAGTCGTTAAAACAGTAAATAGTGTTATAAAGCTAGAGTGACTTATTTCGCGGTCCGCTCTAATGCAAAGTCGTTGCATAGGACGCCCCCATTCACATGTCTCCACATGAACGATTCAGGATCACATCGTTTGTACTAAATACAAAATGGGCCGCATCCAATAGTGTCCCCAGGATAAGGTATCTAGCCTTATCCGTATACTATAGACCGTTTTGGCTATTTACTCGAACTTGATCCACTTTTATGTCTCCACATAAAGTTCAAGTACTCATGTTATAGCCATGGATCTTAGTTTATTGGATTTACGGTTTTCTAAAATGAAATAAGCAATTCACATATTCAATAATAACTCTTTTGAATAAACCTCAATAACACTTTATTAATAATAAAATATGTTTATCATTTACAAACCACGAGTTTTAGGACATAAAACCCAACAAACTCCCAGTTGGACTAAAACTTCAGTGGTAACAAATATATATCCATATATATACATAATGTTGAATTTTTCAGAATGAGAAATAAATACAATAAACTAGGGCATCACATACCCATAGTTTTCTCCCACTTGCCCTAGATTATACATCCTGTAGTCCTAGTCTCACTAGGTGACCCTCAAACACTTTAGCCGTGAGAGCCTTTGTAAATGGATCAGCAATGTTGTCCTCAGAGGCTATCTGTTTCACAATAACATCTCCTCGTTGGACGATCTCTCGAATGAGATGATATTTTCGCTCAATATGTTTCCCGCGTTTATGGCTCCTTGGCTCTTTTCAATTTGCAACTGCTCCATTGTTATCACAAAAGAGAGTGATAGGTAGATGCATATTTGGAACAACTTCCAAATCGTTCAAAAATTTTCTAAGCAACACAGCTTCTTTTGCTGCTTCACAGGCAGCTACGTATTCTGCTTCCATAGTGGATTCAGCAACACAACTTTGCTTGATACTCCGCCATACTACAGCTCCTCCATTCAGAGTGAACACTGATCCCGATGTTGATTTTCTCGAATCTCTATCCGACTGGAAATCAGAATCAGTGTATCCTGTAAGAATCAGATCCTTACCTTTATACACGAGCATGTATCCCTCGTTCTCCTAAGATACTTGAGGATATTCTTAACTGTTGTCCAATGTATAAGTCCAGGATTGGACTGAAACCTGCTGACAAAACCTACTGCATAGCATATGTCGGGTCGTGTACACAACATAGTATACATGAGACTTCCAACTGCCGATGCATAGGTAATGCGTCTCATATCCTCAACTTCTTGAGGTGTCTTAGGACATTGTTCCTTCGACAAGTGAATTCCATGCCTGAAGGGTAGCAAACCCCTCTTGGAATTCTGCATCTTATATCTTGACAACATCTTGTCAATATAGGATGCTTGAGACATGGCTAATGTTCTATTCTTGCGGTTCCGAACTATTTGGATCCCAAGAATATATTGAGCTTCTCCTAAATTTTCATTTGGAATTGAGTTGCTAGCCATTTCTTGACGTCAGTCAGGCATGTTACATCATTCCCAATGAGTAAGATATCATCGACATATAACACGAGGAATGCTACAGATGTTTTAACAATCTTCTTGTAAACACAAGGTTCGTCAATGTTTTGTTCAAAACCATAAGATTTGATCGCAGTATCAAACCTTATATTCCAACATCTAGATTCTTGTTTCAACCCATAAATGGATCGTTTAAGCTTACAAACTTTTTGTTCTTGATGCTGTATTATAAACCTCTCTGGTTGAGACATATAGATACTCTCTTCAAGATTGTCATTCAGAAAGGCTGTCTTGACATCCATTTGCTAAATCTCATAATCATAATATGTGGCAATGGAGAAGAGTATTCTAATTGATTTTAACATGACAATAGGAGAGAAGGATTCATCATAGTCTACCCCCTCTCTCTGGGTATAACCCTTTGTCACTAACCGAGCTTTGAAGGTTTGTACCTTACCAGCTTGGTCTCGTTTCCTTTTGTAGATCCATTTACAACCAATAGGTTTTACCCCATCTGGTTGATCTACAAGTTCCCAGACCGAATTGAAGTACATCGACTCCATTTCGAGGTCCATGGCTTTGATCCACTAATCTTTGTCAACATCATTCATTGCCTGTTTATAGGTCAATGGATCCTCTATTCCATCATCTGGTATGATGATTTGAGTTTCTACTAAACCCATGTAACGGTCAGGTTGTTGCACAACCCTCCCACTACGTCGAGGCACTCTCAACTCTTGAGATGGATGTGAGTAATAAGAAGTATTAGCTCCATCAACAACTCTTGTTGAGGGACCAATCTCATCAACAACTCTTGTTGATCTATCTGTAGCTTCTTTAGAAATTTCACGCAATACTAGTTTACTGCGAGGTTGATGATCTCTCATGTGATCTTCTTCGAGAAAAGTAGCATTTGTCGATACAAATACTTTATTTTCTTCTGGATCAAAGAAGTATCCAGCTTTCGATTCTTTTGGGTAGCCTATGAATAAACATACTTTTGAACGACGTTCCAATTTTTTAGGGTTTTGCACCAACACATGTGACGGGCATCCCCAGATCCTGAAGTGACGTAAACTAGTTTTACGCCCTCTCCATAACTCATAAGGTGTTCCAGTAACACTTTTAGAGGGAACATTGTTCAAAATATAGGCAGCAGTCTCTACTGCATATCCCCAAAACAAATCAGGCAAATGAGCATAGCTCATCATCGATCGAACCATGTCTAACAAGGTTCTGTTTCTTATCTCTGATACACCGTTTTGCTGATGCGTACTAGGTGCAGAGAGTTGTGATTGGATTCCATGTTCTATCAAATAGTCCTAGAATCTCAGGTCCATGTATCCCCACCTCGATCTGATCGAAGTGTCTTAATTGTTTTACCTAATAAGTTCTCAACTTCAGCCTTATACTCCTTGAACTTGTCAAGAGCTTCAGACTTATGATGTATTAGGTAAACATAACCGTACCTTGAATAATCATCTATGAAACTGATGAAATATTCATATCCTCCTCGTGCTTTGACATTCATTGGTCCACAAAGGTCCGAATGCACGAGTTCTAAGGATTCTTTGGCTCTAAGACCTTTTCCAGTAAAAGATCTTTTCGTCATTTCCCCCTCAAGACAAGACTCACATGTTGGTAAAGAGTTGTCTTCTAACTGGCTTAGATGATCATTCTTAACCAATCTCTCAATCCTATTGAGATTAATGTTGCCAAGTCTTAGGTGCCAAAGATATGTACTTGAAGAAACTTTTTGCCTTTTGTTTCGCGTCTCAGCCGTTTTAAACATCTCGATATTTAAAATAGCTTTTGCTCTGGTCGGTTTTAACTTATATAAATTGTTTTCTAGTTTTGCAGAACAAATAGGAATACCTCTTTTGTTAATGAACACTTCATTAATTTCAAAAGATACTTTATACAATTGTTCTAACAAACAAGAGATAGATACAAGATTCTTTTTCATTCCAGGAACAAGATACACATTATCTAATATAATGAATCTATCTCCAAAAAACAACTTCAAATCTCCCACTGATTTTGCTGAGACAACCTCTCATGTTCTAACCCTGAGAGTTATCTCGCCTTCCGCAAGCGTTCTTTTTACCTCTCCAAAAGTACATTATTTAGGGTCGTATTTACCTTAAAATGATGTAATCTCTTGAGTGTTTTTGTTAGAAGTTAGCTTAATGTGTGCTGAAATGTGAGAATTCGAGGAGTGAGGCTAAAATAGGACTTATTTGGAAAAGGAACGAAAAAGGATGAAAAAAGATGTAAAAAGAGTTAAAATGTACATTGCAGGAGAATTACGGAAACATTGCTGAAACCGCAATGGACATTGCGGCCCTCGCAAGGAAATCGCAATGCCAAGTTGTTTTCTGCTGAACTTTTCCAGCCGTCAGTCGTCATTGTTGCGACTTTCCAGCCGCCTAAGCCTCCCCCTGCTGCCACGTGGATGATTGTTGTTCAGAATGGATGGTTCTCCGTGGCTGAAGGCACCTGCAAAAGCTATAAAAAGAGGCAAAGGATGAAGGGAAAAAACAGCTCAGAAGCGTGGAGTTCTCCGTTGCAAAGCGATCTGCATACGAACTTTCCTTCTCCCGTTTGTTGGAACGAAGAAATCAGCCCTTGGCGACGATGATTCGAGAGGAAGAAGAGAAGATCCTTCTTCTCTTCTGATTGAATTCATCCCCAAGAACAACTAATCTTCCCCTTCATCCGAGGCGTTTGCGACGAGGAGATTCATGCACTTTTTACAGCTTTCTTTACTATCTTTTTCTTTCTTGTTCCCATTGCTACACTGTTCTGAATTCTTCTCTAATTCACTTAATTCTTACTGCTTTCGTATCATCGTACAATGTTCTTGAGAAATGTTCTGAACCTTAGTTTTGATAAGTAATACATTAAGTCTCTTGAGTTCTTCATTTTGTTATCTCTTGTTCAATCGCTTTTATTAAGTTCTTTTAAATCATGCTTAATCATTCCATCTCCCTTAGATCTGCACAAACCATGAGTAACTAATCAAACAAAGATCCGCTAAAGATGAATCTATAGGTTAGAAATACTAGAGTTCAGCATGTAGGATAGCTCGATTGCATTGAATGTATGTGTGCTTCATCCCATGGGCAATTTCGACCGACCATCCATTTTGTCTAAAGAACTCCTAACCTCCGGAAGGAGTAAGAGTTCAGAGTCATCCATTCATGCTAGCCTTTTATGGTAACCAGAAAATGACCTAGGAATAGGCGTTCTCCTAGCACGGTTGTTAGCTTGCTTATATAAATAGGTGTTTATGTCTTACTTGGATATGAGTGAACTGAAAGATCTAATGCATGTAATCGAGAGATGCATGAGACTCAGCTAAATCAATGCATGATAAGTTAATCTACTGCTGAATGATCGTAGTTAAGTGCCTATAGAGGAGTCTTAAGTCGACCTTGTTGCTTTATCTTACCCTTAAATCGTTGCTAATTTAATTGCTAGATTATTGCGAGAACCGCAATAAAATAGTTCTGTTTTTGCCTTAGCATTTTTTCTAGTCTTTTACTCCTGCGATTTTATTGCTAGAACATTGCGAGATCCGCAATTCTTTCTTCTGCACAAGATAACTTATTCTCTTTACTTGCTTTCCATTTATGATTGCATCCTTTTTGCTTCTTTATTATGTTGGTACATCAACCCCAAATCTACCCAAATTAAGTTACTGTATCTAATTTAGCACCTCAACTCGTTAGTAACTAGACTCAATCTCTGTGGGAAAACGAATTAAAAACTACTTATCACTTGCTGCAGACTGATAGCTCCATTTCAGAGCTATATTTATGTCCCTAATTTATGACTATTATATGCTTAATTTTGCTTTCCTGTGTTTATTATAGGTGTTCTCGGCAAATTCGTCCTCGGGTGCGTTTTGACGTCGTTCGAGGCTTAAAGTCGCATTTTAAGGACCTAGGAACACTTCCGGGGAAGAAACATGCAAAAACATAGAGATTTGGCGTTTTGGGAAGCTTTCAAGGCAAAATACCATGCAAAAACCCGAGAGCTAGCGTTGAGCAGACAGCGTCTCGACGCTAGCTCGACGCTGCCTAAGCGTCGCGACGCTGCCAGAGCGTCTCGACGCTCCGAAGCCTGAAGCGTCATTTGGAGTTTCCTCCCGAGAGCAAGCGTCGAGTGGTCAGCGTCTCGACGCTGCGCAAGCGTCTCGACGCCGCCCCGACTTCGCGCGCTGAAACTTTAGGGCGCAGCGTCGAGACGCTGCCCTAGCGTCTCGACGCTCCGACGAAATATTTAAGTTTTTGTCCGATTTTTAGCCGCCATCTTCATCTTCAACCTCGGGCTCCGCACCAGATTGGACGTTTTTCAAGTCATTTCCACCATGGGAAAGGCTTAGGAGCTTGGATTGGAGCCATCCCACATCACATCCATCATGAGTGAGTAGTGTAAAGCGTTTTTGACTCGGGATTGTAGGGAATAATGTAGTTTGAATTTTTGGTGAGGTTGTTGAACTAAATTTCTGATTTCGCTTTGGAATTTGATTGAATTAGTTTCTATTTCCTTGCTTATTCCATGAATGTGTTTGATTGATAGGACTAAACAACCTTGATTTCGAGCATGCTTCATTTGTTAAATGTTTTGATGCCGTGCCTCTCTTAACCGCCAAGTAACAAAGATTAACGATGCCATTGAGCGCATAGGCTTCCTTGCGTTCTTGGTATTCGTTCTTCTCGAAATAGAATCTTAAATCGATACACTAATTTGGCGTCCAAATTAGATAATCGTCGTAGTTAGCTCGTTGCTATCGATTGGTCTTGGGAGAGCGTTGGCCGCCAATGTCCAATCGATATGCCTAATTAGCATTATTTTATTATGTCTAATTAATATCCATGGAGCATGTCTGAATTAATTTATTGATTTGAGACGGGCTACGTATTCGTTAAAATATTTAGCCATTACTTTCGTCAACCCGTGATCCAAAGGATTGCTATTTTTAATCCCGATCGTCCCGAGTCGAGCGCTCTGTTAGTTAAGTTTTCCCTATTTTGCGTTGTTCTTCATTAGCTAATTGAAAGCCAATATCCCCATATTTTGTTTATCTTTCATTGTTTGCAAATTTAATTAGAATTAAGTCAAATTAGCATAATTCCCTGTGGATCGACCCCGTTACCACTAAGCTGCTAATAGTTCAGTGTATTCGGGTAATTACAAATTTATTTTGGCGGGTCTCGACAACCCGATGTTTGGCGATAGTTACAAATTATCGTTACCACAGACCATGTATGCTTGCATGATCTGAGTGCTCTTCGCATTACATTTTATTTACACACTGAGCACGCAACAAGTTTTTGGCGCCGCTGCCGGGGATTTTGTTTAGTAAACACAAATTGTGTTATTTTAGAAAAACTTAATATTTATTAGAGCTAATCTTTTTTGCATTTCCTTTACAGGTACTATCAAGCTAGTTTATGAATGAGTTTCCAAATCTCAACCTAGAATTTAATCCTGAGCCTGAGACACTTCTACGGGCCAGAAATAAAATCAAGAAACGCCTTTTTAAACAGCCACCTGTAATTCAGCACATTGCGGACCACGCAGAGTCATCGCAATCACAACAAGCTGAAATGGATAGAGCAGAAGGAGCACCAAACCGAGCACCTATCATTCGCAATCCCATTGAAGTTGCGAATGATAAGGATAGTGCCATTCTATCTTACCTTGTACCAATGCCTGAGGAGCTGAATCCGAGCATCATACGCCCTGAGATTACAGCTCACTCATTCGAATTAAAACTCGTCATGTTTTAAATGCTGTCCACAGTTGGACAATTCTTTGGAGTGGAGAACGAAGATCCCCACAACCACTTGAGAAACTTCCTGGGAGTAAGTGACACCTTTGTCATTCCAGGAGTGTCTCAAGAAGCCTTGCGACTTTACCTTTTCCCATATTCGTTAAGAGATAAGGCCAAGACGTGGCTGAATTCCTTCCCCTCTGGATCAATTGTCAATTGGACAGATCTAGCTGAAAAGTTCCTAGTAAAATACTTCCCACCAGATAGGAACTCCAACTTTCGTGATGATATTATTAAATTCAAGCAAGCCGAAAACGAATCATTACATGAAGCTTGGACTAGATTCAAAGACCTATTACTTAAATGTCCACACCATGGCATTCCATGGTGTATCCAAATTGAAGTGTTCTTCAAAGGATGCAACCCCAGCACGAGGCAAGTGTTGAATTCCTCTGCTGGAGGTTCCATGCTTTCAAAGAGTTACAAAGAAGCCTATGAGATTTTGGAGAAAATCTCAACATCACACTGTAGATGGTCAGACGATCCTGTAGAGCCAAATAGAAGGAAGGCTCAAGACATGGATGCACTTAGTGCAATGAGCAGCCAAATCAATGCCCTTACCAACCTAGTAAAACAAATGGCTCAAACTAATATTCAACAAAGTGTCAACACCACAACAACTGTTTCAACAAGCGCAGCAGCCAACCAAGGTGAGGCACTAATCTGTGGATTCTGTGGGGAAGGGCACATGTATGATTTTTGCCCTGGGAATCCATCCTCGGTATGTTATGTTGGAAGTCAACAACAACCAAGGAACAACCCCTACTCAAACACTTATAACCCTGGTTGGAGAAACCACCCAAACCTCTCTTGGGGTGGACAACAAAACGCAAACCAAATGCAAAACCAACCAAGACCAAGTGGAACATCTGGTTTCACTCAACAAACTAGTCAACCCCCTTATAAAAAACAATACAACCAACCAATGGGATCATCAGTGGAGAACTTGCTGAAGGAGTACTGTTATGTCTCCAAAAGTGATTTATTTAGGACTTATTTAGCTTAGAAAGATGCACACTCTTAGGTGTTTTTGATAGGATTTAGCTTAAACCTATGCTTATTTGTGAGAATTAAAAGAAGGTAGCTAAATTAGGACTTGTGTGCAAAAGGAAAGAAAAGGATTGAAAACCGAAGTAAAAGAATGAAAAAACTACATTGCGACAGCATTGCGGAAACATTGCTGAAACCGCAATGTTTCAAGTGAAAACCGTAAGTTGACTGATCTTTTTCTGTTAATTTCCGTTATTTCAGGGATTCGTTCTTTCTCCTCCATCCATTTTGAAGTACGACGTTGAAGATTGATGGTTCTCCTTGGCCCAAACGCATCTGCAGATTACTATAAAAGGGGGTCAAAGTCAAGGGTTCAATCATCATCCGAAAGCGTAGAAGTCTTCTCGCAGCTCCATCTTTTCTCCTGTTTTTCTTTGCCGTATGTTGGTTTGCGAAGTCTAGCTGTTGGAGTCGATAATCTGATAGGAAGGAGAGAAGATTCATCTTCTCTCTCGATTGGATTCATCCAAACCAGGCAGATCTTTCTCATCCTTCAGCCGAGGCGGTTGCGACGAGGCGTTCGAGCTTGTTTTACTGCTTTCTGCTCTTTATTTCCATTTTCCAGCTTTGTATTGTTGTTGTTTCTTTTCTAGTAGCTAGATCAGTCCATTTCGTTGTGTTCTGTCTCTCTGTTATTCACTTTAAGTTTCTCTTTTGTTCATTCAAACAATCAAGTAATTAAAGCACAATTCTTCATTTCTCAATTTCCTAACTTTGCAACTCACTGTCTTACCTTGCTGTTTTCAGTTTATTTCTCTTCTAAGCATGTCTGTTTTATCTATTCTGTCTGTTCTCTCCACATCCATGAGTAGCTAAGTCACATAGGGGCATGCTAATGACAAGACTATAGGCTAAAAAACGTGAACCAAGCATGTAGGATAGCTCTCGAAGCATTGATTGTATGTAAGCTTCATCCCACGGGCAATTTCGATTTGCCATCCATTTTGTCCAAAGAACTCCTAACCTCTGGAAGGAGTAAGAGTTCAGAGTCATACACTCATGCTAGCCTTTCAAGGTAGCCAGAAAACGACCTAGGAATAGGCGTTTTCCTAGTACAAACCGTAACTTTCTGCTTTAACAAGATGCTTAAGACCTTACTTGGATATGAGTAAACTAAAGAATCTAATGCATGGAATCGGAAGATACATGAGATTGAGTAAGTTTGATGCATAGAGTGTTGATCCAATGCTTGAGATTCGTATAAAAATGCCTATAGGAGAGTCATTAGTAGCCCTTGTTTCTCCATTTTATACACTTTCGCTGTTAGGAAAATTGCGGTAGAATTGCTGTTTTCGCAATTCTACTAAGTTACAATTCTGTTTAGCTGTCTTTTTCTTCGTTTATTAATTTCTTCTCTTTTCGTTTGAGTTTAGCTTTGACTTGCATCTGTTTATGTTGCTATCCTTCACATATCCCTTAGGAGTTAGGCAATTTAAAACCAATTTGACCCCATCAAATCCACCCATTCTTTCTTAACTCTACACTTCACTAGTAGCTTATAATAAATCTCTGTGGGAAAACGAATGAAAAAATACTTACTACTTGCTATAAGATCATGTATGCTTGCATGTTCTGAGTGCTCTCTCTATCTTATTACTTGCTTATTTTAACACATTGAGCACGCAACAAGTTTTTGGCGCCGCTGCCGGGGATTTATTTAAGTGAAAACGAAGTTTGTTAAGTTTGAAACACCAAGTTTATTGTCTATTGAAGCTGATCTGTTTCATTTCTTTTGCAGGTACTAGTTGGGTTAGTTTATGAGTGAGCCTTCAAGTAGTGATCTAGAGTTCAATCCTAAGCCTGAGAGATTACTTAGGGCTAGAAATAGAGCCAAGAAACGTCTCTTTAACCAACCCTCTATACCTCCAATAATTGCGGGAACCGCAATTCCTCCGCAATTGTCTCAAGAAGAAATGGATGGAATAGTTCCAAATCCGGTGCCTGTCACTCGCAACCCCATCGAAATAGCGAATGATAAGGATAGCGCCATACTCTCTTACCTAGTACCTATGCCTGGGGAGCTGAACCCCAGCATAATCCGTCCTGAAATCACGGCTAACTCATTCGAGTTAAAGCCAGTGATGTTCCAAATGTTGTCCACTGTGGGACAATTCTTTGGAGTGGAAAATGAGGATCCCCACAACCATCTTAGAAACTTCTTAGGAGTCAGTGATACATTCATCATCCCTGGAGTTTCTCAAGAAGCTTTGAGGCTCTATCTGTTCCCTTACTCTTTGAGGGACAAAGCCAAAACGTGGTTAAACTCATTACCCTCAGGATCAGTCCGTAATTGGACAGACTGAGCAGAGAAATTCCTAGTCAAATACTTTCCACCTGATAGGAATTCTACCTTTCGTGATGATATAATCAAGTTCAAGCAAGCTGACACTGAGTCTCTTCACGAAGCTTGGACAAGGTTTAAAGATCTTCTGCTTAAATGTCCACACCATGACATCCCATGGTGTATCCAAATAGAGGTCTTTTTCAAAGGATGCAACCCCAGCACTAGACAAGTCTTAAATTCATCTGCTGGAGTCTCCATGTTGTCCAAGAGTTACAACGAAGCCTATGAGATCTTGGAGAATATCTCAGCATCTCACTGTAGGTGGTCAGATGATCTAGTTGAGCCAACTAGAGCTCAAGACAAGGATGCTCTAAGTGCAATGAGCAGCCAAATAAATGCCCTGACCAACCTAGTTAAGCAAATGGCTCAAGCCAATCTCCAAACAAGTGTCAACACCGCCACAGCCATGTCAATGGGCACCCAACCAAGTCAAGGTGAGACACTTATCTGTGGATTCTGTGGGGAAGGGCACCCGTATGAATACTGCCCTGGGAATCCAGCCTCAGTCTGCTATGTGGGAAGCCAACAGCAGCCTAGGAACAACCCCTACTCTAATACTTACAATCCTGGTTGGAGGAACCACCCAAACCTGTCATGGGGTGGCCAACAAAATGCTAACCAAGCTCCTAACCAACCAAGACCGAGTGGAACACCTGGTTTCACTCCCCAACATAACCAATCCATGTACCAAAAACCATACAACCAACCTTTAGGGTCTTCTGTAGAAAACTTACTCAAGGAATACATAGCCAAGAATGATGCCACTCTACAGAGTCAGCAAGCTACTCTTAGGAGCCTAGAGAACCAAATAGGGCAACTAGCCAATGAAATCAAAAGTAGGCCCCAAGGTAGACTCCCTGCTGACACTGAAGTGCCAAGGAGAGATGGTAAAGAGCAAGTTCAAGCAATTGAACTTAGAAGTGGTAGACCATTGGTGAGCAACACCAAAGAAACACCAAAGAGAGTAGAGAACACTGAGTCTAGTGCTCCACTGGGGTCTCTGCCAAACCAAGGTCCACCACCACCAAGCACATCAGGACCAAGGTTGGAGCCAATCATAGAAGAGATAGAAGAAATTCCAAGGCCTCCACCTATCCTGAGGCGACCTGAAGTGCCTGCATATGTGCCACCACCTCCATTTCCTAGAAGGCTAAAGATAAAACAAGAACAGGAAGTGCACTTTAATAAATTTCTAGAAATTCTTAAGCAAGTGCATGTTAATATTCCTTTTGTAGAAGTTTTACAGTCTATGCCTTCTTATGTAAAGTTTTTGAAGGATATTATAACTAACAAGAGAATAATTGGTGAGTTTGAAACAGTCAATCTCACTGAGGAGTGCAGTGCCATACTCCAGAACAAGCTACCCAAGAAGGAGAAGGATCCTGGTTCCTTCACCTTACTAGTAGAGCTAGGAGGCAAGCACGTGGGCAGAGCTCTTTGTGACCTGGGAGCCAGCATAAACCTCATGCCCCTATCTCTATTCCGCCAGCTAGGAATAGGAGAAGCACGTCCAACCACTGTCACTTTACAACTAGCAGACAGATCCATAGCATACCCTGAAGGTAAGATTGAGGATATTCTTGTAAAGGTTGACAAGTTTATTTTCCTTGCAGATTTCATTATCCTGGATTATGAAGCAGACAAAGAGGTCCCCATCCTGTTAGGCAGACCATTCCTAGCCACAGGTAGGGCACTGATAGATGTCCAAAAAGGTGAGCTCACTATGAGGGTTCATGATGAAGAGGTGAAGTTTAGTGTGTATAAAGCCTTAAGGTACCCCTCTGACTCTGAATCTTGTGCTAGTATGGACATTGTAGAGTCATTAATGGAAGAACAATTGGAGCATGAATTGTTGACTAAGCATGCTCATGAATATGTAGGATTAGAATTAACTGACTTAAACATAGCTGAGATAATGGACATATCTGTAAATAGCCCTCAGCATGTTTGTATGAATATTGACTTAACTGAAAAATCTTTGAATCCATTAAAACCATCCATTGAGCATCCACCTGTCTTAGAATTGAAACCTCTCCCCACTCACCTCAAGTATGCATATCTAGGAAGTAATGATACTTTGCCTGTGATTATTTCCTCTAAATTAAGTGAAAAGCATGAGGTTGAACTGATATTACTACTTAAGCAACATAGGAAGGCTATTGCATGGACTATTGCTGACATTAGAGGCATTAGCCCTTCTTATTGCATGCATAAGATTATATTAGAGGAAGAGCATACACCTAGAGTAGATCACCAACGTAGGTTGAACCCCTCTATGAAAGAGGTAGTTAAAAAGAAAATAATAAAATGGTTAGATGCTGGTGTGATCTTCCCCATAGCTAGTAGTCAGTGGGTGAGCCCTATACAATGTGTACCTAAGAAGGGGGGGATGACTGTGGTAGTCAATGAGAACAATGAACTGATTCCAACTAGGACTATCACAGGATGGAGAGTTTGCATGGATTATAGGAAGTTAAACAAGGAAACCAAAAAAGACCATTTCCCTCTACCATTCATTGACCAAATGCTAGATAGGATAGCTGGTAGAGCCTACTACTGTTTCTTAGACGGTTATTCAGGATATAACCAGATTACTATAGACCCTAAGGACCAAGAGAAGACTACCTTCACTTGCCCTTTTGGAACTTTTGCCTTTCGCAGAATGCCTTTTGGCTTATGCAACGCACCGACAACTTTCCAAAGGTGCATGTTGGCAATCTTCTCTGATTTGGATGAGTCCATGATAGAGATATTCATGGATGATTTCTCAGTCTTTGGGGATTCATTTACAAACTGTCTAGAGAACCTAGGACAAGTCCTGGCTAGGTGTGAGGAGACCAACCTGGTCCTAAATTGGGAAAAGTGCCATTTCATGGTAGATGAAGGGATTGTCTTAGGTCATAGAGTGTCAAGGGCAGGTGTAGAAGTTGACAGGGCAAAAATTGAAATAATAGAGAAATTGGTAGAACCCCAAAATGTCAAGGCCATTAGAAGTTTCTTAGGGCATGCTGGTTTCTATAGAAGGTTCATTAAGGACTTTTCTAAGATCTCCAAGCCTCTATGTGAGCTTCTAGAGCTAAACAAACCGTTCATTTTCTCTAAAGAGTGTTTCCTAGCATGGAAGACTGTTGCGTGCTCAATGTGTTAAAATAAATAAGCAATAAGATAGAGAGAGCACTCAGAACATGCAAGCATACATGATCCTATAGCAAGTAGTAAGTATTTTTTTATTCGTTTTCCCACAGAGATTTATTATAAGCTACTCGTGAAGTGTAAAGTTAAGAAAGAAAGGGTGGATTTGATGGGGTAGAATTGGTTTTAAATTGTCTATTTCCTACTGAATACGAAGAGGGTAGTAACATAAACAAGTGCAAGTCAAAGTTAAACTCAAATGAAAAGAGACGAAATTTATAAACGAAGACAAAAACAGCTAGACAGAATTGTAACTTTAGCAGAATTGCGGAAACAGCAATTCTACCGCAATTTTCCTAACAGCGAAAGTGTGTAAAATGGAGAAACAAGGGCTACTAACGACTCCTCTATAGGCATTTTCTCGCGATTCTCAAGCATTGGATCAACTCTCTATGCATCAAACTCACTCAATCTCATGTATCGTCCGATTCCATGCATTAGATTCTTTAGTTTACTCATGTCCAAGTAAGGTCTTAAGCATCTTGTTAAAGCAGAAAGTTATGGTTTGTACTAGGGAAACGCCTATTCCTAGGTCATTTTCTGGCTACCTTGAAAGGCTAGCATGAGTGTATGACTCTGAACTCTTACTCCTTCCAGAGGTTAGAAGTTCTTTGGACAAAATGGATGGCCAATCGAAATTGCCCGTGGGATGAAGCTTACATACAATCAATGCTTCGAGAGCTATCCTACATGCTTGATTCACGTTTTTTAGCCTATAGTACTGTCATTAGCATGCCCCTATGTGACTTAGCTACTCATGGATGTGGAGAGAACAGACAGAATAGATAAAACAGACATGCTTAGAAGAGAAATAAATAAGTCACTTTTGGAGACATAACACACCCCCAAACTTAAGGTTTTGCTTGTCCTCAAGCAACTAAGGGCTTATTTAGGCTGCTGTTTCATCTTCTTCAACCACTTACTGACTCCCCTATATCCCTATCTATAGCAGTGCTGTCCTGTGACATACTTCTAAGCTTAAAACTACCCTCTTATCTAGCTTCTTCTGACTTCGCATGCCTAATACTCCTGCTGTTTTTATTAACTCCCTACAACTGATCTACCTACTTTTGTCATATCATGCCACTATCCCTAAGGTTTCAAATTCTACCAAGCTTTACCCCAGACTCAGTACATGCTTCTAGTTTATACTTATGAGCTACCTAGGATTCCTTAGAGTCATGCCAGTCTTAGTATTAACAGTGACAGTAGTACTTTAAGAGAACAACCTAAACCCTGGCATTACTACATTGGATATACACTCATCTCCCTAAACAACCCTACAAGCTACAACTTTGCTCTTAGCTAATTGAGGATCAGAGTTCTTTTTAAACAGGACATCTAAGCCACAAAGTTGCAACTCCTAGGTATACATTCTTCTTCCTTACTTTTTCCCTTTTTCTTTCTTAGGTGGAGCCTTTCCTTTGGTTGCCTTTTGATGCAATGCCACTTGTGGGTTACACACTTGGCACTGATTACTCAGCAACCTAAGAAAGACACCCCTCTTTATTCTATTTTTCATTTTTTTTTTTCAGTTCATCATTTTTTTGTAAAGGAGAAGAAGAATGCTTATGCTTTTATGGGAGAGAGGAATGTTCCTAGGCCTAGGGTGGCCTCCCCCAAACTAAAACTACTCATTGTCCCCAATGAGTGTCTGAGGTGGCACACCCCCAAACTTTCCTAGAAGCATCTAGTCTAAGGTAAAACAAAGAGAATCTAAAAGTCCTAGGCATAGGCAGAACATTCTAAAAGTAAATATCACAGCAGCAGACGTTTGAAAAAAACAGACAGGTAAGGACTTAAAGCTACGCATGCTGAGCTTTTTAGAGGTTAATTTAAACTATCAAAGGGTGTCCTATGACACTCATCCAGCATGCTTGAAGATAAGCTATACAAGGCAGGCATGATGGCAGCAAAAGATAGAATTTAACAGATCACAGCCTAGCTAAACAGACAGTCCCAAAACATGCATTCAGTAATAAAAATTGCGGTTTCCGCAATTATTTCGCAATAAAGCCAGGGCAGATATAACAGTGATTCAGGCCCCTAAGCATGCTTTTTCCCCGTCACTCAAGCTCTACAAAAATAAAACTAAACTAACCTACTTACTCAGCTATCATCAGACTACACTAAACAATTTAAAAACTTAAAACTAAGCAACTAAAACAGATCAAAATATTAACTAAAAACAGCATAATTCACATGGTCTAACAGAAAGCAGATTTTTTTTTTTTTTTTATTTTTCTAAGGGAACAGCAATACTCCCTTTTGGTGCTCCTCAAACTAGCACTCAGACATCTTCTTCATCATCACTCCTTCTTGGTCTTGGAGGCACCCATGGAGTCTCGTGGGAAAATCAGGGAAGATGCATCCAAGTTGGTCAGCAACTTCCTTGTCCCTTGCCTGTGCGTAAGTGGCCCATTGAGCCATCTTCTTCTGCATATCCATCAGGCAAGCCATGGACAGCGACTGATCAGCAGCTAACCTATCCAGCTCGAATTCCATGTTCCCCTTCCTTTTTAGCCTCAAGCCAGCAGGGAGCTCCAAGTGGCCTGTGTAAGCCATCTGCTGCTCCATTCGCTCAATGGGAACCCCTGCACGCAAGCAGAGTTTAGTTATAGTATTAGGGAAAAACAATGGACCCTTACCCTTCTTGGCGCACTCAGCAATGGCAGCTGACATGACTTCACCCACGTTGATCGTGAGACCTCGCATGATTGCATAGACCAGCAGCGATCTGCTCTGGTTGATGGTGGTCTCATGAGTCACTGGGGATAGTTTCCTTCTCACGAAGGAAAACCATACAGCCGCCTTAGCGGTGAGGTTGGCACACATGAGAGTGTGCCTCCCACTGCGTGACACGGTCCAGGATGCTTCAGGCTGGCCAATGGTCCGAATGGCCTCTTCCAGGACGGCTTCAGTAGGCTCATCAACAATCCTCGCATAGTCAGTATGTTTTTGGCCTTTGAGGCCATAGGCTTCGTTGATGGCTTTTGCTGAAAAGTCCACTTCTACTCCCCTGACCACAGACAACCCCTCCCCAGACATCCTCAAGTTGGCGTAGAAATCATACACCATGCTTGTGTAAGCTGGATTGGGTGGTCTGCACAACTCTTCCCAGCCGTGATTCGTAATTCCTGCGCGCAAGAATTGCGGCAGGTCAGCAGGTCTGTCGAGGAAGCCCTTCTCGTGCAGCAACTCCCTCTTCCTCAGCTCAATGCCTCTGGACTCAGCGTTAGAGGATACATACCTCACTGATTGAGGCTCATCTTCAGGGTAAAGCTTGGCTTTCCCTTTGTCCTTTGGTTTGGCTGACTCCGCAGCCTCAATCTTGAGCTTCTTGAGCGACGGCTCAGCGCTCTCTTTCTCTGATGAAGGCGCTCTTTTGGCCTTCTTCTTTTTTGACTTTTTGAACCGCTTGGCCTTGATAATCTTGGCAGCCTTCTTCTTCTTCAGCTTTGCCTTGGTGGTGATCTGCTGGAGGCAAGCCCCCAGTGTCTCGTCCATCGAGTCATCCTTCTGCGCAAGACTCTCAGGGCTGGCTTCCCTCACAGGGGAGAAGACTTCTTCTTCCTCACCTTCCCCACTGCCCTGCGTTGATTCTTGGTACTCCCCATATGGGAATTCAGGGTCAGGCCGTGGAGAAGTGGGCGACGGGGTGGTGCTTTGTGCTGCTGTAGGGGTCTGTGTAGAACTCTGCGGTGATGAAGGCAGCTCAAGGCTCTACGCTGGTGGCGATGAGGAGAGCTCAGGGCTTTGAACCGGTGGAGATGGTGAAGGGCTGCGCTCGGCTGTCTCGTGGGATGGCTGGCCTCGTTCTTGACTCTCCACAGAGGGAGTCTTATTCTTGATTCCTTCCTCGGCCACAGCCAGACTCCACTTGCGCTTCTTGGGTGTGCCTGCTGGTTCATAGGGTCCAGCAGGTATCTCTGTGACGACCTTCCACTTCTTCTTGCGGACAGGTAGTTTCGGCAGGCGTTCAGTTCGCGCAGCATCAGCGTCTTGGACGCAGATCGCTCGGCCCTTGTTAGCACCATTGTTGAATCGTGGAGGTTTGGAGAGAAGAATCACAGATGAAGAGAAACGCAGATTTCTTGGAGTTCAGATACTTGGGAAATCGTATAGATCAACGCGCGTCTCAACGGATATAAAGAAAACGGAAAAATTCCAACGGCTATATTTTTGCGGATTCTGCAAATCCAGCGCAATTCTAGTGACCGTTGTAGATTTTTTTTCATTTAAATGTCAATCTTTGCTCCATCGTATCTTTTATTTGGCCCAATATCTTCTTGATTTTTTAAGCTGGATTTAATCTCCTTGATTCCCTCTATTGATTCCCTACAAAAAGAAATAAAATCAACATCAAATTCGTAATTAAAATCATACAAACATCTACACCAATGATAACCGGAAAAATGGAAAAAATAAACTAAGGCATGAGCCTCATATTGACGAGCACAGCAATCACTCGTCCTCTCTCGTTCTTGATTTCACGCTTCAGTCAAGACGAAGGCCGAGAGAGTCTTCGCATCCCCTTCCTCATAGTAGTGTTTCAATCTTGCACCATTAACCATGAATGGTTGTCCTTGCTGCAGGTTCTTTATCTCGATGGCACCATGAACAAACACATTAGTAATTACAAAAGAACCTGACAATCTAGACTTAAGTTTGCCTGGAAATAATTTCAATCGTGAGTTAAACAATAAGACAAGTTGGCCTTTCTTAAAGTCCTTAATCCTAAGTCTACTGTCGTGCCAAATCTTGGTCTTTTCCTTATATATTTTGGCATTTTCATAAGACATATGCCTAAGCTCATCAAGCTCATGTAATTGCAAAGACCGCAACGTTCCCGCATCGGTCACGAAATAATTCAACTCTTTTAGTGCCCAAAATGCCTTAATTTCTAACTCAAATGGAAGATGACAAGCTTTACCATACACAAGTCTGTAAGGAGACATACCTAGGGGTGTCTTATATGCAGTTCTATACGCCCAAAGTGCATCCTCGAGTTTAAATGACCAGTCCTTTCTATTAGGTGTGACCACTTTTTCTAGGATGTTCTTAATCTCCCTATTCGAAATTTCAGCCTGACCATTCGAGTGTGGGTGATAAGGAGTGGCTACTCTATGTCTAATGTTATACTTAGCCAACACTCTCTCCATAGCCTTATTAATGAAATGTGTCCCCTCATCACTAATGATAGCACGAGGTGTTCCAAACCTAGTAAAAATGTGCCTATGCAAGAATTTTATTACTGTTTTGGCATCATTATTGGGACATGCTATGGCCTCTACCCACTTGGATACATAATCTACTGCCACTAATATGTAAAGGTTACCTGAGGATGGGGGAAATGGTCCCATGAAGTCAATGCCCCATACATCAAAGAGCTCCAACTCTAAGATGTAGGTGAGAGGCATTTCATCCTTGCGACTGAGGTTACCTGTTCTTTGGCATTCATCACAGCTGTGGGCATAGTTGTG
Source organism: Herpetospermum pedunculosum (assembly GCA_028017165.1). Classification (NCBI taxonomy): domain Eukaryota; kingdom Viridiplantae; phylum Streptophyta; class Magnoliopsida; order Cucurbitales; family Cucurbitaceae; genus Herpetospermum; species Herpetospermum pedunculosum. Next base: position 23,969,377 of record CM051524.1, on the reverse strand, counting down.
GGCATCCTTGAAGATCGTTGGCCAATAGTAGCGACTCTGAAATACCTTTGCAGCTGTTCTTTGGCCACCAAAGTGTCCACCATAAGGAGCTGTGTGGCAGTGCTGCAACACAGACTTCGCCTCAGCAGCTGAAACACACTTCCTTAGCAAGCCGTCAGCACATGTTTTGTAAAGTGTGGGGTCATCCCATATAAATTTCCTTGCTTCATGAAGGAACCTCTTCTTCTCTTGTCCTCCCTTGAAAGTTGGTAGTACCTGTGATGCAAGGAAGTTAGCAATGTCAGCAAACCAAGGTTCCTCATCGTTATCACGATGAGTCAATACAAAGACATGTTCATCAATAAAAGCATCAGAAATTGCGGGTTCCGCAATTTTTTCGCAATTATTCTGCAATCTAGAAAGATGATCCGCAACCACATTTTCACTTCCTTTCTTATCTCTAATGTCTAGATCAAACTCTTGCAGCAGCAGTACCCACCTAATCAACCTAGGCTTAGCATCAGTCTTCCTCATAAGGTACTTTAAAGCAGAATGGTCAGTGTACACAATTGTTCTGGTGCCTACAATATAGTTCCTAAATTTCTCACAAGCAAACACTACAGCTAGCATTTCTTTCTCAGTGGTTGTGTAGTTGCATTGTGCCTCATTAAGTGTCTTACTAACATAATAGACAGGGTGTGTTAACTTGTCAATCTTCTGTCCTAACATAACCCCTACAGCATAGTCACTGGCGTCACATAACATCTCAAAGGGAAGATCCCAATTAGGCCCTACTATAATAGGTGCTGTGACTAGTGCTTTCTTAAGGGTTTTCCAAGCTAGGACACATTCTTTAGAGAAAATGAATGGTTTGTTTAGCTCTAGAAGCTCACATAGAGGTTTGGAGATCTTAGAAAAGTCCTTAATGAACCTTCTATAGAAACCAGCATGCCCTAAGAAACTTCTAATGGCCTTGACATTTTGGGGTTCTACCAATTTCTCTATTATTTCAATTTTTGCCCTGTCAACTTCTACACCTGCCCTTGACACTCTATGACCTAAGACAATCCCTTCATCCACCATGAAGTGGCACTTTTCCCAATTTAGGACTAGGTTGGTCTCCTCACACCTAGCCAAGACTTGTCCTAGGTTCTCTAGACAGTTTGTAAATGAATCCCCAAAGACTGAGAAATCATCCATGAATATCTCTATCATGGACTCATCCAAATCAGAGAAGATTGCCAACATGCACCTTTGGAAAGTTGCCGGTGCATTGCATAAGCCAAAAGGCATTCTGCGAAAGGCAAAAGTTCCAAAAGGGCAAGTGAAGGTAGTCTTCTCTTGGTCCTTAGGGTCTATAGTAATCTGGTTATATCCCGAATAACCGTCTAAGAAGCAGTAGTAGGCTCTACCAGCTATTCTATCTAGCATCTGGTCAATGAATGGTAGAGGGAAATGGTCTTTTTTGGTCTCTTTATTTAGTTTCCTATAATCCATGCAAACTCTCCACCCTGTGATAGTCCTTGTTGGAATCAGTTCATTGTTCTCATTGACTACCACAGTCATCCCCCCCTTCTTAGGTACACATTGTATAGGGCTCACCCACTGACTACTAGCTATGGGGAAGATCACACAACCATCTAACCATTTTATTATTTCTTTCTTAACTACCTCTTTCATAGAGGGATTCAGCCTACGTTGGTGATCTACTCTAGGTGTATGCTCTTCCTCTAGTATAATCTTATGCATGCAATAAGAAGGGCTAATGCCTCTAATATCAGCAATAGTCCATGCAATAGCCTTCCTATGTTGCTTAAGTAATAAAATCAGTTCAACCTCATGCTTTTCACTTAATTTAGAAGAAATAATCACAGGCAAAGTATCATTACTTCCTAGATATGCATACTTGAGGTGAGTGGGGAGAGGTTTTAATTCTAAGACAGGTGGATGCTCAATGGATGGTTTTAATGGATTCACAGATTTTTCAGTTAAGTCAATATTCATACAAACATGCTGAGGGTTATTTACAGGTATGTCCATTATCTCAGCTATGTTTAAGTCAGTTAATTCTAATCCTACATAGTTATTAGCATGCTTAGTCAACAATTCATGCTCCAATTGTTCTTCCATTAGTGAATCAACAATGTCCATGCTAGCACAAGATTCAGAGTCAGAGGGGTACCTTAAGGCTTTATAAACACTAAATTTCACCTCTTCATCATGAACCCTCATAGTGAGCTCACCTTTTTGGACATCTATCAGTGCCCTACCTGTGGCTAGAAATGGTCTGCCTAACAGGATGGGGACCTCCTTGTCTGCTTCATAATCCAGGATAATGAAATCTGCAAGGAAAATAAACTTGTCAACCTTTACAAGAATATCCTCAATCTTACCTTCAGGGTATACAATGGATCTATCTGCTAGTTGTAAAGTGACAGTGGTTGGACGTGCTTCTCCTATTCCTAGCTGGCGGAATAGTGATAGGGGCATGAGGTTTATGCTGGCTCCCAGGTCACAAAGAGCTCTGCCCACGTGCTTGCCTCCTAGCTCTACAGGTAAGGTGAAAGAACCAGGATCCTTCTCCTTCTTGGGTAGCTTGTTCTGGAGTATGGCACTGCACTCCTCAGTGAGATTGACTGTTTCAAACTCACCAATTATTTTCTTGTTAGTTATAATATCCTTCAAAAACTTTACATACGAAGGCATAGACTGTAAAACTTCTACAAAAGGAATATTAACATGCACTTGCTTAAGAATTTCTAAAAATTTGTTAAAGTGCACTTCCTGTTCTTGTTTTTTCTTTAGCCTTCTAGGAAATGGAGGTGGTGGCACATATGCAGGCACTTCAGGTCGCCTCAGGATAGGTGGAGGTCTTGGAATTTCTTCTATCTCCTCTATGATTGGCTCCAGCCTTGCTCCTGATGTGTTTGTCGGTGGTGGACCTTGGTCTGGCAGAGACTCCAGTGGAGCACTAGACTCAGTGTTCTCTACTCTCTTTGGTGTGTCCTTGGTGCTGCTCACCAATGGTCTCCCACTTCTAAGTTCAATTGCTTGAACTTGCTCTTTACCATCTCTCCTTGGCACTTCAGTGTCAGCAGGAAGTCTACCTTGGGGCCTACTTTTGAGTTCATTGGCTAGTTGCCCTATTTGGTTCTCTAGGCTCCTAAGAGTAGCTTGCTGACTCTGTAGAGTGGCATCATTCTTGGCTATGTATTCCTTGAGTAAGTTTTCAACAGAAGGTCCTACAGGTTGGTTGTACGGTTTTTGATACATGGATTGGTTATGTTGGGGAGTGAAACCAGGTGTTCCACTCGGTCTTGGTTGGTTAGGAGCTTGGTTAGCATTTTGTTGGCCACCCCATGACAGGTTTGGGTGGTTCCTCCAACCAGGATTGTAAGTATTGGAATAGGGGTTGTTCCTAGGCTGCTGCTGGCTTCCAATATAGCAGACTGAGGCTGGATTCCCAGGGCAGTACTCATACAGGTGCCCTTCCCCACAGAATCCACAGATAAGTGTCTCACCTTGACTTGGTTGGGTGCCCATTGACATGGCTGTAGCGGTGTTGACACTTGTTTGGAGATTGGTTTGAGCCATTTGCTTAACTAGGTTGGTCAGGGCATTTATTTGGCTGCTCATTGCACTTAGAGCATCCTTGTCTTGAGCTCTAGTTGGCTCAACTGGATCATCTGACCACCTACAGTGAGATGCTGAGATCTTCTCCAAGATCTCATAGGCTTCGTTGTAACTCTTGGACAACATGGAACCTCCAGCAGATGAATTTAAGACTTGCCTAGTGCTGGGGTTGCATCCTTTGAAAAAGACCTCTATCTGGATACACCATGGGATGCCATGGTGTGGACATTTAAGAAGAAGGTCCTTGAACCTTGTCCAAGCTTCGTGGAGAGACTCATTCTCAGCTTGTTTGAATTTAACTATGTCATCACGAAAGGTAGAATTCCTATCAGGTGGGAAGTATTTGACTAGGAATTTCTCTGCTAAGTCTGTCCAATTAAGGACAGATTCAGAGGGTAATGAGTTTAACCACGTTTTGGCTTTGTCCCTCAAAGAGTAAGGGAACAGATATAGCCTCAAGGCTTCTTGGGAAACTCCAGGGATGATAAAGGTATCACTGACTCCTAAGAAGTTTCTAAGATGGTTGTGGGGGTCCTCATTTTCCACTCCAAAGAATTGTCCCACAGTGGACAACATTTGGAACATCACTGGCTTTAACTCGAATGAGTTGGCAGTGATTTCAGGACAAATTATGCTGGGGTTCAGCTCCCCAGGCATAGGTACTAGGTATGAGAGAATGGCACTATTCTTATCATTCGCTATTTCGATGGGATTGCGAGTGATAGGTACCGGATTTGGAATTATTCCAGCCATTTCTTCTTGAGACAATTGCGGAGGAATTGCGGTTCCCGCAATTACTTGAGGTAAATGGGGTTGTTTAAAGAGACGTTTCTTGGCTCTATTTCTGGCCCTAAGTAACCTCTCAGGCTCAGGATTGAACTCTAGATCACTACTTGAAGGCTCACTCATAAACTAACCCGATGGTACCTGTAAAAGAAATGAACTAGATTAGTTACAACAGACAATAAACTCGGTGTTTCAAACTTAACAAACTTCGTTTTCACTTAAATAAATCCCCGGCAGCGGCGCCAAAAACTTGTTGCGTGCTCAATGTGTTAAAATAAATAAGCAATAAGATAGAGAGAGCACTCAGAACATGCAAGCATACATGATCCTATAGCAAGTAGTAAGTATTTTTTCATTCGTTTTCCCACAGAGATTTATTATAAGCTACTCGTGAAGTGTAAAGTTAAGAAAGAAAGGGTGGATTTGATGGGGTAGAATTGGTTTTAAATTGTCTATTTCCTACTGAATACGAAGAGGGTAGTAACATAAACAAGTGCAAGTCAAAGTTAAACTCAAATGAAAAGAGACGAAATTTATAAACGAAGACAAAAACAGCTAGACAGAATTGTAACTTTAGCAGAATTGCGGAAACAGCAATTCTACCGCAATTTTCCTAACAGCGAAAGTGTGTAAAATGGAGAAACAAGGGCTACTAACGACTCCTCTATAGGCATTTTCTCGCGATTCTCAAGCATTGGATCAACTCTCTATGCATCAAACTCACTCAATCTCATGTATCATCTGATTCCATGCATTAGATTCTTTAGTTTACTCATGTCCAAGTAAGGTCTTAAGCATCTTGTTAAACTAGAAAGTTATGGTTTGTACTAGAGAAACGCCTATTCCTAGGTCATTTTCTGGCTACCTTGAAAGACTAGCATGAGTGTATGACTCTGAACTCTTACTCCTTCCAGAGGTTAGGAGTTCTTTGGACAAAATGGATGGCCAATCGAAATTGCCCGTGGGATGAAGCTTACATACAATCAATGCTTCGAGAGCTATCCTACATGCTTGATTCACGTTTTTTAGCCTATAGTACTGTCATTAGCATGCCCCTAAGTGACTTAGTTACTCATGGATATGGGGTAAACAGAAATAAGAGATGAAGGAAACATGCTTAGAAGAGAAATATACTTAAAACAGTAAGGAAAAACCGTAGCAGCAAAAGATGGAAAACTTGTGGAATAATAACTATGCTTTGATTACTTGATTGTTTGAATGGACAAGAAGAGGAACTTAAAGTGCATAACAGAAAGACAGAACACAACGAAATGGACTGATCTAGTTACAAGAAAGGAAACAACAACAAACTAAAGCTGGAAAATGGAAATAAAGACAGAAAGCATAAAAACGAGCGTGAACGCCTAGTTGTAGTTGCCTCGGCTGAAGGGGATGAAAGAATAGCTTTGCTTGGATGAATCCAATCGGGAGAGAAGATGAATCTTCTCTCCTTCCTATCAGATTGTCGATTCCAACAGCTGAGACTCTCACACCAACAGACAGAGGAGAACGACAGGAGAAAAGATGGAGCTGCGAGAAGACTTCTACGCTTTCGGATGATGATCAAACCCTCGACTTTGACCCCTATTTATAGTAATCTGCAGCTGCATTTGGGCCAAGGAGAACCATCCACTTTCAACGTCATACTTCAGAATGGATGGAGGAGAAAGAACGAATCCCTGAAATAACGGAAATTAACAGAAAAAGATCAGTCAACTTACGGTTTTCACTTGAAACATTGCGGTTTCCGCAATGTTTCCGCAATGCTATCGCAATGTAGTTTTTTTCTTTCTTTTACTTCGGTTTTCAATCATTTTCTTTCCTTTTGCACACAAGTCCTAATTTAGCTACCTTCTTTTAATTCTCACAAATAAGCATAGGTTTAAGCTAAATCCTATCAAAAACACCTAAGAGTGTGCATCTTTCTAAGCTAAATAAGTCCTAAATAAGTCACTTTTGGAGACATAACAAAGACCCTTAAGGAAGCACTAGTCACAGCCCCTATTATAGTAGGACCAAATTGGGATCTCCCATTTGAGATGTTATGTGATGCTAGTGACTATGCTGTAGGGGTTATGTTAGGACAGAAGATTGACAAGTTAACACACCCTGTATACTATGCTAGTAAAACACTTAATGAGGCTCAATGCAACTACACAACCACTGAGAAGGAGATGCTAGCTGTAGTGTTTGCTTGTGAGAAATTTAGGAACTATATTGTAGGCACTAGGACAATCGTGTACACTGACCATTCTGCTTTGAAGTACCTTATGAGGAAGGCTGATGCTAAGCCTAGGTTGATTAGATGGGTACTGCTGCTGCAAGAGTTTGATTTGGACATTAGAGATAAGAAAGGAAGTGAAAATGTGGTTGCGGATCATCTTTCTAGGTTGCAGCATAATTGCGAAAAAATTGCGGAAACCGCAATTTCTGATGCTTTTATTGATGAACATGTCTTTGTATTGACTCATCGTGATAACGATGAGGAACCTTGGTTTGCTGACATTGCTAACTTCCTTGCATCGCAGGTACTACCAACTTTCAAGGGAGGACAAGAGAAGAAGAGGTTCCTTCATGAAGCAAGGAAATTCATATGGGATGACCCCACACTTTACAAAACATGTGCTGACGGCTTGCTAAGGAAGTGTGTTTCAGCTACTGAGGCGAAGTCTGTGCTGCAGCACTGCCACACAGCTCCTTATGGTGGACACTTTGGTGGCCAAAGAACAGCTGCAAAGGTATTTCAGAGTGGCTACTATTGGCCAACGATCTTCAAGGATGCCCACAACTATGCCCACATCTGTGATGAATGCCAAAGAACAGGTAACCTCAGTCGAAAGGATGAGATGCCTCTCACCTACATTTTAGAGTTGGAACTCTTTGATGTGTGGGGCATTGACTTCATGGGACCATTTCCCCCATCATCAGGTAACCTTTACATATTAGTGGCAGTAGACTATGTATCCAAGTGGGTAGAGGCCATAGCATGTCCCAATAATGATGCCAAAACAGTCATAAAATTCTTGCATAGGCACATTTTTACTAGGTTTGGAACACCTCGTGCTATCATTAGTGATGAGGGGACACATTTCATTAATAAAGCTATGGAGAGAGTGTTGGCTAAGTATAACATTAGACATAGAGTAGCCACTCCCTATCACCCACACTCGAATGGACAGGCTGAAATTTCAAATAGGGAGATTAAGAGTATCCTAGAAAAAGTGGTCAAACCCAACAGAAAGGATTGGGCGTTTAAACTCGAGGATGCACTTTGGGCGTATAGAACTGCATATAAGACACCCCTAGGTATGTCTCCTTACAGACTTGTGTATGGTAAAGCTTGTCATCTTCCATTCGAGTTGGAAATTAAGGCATTTTGGGCACTAAAAGAGTTGAATTATTGCGTGACCGATGCGGGAACGTTGCGGTCTTTGCAATTGCATGAGCTTGATGAGCTTAGGCATATGTCTTATGAAAATGCCAAAATGTATAAGGAAAAGACCAAGATTTGGCACGACAGTAGACTTAGGATTAAGGACTTTAAGAAAGGCCAACTTGTTTTATTATTTAACTCACGATTGAAATTATTTCCAGGCAAACTTAAGTCTAGATGGTCAGGTCCATTTGTAATTACTAATGTGTTTGTTCATGGTGCCATCGAGATAAAGAACTTGCAGCAAGGACAACCATTCATGGTTAATGGTGCAAGGTTGAAGCACTACTATGAGGAAGGAGATGTGAAGACTCTCTCGGCCTTCCTCTTGACTGAAGCGTGAAATTAAGAACGAGAGAGGACGATTGATTGCTGTGCTCGTCCAGACGGGGCTCATGCCTTAGTTTATTTTTTCCATTTTTCCGGTTATCGTTTGTGTATATGTTTGTATGATTTTAATTACGAATTTGATGTTGATTTTATTTCTTTTTATAGGGAATCAATAGAGGGAATCAAGGAGATTAAATCCAGCTAAAAAGATCAAGAAGATATTGGGCCAAATCAAAGATACGGTTGAACAAAGATTGACATTTAAATGCAGAAAATCTCCAACGGTCACTAGAATTGCGCTCGATTTGCAGAATCCGCAAAAATAGTGTCGTTGGGATTTTTTGTGTTTTCTTTATATCCGTTGGAGGCGCGATGATCCGTACGACTCTCCCATTATCTGAACTCCAAGAAAGCTGCTTTTCTCTTCATCGTTGATTCCTCTTTCCAAATCTCCATAATTCGACAATGGTGCTAACAAGAGCCGAACGATCTGCGTCCAAGAAAAGGGCTGATGACGCTGAAACTGCTGCGAGGGAAGCACTGCTTGCCTTGGCTGATGCGGAGGCTGCGCGCACTGAACGCTTGCCCAAACTGCCTGTCCGCAAGAAGAAGTGGAAGGTAGTTACGGAGATACCTGTTGGACCCTCTGAACCAGCAGGCACACCCAAGAAGCGCAAATGGAGTATGGCTGTGGCCGAAGAAGAAATCAAGAAAAAGACTCCCTCTGTGGAGAGTCAAGAACTAGGCCAGCCATCCCACGAGACAGCCGAGCACAGCCCTTCACCATCTCCACCGGTTCGAAGCCCTGAGCTCTCCTCATCGCCACCAGCACAGAGCCCTGAGCTGCCTTCATCACCGCAGAGTTCTAAGTGTACCCCACCAGCAGAGAGCCCTGAGGCATCGCCCACTTCTCCACGGCCTGACCCTGAATTCCCATATGGGGAGTACCAAGAATCGACGCAGGGCAGTGGGGAAGCTGAGGAAGACGAGGTCTTCTCTCCTTTGAGGGAAGCCAGCCCTAAGAGCCCTGCACAGAAGGATGACTCGATGGACGAGACACTGGGGGATTGCCTCCAGCAGATGACAACGAAGGCACGGTTGAGGAAGAAGGAAGCCAAGGTTGTCAAGGCCAAACGGCCAAGAACAAAAAAGAAGTCCATGAAGAAGAAGAAATCCAGGGCTGCGCCTTCATCCAAGAAGGGGAGTGACGAGCCTTCCCCAAAGAAGCTCAAGATTGAGGCTGCTGAGTCAGCCAAACTGAAAGACAAGGGAAAGGCCAAGCTGTACCCTGAAGATGAGCCTCAGTCAGTGAGGTACGTGTCTTCTGACGCTGAGTCTAGAGGCATTGAGCTGAGGAAAAGGGAGCTGCTGCACGAGAAGGGCTTCCTCAACAGACCTGCTGACCTGCCACAATTCTTGCGCGCAGGAATTACGAATCACGGCTGGGAGGAGTTGTGCAGACCACCCAATCCGGCTTACACAAGCATGGTGTATGACTTCTACGCCAATTTGAGGAATTCTGAGGAGGGATTGTCTGTGGTCAGGGGAGTAGAAGTAGACTTCTCAGCAAAGGCAATCAACGAAGCCTACGGCCTCAAGGGCCAGAAACACACTGATTATTCAAGGATCGTTGATGAGCCTACAAAAGCTGTCTTGGAGGAGGCCATTCGGATCATTGGCCAGCCTGAAGCATCATGGACCGTGTCGCGCAATGGGAGGCACACTCTCATGAGTGCCAACCTCACAGCCAAGGCGGCTGTCTGGTTTTCCTTCGTGAGGAGGAAGCTGTCCCCCGTGACCCATGAGACCACAATCAACCAGAGCAGATCGCTGCTGGTCTATGCAATCATGCGAGGTCTCACAATCAACGTGGGCGAAGTCATTGCAGCTGCCATGGCTGACTGCGCCAAGAAGGGTAAGGGTCCATTGTTCTTCCCTAATACTATTACTAAACTATGCTTGCGTGCAGGAGTCCCCATTGAGCGGATGGAACAGCAGATGGCTTACACAGGCCACTTGGAGCTGCCTACAGGCTTGAGGCTGAGAAGGAAGGGGAACATGGAATTCGAGCTGGATAGATTGGCTGCTGCTCAGTCGCTGTCCATGGCGTGCCTGATGGATCTACAGAAGAGGATGGCTCAATGGGCCACATACGCACAGGCAAGGGACAAGGAAGTTGCTGACCAACTGGGATGCATCTTCCCTGACTTTCCCACGAACCTACTGTCTCCATGGGTGCCTCCACGACCACGAGGGACTGATGATGAGGAAGATGTATGAGTGCTAGTTTGAGGAGCACTAAAGGGAGTATTGCTGTTCCCTTAGAAATTTTTTTTTTTTTTTTTTTTTTTTTTTTTTACTGTTTTGAACCATGTGAATTATGCTGTTTTTAGTTAATATTTTGATCTGTTTTAGTTGCTTAGTTTTAAGTTTTTCAATTGTTTAGTGTAGTCTGATGCTAGCTGATTAGGTAGATTAGTTTAGTTTCATTTTTAGAGAGCTTGAATGTCTGGAAAAAGCATGCGTAGGGGCCTTAATCACTAATATATCTGCCCTGTCTTTATTGCGAAATAATTGCGGAAACCGCAATTTTTATTACTGAATGCCTGTTTTTGACTGTCTGTTTAGTTAGGTTGGTTCTGTTTAAATTCTTTCTTTTGCTGCTATCATGACTACCTTATATAGCTTATCTCAAAGCATGCTGGATGAGTGTCATAGGACACCCTTCGATAGTTTAAATTCACCTCTAAACAGTGCTCAGCATGCATAGCTTTAAGTCCTTACTTGTCTGTTTTTTTCAAATTTCTGCTGCTGTGATATTTCCTTTTAGAATGTTCTGTCTATGCCTAGGACTTTTAGATTCTCTTTGTTTTACCTTAGACTAGATGCTTCTAGGACAGTTTGGGGGTGTGCCACCTCAGACACTCATTGGGGACAATGAGTAGTTTAAGTTTGGGGGAGGCCACCCTAGGCCTAGGAACATTCCTCTCTCCCTTAAAAGCATAAGCATTCTTCTCCTTTACAAAAAAATGATGAACTGAAAAAAAATGAAAAAAATAGAATAAAGAGGGGTGTCTCTCTTAGGTTGCTGAGTAATCAGTGCCAAGTGTGTAACCCACAAGTGGCATTGCATCAAAAGGCAACCAAAGGAAAGGCTCCACCTAAGAAAGAAAAAAGGGAAAAAGTAGGGAAGAAGAATGTATACCTAGGAGTTGCAACTTTGTGGCTTAGATGTCCTGATTAAAAAGAACTCTGATCCTCAATTAGCTGAGCACAAAGTTGTAGCTTGTAGGGTTGTTTAGGGAGATGAATGTATGTCCAATGTAGTGATGCCAGGGCTTAGGTTGTTCTCTTAAAATACTACTGTCACTGTTAATACTAAGACTGGCATGACTCTAAGGAATCCTAGGTAGCTCAAAAGTAAAAATTAGAAGCATGTACTGAGTCTGGGGTAAAACTAGGTAGAATTTGAAACCTTAGGGATAGTGGCATGATATGACAAAAGCAAGTGGATCAGTTGTAGGAAGTTAATGAAACAGCAGCAGTATTAGGCGTGCAAAGTCAGAAGAAGCAATATAAGAGGTTAGTTGTAAACTTAGGGGTGTGTCACAGGACAACACTGCTATAGATAGGAATGTAGGGGAGTCAGTAAGTGGTTAAAGAAGATGAAACAGCAGCCTAAGTAAGTCCTTAGTTTGCTCGAGGACGAGCAAAAACCTTAAGTTTGGGGGTGTGTTATGTCTCCAAAAGTGATTTATTTAGGACTTATTTAGCTTAGAAAGATGCACACTCTTAGGTGTTTTTGATAGGATTTAGCTTAAACCTATGCTTATTTGTGAGAATTAAAAGAAGGTAGCTAAATTAGGACTTGTGTGCAAAAGGAAAGAAAAGGATTGAAAACCGAAGTAAAAGAATGAAAAAACTACATTGCGACAGCATTGCGGAAACATTGCTGAAACCGCAATGTTTCAAGTGAAAACCGTAAGTTGACTGATCTTTTTCTGTTAATTTCCGTTATTTCAGGGATTCGTTCTTTCTCCTCCATCCATTTTGAAGTACGACGTTGAAGATTGATGGTTCTCCTTGGCCCAAACGCACCTGCAGATTACTATAAAAGGGGGTCAAAGTCGAGGGTTCAATCATCATCCGAAAGCGTAGAAGTCTTCTCGCAGCTCCATCTTTTCTCCTGTTTTTCTTTGCCGTCTGTTGGTTTGCGAAGTCTAGCTGTTGGAGTCGATAATCTGATAGGAAGGAGAGAAGATTCATCTTCTCTCTCGATTGGATTCATCCAAACCAGGCTGATCTTTCTCATCCTTCAGCCGAGGCGGTTGCGACGAGGCGTTCGACCTTGTTTTACTGCTTTCTGCTCTTTATTTCCATTTTCCAGCTTTGTATTGTTGTTGTTTCTTTTCTAGTAGCTAGATCAGTCCATTTCGTTGTGTTCTGTCTCTCTGTTATTCACTTTAAGTTTCTCTTTTGTTCATTCAAACAATCAAGTAATTAAAGCACAATTCTTCATTTCTCAATTTCCTAACTTTGCAACTCACTGTCTTACCTTGCTGTTTTCAGTTTATTTCTCTTCTAAGCATGTCTGTTTTATCTATTCTGTCTGTTCTCTCCACATCCATGAGTAGCTAAGTCACATAGGGGCATGCTAATGACAAGACTATAGGCTAAAAAACGTGAACCAAGCATGTAGGATAGCTCTCGAAGCATTGATTGTATGTAAGCTTCATCCCACGGGCAATTTCGATTGGCCATCCATTTTGTCCAAAGAACTCCTAACCTCTGGAAGGAGTAAGAGTTCAGAGTCATACACTCATGCTAGCCTTTCAAGGTAGCCAGAAAACGACCTAGGAATAGGCGTTTTCCTAGTACAAACCGTAACTTTCTGCTTTAACAAGATGCTTAAGACCTTACTTGGATATGAGTAAACTAAAGAATCTAATGCATGGAATCGGAAGATACATGAGATTGAGTAAGTTTGATGCATAGAGTGTTGATCCAATGCTTGAGATTCGTATAAAAATGCCTATAGGAGAGTCATTAGTAGCCCTTGTTTCTCCATTTTTTACACTTTCGCTGTTAGAAAAATTGCGGTAGAATTGCTGTTTTCGCAATTCTACTAAGTTACAATTCTGTTTAGCTGTCTTCTTCTTCGTTTATTAATTTCTTCTCTTTTCGTTTGAGTTTAGCTTTGACTTGCATCTGTTTATGTTGCTATCCTTCACATATCCCTTAGGAGTTAGGCAATTTAAAACCAATTTGACCCCATCAAATCCACCCATTCTTTCTTAACTTTACACTTCACTAGTAGCTTATAATAAATCTCTGTGGGAAAACGAATGAAAAAATACTTACTACTTGCTATAAGATCATGTATGCTTGCATGTTCTGAGTGCTCTCTCTATCTTATTACTTGCTTATTTTAACACATTGAGCACGCAACAAGTACATTGCAAAGAATGATGCAACTCTGCAGAGTCAGCAAGCAACACTGAGAAGCTTAGAAAACCAAATAGGGCAGTTGGCAAACGAACTGAAAAAATAGGCCCTATGGCAGATTGCCTGCAGACACCGAAACACCAAGAAGGGATGGAAAGGAACAAGTTCAAGCCATTGAACTTCGAAGTGGAAGGCCGTTGGTGATCAACAACAGAGAAGCACCAAAGCGAGTAGAGAATGAAGAGTCTAGTGCTCCACTGGATTCTCTGCCCAACCTTGATCAATTACAAACCAACACAACAAGGGTGAGGCTGGAACCTATCATAGAGGAATGATAACTCCATTTTGGAGCTATTAAATACTTCCTAATATTAGCTTAAGTCCGCTTTTAATTGATTAATATATCTCTTTTGTAGGAGAAAAGCGGCAAAGAGCTCGTGCGTCCGTTGGGCCCGTTCGAGAGCTTAAAGTGGAGTTTTAGCGCCCCGGGAATGCATCGGGAAGAGGGGAACTTGATCCGTGAAGAAACGGGCCAAAACCGCCTTGGAGAGGCAAAGTTTCAGCCCCAAACCCGAGAGCCAGCGTCGAGCTACAGCGTCGAGACGCTGGCTCGACGCTGGAAAAACCCGAGAGCAAGCGTCGAGACCCTGCTTGGCGTCGAGACGCTCCGGAGGAGGCGCGCGCAGGAATTTTATCGGGGCAGCGTCGCGACGCTGACCCAGCGTCGCGACGCCATCGAAGGCGCGCGCGGATTACTTAGGGCACAGCGTCGAGACGCTGGCCTAGCGTCTCGACGCTACGTCGATTACAGCAGCTTATAATGACGATTTTTCTGCACTTTTAAGAGAGTTTCTTCACCAAATTTTGGGTTCTTCATCTTCTTCTTCCTCGTTTTTCTTAGTTTCTTTTTAGCTCCGCCATTGTTGGCATGCGAGTGAGCTCCATCTTCATTGTAACTCGTGGATGATTCCTTCCATGGCCGTCGTTGGAGCGGAATTGACAAACCACGCCATGAGCGGCTAAGGTAAGGGTGAACGGTTTGGGAATGTTTTAGGGAGATTTTGTTAGATAATTTGGTTTTGATTATTTACGTTTTGATGATGCATATTGGTTCTGTTTATTAGCATTTGTCTACTTTGCTTAATCCAACGCGCATGTTAAAATACGACGATTGACACTCGAGTAATTTCGCATGTTGTGTATGTTAAAGAGTAGCGATGTCGTGCCTCTCACTGCTCGACTAAGTAACACAGGTAGATAGAACTAAATCGAAGTATCGGGTCGGGTAGGATAATTGTTGATTGCATACGGCGTTTGCGGGCAATCTACTAGCAATTAGAATTCACGCTCGAATGTTCGTCGCGGTTAGCTAGTGACTGTCTAGATTTATCTTAGGGCTGATCACCTTAATGTAATTCTGGATAACGTATAATTAGAACTGTGTGGTCTAATTAAAATCCATGGAGTCGGCTACTTTGGGGCTTCTCTGGTAGTCGTCCGCGTGCTTAATAAACTGATTACCATGAATTTAGCATTAAATGATGAACCGAATTTGTCTAACAATTGATCCCGAAACTCCCAAACTGTGCACACGTTTTCTACTCGTTATTCTTTCTTCCGTAGCTTTATTATTATTTCTCTTGCATGATAAAAACCCCCCGTTACGAAAATCAATCAATTAATTAAATCCCAATTTCATTAGTAATTTCAATCTACCTATTCCTTGGATCGACCCTGTTACCACTGGCTGCAAAGCCTTGGTCATAGGCTTATAAATTACATTTTGGCAAGCCTCGACAGCTTGAGTTTATAGCGATAGTTCAAAATATCGTCTACCAAAATTGGCGCCGTTGCCGGGGAATAGGCAATTTGATTAAAATTATGATTGAAGTTTGAATTTAATTGATTGATGGTTGGCTGAAATTTTTTTCTGTTTGTATCTTGTATGTTTGAGTTTTTGTTTGTGTACGACCCGTTCCTCTGAGGTTAGTGGATTGCAGTATATCCCAGAGATCGACAGAGAGGAGCGGCGGTTACGAAGAGAAGCCCGGGAGGGGCAGAGACCGTTTGAAGGAGAAGAAGGCAATCCCTTCTTGGTTGACGAGATGGCGCAAGGTGATGCGCCACGGACGCTAAAGCAACTGGCAGCGCCAGACCTGAACCTGCAACCTTTGTGCATAAACTACCCCGTGGTAGCAGGTAACTTCGAATTAAAATCCGGTTTAATTCACCAGTTACCTTCTTTCCATGGCAACGCAGATGAGGACGCGAACAAACACTTGATGGAATTCCATTGCGTCTGCGCGGGGATGAAGCCCGCAGGGGTCACGGAGGAGCAATTGAATATGAGGGCATTCCCCTTCACGCTCAAAGACAAGGCCAAAGATTGGCTATACTATCTGCCCTCCGGATCGATCACCACGTGGCAGGATATGAAGCGGGTATTTTTGGAAAAATACTTTCCCACGTCCTTGGCCACCACACTGCGGAAGAGGATTTATGGGATCACCTAGGATGTCGGTGAGTCCCTGCACGAATACTGGGAACGTTTCGGGCGCCTGTGCGCGAGCTTCCCACATCATCAGATTGCCGACCAGCTGCTCATACAGTATTTTTATGAGGGGATGACGCCCCATGACCGGCAAATGATTGATGCAGCGAGTGGCGGGGCCTTGATCGACAAGACCCCGGTTGAGGCCAAGCAGTTGATTGCAAACATGGCAACAAACTCGCAGCAATTCGGTATTCGGGGGCAAGGACAAGTCCATAGCGTGGCTCAGAGCCATGAATTGATTGAGATGAAGGCCCAGGTGGCCGAGATAGGCAGTATGCTGAAAAAGATCGTTGGAGGAACCCGCGAGGCGAAGGAGGTCAACGCGATCGGGGGGTACGCTTCCAACCCAAGGAAGTACGACCCATATTCCAACACATATAACCCCGGTTGGCGCGACCATCCAAATTTTAGCTATGGGAATAGGGAAGGACAATCTCGCTTCCAAGGCCAGTCTCAGGATAGGCCTCATTCTTCCACCCAGGCTCAAGCCTCGAGCTCCTCCAGCTCGCTTGAAGAGATGGTAAGGACCATCGTTACTAGCACCAGCCAGTTCCAAAAAGAAGCTCGAGAAGAGCTTAATTCTCACAAGGCCGAGCTGCAGAATCTGAACAAGCAGCTGACACAGATGGCGGTGTCTATCAGTAAGATTGAGAGCAAGAGCTCGGGGAAGCTTCCTTCCCAAACTACAGTCAACTCATGTGAAAACGTGAGTGCTATTCAGCTGCGCAGTGGGAAGTCACTTTCCACTAGAGCTGTGAAGGAAGCCACGGACAGCTTGAACAAGTCCGCCCCGACTGCTCCTGAGGTTCAGAATGAGAGAAAAGACGAGAAGGTCAGTGCACCTGAGGATGTTACTAGAGCACCATTTCCGAGTCGGCTTGTGAAGCCTACTTTGGAGACTGAGGATGCGGAGGTCCTTCGAACCTTCCAAAAGGTGGTGGTCAACATCCCACTTCTTGAGGCAGTAAGCCAAGTGCCGAAGTATGCCAAGTTCCTCAAGAAGTGGTGCACGAGCAAAAGAATGTCAAGAAAAAGTGACGAGACGAAGAAAGAAACCGTCTCCGCAATCTTCCAAGGTAATCTTCCACCGAAGTGCATCGATCCTGGTATGTTTACTATCCCATGCACTATCGGTACTAAATTCATTGAAAATGCCATGTTAGATCTCGGTGCCTCAATTAATGTCATGTCTTATGATGTTTTTAAAGAACTTGAATTGTGTACTTTAATTGAGTCCAATATAGTTGTCCAACTAGCCGATCGATCATATGTGCATCCTTTAGGGAAGATTGAGGATATTTTAGTCAAAGTTAAGGACTTGCTGTTTCCATGCGATTTCTATGTGCTGAATATGAATGAAAATTCTTCCCATGTTTCCTCTTCTATTTTATTAGGCCGCCCATTTATGAAGACCGCTAAGGTCAAGATAGATGTTGATAGGGGTGCCTTATCTGTAGAATTTGATGGAATGGTGAATGAATTTATTATAAATGCATCGAAGTCGTCTGTGAATGCTGAGAATGTATCTGTGATTGAGCATGATGAGAATGGGAGTCTACCCTCGTGCTTGAGGGATGGTTCCCATGTCTCAGTTAGAAAATCTGATTTAAATTTGTTTGATGATAATGCTGGTTTTTGCACTAACTATTCTGATATTCACGTGCTTGAGGCACGAAAAGTGCAAATGGTTTCAAATTTTGAATGCAGGACAAGTGTGGACGTGGACAAGTCTGGATCGTCCCCCGCACTTACAGACTATGGATGAGTCTGTGGAGAGAATACAGTCGAGCAACCGACTTTAAAAATTTTGCGCTTCTCGGAGGCACCCGAGCGATGGACTGTTTTTATGCTTTAGTTTAGTTTAGTTGTTTTTAGATTAACTTAGTTTTAATTAGCTTGCTGTTTTTTTTTAGGAATGGAGGAAGAGAAGACAATTTTGGGCTCTGATGCTTTTGTGCGCCGTTTCCTCGCCCTCGCCAGCTTCACAAAGAGTCAGGGAAGTGTACTTCTTCTTCCCTTTTTACTTTGTTTTATCTGACTGGATGGCATTGGGGACAATGCCATATTTTGAAGTTGGGGGTGGAGTTGGTCTGATGGATATGCACGTGTAGTTTGTTGAGAAGTGTTATTTTGATATTGAAGTGCTTGGGACTCTGTTTACTGTTTTCTGACGATGATAGTTGTTGCGTGCTCAATGTGTTAAAATAGATAGGCAATAAGTGAGAGAGAGCACTCAGAACATGCAAGCATACATGATCTTATAGCAAGTAGTAAGTATTTTTTCATTCGTTTTCCCACAGAGATTTATTATAAGCTACTCGTGAAGTGTAAAGTTAAGAAAGAAGGGGTGGATTTGATGGGGTAGAATTGGTTTTAAATTGTCTATTTCCTACTGAATACGTAGAGGGTAGCAACATAAACAAGTACAAGGCAAAGTTAAACTCAAATGAAAAGAAACGAGATTAATAAACGAAGACAAAAACAGCTAGACAGAATTGTGACTTAAGCAGAATTGCGGAAACAGCAATTCTACCGCAATTTTAACAACAGCGAAAGTGTGTAAAATGGAGAAACAAGGGCTACTAACGACTCCTCTATAGGCTTTTTCATACGATTCTCAAGCATTGGATCAACTCTCTATGCATCAAACTCCCTCAATCTCATGTATCGTCCGATTCCATGCATTAGATACTTTAGTTTACTCATGTCCAAGTAAGGTCTTAAGCATCTTGTTAAAGCAGAAAGTTATGGTTTGTACTAGGAAAACGCCTATTCCTAGGTCGTTTTCTGGCTACCTTGAAAGGCTAGCATGAGTGTATGACTCTGAACTCTTACTCCTTCCAGAGGTTAGGAGTTCTTTGGACAAAATGGATGGCCAATCGAAATTGCCCGTGGGATGAAGCTTACATACAATCAATGCTTCGAGAGCTATCCCACATGCTTGGTTCACGTTTTTTAGCCTATAGACTTGTCATTAGCATGCCCCTATGTGACTTAGCTACTCATGGATATAGACAGAACAGAAGTAAGAGAAGAAGTAGACATGCTTAGAAGTAATTTAAAGACAAACAGCAAGGGAAAAACAGTAGCAGTAAAGAGAAGAAACTGTGAAATGGAGAATTATGCTTTGATTACTTGAATGTTTGAATGAACAAAGGGACGTTTAAAGTAAATAACATAAAGGTGGAAAGCAACGAAATGCAATAAACTGGCTACTAGAAGGGAAACAACAACAAAACAGAACTGGAAACTAGAAATGAAAGGCAGAAAGCAGTAAAAGAGCTTGGACGCCTCGTCGCAACCGCCTCGGCTGAAGGATGAGAAAGACCAGCTTTGCTTGGATGAATCCAATCGGGAGAGAAGATGAATCTCCTCTCCTTCCTATCAGATTATCGATTCCAACAGCTGAGCTTCGCAAACCAACAGACGGCAAAGAAAAACAGGAGAAAAAGTGGAGCTGCGAGAAGACTTCTACGCTTTCGGATGCTGATTGAACCCTCGACTTTGACCCCCTTTTATAGCAATCTGCAGGTGCATTTGGGCCAAGGAGAACCATCAATCTTCAACGTCGTACTTCAGAATGGATGGAGGAGAAAGAACGAATCCCTGAAATAACGGAAATTAACAGAAAAAGATCAGTCAACTTACGGTTTTCACTTGAAACATTGCGGTCTCCGCAATGTTTCCGCAATGCTTGTTTTTCATTCTTTTCCTTCGGTTTTCAACCCTTTTCTTTCCTATTGTACTTAAGTCCTAATATAGCTACCTCCTTCTAATTCTCATATTTAAGCATAGGTTTAGGCTAAATGCTATTGAAAACACTTAAGAGTGAACATCTTTCTAAGATAATTAAGTCCTAAAAAGGTCACTTTTGGAGACGTAACACACCCCCAAACTTAAGGTTTTGCTTGTCCTCGAGCAATCTAAGGACTTTCGTAGGCTGCTGTTTCTTCTTCTTTAACCACTTACTAACTCCCCTATATTCTTATCTACAGCAGTGCTGTCCTGTGACACACTTCTAAGCTTAAAACTACCCTCTCATCTAGCTTCTTCTGATTTCGCATGCCTAATACTCCTGCTGTTTTTATTAACTCCCTACAACTGATCTACCTGCTTTTGTCATATCATGCTACTATCACTAAGGTTTCAAATTCTACCTAGCTTTACCCCAGACTCAGTACATGCTTCTAGTTTATACTTATGAGCTACCTAGGATTCCTTAGAGTCATGCCAGTCTTAGTATTAACGGTGACAGTAGTACTTTTAGAGATCAACCTAAACCGTGGCATCACTACATTGGATATACACTCATCTCCCTAAACAACCCTACAAGCTACAACTTTGCTCTTAGCTAATCGAGGATCAGAGTTCTTTTTAAACAGGACATCTAAGCCACAAAGTTGCAACTCCTAGGTATACATTCTTCTTCCCTATTTCTTCTTTTTCTTTCTTTCTTACTTTGGTGGAGCCTCTCCTTTGGTTGCCTTTTGATGCAACGCCACTTGTGGGTTACACACTTGGCACTGATTACTCAGCAACCTAAGAGAAACTCCCCCCTTTATTCTTATTTCATTTTCTCTTTTCAGCTCATCATTTTTTTTTTTAAAGGAGAAGAAGAATGCTTATGTTTTAAGGGAGAGAGGAATGTTCCTAGGCCTAGGGTGGCCTCCCCCAAACTTCAACTACTCATTGTCCCCAATGAGTGTCTGAGGTGGCACACCCCCAAACTTGTCCTAGAAGCATCTAGTCTAAGGTAAAACCAAGAGAATCTAAAAAGCCCTAGGCATAGACAGAACATTCTAAAAGAAAATATCACAGCAGCAGAAAATTGAAAAAAACAGACAGGCAAGGACTGACAGCTATGCATGCTGAGCTTTTGAGAGGTTAATTTAAACTATCAAAGGGTGTCCTATGACACTCATCCAGCATGCTTTAAGATAAGCTATATAAGGTAGTTATGATAGCAGCAAAAGATAAAATTTAAACAGAACCAACCTAGCTTAAACAGACAGTCCAAAACATGCATTCAGTAATAATAATTGCGGGTTCCGCAATTATTTCGCAATAAAGTCAGGGTAGATATATCAGTGTTTAAGGCCCCTACGCATGCTTTTTTCCCGTCACTCAAGCTCTACAAAAATAAAACTAAACTAACCTACCTACTCAGCTATCATCAGACTACACTAAACAATTTAAAAACTTAAAACTAAGCAACTAAAAGAGATCGAAATAGAAACTAAAAACAGCATACTTCACATGGTCTAACAGAAAACAGTTTTTTTCTAAGGGAACAACAATACTCCCTTTTTGGTGCTCCTCAAGCGAGCACTCAGACATCTTCCTCATCATCACTCCTTCTTGGTCGTGGAGGCACCCATGGAGTCAGGAGATTCGTGGGAAAATCAGGGAAGATGCATCCAAGTTGGTCAGCAACTTCCTTGTCCCGTGCCTGTGCGTAAGTGGCCCATTGAGCCATCCTCTTCTGCATATCCATCAGGCAAGCCATGGACAGCGACTGATCAGCAGCCAACCTATCCAGCTCGAATTCCATGTTCCCCTTCCTTTTTAGCCTTAAGGCAGCAGGGAGCTCCAAGTGGCCTGTGTAAGCCATCTGCTGCTCCATTCACTCAATGGGAACCCCTGCACGCAAACAGAGTTTAGTTATAGTATTGGGGAAAAACAATGGACCCTTACCTTTCTTGGCGCACTCAGCAATGGCAGCTGACATGACTTCACCCACGTTGATCGTGAGACCTCGCATGATTGCATAGACCAGCAGCGATCTGCTCTGGTTGATGGTGGTCTCATGAGTCACTGGGGATAGTTTCCTTCTCACGAAGGAAAACCATACAGCCGCCTTAGCTGTGAGGTTGGCACTCATGAGAGTGTGCCTCCCATTGCGTGACACGGTCCAGGATGCTTCAGGCTGGCCAATGGTCCGAATGGCCTCTTCCAGGACAGCATCAGTAGGCTCGTCAACAATCCTTGCGTAGTCCGTATGTTTTTGGCCTTTGAGGCCATAGGCCTCGTTGATCGCCTTTGCTGAGAAGTCCACTTCCACCCCTCTGACCACAGACAGGCCATCCTCAGGATTAAGCACATTGGCGTAAAAGTCATAAACCATGCTTGTGTAAGCTGGAGTGGGTGGTCTGCACAACTCCTCCCATCCATGATTTGTAATTCCTGCGCGCAAGAACTGCGGCAGGTCAGCAGGTCTGTCGAGGAAGCCCTTCTCGTGCAGCAACTCCCTCTTCCTCAGCTCAATGCCTCTGGACTCAGCGTCAGAGGACACGTACCTCACTGATTGAGGCTCATCTTCAGGGTAAAGCTTGGCCTTCCCTTTGTCCTTTGGTTTAGCTGACTCCGCAGCCTCAATCTTGAGCTTCTTGAGCGACGGCTCAGCGCTCTCTTTCTCTGATGAAGGCGCCCTTTTGGCCTTCTTCTTCTTTGACTTCTTGGACCGCTTGGCCTTAATAATCTTGGCAGCCTTCTTCTTCTTCAGCTTCGCCTTCGTGGTGATCTGCTGGAGGCAAGCCCCCAGTGTCTCGTCCATCGAGTCATCCTTCTGCGCAGGACTCTCAGGGCTGGCCTCCCTCAACGGAGAGAAGACTTCTTCTTCCTCAGCTTCCCCACTGCCCTGCGTTGATTCTTGGTACTCCCCATATGGGAATTCAGGGTCAGGCCGGGGGGAAGTGTGCGAAGGAGTGGTGCTTTGTGCTGCTGTAGGGGTCTGTGCAGAACTCTGCGGTGATGAAGGCAGCTCAGGGCTCTGTGCTGGCGGTGATGAAGAGAGTTCAGGGCTCTTCGCTGGTGGCGATGATGAGAGCTCAGGGCCTTGAACCGGTGGAGATGGTGAAGGGCTGCGCTCCGCTGTCTCGTGGGATGGCTGGCCTCGTTCTTGACTCTCCACAGAGGGAGTCTTGTTCTTGATTCCTCCCTCGGCCACAGCCAGACTCCACTTGCGCTTCTTGGGTGTGCCTGCTGGTTCAGAGGGTCCAGCAGGTATTTTAGTGACGACCTTCCACTTCTTCTTGCGAATCGGAAGTTTAGGGAGTCTCTCTGTTCGCGCAGCATCAGCCTCTGCAAGGGTCAGAAGTGCTTCCCTCGCAGCGGATTCAGCGTCATCAGCCCTTTTCTTGGCCGCAGATCTTTCAGCCCTCGTGAGCACCATTGTTGAATCGTGGAAGTTTGGAGAGAAGAATCACAGATGAAGAGAAACGCAGATTTCTTGGAGTTCAGATACTTGGGAAATCGTAAAGATCAACGCGCGTCTCAACGGATATAAAGAAAACGGAAAAATCCCAACGGCTATTTTTTGCGGACTCTGCAAATCCAGCGCAATCCTAGTGACCGTTGGAGATATTTTCATTTAAATGTCAATCTTTGCTCAACCGTATCTTTGATTTGGCCCAATATCTTCTTGATTTTTTTAGCTGGATTTAATCTCCTTGATTCCCTCTATTGATTCCCTACAAAAAGAAATAAAATCAACATCAAATTCGTAATTAAAATCATACAAAAAGATACACAAACGATAACCGGAAAATTGCAAAAAATAAACTAAGGCATGAGCCTCATATTGACGAGCACAGTAATCACTCGTCCTCTCTCGTTCTTTATTTCATGCTTCAGTCAAGAGGAAGGCCGATAGAGTTTTCACATCCCCTTCCTCATAGTAGTGCTTCAATCTTGCACCATTAACCATGAATGGTTGTCCTTGCTGCAGGTTCTTTATCTCAATGGCACCATGAACAAATACATTAGTAATTACAAACGGACCTGACCATCTAGACTTAAGTTTGCCTGGAAATAATTTCAATCGTGAGTTAAATAATAAAACAAGTTGGCCTTTCTTAAAGTCCTTGATCCTAAGTCTACTATCGTGCCAAATCTTGGTCTTTTCCTTATACATTTTGGCATTTTCATAAGACATATGTCTAAGCTCATCAAGCTCATGTAATTGCAGAGACCGCAACGTTCCCGCATCGGTCACGCAATAATTCAACTCTTTTAGTGCCCAAAATGCCTTAATCTCTAACTCGAATGGAAGATGACAAGCTTTACCATACACGAGTCTGTAAGGAGACATACCTAGGGGTGCCTTATATGCAGTCCTATACGCCCAAAGTGCATCCTCAAGTTTAAATGACCAGTCCTTTCTATTAGGTTTGACCACTTTTTCTAGGATGTTCTTAATCTCCCTATTAGAAATTTCAGCCTGACCATTCGAGTGTGGGTGATAGGGAGTGGCTACTCTATGTCTAATGTTATACTTAGCCAACACTCTCTCCATAGCTTTATTAATGAAATGTGTCCCCTCATCACTAATGATAGCACGTGGTGTTCCAAACCTAGTAAAAATGTGCCTATGCAAGAATCTTATTACTGTTTTGGCATCATTATTGGGACATGCTATGGCCTCTACCCACTTGGATACATAGTCTACTGCCACTAATATGTAAAGGTTACCTGATGATGGGGGAAATGGTCCCATGAAGTCAATGCCCCACACATCAAAGAGCTCCAACCCTAAGATGTAAGTGAGAGGCATTTCATCCTTGCGACTAAGGTTACCTGTCCTTTGGCATTCATCACAGCTGTGGGCATAGTTGTGAGCATCCTTGAAGATCGTTGGCCAATAGTAGTGATAACTCCATTTTGGAGCTATTAAATACGTCCTAATTATAGCTAAAGACCGCTTCCAATTGATTATATGCATCTCTTTTGTAGGAGAAAAGCGGCAAAGAGCTCGTGCGTCCATTGGGCGTGTTCGAGAGCTTAAAGCAGAGTTTTAGCGCCCCGGGAATGCATCGGGAAGAGGGGAGTTTGTTCCGTGAAGAAACGGGCCAAAACAGCCTTGGAGAGGCAAAGCATCAGCCCCAAACCCGAGAGCCAGCGTCGAGCTATAGCGTCGAGACGCTGGCTCGACGCTGGAAAAACCCGAGAGCAAGCGTCGAGTGATAGCGTCGAGACGCTAGCTCGACGCTGCCCTGGCGTCGAGACCCTGCTTGGCGTCGAGACGCTCCGGAGGAGGCGCGCGCAGGAAATTCATCGGGGCAGCGTCGCGACGCTGGCCTTGCGTCGCGACGCCAGCGCGCGCGCGCGCGGATCACTTAGGGCACAGCGTCGAGACGCTGGCCTAGCGTCTCGACGCTACGACGAAGACAGTAGCTAAAAGACGATTTTTCTGCACTTTTTTGGAAGGCTTCTCCGAGCTTCATCTTCTTCATCTCTCAGCCGATTTGGACGATTCTTCTTCCCTTCTTCTCCATTTTCTCTCTACTTTCCGTGGAGCTCCGCCATTGTTGGCATGCGAGTGAGCTCCACTTCCATTTGTAATACGTAGATGAACTCTTCCATGGTCGTTGGTGGAGCGGGATTGACGATCCGCGCCATGAGCGGCTAAGGTAAGGGTGACGGTTTGGGATTTTGTTTAGGGGAATTTTGTTAGACATTATTGCTTCGATAATCCGAGTATGAATTTGCATATTGGTTCTGTTTACATAGCATTTATTTACTTTGCTTAATCCAACGCGCATGCTAAATTATGTTGATTGACACTCGGATAGTTTCGCATGTTGTGTATGTTAAAGAGTAGCGATGCCGTGCCTCTCACTGCTCGACTAAGTAACACAGGTAAATAGAACTAAATCGAAGTATCGGGTCGGGTAGGATAATTGTTGGTTGCATACGGCGTTTGCGGGCAACCTACTAGCAATTAGAATTCACGCCCGAATGTTCGTCGCGGTTAGCTAGTAACTGTCTAAATTCATCTTAGGACTGATCATCTTAATGTGAGATTAGATAACGTGTAATTAGGACTGTGTGGCCTAATTAAAATCCATGAAGTCGGCTACTTTGGGGCTTCTCTGGTAGTCGTCCGCGTGCTTAGTAAATTGAACTCCATGTTATTAGAATTAAATGATAAGTTGTATTTGTCTAACAATTGACCCCGAGACTCCCCAAACCGTGCACACGTTTTCTACATATTACTTCTTCCTTCCGTTAGCTTTTGCATTATTTCCTATTTGCATGATAAAACCCCCCGTTACCAATTAATTGATCAAATCCCAATTTCATTAGTAAATTCAACTCTCCTATTCCTTGGATCGACCCTGTTACCACTGGCTGCAAAGCCTTGGCAATAGGCATTATAAATTTATTTTGGCAAGCCTCGACAGCTTGAGTTTATAGCGATAGTTCAAAAATATCGTTACCAAAAATTGGCGCCGTTGCCGGGGAGTAGGCAATTGATTGGATTTATGATTGAAGTTTAAATTTGATTTATTGATGGTTGACTGAAAATTTTTTCCGTTTGTATGTTGTATGTTTAGATTTTTGTTTGTGTATGACCCGTTCCTCTGAGGGTAGTTTGCAGTATATTCCTGAGATTGACAGAGAGGAGCGGCGGTTGCGTAGAGAAGCCCGGGAGGGGCAAGGACAGTTTGAAAGAGAAGAAGGCAATCCCTTCTTATTTGACGAGATGGCGCAAGGTGAAGCGCCACGGACGCTGAAGCAACTGGCAGCGCCAGACCTGAACCTGCAGCCCTTGTGCATTAACTACCCCGTGGTAGCAGGTAACTTTGAGTTGAAATCTGGTTTAATTCACCAGTTACCTTCTTTCCATGGAAATGCAGGAGAGGACGCGAACAAACACTTGATGGAGTTCCATTGCGTCTGCGCGGGGATGAAGCCCGCAGGGGTCACGGAAGAGCAGCTGAACATGAGGGCATTCCCCTTTACGCTCAAGGACAAGGCCAAGGATTGGCTGTATTATTTGCCTTCCGGATCCATCACCACGTGGCAGGACATGAAGCGGGTGTTTTTGGAGAAATACTTTCCCGCATCCCTAGCCACCACTCTGCGGAAGAGGATTTATGGGATCACCCAGGATGTAGGTGAGTCCCTGCATGAGTATTGGGAACGCTTTGGGCGCCTGTTGTTAAGTCTCTGAAAGTGACTTATTTAGGACCCATTTAGCTTAAGAAGATGTACACATTTAGGTGTTTTTGTTAGCATTTAGCTTAAACCTATGCTTTAATATGAGAATTAGAAGAAGGTAGCTAATATAGGACTTATGTACAATAGGTAGAAAAAGGGTTGAAAACCGAAGAAAAGAATGAAAAAATAACCATTGCGAATGAATTGCGAAAACATTGCGGTGACCGCAATTATTCAAGTTAAAACCGTAAGTTGGCTGATCTTTTTCTGTTTAGATCCGACTTTTCAGGGATTCGTTCTTTCTCCTCCATCCATTCTGATATATGACGTTGAAGATTGATGGTTCTCCTTGGCCCAAACGCACCTGCAAACTACTATAAAAGGGGGTCAAAGTCGGAGGTTCAGTCATCATTCGAAGCGCAGAAGTCTTCTCGCAGTCCACCATTTCCATCTGTTTTCCTTTGCCGTCTGTTGGAGTGAGAGTCTAAGCTTTTGGAACCGATAATCTGATAGGAAGGAGAGGAGATTCTTCTTCTCTCTCGATTGGATTCATCCAAGCACGGCTGACTTTTCATCACCATCATTCGAGGCGACTGCCACGGAGTTTTCTAGCAAACCTTTACTGTTTTTCTGCTCTGTTCTTCTCATTTCCATTTCTGATCCCTGTTGTTCTTAGTTTAGCATTTCAATTACTGCATTTCGTTGTTGTCTGTCTTGAATTCATTTCTTTTAGAGCTTCCCTTTGTCATTCAAACACTTAAAGTAATCGAAGTGTACTTCTGCATTTTACAGTTTCCATCTGTTTCTGCTACGGCTTTGGCTTGCTGTTTTAAGTACATTTATCTTCTAAGCATGTCTGTTTTATCTACCATTTCTGTTCTCTACATATCCATGAGTAACTAAAATCACTTAGGGGCATGCTAATGACAGAACTATAGGCTAAAAAACGTGAGTCAAGTAGGCAGATTAACACTCGAACATTGATTGTATGTAAGCTTCATCCCACGGGCAATTTCGATTGGCCATCCATTTTGTCCAAAGAACTCCTAACCTCTGGAAGGAGTAAGAGTTCAGAGTCATAAAATCATGCTAGCCTTTCATGGTAATCAGGAAACGGCCTAGGAATAGGCGTTTCCCTAGTACAAACTAAACACTCCTGTTTTAACAAGATGCTTAAGACCTTACTTTGAAGTCGAGTAAACTTGAGTCTCTAATGCATGGAATCGGACGATACTTGAGATAGAGTGAGTTTGATGTATAGAGAGTTGATCCAAAGCTTGATAATCGTAATAAACTGCCTTTAGGATAGTCATTAGTAGCCCTTAATTCACCCTTTTAATCAGTTTCGCTGCCATTTAATTGCGGATTAATTGCGGTTCTCGCAATTCTTCTAAATTGCATTCTGTGTAGCTGTTTTCTTCTTCGTTTATTGATTCCATCTCTTGTTCTTTGAGCCTGATTTTAACTTTAATTTGTTTATGGTATATTCCTTTACACATCCAGTAAAACTTAGATAATTAAAAACCAATTTTACCCCATCAAATTCATCCCATCTTTCTTAACAAATACACTTCGCGAATAGCTAAAAATGAGTCTCTGTGGAAAAAACGAATGAAATATACTTACTACTTGCTGTGAGACCATGTATGCTTGCATGTTCTGAGTGCTCTCTCTATCCTTTTGCATATTTATCTTTTCACATTGAGCACGCAACAAGTTTTTGGCGCCGCTGCCGGGGACTTATTTTAAGTGAAAACGAAGTTTGTTAAGTTTGAAACATCAAAGTATTTTTCATTGAATTTGATCCATTTTCATTTCTTTTTTCAGGTACCATTTAGGGTAGTTTATGAATGAGACTCCAAGTAGTGATCTAGAGTTCAACCCTAAGCCCGAGAGATTACTTAGAGCTAGGAATAGAGCCAAGAAACGTCTCTTTAAACAAACCCTTTTACCTCCAATCATTGCAGAGACTACAATTCCTCCGCAATTACCTCAAGAAGAAATGGCTGGAGTAAATCAAAACCTGATGCCTGTCACTCGCAACCCCATTGAAATAGCGAATGACAAGGATAGCGCCATCCTTTCATATTTAGTACCTATGCCTGGGGAGCTGAACCCCAGCATAATCCGTCCTGAAATCACTGCCAACTCATTTGAGTTAAAGCCAGTGATGTTCCAAATGTTGTCCACTGTGGGACAATTCTTTGGAATAGAAAATGAGGACCCCCATAACCACCTTAGGAACTTCCTAGGAGTTAGTGACACATTCCTAATCCCTGGAGTTTCCCAAGAAGCCCTGAGGCTATATCTTTTCCCTTACTCTTTGAGGGACAAGGCCAAAACATGGTTAAATTCTTTACCCTCAGGATCTGTCCGCAATTGGACAGATTTAGCAGAAAAATTCCTAGTCAAATACTTCCCACCTGATAGGAATTCAACCTTTCGTGATGATATCATAAAATTCAAACAAGCTCCAAGTGAGTCTCTTCACGAAGCTTGGACAAGATTCAAAGACCTTCTCATTAAATGTCCACACCATGGCATTCCATGGTGTATCCAAATAGAAGTCTTCTTTAAAGGATGCAACCCCAGCACCAGACAAGTTCTAAATTCATCTGCTGGAGGTTCCATGTTGTCCAAGAGTTACAACGAAGCTTATGAGATCTTGGAGAAGATCTCAACATCTCATTGTAGGTGGTCAGACGATCCAGTAGAGCCAACTAGGGCTCAAGACAAGGATGCTCTAAGCGCCATGAGCACCCAAATAAACGCCCTGACCAACCTAGTTAAACAAATGGCTCAGGCCAATCTCCAAACCAGTGCCAATACCGCCACAGCCATGTCAATGGGCACCCAACCAAGTCAAGGCGAGGCACCTATCTGTGGATTCTGTGGGGAAGGGCACCCTTATGAATACTGCCCTGG
The DNA here is from genome assembly GCA_028017165.1 of Herpetospermum pedunculosum. Taxonomy (NCBI): domain Eukaryota; kingdom Viridiplantae; phylum Streptophyta; class Magnoliopsida; order Cucurbitales; family Cucurbitaceae; genus Herpetospermum; species Herpetospermum pedunculosum. The sequence continues at coordinate 23,939,351 of CM051524.1, read as the reverse complement.
GAATCCATCCTCAGTCTGCTATGTAGGAAGCCAGCAGCAGCCTAGGAATAACCCCTACTCCAACACCTATAACCCTGGTTGGAGAAACCACCCTAACCTATCATGGGGTGGCCAACAAAACACTAATCCAAATTCTAACCAACCTAGGCCGAGTGGAACACCTGGTTTCACTCCCCAACATAACCAGTCAATGTACCAAAAATCTTACAATCAACCTGTAGGATCTTCGGTAGAAAACCTACTCAAGGAATATATAGCTAAGAATGATGCTACTCTTCAGAGCCAGCAAGCTACTCTTAGGAGCCTGGAAAACCAAATAGGCCAATTAGCCAATGAACTTAAAAGTAGGCCCCAAGGTAGACTCCCTGCTGATACCGAGGTACCAAGGAGAGATGGCAAAGAACAAGTTCAAGCCATTGAACTTAGGAGTGGAAGACCATTGGTGAGCAACACAAAGGACACACCAAAGAGAGTAGAGAACACTGAGTCTAGTGCTCCACAGGAGTCTCTGCCGAGCCAAGGACCACCACCAACTAGCACATCAGGAGCCAGGCTAGAGCCAATTGTAGAGGACGTAGAAGAAATTCCAAGGCCTCCACCT